>CM056054.1:74293606-75524704 GCA_029574335.1 Rana kukunoris | reverse complement strand
CGTAGGAAATGCAGGCCAAGAGATGCCATGCGATGCTAGAGCTGGTGTGCTTGGAGACAGAGCCACACTGGGAAGAGGTTTTTTCAGCTCTGCAGGGTTAGGCTCAGAGGTGGTTGACGCCACGCCAGCTGAAGCCTGGAATGGTGGTCAGCGTTAATGGCACCAACCTCCTCTCTGCCCTGCAACAGGGAAAACTCACCCACGTGCCCTGTTTTGCACATGTCCTTAATTTGGTGATGCAGCGTTTCTTGGGCAGGTACCCGGGCTTACAGGATGTCCTTAAGCAGGCCAGGAAAGTCTGTGTGCATTTCCGGAGGTCATATAATGCCACTGCTCGGCTGACTGACCTCCAAAGGGAATACAACCTGCCCAAGAACCGCCTAATTTGTGACATGCCCACCAGATGGAACTCTACGTTGGCCATGCTGCAGTGGCTGCACACGCAGCAGCGGGCCATCAATGAGTACCTGTGCCAATATGGCAGCAGAACTGGGTCAGGGGAGCTAGGGTTTTTTTCCCCACGCCAGTGGGCCTTGATCAGGGATGCATGCACTGTCCTGTCACCATTTGAAGAGGCCACGAGGATGGTGAGCAGTGACAGTGCATGCATCAGTGAGACTGTCCCTCGTATTCACATGTTGGAGCACACGCTACGTGGAATAATGGACAGGGCCCTTGAGGCAGAACAGAGGGAGGAAGAGGAGGACTTCCTTACCTCTCAAGGCCCCCTTTACCCAGACATTGGGCCTGCTTGCCCACCTAGCACACAGGAAGAAGAGGAGGAAGAGGAGGAGGAGGATGATTGTATCAGCAGCATGGAGGTGGAGCCTAGCACTCAGCATCAGCAGCAGCAGTCTTCAATAGATCATTTACAGTCCCAAGGAACACGTGAAATTTTACGTGGCTGGAATGAGGTGCCTGTGGATCCTGTCGTCCTCAGTGACCCAGAGGACTGTGCCCCGAATGCCTCTGCAAACCTACGCTGCATGGCCTCCCTGATCCTGCAAAGCCTGCGTAAGGATCCTCGTGTACGTGCTATCAAGGAGAGGGATCATTACTGGCTGGCAACTCTCCTTGATCCACGTTACAAGAGTAAGGTTGCGGACCTTATGTTGCCATCTCAGAGGGAGCAGAAGATGAAACTTCTGCGGGAGGCCTTGCAGAAGGGTCTGTGCAATGCGTTCCCAGAACCGGGGGGATTACCAAAACCTGGCTCTGGACAACATCTTGCTGAGGCTTCGGTGAGTCACAGAAGGAGCGGTGGAGAAGGTGGCCATCTGACCGATGCCTTCAGACAGTTTTTTAGTCTGCAGCCCCAAGGTCTGACCGATTCCAGCAACCATCGCCAGCGTCTGGTTTACATGGTCCGGGAATACCTAGGGGCAAGATCCGACTTGGACATCTTCCCCACTGAAAATCCTCTGGCTTACTGGGTCTTGAGGATGGAGCACTGGCCAGAGCTTGCACAGTACGCAATTGAGCTACTGGCTTGCCCTGCATCCAGTGTTTTTTTCAGAACGCACATTCACTGCTGCTGGAGGTTTTGTTACCGATCACAGGGTGCGCCTCTCCACCGACTCTGTTGATCAACTGACCTTCATCAAAATGAATCAGGCTTGGATCAACACCAGCTACCAAGCACCTGATGCTGATGTTACTGAATAATATTTTTTGTTGAAATGTCGGATCCCTTTTTGACTGCGTATGCTGATGCTGAGTGACTGTCCTCTTATGCTGCTGATGGAATATCCTTCTCCTCCTCACTTTTCTCTGCTGATAGCTAGTAAGACATTTTGTGTTTCTGGGCTCCGCCACCAGTGCCTAAGGTACAATTTTTCTGCCCCTGTTTAACAGGGGCGCCAAATAACAATTTTTGATGCAATACTTTGCACGTGGCTCTTTGTAGCGCTCCAATTGGAGTTGTTGGGAGGGGTTGCAGTGTTGTGTTGTGCCCAAGGCTTAATTTTTCTCCCCCTGTTTAACAGGGGCGCCTAATAACAATTTTTGATGCAATACTTTGCACGTGGCTCCTTGTTGCACTCCAATTGGAGTTATTGGGAGGGGTTGCAGTGTTGTGTTGTGCCCAAGGCACAATTTTTCAGCCCCTGTTTAACAGGGGCACCTAATAACAATTTTTGATGCAATACTTTGCACGTGGCTCCTTGTTGCGCTCCAATTACAGTATGTTTGAGGGGTGCCCTTTTTCTAAAATTTTTCTTTCACAAAACAATAATGGCCCCCCACCACCGCTAAAATATTCGACATATTGTTGCCACACAGCATGTGAGCAAGCAGTATTAATTACTTTTTTTTATAGTCCTCTCATGTTGTGCAGGGACATTTCTAAACACGTGCCACTACTATTGACACCCAGCAGGTGTGATATTTAAAGGATTTTTTTTTTTCACTTAAGCATCATTAAAATGGCTGCTCCGGAAAAAACGTCCGTTTTAAAAAAAAAAAAAATTCCATTGATACATGTTCCCTGGGGCAAGATCCGGGTTCTGAACGACGTTTTCCAACATAAAATTGAATATTGGTTTTTAAAATGATCGTTTTTGAATTCGAACGTTCGGGTCCCATAGACTTCCATGGGGTTCTAAATGTTTGCGTGAACCCACGGTCTGTTCTGGTGCGAACCGAACCCGGGGTGTTCGGCTCATCCCTACTTTCGACTGTGGGGACCAGCACCAACACCCTATCACCAGGTGCAAAAGAACGGACCTGGGCCCCATGATTGTAAATCCTTTGTTGAGCCAATTGTACCTTCACAATCGGCATCACTTGGGCAATTCTATCTTGCATTTGTGCCACATGTTCCCCTGGCAATTTCCAGTAGGCCCCGGGGGCCTCCCATACAGTAGCTCAAACGGAGAGAACCCTGTGGACGATTAGGGAACCTCTCTTATGGAAAACATCAGATAAGGGAGCAGATAATCCCAATTCTTTCTATCTTTATCCACCACCTTCCTCAACATTTGTTTTATGGTTTTATTAAACTTTCCACTAACCCATCTGTTTGAGGGTGATATACTGATGTACGTAATTGGGTCACTTTCAGGAGTTTACCAAGTTCTCTGGTCACCCTAGACATAAACGGGGTGCCCTGGTCAGTTAGGACTTCCTTAGGAAGACCCACACGGCTGAAAACCTAAAATAACTCTTTGGCAATGGTTTAAGCAGATGTGTTTCAGAGATAAATCGCTTCTGGGTAACGGGTGGCATAGTCCATTATTACCAAGATGTGCTGGTGCCCTCTAGTGGACTTCAGTAAGGGGCCAACCAAGTCCATGGGGATCCTCTCAAAAGGGACCTCGATAATGGGCAGAGGTACCAACGGACTGCGGAAATGTGGCATGGGTGCAGTAATCTGACACACTGGACAGGAAGAGCAGTACAATTCCACTTCCTTAGTCATCAGAGGCCAATAAAACCTCTGGGTGATTCTCTCCCGGGTTTTTTCTGCTCCCAAATGTCCCCCAAGAATGTGCCCATGGGCCAGTTCCAAAACCACCTTGCGGTACGGTTTAGGCACTACCAGTTGCTCAATGGTGTCCTTTATCCTCTGTGACACTCGATATAACAGGTCCCTTTCAATAATGAATTAAGGGAAGGCACAATTTTTCAGCCCCTGTTTAACAGGGGCACCTAATAACAATTTTTGATGCAATACTTTGCACGTGGCTCCTTGTTGCGCTCCAATTACAGTATGTTTGAGGGGTGCCCTTTTTCTAAAATTTTTCTTTCACAAAACAATAATGGCCCCCCACCACCGCTAAAATATTCGACATATTGTTGCCACACAGCATGTGAGCAAGCAGTATTAATTAATTTTTTTTATAGTCCTCTCATGTTGTGCAGGGACATTTCTAAACACGTGCCACTACTATTGACACCCAGCAGGTGTGATATTTAAAGGATTTTTTTTTTCACTTAAGCATCATTAAAATGGCTGCTCCGGAAAAAACGTCCGTTTTAAAAAAAAAAAAAATTCCATTGATACATGTTCCCTGGGGCAAGATCCGGGTTCTGAACGACGTTTTCCAACATAAAATTGAATATTGGTTTTTAAAATGATCGTTTTTGAATTCGAACGTTCGGGTCCCATAGACTTCCATGGGGTTCTAAATGTTTGCGTGAACCCACGGTCTGTTCTGGTGCGAACCGAACCCGGGGGTGTTCGGCTCATCCCTACTTTCGACTGTGGGGACCAGCACCAACACCCTATCACCAGGTGCAAAAGAACGGACCTGGGCCCCATGATTGTAAATCCTTTGTTGAGCCAATTGTACCTTCACAATCGGCATCACTTGGGCAATTCTATCTTGCATTTGTGCCACATGTTCCCCTGGCAATTTCCAGTAGGCCCCGGGGGTGCCTCCCATACAGTAGCTCAAACGGAGAGAACCCTGTGGACGATTAGGGAACCTCTCTTATGGAAAACATCAGATAAGGGAGCAGATAATCCCAATTCTTTCTATCTTTATCCACCACCTTCCTCAACATTTGTTTTATGGTTTTATTAAACTTTCCACTAACCCATCTGTTTGAGGGTGATATACTGATGTACGTAATTGGGTCACTTTCAGGAGTTTACCAAGTTCTCTGGTCACCCTAGACATAAACGGGGCCCTGGTCAGTTAGGACTTCCTTAGGAAGACCCACACGGCTGAAAACCTAAAATAACTCTTTGGCAATGGTTTAAGCAGATGTGTTTCAGAGATAAATCGCTTCTGGGTAACGGGTGGCATAGTCTATTATTACCAAGATGTGCTGGTGCCCTCTAGTGGACTTCAGTAAGGGCCAACCAAGTCCATGGGGATCCTCTCAAAAGGGACCTCGATAATGGGCAGAGGTACCAACGGACTGCGGAAATGTGGCATGGGTGCAGTAATCTGACACACTGGACAGGAAGAGCAGTACAATTCCACTTCCTTAGTCATCAGAGGCCAATAAAACCTCTGGGTGATTCTCTCCCGGGTTTTTTCTGCTCCCAAATGTCCCCCAAGAATGTGCCCATGGGCCAGTTCCAAAACCACCTTGCGGTACGGTTTAGGCACTACCAGTTGCTCAATGGTGTCCTTTATCCTCTGTGACACTCGATATAACAGGTCCCTTTCAATAATGAATTAAGGGAAGGCACAATTTTTTCAGCCCCTGTTTAACAGGGGCACCTAATAACAATTTTTGATGCAATACTTTGCACGTGGCTCCTTGTTGCGCTCCAATTACAGTATGTTTGAGGGGTGCCCTTTTTCTAAAATTTTTCTTTCACAAAACAATAATGGCCCCCCACCACCGCTAAAATATTCGACATATTGTTGCCACACAGCATGTGAGCAAGCAGTATTAATTACTTTTTTTTATAGTCCTCTCATGTTGTGCAGGGACATTTCTAAACACGTGCCACTACTATTGACACCCAGCAGGTGTGATATTTAAAGGATTTTTTTTTTTCACTTAAGCATCATTAAAATGGCTGCTCCGGAAAAAACGTCCGTTTTAAAAAAAAAAAAAAATTCCATTGATACATGTTCCCTGGGGCAAGATCCGGGTTCTGAACGACGTTTTCCAACATAAAATTGAATATTGGTTTTTAAAATGATCGTTTTTGAATTCGAACGTTCGGGTCCCATAGACTTCCATGGGGTTCTAAATGTTTGCGTGAACCCACGGTCTGTTCTGGTGCGAACCGAACCCGGGGGTGTTCGGCTCATCCCTACTTTCGACTGTGGGGACCAGCACCAACACCCTATCACCAGGTGCAAAAGAACGGACCTGGGCCCCATGATTGTAAATCCTTTGTTGAGCCAATTGTACCTTCACAATCGGCATCACTTGGGCAATTCTATCTTGCATTTGTGCCACATGTTCCCCTGGCAATTTCCAGTAGGCCCCGGGGGTGCCTCCCATACAGTAGCTCAAACGGAGAGAACCCTGTGGACGATTAGGGAACCTCTCTTATGGAAAACATCAGATAAGGGAGCAGATAATCCCAATTCTTTCTATCTTTATCCACCACCTTCCTCAACATTTGTTTTATGGTTTTATTAAACTTTCCACTAACCCATCTGTTTGAGGGTGATATACTGATGTACGTAATTGGGTCACTTTCAGGAGTTTACCAAGTTCTCTGGTCACCCTAGACATAAACGGGGTGCCCTGGTCAGTTAGGACTTCCTTAGGAAGACCCACACGGCTGAAAACCTAAAATAACTATTTGGCAATGGTTTAAGCAGATGTGTTTCAGAGATAAATCGCTTCTGGGTAACGGGTGGCATAGTCCATTATTACCAAGATGTGCTGGTGCCCTCTAGTGGACTTCAGTAAGGGGCCAACCAAGTCCATGGGGATCCTCTCAAAAGGGACCTCGATAATGGGCAGAGGTACCAACGGACTGCGGAAATGTGGCATGGGTGCAGTAATCTGACACACTGGACAGGAAGAGCAGTACAATTCCACTTCCTTAGTCATCAGAGGCCAATAAAACCTCTGGGTGATTCTCTCCCGGGTTTTTCTGCTCCCAAATGTCCCCCAAGAATGTGCCCATGGGCCAGTTCCAAAACCACCTTGCGGTACGGTTTAGGCACTACCAGTTGCTCAATGGTGTCCTTTATCCTCTGTGACACTCGATATAACAGGTCCCTTTCAATAATGAATTAAGGGAGGGCAACCCTCTCGTCAGGGTTAACTAACTCCCCATCTATCTTCACTACATTCTCCCTGGCTCTTATGCCCCGTACACACGAGTAAATAGATCTCTTCAAATCGGTCGGACAGACCGATTTGAACAGATCTGTCTGCTGGGATGTATTGGTTTGATCGTGTACACACGATCAAACCAAATTCCCCGCCGGCAGACAGCGCGCTGACGTGTCGGTGACGTTGACACTGCCACGTCACTGCACCAGGAAGTAAAACACTTCCGTGCATGCGTCGAATCTATTCAACGCATGTGCGAGCAGATATGTCTGCTGGTTAACGTACTAACCAGCAGACATATCGGTCCGACGGGTTCCCAGCCGACAGATTTCAAAGCATGCTTTGAAATCTGTCGGGGTGGCCAAATCCGTCTGTTTGCCCGTACACACGATCGAATCTGTCTGCTGAAACGGTCTGGCAGACCGTTTCCAGCAGACAGATTTGATCGTGTGTACGCAGCCTTAGCAATGTGAAGTCCCTTAATTGCGTAGTGATAAAAATTTCTCTGTGCACCTCGAGGTCATCGAACCCTATCGGCCGCTGTTCCTCTTCTGAGATAGCAGGCTCCTCCCTAGGGACTGGTGTTTCGCCTGCTAAGACTGAGAATGGAAACTCAGGAGAATCCTCACAGTTAGAGGACTCTGGAGTAGATGTTTCAGGCTCAGAAGAACCACCTACTGGGGAATCTGGGCAATCCCAGAGTTCCCAGAACTTTGGGAAATCCCTTCCCACAATGGCGTCATGTGGCAGTTTGGGAACTAAACCCACTTGGTGACACAAGTTACCAAGGGAGGTTTCAAAGGCAACCGTAGTCACCGGATATTCTCTAGTGTCCCCATCTACACAAACTACAGCCATTTTCCTAGGATGTAAGGTTTTTCCCACCACTAGATCACTTTTCACTAAGGTGACCAGGCTACCTGAATCCAACAATACCACAACATCTTTACCATCTAAGCACATTCTACATAAAGGTTTCTCATTCACCTTTACTGCAGTGCATGTGGTTGCAAAAAGGGACTGTCATCTCTCTGTCAGAATGTCACACTGCATGGGTTCATCACCCGCTGGGCAAACCGCTGCTACATGTCCCTCTTCCCGGCAACGGTAACAAATAAACCTTCTGGTCCTCTCCTGTGGGATGGGTCTTCCAGGCCGCTCTCGCCAAACATTAGAAGTAGTCCCGATAATACCTCTGGTTGCTCTTTGGTCCCTCTCTCCACCCCCATCCCTTGATGCAGTCTTACCTATAGGTGGGGAGGGTCTGGTCTTGGGGTGGAAAGTCTGTGCGTCTCTGGGGAAAGAGGACAAATTCTCTGTTGTTAGGTACATTTCGACCAGGTCTACTAGTTTGTCTGCGGTTTCCGGACCACCATGGCTCACCCACTTCTGCAGGGTGTTAGGAAGAGACCTAAGAAATTTGTCCATGACTACTCGCTCCAAAATTTTTGGTCTGGACAGAATTTCTGGCTGCAGCCATTTCCTAGCCAAATGGATGAGGTCATACATCTGCGACCGAGGTGGCTTCCTCAGCTGATAACTCCAATTGTGGACCCGCTGAGCACGGACATCCAGGGTTACACCAAAATGTGGCAATATTTACTCTTTTAACCGATCATAGTTTTTTGCATCTGCAAGCTCCAAATCAAAATATGCCTTTTGGGCTTCTCCAGATAATAGGAGGGCCACTAGTCCAGCCCACTGTTCGCCAATTCTCTTTTTCCGCTGTTCTCTCAGACGTGGTCAGAAACATCTCAGCGTCATCATCTATAGTCATCTTTGGCAATAAGTGGCTTACCCAAAAAGTCAGTATGTTACTGGCCTGACTCCCAGCCTCGGTCTGCTGTCTCTGATGTTGTTTCACGATGGCCTCCATTTGCTTCTGGTGTCTCTGTTCCAAGCCTGCAATGCTTGGTGAGCCTGTTGTTGAGCTGCAATGCTCTCTTGGTGAACCTGTTGTTGAGCTGCAATGCTCTCTTGGTGAGCCTGTTATTGAGCTGCAATGCTCTCTTGGTGAGCTGCAATGCTCTCTTGGTGAGCCTTGTTGAGCTGCAAGGCTCCGCTGCAAACCTGCATTTGTCTGCTGTTGATTTGCATTTGCTATAGCCAGCTGTTTCAGTATCTCCTCCATTTTGGGTTTACTTTAACTGCCCGCATTCTCCACCATGTGTAAGGGATTAGCTCGGTAGCGGGTGTGTGACCCCCTGGGTGGGTTCACTACACATGATCTATACAGAGAGGCAGCCGAGGACGGTTGAAAACAAAGATTATGGTTTATTCTTCCATATTGCTGGAAACAAGTGCAAGCATCCAAACAGCATAAACAAAACAAAACATAAAATAAACCCTGGCCACTTGGGGTGTCTACTAGTGTTGCTCACGAATATTTGCATTGCGAATATTCGCTACGAATATTGCATATTCGAGTATTCGCGAATAACACGAATATCGCGGCGAATATTCGCTATTTCGAATATTCAAATTTTTTCAATTTTTTTTTAGAACAGATCACATCCTAGAGATCCCCATCGACATCTAAAAGCATTGCTGGTATGATTAGAGACCTTGGGCCGAGTAGCTGCAGCGCTCATTTTATATTGCCGAAAAATCGCAATGCGATTATTCGGCAATAGCGATATCGCGCGATTATTTTATATTGTAATATATCACGAATATTCTGAGCCATCAGAGTGCTCCATTCCGCATTTCTCGAAATTTCGCAATTATTTTGTATTGTAATATATCACGAATATTCTGAGCCAATCAGAGTGCTCCATTCCGCATTTCTCGAATATATCGCAATTATTTTATTTTGTAATATATCACGAATATTCTGAGCCAATCAGAGTGCTCCCATTCCGCATTTCTCGAATATTCGCAATTATTTATATTGTAATATATCACGAATATTCTGAGCCAATCAGAGTGCTCCATTCCGCATTTCTCGAATATTCGCAATTATTTTATATGTAATATATCACGAATATTCTGAGCCAATCAGAGTGCTCCATTCCGCATTTCTCGAATATTCGCAATTATTTTTATATTGTAATATATCACGAATATTCTGAGCCAATCAGAGTGCTCCTTCCGCATTTCTCGAATATTCGCAATTATTGTGTATTGTAATATATCACAAAGATTCTGAGCCAATCAGAGTGCTCCCTTCCGCATTTGCCGAATATTCGCAATATTGTGTATTGTAATATATCACGAATATTCTGAGCCAATCAGAGTGCTCCTTCCGCATTTCTCGAATATTCGCAATTATTTTATATTGTAATATATCACGAATATTCTGAGCCAATCAGAGTGCTCCATTCCGCATTTCTCGAATATTCGCATTCGCAATTCGCAATTCGCAATTCGCATTCGCATTCGCGATAGCGAAAATTCGCAATAATTTCATTTCCAAAAAATATCACGAATATTCGTATTTAGCGAATATATCTCGAATATTCGACTATATATTCGAGATATATCGCGAAATCGAATATGGCATATTCTGCTCAACACTAGTGTCTACCTTCACCACACAGGAACCTATATATGGAGTCTGGCACAGCCTACTGCTGGGCAGACACTGCTGGTCATACAGCAGAAAAACAATAGTCTTTCTCTCCAAAATCTGGCGTAAACCTGCAATCTTTCATGTAGCACAGGGTCCCACCTCCACAGTATATTATAAGGCTTGGTTCATACCTATGCATTATTTACTGAAATGCACTACAGTCCATTTAGCATGTTTTTCTATGGGACATGTTCACGTCTATGCTGTTTTCAGCTACTGTGTTTTTGGAAAAAGGGTCATGGACTTTTTTTAAAGCAAAAAAAAAGCATGTAGTGCTGCAATTTGCATTTTGTGTTTTTTTAATCCACTCAACAACAAATTGGCCAAAAAAATGCAAAAAAATGCAAAACTCATCAAAATATGCACAAAAAATGCATCAACAAGTTGTGTGCAAAATGCACTGCAAAAGATGTGGGAGGACTGAACACTGGAGTTTGGGGGGACTGAGGACTGTAATGTGGGGGACTGAGCACTGCAGTGTGGGGGGTACTGAGGACTGTAATGTGTGGGGGGACTAAGCACTGTAATGTGGGGGGACTGAGCACTGGAGTGTGGGGGGACTGAGCACTGTAATGTGGGGGGACTGAGCACTGGAGAGTGTGGGGGGACTGAGCACTGGAGTGTGGAAGGACTGAGGACTGGAGTGTGGGGGGGACTGGGGACTGGAGTTTGGGGGACTGAGGACTGGAGTGTGGGGGGACTGAGGACTGTAATGTGGGGGAACTGTGGACTGGAGTGTGGGGGACTGAGCACTGGAGTGTGGGGGACTGAGCACTGGAGTGTGGGGGGACTGAGCACTGTAATGTGGGGGGACTGAGGACTGTAATGTGTGGGGGGACTGAGCACTGGAGTGTGAGGTGACTGGGGACTGGAGTGTGGGGGGACTGAGCACTGTAGTGTACGGGACTGAGCACTGGAGTGTGAGGGGAACTGAGGACTGTAATTTGGGGAGATCAAGGATTAGAATGTGGGGAGACTGAGGACTGTAATGTGGGGGGACTGATGACTGTGATGTGGGGGAACTGAGGACTGGAGTGTGGGGGACTGAGGACTGGAGTGTGGGGGACTGAGCACTGGAGTGAGGGGGGACTGAGGACTGTAATGTGTGGGGGGAATGAGCACTGGAGTGTGGGGTGACTGGGGACTGGAGTGTGGGGGGGACTGAGCACTGGAGTGTGGGGGGGACTGAGGAGTGTAATGTGGGGGGATTGAGCACTGGAGTGTGGGGGGCCTGAGGACTGGAGTGTGGGGGGGAATGAGCACTGGAGTGTGGGGGGGACTGAGGACTGTAATGTGTGGGGGGAAATGAGCACTGGAGTGTGGGGTGACTGGGGACTGGAGTGTGGGGGGACTGAGCACTGGAGTGTGGGGGGGACTGAGGAGTGTAATGTGGGGGGATTGAGCACTGGAGTGTGGGGGGCCTGAGCACTGGAGTGTGGGGGGGACTGAGCACTGGAGTGTGGGGGGACTGAGGACTGGAGTGTGGGGGGCTGAGCCCTGTAGTGTGGGGGGAAACTGAGGACTGTAATTTCGGGGGGCTGAGGATTAGAATGTGGGGGGACTGAGGATTGGAATGTGGGGGAACTGAGGACTGTAATGTGGGAGGAGCTGAGGACTGTAATGTGAGGGAACTGAGGACTGTAATGTGGGGGGCCTGAAGAAGTTAAATTGGGGGAACCAAGAACTGTCATGTGAGGGGGGCTGAGGAAAGGGGCGGACTGACCATTGAGTCACTCGGGCACTGCCCGAGGGCCCCATGCCACTAGGGGGCCCCATCAGGGTTGCCAGGCTCAGTACAACCAGGGACTGGTTGTATGTAAAAATCTGTCCCTGATATGTCCAAAACTGACATGCTTTTGATGTGAAAATCCTGAGATTTTAGCTGCCCCGTCTCTGCACTGTCTCCTGGCGTGGTAGCCATCAGTAAGCCCAGGGGCCCCATAATCTTCTATTGCTCGGGGGCCCCATGAGTTGTCAGTCCGCCCCTGGCTGAGGATATTAAAGTGGAGAGGGGAGGAATGTAATGTGGGGGGGGGTCTGAGGACTGTGATTTGGGGGACTGAGGACAGTAATGTGGGGTTATGATGTGAATAGGGGCAGAGGACAGTACTGTTAATGGGGGTTGATGTTAAGGGCGTGTAAAGACTCTACTGTGGAAGGAATGGAGGGGGTGATATAAAGGAGGAGCTGAGGACACTCATCAAGAGAGGATCTTGATGTGAAGGGGGAGGGGACTGTGATGTGCACTGGGGACTATGAAGGCTGATATAAAAAGATCTGTGCATGTGCATTAGGTTTACAAGTCATGGGTTGATCAGCCTATTTTAATTGGCTGCACTACCCACAAGAACCCGAGAGAAAAGTCCTTGACCTTTTAAAAAAAAAATTGTGTCGCACCAAGCTGCATTGTGCTGCAGCAACATGTAGATTGGCGCATGCGTGACAGGGAGCCGACATGATATTCGGACCGTTGCTAGAAGAAGATTTTACTGACTGGACCTCTGCAAATTGTAATTCAATACCTCTGCCATAAGGAGTATACAGGTGCAATATCTGAAGTGATTAAGGAGCAATTCATTTGCCCCATACACACGATCGGTTTTAATGTCGGAAAAAGTCCAATGAGAGCTTTTGTTCGGGAATCCGATGTATGCTCCATCTGACTTTTTCCAATGAAAAAAATGCCGGAAAAAGATAGAGAGCAGGAGAGCAAATCCTATCGGAATTCCCAATCGTGTGTGCAAATCCCGAGGCACTAAATTGTTCGGAAACAAATCGACGCATGCTAGGAAGCATAGAACTTTATTTTCTCGGCTTGTCGTACTCTTTTATGTCACCGCGTTCTTGGCAGTCAAAAGTTAACCAAGCTTTTGTATGACCGTGTTTATGCAAGGCAGGCTTGAGCGGAATTATGTTTTCCGATGGGAATTCTGCTCGTGTGTACAGGGCATCCGAGTTCTTGCAACAGAAATCTCAATGGAAATGATTACAGTGAGAGAGAAAAAGACTGTAGTGTGCAAGTAACAATTCCCCATAAATCCATAATCTAAATATCATGATTAATTGAAATTCTTTTCACCATAGCATATGCTTTCCTCCTACTTCCTTGTATATGTTATATGATTCAAACACCTGCAAAAAATAAATAAATAAAAGCAGTTAAGGAGAATGCAGGATTCGCACAGATCAAGATTTTCAAATAATAGATAGGTAATACAGGGTCATTGAAGTGAGTATAATTTGCAACTACAATCTCTAGTCCTAGTCTTTCAGCCACTTGTGATCCTTGCTTCATGGAATCAAGTTATCCTTAAAATTACCACTGACGTAACACAAGCTATAAAGGTATACTAACAGTGGGTGAAGATATATTTGTTAGGGTAAAAACCAATCCATATAATTTGCTAATTTCCACCTACCACCTATTGTAAAACAAATGTGATATGTGGGAGTTTGTTCTTTTGAGCCTGGTAACCAATGAGTCATTTTCAAACCTTTGTTTCTGTGGCCTATAATAACAACAGCAATTTGTTACTGCTGGAAGAAATTGTAGCTCACTTGGGTATTACAATCTAAAATAACATTTGATGTAACAAGTGTCACAGACAAGACTAAACAGTGCAGCTCAGAAGACAGTCATCAAACAAGAACCCTTTTATAGCAATAATTGCTTTGCCAGACTGGTAAAGCGAGGCAGATTCTGGAAAGCACAATGAGGAAATACTGCATTTACTCAGTCAGAACTGAAACAACATATTTTGCAAGCTCAGTGGAATACCATATGCTACTACAAGTCGCCTTGTGGGAATAAAATAATCGGGCATAAACAATTTGCAAAAGTATCCAAAGGGCGATTTCACTGCAAAGGGAAAAATCCATAATAAACAGACTGTCAATGCTATGCACTTGCTGCAATGGCAGATGTCAGCCTGCCATACAATATAAATATATTGAAGACATTTATGCAGGCACAGTAAGCCATTCTTAGTGCATTTTTAAGGCAAATATATTATGCAAGTGGTATTCTTAGTTTGTGAGCTGTTCTGTTCCCACTTAGCTAAGTGTAATGGAGGTGGCAGAGGGTGATAATTCTAGCTCATTTGACTGTTTTACTGCTTTTAAAACATTTCCATAGATTTGTGTCCTAGATTTGTAATGAAGGTGTACCACATATTTTCATAGAATTCTAAGCTTTTTAGGGCTAAGTACTGTACGAATTCTCTGCAGAGCTGTAATGCATTGTATATTAAAAAAAAAAATACATGTAGACACTCTGAAAATAGATAGTAAGAAAAAAGCAGATCAAAGAGTATATTCAAAGACAGGAAGATCACAGGGCAAGACAAACTTTTAAAAGCTGACTTCCATTGAATATTTCTTATGGCAAAGGAGCTCTGGTAAAAACGTACAGTAGGTTTAAAACTATGCAAGCATCAATAAGTAATGTATCCTACATTTCTTTGTCACAAAAGCTTATATTTTTGTGCACATTATAAATGTAAACTTGAACCTAGATTGTTTTAGTATTTTACTAAATCTTTATTTTATATATTTTCAACATTTTTAAAATGTACATATTTAGCTAAAGAACCCTGCAGAATGTCTCAAGTATGCAAAAAATTTGATTTTTACATAATACTTACCTGTAAAATCCTTTTCCTGACACAGCATGACAGCATATATGTATGGGAAGGCTCCGCCTCCCTGCCCAATCAGGGCTGGTTATACTATAAAAGTAGGTCTCTTCCCTTACCGCAGTATTCTCTGTTTTTTCCTCACTGCTACAGGCGGTTATGCTACTGCTAGAAAGCAGGAATTTTTATTTTCCCTCACCTTGCCAAGCCACACAGGTTCAAGCCTCTCCTGTGACAAAACTCTCCACTGTACAGGCAGACATGGACGCCTATATGGGGGAGACCTCACACCAGCAGGATCCAGGAAGATATGGCGGTGAGGGCATCTGGTCTCTAGGGGTTGCTCATTTATCATGACGCCATGGATGGACATTCATTGGACTCTGTTTGGACATGAAGCATGCAGGTGGTAGGGCACCACATGGTGCACAATTCTATTCAGTTACTGCTGTAAGCATGTAGTTAATAGGGATGAGCTTTTTGTTCGACTTGAACATATTTTCGTCTCGAACATTGTATGTTCGACCGTTTGTCAAAATACGAACAAAACAGGTCGTTTGCACCAAATTCGAATGACGCGCCAGGCCCATAATTCACTGCAGCATTGCACGCTGATTGGCCAAGCATGCACTATGACCCGCATGCTTGGCCAATCACTGCGCGCAAAAAAACGAGAGACATAATTGGCCAAAGCCAGGGTGGCTTTGGCCAATTACGGCTCAGGGCTTTAGCACATGTTTTCATTAGAATGCATTTTTGTTCGAAAATCGCGTTTTTTCGTTATCGTTTTAACAAACGATAACAAAAGCGCAAGAAGCGAAAACCGAAAGATCCGACATAAAAAATGCTTTATTTTCGTTTTCGTTGCGGTAAAAATTCAATATAGAGAGATTCGACATTATAGGGAAAGGATTCGACATTATAGGGAAAAAATTCGACAGTATAGGGAAAAAAAAACGACATTATAGGGAAAAGATTCGACATTATAGGGAAAAGATTCGACATTATAGAGAAAAGATTCGACACTATAGAAATAATAGATTCAACATTACAGAGATTAGATTTCGATTTATAAGAAAATAGATTTGACATTATTACTAGTCATACAACATTAGAATTCTTGTAGGCGGAATATTTGAACGGAAATGTACGATTCGAAGTAAAGATTCAACGTTCCGTCGAATATTCTTTTGACCATTCGACAGAAACCAAGTATTATTGGATTTTCGGACGAAAGCTATTCCCCAACGAAAAACAAAATAAATCAAAACGATTTTCGGGAGTAACTAAAAAAATTTATTTTCCAAACGAAAACGAAAAAACAAAACAAAATATTCCAGTCTGCACATGTCTACTAGTTACAGATCAGACAGAGAGAGAGATTGTATTTTTTTCTAGCTAGATAGAGCAGACAGGCTAGTCAAATAAATTTACAGTGTGTAGAGGATATATATATACATCCCAGGAGTTGTACATATATTTATACACTGTATAGTTTAGTTAGATTAGTTCTTCCTAATCTGTCAGGCAGTTGATTGTGCTAGCTGCAGTGTTCTCACATGTTGTATTGCCCGTGTGCTCAGTGCACCTAAAACAACTTGCTGTTGTTTGCGACTTACTTTGCAACTGAACCCACTTGGTGGTGCATAGTGCAAGTGTGCTCATTACTTTGCAACTAAACCCACTTGGTAGTGCATAGTGCAAGTGTGCTCATCATTTTGCAACTAAACCCACTTGATGCATAGTGCAAGTGTGCTAATTACTGTGCACCTAAGCCTACTTGGTTTATAGTGCAAGTGTGCTAATTACTGTGCACCTAAGCCCACTTGGTTTATAGTGCAAGTGTGCTAATTACTGTGCAGTGTGCACCTAAGCCCACTTGGTTTTATAGTGCAAGTGTGCCAATTACTTTCCACCTAAACCCACTTGGTTTATAGTGCAAGTGTGCTAATTACTTTGCACCTAAACCCACTTGGTTTATAGTGCAAGTGTGCTAATTACTGTGCAGTGTGCACCTAAGCCCACTTGGTTTATAGTGCAAGTGTGCTAATTACTTTCCACCTAAACCCACTTGGTTTATAGTGCAAGTGTGCTAATTACTGTGCACCTAAGCCCACTTGGTTTATAGTGCAAGTGTGCTAATTACTTTGCACCTAAGCCCACGTGGTTTATAGTGCAAGTGTGCTAATTACTTTCCACCTAAACCCACTTGGTTTAAAGTGCAAGTGTGCTAATTACTTTCCACCTAAACCCACTTGGTTTATAGTGCAAGTGTGCTAATTACTTTCCACCTAAACCCGCTTGGTTTATAGTGCAAGTGTGCTAATAACTTTGCACCTAAACCCACTTGGTTTATAGTGCAAGTGTGCTACTTACTTTGTACCTAAAGCTACAAAGTGTGTGTACTGACTTTGTCCTCTGCAGGCCATTATCATGTCTGGAAGGACAACAAAGAGAGGCAGACAGTCACGAGGGCAAGCAGGCTCTGTATCTAGTGGCAAAAGTGCTGGTGGTGGACACGGTGCATCCTCTTCAGCACATGGCCGTTGGACATGCTCGTCCTTCTTTTCGGGAGCTGGCCGTGTTGACCCTGAACATGCAGACAAATTGGTAGAGTGGATGACCAAGCTGCCCTCATCCTCCTCATCCTCTCGCACCCAGGCTGAGCTTACTTTGTCTGGCAAAGCAGCTTCCAAGGTGTCCTCTTCCCTCTGCACAATGGCATCACACACTCCTTCCCTAGTCCCACCATGTCCTCCTGAGGAGTCCCCTGAACTGTTTCAACACAGTGTTGGGTACATGCTGCATGAAGATGCGCAGCGTTTTAAAGGCTCCGATGATGGAACACAGATAGAGGAAGGCAGTAATGTGAGCCCAGAGAGAGGGGGTGCCAAAGAAGGACAGCAATCTGACAGTCATCTTCCCTAAGTTGCAGCATACTGCCAGGTTTTCGACAGTGATGAGGAGGTAGGGGATGGTGAGGTCACTGACTCTACGAGGATAGGAGAGAGGAGGAGGAGGATGAGGAGGAGGCACAGGCACATCTCCAAAGAGGCAGGATACCCTCCAGGGGACAGCTTAAGGGCAGCACACCAACTGCATTACATTGCAGAGCTACGCCTGTGCAGGGTGCTGCTGTGTCTCAGCGTTACTGAAAAAGTTCTTTGGTGTGGGCCTTTTTTGAGACATGTACATCAGATCGCACCGTTGCTATTTGCAACATATGTCTCAAGCGTATCTTGCGTGGCCAAAACATCACCCGCTTGGGCACCACATGCTTGACCAGACATATGTCGACCTGCCATGCAGTTCGTTGGAAAGCATACCTGAAAGACCCACACCAAAGAACAAAGCGGACCTCCCCTTGCCCCTCATCAGCTGGGAAGGATCTCCAACCCCACTATACCCTCAGTCCTCTCTGAAGCCTGCACTGATAATACTGAAGGTGTAGAATTAGGTGTGTCACAACCTAGTAGTACATGCGGGCAATCTACTATCGGTACACCGATGGCAGATTGTAGCAGACAAATTTCCCTGCCCCAGCTGCTGCAGCGCCAAAAAAAAGTACTCTCAAAGCCATCCACATGCCCAGCGGTTGAATGCAAGCTTAGCGAAATTGTTAGCACTACAACTGCTGCCTTTTAAGTTGGTAGATTCTGCCCCCTTTCGTGAGTTTGTGTAATGTGTGGTACCTCTTTCTCACGGAAGGCGATTCCGGCTCTCTACCGCCATGTGGAAGGCAATGTCCATGCCTCGCTAGACAGGGTGGTCAGTGGTAAGGTGCATATTACCACTGACTCATGGACCAGCAGGCATGGACAGGGACATTACCTCTCTTTCACGGCGCATTGGGTGACTCTGCTGGCAGCTGGAAAAGACGCAGGGCAAGGTACAGTAGTGTTGGAGGCACACCTCTCTCCTCCACCCCCTCCTCTTCTTCTTCCACTGTGGCCTCTTCCTGTGCTGATATGTCCTCGGAACCAGCTGTGCTCCGTAGGTGTACGAGGGGCTACGCAGGAATGCAGGCAAAGAGATGCCATGCGGTGCTAGAGCTGGTGTGCTTGGGAGACAGGAGCCACACTGGGGCAGAGGTTTTGTCAGCTGTGCAAGGGCAGGCTCAGACGTGGTTGACGCCACGCCAGCTTAAGCTAGGAATGGTGGTTAGCAACAATGGCACCAACCTCCTCTCTGCCCTGTGACAGGGACAACTGACCCATGTGCCATGTTTTGCTCATGTTCTGAATTTGGTGGTGCAGCGTTCTTGGGCAAGTACCCGGGCTTACAGGATGTCCTGAAGCAGGCCAGGAAAGTCTGTGTGCATTTCCGAAGGTCATATGCCACTGCCAGTGCTCGGCTGACATACCTCCTAAGGGAATACAACCTGCCCAAGAACCGCCTAATCTGTGACATGCCCACCAGATGGAACTCTACATTGGCCATGCTGCAGCGGCTGCACACGCAGCAGAGGGCCATCAATGAGTACCTGTGCCAATATGGCAGCAGAACTGGGTCAGGGGAGCTTGGTTTTTTCCCCCACGCCAGTGGGCCTTGATCAGGGATGCATGCACTGTCCTGTCACCATTTGAGGAGGCCACGAGGATGGTGAGCAGTGACAGTGCATGCATCAGTGAGACTGTCCCTCTTATTCACATGTTGGAGCACACTCTACATGGAATAATGAACAGGGCCCTTGAGGCAGAACAGAGGGAGGAAGAGGAGGACTTCCTTACCTCCCAAGGCCCCCTCTATTCAGACAGTGGTCCTGCTTGCCCGCCTAGCACACAAGAAGAGGACAAGGAGGAGGATGATTGTATCATCAGCATGAAGGTGGAGCCTAGCACTCAGCATCAGCACCAGCAGTCTTCAAGGGATCATTTACAGTCCCAAGGAACCCATGGACTTTTACTTGGCTGGGATGAAGTGGCTGCGGATACTGTTGTCCTCAGTGACTCAAGAGGACTGTGCCCCGAATGCCTCAGCAAACCTACGCTGCATGGCCTCCCTGATCCTGCAAAGCCTGCGTAAGGATCCTCGTATTCATGGTATCAAGGAGAGGGATCATTACTGACTGGCAACTCTCCTTGATCCACGTTACAAGACTAAGGTTGCGGACCTTATCTTGCCGTCGCAGAGGGAGCAGAAGATGAAAAATCTTCGGGAGGCCTTGCAGAAAGGTCTGTGCAACGCGTTCCCAGAACCTGGGGGATTACCAAATCCTGGTCCTGGACAACGTGTTGCTGAGGCTTCGGTGAGTCACAGAAGGAGCGGTGGAGAAAGTGGCCATCTGACCGATGTGTTCAGACAATTTTTTAGTCCACAGCCCCAAGGTCTGACCGGTTCCAGCAACCATCGCCAGCGTCTGGTTTACATGGTGCGTGAATAACTAGGGGCAAGATCAGACTTGGACACCTTCTCCACCGAAAATCCTCTGGCTTACTGGGTCTTGAGGATGGATCACTGGCCAGAGCTCGCACAGTACGCAATTGAGCTACTGGCTAGTCCTGCATCCAGCGTTCTTTCAGAACACATATTCAGTGCTGCTGGAGGCTTTGTGACCGATCACAGGGTCCGCCTCTCCTCCGACTCTGTCGATCGATTGAACTTCATAAAAATGAATCAGGCTTGGATCAACACCAGCTACCAAGCACCTGATGCTGATGTAACTGAATAATTTTTCGGAAGTGTCAGATCCCTTGGAGACTGCTTATGCTAATGCCGAGTGACTATCCTGTTATGCTCAGATTGCAGCAAAAACTAATAGTGTTTACTATACACAAGTGAAGCATAAATATAAAAGTGAATTTGCGCAAAAAAACACACATCAATCCATATCAAACATAAGTGATATAAATATAAATATAGTGAAAAAGTAGAAAAAATCAATTAAATAGAATAGAAAAGTCCATATGTGTTGGAAAAGTCCATGTAATGCAAGCGTGCAGTGCACAAAAATAACTTTCAGTGAAGCTGTAAAGCTGGCGATAAAGTGCTAGTGCTCCTCCGTGCATTCAGCCTCTCAGGCCTCTCACCTTAGTGGCATATATAAATGCCGTGATAATAAGTCGTGCCACTCCCAACACACAGCCTCACAGGCCTCTCACCTCCAAGTAGAACAATATAAGCCTCCAAACAAATCCTCTGGGTAAATTCAAAGATAGTGGGCGACACCAGGAGCTATTCAATCATCTCTATGTCTTGTAGTACCCCTTCGCTGTATCACAAGCATCAGGGGAGACCCGAGAGCTTCTTCGTGTCCCAGGAGAGCTTGCTTGCACCTAGTCTGCTGCAGTCAAAAGCTGCCTGGACAAAGAACCTCAGCTGCGCTCAGCATTGAGATGATCTCAATGCTGAGCGCAGCTGAGGTTCTTTGTCCAGGCAGCTTTTGACTGCAGCAGACTAGGTGCAAGCAAGCTCTCCTGGGACACGAAGAAGCTCTCGGGTCTCCCCTGATGCTTGTGATACAGCGAAGGGGTACTACAAGACATAGAGATGATTGAATAGCTCCTGGTGTCGCCCACTATCTTTGAATTTACCCAGAGGATTTGTTTGGAGGCTTATATTGTTCTACTTGGAGGTGAGAGGCCTGTGAGGCTGTGTGTTGGGAGTGGCACGACTTATTATCACGGCATTTATATATGCCACTAAGGTGAGAGGCCTGAGAGGCTGAATGCACGGAGGAGCACTAGCACTTTATCGCCAGCTTTACAGCTTCACTGAAAGTTATTTTTGTGCACTGCACGCTTGCATTACATGGACTTTTCCAACACATATGGACTTTTCTATTCTATTTAATTGATTTTTTCTACTTTTTCACTATATTTATATTTATATCACTTATGTTTGATATGGATTGATGTGTGTTTTTTTGCGCAAATTCACTTTTATATTTATCCTGTTATGCTGACTGAATATCCTTTTCCTTCTCAATGATCTTGCTGATAGCTAGTATGAACATTGTTGGTTTTGGGCATCGCTACCAGTAGCTAAGGTCCAATTTTTCTGCCCCTGTTTAACAGGAGCGTGTAATAACAATTTTTGATGCAATACTTTGCATGAGGCTCTTTGCTGCGCTCCAATTACCGTATCTGTGAGGGGTTGCAGTGTTGTGGCACCAGCACCAGTGCCTAAGGCCCAATTTTTCTGCCCCTGTTTAACAGGGGCGTGTAATAACAATTTTTTATGCAATACTTTGCATGAGGCTCTTTGCTGCACTCCAATTACAGTATCTGTGAGGGGTTGCAGTGTTGTGGCACCAGCATCAGTGCCTAAGGCCCAATTTTTCTGCCCCTGTTTAACAGGGGTGTGTAATAAAAAAATGTGATGCAATACTTTGCATGAGGCTCTTTGCTGCGATCCAATTACAGTATCTGTAAAGGGTTGCAGTGTTGTGGCACCAGCACCAGTGCCTAAGGCACAATTTTTCTGCCCCTGTTCTAGTATTTTTCTTTGTTTGATTATTTTCTAATTTGGGTTTGTTGTAGCTTTCTCCTAGGTTATCATAGTGCCATGGTTTTTTTTTCCTGTACTAAATACTCATCATTGTCAATGTAAACACCACAAATCTAGATTTGTTATTTTAGGCAGCATTGATAAGCCACACATTGTTGAGTATCCAAAAATATTTATTGTTTCACATTTAAAATGTGTCATTATTTGTTTATTTTTTATTTTTATTTTTTTATCAAGAAATATATTTTTGGCTAAAAATATTTGTCAACATCATTTTTTTTTTATATTTTTGTTTGTTATTTTTTTAGAGATATCTTTTTTATTTCTTAGATATCTTTTTTGTGCATTTTCTTTGAGAATTCCCAAATTAAAACAATTCTGGTTAAAACGCATGAACAATGACCAACTTTTTAGCATTTGTCATTGTTCATGCGTTTTAGCCAGAAAACTAGAGATTCCACTTTAAAAAAAATTAAAACAAAACATACATATTAAGACAAAGAAAACTTAAAAAAATAAAAAATAAACCCTCCCCAGAACATCCATTCAATTCTTTAGTTTTCACTCCACCGTTTTTTTTTCTTATCTGCCCCAAACAGATGTGGATGTCCTCGATTTCAGCCCTGCAGGCCAACACCTCTCCAATTAACAGCTCAGCGCTGTATGTGTCCAATCCACCATCACCAGCACGAAAATCTCCTGAAATTTGGAAACAAACCATGTATTAAAATTATGCAGGCCTACATCTATTACCTGAAGCTGTGGTGTATGACACTGACGTGATGGGGTGGCAGCAGTGGCGTAATTATAGGGGTCGCTGAGTGCGCCATGGCGACCGGGCCCCTTGCTGTAGGGGGCCCTCGAGGGCCCCCTGTATACAGTGCTTTGAGGGGAGAAACGGAGACGAGCTCCCGATCCCAGGCCGAGCTGTAATCGGCACTGTGCGGGGAGCTCGTCACAGTCATTACAATGTGAAAGCAGAGTGTGTGCTCTTTGTCTCCCCCTACAGTGCAGTACCCGGCAGGAAGAGCTGCTAAGGTAAGACCGCCGTTTTGTATCTACTGTGTGTGTGTTTATGTGTGTGTGTGTGTGTTTATATGTGTGTGTGTGTATATGTGTGTGTGTGTGTGTTTATATGTGTGTGTGTGTGTGTTTATATGTGTGTGTGTGTGTTTATATGTGTGTGTGTTCATATGTGTGTGTGTGTGTGTTTATATTTGTGTGTGTTTATATATGTGTGTTTTTATATGTGTGTGTGTTCATGTGCATATGTATGCGAGTGTGCATGCCATATGTGTATGAATGTGTGTGCATGTGTGTATGTGAATGTGCATGTATGTGTTAGTTGTGGTGCGTCCATAAGTGCGCAGGGCATCGCCCCCCTCTCTCCACCCACCCCCTGGCTGTGTTTGATGGCACAGTGGCTGCATTTGACGGGCACAGTGGGTGCATTTGACAGGCACAGTGGCTGCGTTTGACGGGAACAGTGGCTGCATTTGACGGGCACAGTGGCTGCGTTTGATGGGCACAGTGGCTGCGTTTGACGGCACAGAGACTGCGTTTGACGGCACAGTGGCTGCATTTGACGGGAACAGTGGCTGCATTTGACGGAAACAGTGGCTGCATTTGACGGGCACAGTGGCTGCATTTGACGGCACAGTGGCTGTGTTTGACGGCACAGTGGCTGCGTTTGACGGGCACAGTGGCTGCGTTTGACGGGCACAGTGGCTGCTTTTGATGGGAACAGTGGCTGCATTTGATGGGAACAGTGGCTGCATTTGACGGGCACAGTGGCTGCGTTTGATGGGCACAATGGCTGCGTTTGATGGCACAGTGACTGCGTTTGATGGCACAGTGGCTGCATTTGATGGGAACAGTGGCTGCATTTGATGGGAACAGTGGCTGCGTTTGACGGGCACAGTGGCTGTGTTTGATGGGCACAGTGGCTGCAATTGATGGGCACAGTGCCTGCGTTTGATGGGCACAGTGAGACTGCAATTTTTTTTTAAAGAACTTTTCAGTTTTCTTGCGCCCCCCAAAAATGTTGAGCACCAGCCACCATATGTGTGTGCATATGTATGTATTTGTGTTTACATGACCCCCTATATGTGTACAATCAGAACCGATTTTTTATTTTTTTGCTTGTTCATAGTACTAGCAAAAAAATGCTGTTCCACTGAAAAGCAATCCATTCTCAGATCGCTTTTCAGAGGCATTTGACAGCTGGTAAAGAGGCAATGTGTTGCCTCTTGACTGCCTGTTTTAACCCCTTAAATGCATCATCACTAAGCTGCAATGCACACAGTTGCAGGGTGGTTGCAGTGCAGCCCCATTCACCTAGGGCAGTGATAGCGAACCTTGGCACCCCAGATGTTTTGGAACTACATTTCCCATGATGTTCATGCACTTTGCAGTGTAGTTGAGCATCATGGGAAATGTAGTTCCAAAACATCTGGGTTGCCAAGGTTCACCTTCACTGACCTAAGAGTATACTTCAAGGGTGCCCTGGCTGGAAAAATATTGAGAAACACTGGCATAGGCCTCGTACACACGAGGCAATAGATTTGTTCAAATCTGTCCGTCCGACAGATTTGAACAAATCTGTCTGCTGGGATTTTGGTTTGCTCGCGTGTACACACGAGCAAACCAAAATCCCCGCCAGCAGAGAGCGCGCTGACGTGTTGGTGATGTGGCGGTGACGTTGACGCCGCCACGTCACCGCACCAGGAAGTAAAACACTTCCGCGCATGCGCCGAATCCATTCGGCGGCGGTGCGGGACGACATGTCTGCTGGTAAGTGTACTAACCAGCAGACATGTCGGGCGGGCGGATTCCCACCCGATAGATTTCAAAGCATGCTTTGAAATCTGTCGGGTGGCCAAATCCGTCGGCTCGGCCGTACACACGATCGAATCTGTCTGCTGAAACGGTCCAGCGGACCATTTCCAGCGGACAGATTTGATCGTGTGTACGAGGCCATAGAGTAACCAATCTCTCCATTTTCCTCCTGCAGCCGCTGAATGCCTGCGGGAGGGAGAGGAGGAGAAGCAGGCGGAATGGAGAAATCGGTTCCTTTATATGCAGCCAACCACTAGCGACCGGGTCCTGTTGTTCCCCCACCAAGCTCGGAGAAAAGAGCCCTGTCCGGGGGGTCATGGGGGCCCTTCATGGTTTCTTGCATCGGGGGCCTTAAGGTTCTAGTTACGCCACTGGGTGGCAGTTTCCACTTCCTGCACATCCCGCGGGGGTGGGGCTTGTGTCGGATGTGTGGGGTTTCTCTGCTCCAGTCTTGAAGCTTGATTGCGCCCTATGAGATTGTAAAAAAGGGAAACATGATTCAAAAAGGTTAGAGGCCTGAAAGAGGAATATGAATCATTCTTTTTATAAAGTGTGGTACAATTGTCTGTTTTTTACAATTCTTCTAAGCTTAAAGGGGTTGTAAAGGAAATGTTTTTTTTTTTTCATAATAAGCATCATTTACCTGCAAATATTCCTCTTTTTACTTCCTCATTGTTCGTTTTTGCTCAGAAGTTGCTCTATTCATTCTCTGTTCTGTTCACTTCCTGCTAGTCTGATTTTACTGACCACCATGAAGGTAGACTTTACTACAGTGGTCAGTGATGTGCTCACCTCCTCCTGGGAACTACGGGCCAGATCCACAAATAATTACGGCGGCGGATCTCCAGATCCGCCGCCATAATTTCAAATCTGCGCCGGCGTATCATTGTTTTGTATCCACAAAACAAGATACGCCGTTTTTTTTGCGTAGATACGCCGTCCTACGCCGTCGTCCTAAAGTGTCCTATTTACGCTGGATGCTAGGGGCGCTTCCACGTTAAATATGCAAATGAGGTAGATACGCCGATCCACGAACGTACGTACGCCCGGCGCAGTGTTTTTACATCGTTTGCCTAAGCGTATGTCCGGCGTAAAGTTACCCCGGCTGTATAGAGGCATACGTAATGTCAATTTTTCCGTCGTTCACGTCGTTTGCGTAAACCGTTTGCGAATAGGAATTTGCGTAAGTTACGTTCACGTCGTTTTCATTGATGTTTTGATGTTTAGGGGCTACGGATTTGTGAGAAAAGTTTCTGTATTTGAATTCTATTTTTTGGTTTTGAATTTTTGGTGGATAATTTGCAGTTTGGATTAAAAAATTAACAGTTTGATGACAGAAAATATGTATTTTTATTATTTGATGTATTTTATTTATGTGTTGGGAATGCCCAAGAAACAAAATGGCCTCAGCTTATGTGGCTAGAAGTGTGAAGAGTGTTGTGTGTGGTTCAATCTGGTATGACAAAAATATTAGCCTGCGCTATCGGGTTCTCTCTAGAGGCGTTTTGACTTTCTGTCTTGTCATAGCGGTTAGCAGAGTTGGTAAGCACACATATATTTTGTCTTACTTTGGTCTACTCTATTCTACATTGATTGTTACATTGATTGTTAAGAGTTGTGAAAGAATTGTAATATATTCTTTTATTATATATTTTTTACTAATGGCATTTTATGTCACATACAGACATTCAGAAAGACTAAGTTGCAAAGCCCTGAAGAAGCACGAAAGTGTGAAACTAGTCGGCAATCAGCATTTAATACTTTGTGGTCGCTCTCTAACCAATTTATTTTATATGTATAGTAATCTTTTATATGTAAATTAAACTTTCTTTGATAACTGATGTGTTTGGGGTCCTTACCTCAACACGACGATTGACATCTTACGTAAAAATCTTTAATCTAGGTAAGAGGTGCTCCCTCTATTCTTTATGCCCTGTTTTTTTATGTATCTTATTATAGGATTGTGAGTTGTTACCAATCGACTTGGGAAACGTTGCTATCCACCTTTTTCTCTTTTTATAAAAAATATTAGCCTGTTGTAGTACCACAGCCTGGGGACAGATATGTCTTCTGCTGCTGCTCCCCATCTTTTTGAGTCCACGATCTTCTTGCGCTCCCTATATTTTACGTACTGCTCAGGTTCCCAATTTACATAGTTACATAGTTAGTCAGGTTGAAAAAAGACACAAGTCCATCCAGTTCAACCATAAAAAAAATAAACAAACAAAATAAAACACAGTACATCCTCCCATACACCCAACTCCATACCCACAGTTGATCCAGAGGAAGGCAAAAAACCCCAGCAGAGCGATAATCCAATTTGCTGCTGGAGGGGAAAAAATTCCTTCCTGATCCCCCGAGAGGCAATCGGATTTACCCC
Organism: Rana kukunoris; assembly: GCA_029574335.1. Classification (NCBI taxonomy): domain Eukaryota; kingdom Metazoa; phylum Chordata; class Amphibia; order Anura; family Ranidae; genus Rana; species Rana kukunoris. The sequence continues at coordinate 75,497,130 of CM056054.1, read as the reverse complement.
GGATCAACTTTACCTACAAAACTTAGTACTCCGTTATATTATGTGCATTTAGGAAAGAATCCAGGCCTCTCTTAAAGCAATCTACTGAGCTGGCCAGAACCACCTCTGGAGGGAGTCTGTTCCACATTTTCACAGCTCTTACTGTGAAGAAACCTTTCCGTATTTGGAGGTGAAATCTCTTTTCCTCCAGACGTAAAGAGTGCCCCCTTGTCCTCAGTGTTGACCTTAAAGTGAATAACTCAACACCAAGTTCACTATATGGACCTCTTATATATTTGTACATGTTGATCATATCCCCCCTTATTCTCCTCTTCCCAAGAGTGAATAAATTCAGTTCCTCTAATCTTTCCTCGTAGCTTAGCTCCTCCATTTTTTGAGCTTAAAAACTAATTTATGTATGCCCTGGGTACAGAGGCTTTGCCAATTCCACCAGTTGATCTATTGCTGCCTTCCTGTTGATTTTGATATGTCATTCTTTGTATTATTATTTTGAAAATAAAATGAAGATGATAAAAAAATCTTTAATTATGTGTTGAAATTCTAATGTCAGTTTGTGAGTAGGCAGGTCCTTAGCTAAAATTAAAGGGACACAAATAGAGTAGTTGGTACTTTGAACATAATTAAATCTAGGGTATAATGGGGTTGTGCGAACTTGACCCACAAAATAAATACATTTGTTTGATTCATATAACCAAGATACACTAATCCAAAGTAAATACATTTGTTTTTAATTTGTCAGTATCACCAGCAAAGCATGTTTTAGTATTATGACATTATAAAGAAGAAGAGAATATGCGCTGCTTTTCTTGAATTCAGAACTTGCCGCGTCACAAATGTGCACTTTCAAATGCGAACGCTAGTTTTACTAGACAGAACGCTTCTGGCTGGTCTTTGCTTCTGAGCATGCGTGTTTGTACTTTGTCAAAAAGTCTGATTGCTTGCTGTACACACGGTCGGACTAGGCACCATCGGACTTTTGTTGACGTAAAGTTTGTCCGCTTTCATGAAACCTGAAAAAGTTTGTCCGATGGAGCGTACACACGTTTGGACCAATTTTAAAACGTGTTGATTTTGAAGTTTGTTGGCCAAAAGTCTGACCGTGTGTACGGGCCTTTATACTGCAAAGTCAGCTAACCCACAATAGCTTATATTCTCATAAATGAAAACAGAGAAACCCCAACACCATCTGCCTGGAGTTTGCATGTTCTCCCTGTGCCTACTTCGTTTTCCTCTGGTTTCTTTCCACACTCCAAATACATGCTGGTAGGTTAGTCAGATCCTGTCTATAAATTGGTCCCAGCATGTGCATGTGTCTGCAAGCACGTCGGGACCTCACGGGGTAAGACCACGCCACATCAAAATACCACTCTACTCAACTCAACTCAAGAGGCAATGCTTAGAAAACAATTTAAACCAGCGAATTTAACATTAAACATTTAAACATTAAACATTTCTCAGTATGTCATCCCGGTGTCTCACCACTCTGGGACGACCCATAGGTCAAATTGTAAACACCAACAAGAACTGCGCCTCCAAATCACCTTTTTAAAACAGGACAGACCGTACTACACACACAAAGGAAAACAAAAATGTTGTCCACCAGATTCCAACACAGAAAATACCACACTACTCAATTCGCATTAAAAAAAAATGAAATCTGCCCCAAAGGCTGCGAAATTCCACCAGCAAGATATGCCACAGCACAGTCACATGGTATCACACCCAAAGGAAAGGTGGCTGCACCTTCCCCTATAGGATGACCCATAGGCCAAACAGAGACTGCGCCTCTCAAAATGGCTGCCGATGACCATGGCAGCATGACAGACAACAAGATGGCCGCCAAATGCAGTTTTTCCTGCCAAAACCAGCACAAACCTCCCTAGAATCTTTCTCCACAAAGCCACACACCTGAGACACCAAATGACAAACAAAACAAGTATGGCGCCAAAAAATGCAAAGTATGACAATATAAACACAGTGAATCCTGATGGTGAATCTGGAATAAATGTTTATATAACGATAATAATGGATGGTTGATATTGTTGATGAGCAGCTGAAAGGATATACACATCATGGGTGATGCAAGTAGATAAAAGCAAACCAAAGAGATCCTTAAGAAAAGCGCTTCAACAAAGTCAATGTTGGAGTCCAAACAATGATTTGAATAAAATGTATTTAAAAATTGTTTCTCCAAAGAAATGTTTCGATCCCAGCTTGAACTGCAGAATGTACAATATTGGTAATCCAAATACTGGCAAGCAACCAAACTGTTAAACACAGCACTGTCACAAAAGCACCCCTACTAGGTTGTGCACTCTTACCCTGACCGAGGTAGATGGATGGACACTCGGGTGGAGGATGGGATCTGTCAGCCATGGGTTAGATGGAGCTGTCCTCGAGGTGCGCTGTGAAGAAGCCAGACGCGCGCTCAACTTCACCTGCTCAGGAGGTCTCACTGATTCAGACTAGAGGGGCGAAAACGAGGCTTGGAAGGTGCTAGTGCGGGATTGGTGGATGGTTAGCCCGTGAAGACAGGATGGGTGTGCTGCCAAAGTCCTATGGCTGGAGCGATGTTTCAGGAAATCTGTGCAGTGTGCAAGGTAGCACAAGCTGGAACGGGAAACTTTTGCTGCTACAAACTTAGAACAACATGCGTCGGGTCAAAGCCCTTCATCAGGTCATCACCTGAGACACCACATGAGCACATACACACGTTCATCTACTTAAAAACTCCAACGTGTAGGCTGCACTAAATAATAATAATTCCACAGCTATACCTACTGTACAAATCATACACTCCTGTCCCTACCCAAGTTCATATACACACTGTGGCATCAGCTTCCATAACAAGACATTGAGAAATCTAAACAGTGATGTTACATCACTTAAAACCAAAAAATTCCTCAATGCTAGCATCCAAGAAAAGCCTGCAACCATTCAAAGGGCGTATTCCTTAAAATATTTTTACACTTATGGGGACACGTGTCTTGGTCCCATACAAAGGTAAAAATCACAATTTATCCATTTCTATTTTTCATATAGATCATGAACATATTACACATAACTTTGTTCTGAAAATTGGAATGTCAACAGATACACAGAAGTATCCACCATACTGGTCACCCCTCCCCCACTAAAGCACATGGCACACAAAACAATCAGTTACTTGTTGCCCCTCCCCCATTCAAGCACATGGGAACAGCCATTTTAGGCTTCTCTATAGAAGTATACATTTTTGGAAAATAAAAAAAATTAGGCTTCTCTATACACTCTACAAGACTCATACAATTTAACTTTTCCAAACAGCTATCTCTACACAACTTCAATCTAGTCAGTTAAATACCATACACACACAGGCACAGGCACACACAGGCACAATAGACAGACACACACAGGACCCACACACAGGACACAGACATATACATTCACACACAGGACCCACACACAGGACACACACACAGGACACACACAGGACCCACACACAGGCACACACATCCACACATGATCAAATTCAAGCATTATTTTAAAAAGATATAAACATTGTTATTTTCCAAAGCATAGCCACCCTACGCATCGGGATGTGCATCCATTCTCCCACATCTCGAACTGATGCTAGGAAGGCCATGTTCAATCTGATTTTGGCCCACCACCTGTGGTGGCAAAATAGGTTGCATGCAGAGCACACAGCCATTTTGCCTTGGGCTAAATTGCACATACTTCATATTAATGCAATAATGTATCTCAGTTCAAATTCACTCACCATTCATTCAATTTCCCATTCATTCAAGTCAAGAGACATCACCGGACTGTCATGTTCATCATCTCAGCATCCCAGCATCACTGCCCGCTAAGAGCCTCACGGCTCCTTTTATTATATCAAAAGATCTCACAAACAGGAGGTGATTGGCTGCAGCAGCCAATCAACTCCTCCATGGGAGGGGACCACACAGGAAATGTCCATATAAGGGCATCCCTCTAACAGGATGTCCAATATAATAAAATACAAAACATGAATACAATAATGGCAAAAGTCTTATGGGCTTGTCCGGGCAGGGAAAGTCTGTATGCTTTCTTTAAAACATGGCTGCTCTCCCCATTATCGCTTGTGGAAGGGAGGCTATCTGCAGGCGTGCGCTACGAATCCCGACCATGCTGATCAGACACAGCAGAGATAAGAGCGCACATCCGCCTATATTTAATAATGTACTTGCAGAGTGAGCATATCCCCTCCTCAACGATCGTCCATGCTAATGCACAGAGGGCCCCTCATCAGTGGACATACCCTCACGCTGCAAACATCACACTCCAACCTCAAGACGTTTTCGACTACCAGAAGAGTTTCAACCAGTCTCAGACTGCCCCATTCAGCTCTTTAGAGTGGGTTGGGGAAGTACTAACACTGGGTGACACTATGACAATACATACTAAATACATCTTGAAATTTCCATGACAGGGGTAACATCAACATGGGAGATCCCAGTGTTTCTAAACACCTTAAACACTACATTGGAAAAACGAAACACCCATTCTTCAATAGAATTAGGGATCATGTCGTCTTGGTGCTCAACAAAAAAATGGAGACACCCATTAGTAGGCAGATGGGCCTTTGTCATAACTTTAATGATTCGCTGATGCATTTCTTTGCCCTTGAGCATGTTCCTTCCACAGAGAGAGGGGGTGATTTTGACAAAGTCCTTTTAAAACGGGAGGCAAAAGGATTTCCAACAATGGTGCCTTGCAGTACCCGGGGGCTTAACGAAGCCTTGAACTTCAAACTTTTTTTATAAAAATATATATTTTATTTCCTCCAACTTTCCCCTTTTTTTCCAGTAGTTGTACTATCATTAGTTTAAGAGATGATGTATATTGTTATACTTTGTAGGCCATTATTTGGCAAGACAGTTTAATCATTACATATGTTGTAGGTTTGTTCTTACAAATGTACCATATTCACTGTATGATTTGGTGTGATTTTGATGTGATATTGGTGACTCCCCTGAGGCCTCGTACACACGACCATTATCCTCGGCAAAAACCATCAAGAAAAATGCTGGCAGACCATTTTTGCCGAGAAAAGCAGTCGTGTGTATGTTTTTCGTTGAGAAAACTGTTGTGGATCTTGACAAGAAAAAAAGAGAACCTGCTCTTTTTTTTCTCCTCGGGAGTCTCAATTTTCTCGTTGTGTTTCTCGTCAGGCTGCTTTAAGACTAGAAACACGTTTGTGTGTATGCTTAGAAACCCGCGCATGCTCAGAATAAAATATGAGATGGGAGGGCTCCTTCGGTAAAAGTAGCATTCGTAATGGAGATAGCACATTCGTCATGCTGTAAAAATGATTGCATCGTTTAAATGCTGCACATTTAAATCATCTTTAGAATGGCACGATAATGAACAATAATGAACTTCTTTTGCTGCTGATGTTCTGACTAACTTTTTGTAACATTTTTCATGCTGATCTCATGAATATTTTTGATTAATTTATATAGCAAGATATATATATATATATATATATATATTTATATTTATATATATATATATATATATATATATATATATATATATATATATATATTAATACAGATCTGCATTTTTAATTATTATTTAATTTTTAGTCATCTCCATGATTTATTTTTTAATTTTGTTGTTTCAAGTTACCACAATTTTAACATTATTGTTTGATTTATCTGATCGGTCCCTTTATAATTATACCTTTTGTATTTTTTTTTAAAGTTAACCTGCCTACTCACAAGCTAAATTTTTGGGCTGATTAAAAACACGTAGACAAGTATGAACTGTAAAAATAAAATGACCATTTATATAAATAAAATAAATAGAAGGTAGCGCTGAAGAACCTGCTGCCATTTGTGCAACTCTGTGTGGACACTAAAACTGGGACATTGAGAAGCACATACAGGAGGGAGCCCAATCTGGTCCTGGACTCCCAGAGGTCAGGAACAGCAGCAGGTCAGATATATGTCCCAAGTTTGTGGTACTACAACAGGCTGCCTTCTGTCAGACCACCTTGAAGCAAGGCCATCACTTTCTGGTCTTCCTGGTAGCCTTCCCTGCAGCCTTCTTTGCTGCCCTCCCTGCAGCCTTCTTTGCTGCTTTCTCTGTAGCGTGCCATGCAGCCTTCCTTCTCCGCTTGCCTGGAGCCTGTGCCTCTGGAGGGTTACTCATGCCAGGAGGAGGAGAAAAAGGTGGAGGAGGAGGAGGTGGAGAAGATGAAGGTGGAGAAGATGAAGGTGGAGGAGATGAAGGTGGAGGAGAAGAAGGTGGAGAAGAAAAAGGTGGAGGATGTGGAGGAGATGAAGTTGGAGAAGATATAGGTGAAAGAGATGAAGGTGGAGGAGATGAAGGTGGAGGAGAAGAACGTGGAGGAGGATGAGGTTGAGAAGAAGCAGGTGGCAGAGGATGGCCGTGGCTACAAATTAACGTGTCCTCGGTAAGTGTCCCCCTCACCCCCTTATTGAGCAAACTAATTAGTAGGGGCTCAAATATGAGGCGCTGGTCCATGGACATCTGGCTCATTTTGGCCATTACTAGGGTGCCATAGTCCTCTTCAGGTGGTAGGCTGTTGGAGTGTGGCCTGTGCCTCTTTAATCAAGGCCAGTACTGCCTCGCTCACACTTCTATCTCTCATGGCCCTTCTTGTTGGAAGGCGGGTGGGAGGCCACTTTGTTCCTTGTTCTGCCACTTAGCCCTGCCACCTCCTCTGTGCCACTCACTCCTGCCACCTCCTCTCTGCCACTCACCCCGGCCTCTTCCTGCCTGACACTTTCCAGACCCTCATTCTGGCTGATATCCTCCTGTGTATAAAAAAGGTACATAGTTTGAGTTTTGGGTTCAACAATCACACAATTTTCAGCTCATGACTGTTGCAAATTGATTGAAAATAAATAGAAAAGACAATCATTCTGACCCCAGCAGTTTTCATTCTTTTCTCCCCAACTTTTTGGGCCACTACTGTCTATTGATATTGAAAACACTTTTAGATCAAACATTGTATATTTTTTTACATATTAACCACTTAAGCCCCGGACCAATATGCTGCTAAATGCCCAGAGGCGTTTTTACAATTCGGCACTGCGTTGCTTTAACAGATAATTGCGCGGTCGTGCGACGTGACTCCCAAACAAAATTTGCCTACTTTTCTTCCCACAAATAGAGCTTTCTTTTGATGGTATTTTATTGCCCCTGCGATTTTTTTTTTGCGCTATAAACGAAAATAGAGCGACATTTTTGAAAAAAAACACAATATTTTTTACTTTGTGTTATAAGAAAAATCGAATGAACTAAATTTTAGTCAAACATTTAGGCCAAAATGTATTCAGCCACATGTCTTTAGTAAAAAAAAATTGCAATAAAAAATAAATTAGTTACCTAGCGGCAACAGCGACACTAATACAGCGATCAGAAAAACGATCGCTTAGTGACGCTGGCAATAGGGGGTGAAAGGGTTAACTAGGGTGGTGATCAAGGTGTTAAACCTTTATTAGGGGGGGTACGGGGCTACCCTAGACCTAACACTAACTGCATGTCACACTAACTGTCACACTGACACTAAATGCAGTGATCAGTAAATATATGATCACTGCAATCAGTGACATTGTGACAGGGGGCTGGGGGGGTGATCGGAAGGGGTTAAGTGTGCCTATGTGTGTGGTGTCAGTGTAGTGTTGGTGCGACTTACTGTGATGTCTTCTCTCCTCTCAGCGGATTGAAAATACCGCCGAGAGGAGAGGCCTCTGCCTGTGTTTACATTATACAGGCAGAGGAAGTGACACGGCGGAGGCTCAGGGGATTGGCTGGGAGCAATCACGAGGGGGCGGACAAAAACGAACAGCCGCCCCCTCGTCCCGGATCGCTCCCGGAGGTAAGACTCCCTCCGCACGCAGCGGAGTGGGTCCCGATCGAACCCCCAACCCGCAAGAAGGCAGGGACGTACATGTACGCCCATCTGCCTGTACGTGCCATTCTGTGGACGTACATAGTTGTGCGGCGGGGATTAATCGGTTAACATCTATTTTACAGCATTTTTTTTCACAATAAATACATTAAAAATACTACTGTTTATCTGTCTCCAGACAGCCACATCCGGGTTTTCCTCCAGAATGGAAGGCTCATCTTGTGCCAGAGAAGGCTCAGCTTGGCTGCAGGGAAGGCTGGAGGGTTGGCTGGAGGGAAGGCTGGAGGGTTGGCTGGAGGGAAGGCTGGAGGTTTTTCTGGAGGGAAGTCTGGGGGGAAGGCTGGAAAGTAACTTCCTTGTTTCAAGTCTGCTCTAGTACCACAATGACGGTACACATACCTTTCCTGCTGCTGCTTCAGACCTCTGAGAAGCCAGGATCTTGTTACGCTCACACCTGTATGTGCCTCTCAAGGTCCCAATTTTAGTGTCCAGCTGTTAAGTGCTTACATGGGGCATCCTTGTGTGCAAAAATTGCACGTTAAACACACATTCATCATGGCACACGGACAATGTATGCATGCACACCACTGTGGTCCCTAGCTCACACACACACCACATCCACTTCACATTGGATTAGCCCAAGTCCACCATGGAGGACTTGAGAGCAGCAACGCAGCGCCAAGGCCCCAATCATGTTGCTGACCATTCATACCACATTCACACGGTCGTGGGGATAACTTTTCCCCGACGACCCAGGTTGACACACCTTGCTGGCAGGTATGTCACCCCCACATTCACACTGTAGCCTGCACTCACTGTGTGCATACACTACAAAATAAATAAACTCATAACCTGAGTAGCAAAAATAAAATTATAAACTCATAACCTGAGTATACAAAAAAACAAAAAAACTCATCACGTGAGCAAAAAAAAAAGCAAAAAAGGCACTCATCTGCCCTGTAGTGGACTGCGCCTGGTGCCAAGGCTCCTGGTCCTCAGTTGCCTGGGGAGAGCCTCAGGTGGGGGGGGCATCTGGTGGAGGAACATCCCCCGGTCTCTCCCTGGCTGGCTGCCTGCCCTCCAATGCCAGGGCAATGTGGTGGAGGAAGTTATTAGTCTCCGCCTGCATCCGCAGCTGGCGGGTGGTGGTGGTGCTCTGGTGGCGACTTGTCTGCCTCCCCTCCTCCTGTATGGCCGCTGCCAGGTTCCTCCCCTCCACCTGCATGGCAGCTGTATTTGCCTCAACAGCCACTGTCAGGCTCCGGACCTCTGACACAAGGCCTGATATTGTGGCCTGCAGCTCCCCCAGACAGGTCACAATAGCTGTGCAGTTGAAACTCACATCCTGCAGGTTGTCAGTGATGGAGGTAGTCTGATAAGCCTGCTGGGTAAGTGCCTGCTGGACAGCCAAGGTGCAGGCAGCCTGGGTCTGGGCCGAGGAGGCCAGGCTCTCTGCCACACAGTGCAGGTCACCCACTAAAGCACCCAGGCATCCGGATCACCCCTGGTTTTGTAGGTAGCCTTCCTGGGGGCAAGAGAGGCTTGGGGCCGGCTGTATGGGGAGGCCCTTGAGGGGCTATCCCTGATGGGGGAGGAGATCCTTGAGGGGATATCCCTGATAGGGGAGGAGGTTTGGGAGGATCCTGAGATGGGGTTCTCCTCCACGAAGTAGAAACCTTCCTCCAGAGTACCGTGCTCTTCCTCTACTTCCTCTAGAGGTGAGATGTGGGCACTCTCCTCTGGGGGTGGCGTGGCTTGCCCAGAAGCCAACAGCCCAGCTCCCTCCAGCACATCTGTGGATGACACAAAACATTCACATGTTGGTGGACCCACACACTTGTCACATGTTCCCTTGCACCCCCTCACATGCTACACACCGGAGAGAAGATAAAACACACTTACCTGCCCTCAAGGCCTGATCCACAGTGTCATAGCCCTCCAGGCCCTCCACCTGCTCCCTCTCCAGGCACCTGGCAATAACCTGCTCATTAGGAGTGAGGGTAATCTTAGTGGCTGGTCCACCTCCTGTGCCCCTGGCGTGCCTCCTCATCGTGGCCAGCTTGTCTTTAAAGTTGATGTCACAATGTAGAGTATAAGATTTCCTATCATCTGTGCCCAGTCTTGCCACACAGAGTTAATCCAGCGCTGAGTAATCCTCTTGTAATGTTCAGTGCAAATTAACAGAATTCCAGATAAAAACTTGCCAAATTATAAAGTCAGTTTCTCTGATTTTGCTTTCAGTGACAGGTTATTTACAAATCTAGCTTGGACATGTTTATCATATGTTATGTTTTGTTTATCATAACATGAGGTGATCCAAAGTTCATTGTATATTACCAGGATGTGTTATGTGGGGGAGGGGTGGATTTCTCACTTTTTATACCTCATGTTATGATAAACATAACATAACATATGATAAACATGTCCATGCTATATATGTAAATAACCTGTCACTCAAAGCAAGAAGAGAGAAAACTGACTTTTTATTTAGGCAGGTTTTTATCTGGAAGGCTGTTCATTTTACTGAACATTGAAAGAGGATTACTCAGATCTGGATTAACTCTGTGTGGCAAGACTGGGCACAGATGATAGGAAATCTTATACTCTACATTGTGACATAAGAAAAAAAAATATTTTTGGGGGGTTTACATCCACTTTAAGCAGATGCCGCCTATCATGAATTTTTTTAGATATGTCCTTGGGGATCCGAACCTTATGGCCAAGGGAATTCACCTGCATTGTCATCTTCTCCAGGATCTCCTCTTTCTGGGCCTTGCTGGTCGTGCCACTCTGTGCCCCATGGAGGCAAGCGCCATACTTGGAGATGGCATCAATAATAATTGCCTTCTCCTCAGGGCTAACATTTTTCTTCCTCCGATCCTTACCAGTCACTGGTGCAGACATGGCTCCAAATACAAAAGTACTAACACCAAAAATTTCTGGTGTACTTTTGCACTTGATGGGCGCATGTCTGGGCGTATTTATGCACTGGGCGTAGGCAGTGGGCTGGCGTATCTTAGGGGTTACGCCGGGTGTAGTTGTGAGCATGCGCAGAGGGGGGCGGGACATATACGTTAACGTCACGGTGCATGCGCCGTTCGTTCGTCCCTTCATTTGCATGGGGTCACGCTTCATTAACATGGATCACGCCCACTTCCTTCCTACTTTGAATTACGCCGGCTTACGCCTACGAATTTACGTTACGCCGGCGCATTGTTGGGAGCATTTGCTTTCTGAATACCATGCTTGCCTCTCCGCGCTGCGCCGGCGTAGTGTAAAAAAGATATGCTACGCCGGCATAAATATGCGCCGATGTATCTGAATCCGGCCCCATGTGTGTGAATATGCACCAAGTAATTTTTTTTTAAAAACAAAAACAAAGTGTGGCTTGTTTTTCTCAAATCCCTTAGAACTTTTGTTGTGTTTAGTTTTGGTGTTACCAGTGAAATGGTTGTTAGTTCATAATGAAAATACACTTGAGTAGTACACTAGGAAAAACTAGGAGCCCTGCAAAGTTGGCTAGAAAACGAACATTTAATCAGAATGAACAAACTTAACTGAAGAACAGCAAGTCCTATGAACAACGACCTGAAAATCAGAAACGAGTGGACAGGAACGCACTGTAAAACAAATACAACCTGACTACATGCCCAGAAAGACAAGATATGAACCCACAAGCACAAACTGAACTGCAGAAAATGATCTAAAAGCACAAAGACTGAAAAGCGCGAATCGTCTCTCACCAAACTTTTACTAACACGAGACTAGCAAAAGCAGCCCCAAGGGTGGAATCGAACTTCCCCTTTATAGTGCCGTCGTACGTGTTGTACATCACCGCGTTTGGGAACAACGAGATTTTGTCTTGACAGTGTGTATGCAAGGAAAGCTTGACAAGAACCTCGTTGAGGAAAACAACGTTTCTTTTACGACGAGATTCTCGGTCGTGTGTACGAGGCCTTATTATCCTGCATATTTATTGTTTAAATTAATTTTGGTTTCTTTATTATTGTTTTACTTATTTGTTTACCTATTCATTAATGTATTTGTTACATATTTATTCATCTGGCTCGTTACACATGCATTGAGATGTTCTTTCCCATGCAGGGGGTCAGTGTTTCTTCTTGGTACCTGCATGTATGTAGGGATGAGCCGAACACCCCCGGGTCCGGTTCGCACCAGAACGTTCGAACAGACCGCGGGTTTGCACGAACATTTCGAACCCCATTGAAGTCTATGGGACCCGAACGTTCGATTTCAAAAACGATCGTTTTAAAGACCAATATTCAATTTAATGTTGGAAAACGTCATTCAGAACCCGGGTCTTGCCCTAGGGAACATGTATCAATGGAATTTTTTTTTTTTAAACGGCAGTTTTTTCCAGAGCAGCCATTTTAATGATGCTTAAAGTGAAAAAAAAAATCCTTTAAATATCACACATGCTGGGTGTCTATAGTAGTGGCACGTGTTTAGAAATGTCCCTGCACAACATGACTATAAAAAAAAGGACTATAAAAAAAAGTAATTGTAACGGTCACCACCGCTTACGACCTTCCATCCAACCACGACAAGCTTATCTGACACACTCTGACAATCTTGCATACACGATCCATATCCATTCCCATAAACAAGACGAGACTCAAGCTCTGCACTTGCTTTCAAAGATATGACAATTTATTGGTATTTTCTCAGCTTCTTATACAGTTTCAAGCATAATACAGTTCATCACAGGACAATGTAATCTCCACCCCCCTATTCACTCACTGAGGATAATTCTTTAATTGGTAGCTAGACATGACGGCACCGCATCATCAATAGTGTTCAATTAACCTTGAATAATACACAGACATCTAGTTGAATACGTTATCTAGACAGCTTTATCACACAATGGCAGAGTCTTGTGAGAGTGGGTGCAATCAACACCTTCAACGGAATGTCTTTACAGTGAATAGCCAACACCTTAAGATATTTCAATAGCCTATTATACAAAAGGTATGACTCACTGTCTGGCTGACCTGGTCATGTCATCATGAACTCCTTGTGATATCTCAGTCCTAAAATGAAGTATTAATAATGTCCCATCTGTAATATATGCATTATGATTCTTTGTCACCCTATGGCCCTAGTGGACATAAGGTGACCCTAGACATAGGAATATCTCAGTCTGTCACGGTTCATTTCGTTACATCTCTCCCCTTTCGGTGGGAGACGGACATAGGTGGGAACCCCAAACGGGTTGACTCCGAAGTCCGTCAGTAGTTCCAGTCCTCCAATGCTGGTATCCATACTGTACCCCAAATAAATGGCTCCAAACTGAGCATTACTCACCCCGCCAACCTCTGCCTCTCTCAGAGAACACGCCTGCCGCTGGGGAGAAGGCAGGGTGGCTGGGCTCAGTCCATCATGCTGTTGGGGGTCTGGGCCAACTGCCTCCCCTTCCTGGGGTATACCAGTAGAGACTGAAGTCCCATCCACTGGTGCTTGGTGAAAACCCCCCGGTGCTTGCAAAGCAAAGCCGACATCCTCCTGCCCCAGTCCTGTACCATTTTCTGGGGTTGTGCCAGTGGAGACTGAAGTCCCATCCACTACCCCAGGAACCCCCGCTTCTGTTAGTGAGGAGCAGAGGCCTATGACACTCTGTTCTGTTGCCAGCTCTTCCGCTGGGTTGCTGGGAGTGGAGACCACAGTCCCATCCACTACCATAGGGTCCCCCTCTTCTGCTAGTTGGGAGCAGAGGCTTGGGGCACCCTGCTCTGTTGCCAGTGATTCAGCTGGGGGTAAAAGCTTTACCACCTCAGCTTGTTGCTGGAGAGAGGGGCCAACCGCCCCGGCTCTCTGGAACTCCACACCATCCGCTTCGGCTTTAGGGATGGCAATCTCCATTTTTTCCACTGCCGATTCATCAGCCAGGAGTTCACAGTTGTCATCTGAACTTTCCTCATAGTCCCAGGCAATGGGAGCCCCACCCTGCTGCTGATCCGAGTCTAGCAGCTGTCTGTAGGCGACCTCCAGCTCCCATTCTTGAATGGCCAGAAATTCTAAATCTTCCTGTGACCAGTGGCCTCCCGAGATATTCAATTTTTCCTCTCTGTGCTCCATTATGTCCTCCAAGCGCCACTCCCAATCATCCCCAAAGTCGGGATCACTGGACATCCTCCAATACAACAATCCCAGGCCATCTTAGTCATAGCCTTCTGTGGGGCTGTCATCCGCTGACCACGGGCACTCTTGGGCTACATACCACCGGAGGGCTCTGTAGCTCTCGTCCAGCTGCATCTCTGCCCGAATCAGCCTGCTCAACTCTGCTATCCACTCCTGCTTCGGTTGTTCCCCCAACAACAGCAGTCGTACGTCATACTGCGGCCAGTACCTTGCATAGATGGAGAGCAGGACATTTCCTTGGTGTTGCTGCTCCAGAGCTAGCGCTTCCTTCCAGAGTTGGCACCGAATCACATCCGACCATCCCAACAGGACCTCCTCTGATACTGGTCCTCTATGCTGTATCCGCATCTCTTGTAACCTTCTTTGGAATTCCTCTTCCATGGAGACTGGTATCTGCACCTCTCCTCTCTCTTCAGTTGGTGCTGCTGTAACTTCAGCTGCCGCAGCACTTCTTTACTGTCGCAAGGTGGCATCCACAGTCCATGTTTAACAGCCCGATCAAAAAATTCTTCCTCAGGTGTCCTGTCTGTTACGCTGGGCCTCTTAGCTCTATTCATTTCGACTAGTTCTGCGATAATGTCCCTTTTCTTACGGTTGTAGCAAGGTGGCATTCAGAGCCGCAATAACTCGGTCCCTGATCTCCTGTGGAGGGTTAGGACCATAATGTGTCAGTCTTATGTTAACCGCCCGATCAAAACTTGCTTCTTCGGGTGTCCTGTCTGTTACGGCGGGCCTTTTAGCTCTATCCATTTCGACCAGTTCTGCGATAATGTCCCTTTTCTTACGGTTGCTGGCCAGTCTGCCCCGGCTCTCCAGTAAGTCCATGAGGGAAGAGAGCTTCATCCGTTCATACAGCGTCTCCATTGTCATGTGTCCTTGTAGCCGTCCTTCTGAAGATGGAATCACCCCACTGCTGTGCCACCAAATGTAACGGTCAACACTGCTTACGATCTTCCATCCAACCACGACAAGCTTATCCGGCACACTCCGACAATACTGCATACACGATCCATATCCATTCCCATAAACAAGACGAGACTCAAGCTCTGCACTTGCTTCAAAGATATGACAATTTATTGGTATTTTCTCAGCTTCTTATACAGTTTCAAGCATAATACAGTTCATCACAGGACAATGTAATCTCCACCCCCCTATTCATTCACTGAGGATAATTCTTTAATTGGTAGCTAGACATGACGGCACCGCATCATCAATAGTGTTCAATTAACCTTGAATAATACACAGACATCTAGTTGAATAAGTTATCTAGACAGCTTTATCACACAATGGCAGAGTCTTGTGAGAGTGGGTGCAATCAACACCTTTATTGATTTGTGAAAGAATTTTTTTAGAAAAAAGGGAACCCCTCAAACATACTGTAATTGGAGCTCAACAAGGAGCCACGTGCAAAGTATTGCATCAAAAATTGTTATTAGGCGCCCCTGTTAAACAGGGGCAGAAAAATTGGGCCTTGGGCACAACACAACACTTGCAACCCCTCCCAATAACTCCAATTGGAGCGCAACAAGGAGCCACGTGCAAAGTATTGCATCAAAAATTGTTATTAGGTGCCCCTGTTAAACAGGGGCAGAAAAATTGTGCCTTGGGCACAACACAACACTGCAACCCCTCACAATAACTCCAATTGGAGCACAACAGGGAGCCACATGCAAAGTATTGCATCAAAAATTATTAAGGCGCCCCTGTTAAACAGGGGCTGAAAAATTGTGCCTTAGGCACTGGTGGCGGAACCCAGAAACACAACATTTCTTACTAGCTATCAGCAAGAAAAGTGAGGAGGAGAAGGATATTCCATCAGCAGCATAAGAGGACAGTCACTCAGCATCAGCATACTCAGTCTAAAAGGGATCCGACATTTCAACAAAAAGATATTATTCATTAATATCACTATCAGGTGCTTGGTAGCTGGTGTTGATCCAAGCCTGATTCATTTTGATGAAGGTCAGTCGATCAACAGAGCCAGTGGAGAGGCGCACCCTGTGATCAGTCACAAAGCCTCCAGCAGCACTGAATGTCCGTTCTGAAAGAACACTGGATGCAGGGCAAGCCAGTAGCTCAATTGCGTACTGGGCAAGCTCTGGCCAGTGATCCATCCTCAAGACCCAGTAAGCCAGAGGATTTTCGGTGGGGAAGGTGTCCAAGTCGGATCTTGCCCCTAGGTATTCCCGGACCATGTAAACCAGACGCTGGCGATGGTTGCTGGAACCGGTCAGACCTTGGGGCTGCGGACTAAAAAACTGCCTGAACGCATCGGTCAGACGACCACCTTCTCCACCGCCCCTTCTGTGACTCACCGAAGCCTCAGAAAGACGTTGTCCATAGCCAGGTTTTTGTAATCCCCTCGATTCTGGGAACGCATTGCACAGACCCTTCTGCAAGACCTCCTGCAGAAGTTTCATCTTCTGCTCCCTCTGCGATGGCAACATAAGGTCCGCAACCTTACTCTTGTAACGTGGATCAAGGAGAGTCGCCAGCCAGTAATGATCCCTCTCCTTAATAGCACGTACACGAGGATCCTTACGCAGGCTTTGCAGGATCAGGGAGGCCATGCAGCGTAGGTTTGCAGAGGCATTCGGGGCACAGTCCTCTGGGTCACTGAGGATGTCAGGATCCACAGGCACCTCATCCCAGCCACGTAAAAGTCCACGTGCTCCTTGGGACTGTAAATGATCCCTTGAAGACTGCTGCTGCTGAGTGCTAGGCTCCACCTCCATGCTGCTGATACAATCATCCTCCTCCTCCTCCTCCTCCTCCTCCTCTTCCTGTGTGCTAGGTGGGCAAGCAGGACCACTGTCTGGGTAAAGGGGGCCTTGAGAGGTATGGAAGTCCTCCTCTTCCTCCCTTTGTTCTGCCTCAAGGGCCCTGTCCATTATTCCACTTAGCGTGTGCTCCAACATGTGAATAAGAGGGACAGTCTCACTGATGCATGCACTTTCACTGCTCACCATCCTCGTGGCCTCCTCAAATGGTGACAGGACAGTATATGCATCCCTGATCAAGGCCCACTGGCGTGGGGAAAAAAAACTAGCTCCCCTGACCCAGTTCTGCTGCCATATTGGCACAGGTACTCATTGATGGCCCGTTGATGCATGTGCAGCCGCTGCAGCATGGCCAACATTGAGTTCCATCTGGTGGGCATGTCACAAATTAGGCGGTTCTTGGGCAGATTGTTTTCCCTTTGGTCAGTCAGCCGAGCAGTGGCATTATATGACCTCCAAAATTGCACACAGACTTTCCTGGCCTGCTTCAGGACATCCTGCAAGCCCGGGTACCTGCCCAAGAACCGCTGCACCACCAAATTGAGGACATGCTCAAAACAGGGCACGTAGGTGAGTTTTCCCTGTCGCAGGGCAGAGAGGAGGTTGATGCCATTATCGCTGACCACCATTCCAGGCTTCAGCTGGCGTGGCGTCAACCACCTCTCAGCCTGACCCTGCAGAGCTGACAAAACCTCTTCCCCAGGCCTGCATTCCTGTGTATCCCCTCGTACGCCTACGGAGCACGGCTGGTTCAGAGAAAACATCACCGCAGGAAGAGGCCACAGAGGAAAAAGAAGAGGAGGGGGTGGATGAGAGAGGTGTGTCACAAGCAATAGTAGTGTTTTGGAGGCGTGCTGGCGGAACAATCTCCAAAACTGGACCTTGCCCTGCGTCCTTCCCAGCTGCCAGCAGAGTCACCCAATGCGCCGTAAAAGACAGGTAACGTCCCTGTCCATGCCTGCTGGACCATGAGTCAGCGGTAATATGCACCTTACCACTGACCGCTCTGTCCAGCGAGGCATGGACATTGCCTTCCACATGCCGGTAGAGAGCCGGAATCGCCTTCCGTGAGAAAAAGTGGCGTTTTGGTACTTGCCACTGAGGTACTGCACGTTGCACAAACTCACGGAAGGGGGCAGAATCTACCAACTGAAAAGGTAGCAGTTGAAGTGCTAGCAATTTCGCTAAGCTAGCATTCAACTGCTGGGCATGTGGATGGCTGGGATTGTACTTCTTTCGGCGCTGCAGTAGCTGGGGCAGGGAAATTTGCCTGGTACTATCAGTAGATTGACCGCTACTACTAGCTTGTGACACACCTATTTCTACACCTTCACTGCAGGCTTCAGAGAGGACTGGGGGTCTACTGGGGTTGGAGGTCCCAGAAGGGCAAGGGGGGTACGCTTTTTTCTTTGTTGTGGGTCTTTTTGGTGTGCTTGCCAACGAGCTGCATGGCAGGTCGACATATGTCTGGACAAGCATGTGGTACCCAGGCGGTTGATGTTTTGGCCACGCGAGATACGCTTGCGACATAAGTTGCAAATAGCAAAGGTACGATCTTGTGGACATGTTTCAAAAAAGGCCCACACCAAAGAACTTTTGCTGTACCGGTCAGACACAGCAGCGCCATGCACAAGCGCCATAAATGTGCGCTGTAATGCAGTGGGTATGACCTTAAGCTGACCCCTGGAGGGCATCCTGCCTCTTTGGAGATGTGCCTGTGCCTCGTCCTCCTCGTCCTCCTCCTCCTCCTCCTCTCTCCTATAAGGCACCCAGGTAGAGTCAGTGACCTCATCATCCCCTCCCTCCTCATCACTGTTAACAACCTGGCAGTATGCTCCAGCTGGGGGAACATCATTACTGCCAGATTGCTGTCCCTCTCGGCCACCCCCTCTCCCTGGGCTCATATCAATGCCTTCCTCTATCTGTGTTCCATCATCGGAGTCTTCAAAACGCTGCGCATCTTCCTCCAGCATGTACCCAACACTGTGTTGAAACAGTTCGGGGGACTCCTCAGGAGGACATGGTGGTACTAGGGAAGTATTGTGTGAATCATTGTGCAGAGGGAAGAGGACGCCTTGGCAGCTGCTTTGCCAGATAAGTTAGAAGGCTGGCCGCAGGCCGGCCTAAATTTGTGGGAGGAGTCTGAGAGTACTTAAGACTCCCTCCCTGTCTGGGCTGGGTCGGCGTCAGATTCTGGGTTGGAGAGGGTGTTACACGTCAGCAGACGCCATTCAGCCGTAGGCTTTGGAGGAGGGAGGGGTTGTCCACCCGCCCGCTCATGGCGGCTCCACGTGTTGTTTTGTCCCACCAGGTTCTCCCTGAGTACCAGGCGGTATGGGGGGAGCGGGAGCCGCCTTTCACCCCGGACTATCTGCGGGCACACACAAGGGAGCTCTGCAATTCGCCAGGTACATGGGGAGCCATCCTTCCTCCCTCCCACTCCTCCAGCCACACACCGGCGTATTGCGGGGGCGGCCCGCTCCTCCCTGTCAGTTCTCATCCATCCCCTTACCACTCCATGCCTGCCCGGTTATCCCGTCCTCACCAGCGGCATGGCCGCCCATTTGTTCTCTCTCTTCCTCACAGGTTTCACGCCGGGGGGAGGGGGGATGCCCGCCCGCCGCCCACTGTATTTCTCCCTCCAGCATGGAGGGAGCCGCCCGCTGCTTCCCCCGGTGTTCACGCCGGGGGGATGCCCGCCTGCTGTGTTTCTCCCTCCAGCATGGAGGGAGCCGCCGATGCTTCCCCTGGTGTTCACGCCGGGGGGAGGGGGATGCCCGCCCGCTGTGTTTCTCCCTCCAGCATGGAGGGAGCCGCCCGCTGCTTCCCACGGTGTTCACGCCGGGGGGAGGGGGGGATGCTCGCCCATCTGCTGTATTTCTCCCTCCCTGGCAACTGGGGGGGGTGTCCGCCGTTTTTTTCAGGGGTCACATGCTGGCTACTTTGGGGGGGCTGCCCTCCCGCATCTCTGGGGTCATGCTAGTGGCATTGGGGGGGGGCCTGTCCACCTTTTTTACTCAGGTCAAGGGAGTTCTGCCCCTGCGTTTGTGTCATAGCGTTTCTGCCCCTGCGTTTGTGTCATAGCGTTTCTGCCCCATGGTTTTCTGTCATAGCGTTTCTGCCCCATGGTTTTCTGTCATAGCGTTTCTGCCCCATGGTTTTCTGTCATAGCGTTTCTGCCCCATGGTTTTCTGTCATAGCGTTTCTGCCCCATGGTTTTCTGTCATAGCGTTTCTGCCCCTGGTTTTCTGTCATAGCGTTTCTGCCCCATGATTTTCTGTCACAGCGTTTCTGCCCCATAGTTTCTGTCATAGCGTTTCTGCCCCATGAATTTCTGTCATAGCGTTTCTGCCCCATGGTTTTCTGTCATAGCGTTTCTGCCCCAGGTTTTCTGTCATAGCGTTTCTGCTCCATGGTTTTCTGTCATAGCGTTTCTGCCCCATGGTTTTCTGTCATAGCGTTCTGCCCCTGGCTTTTAGTCATAAACGTTTCTGCCCCTGGTTTCAGGCATAATGTTTCTGCTGCACGTTTTCTGTCATAGCGTTTTCTGCCCCACGTTTTCTGTCATAGCGTTTCTGCCCCACGTTTTCTGTCATAGTGTTTCTGCCCCGCGTTTTCTGTCATAGCGTTCTGCCCCGCGTTTTCTGTCATAGCGTTCTGCCCCGCTTTTTCTGTCATAGCGTTCTGCCCCGCGTTTCTGTCATAGCGCTCTGCCCCGCGTTTTCTGTCATAGCGTTCTGCCCCGCGTTTTCTGTCATAGCGTTCTGCCCGCGTTTTCTGTCATAGCGTTCTGCCCTGCGTTTTCTGTCATAGCGTTCTGCCCCGCGTTTTCTGTCATAGCGTTCTGCCCCGCGTTTTCTGTCATAGCGTTTCTGCCCCTCGTTTCTATCTTAGCGTTTTCTGTCATAGCGTTTCTGCCCCACGTTTCCTGGCACAACGTTTCTGTCATAGCGTTTCTGCCCCCACGTTTCCTGTCATAGCGTTTCTGCCCCTCGTTTCTATCTTAGCGTTTTCTGTCATAGCGTTTCTGCCCCACGTTTCCTGGCACAACGTTTCTGCACCTGGTTTTCTGTCATTATGTTTCTGCCCCCAGGTTTGCTGCCATGTTATTTCTGCCACCGGGGTTTCTGTCTTAGCGTTTCTGTCCCCAGGTTTTCCGTCTTAGCGTTTCTGCCCCCAGGTTTTTCTGTCATAGCGTTTCTGCCCCCAGGTTTTTCTGTCATAGCGTTTCTGCCCCCAGGTTTTTCTGTCATAGGGTTTCTGCCCCCAGGTTTTTCCGTTATAGGGTTTCTGCCCCCAGGTTTTTCCGTCATAGGGTTTCTGCCCCCAGGTTTTTCCGTCATAGTGTTTCTGCCCCCAGGTTTTTCCGTCATAGCGTTTCTGCCCCCAGGGTTTCCCGTCATAGAGTTTCTGCCCCCAGGGTTTTCTGTCATAGCGTTTCTGCCCCCAGGTTTTCTGTCTTATTCTGTCTTATTTCTGCCTCAGCGTGTCAGGCGCAGTGTTTGTCTCACAAAATTCTGTCTCAGGTTCTGTCCTTGCATTGGTCATGGCTATAGTATCATGCGTTTCTGCCCCCAGGTTTTCTGTCTTAGCGTTTCGGCCCACACGATTTCTGTCATAACATTTGTTATTGCATATCTGCCTCAGTGTTGCAGGTGCAGCTTTCTCTCATACCTTTTCTGCCCCAGGTTTCTGCCAGATTTTGCCTCAGCGTTTCAGGCTCGGTGATTCTATCGTACCATTCTGCCTCAGGTTTCCGTCATTACATTTGCCTCAGCGTTTTCTCTCATACCGGCAGGTTCTGCCCCATGGTTTCTGTCATAGCGTTTCTGCCCCGGGTTTTTCTGTCATAGCATTTCTGCCCCAGGTTTTCTGTCATGGCGTTTCTGCCCCAGGTTTTCTGTCATGGCGTTTCTGCCCCAGGTTTTCTGTCATGGCGTTTCTGCCCCAGGTTTTCTGTCATAGCGTTTCTCTCCCAGGTTTTCTGTCATAGAGTTTCTGCCACAGGTTTTCTTCCATAGCTTTCTGCCCACGTTTTCTGTCTAGGCACTACGGCCCCCACGTTTTTCTGTCTGGGCACTACGGCCCCCACGTTTTTCTGTCTGGGCACTACGGCCCCCACGTTTTTCTGTCTGGGCACTACGGCCCCCACGTTTTTTCTGTCTGGGCACTACGGCCCCCACGTTTTTCTGTCTGGGCACTACGGCCCCCATGATTTTCTGTCTGGGCACTACGGCCCCCACGTTTTGTCATTTCTGTCTGTCATTGCATTTCTGCCTTGGCATTTCAGTCTTAGTGTTGTTCTCATACCATTTATGCCCCAGGTTTTGTCATTTTTTTTTTTGCCTCAGCATTGCTCTCATACCTTTTATGCCCCCAGGTTTTGTCATTTTTTTTTTGCCTCAGTATTGCTCTCATACCATTTCTGTCCTATATTTTTTGCCTCAGCATTCAGGTTCAGCGGGTCTCCCATACCATTTCTGCCCCACGATTTCTGTCATAGCTTTGCTGCCCCCACGAATCCTGTCTGTGTTGGTTTGTCTTGGCGTTGTCTTCGTGGTTACCATGTCTCGTTGTACTTTGTCCACGTTGCATCTGGGTTGTTTAGCTAGTGCTCACATCTCAGGATCTGTCACGTCAACAGATTCATACGGGCTGAGGTTTCGTTTTTAATTGATTGTTGACCACAATCTTCTCGCCTGTTTACATACGTCATACGTTGCACATGCATTCATTACACCTACACGATTACCCACAGCAGTCCGTGGGTACACCAACCCTGAGTGTTCTGTTATATTGCCTGTCTCTGCGTGGCAGGTTACTCAGGCTCACGTGCCAGTAACACTGGGTTGGGGTGTCATCGGGTGCATTCATGCGCAGCGGTCTTAGGTAGGCACAGAGGGTGTTTGTTGTTTCATGTGTGTTTTCTGTCTTGTCTAGGTTGTGTCAGCGCACCCCCAGTTCCTGCTCTTCCATTTCTGCTGGCCATGTCATCATCTTTTTGGGTCCGGTCTATCAGGACTTCTGGTTCATGACTGAGCAATGGGTGTTCCTTGTCAGAGGTGGTGGAATCACCCATCCCTGTTTCTCTGACATCCCCACTGTGGGTACTTTCAGACCTACTTTCGGGGCTCATCGCTGCATCATCAGGTTTTTCATAGTGTTGTGGCTTCAGCTGACAGTCATGCTTTCGTTTCCAATCAAGTTTCTGGGGAGAAGGCAGGGTGGCTGGGCTCAGTCCATCATGCTGTTGGGGGTCTGGGCCAACTGCCCCCCCCTTCCTGGGGTATACCAGTGGAGACTGAAGTCCCATCCACTGGTGCTTGGTGAAAACCCCCTGGTGCTTGCAAAGCAAAGCCGACATCCTCCTGTCCTAGTCCTGTACCATTTTCTGGGGTTGTGCCAGTGGAAACTGAAGTCCCATCCACTACCCCAGGAACCCCCTCTTCTGTTAGTGAGGAGCAGAGGCCTGTGGCACTCTGTTCTGTTGCCAGCTCTTCCGCTGGGTTGCTGTGAGTGGAGACCACAGTCCCATCCACTACCACAGGGACCCCCTCTTCCGTTAGTGAAGAGCAGAGGTCCGTGACCCTCTGTTCTGTTGCCAGCTCTTCCGCTGGGTTGCTGTGAGTGGAGACCACAGTCCCATCCACTACCACAGGGTCCCCCTCTTTTGCTAGTTGGGAGCAGAGGCCTGGGGCACCCTGCTCTGTTGCCAGTGATTCAGCTGGGGGTAAAAGCTTTACCACCTCAGCTTGTTGTTGGAGAGAGGGGCCAACCGCCCGGCTCTCTGGAACTCCACACCATCCGCTTTGGCTTTAGGGATGGCAATCTCCATATTTTCCACTGCCGATTCAACAGCCAGGAGTTCACAGTTGTCATATGAACTTTCCTCATAGTCCCAGGCAATGGGAGCCCCACCCTGCTGCTGGGCCGAGTCTAGCAGCTGTTTGTAAGCGACCTCCAGCTCCCATTCTTGAATGGCCAGAAATTCCAAATCTTCCTGTGACCAGTGGCCTCCCGAGATATTCAATCTTTCCTCTCTGTGCTCCATTATGTCCTCCAAGCGCCACTCCCGATCATCCCCGAAGTCGGGATCACTGGACATCCTCCAATACAATAATCCCAGGCCATCATAGTCATAGCCTTCTGTGGGGCTGTCATCTGCTGACCACGGGCACTCCTGGGCTACATACCAACGGAGGGCTCTGTAGCTCTCGTCCAGCTGCATCTCTGCCCAGGTCAGCCTGCTTAACTCTGCTGTCCACTCCTGCTTCGGTTGTTCCCCCAACAACGGCATTCGTACGTCATACTGCGGCCAGTACCTTGCATAGATGGAGGGCAGGACCTTTCCTTGGTGTTGCTGCTCCAGAGCTAGTGCTTCCTTCCAGAGTTGGCACCGAATCACATCCGACCATCCCAGCAGGACCTCCTCTGATACGGGTACTCTGTGCTGTATCCGCATCTCTTGTAACCTCCTTTGGATATCCTCTTCCATGGAGACTGGTATCTGCACCTCTCCTCTCTCTTTAGTTGGTGCTTCTGTGACTTCAGCTGCTGCAGCACTGCTTCGCTGTAGCAAGGTAGCATTCAGAGCCGCAATCCTCGGAACCCTCTCCTGTGGAGGGTTAGGACCATAATGTGTCAGTCTTATGTTAACCGCCCGATCAAAACTTGCTTCTTCGGGTGTCTTGTCTGTTACAGCGGGCCTTTTAGCTCTATCCATTTCGACCAGTTCTGCGATAATGTCCCTTTTCTTACGGTTGCTGGCCAGTCTGCCCCGGCTCTCCAGTAAGTCCATGAGGGAAGAGAGCTTCATCCGTTCATACACCGTCTCCATTGTCATGTGTCCTTGTAGCTGTCCTTCTGAAGATGGAATCATCCCACCGCTGCCACCAAATGTAACGGTCACCACCGCTTACGACCTTCCATCCAACCACGACAAGCTTATCCGACACTCCACAATCCTACATACATGATCCATATCATTCCCCAGAATAAGACGAGACTCAGCTCCGTACTTACTTCAAAAGATCTGAACACTTTTATTGGTATTTTCTCAGCTTCTTATACAGTTTCAAGCATAATACAGTTAATCACAGGACAATGTAATCTCCACCCCCCTTTACACCATGGGGGGCTAATTATCTAATCCGTAGCTAGACATCTGGGCACCGCATCATCAATAGTGTTCAATTAACCTTGAATAATACACAATCACAGATAATCTTCACACCTATTAGGAACCTCAATCACATTATCTAGACAGACAATTCGGCCCCGATACTGACAGGTACATTCCTTGAGATAATGACATCAAAACCAAATACTATCACACCTGAGCATTAATACATACCTGTATCAATAGAATTCAATTAACCTTTAGAATAACACAATAGGGTAAACAGAGAGCTTCACACAATGAAAGAGTCTTTCTTGCAATTAACACCTTTTCAACAGAATGTGTCTTTCACATTGAAGAGCCAACCTCACTTAACATTTCAATAGTCGGTTACAGAGAGAGATGTGTCACTGTCTTGTTAACCTGGTCTCAAGTCCACATGAACCACTTTTGTAATATTCCAGTCCTGCAATATGAATTATTATTAATGTCCCATTTCATGTAATATATGAATTATAATTTCTTTGTCACCCTATGGCCCTAGTGGACATAAGGTGACCCTAGACATAGGAGGATCTCAGTCTGTCACAGTTCATTCCGTTACACTATGGGCTGCTCTCCTGCAAAACTTGTCATTAGGTACTTGTCCGTGGTCTGGCGTTTCAGCACTTGGGGGGGTGTGTTTTGGGTTAGCTTCTATACCGATATCATCTATCCTGATGCTCAATTTCGTCAGTCCTGCCGGTGGCAAGGTAAGTCTTTTTTGTGCAGCATCATCGGGTCGTGCTTCTGCCTGTAACCTGCTAACCAAGTCTATCAGGTAAGAACGGGTTCTGTGTGTCGGTATGGTGACATGTTAGGTTGTTGTTACCTTAGCACAAGGGCTTCGTCCTTCTGCTCCGTCAACATGTCCATCAGGTATCCAGCACTTTAGGCTCCTGCTAGTTGTCAGATTTTTGCAACTCACCCGCTCACTTTCCTATCAAGTATGGGTAGGCCAGGGGTTGGGGGGGTTTCCTCACGGGGCTACGTCTCTGGTGTCCAGTTGTAGCTTTCATTGTTAGGCATTATTGCAGGGGCTTCTCGGGCCAGCTCTGGTTTCAGCTGCCCACAAGTGTCCACTCATCATAAGCGTGTCAGGCTCTCATATGGGTTGTCGCAGGCTCGAACCAATCTTTCTCTGGGCATTGGTCGAGTTCAGGGCTGCTTCAAGCATTCGGCAGGGGCTTCCTTCTATCACAGGTCATGAGTCGGTAGCTTCTCCAGTCATAACGGCTACTTATCAGGTGTACATACGATTGCCATCCGGGCGCGTGCTGCTTTGCTTCTTGGTCGCTCATCTACCCCTCTTCACCTAAATATGTGTCTTTTGCCCTCTTTCAGGCGTACCTACCAGCCGGCC
Organism: Rana kukunoris; assembly: GCA_029574335.1. Classification (NCBI taxonomy): domain Eukaryota; kingdom Metazoa; phylum Chordata; class Amphibia; order Anura; family Ranidae; genus Rana; species Rana kukunoris. The sequence continues at coordinate 75,470,761 of CM056054.1, read as the reverse complement.
AAAGTCATACTCCAGGCCTGGGTTATTGGGGTCATCGCATTCCTTACTCAAACACTCTGATTACAAGTTAGAAGGCTGGGCTGGGTCGGCGTCGGATTCTGGGTTCCCACCCACCCATTCCCCCGGCTTTCATACATTCTCATTGTACTTTTTCTTGTTCAAGGTATGCCCTATTTCAGGCGTACCTACCAGCCGGCCAAAGGCACATTCCAGGCCCGGGTTATTAGGGTCATCGCATTACTTACTCGAACACTCTGATTACAAACTTTGATCAGTCTGTGTGAGAGAGGATGAGGAGGATGAGGAGGGCTTGGTCATCCACTCTACTAATTTCTCTGCATGTTGAGGCTCAACACGGCCAGCTCCCGAAAAGAAGGACGAGTGGCCACGTCCACGTGCTGAAGAGGATGCACCACATCCACCACCAGCGTTACCTCTACATGCAGAGCCTGCTTGCCCTTGTGACTCTCTGCCTCTCTTTGTTGTCCTTCCAGACATATTTATGCGTTCAGGTGCTATGTAACAGCACAAGCGCAGTGACACCAACTGCGTTCAGGTGGTATGTAACAGCACAAGCGGAGTCACACCAACTGCGTTCAGGTGGTATGTAACAGCACATGTGCGGTGACACCAAATGCGCTCAGGTGGTATGTAACAGCATACGTGCGGTGACACCAAATGTGCTCAGGTGGTATGTAACAGCACACGTACGGTGACACTAACTGCGTTCAGGTGGTATGTAACAGCACACATGCGGTGACACCAAATGCGCTCAGGTGGTATGTAACAGCACAGGTACAGTGACACTAACTGCGCTCAGGTGGTATATAACAGCACAGGTGCGGTGACACCAAATGCGCTCAGGTGGTATGTAACAGCACACGTATGGTGACACTACCTGCGCTCAGGTGTGATGTAACAGCACACGTACAGTGACACTAACTGCGCTCAGGTGGTATATAACAGCACACGTGCGGTGACACCAAATGCGCTCAGGTGGTATGTAACAGCACACTTGCGGTGACACCAAATGCTCTCAGGTGGTATGTAACAGCACACGTGCGGTGACACAAAATGCGCTCAGGTGGTATGTACTGTAACAGCACACGTGCAGTGACACCAAATGCGCTTAGGTGGTATGTAACAGCACACGTACGGTGACACTAACTGCGCTCAGGTGGTATATAACAGCACACGTGCGGTGACACCAAATGCGCTCAGGTGGTATGTAACAGCACACGTACAGTGACACTAACTGCGCTCAGGTGGTATGTAACAGCACACGTGTGGTGACACCAAATGCGCTCAGGTGGTATGTAACAGCACACGTACAGTGACACTAACTGCGCTCAGGTGGTATATAACAGCACAGGTGCAGTGACACCAAATGCGCTCAGGTGGTATGTAACAGCACACGTACAGTGACACTAACTGCGCTCAAGTGGTATATAACAGCACAGGTGCGGTGACACCAAATGCGCTTAGGTGGTATGTAACAGCACACGTGCAGTGAGACAGAATGCGCTCAGGTGGTATGTAACAGCTCACGTGCGGTGAGACAAAATGCGCTCAGGTGGTATGTAACATCACATGTACGGTGACACCAAATGCGCTCAGGTGGTATGTAACAGCACACGTACGGTGACACTAACTGCGTTCAGGTGGTATGTAACAGCACACGTGCGGTGACACCAAATGCGCTCAGGTAGTTTGTAACAGCACACGTACAGTGACACTAACTGCCCTCAGGTGGTATATAACAGCACAGGTGCAGTGACACCAAATGCGCTCAGGTGGTATGTAACAGCACACGTACGGTGACACTAACTGCGCTCAGGTGGTATGTAACAGCACACGTACAGTGACACTAACTGCGCTCAGGTGGTATATAACAGCACAGGTGCGGTGACACCAAATGCGCTCAGGTGGTATGTAACAGCACACGTGCGGTGACACCGAATGCGCTCAGGTGGTATGTAACAGCACACGTACAGTGACACTAACTGCGCTCAGGTGGTATATAACAGCACACGTGCGGTGACACCAAATGCGGTCAGGTGGTATGTAACAGCACACGTACGATGACACCAAATGCACTCCGGTGGTATGTAACAGCACACGTACAGTGACACTAACTGCGCTCAGGTGGTATATAACAGCACACGTGCAGTGACACCAAATGCGCTCAGGTGGTATGTAACAGCACACGTACAGTGACACTAACTGCGCTCAGGTGGTATATAACAGCACACGTGCGGTGACACCAAATGCGCTCAGGTGGTATGTAACAGCACACGTGCAGTGACACAAAATGCGCTCAGGTGGTATGTACTGTAACAGCACACATGCGGTGACACCAAATGCGCTTAGGTGGTATGTAACAGCACACGTACGGTGAAACTAACTGCGGTCAGGTGGTATATAACAGCACACGTGTGGTGACACCAAATGTGCTCAGGTGGTATGTAACAGCACATGTACGGTGACACTAACTGCGCTCAGGTGGTATATAACAGCACACGTGCGGTGACACCAAATGCGGTCAGGTGGTATGTAACAGCACACGTACGATGACACCAAATGCACTCCGGTGGAATGTAACAGCACACGTACAGTGACACTAACTGCGCTCAGGTGGTATATAACAGCACACGTGCAGTGACACCAAATGCGCTCAGGTGGTATGTAACAGCACACGCACAGTGACACTAACTGCGCTCAGGTGGTATATAACAGCACACGTGCGATGACACCAAATGCGCTCAGGTGGTATGTAACAGCACACGTGCAGTGACACAAAATGCGCTCAGGTGGTATGTACTGTAACAGCACACATGCGGTGACACCAAATGCGCTTAGGTGGTATGTAACAGCACATGTACTGTGAAACTAACTGCGCTCAGGTGGTATATAACAGCACACGTGCGGTGACACCAAATGTGCTCAGGTGGTATGTAACAGCACATGTACGGTGACACTAACTGCGCTCAGGTGGTATATAACAGCACACGTGCGGTGACACCAAATGCGCTCAGGTGGTATGTAACAGCACACGTACAGTGACACTAACTGCGCTCAGGTGGTATGTAACAGCACACGTGCAGTGACACCAAATGCGCTCAGGTGGTATGTAACAGCACACGTACAGTGACACTAACTGCGCTCAGGTGGTATATAACAGCACAGGTGCGGTGACACCAAATGCGCTCAGGTGGTATGTAACAGCACACGTACAGTGACACTAACTGCGCTCAGGTGGTATGTAACAGCACACGTACAGTGACACTAACTGCGCTCAGGTGGTATATAACAGCACAGGTGTGGTGACACCAAATGCGCTCAGGTGGTATGTAACAGCACACGTGCGGTGACACCGAATGCGCTCAGGTGGTATGTAACAGCACACGTACGGTGACACTAACTGCGCTCAGGTGGTATGTAACAGCACACGTACAGTGACACTAACTGCGCTCAGGTTGTATATAACAGCACAGGTGTGGTGACACCAAATGCGCTCAGGTGGTATGTAACAGCACACGTGCGGTGACACTGAATGCGCTCAGGTGGTATGTAACAGCACTTGTGCGGTGACACCAAATGCGCTCAGGTGGTATGTAACAGCACACGTACGGTGACACTAACTGCGTTCAGGTGGTATGTAACAGCACACGTGCCGTGACACCAAATGCGCTCAGATGGTATGTAACAGCACACGTACAGTGACACTAACTGCCCTCAGGTGGTATATAACTGCACAGGTGCGGTGACACCAAATGCGCTCAGGTGGTATGTAACAGCACACGTACAGTGACACTAACTGCGCTCAGGTGGTATATAACAGCACAGGATTCCCCTTATATATGCCTTGTGTGATTCCCACAGTGCTGCCCTAGTAACTTCTTCTGTATCATTAACTTTGAAAAATTGTTTTAACTCTTCCTCGACCCTTCCTCCTCCCACCTCATCCTGGATCAGGTAGTTGTTAAGGCGCCATAGCCCCTGACCTTTGTCTTTGTGTACTATACCAACTTTCATGGTAATCAGGGCATGGTCTGATATGGTCATAATTCCAATTTCTGTTTCGGTGATATGGTCTAACAACCTATGGTCTACTAAAGCGTAATCGATTCTTGAATAACTTCCATGGGGAGGTGAGAAGAACGTGTAATCACATTTATTTGGATGGAAGGCCCGCCAGGCATCTACCACCTGAACTTTTACCATTTTCCGTTTTATTCTTTGTAAGTGTACACTATTCGTCTCCCTCCCCAAGGAAGTGCTGTCCTCTTTCTGGTTCATTACAAAATTTAAGTCTCCCATCAGTATCATGTACCCCTCCGCAAAAAAATTTAATTTCTCCAATATTCCACCTAGGTATTTTATGGGATATACATTTGGGGCATATACATTAGCCAGAGTATACATGGTATTTCCAATATCTCCTTTCAGAAATAAGTATCTACCCTCTGAGTCCGCTTCCCTCGCTTTGAGGGTGAAATCTACTGTTCTAGAGAAGCCAATAGCCACTCCTCTGGCCCGGTTTGTGATGGCATCCCCATAATACCAGGCAGGATATTTAGGAGAGTACAATTTTACGTTGGAATTCAGTGATAGGTGTGATTCCTGTATGAAGGCCACATCTGCTCCGTACTGTTTAATTTCCTCAAGAATCTGTGATCTTTTCCCTTTGGAATTTAGACTTTTTACATTATAAGATAGGAAGTTTACTACCGCCATTTACATCTATTATGTTCTGATTTTTTTTTAAGGAGTCCCTAGGAGCCACTTCCCTTTCCCCCCACGTCCCCTCCCCCCTCTCCCCCCTTTCCACCCCCTCCCCCCCCTACCGGGCCTTTCTACGGCCTCTGAACCGTGGGGGTCATCGTGCCCCATTTCCCACCGGTTCATCTTTTGAGGTGTTTCTGACCCGCTCCCAACCCCGCCTAGGCCCTATCCCTCCCCAAGGGGGGGGGGGTCTGATCTTCCCCAAGCGGGGTTGTAACACCTAACCTGGGGGGTCCTTGATCTCCCCTCCCTCCCCCACTCTCCCTCTCCCCCCGCGCAGTCGTCTTCTAGCCTGCAATCGTCATTCCACCCAACCCGGAATTTCTATGCTTTGCAATTCTAATTTACTACAGGAAGCGGGCAGATCCTCTGGAAATATAAATTTTGCGGAAATCCCATCTTTCTGAGCATTCAGACAAGCGGGGAATCCCCACTGGTATTTGATATTGTGCTCCCTTAGTTGTGTTAGGAGGGGTTTAAGATGTCTCCTCCTAGCTAACGTCTCCCAAGCCAAGTCTGGGAAAATTTGTATTTCTGTGCCTTCATATACCAGGGGTGGCTTTCTCCTCAATTTTGTCCAAATCTCCTCCTTCTCCTCATAATGCCTAAACCTAATTATAATATCTCTTGGTCTTTCACTTGTGCTTTCTTTGAATCTACCTAGGCGGTGTATCCTCTCTATTTTGAGAGGTTTTCCTGCCCTATTTTCTAAAAGGGGGGAGAACAGATTGTTCACAATAAGTCTTAAATCTTCTCCTCTTTCCTCTTTTACTGATCGAATTCTTATATTTTGTCTTGGTCTTCGAGAAGATATTGTAGATTCCTTTGATTCAGCTTTAGAGCGGAATTTTGATTTTTCAGTTGATTTAGTTCTGCATCCTGTTTTTCCATTTTTCTTTCGATCTCTTCTACCCTGGTCAACATATGCTTTATGTCATCCCTCAGGCTACCAATTTCCTCCTTGATGACATTTTCCATTCTTTTTAGCATTCTATCAAGGGCCGCCTTCGTTAATGTTTGTGAATCAGCTTTTGGGTCTTCTACATGGCTTAGTTCCTGATCTCCTTCTATGGACACATCTATGGCTTGTGGGTTTACTCCCCCGCCTGCTTTTTTCGTGGATCCTGCTTTCCCAGTTTTTTTCTCATTTGCGGGACTGTGAGAGCTCCCCTCCTGTGACATATGTCTTATTGAACTGGAGTTGGGGTTTTCCTTTGGAGGTTTCGGGGCCGTACCCCTTGTTGTCTTGCTCATTTTGTGTCTGATTTTAGGTCTAATTCGCTTTCCCAGTTTCAGTAGAGAGTGTGATTTATTTATTTTTCCTCCAGAAGAGCTTCCCAAGCCACAGAAGTTATTGACTATTATTTACTATCCTCCCCCTTAGTATACTGAGGAAATGCCTTATGATATTAGTAATCCTGGTGAATAGTAGGAGCGTACCCGATATTATCTTTATCTCATTAAGGGTCTAATACAGTGAGGGGGGGGGAATGTGGGGGGGGGTCCTCCTCTAATCCGTCTCCCGTGTCCCTCACCCCAACCTCCCTCTAGCTCCGTTTTAAAAGCCACCCTGTGAGTTAATCCTTTATCACTAGCATATACTGGGATATCCCTTTCACTAGGGTTCCCCTCTAATGTAGATCTACTCTTGGGGTTCATTTAGATGGCATCTGCCCAGCTCCAGCTCCACAGCATCTGCTGGATTCCAGTAGCGCCCTTTATATGGACTCTTATTTTTATCTTTTGTGTCCCTGTTATGTAGGTGATGATAGCCTTTGGGGTATAGCGAGCTGCAGAGTGTCTCTCTCAATTATACCAGCTGGGAATTTTACTCACTAGGCCTATATATCGACCAATATTTTCAGCGTTGTCAGCAGGATGGTATTATATGCACTAGTTCATACCCCTGATCCCTAGTACATAAGCCACAATGCCTTTGGGGTAAAACAGCTACAAAATGTCTCTCCTTCTTGGTACTAAAAAAATTTGTATGCTAGGCTTACAAAATACCCCTCCTGCTTGGTACGGTTCACAGGTTTGCGCACTAATCATACGTTTCCACCCGTATTTCAAGGTTGGTGTCAATGTGTTGTAGTATGTATTGATTTATATCCCTGGTATACAGGAAGTATTAGCCTTTAAGATAGCACACAGCACGAAAGTCTCTCCTTCCTGGTAGTACTGGACAAAATCTTTCATACCAGGCATATATTTCCACCCATCTCTTAGCAATAACAACCAAGTGATGGCCCTGTTTCTCTTTATGGACACTCAATTTTATCTTTTATGTCCCTACTTTATAGGTGGTGGTAGCCTTTGGGATATAACAAGCCATGGAGTGTCTCTACTGATTGCCCCGATTGGGAATTTTACACACTGGGCCAATACACCGACCAATCTTTTCAGCGTTGTCAGCCGTATAACCTTGTAAGCACTAGTATTATGCCCCGAGTATAAGCAAAATAGCCTTAGGGTACAACAGACCACCGACAGACCACGAGGTGTCTCTCCTTCTTAGTACTATTAAAAAAATTGCATGCTAGGCATACAGACTGCCCCCCCTACTTGGTACGGTTCACAGGTTTACACGCTGATCATACGTTTCCACCCGCATTTCAGGGTTGATAGCGATATGGTGTATTATGCATTGACTTATATCCCTAATACATACTACACCAGCTGGGAAGCAAATAGCCTTTTAAAGCAAAGCACTGCACAGAATGTCTCTCCTTTTTGGTATTACCAAGACATTTTTGTACTAGGTGTATATTACAGCCCGTTCCTCAGCAATGACAGCCGTATGATGGACGCAGTTCATACATCAAATGTATCTTTACCCCACTTCCTTACTTTGACCTCCTTGTCTGTCATGGGGTTACATTCATCAACCAAACATTACAGGAACGATCTTACCCCACGTTGTGGTTTCTTAGCTTCTTGGCTCTGGTTCAGGTGTAAAACGAGCAGGCTTGATGGTCTGGTCCGCGCTGTACAGCCTCTGTCTGCCCCTGTTAATATCGCCAGCGCGTCTCCCCGCACCTCCCCGCAGCAGCAAACAAGGTGCACGGGGGGAGGGAGGCGGAGGAGGTTCTGGTCCCCGGGGCCAGCAGATGTCTTCTAGAGGACCCACATTCGGGACGGCATCAGCCTCTCACCCTGCCGTATCCCTACCATTACGGGCTTCTCCCCCGGCTTCAGCGGTCCGGTCGGAACTCTCCCCAGGTCCGTAGCATGGCCAGTCCCTCCCTCGGCGTCCGTGCTTCACGTGCAGCACGTCATGCCCTCGTTCATCTGCACTTACAACAACAATTATCCGAATTTTTTCAACTCAATGAAGGCTCGGTGTCTGAGGTCTCTACCCTGTGGGAGGCTCATAAGGCTCTTTTCAGGGGTGAATGCATTGCCGCTGGATCTCGCCTTAAGAGAGATCGTGCTCTCCAACGCACGACTCTATTAGCTGACTTAACAAAAGCTGAGAGGAATCTTCTAAGTTCTCCCACGGTGGACCGCCTTTGCATCGTGACTTCCCTGAGAAACCGTATCAAGTCACTTGACTTGAACAAAATTGCTAAATCTATGCTCTGGTCAAAGCAAAAATTCTATGAATTTGCCAACAAACCTCACAGAATGTAGGTCAATAGATTAAAACCTCACCCCCATACCTATCTACCTGATTTTATTCTCCAGTCGGATGGGGTTCCTACTTACTGCCCTCAAGGTATGACTAAAGTGTTTGGACATTTTTACCAAGACCTGTACAACTGTTTATCTAAAGACTCAGAGTCCCAGTATCACACTTGTAAGGATAAACTCACCAAGGCCAAGATGCTGAGGGCGGCTCTCTTTGCGACCTAGCGCGGAACACCCCCTGAAGTGGGGACAGGGGGACGGACGCACCAGGAGGCACTGGTACCGACAGGCAGATGCAGGCTGGATCTGTAGAGCAGAGACTGGACTGGAAGCAGGTCACTGGGGTCAGCATAGGAAGCACACAGAGGTGGTCCGGAAGTACGGGTAGCTCAAACAGGAAACAGGCAGAAGATAATCCAGGAAACAGGCCGTGGTCAGGAGGGTCGGAGAGAGCAGGAAGTCCGAAGGTTCAGAGCCAAAGGTCAAGGGTGGGAGAAGACAGCAGTCCGGTAAACGATAGCCAAGGTCAGAGGAATCAGGATCAAAGGTCGTAGGTAGCAAATACACTCAGAAGCTGTGACAAGCCAGCAACCAGATGTGACGCCTACGCCTTATTAAACCTAAATTAGGGAGTAGTCAGTGACAATGGAGAATTCTCAGTATAAACCACCAGTTAACTCAATATTTGTTCAGAGAGTGAGGGGTTAATATCATCACATTCTCCTGTAGACTATCTCGCAACAATGGTTTCGTATATGATCTATAGGGGGAAGATGATATCTAGAGAGTCACAGTACAGACTATCACACAAGTTACTGGGAACAGAATCCTATAGAATTAGCATACACTGCATAAATAGGCAATGTCAGTTCTAGCTTGAATAGACTGATTCCTAATGGTACTTGCGGTTGTGAAGGCTGTAAGATGATAAGTCTCCCAGGAGAATGTAGGCAGGGATTCAGGAGGAAGTAGAAGGTGTAGAGTGTCAGCTCTGTGGTCTAGCCCTCGGATTCCGGAAGTAGGCAGGGATTTCAGGAAGAAGTAGAAGCTGTAGAGTGTGAGCTCTGTGGTCTAGGTCTCGGAATCCTGAAGTAGGGAGTCCTGGGGTTGAGAACAACTCTCCTCCAGAAGGCAGGAGGTGAAGAGGGTCTCCAGTAGAGTCGTCCTTGATCACAGATGGCGCCGGGTGTCTTGTTCAATAACCGAACACCCAGCCGCCATCAGAGAGGGTTTAAATAGCCCGCCCAGCATGGGAACGAGCGAGCGCACTTCCGCGTTCCAGCGTGAAACGCAGGGACGCAGGGCGCACCGGAAGTGACGCTGAACAGACACTGGATGGAGCGCAGCTGTCTGAACAAGATACAGCTGCGCTCGTCTTATGTAAAATAACGCCGATGGCGTTACATACTCCCCTCCTCAAGGGGGTCCCAAAAATAGAACCAGAGGGTGATGGGCGGTCAGGGTATCTGCGGTGAAAATGCTTGATGAGTCTAGGGGCATGAATGTGAGAGGCATCTTCCCAAGAGTCATCAAGTTGGCTGTAGCCTTTCCAACGAATTAAATATTGGAGGGAAGAACCTTGTTTTTTGGAATCTAGAATTCTTTCTATCTCGTACTCGGTCTCACCTAGAACCTCAACAGGAGAAGGGGGTTGAGGAACTCTGTTAGGAAAGGGATTAGGTATGAAAGGTTTAATAAGTGAGACATGGAAAGTCGGATGTATCTTCCAATGTGAAGGTAGAACTAGTTTTACGGTGTTGTTGTTAATGAGGTGTGAAATGGTGAAAGGACCAGTAAATTGACGTCCTAGTTTCCTTGAGGGAATATTAAGACGTAAATTTCGGGTAGAGAGCCAAACTAAATCACCAACTTTGTATTTTGGGGGAGCAGTTCTACGGGAGTCGTAATATTTCTTCTGTCTTTGTTGGGCTGTACGAAGATTGACATGGAGTATTTCTGAAGTCCTCTTTAAGTTTGAGAGGTAATGCTCTACAGCAGGAACACTGTTAGGGAGAACAGAGATTGGTGCAGATTTGGGATGAAATCCATAGTTAGCGTAGAAAGGAGAAAATCCGGAGGAAGAACTGGAGGCGTTATTATACGCGAATTCAGCATGAGGAAGAAATTGGAGCCAGTCATCCTGTAAATGGGTGCAATAACAGCGTAAGTATTGTTCGAGTGTTTGATTAACCCGTTCTGTCTGACCGTTTGTCTGAGGATGATAGGCAGTGGACATACGATGATCAATTTGTAAGGCTTGGCAAAGCGCTCTCCAGAATCTGGAAATGAATTGGGTGCCGCGGTCTGAGATAATCTGGGAAGGGAGGCCATGTAACTTGAGAACATTCTCTAAGAAGGCTTGTGCGGTCTCGAGAGAGGTTGGTAACTTCTTTAATGGAATGAAGTGAGCCATCTTTGTTAATAAGTCGACTGTAACCATAATCGTGTTGGCACCTTGAGACCTGGGGAGGTCGACTATGAAATCCAGGGAAACAACATCCCAGGGTCTTTCCGGAATAGGAATAGATGTAAGAAGACCATAAGGTGGCTTCCTGGAATGTTTGTTGGTAGCACATATGACGCATGAATTAACATATTGAGTGACAGTGTGTGAGAGCTTAGGCCACCAGTAATCTCTTTTAATTAAGTGAATGGTCTTACTAATTCCTGGATGACCTGCTAGTGGAGCATCATGAAGTTGTTTGAGAAGAGTTGTTTGCAAAGCGGGAGGAACGTAAACTTTATTATTGAATGTATATAGCCCGTTAGAATGTTTTTTGAGACCCGGAGGCACCTCATTAGGGAGAGATTGGAGAAGTAAGTGTAAGAAGGGAACAGAAGCTCCAATGAAGCGATCAAGTGGAATTATCGAGGAGGGAGGAGTCTCAATTGTGTGATTGTCATGCATTCGTGACAATGAGTCAGCTTTGACATTTTCTGTACCAGGATGATAGGAGATGTTGAAATCGAACCTGTCAAAGAATAAACTCCACCTAACTTGGCGGGAGGATAGGGTCTTGCAGGCCTTAAGATGTTGCAAATTGCGATGATCTGTAAGGATGGTGATGGGATGTTTAGAACCCTCCAGAAGATGTCTCCAATTACTCAAGGCATCCTTTATGGCGAGGAGTTCTTTCTCTCCAATAGGATAGTTCATCTCGGCAGGTAGTAGAGTCCTGGAATAGAAAGCCACCGGATGCAGAGGATCCGAAAGAGTAGATCGTTGGGAAAGCACAGCACCCAAGGCAAAGTGCGAGGCATCTACCTCCAATGTGAAGTGACAATGTGGGTTAGGAAGTTGTAGAATTGGAGCGGAGGTGAAACTGGATTTCAAGAAGTCAAAAGACCGTTGTGCGTCGTCCGACCAGGAGAAAGGTGTCTTAGAACTAGTGAGACTGTTTAGTGGTTTCACAATCGCTGAGAAGTCTTTAATAAACTTTCTGTAGTAATTTGCAAATCCGAGGAACCGTTGTAATGCTTTTCTGGAATGGGGAACGGGCCAGGACAAAATGCACTCTACTTTCGATGATTCCATCTGTATTCCATTTGGAGTAATAAGATACCCAAGGAAAGAGATGCTGCGTTGACTGAAAACACATTTTTCAAGTTTGGCATATAATGAATGTGTTCTCAGTCTAGCCAAAACCCAACGGACATGTTTGATGTGTTCTTCAGGAGAATCTGAGTAAATTAAGATGTCGTCCAAATAAATAACGACGCAAACGTCTAACAAGTCTCGAAAAATGTCATTGATAAACCATTGGAATGTAGCGGGTGCATTGCATAAGCCAAAGGGCATTACCATATATTCAAAAAGCCCATAACGTGTCTTAAAAGCTGTTTTCCACTCATCGCCTGAGCGGATTCTCACAAGATTGTAGGCACCCCTAAGATCTAGTTTAGTGAAAAGTTTTGAGGTTTGAAGACGCTCGATGAGTTCCGGAATTAATGGTAGTGGGTATCTATTTTTTATGGTGATGTTATTGAGTGCACGGTAGTCAATGATTGGTCGGAGTGAGCCATCTTTATTCTTTACGAAGAAGATTGCAGCACTTGCTGGGGAAGTTGAAGGTCTGATGAAACCTTTTTTAAGGTTCTCATCTATGTAATCCTTGAGGTGTACAAGTTCTGGTTGGGATAATGGATAGATTCTTGCCGTAGGAATAGGACTGTCAGGTATAAGGTCTATGGGGCAGTCATAGATCCTATGTGGGGGAAGTTTGTTTGCCATGGTCTTGCTGAAAACATCCGCAAAGTCATGTAAATAACCTGGGAGATCAGAAGGGTAGTTGTTTGTGATAGAGGTGGAACATATAGGATAACAACTGTGCTTACAGTGAAAGGACTGTAGATCTAGGGAACTAGTGGACCATAGGAAGGTTGGCTGATGAATACGCAGCCATGGTATTCCGAGAATTATTGGGAATATAGGTGATGAGATCACATCAAAAGCAAGGGTCTCAGTGTGACCAGAAGCACAAGTGACGAGAAGGGGGGAAGTTTGCAGGGATATAGGACCTGTTGAGGCACTAGAACCATCAATAAAAGTGAGTGACACAGGGGTATGCTTGGACACACAGGGTATTTTATTAGATTCTACAATCTTTGAATCAATAAAGTTGCCACAGGCTCCGCTGTCGACCATTGCATCAATGGAAATCCTTTCTAGACCCCACTGTAAAGTAAGAAGAATGATAATGTAGCGGTTTGAAATAGTACCAGTAAAGTTAAGCTTGGTAAGTTGGTGTTTACTTTTTTTACCTTCGGAATTCCTCTTGAGAAGGGGACAAGAGGAGACAACGTGGTCAGGGGCAGAGCAATACAAACAGAGGTTTTGGTCTCTGCGGCGTTGTTTTTCAGCTGCGGTTAGTGGGCCTTTAATCGCACCGAGTTCCATAGGAAGCTCCTTGGGGGGAGATCTGGCTCTCCTGAAAGGTGTGGGAAGAAATGCATTTGCACGTTCAGCTCTTCTTTCGCGGAGACGACGATCGATAGAAATGGAGAGTTGCATTAGGTCCTCTAGAGATGTTGGAAGTTCTATGCGTGCAATCTCGTCCTTTAAAGCTTCTGTCAAGCCAAGCCGGAATTGGTTCCTTAGTGCAATATCTGACCACTGGGTCTCTCTGCACCAACATTTGAATTCTGAAATGTAGTCTTCCACTGGTCTTTTCCCTTGCTTGAGGTTTCTGATGGAATTCTCAGCGGTTAACTGTTTATTGGGATCCTCGTAAAGGAGGGACATTTCAGTGAGGAAGGTGTCGAAAGCCCCCAGGAGATCACCATGCTCTTCTAGATAGGCGTCGGCCCAGACTCTAGGTTCACCCCGAAGATATGAGATAAGGGTGAGAATTCTTACCCTATCAGAATGATAGGTACGGGGACGTAGTTCAAACATCAACCGACATGAACTAATAAATTGGCGAAAAAATTTCCTGTCTCCAGAGAAAGGTTCAGGTGCACATACTTTTGGTTCAGGTCTCTCTCTGGCCTGGGCAAAATTCTGTTGGCGGAGGGCTTCATTCTCTAAACGTATCTCATTTAGAGAGTTAGTGAGGGTATCCACCCTTTGTGTTAGTCCCACTAAATGATTTGTTAGATCTGCGGGATCCATCTAGATTTTATTTTTAGGGTTCGGTTATTCTGTGACGCCTACGCCTTATTAAACCTAAATTAGGGAGTAGTCAGTGACAATGGAGAATTCTCAGTATAAACCACCAGTTAACTCAATATTTGTTCAGAGAGTGAGGGGTTAATATCATCACATTCTCCTGTAGACTATCTCGCAACAATGGTTTCGTATATGATCTATAGGGGGAAGATGATATCTAGAGAGTCACAGTACAGACTATCACACAAGTTACTGGGAACAGAATCCTATAGAATTAGCATACACTGCATAAATAGGCAATGTCAGTTCTAGCTTGAATAGACTGATTCCTAATGGTACTTGCGGTTGTGAAGGCTGTAAGATGATAAGTCTCCCAGGAGAATGTAGGCAGGGATTCAGGAGGAAGTAGAAGGTGTAGAGTGTCAGCTCTGTGGTCTAGCCCTCGGATTCCGGAAGTAGGCAGGGATTTCAGGAAGAAGTAGAAGCTGTAGAGTGTGAGCTCTGTGGTCTAGGTCTCGGAATCCTGAAGTAGGGAGTCCTGGGGTTGAGAACAACTCTCCTCCAGAAGGCAGGAGGTGAAGAGGGTCTCCAGTAGAGTCGTCCTTGATCACAGATGGCGCCGGGTGTCTTGTTCAATAACCGAACACCCAGCCGCCATCAGAGAGGGTTTAAATAGCCCGCCCAGCATGGGAACGAGCGAGCGCACTTCCGCGTTCCAGCGTGAAACGCAGGGACGCAGGGCGCACCGGAAGTGACGCTGAACAGACACTGGATGGAGCGCAGCTGTCTGAACAAGATACAGCTGCGCTCGTCTTATGTAAAATAACGCCGATGGCGTTACACCAGACAGGGGGAAGAGGATGGCTTAAATAGCCAGCCTAAGCCGCTGATTGGCCGGTTGGGGAGCGTGCCTGTGCGCGTCCGTGCGCGCGCCCGCGCCACGGGCCTATACCGCGCACGCGCGTGCCCGAGCCGCGCATGCGCGCGCCCGAAGTAAACGGACGCGATAGCGAGGCTCTAAGGGATCGGGCAGCACTGGTGCCCTGACAGTGCCCCCCCCAAGGGGCGGGCTCCGGACGCCCAAACTGTCCATCAACTCCGGATGTTCCCAATGAAAAGTTCGGATCAGCCGAGGGGCATGTAAATTTCTGGAAGGCTCCCAGGAATTGTCCTCAGGGGGATAACCTTTCCACTTGATTAAGTACTGCAGTTGCCTCCCCTTTTTTCTACAGCTCAGGATGGACTCCACCTCGAATTCCTTTTCTCCTTCGACCTCCACTGGAGGAGGTGGAAGTTCTTCTCTTCCGGGAAAAGCATTTGGTATGACAGGCTTGAGCAGGGATGCATGGAAGACAGGGTGGACCCGGTAGGAGTTTGGTAGTTCCAATTCAAAAGCCACGGGGTTGATCTTCCGCATGATTTTAAATGGGCCGATGAATCTAGGGCCCAGTTTCCGGGAAGGGATTGGTAATTTGAGGTTTGCGGCCGATAACCAGACCTTTTCTCCAACTTCAAAGTCCGGGCACTCCTTGTCGTAAAACTTCTTGTAACTTTTTTGGGCTTGCTGCATGGTCTCCTGGAGTTTCTGGAAATTTTGTTGCATAGCAACTATGCAGTCCTGGACAGCTGGGACAGATATTTCAGGAATAGAGTCAGGAAGAAAAGAGGGATGATATCCACGGTTGGCCCAGAATGGAGTTTGGTTAGTAGACGAGTGAATGGAATTGTTATAGGCAAACTCTGCCGATGGCAGCAAAGATGCCCAGTCATTTTGAGATGATGAACAAAAACAACGGAGGTATTGCTCCAACGTTTGGTTGGTCCTCTCTGTCTGGCCATTGGACTGTGGGTGATAGGCAGACGAGAGGCAGTTTTTAATATCTAGTGACTTGCAGAGTTCCTTCCAGAACTTGGAAGTAAATTGCACACCCCTTTCAGACACGATGCTCTTGGGTGCCCCGTGGAGTCTTATAATTTCCTTAAAAACATTTTTGGCTGTCTCAGCCGCGGAGGGTGTACCAATCATGGGCAAAAAGTGTGCTAGATTGGACAGTCGATCAATCACCACTAGGATTGTAGTAAAGCCTTCGGAGGGAGGCAGGTCCACAATGAAATCCATTGAAATATCTGTCCATGGACGCTCCGGAACGGGGAGAGGTCTGAGTAGGCCCCAGGACTTGGTGTTCGGACCCTTGCAGCGCTGGCAGCAGGTACAAGAAGACACATAGTTTTCACAGTCTAATTTCCACTTCGGCCACCAGAAGGAGCGTCCGATCAGCTCCGAGGTCTTCCGTGCTCCAAAGTGACCCGTCAGCTTATGATCGTGGAATGTGCTTAACACCAACTGCCTTATTTCCGTAGGTACAAAGACTTTGCCCCGTGACCACAGTAACCCGTCATGTTTTTCCGGAGAGAGTGCCAACTGATCGTTGCATTGGTCAGAAGCCTTCTTAAGAGAGGTAAGAAGGTCAACTTGAGAAACTAGAAAAAAAATCCTGGGAGTTAAGATGGTACTAGGCTCTGGCGGACCGGGCGTTTCAGTGAACATTCTGGAGAGGGCGTCTGCTTTCCCATTCTTTGACCCGGGTCTGAAGGTGATGTGGAAATGGAAACGGGTGAAGAACAAGGCCCAACGCGCTTGTCTTGGTCTTAAGCACTTGGCAGATCGTAAGTACTCCAAGTTTTTATGGTCCGTAAAAATCAGAATGGGGTGAAGGGCGCCTTCCAAGAGATATCTCCATTCCTCTAGTGCAAACTTAATAGCCAGCAGTTCCCGGTCCCGACGTCATAGTTTCTTTCCGGAGTGTTTAGTTTCCGTGAAGCGTAGGCTACAGGGTGTAGCAGGGATTTAGGTCCCTGTCTCTGCGATAGGACAGCTCCAATGGCGGTTTCCGAGGCGTCCACCTCCAGGATAAAGGGCAAGGTTGGGTCCGGGTGTTTTAGAACAGGTGCTGACGAAAACAGGGTTTTAAGTTTGGTGAATGCCTCTTGTGCTTCCTGAGACCAGTGGAAACGGCACCCCTGCTGGGTTAGTTTGGTAATGGGGGACACAATGGATGAAAAGCCGGCAATGAATCTTCGGTAGAAGTTGGCAAAGCCAATAAACCGCTGTACCCCCTTTTTGTCGACCGGTGCTGGCCAGTCCTGGACGGCCTTGACCTTTTGCGGGTCCATGGATATCCCATTAGTAGAGATGACAAAGCCCAAAAACAGAATTGTGGTCTTTTTAAATTCGCATTTCTCAGCTTTAAGGTATAATTTATGTTTTCTGAGGATGGTCAAGACTTGTTTAACGTGGACCCGGTGCACTTCAAGAGACACTGAGAAGATGAGGATGTCATCTAAATAGATGACTAGGAAGTCATCCAGGAATTGGCGGAAGATGTCGTTCACCAGGTGCTGGAACGTGGCAGGGGCATTGCAGAGCCCGAAGGGCATCACCAAGTATTCAAAATGGCCAAACCTTGACCTGAAGGCCGTCTTTCACTCATCCCCGGGCCTGATTCGGACGAGGTTGTAGGCCCCCCGGAGGTCAAGTTTGGAGAAGACCTGGGCTGAACGGAGTCGCTGAAAAAGTTCTGGGATAAGGGGTAATGGATACCAGTTTTTGATAGTAATTTTATTCAATTCTCGATAGTCTATGCAGGGCCTGAGGGAGCCATCTTTTTTTTCGACAAAAAAGATTCCTGCCCCGGCTGGGGAAGAAGAAGGGCGAATAAACTTTTTTTTAAAGTTTTCATTGATATAAGCCTTGAGGGCTACTAATTCAGTCTCTGATAAAGAAAAGATCCTCCCGAAAGGGATCTTAGAACCAGGAAGCAGGTCGATGGGACAATCGTATGACCGGTGTGGTGGGGGACGATCTGCCTGCTGTTTGTCGAAAACATCCCGGAAATCCGCGTAAACTGAGGGGATGTGTTGAAGGTCTTCTGGCGCCGGCAT
The DNA here is from genome assembly GCA_029574335.1 of Rana kukunoris. NCBI lineage: Eukaryota > Metazoa > Chordata > Amphibia > Anura > Ranidae > Rana > Rana kukunoris. The sequence goes on along the minus strand of CM056054.1, from coordinate 75,452,796 downwards.
CAAGGTAGAACAGGCAGATTTAGTGGGTATGAGACAATTTTGAGCACAATAAGCTGAAGGGAATTTAATTTCTTTCTCGCCTGAGTCTATACTGGGTTGGTGTGCTTGTAGCCATGGAAGCCCCAGAATGATGGGGGACAATGGAGATGGGATAAGGTCTAGGCACAGGTACTCTTGGTGACCGGTATCCGAGACGGCAAAAATAGGTAGGGTTTCATGGCTAACCAGTCCTGAGCGAGGTAGAGAGCCATCTTCCAAATGGATCTGTAAGTGGAAGTCCTTAGGACGACAGGGGACATGCAGCTTCTGAGCCAGGGCGGAGTCCAAAAAGCAGCTGCAAGCCCCGGAATCAACGATGGCCGGCAGCCGAGTCGCCCCCTCCGGGAGCTGTAGGGAAAGAAAGAGGACAACGTAAGTCTGAGGTAAGTTGGTAATGTGGTAATTGATGGTGGCAGGAGATCTAGACTTACTGGGTCTAATGGGACAGGTGCAGAGGAAGTGGCCTGCCCCACCGCAATACAGGCACAGATTAGACTGACGTCTACGCCAGGAGTGAGGGGAGCCCGGACCAGACCGAGCTGCATGGGCTCAGGATCTTGAAGCGAGGAGGCAGGCGGAACCGGGAGAGGTGGAGGAGCTGGAGGGAACCTTGGTGGGGCCCAGTTGGGCCGAGTTACTTGAGAACGTTCTGATAATCGTTCCCGTAGGCGTCTGTCAAGTTGGGTAGCTGATTGAATCAATGCTTCCAATGTGACAGGCGGATCAATTCTAGCTAGTTCGTCCTTGAGGGACTCTGATAGACCTTGGCGGAATTGATATTTCAGGGTGGCCTCGTTCCACCCTGTGTCAGCAGACCACTTTCGAAATTCAGCAATGAAGTCATCCACCGGTCTCCTCCCCTGATTAAGCTGGTGGAGAGTAGCTTCGGCCGTGGCCGAGCGCAGGGGGTCGGCGTAAAGTTCAGACATGTTTTTAAAAAATGTGTCTATAGTGTCTAATATTGGGCTCCTCTGTTCCATTAGGCTGTGTGCCCAAGCTTGTGGTTCGTCCGCGAGCAGAGAAATCACGAAGCCTACCTTCACGGCTTCCGAACAGAAAGTTTTGGGTTGCAGGGCCAGGTACAGAGAGCAGGCGTTTTTGAACGCCCGGAATTTCTTGCGGTCGCCAGAAAATCGCTCAGGTGTTGGTACGCAAGGTTCTGGATGGGTGACAACCATCGCTGGTCCTGGAGAAGATTGGGAGGTGGATGTCCCCCTAGCTGGAGCCGCCGAAGGGGCCGAAGGTCCAGGTGTGACAGTCATTTGTTGGAGGCGCCCATCCATTTGTAAGTATCCTTCCTGTAACTTCTGTACCGCTTCAGTAAGTGCTGAGACTTGTTGGCATAGCGTCTCAATGGGGTCAGCGTAGGAAGCACACAGAGGTGGTCCGGAAGTCCGGGTAGCTCCAACAGAAAACAGGCAGAAGATAATTCATGAAACAGGCAGTGGTCAGGAGGGTCGGAGAGAGCAGGAAGTCCGAAGGTTCAGAGCCAAAGGTCAAGGGCGGGAGAAGACAGCAGTCCGGTAAACGATAGCCAAGGTCAGAGGAATCAGGATCAAAGGTCGTAGGTAGCAAATACACTCAGAAGCTGTGACAAGCCAGCAACCAGACAGGGGCAAGAGGATGGCTTAAATAGCCCGCCTAAGCCGCTGATTGGCCAGCTGGGGAGCGTGCCTGTGCACGTCCGTACGCGCGCCCGTGCCGCGCGCCTATACCGCGCACGCGCCTATGCCGTGCACGCGCTCGAGCCGCGCATGCGCGCGCCCGAAGTAAACGGCCACGATAGCGCGATAGGGATCGGGCAGCGCTGGTGCCCTGAAACCCAGTTTTCCCAGGAGAAATTTGACGCCTTTGTTGACTCCCTTAAATTACCCAAACTATCCCCAGGTGATCGTTCCGGACTTAACGCACAGATCACTGCTGAAGAAATCTCTTCGGTCATTAAAGAACTCCCGTCTCATAAATCTCCAGGCCCTGACGGACTCCCTTACTCCTATTATAAGAAATTTCTCCCAGAATTACTTCCCCATATGGTATCTTTATTTGCATCACTGATGAAAGGGACTGTACCATGCTCTCAATTCTTACATGCTTACATAACGGTTATTCCGAAACCAGACAAAGACCCATCAATTCCTGATAACTATCGCCCTATAGCCCTCCTGAATTCCGATTATAAAATATTCACTAAAATATTGGTGAACAGACTTTCCCTTTTCCTTCCATCTCTGATACATAGGGATCAAGTAGGCTTTGCTCCCACAAGACGTGCAGGGGACAACACAAGAAGAACCAGAGCTTTTTTTCTCAGAAAATAGGTGCAGGAACTCAACCACGACCAGTTCAGAATTCACAAACGGTAGAAGGGTCTTACAGGGGCATTAACTACCAGAATTGCATTACATACAGAGTGCAGAGTTCAGGTGGTTACAAAGCTGTCACTTGTAAACAAAGAAACCAGACTTCTGTATTTACAAGTGATTGTGGTGAGCAAGCCCCAAAGGGTCTGAGCCAAAGGTGGTGGAACTGAGTTCCCCCAAGTTCCCCTGAAAAAAAGCCCTGAGAAGAACCATTGATCTTATTGACCTTCTGACTAAGACCGGGAGACCTGCTATTGTGTTGAGCCTAGATGCGCAGAAAGCTTTCGACCGTCTAAATTGTTTTTTTATGTTTGCCACTTTGACGAAATACGGTTTTTCGGGCCCATTTATGCAGGCTTTAAAAGCGCTTTACTCCACACCAACTTCTCAGGTTCGATTGGCTTCTTGTCTCTCACCGCCCTTCTCCTTGAGTAATGGTACCAAACAGGGTTGCCCCCTGTCCCCTTTGCAATTCATCTTAAGTCTTGAGCCTTTGGCTGCGGCTGTTAGGTCCCACTCAGATATACGGGGGGTGACGCTGAGGCGTGAGGAGTACAAGCTTTTGCTTTTTGCAGATGACATATTGTTAACAATCACTCGCCCACATATCTCCCTCCCTTCCCTCCATGTAACTCTAAACTTATTTGGTAGCCTATCCGGTTTTAAGATTAACCCAACTAAGACGGAGGCCCTTCCTATAAATGTCCCAGCAGATACACTTGCCTCTCTACAGAGTAACTTCAATTACCATTGGTGCACCCACTCCCTGAAATATTTAGGGGTACGCCTGACCAACCTCTATTCAACCCTATATCAGGCTAATTTGCTCCTTTATTTATAGAAATAGGTAGATTGCTGAAGTCATGGACGAAGCTCCCGTTGTCCCTCATTGGAAGGGTAAATGTTCTCAAAATGTCTATACTCCCTAAACTACTGTATTTATTTGAAACTCTCCCGGTATTGATTCCCATGAGCCAACTGAAAACATTACATAGGAATTTTCTAAACTTTGTCTGGAACAACGCCTCCCATAGAATAGCTAGCTCAGTTCTCATGGCCCCCCGCTCACAGGGTGGTCTAGGAGCCCCCGATATAATTAAATACTATTATGCGACTCACTTGAAAGCCATAACCTCTTGGACGTCTAGATTTGCCCCAAACAGGTGGTCTGAAATAGAGATGGGAAATACAGTCCCTGACCACCCATGCTCCTTACTATGGCCCTCGCATGATAAATCGTTTGCTCTCTTAAAAAAGGTCTGTCTAAACCCAATGCTATTCACTCTTTAATATGGAGGCGCTGTTCTGGTAAATTTTCCTTATCGTTCTCTTGCCCACCCCTGATAAATATTCTCTTTAACCCGGAAATTTCTGACAGTTTGTCCTATGACTCTATGCTGCCCTGGACTCAAGCAAACATATTCCAATTACGACACCTAGTACACCCAATAACACGTACATTACTTTCTTTCACAGACCTACAGTCAAAACATAAAATTCCAAAATCCCTTTTTTATTCCTTCCTCCAGATTAGACATTTTTTTACATCCCTGTCCCCCCAACTGACCCTTAGCGTTCCTACTGATTTTGAATTATTATGTTCTAGAGGCCCTCACAAACTTCACCAGATCTCCACTATCTACAAAATCCTACACTCAGCTTCTCCCCTCTCTGAAAACACCCATTCATATATGAGGAAATGGTCCCACATACTGGGTAAACCCATCTCACTGGGAGACTGGAGACGAATTTGGGACGCTACCTCAAGAGTCTCTAGATGTGTGGGCCAGAAAGAAACTGCATATAAAATACTTATGTTCTGGTACAGAACCCCAGAATTTCTGGCGGCATGTGGATTGACCCCACATAGCCAATGTTGGAGATGTAGTTCCTCTGTGGGTACCCACCTCCACATCTTTTGGGATTGTCCATTAATTACTCCCTTCTGGTCACAGATTCATGATCTCCTCGAGAAGGTCCTAGGGATCAACGTACCTTTTCAGCCTTTATATATGTTGCTAGGCCTACCTTTCCCGAAAATCTCAAAAACTCTTTGCAAATTGGGGGCTTTTCTTTTACTGGCAGCTAAACGTGTCATCCCACAACGCTGGAGGAATACCTCCCCTCCCACCTTTGCACAATTCTTATCAACAATTGCTGATATTAGAAGGCTGGAACGTCTTACAGCTGTCATAGATGATTCCTTACCCAGATTTGAAGCTATTTGGGAGAGATGGGACTCTTCTGAGTTTAATACAGAGCCTCATCTCACCCCACCATAACTGATTACCCATTGCCCATACACCCCCACTGCTTCATATAGGATAATAGCCCCTTCTTTTCTCGCTTTTTATTTTTCCTATGTATAAGTAATAGTTTGTTTATATAGGTTTCTACTCAGCAGAGACATGATTAGCTGTTCTTGTTGAACTCGCTACTTGGTTCCTAATTTTCTGTTCTTTTTTTCTTTTTATTGTTATAACAAACATGTATACATCCAGACCTGTATGTTTCCTGTTGACAATGTGATTGTTTATTTCCTATATTCTCGACCAATCAAATGTCTGGATTTTTGTTATTATTTTGTATGACTTAAAATCTTTAAATAAACAATTAAAAAAAAAAAACTGCAGATCAGGCAGCAATGAGCTGCAAACAAACACAGGTTTTTAAATTGTCCCTTTGGTGCCAGACACGTTCACGTGCACGCGCACGCTCCCGCGCGCACCCCCGTCCGCCGTGCATTGGAGCGCGTGCACGAGCACGGGACGCACGGCGGTGATCCAGAGACATGGAGGAGGATGGCTGCATGGAGGAGGTGAGTCCCTGACAGATGGGTCCCTGACCTTTGTGGCTTCCCGGCAGGGTAGGGGGTTGTAAATGCTTTTGCATCCCCCCTTTTGCCTTTACCCGCGGCCGGGCTTTATGCCTGGGCCCGTCCGCAGTGTTTGTGCTTTTCCCTGCTGGCGGCGTCCCACGTGCGCCTCTGGACTGTCATGGCAGGGCACGTACGCTGTACCTCAGCGTGCATTCGTCGCCATGGTGCCACGCACTTTGCAGGAGTAGGTGACGTCAGTGGGCGGGATTATCCCGGCCGTCCGGGACGTCGAGGGAGCCTCTTTTGGGTCACTCAGGTGGTGACCCTTCCGTCATTCCTTCTGGAGGGAGGGGTTAGGCCGGAGCCTGCAGCCCAATCATTTACACCCATAGGCATATACAAGCCGCAATCCCTGTGAGCTTACGGCTCCATGGGATCCGGGCTAGATGGCATGACATCTATTACTGCTTGGCAGCATCAGTCCATCCTCCCTGCATATTTGCAGTCAGGTATAACATATATACATCATCATGTGATATTATTTACTTAGGTCATTTGACCTACATGACTTACACACACTACCTACTTATGTCATCACATGCACCTTTCTAACTGGGTCTATCCCCCCTCCTACACCTTTTTTTCCATACCATCAAACATTTCACCACACCCACCATCCCCACAGTACACCTCATTCATTTGTGTCACGTTTTTATCTTATTTATTTTAATATCCTCATCTCCCCTCGGTGGGACCTTCATATATTTTTCCACATTTTCCACTACTTTTCTTACACACACATATACATACTCACACACACCATGGGCCAGATTCAGGTAGATGGGCGAATCTTTATTTTGGAGTAACTTTTCTCATTTACGTTACTCCGCCAAAACTTTAGGAGCAAGTACTGTATTCACAAAGCACTTGCTCCTAAAGTTGCGGCGGCGTTGCTAAAATGAGCCGGCGTAATTCAAATTGGGCGGGTAGGGGGCGTGTATTATTTAAACTAGGCGCGATCCCGCGGCGAACGTACTGCGCATGCGTCGACTGTCAGTGCGCATGCTCCAAATTCTGTCAGTGAACGTCAATGACGTCAATCCCCATTCACGGACGTTTTTCGCAAACGACTCGAAATTTTTTAAATTCGACGCGATGACGATGGCCATACTTAACATAGGATACTCCACTAGGGGGCTGTTTTTTCTTTACGCCGCGTATCTCTTACGGAAACGTCGGAAAGTCACTGCGTCGGGCCCGAATACGATCGTGAATTGCCGATTCTCGCTGATTAACATATTCTCGGCGTTAATCAGCGGGAACGCCCTGAGCGCCATTTTTAAAATTGCAGTTCCGATACGACGGCGAAATACAATTACGGCGCTCGTATAGGAACTCCAACCCGGCGTTTCTTGTTTTCTGCTTACTGAAAACAGAAACGCCGGCTCAAAGTGAGAGTTAGGCTAGAGTATCACTGATACTCCAGAGTAACTCTACCTGAAACTGGCCCCATATTTATATTATTTATTATTTATTCACTTTTCCCCCCCTTTTTTTTTTTTTCACACAACCCACGTAAGTAGTTTGCTATTACTTCTGACCTCTCAACTTGATGTCTTCAGTATCCCCATTTTTGTAATTTAATATATATGACTCCACCATATCGATATCCTATTCTATATTTTTTTATATTAGATACCCCATGGGATGTCAGTATGTCTGCCTTCATTATTAATCAGCAATTTTGTTTTATACAACATCGCATTGGTTATTTACCCTATAAATTGCCGCTAGCATCCTTTCATATGTCTAAAACATTTATACTTTTTTCAGCACTACATGCTGATAATATCACGATTTTATACATGACACATTTCTGGGCATTTATTGCAGGCATCGGCTTCCCTGTTCCTCGGAGTGTGTGTACTGTTTGGCTCCTTGCAAGCCCCTTCGGGTGGTTCATTGTCCCCCCCCCCTGGTGTTTGGTGCGGTGTCCATGAGGCTCCCCCTTGGATTGTGTCAACGGCTTGCTTCACCCTTGACCACACAAATACCTATCAACGTTTTTAACGGTAAATGTTCCTTGTGTTTGGTACATTTATGTTCCACTTAATGATATGTTTAATTCTAAAGCATATATTGTATGTATGTTTTTTAGAATGCACTATCCCCCTGAAGAGACCTATACAGGTTGAAACGCGTCAGAGAACGCAGATCGTGTCAAATCATTGTGTAACGTAATAATGTTGTGTACACTGTTTATATGCATTCATCTATTGTGGAATTCTGTGATCAGCAATGTTGTTTTAATATCAATTTTATCAACCTTTGTGACATCTGACAACTGTCTAATAAATGATGTCTCACAGTATTATTGTTGTATTTATGTTTTGACCCTTATTATTATGCTGTTCAAAGCCCCATGGGGAAACCTTCCTTTTCTTCAACTGATTTGATTTCTGAGGTCAACATGCGGATTAGCTGTTTGATCGCACGTGAGTCGGTTCAACTCCTCCTCCTGATGCTGAATAGTTTGCTCTCGTTCACGTTTCACCCTGGAGGCCAATTGTATTAATGTACCCTGAGTGGTGACCTTATGGGCAGCCCAGAGTGTTCCTGGAGAAACCTCCGGGGAGGAATTATCCCAAAAGTAATGCTGAATAGCCCTCTCCACCTCTTTTTCGAGGACAGGGTCGTTCAACAAGGACTCGTTTAATCGCCATGGCGACGGGCTTGATTTAGACCAGAGGTCTGTCAACACCATTTGAACCGAAGAGTGATCCGACCACGCCACAGGGGATATCTTAGCCGACGAGACATATGGAAGTAGAGGGGAAAGCGTGAACAGGTTATCTATACGCGAATACGTTTTGTGGACATGGGAATAATATGTAAAATCCCTAGTAGTAGGATGGGAGTCCCTCCAGACATCGATCAAATCATAGCTGTGAAGGAGACGCGCCATAGCACTACTAATCCGGTCCAATGGGGTATTGCTGTCTCCCCCAAACACCACATGACCCGCTACATGAGGCATTATCACCTCCAACATGAAGTAGAAGAAGGGCAATTGGCCTACATTAGGGGCGTAGTAGGACAGGAACGTCCTCTTTATCGCTAACTTTCCCCACCACCATGACATAACGGCCTTCTTTGTCTCTGATCACAGTCGAAGGGGTGAAAGGGACCTTCTTTGCAAAACAAATGGCGACACCCGGCTTTTTGTCAGGACCATTAGACAAGAAAAACGTTGTGTATCTCGGATTTATATATCTGGGGGCTGAGGTCTTGGAGAAGTGTGTCTCCTGTAAAAGCAGGACATCCGCCCCCATTTTGTAATTTTGCTGAAACGCTTTAGATCTTTTAGCGGGGGAATTAAGGCCCTGGACATTATGAGTCAAAATAGTGTAATTTGCCTGAGGTCTAGAAGCCATAATGGTTCGGTTTGCTGTACTCACGGTTTAGAAGCCTCAGGGATCGAGTTCCAGAGGTCCCCCGAAACGCCAACCAAGTCAGATTAGAAAAAGGAAAAAACAAAGAAAACAAAAACACAATCAACATTTTGGAGAATAAACTAGAGCATAGACAATAACTGAGAAAATGAAGTAACACACTGTGAGCCCAGTGTGTCCCTAGGAGCAATAGACTCCCAACAATCAGCGTAAAGTTGCCTCCACCAGCAAGGAGGAGGCAAGTTCACCTTAAGTGGCACACGTTTCCACCTCAGCCCATCTCAATCGCTAGATGAGAAGAACGGGCGGGATCGGCCAATAGAACTCCATTAGGGGAGCAGAGGGAAACCCCGGCCCAGAGGCCGCCGCTAGATCTGCTGCCTCATGGCAGAACTAAGAAGTCACTGTAAACTAAAAACTTATGAAACCAGAAAAAAAAAAGGGCGTTAAGCGCAAATAAACGATCTAGCAATCCAAAAATGGTCAGAACCATTGTCAGGCGGAACCTCAACCGCAATTCAGAGAGTACCAAGCCCCCCAGCATGTAAAAGAAAATGAAAAAAGAAAAAAAAGGTCACAGACATTCAAGTGTTCACAGGGAACTTTTTGCTCTTTTTAGGACGGCCTTGCTGAGACCAAAGAGGGGACACTGGTCTATCTCCCATCTCAGAGACCTTGGAGGGGGTCTGCGGCTCCGTCGAGATCAGCCCCAATTCCTGAAGCAGCTCCTCGCCAGACTGAAAAGTAGAAAAGGAATGGGATTTCCCCTTGTACGAAAAAGAAAGTCTGAACGGAAACGACCAGCGGTATTTGATGCGATGGTTGATAAGGTGGCCCAAAAGAGCCTTCAACGCCCTCCTCTTCTGAATCGTCGATTGGGAAATGTCGGCAAAGATCTGGACCGAATGCTCCAAAACAGACATGTTTCCCTGCAACCAAGACGCCATCATCACCTTCTCCTTAATCCTGTAGTAATGTGGTTTAACAATAACATCTCGTGGCAAGCCGCCTGGTCTGAGAGCCGTCAAAGCACGATGGACTCTATCCAACTCCAACTGATGGGGGAAATGTCCGGTATCAGCTGCATCATTAAAGTGTGAATAGCCTCATCCAAATCTAGCACCGTCTCTGGGAGGCCCCACACGCGAAAATTGTAGCGCCTGGACCTGTTTTCCAAGTCCTCTATTTTCGTGTTGGCTTGGTCCAGTTGGTCCTGCAGGGAAGTAATCATCCTGGAATTTTGATTTACACGTTTGACAGTGCCATCCATCTTAGTTTCAATACTGTCCAACCGCACTCCAATATTTTGAAAATCAGCCTTCATCCCAGTGGTGATCACAGTACATGCTTTTGTAAATTCTTGTTGCAGGAGGGCAGAGAATCTAGTCAGCAGTACCGTATACCCTGAATAATGGTCAGCAGCAGGCACTGGGGGTTGCGAGGGCACAGAGCTATCTTCACTGTAAGTCAATTCAACAAGTTCCGCCATTTGTCTATCAGTGGAGGAGGCAGGGGAGGCAGAGAACAGTAGGGGCCTGTCAGGAGAGCTGGACAATGGGGAATGCTGTTAGCAGCTGCTCTGCGGGGAGGGGATCGCTCTCTGGGACTGTGAGGAGAAGGAGTCCCTGTGGATCTCAGCCTGGACGGAGACCACAGAGCCTTGAGCACTGATTGTGGCTGCAGCTGCAGAAAACGCATTGCCCCCCTCCCAGTACCTGGATCCTTCAGCGCCATCTGAGCCAGGGGGGATTGCAAGGGTGAAAAGTCAGCCACCTCTTCTGTGGGCTGCAGTGTCATCCATGGGGAGTGTGATGGCAGCTGTGAGTCCCCCCTCACCTCGTCTCCTTCGTTCTGCCTCACAGCGACCTGGAGGGATGATGACTGGCTCTGAGGGCCGCCACGCGCTAAATCTCCCTTCCCCGGCGCCATCTTGCCTGGCGGGGACGGCTTAGAGGCCTGTGAAATAAGGGGGATGAATCTGCGCCACGGACAACTTAAATTGGTGATAGGTGTACAAGTAAATTGGGGTATATGTAACAAAAAATAAAGTGAACTGAAAAATGAAATTTAAAATAAAATTATTATATAGTGGCAGCCCCTGCATAAAAAACTCCACCTGGGTGGAGGAAGGTGTTAGGTGTAGATAGTAGATAGGTGTAGATAGGGCACGCTCCAGATGACGTTGGCACGACGAAACCAGTAGAGCGATCGTTCCTCTGAGCTACAGCACTCGTTTTTAAGGCCTTTAAAATATATACCAAATGTGAGTACCCATTTTTTTGTGATAATAAAGTACATTATTATCTGTAAAACAGTATCACGCTATTGGGCGCTTTCATTTGTCTCCTCTATGAGCCGTTTAGCGGTTGGAAGGATTCCATATGGGATAACCTGACAGACATAGAAGTGTGGATATTTATTGTGAAAGCCTGTTACCCCTGTAGGGGTGATTGGATCCGGTGAGTGCGGGACCATTGGGGAAGAGCACTGAGTGATCCACTGTCGGTTATACCTGCATGAAGCACCTGGCACTTTATTTTGAAGAAAGTTTGAAAATATGGGGAACCCACAGTTTATACCAGGGCTGAGGAAGGGACCTTTCAGTGGATTAATAGACCAGGGTCTGATACAGGCATCTCAGTTTATGAAAGAAGGCCTATGGCATACTACGCGGGAAATGGTAACAGGTGGGCTCCCTTATCGGTTGGTCATCTGGAGAGCATTACAATTGCGGCACTTTTTGGACACTTTGAAACCCCCTATAAATTATGAACGTAAACTTACAAGATTTGAGGGGTACTGTTGTGGGAGTGGAATGCTTCGGCACACCCTCTCAAGAATTAGTGAATTACTGAACGCACCGACAAAGGATTTTCAGGTCCCCTTTTTTAACAAGTGGGAGATGGAACTAGGAAGACCCTTTACAGAAGAACAAAAGAGTAAAATACTCCGGAATATATTTGAATCGTCAGTCTGTGTAAAAACACAGGAGATGAATTATAAGATTCTATCTCAGTGGTATCGTACTCCGGTAGTATTGAAAAGGTGTTACCCAGACATCTCGGATAGATGTTGGAGGTGCAGTAAGCAAGAAGGTACTTTACTACACATTCTGTGGCTGTGCCCAAAGATTTTACATTTTTGGATAAGAGTCCAGGGAATAGTGCAGAAATTCAGTATAGGAAAATTACCAGATGAATGGCCCTTTTATCTATTACAAGACTCGGAGTTGACGGTAAAGGGTTATAGGAAATCCATGGTTTGTCATCTTTTAAATGCTGCTCGTGCCTGTATCCCAGGGACGTGGAAGCAGACACAACCGCCAACGGTAAAGATGTGGCTTAATAGAGTAGAAGATATGAATAGAATGGAGGACATGGTGTGGACCTCCAGACAGAAATGTAAAGTATATCTTGAAACGTGGGCCGAATGGAATGAGTTCAGATATTCAGAACAAGGGAAGGCTTTGATAGATGCACAATAAAAGGGGGGCTTGGCCCTGCGGAGGGGGGTTGGATTAGAGAGGTGGTGTTTTTCTTTTTCCCTTTTTTTTTTCCTCTTTTTTTTTTCTTTTTTGATCTTGGTTTGTTCTGTTGGGGAGGGGGGGCGGGGGGAATGTTAGGGCAGAGAGTGACATCACAGGGGCCGGTTTGGCTAACCCTCCCTGTAGGTGACATAGCGATCCCCTGGAGGTAGGGGGCTTATCGGCTTGACGGGGTGAAGGGAAGGCACCCACAGATCTAAAGGTCCTCAGAGGTTTGGACCAAGGTCTGTGGGATGAGAGGGAAGCGAAAGGATACGCTTTGGAAAGAGATATAGGGCCAGATTCAGCAAAGGTTACGCTGGCGGATCGAGTGATCCGCCAGCGTAACAGTGGCTTTGAGCCGGCGTTTCTGTTTTCTGTAACCAGAAAACAAGAAACGCCGGGTTGAAGTTCCGATGCGGTGAGCGTAACTGAGTTTCGCCATCGCATCGTTACTTCAACTTAAAAATGGCGCCGGGGGCGTTCCCGCCGATTTACGCTCAAAAAATATGTTAATGAGCGGAAATCGGCAATTCACGATCGAAATCCGGCGCGACGCAGTGACGTTACGACGTTTCCGGACGGGATACGCGGCGCATAGTTATACCTACATGGGGCTGGCGTATCCTATGTTAGGTATAGGCGTCGTCATCGCGTCGGGAAAAAAAAAAAAAACGTCGCTTGCGTAAAACGGTCATGAATGGGAATGTGACGTCATTGACGTTCATTCACAGATTTTGGAGCATGCGCACGGGGATGTTTTGACACTCGACGCATGCGCAGTACGTCGGCGGCGGGATCGCGCGTAGTTAGCATACTACACGCCCCGTACCCGCCCAATTTGAATTCCGCCGGCTCATTTGTGATGCGCTGCCGCAACTTTAGGAGCAAGTGCTTCATGAATGACAGCACTTGCTCCTAAAAAATCGGCAGCGCAACGCAAATGAGAAGCGTTACTCCAGAGCAAAGATGCTCTGGACTACGTGAATCTGGCCCATACTCTCTTTCTCTTTGTTTAATAGATGTGATTATGAAAGATGTGTCTATGATTTATGTGTGCCTTCTTTTTTTTTGTCTTCTTTCTCTTCTCTTGAATTATTATCAATTTTTTTGGATTATTATTATTATATTTTTTATCACTAGTGTTTTTGCTATATCTATGTATGACCAACATTGTATTTATTAGGATTTAATTTCAAGCATTAACACTATATAGCACTTTTGTATCTACAGTCACATAGTATTTGCACTGTTCTTTTGGCAACACTTTTTGGCACATTATTTAACATTTCATAGAGGCCTGTGAAGCCCGGGTCCGTCGGGCGCAATGTGAGGACCGTTGTTGGCTAAATTTGTTCCCCGATGACCTCCGCTGCATGGCCCGTATGGGGAAGCCAGGGAAAAGTCGATCCGCTCGCTCTGTGAGCTAATTGTAAGCTAATTTGGGCCAGAGGTGTGCGGAGCTCTTCAGGACATTTCATCCGTCGGCGCCGCGCGCATGCGCAATCTCCACTTTTTGTTTTTCTTGCTTGTTTTTTTCAGAATTGATCTAATTCTGTGTTGTTGGCTGCCATTTATATGTTTATGTAGGTAGTGCAGTGATTTATATACATTTGTATATTGTGTTTTATTATTGTTGCTAATGGTAACCTTGGCTGTTTTGGGATTTAGGATTCTGTAACCCTTGACATTGTCACTGTATCCAACGAAGATACCTTCAAACACTCTGTTTTGGAGTTTGGTGCGTTTTTCTTCAGGTATGTAGATGAATGCTTTGCATCCAAAAACTCTTAGGTGTTTTACACTTGGCTTCTCATTGTGCCATAGTTCATATGGGGTTTTCTCCACTGTTCTGGAAAGAAGTCTGTTCTGCAAATATGTAGCTGTCATGGCTTCCTCACCCCATTCTTTTTGTGGTAGTCCAGAGTCTGTCAGCATACATCTGATCATTTCAGTCAGAGTTCTGTCCTTTCTTTCAGCTACTCCATTTTGTTCTGGTGTATAGGGGTCTGTCTTTTGATCTATTCCATGCCTTTTTAAGTACTCTTGTATCTTACCTCCTGTGAATTCACCTCCATTATCGCTTCGAAGTATGAGAGGCTTCCTCTGAAACTTGTTACTTTTCTTTGTTATTTAGTCTTGTAATTTGTCGAAAACTTCACTCTTGTGTTGCATTAGGTAGGTGACTGTATATCTTGAGTAGTCGTCTATGAAAGTCACCTGTTACCTCCAGGTGTTGGTGGGTTTAGGGGACCACACACGTCACTGTGAACTAAGTCAAGTGGTCTTGATGCTCTCTGCTGACTGACTTTGGGAAGTGTTGCTCTTGTAGATTTGGATTTAATGCAACATTCACATTTAACAGTGACTGGACAAGGGGATTAGATCCCTTGTCAGATTCCTCCTCTGTAGTTCCTGTAAGAATTCTGGGTGTCTGTGACCTAGACGTCTTTGCCATATATATATACAGTCATTGTGCTTGTGTGTACATAGTCTCACCTATTCCTTCACTGTGTCGAGGTGATATAGATTATCATCCAGCCTGGCGCTTGCTATTGTCTGTTTGCCGTTTAGAATGGAACACTTGTCACCTTGGAATTTCAGTGAGTCCTCTGGCTGTTAGACGCTTCACAGATAAGTGTCCTCCTTCTAGATTAGGAACTTAAAGCACATCTTTCACTGGTATGGTTATATTGTGTCCCACATTATCAGGGCATACAAGGGTTCCATGCCCACATCCTTCTGCATGTAATGTGCTTCCATCTGCAAGGTAAATAGTTTCTTTGTTGTTCAGATCAAGTTCTGTGAAGAAACTTCTATCACTAGTCATGTGACTGGTTGCCCCTAAATCGATGCACCAGTCTTGGCATTTATTGTTGCCTGTCGCTTTAAATGTGTCATTCCAGTTGCCTTCCCTTGGTTCCTTGATTGTGGTTTTGACCTTTTGTTTAGCATAAGAGGGACGTTGTCTCATTTGCTCTGCTTTCCATATAGTACAGTCTTTCTTTATGTGTCCCTGTTTGTGGCATCTGAAACACACTCTGGTTTCTTTCCTGTGTAATCTTGCGTCTGTTGCTTTAAGAGCGGTGCTGGTGTCGGTTTCTGTGGAGCCATGCACTAATTCCTTTCTTCTCTGATACTCATCTATGAGCCTGGTTTTTACAAATGCTACCGTCAGATCTGTCTCAGGTCGTGTCTCCAGTGCATTGATTAGTGCAGTGTATGTATCGGGCAAACTGCATAACAACATGGCTGCAATGTGACTGTCTGTTATATTCTCCCTGCTTGATCTGAGTTGCGCAATCACTTCCAGCATTGCTTTTTTATGCTCCTGCATGTTCTGTTCTCTACCAAGTCTCATTTTGTAAAGTTTCCACAGCACAAACAGCTTGTTGTTTAAAAAGAACAAAAGCTGCGCCCTAACACCCAGACAACCAAAGGCATGCAGTCCTCAAATATACATAGGTTGTCCCCAGATGCTGAGAAATCTGTGGGAATTTGATCTGCAGAGCCAGACCAGTCCCTTTGTGCGGATGGATAAGCTCCTCAATAACGATAGTATATGAGTTCCTTGATCACCACTGTGACTTTCACAGCAAACTACACTCTTGGGTGAACCCACCACCAGATAACAGAGCAGCTTACCAGATAGACTGGGATATACAGCGATCGGCTATGACCCAGCCGCGGCCTTTGTAGGAGAGATGGAAAATCCCCTAGTTGCCAATCTGGACAACGGCTCCTTCGGTACTCCAGCAAAGGTCACCATAGATCATAAAAAGGAAAGGATGCAACATAGCATAATTCCGCAGAATAACAATTTATTAAAATTAGTAAGTTGTACTTACAAAAGTGGATAAAAACGAGCATGTGTAAAATACAATGTTGTCGGCCGGCAAACAGAATGATCGGAGCCCTTCTCCTGAGCGCGGTGACGTCACTACACGTCCTCCCAGACGCGTTTCGTCATTGGACGTTGTAAATGGGATAAGGGCGTTGCAGTGAATCACCAATTATATAGGCCCATACCTCATCGCGAAGTGTAAGCAGGATATCGTGGACGCCATCTTAGTTTAGGGCAAAGATGCCAATACCTTGCTTAAACTATGGCATAAACTCTTTAAAACGAGAACTCTGTCGAATAATTAAAAAATGTCTTTATTATTGGACCACATAGCAGACCAGCACTACTGCTTATGTTGAGTGAGTGAACTTAAAAAAAGTGCAAAAGAGGAAAAAATTTACCCGTCGTGGATCCCACATTAAAGCTGTTGGTAAGAAACAAACTAGACTTCTCAGTGGTGACATCTAGTGGGGTGTTTTTGGATTTACAATGAAAAGATATATCAGAGCATATAATATGGTTTTCCAAAAGGGAAAAAAATTATATCTCATGTAATTAATTAATGAATCATCCATCAAAAAGGAGATTGATAGCTGTCAATCCCTTTAGATCCTTTCTTAGTGTACCCTACCCTTACGTGTATATATAAATAGATAAGTACTCACACCAATCTCAAGGTAGAGTACTTATACCATTTTAAGTGAACCAAAATTGAGAATTTATATTATAAATACCTTACAGTATATATATACATATATGCTCTGATATATCTTTTCATTGTAAATCCAAAAACACCCCACTAGATGTCACCACTGAGAAGTCTAGTTTGTTTCTTACCAACAGCTTTAATGTGGGAGTCACGACGGGTACATTTTTTCACCTTTTGCACTTTTTTTAAGTTCACTTACTCAAAATAAGCAGTAGTGCTGATCTGCTATGTGGTCCAATAATAAAAAAATGTTTTAGTTATTCGACAGAGTTCTCGTTTTAAAGAGTTTATGCCATAGTTTAAGCGAGGTATTGGCATCTTTGCCCTAAACTAAGATGGCGTCCACGATATCCTGCTTACACTTCGCGGTGAGGTATGGGCCTATATAATTGGTGATTCACTGCAACGCCCTTATCCCATTGACAACGTCCAATGATGAAACGCGCCTGGGAGGACGTGTAGTGACGTCACCGCGCTCAGGAGAAGGGCTCCGATCGTTCTGTTTGCTGGCCGGCAACATTGTATTTTACACATGCTCGTTTTTATCCACTTTTGTAAGTACAACTTACTAATTTTAATACATTTTTATTCTGCGGAATTATGCTATGTTGCATCCTTCCTTTTTTATGATCTATGGTGACCTTTGCTGGAGTACCGAAGGAGCCGTTGTCCAGATTGGCAACTAGGGGATTTTCCATCTCTCCTACAAAGGCCGCGGCTGGGTCATAGCCGATCGCTGTATATCCCAGTCTATCTGGTAAGCTGCTCTGTTATCTGGTGGTGGGTTCACCCAAGAGTGTCGTTTGCTGTGAAAGTCACGGTGGTGATCAAGGAACTCATATACTATCGTTATTGAGGAGCTTATCCATCCACACAAAGGGACTGGTCTGGCTCTGCGGATCACATTCCCACAGATTTCTCAGCATCTGGGGACAACCTATGTATATTTGAGGACTGCATGCCTTTTGTTGTCTGGGTGTTAGGGCGCAGCTTTTGTTCTTTTTATACCTTAGCACATTTGCATATTTAGCTGCTGCCTCCCACTAAGAGTTTGTGGGGTATTTTTTCAATTTAATTTATTGTAATACCTCTGTGATAAGCGCAATTTTTTTTTTATTATTAGCTTGTTGTTTAACCACTTCAGCCCCGGACCATATTGCTGTCCAAAGACCAGAGCACTTTTTGCGATTCGGCACTGCGTCACTTTAACTGACTATTGCACGGTCATGCGACGTGGCTCCCAAACAAAATTGGCGTCCTTTTTTCACACAAATAGAGCTTTCTTTTGGTGGTATTTGATCATCTCTGCGGTTTTTATTTTTTGCGCTATAAACAAAAACAGAGCGACTATTTTGAAAAAAATGCAATATTTTTTACTTTTTTCTGTAATAAATATCCCCCAAAAATATATATAAAAAAAAAAATTTTCCTCAGTTTAGGCCGATACGTATTCTTCTACATATTTTTCATAAAAAAAATCGCAATTAGCGTTTATTGATTGGTTTGCGCAAAAGTTATAGCGTTTACAAAATAGGGGGTAGTTTTATGGCATTTTTATTATTATTTTTTTTTTTACTAGTAATGGCGGCGATCAGTGTTTTTTTTCGGTACTGCGATATTATGGCGGACACTTCGGACACTTTTGACACATTTTTGGGACCATTGGCATTTTTTTAGCGATCAATGCTATAAAAATGCATTGGATTACTATAAAAATGCCATTGGCAGTGAAGGGGTTAACACTAGGGGGCGGGGAAGGGGTTAAGTGTGTTCCTATTTGTGTTCTAACTGTATGGGGGGGGTGGACTTACTAGGGGGAATCACTGATCTTCTGTTCATACATTGTATGAACAGAAAATCAGCGTTTCCCCCGCTGACAGGAACGAGCGCTGTGTGTTTTCACACACAGCTCCCGTTCCCCGCTCTGTAACGAGCGATCGCGTGTGCCCGGCGGCGATCGTGCCCACCGGGCACACGCACGGGACTCGGGGGCGAGCGGGGGGCGTGCGCGCGGGCCGCCGGCGGCACGCACGCGCCCCCTAGTGGCCGCGAAAGTCACGACGTAGAGCTACGGGCTCTCGCGCAGCAGTGCCGACCTGCCGCCGTATTACGGCGGCGGCTGGTCGGCAAGCGGTTAAACTGGATCTATCATGCAGTCTTTTCAGTACATTCCCACATGCCTTTCGCTGTGTCCTCATTGCGTATATAAATGAGCTGATCATTCTCCACTAGTAAGCTTATGGTGGCCTGTGCTTGTCTGATTTTCTTGTTCCAGTCCTGATTATTATCCTGTGGCCTCTCTGTAGTGGTAACCTCCCACAAGTCATCTTTGGTTAATAGCATTTCCACTTTAAACTTCCATAGCTGATAATTGTCATTGTTCAGCTTGGCTTCAGAGAGTTTAAGCTCTGAGTTTCCGGCCATTTTACCCCACCTTTATATATAAACAGTATAAACAGGCTTACTTGTCTATAGGAGATGTCACTGGAAAGCTTCCTTAAAAAAAAGTACATCACTGTGGACAGGAAATACAACACATCATAGAAAATATATAGCATAGCATATCATTGAGCATTAGCGACATCTTGTGTCCTTTTTCTAAACTGCATTTAATACAATAGGCTAAGCTGAAGGTTTGTTGTATCTCCAACACTCTCCTTGTTTGCAGATGACATCCTCCTGACATTGGCCAGCCCCCTTATATCCCTTCCAAACATTTGGCTCTCTCTCTGGGTACAAAAATAATACAAGCAAGACAGAAGCTCTACCCCTTCACATCCCTTCCTCTGTCCTTGCCACACTACAACACAATTTCTCCAACCAATTGTGCCCTCATGCTCTTAAATATCTAGGGATAAATCTAACCTCCACATACTCTACCCTTTACCAGGCCAATTTCCCTCCACTATTTTGAGACATTGACCAGCTTCTACCAGCTTCTATTGGACAACTACCCTCTCTACCTCGGTAGGTCGGATCAATGACCTTAAGATGTCTATCATGCTGAGGCTCTTATATCTGTTTGAAACTTTACCAATCCCCATTTCCATGTTACAGCTGAATGCTACACAAAGACTATTTCTTAATTTTATCTGGCATAATAAAGCTTACCTCATAGCTAGATCAGTAGATTTGGCTCCTCACTCTCGGGGCGGTCTGGGAGCCCCAGATCTTATCACATACTACTTTGCCACTCACCTCAGGGCAGTTATTACTAGGGACGAGCTCCGCATTCGATACGAACGTATGTTCGACTCAAAAAACATTGTCTGTTCGTACGTTCGATGAAATTTGAACAAAACGGGTCATTCGCGCCAAATTCAAGTGACGCACAACGGCCCATAATTCACTGCAGCATTGCACGCTGATGATTGGCCAAACATGCACTATGACTCTGCATGCTTGGCCAATCACAGCGCGCAAAAAACGGAGAACCATAATTGACCAAAGCCAGGGTGGCTTTGGCCAATTATGGCTCAGGGCTTTAGCACACGCCCCACACTATATAAGGCCACCTGCTGGGAGGCCTCGTGTAGTGTGTTGCGGTTGTTAATGAGAGCTGTCAGAGAGACAGAGAGATAGTCTTTTTATATAGCTAGATAGAACAGGCAGGCAGGCTAGTCAGTTTAGCTTAATTCACAGTGTGTAGAGGATATTGTAACGGAATGAACTGTGACAGACTGAGATCCTCCTATGTCTAGGGTCACCTTATGTCCACTAGGGCCATAGGGTGACAAAGAAATCATAATTCATATATTGCAGAAGATGGGACATTAATAATAATTCATATTGCAGGACTGGAATATTACAAAGTGGATGTCTTGAGATATCAAAAGCTGTTGGCTATTCAATCTGGGAACACATGCTTTTGAAAGGTGTTAATTCAGGTCTACAAGACAAGTCACTCACAAGACATTGTATAAAGGCTAGTGAAGTGTCTTGAGGTGTTGGCTATTCAATGTGAAAGTCACATTCTGTTGAAAAGGTGTTAATTGCAAGAAAAACTCTTTCATTGTGTGAAGCTCTCTGTTTACCCTATTGTGTTATTCTAAAGGTTAATTGAATTCTATTCATACAGGAATGTATTAATGCTCAGGTGTGATAGTATTTGGTTTTGATGTCATCCTCTCTGAGTTAACTCTATTGAAGCCCCCCATGGTGTGAAGGGGGGTAGAGACTACATTGTCCTGTGATTAACTGCATTATGCTTGAAACTGTATAAGAAGCTGAGAAAATATCAATAAATGGGTCATATTTTTGGAAGCAAGTATGGAGCTGAGTCTCGTCTTATTCTGAGAATTGATATGGATCATGTATGCAGTATTGTCGGAGTGTGTCAGATAAGCTTGTCGTGGTTGGATGGAAGGTCGTAAGCGATGGTGACCGTTACAGATATATATACATCCCTAGGAGTTGTACATATATTTATACACTGTATAGCTTAGCTAGATCAGTTCTTTCTTTTTTTTTTTTTTTTTAAAGTGTATTTTGTGCGTGAACTCGAGAGAGAGGAGCCGGACTGCAGGAGTTGGGAGTAGGCAGACCCTCCCCCCGGAGGCAATCGCCATCCTTCTTCATGCCCCCGGTGGCAATGGCGGGTGTGAGGGGGGGCCTCCCACTCACCCCACCCTACCTGCTCCACTTGGGAGCCCAAATGGGGCCCAACAGGACCCCAACGGGGCAGAGGGACTCCCCCTATGAGGGAGTGAGGGGGCCTAGCCCACCCAGCCAGCCCCGTAGGTCCTTCGCCTCTCTTTAGGAGACCGCATGGCCAAAGTGCGTGCGTATTAAACCAATTTTGTGTGCGTGCAAGTGTGGTGGTTTTTGTGGGGGGGGGTGGGCGTACTAAGCACAGGCGTACCTTGCATAGCACACCCACCGGGAGCCGGGCTGAGACCACCAAACTCAATTCACATGTAGCCGAGACCGGGATCCGAACCCTTGGCTGCAGAGGTGAACGGCTTGTCAGCGCAGTGCCAATCACGTTGAGCCACCACAAGAGATCAGTTCTTTCTAATTTACTGGCAGGCAGATGATTGTTTATTTTAAAGACGTTATCACAGGTATAGACACCCAGCAGGTACAATTTTTAATATTTAAAGGATTTTATTTTTATTTTTTTATTTAAGCATCATTAAAATCACTGCTCCTGGAGCAGTGATTTTAATAATGTTTAAATTTAAAAAAACTAAAAATGAAAAAATTCCTTTAACCACTTCCCAATGGCCGTACGACTTTGTACGGCCGAAGGGATGTCCTGAATCTCTAAGGCCTCGTACACACGATCGGACATATCCGATAAAAACGGTCCGCGGACCATTTCCATCGGATATGTCCGATCGGGAGTTTGATCCGATGGCGTGTACACACCATCGGATCAAATTCCCCGCGGTGACGTGGCGGTGACGCGGCGGTGACGTTGACGCCGCCACGTCACCGCTACGTCACCGCACCAGGAAGTAAAACACTTCCGCGCATGCGCCGAATCCATTCGGCGGCGGCGCGGCGGCGGTGCGGGACGACATGTCTGCTGGTAAGTGTACTAACCAGCAGACATGTCGGGCGGACAGATTTCCACCGGATAGATTTCAAAGCATGCTTTGAAATCTGTCGGGTGGAGAAATCTGTCCGCTAGCCCATACACACGAGCGGAGATGTCTGCTGAAACGGTCCATCGGACCGTTTTCAGCGGACATATCCCCTCGTGTGTACGAGGCCTAACAGGCCGTGTTTTTATGGCCTGCGCTCCGCCAGGCCACTGGGGCGCGCGCAAGCGGCGGCGGCGTGCACGCGCCCGCCGCATCGCTGACATGCCGATGCGCGTGCCTGGTGGCTGTGATGTCCTCCAGGCACTCAGGATCGGCGGCTGCAGGGACAAGACGTGGATCTCTGTGTGTAAACACAGAGATCCATGTCCTGTCAGGGGAGAGAGGAGACTGATCTGTGTCCCTTGTACATAGGGACACAGCATCGGTCACCTCCCCCAGTCACCCCCCCACAGTTAGAACACAATTTAGGGTACACATTAACCCCTTCCTCACCCCCTAGTGTTAACCCCTTCAATGCCAGTCACATTTATACAGTAATTAGTGCATATTTATAGCACTGATCACTGTATAAATGTGAATGGCGCCAAAAATGTGTCAAAAGTGTCCCAATATCTCCACCATAATGTCGCAATCACAAAAAAAATGCTGATCACCGCCATTAGTAGTAAAAAAAAAATAATAAAAAATAATAATTCTGTCCCCTATTTTGTAAGCGCAATAACTTTTGCGCAAACCAGACGCTTATTGCGATTTTTTTTTTTTAAACCAAAAATATGTAGAAGAATACGTATCGCCTAGACTGAGAAAAAAAATGTTTTTTTTAAAAAAATTGGGCTATTTATTACAGCAACAAGTACAAAATATAGTTTTTTTTTTCAAAATTGTTGCTCTATTTTTGTTTATAGCGCAAAAAATAAAAACCGCAGAGGCAATCAAATACCACCAAAAGAAAGCTCTATTTGTGGGGAAAAAAGGACGCCAATTTTGTTTGGGAGCCACGTCGCACGACCGCGCAATTGTCAGTTAAATTGATGCAGTGCCACAAGCTGAATTTTTTTTTTAAATGAATTTTTCATTTTTATTATTTCACTTTAGATATAATATTATTTTTATTATTTTTATATTCATCACACAAGAGTACATAAATATAATATGTCGTCTTATATTAATTTGGTTACATTGTACATTCTTACTTGTCTTCATAACTTAGATTTGAGTCACAATAGATTAGACCCATAAGAGGAGAAAAAAAGGAGGGAAAGAAAGGAAGAAAAGAGAAAAAAAAAAAGGGGGGGGGGGAAACACGCTAACCATAATATATTATATAAGTAGTACAGAAAAAATAGTAAATAAATAATATTGAATATTAAATATTCATGGCTACCCAACGTTAAGGTTACCTGTAGCCCAAATAGGGAATTCATCCGATTTTCGAAATTCAGACCATATAAACCATGTGTCGAGAAACTGCTCCTCCCTTCCCATTTCCCGTGCCAGTAGGCCTTCCAATTCTTTAATACATTCTAGTTCCTTTGCCCATTCCCCCAGGGAAGGTATTGTGTCTGTTTTCCAATATCGAGGGATAACTACTCTAGCTGCTGCAATGAAGTACCTGAACACATATTCTTTTACTTTCTTTAAGGGTCCCGGGATCATATTTAAAAGAGCTACTTTTGGGGAGGCGTGAATTGGTGTTTCTCCTAATTTTTCATAGAGATCAAAGATTTGTTTCCAGAACATTCTTATCTGAGGTTATCTCAAGCTGAAATTTCACCTGTTCAGGAAGGGGTATATGTGCCCAGTAAGGAAGTGGTTAAATATTGTACCTGCTGGGTGTCTATAGTTTGCCTGTGAAAATGTCTTTGAGAACCCAGGTCTTGCCCGACGGAACATGTATCCATGGAAAAAAGTTTTAAAAACAGTATTTTTTTCAGGAGTCCTGGTTCTGAAAAAAATACTGTTTTTTTATTTTTTTTACATTGATACATGTTCCCTGGGGCAAGACCCGAGTTCTGTAAGACGTTTTCCAACAATAACTTGAATATTGGTCTTTAAAATGATCGTTTTTGAATTTGAACGTTAGAATCCCATAGAATTCAATAGGGTTCTAAATGTTCGCGCGAATGGTCGGTCTGTTCGACGGTTCTGGTGTGAACCGAACGCGGGGTGTTCTGCTCATCCCTAGTTATTACATGGTGCTTCAGAATGGCATCTAGTAGGTGGTCGTAAATGTGTATTAAGTGACCAGTTCATCCCTGCTCTATGATCTGATTAGTTATAGATACATCTATTGTCCAATTACGAGGCATATTTGTGCATCTGATGCTATTTACACTATCTATATGGAAAAAATGCTCCCAACAGTTCTCTTCTCTTTCTTCTCCATGTCCACCCCTATTGAATGTACTTTTCAACCCTGATATTCCTGAAAGTTGATCATATGCTTGAATGTACCCCTGGTCCTGGGCTGGAATTTTTCAGCTCCGCAAAATGGCACACCCCCTCACTCGCAATCTTCTATCCTTTGCAGAAATGCAACATAAACACCAGATTCTGAAACAGCTTTTTTTTTTTATTACTACCTCCAGTTCAAACATTATTTTTATTCCAAATCACAATCTCTGACCTTAGACAAGCCCACTTAGTTTAAACTAGAGGGTTAGATGCACTCGTACCACGCTCATTAAACATCTCAGACTTCCAAGACTATTATATGGCCTCAGTACTTACGCAGTCCAGGCACTGGTTTTCACCATCGCCACACACCACCTGGGGTTAGATAGAAGCTGCTCTTACACCCGGTAATGACTTAACCTCATGGTTGCTCTCTAACCCCTCAGCCATTAAGAATCCCTCATTTTTTACCCTACAATGTCAGACACAGTCAGAGTATGGAACAAATTTCTACACGTCTGCCAAGGCTACCCCAACACCACCAAGTTAAAAGCCCCGATCACGACTTTACAGCATAGCATAGATTTGATTTCTTACAAAAAATGGCGGGAGAAATGCATTATGTACATAGACAACCTCGTTGTTAAGGGAAAGGTCAAAGCATTCCTTGATTTGCAAAAATAAATATAACCTACCTATCACTGACCTGTACCTGTATTTAAGAACTAAACACTACCTTGACACGCTGCATAGCTCTTTCTTAACAACCCTTCTACCACCAATGTCACTCAGCAAAAACATACCTTTATCAAATCGGTCCCTTTTCCTAAGTGGGAATCGGATCTGGGTTGCATCTTCACCACTCAACAATGGGCTACGGCCTACAAATCCACTTATGCAGCCACAAGTTGCGCTACCCTTTGGGAACTGCATATACAAATTTCACAAAGATGGTATCTAACTCCTGATAGAGTTTCTAAATTTGGAAGACTGTGGAGTGATAGGTGTTGGAGGAAATTCGGTAACAGAGGGGATCTGCTCCATACATTATGGGGATGCCCTGTATTAGAAAATTTCTGGGAATCAGTTTTCCGCCTGTTGTCCAAAGCCTCACTTAACAGTCACCCCCCAGCCTGGTTTGGCACTTCTCTCACTCGGATTGGAACAATATCCAGTTCGATTGAGACACACTGTTTTACACGACTTGCTCTCTGCCAGATTGTGTTTTACCAGAAGATGGAAAAAAAACTACCCCCCACTATTGGAGAAGTAATTCAAACTACCCAACTGCATTCCACATATGAGAGAACTTTGGCACTCAGAGATGTGAGTAGGGAAAATGCCGCCCGAAAGTGGCACACATGGTTAACTTGGTACAATAAGAATTATATGTCTCCTCTAGCTTTACCGTAAGAATATACTGACTCTATTGTGATGACTGGATAGGGGTGGGGAGGGGAGGTTGGCTCGGGTCTTGGGCACAGTCTTGCACCCAGGTGGGGGTGGCCGGGGCTGGGGACAGCCCCTCCTCTCTCTCCCTCACAAAAGCATTTTTGAACTACGCTACTGTTCGCAAATGAGGTTAACTACTATAAACTCTGAAATGTTAAACATTTTAGTGCAATTTCTGTGGCGTTGTTTTATCGCCACTAAACGCTCTTGTCTTATCTTGTAGCTGGTGCCCGGCGGTGATTGCGCCTGCCGGGCATGCGCGTCGGCACCAGGGGCGAATGCGAAATTACGTATAGCTACGTGATTTCGCGTAGCCGAGCCGACCTGCCGCCGTATAACTGCAGCGGCTGGTCAGCTAGTGGTTAAAAGCTTATATGCATATTATTGCCATAAAATGTGTTTGGGGGACCCAAAACACCCTCCCCATGTTGAGGGCATGTGGTCTGGTACGGTTCAGGAGGGGGGGTGCTCTCTTGCCCCCCCTTTTCCTATGGCCTGCTTGGATAAGGGTCTTTGACGCAGGGTCTTTGATGCAGGGTTCCCCTTAATATCCATACTAGACCCAAAGGGCCTGGTAATTGACTGGGAAGTTACCCATTTTTTTTTTTTTTTCAATGATTTTTATCTATATTGCCGGGACCCAGCAATACATTACAGCTGTGAGCAGTTTTAAATAAAAGATTTTCCTTTACAAATGTAATTTCGCTGCTCTCATTCATAAAACTATGTATGGTCGCTATGTAAGCAGCCTTACATACTGTGGGTGTGGACTCAGCCCCCTGAGCTATGATTGGCCAAAAACACCCTGCCTTTGGCCAATCATGGCTCTCACGGCTGTGATTGGCCAAAGCATGCAGGTCAAGTGCATGCTTTGGCCAATCAGCAGCTGTCAATGCTCTGCGGTCTTGCCGATCATTATGGGGCGTTCTGCAGTTGCTCGAATTCCCCTTAACCACTTCAATACCCAGCCATAGACAATTGATGGCCTGAGATGGGATCTACCATCCTAAGTGGCCGTCAATTGACGGCCTGGGCATTGCAGGTGAATATCCTCTTCTTCAGCCGGCGATTCTGCACAATTTAAGAACGATCATAGCGACGGTTCTGCCGCTTGATGGTTCTTACAGGCCGCGGGAGGGGACATCCCCCCTCCCGCCGCCATCCGGTGCTTCTCCGGGCTCTACCGTGCCTTCGGGGGCCCGGAGAACGAATCGTCGGCGTCGGCAGGAAGCATAGAGATGACTGGTGACCAGATGGTCACCAGTCATCTGTATGACCGTCGGAGGACCCGGGCGCGATGTGATGACGTCACGCCCAGGTCCCCGTAAGAAAACAAAGCCGCAATTGGGGCTGTAAGCCACCATTCATGAGATCGTGAATTTTTTTTCACCGATCTCATGGTTTCCAGCCTGGAGGAGAGATGTGAGGTCTTATTGACCCCGCATCTCTCCATAAAGAGGACCTGTCACACACATTTCCTATTACAAGGGATGTTTACATTCCTTGTAATAGAAATAAAAGTGGAAAAAAATGAAAGAAAGTGGAAAAATAAATAAAAAATAAGTAAAAAAAAGAAATAAAATCTAAAAAAAAAAAGAAAACGCCCCTGTCCCTGATAGCTTGCGTGCAGAAGCGAATGCACACGCAAGTCCCGCCGACATATGTAAACGCCGTTTAAACCACATATGTGAGGTATCACCGCGTGCGTTAGAGTGCCAGCAACGAATCTAGCACTAGATCTCCTCTGTAAATCTAAACTGTAACCTGTAAAAAATAAATAAAGCGTTGCCTATGGAGATTTTTAATTACCGAAGTTTGGCGCCATTCCATGAGTGTGCGCATAATTAAAGCGTGACATGTTGGGTATCTATTTACTCGGTGTAACATAATCTTTCACATAATACAAAAAAATTGGGCTAACTTTACTGTTTTGTTATTTTTTTAATTCATGAAAAAAAGGCGTTCGAAAAATGATTGCGGAAATACCGTGCGAGATAAAGCGTTGCAATGACCGCCATTTTATTCCCTAGGGTGTCTGCTAAAAAAACATATATAATGTTTGGGGGTACTGTGTAATTTTCTAGCAAAACAATGATGATTATTACATGTAGGAGAGAAGTGTCAGAATAGGCCCAGTATGGAGGTGGTATAAAAGCCGGGTATTGAAGTGGTTAAACGCCCCATAATGTTCTAAATTTGACAAACAGACAAACACCCAATGTTCGAGACAAACTTACATTTGACTCGAACATTAGACTCATTCATAGTAAAGATCCGTCTTCATTATTAGTATGTGGCATAGAAAAATATAAGTCTCATAGCAGAGGTGATAACAAAATCATTAAACTTAGTCAAGCAGAATCACAGTGGATTCACAAATTTTGGTTCCTTTAGGGCACAATGTGGAATAGAATTTAAATTGTTTTATATCTAATTATTAATTATTTTGCTGTTATTTCGTTCCACCATTAGATGTCGCTAGGTATTCTGACAATAATAACTTATGGATGTTATTTTAGGATTCACTAGATTCACTATCACTAGATGTTGCTATATATATATATTGCTATTTATTCTGCCAATATTTATTTCCACTAGATGTCGTTAGGTATTTTCGCTACATGAATCAATATGGATATTATTGTTTTAAATGTTATGGTTTTTTTTAACATCCTCCATATGTGATGGGGCATATCTGGATCATTTTATGCTTTGACATACTGAGGTCATGGCAGTACTGTGTTTTTTTTTACCAGCTTTTGAGAAGTCTGTAATGGCTGCTTCCATTGCCATTGCCATGACCACAAAGCACTATATTTAAGTCCGGCTATGGTCACCCGACTCCAAACCCTTGATAAAGTTACGTGATCTGTGACACAACGCATCAGTAGGAGCTGGGTGACGTCACTTCTGGTCGCGGCCGAGACCGGAAGTCCTTGATTTATGTGAAGTTGAACAATTTGATTTCAGATGTGAGTGTAATGCTTTTTTAATAAATATTTTTACTGGATTGCTGCACATGGAGATTTATTTTTATTGCATGTGAGCTTGAAAAGTAGGAGAGTGGAGGAGACTGAGGAGAATATTAGGTTCACTGGAGTTTTCTTGCCAACATTGAGATTTGTCTGATCTGTCTGGACCCTTCAAGGAAAAAGAGCCTGCTACTGAGGATACTGTATATCTAAGAGATCTATACAGGAAGTCTGACTAGACCTGTAGGGAAAAAAATCCATGGTTTTCTTGTCAGAATTTCCAATCGTGTGTACGCGGCATTAGATTATGTAAAGGGTTCTTTACAGTAAGAGCAGTAAAAATGTAGAACTCCCACCACCAAGATGCGGTACTACCCAAGTGTCTCAACAACTTCATAAAATCTGTAGATGTCTTCCGCAGGAAGCAGAATACGGTATACACAACTATGGAAACTAGAGAATAAAAAATGTACTCACAGGTTGAACTGGATGGACTTTTTTTCAAGCTATTATAGTATGTAACCATGTAACCCCTAGTTCAGACTGTTTTTTTATCTAGTCAAATTTTAAACTGTGGATTGTTTAAGGACCGATTTAGTTCTGTGTATTTTGCTAGAGTACTGCAGCAGGCATTAATGCAATACATGGTAATGCAGTTACCACAGTCCTGTTCATTTTGAATGGCACACAACAAACACACTAAACCAACTAAAAGTAATGCACTCCCATGTTTTATTATGCTCTACACTAAAAAAAAAAAAAAAAATGGTGGGAGGAAATTGGCTGCATTAACAATGCATCCAACAGGATGCATCTGAGCGGACACGGAACGATTGTGTGATTCATTATGGAGAAGTTCTTGTACATCTTACACAGAGCAGAGTATATGATATCTAACACAAATACAACATTACAGCTAGTAGTGTGTTTTTTTTTTATTTTTTATTTATTATATTGTGTAGAACAAAGTCATATTTTAAACTATTCTGAGTTCTGTAAATCCCTTTGTAGAGCATTGAAAATCAGGTCTTGCCTGATTAAAATTTTGACACCAGAACCCAAACTGATTTTTATTATTTTTGCACCTTCTATAGAGAATGTTCACTAAAATCTGCCTTGTTTGAATTGTGGGATAGTTGGTGAAATCACATCTGGCAGAGAAAAATGTAATAACATGGCTATCAAATAACTAATGCAATGAGAGAAACCAATTTTATGTAGCAAAGAGCAATTGTAAAACTGGAAGTTGATAAAAAAAGCTTATGTTGCGCTTAAACTCAATTTTATTTATTGTAAAGGAGGATATAGACAAACTGGTGTATATATGTAAAAGGAAAGATGTTACAGTAATGTCTGAATGCCATCTAGTGGTAAAACAGTTAACTTTTTGTTTGGCAGTTGTATTGGGAATACCACAGAGAAACTGCTGCAGGAGCAGTTATAACCATATTCAAGGTATGTTATTCAGCCTATAGGGGCAAGTAGGAGATCAGGGGCTGACTGACCATTGGGGCTCTCAGGCACTGCCCGAGGGCCCCATGCCACTAGGGGGCCCCATCAGGGTTGCCGGGCTCAATAAAACCAGGGACAGTATATAAAAATCTGTGTTTTTTTTACATCTGTCCCTGACATGTTAGAAACCGACATACTTTTGATGTGAAAATCCTAAAATTTTAGCCGCCCCGCCTTTGCACTGCCTTCTGGCATGGTGGCCATCTGTAAGCCCAGGGGCCCCATAATCTTCTATTGCCTGGGGGCCCCATGAGTTGTCAGTCCGTCCCTGTAGGAGATACATTTCTTCTTTCATTTTATAATGTAGGAAGCCTGTGAGCACATACAGTTTTCTTAGACCTGCCTCTCCCTAATGTGCAACTGACATACAGGGAAATGCAAAAATGCCACAGCTCCCTTTTTGCTCTACCTTACCTGTCCAGGAGATAATGAAGAGAATAAAGCTGCTGCATGGCTGCAATTACCACAGGTGTTATCTTGCTGCATTAGCTAATAAACCCTCTAAAAATATTGGTTACAATTTCACTTAAAGGGGTTGTAAAGGTAAACGTTTTTTTTTACCTTAATGCATCCTATGCATTAAGGTAAAAAAACATCTGACGGCATCATCCCCCCCCCCCCCCCCCCGAGCCCCCGTTTTACTTACCTGACCGTTTAAAATTCCCGGGCGCGTGCTTCATCCTGTTCGATTCCCAGCCTGGCCGTTGATTGGCTAGGCTGGGTGGATTGATAGCAGCGCAGCCATTGGCTGGTGCTGCTGTCAATCACAGCAGATGACGCGGCATGCCGGGGGGCGGGGCCGAGTGATACAGTCGGCGGCTATGGCCGCCGTTGTAACACGGGAGCGCGCTCGCAAAAGCTTTCCACCATGCGAGCTCGCGTGAAGGTAGAAAGCTTTTGCGAGGAAGAGCCGAGACAGCCGACGAGGGACCCCAGAAGACAGGCAAAATGAGCTGCACAGTGGAGGTAAGTATAACATGTGATTTAAAAAGGCATAATGAGCTAGTATGCTATTTAATACTAACCTGAGATCAAAGCCCTCGCTGCGGTGCCTGTACACAACACCGGCCAGCAACATTACTCTCGGGGGTTACTTCCGGGTATAGCGGCTCCGTCGCTGTTTATTGGCAGGAGCTGTGATGATGTCCCTCCCATGCATGCATGCTGGAGCCGCTGGTAATGGCAAACTCACTAAAGCAACAGCACATACATGGCGTTGCTTCAGTTTGCTTCAGTGTGCACGTACCTATGACGGGGGATATCTCCTAAACCGCGCAGGTTTAGGAGATATCCTGGGTAACTGCAGGTAAGCCTTATTATAGGCTTACTTGTAGCAAAAAGTGGTCTGTAAGGGTTAACAACCACTTTAAACATTAAAGAAAAAATTTAACAATGACAAAATACTATGTACAAAGATTAATTGGCATTTATTTTATATTCAAAAGTGACATTCCAGATCTTTCAGTAAAGAATAGCATACACCTACAAAAATAAGCGCTATAATTGACAACACATGGCTAGGAGAAATGGAGATAGAAAATTTCTCCACTTACCTGTATGCAGAGGAGTATCTAGGGTATGGCAGCCATGGCACGTGCCATGGGCGCCATATGAAAGGGGCGCTGTTGAGTGGCTGGGCAGCAAGGCACTTACCAGGGTCTAAGGGTCTCTTTTTCCCTCCTCCCAAGCATAGGCAGGATCTCCTTTTCAGCACCTTTGCTAATGGACAATGGCAGCGATATCCCTGCTGCGTTCAGCCACAGCCCTCCCCTGCTTTCCCAGACTCTCCCATTCCATCTGGTTGGATTGGCAGCGCACAAAGAAGGAGGAACATCAGTTTCTCCCTCTCCGAGGCCTTAAGTGATGAAGATTTCATCACTTCCAGTATTGGTTCTGCATTTACCTGGCCTTGGAGGGCAGAGGAGAGATCAGGGGGTCTAATAACCTCCAGATTTCTCCATAAATAGGATATGTCACTACCCAAGGTATCACAAGGGATGATAAATATCACTAGTTTTGTTAGGTGTTTTTTTTGTTAAGGTTATCTGAAAGATAGGTTTCAAATGTTTTGACAGGGGCGCAGTTTCAGTGCTTGCCATAGGCGCTATTTTCACTGGATACGCCTCTGCCTGTATGACCAGTGCACTGGCCTAATACTGATACCATAAGGCATGGGTCTTCAAACTACGGCCCTCCAGTTGTTCAGGAACTACAATTCCCATCATGCCTAGTCATGTCTGTGAATGTCAGTGTGTTACAATGCCTCATGGGATGTGTAGTTCTACCACAGCTGGAGGGCCGTAGTTTGAGGATCCCTGCCATAAGGGATGTCAAGCTCGATTTTTTTACGCCTTAGGACCTTCTTCCCCGATATCCTATATATAGTTTAAACTATATATAGTTTGGTCAGATATTGTGGCCCGGAAAACCTGGAGGTTGGCTACAGTACGTCTGTGGACCGTTTAAACAAGGCACCGATCAAGGTTAACCACAGGGTGGTCCGGAATGGGGGTTTGGTGGTCCACCATAGGGAACTGGAGAAAGACTTTGGGCTATATCTCCACAGGGACGGGGTTCACCTGTCCGAGGTTGGGATCAATCTTTGGTCTATGTGTCTACAGGACGGAATACAAAGAGCACTGAGGGTGTGGTGGGGCTCCCAAGGGTGAGGGGTCATCCTTGTTAGCTATGGCGGTGGTGGTCTTTGATGGTGGTAACTATCCTATGAGGTGGAAGTGTGGGGGACTCATCCATGGTATGGGCCCCCTGGTGTGTGCAGTTAAAAAGGGTCGAAATATTGGTATATCCCTGTCGACGGTGGACATCATCCTCAGTGGTTTAAATGAGTTCCACGGAGTCAATTCCTTCGTTTGAGGCATAACTGCACAAAGGTTGAGGACTTTGTCATCCAATCAACCACTCTGAAAGAACGGTTCATTGAGAAAGGGTATGTTGCTAGCGACCTTGATGCCGAAATCAATCGGATTGGTATGATTGACCGCGGCTCCTTACTTCAAATTCGCCCCAAGAAAACTAAAGATGAGAAGTTTAGGTGGTCTTTTTTCACCACTTATTCCACCCAATCCATGCGGATTAAGGAATTTTTTTGAAAACATTGGGGTGTCCTCCGAAATTATCGCGTTCTGGGACCAGCCCTCCCAGAACAGGCTGGAGTCATCTTTCGAGGTGCCAGATCGATCCAGGGTCAGATCGCACCTAACATCATTGACCCCCCTAAAAAGGTTTCCTTTTTTCAGGATTGTAAGGGTTATTTTCCCTGTAGAAAGTGCAATGTGTGCGCATATAATACTTGTGGTAGACGCAAGAGTGAGACCTTTCAATCCCAGGCCACTCTACGGGTGTACCAAATGGGGAGATTCACCACTTGTGCAAGCCAATATGTGGTGTATCTTTTGACTTGTCCTTGTAAAAAACAATATATAGGTCGCACTATTAGGACATTTACCATTCGGGTCAATGAACACATTGTGAATATCAAATTAGGTAAGACTAACCACAGTGTGCCCCGCCAATATTTGCAACAACATGACCGTGACCCCAAGGGCACCCAGTTTCTGATTATAGACCAATTCGTTCCCCACTGGAGAGGCGAGTCACGGATACGTGGGGTGTCTCGTTTAGAAACCTTTTGGATCCATGAGCTACGTACTTATCAGCCTTTCGGTATGAACGTAGAGTGGGACATTAATTCGTTTATTAACACAGCATAATCCTATTGTTTGTTTTTTGTCCTTCTTTTCCATTCATATATGTTACTGATACTTATTATTTGGGTTGCCCATATATTTACCTATGTACAGTTAAATTTATTGGCTTTAATATCCCTGTATGTTCATGGTGTACATGTATACTTCATTGCTTACAGTTTAATGTTTCAGACATTGATGTGATATAAGGTTTTGTATCCCAACTAGCTAGATAATGTATGTTTACACATCCAGGGTCCTTACATGTCCTCATATGATTATTGCTCTTAGGAGCCCAGGAAGTACAGGTTTTGTACCATGTTTTTGAATATGGGTCACAGATTTCCTTATTCCCGTCATATGATGGCGCATGTCTGTTTTATTATTCCCATTTAGTGTGATGGTTTTACTGTATGCTTGATCATCCTAATTTTTTTCAATAGAGGTGCCATTTTTGTTGGGCTCCCTTCTCCGCTGCTCACTTTTGTGTGAGCGGGGTTGGGGATTTTTGTTTGTGTCTCAGTGCCTCATTCAGATTTGTTTTGCAGCGATGTGTACGCTTTGCGACGTCACGCGACCCCGCGATGACACGTGACACAGCGCGCTGGTGCTGGGCGAGCTTTGCGGCGTGCCACGTGACCCCGCGCTGACACGCAGCGTGGTGTGTTTGCGTGTGAACGTTTGTTGACGTCACGTGACACCGCATTGACGTTGTCTATGCCCTCGTTCCGATTGGTTGTGTCTCTAGCCCACAATTTGATAGGTCTTCTGCCCTCTGTTTTTACATGGTGGGTACTTATCATCTGAACACTCCATTCGGACTACTTAGTAGTTAAGTGATGATCGAGGATCATCGCTCATGAGACCATACACCTAGTATATGTAAACATATGCCTAGTTCAGTACTCGGGCTTTCTGCTCCGGGGTATCACTTTTCATTTTTTATTATTATTCATTTCCATCAGATTGTGCCCATTAACTTCAGCACATTACCATTCCATCAGCATTTAGAGGTGCCATCCTATACACCGATCGTCCATTATGTCGTTTGGAGCTCTTAGGTATGAGTTGGGGTGGTTCTGTGGGAGTTTTCCCTCTGCGGGCCCATCCCCCACACCTGATGATAGCTACACTCCAAAGACGTCTCATTAGTTCTATCATGACCCCCCCTGTGATTATGGGTGTGTTTTTAGGATGATATTATGTCATTGGTTTAACATGTCATGTGCCGGCTTTCCTCCAATCACGGTCCTTGATTGGATGATTCACCGGATTGGCTCTCCCTGTGCTTTTTTCATGAATGTTATGTATTTATATGTGTGCAATGTGGGGGAACAGGTTGATGCCCCAGTTGATTGTGCCACAGGAGTCCATATGCCGTATTGATCTGCTGTTTATGACAGTCAGGTCCTACATTTCCGGTAAGAGCATTTTATTTTCGTTTCGATATGAGGGCCATCCCGTCTGAGGATCCATGAAGTCACCCTACTTCTACTTATTCCTTCAATTGTGGATGGACTTTATTCATGTTTATTTGATTGGTGTAACCTAACACCTTTTCTCTAAAGGACTTTACTTTCACTGCTGTGGTTTTTGGATTTTATCACCCATTTACGGTCCAGTGATCATTATTTTCATTATCTTAGATATCACCTTTTTTGTTTCATAGCGCTACATTTTTTACACATTTCTATTTCATTTTCGTCACATTGTAGTGTAGCTGCTTTAGCTTTATTATTGTCGTTCACTTTGGTTAGCGCAATATTTTTCTTTATTTTGTAGTTAAAAAGGGTTAGCTGAAGATGGTAATGGTGGCACTGTACACACAATCACTATTTGTGATGAAAAAAAACGATGTTTTCAAAAACGTCATTTAAAATGATCGTGTGTGGGCAAAACGTAGTTTTATGTCTTCAAAAAAACTACCAAAAAAAAATTCGAACATGCTTGAATTTTTTGTGTCATTTTTCAAAACGTTGTTTTTTGTGTCATAAAAAGTGATTATGTGTGGGCAAAATGATGTTGAAAACAACGTTTTTAAACTCGCGCATGCTCAGAAGCAAGTTATGAGACGGAGCTTCAATGGAACAGAGTGCCGTCGAGCGTGGTGTACGTAACCACGCTTTGCTAGAGCATTTTGGAAAAACGATGGTGTGTATGCAAGTCGTTTTGGAAAATGAAGTTTGAAAAACGTTGTTTTGTTTCGTCATATAAAACAACGTTTTTTTTTCATCACAAAAAGTGATCGTGTGTACGCAGCATGAGTTTTTGTTATGGTTGAAAAGCTCGTAGTTGGATCTTGAGATCGAGCTGGCGGTCCGCCGCGAGGCGAGCTACCGCCTGTCCCAGCCCCTGCCTCTCGGCACCTCCCCGATGCTAGAGTGTTCAAAGCAGGCCGGTCACCTGAATACTTCAGCTAGGAATAATGGAATAGGACTCCGGTTCTATTTTGTTGGTTTTCGGAACTGGCGCCATGATTAAGAGGGACGGCCGGGGGCATTCGTATTGTGCCGCTAGAGGTGAAATTCTTGGACCGGCACAAGACGAACCAAAGCGAAAGCATTTGCCAAGAATGTTTTCATTAATCAAGAACGAAAGTCAGAGGTTCGAAGGCTATCAGATACCGTCGTAGTTCCGACCATAAACGATGCCGACTGGCGATCCGGCGGCGTTATTCCCATGACCCGCCGAGCAGCTTCCGGGAAACCAAAGTCTTTGGGTTCCGGGGGGGAGTATGGTTGCAAAGCTGAAACTTAAAGGAATTGACGAAAGGGCACCACCAGGAGTGGAGCCTGCAGCTTAATTTGACTCAACACGGGAAACCTCACCCGGCCCGGACATGGAAAGGATTGACAGATTGATAGCTCTTTCTCGATTCTGTGGGTGGTGGTGCGTGGCCGTTCTTAGTTGGTGGAGCGATTTGTCTGGTTAATTCCGATAACGAACGAGACTCCTCCATGCTAACTAGTTACGCGACCCCCGGCTGTCCGGTGTTCGAGAGCAACGGCACCCTTTACCTGGTGGACTCTGGTAAGATCGTTCCACATTTTACCAACAAACTTCCACAGCTTGGTTGAATGTTGCTCTATTGCCATTTCCTCATTAGGCTCTACCTTTGAGCAGACGGACACTTAAAACTGCAGTGTCTGTTTTACTTAATATTGAAGTCTTACACACTTGTGCCCATAAGCTATCAGATGTTTTAACAGCATTGGGACTGGACAACAAAACTATTGATTTTTCCTTGGGAGAACCTGGCCACATCTAGGCCAATTTAGACTACCACAAACCTCTCTATACCGCAACATATATTTCCAAAACAGCATTTGGACATTGGTCTTTCTTGACAGGTGGACTCTATTTAGTCATTTATTATGTATTCTTGGGGTACAACTTTATACCCCCACCTCCACCAGTATCAGTATCAGATAGTATGACCGGCAGTCCATCTTCTGAATAGTACAATTTTTTGCATCTCCTTAGGGGGTCCCCCCGTTAATATTTCCCAATACTTCTACGATATTGCCTCACATTTATACGGTAAAATCTTTGGGAATGCTCACGGGGATACCTTACTTAAGTGTCCGGACAGCTGTCTTTTATTTAATTTTGTTGGTCTTTGCCTGTCCCTGTTATTGTCTTGTGCGTTCTTTGTCAGCACCGGCTAGTGAATAATAATCTAATTTTTCACGGGTGCAGCTTTGGCCAGCCATCACCAGTTGATAATCTCAACATACACAGGTTCAAGAATTTGTACCTTTTAATGTTAGATATTGTTTATAATATTTATATACATCTCTTTTTTGATTATATAATAAAATTTACTATTTTCATACTCAGTTATTGTCCGTCACTACCTTGATAACCGCTAGGTCCATAGAAGCACACTGTCTTAGTGCTCTCTTGAGGACCCAAACCCCTTTTTATGCGTATGGTTGAAAATAGGATTTTTTAATACAGCTTACCTGTAGGGATGAGCCAAACACCCCCGTGTTCGGTTCGCACCAGTACCCTCGAACGGAACTCCCGTTTGCGCGAACATTTAGAATCCCATTGAAGTCTATGGGACTCGAACGTTTGAATTCAAAAGTGCTAATTTTAAAGCCCAATATACAAGTTATTGTCGGAAAATGGGTTTGGGGACCCGGGTCTTGCCCCAGGGAACATGTATCAATGGAAAAAAAAGTTTTAAAAACGGTTGTTTTTTCTGATGCAGCGATTTTAATGATGCTTAAAGTGAAAAAAAAAAAGAAAAATTCTTTAAAATATAGTACCTGCTGGGTGTCTATAGTAGTGGAAAGTGTTTAGAACTGTCCCTTCACAAAATGGGATTACTATAAGAAAAAAAGTAATTTAAGACTGCTTGCGGCTTTAATGTAATGTTTGATGAAAATCAATGAAAAAAAAATAGCATGGGTTTCCCCACCACCACTCCCCCCCAGGTCATTACAAGCCCCTTTGGCCCTATTACCTTTTAACAGCAGTATAAAGGCGGTGCAAAAAAGACAGGGATTGTTTGTTGTTAAGTAGAATCTGTTTGTAATTTTCAACTGGTACTTCTTTAAAGTGTAGCTTCAGCCATAAAATATTTTTTTAAGCTTTACTGAAAACATAGAGAAGGGTTATCACCCCTGTAGCATTTGTTTTACTGTCTGTGTGCATCTGTTCAGAAGATTGCACCTCACTTTCTCTGCCAATGTCAAATGATTTTTTTTTTTTGGTGAAACAAGGATTGGTGATAAAGCATCAGTGTACAGGATACACCTTTTACAGAAGAGAATTTTCCTTCCTAGGGGTAGATTTCCTCTCACTTCCTGCTGTCTCCTTCCGTTTGCAAGTAGAAGTCGTTTGTAATTTGAATTCTTGAAAGTAGGGGCCTGACGTATATACTCTGCAGAAATGTGGGCCCTAGGTGTTGCCACAACACTGTAAGCCCTCACAGTTAGTCTTGGTGGGTGCTGGAATGCCCTGCTGTGAAATATTAGATCAAGAATTGTAATTAAACGCCCCTGTTGAACAGGGGCAGCAAAAATTGGGCCTTAGGCACTGGTGCTGGTGCCACAACACTGCAACCCCTCACAGTTACTGTATTTGGAGCGCAGCAAAGAGCCACATGAAAAGTATTGCATCAAAAAATAATTATTACACGCCCCTGTTAAACAGGGGCAGAAAAATTGGTCCTTAGCCACTGGTGCCACAACACTGCAACCCCTCACATATACTGTAATTGGAGCGCAGCAAAGAGCCACATGAAAAGTATTGCATCAAACATTTTTGTTACACGCCCCTGTTAAACAGGGGCAGAAAAATTGGGCCTTAGCCACTGGTGGCCATGCCCAAACCAACAATGTTCATACTAGCTATCAGCAAGATCATTAAGGAGGAAAAGGATATTCAGTCAGCATAACAGGATAGTCACTCGGCATTAGCATAAACAGTCTCCAAGGGATCTTACACTTCTAAAAAAATATTCAGTTACATCAGCATCAGGTGCTTGGTAGCTGATGTTGATCCAAGCCTGATTCATTTTTATGAAGGTCAAACGATCGACGGAGTTGGTGGAGAGGCGCACCCTGTGATCGGTCACAAAGCCTCCAGCAGCACCGAATGTGCGCTCTGAAAGAACGCTGGATGCAGGACAAGCCAGTAGCTCAATTGCGTACTGTGAGAGCTCTGGCCAGTGATCCATCCTCAAGACCCAGTAAGCCAGAGGATTTTTGGTGGGAAAGGTGTCCAAGTCTGATATTGTCCCTAGGTATTCCCGCACCATGTAAAACAGATGCTGGCGATGGTTGCTGGAACCGGTGATACGCATCGGTCAGACGGCCACCTTCTCCACTGCTCCTTCTGTGACTCACCGAAGCCTCAGCAACACGTTGTCCAGGACCAGGATTTGATAATCCCCCAGGTTCTGGGAACGCATTGCACAGACCTTTCTGCAAGGCCTCCCGAAGATTTTTCATCTTCTGCTCCCTCTGCGATGGCAAGATAAGGTCCGCAATCTTATACCGCATACACACGGTCGTTTTTTGTGATGAAATAAAACAACGTTTTTAAAAACGTCATTTAAAATGATCGTGTGTGGGCAAAACGTTGTTTTATGTCTTCTGAAAAACTACCAAAAAAAAATTCGAACATGCTTGAATTTTTTGTGTCGTTTTTCAAAATGTAGTTTTTTGTGTCATAAAAAATGATCGTGTGTGGGCAAAACGACGTTAAAAACAATGTTTTTAAACCCGCGCATGCTCAGAAGCAAGTTATGAGACGGGAGCTTCAATGGAATAGAGTGCTGTCGAACGTGGTGTACGTAACGGTGCTTTGCAAGAGCATTTTCAGAAAACGATGGTGGTAAGGCAGCGTTGTTTTTTTAAATGAAGTTTGAAAAATGTCATTTTGTTTCGTGAGATAAAACAACGTTTTTTTACATCACAAAAAGTGATCGTGTGTACGCGGCATAACTCTTGTAACGTGGATCAAGGAGAGTTGCCAGCCAGTAATGATCCCTCTCCTTGATACCACGAATACGAGGATCCTTACGCAGGGAGGCCATGCAGCGTAGGTTTGCTGAGGCATTCGGGGCACAGTCCTCTGGGTCACTGAGGACGACAGTATCCGCAGCCACCTCATCCCAGCCACGTAAAATCCATGGGTTCCTTGGGACTGTAATGCTGATGCTGAATCATCCTCCTCCTCCACCTCCTCCTCCTCGTCTTTTTCCTGTGTGCTAGGCGGGCAAGCAGGACCACTGTCTGAATAGAAGGGGGCCTTGAGAGGTAAGGAAGTCCTCCTCTTCCTCCCTCTGTTCTGCCTCAAGGGTCCTGTCCATTATTCCACGTAGAGTGTGCTCCAACATGTGAATAAGAGGGACAGTCTCACTGATGCATGCACTGTCACTGCTCACCATCCTCGTGGCCTCCTCAAATGGTGACAGGACAGTGCATGCATCCCTGATCAAGGCCCACTGGCGTGGGGAAAAAAAACAAGCTCCCCTAACCCAGTTCTGCTGCCATATTTGCACAGGTACTCATTGATGGCCCTCTGCTGCGTGTGCAGCCGCTGCAGCATGGCCAATGTAGAGTTCCAACTGGTGGCCATGTCACAGATTAGGCAGTTCTTGGGCAGGTTGTATTCCCTTTGGAGGTCTGTCAGCCGAGCACTGGCATTATATGACCTTCTGAAATGCACACAGACTTTCCTGGCCTGCTTCAGGGCATCCTGTAAGCCCGGGTACCTGCCCAAGAACCGCTGCACCACCAAATTCAGAACATGAGCAAAACATGGCATATGGGTCAGTTGTCCCTCTCACAGGGCAGAGAGGAGGTTGGTGCCATTGTCGTTAACCACCATTCCTGGCTTAAGCTGGCGTGGCGTCAACCACCTCTGAGCCTGCCCCTTCAGAGCTGACAGAACCTCTGCCCCAGTGTGGCTCCTGTCTCCCAAGCACACCAGCTCTAGCACCGCATGGCATCTCTTTGACTGCATTCCTGCGTAGCCCCTCGTACGCCTACGAAGCATGGCTAGTTCCGAGGAGACATCAGCACAGGAAGAGGCCACAGAGGAAGAAGAGGAGTGGGTGGAGAAGAGAGGTGTGTCACAACCAGTAGTGTTGTTTTGGAGGCGTGGTGGCGGAACAACCTCCAACACTACTGTACCTTGCCCTGCATCCTTCCCAGCTGCCAGCAGAGTCACCCAATGCACAGTGAAAGAGAGGTAATGTCCCTGTCCATGCCTGCTGGACCATGAGTCAGCAGTAAAATGCATCTTACCACTGACCACCCTGTTCAGTGAGGCATGGACATTGCCTTCCACATGGCGGTAGAGTGCCGGAATCGCCTTCCGTGAGAAAAAGTGGCGTTTGGGAACTTTCCACTGAGGTACTGCACATTCCACAAACTCACGGAAGGGGGAAAAATCTACCAACTAAAAAGGCAGCAGTTGAAGTGCTAGCAATTTCGCTAAGCTAGCATTCAACCTCTGGGCATGTGGATGGCTGGGAGAGTACTTCTTTTGGCGCTGCAGCAGCTGGGGCAGGGACATTTGGCTGGTACAATCTGACATTGGTGTACTGATAGTAGATTGCCTGCATGTACTACTAGGTTGTGACACACCTAATTCTACACCTTCAGTCCTATCAGTGCAGGCTTTCAGAGAGGACTGAGGGTATAGTGGGGTTTGGGGATCCCAGCTGATGAGGGGCAAGGGGAGGTCCGCTTTGTTCTTTGGTGTGGGTCTTTCAGGTATGCTTGCCAACGAACTGCATGGCAGGTCGACATATGTCTGGTCAAGCATGTGGTGCCCAAGCTTTTGATGTTTTGGCCATGCGAGATACGCGTGAGGCATATGTTGCAAATAGCAATGGTGCGATCTGATGTACATGTCTCAAAAAAGGCCCAAACCAAAGAACTTTTGCAATAACGCTGAGAAACAGCAGTGCCCTGCACAGGTGTAGCTCTGCAATGTAATGCAGTTGGTGTGCTGCCCTTAAGCTGTCCCCTGGAGGGCATCCTGCCAGTTTGGAGATGTGCCTGTGCCTCCTCCTCCTCATCCTCCTCTCTCTTATCCTTGTAGAGTCAGTGAGTTCACCATCCCCTCCCTCCTCATCACTGTCAAAAACCTGGCAGTATGCTGCAACTTAGGGAAGATGACTGTCAGATTGCTGTCCTTCTTGGGCTCCCCCTCTCTCTGGGCTCACATTACTGCCTTCCTCTATCTGTGTTCCATCATCGGAGCCTTCAAAACGCTGTGCATCTTCATGCAGAATGTACCCAACACTGTGTTCAAACAGTTCGTGGAACTCCTCAGGAGGACATGGTGGGACTAGGGAAGGAGTGAGTGATGACATTGAGCAGAGGGAAGAGGATGCCTTGGCAGCTAATTTGCCAGACAAAGTACCCTGAGCCTGGAAAAACGAGTGTGTACAACGGTCACGTGATGAAGAGGATGCACCGTGTCCACCACCAGCATTGTTGCCTCTAGATGCAGAGCCTGCTTGCCCTTGTGACTCTGCCTGTCTTTGTTGTCCTTCCAGACATTATAATGGCCTGCAGAGGACAAAATCAGTACACACACCTCGTAGCTTTAGGTGCAAACTGCAGAGGACACGTGGAGTACACACCAAGTAGCTTTATGTGCAAACCAATGAGCACACTTGCAGTATACACCAAGTACGTTAGGTGAACGTAAACTATACGGCCCAAGTGCAGTAACACCAAGGACGTTTAGGTGCAAACTATACGGCCCAAGTGCAGGAAAAACACCAAGTACGTCTATGTGCAAACTATACGGCCCAAGTGCAGTAAACACCAAGTACATTTAGGTGAAACCTATACAGCCCAAGTGCAGTAAACACCAAGTACGTCTATGTGCAAACTATACGGCCCAAGTGCAGTAAACACCAAGTAAGTATGTTTAGGTGAAAAGTATATGGCCCAAGTGCAGTAACAACAAGTACGTTTAGGTGCAAAGTATACGGCCCAAGTGCAGTAACACCAAGTACATTTAGGTGCAAACTATGCGTCCCAAGTATGGAAACAATTTTTATATTCCATATATATATTTAATCGCATACTGCTTAAAACGTATCTCATTCAAAGTCCTAACTCTCCCCCCTTTTTTACTCCTCTGAGTCCTCAGACTGCACATGATCCTCATCTCCTGAGAGGGATTTTTTTCACCCTCAGAAGGCTCTTCTGTAAAGAGAGCCAGAGCAGATGATGAGGAACTCCCCCGTTTTTTTCGAGGTTGCGACAATTTCAGCAATTCTTCATTCCAGGCCATCCATAGCAACTTATAAAGCGTCCTCAGTGACATATACAGGAGCTGCCATAGGAGAAGCTGCAAAACCAGACAGGGGCTCATCCTGTGAGGCTGCTATCAGACTGACAGAGGGGGATGGTAAACTGCAGGCAAGCTCAGAATCCTTAGGCGTACGTGGAGGATTTTGCCCTAGGCCCTCTTCTAGGAGACATAGTCCTTACTGCAAAGCAAAGGTACTATCCACAATACAGTATATAAATGCAATCACTGTTGTGTTATAGTCTTAGAAAACACAAAACATATCAGCTCACTGCACAACCTGATGCAGAGTAGGAGTCTTAGGTTTGTCTGGTTCAATCCACAGGGATGCTTACAGCCCACAGCTCTGTGTTACAGAAGGCTTTGGCGTGCTGGTCTTTTGAACCAGCCTCTTGGCACCTGCACACAGGTGTCCTGCATTGCGCACGGGCACTAGAAACCACTTTGGATCCTCCCCCTATCCATGTCTCCATACGGTCAGAAACGATTGTTTCTGGCGCACGAATGTTCCCAGGAGACGAGAAAAAATACTGGGGGGCATCTGTGAACCCCTGTATGCATATTGTGGCAGAGCCTGCAGCGGAAGGAGGTGAGTGGTGGTATTATAACTGACTTCACTGAGCATGTTTATCCTGGAAGGCTATAGAAGAAAACACT
This sequence comes from Rana kukunoris, assembly GCA_029574335.1. Classification (NCBI taxonomy): domain Eukaryota; kingdom Metazoa; phylum Chordata; class Amphibia; order Anura; family Ranidae; genus Rana; species Rana kukunoris. The sequence continues at coordinate 75,408,013 of CM056054.1, read as the reverse complement.
AGACATGTGCATTCGTTTTCATCCAAATGCATTTTCGTCCAAATTTCAGGTATTTTCGTTACCGTTTTAACAAACAATAACGAAAGCACAGAAAACGAAAAACTAAAGATCCGACATAAACAAATGCTTTGTTTTCGTTTTTGTTGCGGTCATACAGTTTTGTTGCTCCATCGAATCTTTTTTTTTTTTTTAAAGATTCCGTCAAATCTTCTTAGAACATTCAAAAGACACCATAAGCCCTCAATGACAGATTCGACCTTAATTAATTTGGATTTTCGGACGAATACATTTTTTTAACGAAAAACTAAATAAATAAAAACGAATTTCGGGAGTAACTAAATTTTTTTTCGGATGAAAACAAAATTCCGAAACAAAATATTTCAGTGTGCACATGTCTAGAAAACAGGTTACACCAAGTCCCTCCAGTGCAAAATATATGTTTTTGCCCTAAATGGGTGTTTTTTGAATAGCAAAATAGAAGTACAGTAGCTAAAGTGTTTTTCACTCACATGTACAGATATGGAGGAAACACTGCAAACACTGGAGGAAACACTGCAAAAAATAGTTTTCCCCTAAATGGATGTTTTTCGAATAGCACAATCGAAGAAAAGTATCTAAAGGGTGTATCTCACAGTAACATATGCAGTGCTGGTATAATTTGATTTCTGAAGCAAGAGTGACTCCTATTTCTCACCCTAAAAGCACAAGCAGGCAGGAACCTTTCCCTAAAGTATATAAAGGGTGTATCTCACAGAAACATATGCAGTGCTGGTATAACTTGATTGCTCCAGGGATGTGATCCCATCTCTGGGCAGCAGGTGGCGCCAGAGGGGTTCAGGCAGAACCACTTTTCCCCAGCAGCCAATTGGAGGAGCGTTTCCCTCACGGGGCATGCTGGGGAGGGGTATATCTGTGGCAGATGCCATTTTTTCGGGTTCTTCGCGGGTTCCTGGTTCCAGGTGTGGCACCCACCTTCAGGGTGTGCGCACATCACGGGCCCCACCACTATGGCCTACCTGGCCGGGGCCCGTGCTACCCGGAGTTCCCTACTCTGGGCCCTAATGGTTCAGAGACACTGAAGTGACTGGGGAACCTCAGTGACTGACTGGGTTTCCGCATCTCAAGAAGACAGAATTGAGAGGATATGTATTAAGGCTTGCCGTAGGTTAGCCTGTATTTGTGGGAGGAGTCTGGTGAGTACTTAAGGCTCCTCCCCACATCAGGTTCAGGTTGGCGCCATTTCTGGTTGGGGGGGGGGCGCGTCACTTCTGTTTTCCTTCTCGGTGTCAGCAGAGCAGCGGCAGCAGAAGCCTCATGGCGGTGCCTCTCCTAGTGCCAGTATTGGAGTTGCTGCCGCCCGCTCATCGATCTTCCCGCGGGCATGCTGTTTTCACTCATCCGGCTATCTATTCCGGTGGTAATCCGGGGGGGGGCTGCGCCGCCAGCTTCTCCCCATGTGTACATCTGGCTTCCTTTCTCCCCTGTCCCCCTTTCTCACACGGAGCAGAGGAGCATTTCTCTGAGTGCACGCTGCGGCACGGGGGGAGAGGGGGGCCGTTCGTCAACCCGTACACCATCCAGGCAAGCCGCTCGTCCACCCCGTATACTTCCAGCCTCACAGAGGGGGGGCGGCACGCTGCTGCGAGAGGGGGCCGTCCATCCACATCTTCGCATGCTGGCATCTTGCAGGGATGCCCGCTCCTCCTCCCTGTCTGTGTTGCGGGGGCACGCCGAGGGGGGAGGGGGCGGGCGCGTCCATCCACCCCCTTACTCCGGGCACACGCTGACAACTTGTATGGCAGCCCGCTCGTCCACGCCGGTGTCATGGGGGGGGGTGATGTCCACCCACTCTTGCTAGGTCACGCTGGTGGCATAGGAGGGTTGTTCCACCTGTTCTCCCGGGGCAGCATGGGGGGGGGGGTGTTACGCTGCCAGTCTTCCTTGCATTTCTGCAATTTGTCTTAGCACCCTGTCTCTGCGTTTCAGTCGCTCTGCGTTCTAGTCTTTTCTGTCATTGCGTTTGCCTATAGTTTGTCGTGCGTTTCTGCCCATAGTTTCTGTCATGCGTTTCTGCCCATAGTTTCTGTCATGCGTTTCTGCCCATAGTTTCTGTCATGCGTTTCTGCTCTGTCATGCGTTTCTGCTCTGTCATGCGTTTCTGCCCCTAGAGTTTCTGTCATGCGTTTTTGCCCCTAGAGTTTCTGTCATGCGTTTCTGCCCCTAGAGTTTCTGTCATGCATTTCTGCCCCTGAGTTTCTGTCATGCGTTTCTGCCCCTGAGTTTCTGTCATGCGTTTCTGCCCCTAGAGTTTCTTTCATGCGTTTCTGCCCCTAGAGTTTCTGTCATGCGTTTCTGTCATGCGTTTCTGGCATGCGTTTCTGCCCCAAGAGTTACTGGCATGCGTTTCTGTCCCAAGAGTTTCTGGCATGCATTTCTGCCCCAAGAGTTTCTGGCATGCGTTTCTGCCCCCAAGAGTTTCTGTCATGCGTTTCTGCCCCAAGAGTTTCTGTCAGGCTCTCTGGCCCAGTATTTCTGTATGCGTTGTATCACAGCGTCAGTACGTTTGGGGCATGTGTAGCACACTCGTGTAAGGGGGGGGGGGGGGTTTCTGTCATAGCATTCCTGCCCCGGGGGGTTGCGGTCACAGCGCCCTGCCCCGGGGGTTTTCCGTCACAGCGTCCTGCCCCGGGGGGGGGGGGGGGTTTCCGTCATAACGTCCTGCCCCGGGGGGGGGGGGTTCCGCCATAGCGTCCTGCCCGGGGGGGGTTTCCGTCATAGCGTCCTGCCCCGGGGGGGGGGGTTTCCGTCATAGTGTCCTGTCCCGGGGGGGGTGTTCCGTCATAGCATCCTGCCCCGGGGGGGGGTGTTTCCGTCACAGCTCCCAGTGGGTGCGGGGGGTTCTGGTTTCCATCTCAGCATTCTGTCATACCTTTTCTCCCCCACGTTTTCTGTCTTTTCAGTTTCAGTCTCAGCTTTTCTCATTAGCATTTCTGTCATTTCTTTTTCAGTAGCTGCATTCTGTCATAGCGTTTCTGCCCCAGGTTTGCTGTCTGTGCATTTATGCCTCATGGTCCAGTCTCAGCGTGGACTGCCCCAGGATTCTGTCATTGCGTTGCAGTCTCAGCGTTACTGTCAGTGCTTTTTCTGCCTCAGCGGTTCAGTCTCGGCATTTCCGTCTGGCAGGATTCTGTCTTTGTATTTCTGCCTCGGCGTTTCAGGCGCAGCGTTTTTCCTCATCGTTCGGCCCCAGGGTTCTGTTATCGCATTTCCGCTTCAGCAGCACAGGCTCCGCTTTTCAGACTCACCATTTCTCTCATACCTTTTTCTGCCCAGGTTTCCTGTCATGGCAGTTCGGCCCCTACGTGTCAGGCTTAGCATTTCTCACATATCATTTCTGGCCCACGATTTCAGTCATAGCGTTTCTGGCCCACGATTTCAGTCATAGCGTTTCTGGCCCACGATTTCAGTCATAGCGTTTCTGGCCCACGATTTCAGTCATAGCATTTCTGGCCCACGAGTACTGGCCCACGAGTACTGGCCCACGTTTTCAGTCACAGCGTTTCTAGCCCACGATTTCTGTCACAGCGTTTCTGGCCCACGATTTCTGTCACAGCGTTTCTGGCCCACGATTTCTGTCACAACGTTTCTGGGGTGTTCCTGTCCCCAGGGGCTTACCCTCATACCGTTTCCAGCCTCTGCGTTTCTGGCCCAGCCCTCCAGCCTCTGTGTTTCTGGCCCAGCCCTCCAGCCTCTGCGTTTCTGGCCCAGCCCTCCAGTCTCTGCGTTTCTGTCTTTTTGCTCCAGTCGCACGTTGCTGTCATTTTGCCCCAGCATGTCGGTCATGTCGTCTGTCTGTCACGGCGTGGTTGTTGTTTGTTGGTTATCATGTCTCATTGTTTTGTCATGTTGCAACTGGGTTAGTTAGCTAGCATTCGAATCTCGGGATCTGTCACGTCTACAGATCCATACGGGCTGAGGTTTCGTTTTTAATGATTGTCGCCCACAATCTTCTCGCCCGTATACCATACGTCATACGATGCACGTTCATTCTTACACCTATACGACTACCCACCACGCTCCGTGGGTTCACCAGCCCTGAGTGTTCAGTTATCGCCTGTGTCTGCGCTGCAGGTTACTCGGGCGCACTTAACTTTTACATAGGGGTGGGGGGGGCAGTCTTGGTTCATTCACGCACAGTGGTCTCGATGTTCCTGCTCATGTTCTCCTTCTTAGGTAGGTGCCGAGGGGTTTGTGATCGTTGCATGTCTGGTGATCTGTTGTCTTGTTTGCTAGTTTATGTTCCCAATCCGAGTCTGGCTTGGTTCCCATGTGCCACGATGCTATTGCCAGTGCATCGACCTTATCCGCTTTTTCAGGTAGCTGACACTCAGTCTCCTGCCTGTTGTCCTTTTTGCAACTTACCCTCTCACTTCCCTACATCAGCGTGGGTATTGCCCGGTGGAAGGTTTTAATCCGCTTGGCCCTTGCTCCATTTCCCCCATGCATCCTCTGGTCACAAGTAGTTCATTCCTTATGGTGGGGTTGTCTTGGGCATCAGGCTCGTTCCATCTTTCATGGGTCAATAAGTTCTGAGCGGTTCGCAGGTTCCATAGAGGTTTCCTTGTGTCTCAAGTCATGGGTCGGTGGGTTCTCCTGTCGTAACGGTTTCTTGTATGCTTGCCTTCCAGGCGCACGCTACTCCACTGGACGGTGTGTTCTCTACCCTTCTTCACCTACACATGTGTCTTTTGCCCTCTTCTAGGCATACCGACCAGCTAGGCCAAGGCACACCTCAGGCCTTGGTTGCTAGGGTGATCACATTCCATACTCTAAGACTCTGACCACAAGTATTAAGGCTTGCCGTAGGTTAGCCTGTATTTGTGGGAGGAGTCTGGTGAGTACTTAAGGCTCCTCCCCACATCAGGTTCAGGTTGGCGCCATTTCTGGTTTCCCACCCACCCGTTCCCCCAGTTTCACACACCATTTCTCTTTGTACTTTTTCTCATTCTCATATTCAGGGTATGCCCTCTTCTAGGCATACCGACCAGCTAGGCCAAGGCACACCTCAGGCCTTGGTTGCTAGGGTGATCACATTCCATACTCGAAGACTCTGACCACAAGCTCTATTGCTCTTAACCACTTGCTTACTGGGCACTTAAACACCCCTCCTGCCCAGAGCAATTTTCAGCTTTCAGCGCTCTCACACTTTGAATGACAATTACTCAGTCATGCAACACTGTACCCAAATTATTTTTTTGTACTTTTTTTTTATACAAATAGAGCTTTCTTTTGGTGGTATTTGATCACCTCTGGGTTTTTTATTTTTTGCGCTATTAATGAAAAAAGACCGAAAATTTTGAAAGAAAAAATTTTTTTTCTTAGTTTCTGTGATAACATTTTGAAAATTATTGATTTTTCTTCATAAATGTTGGCCACAATTTATACTGCTACATGTCTTTGATAAAAATAACCCAACATTTTTAAAAATTATTTGGTCTGTGTGGAAGTTTTAGAGTCTACAAGCTATAGTGCAAATCATAAAAAATTATCACATCTGATGTACTGAAGGTACATTTCTTGAGACCCTAACAAGCCAGGAAAGTACAAATGCCCCCCATGCACTGATGAGGAGGCACACATGAGGTGGCACAGGTGGGCACTTATTGGCGACACAGGTGGGCACTGATGAGGTGGCACAGGTGGGCACTGATGTGGCGGCACAGGTGGGCACTGATGTGGCGGCACAGGTGGGCACTGATGAGGCGGCACAGGTGGGCACTGATGAGGCGGCACAGATGGGCACTGATGTGGCAGCACAGGTGGGAACTGATGTGGTGGCACATGTGGGCACTGATGAGGTGGCACAGGGATGGCACAGATGAGGTGGCATTGGGATAGCGGCAGTACTTACAGACATCTCTCCCTCCTCACACGCTGTCTCTGTGTGAGAAGGGAGAAGCGGCAATGAGAGATGATCTCATATGTTTACACTCTGATTGGCCGTTCGCGGCGATCTGTAATTGGCTGTGTCCAAGGGACACAGTCAACACAGAATTTCCCCTCGGGAGCGCGCGCGGAGAACGAGGAAAGGCGCGGGCGTCAAATGACGGCGCCCTGAATTTTCAGGTCCGCGCTGTAGCCATCATTCGGCTATAGCGCAGGCCTCAAGTAGTTAAGTACCGGACCTGTGGCAGAGGCCTCTACTAATCTTCTAGAGCCAAGTCAGTGACAGCGACTTGTTCCTTCTCATCTTTCTCGTGACACTCTGGCTGCCAGGTCAGTGTGAGAGGCCTGTCCAGGTGCACTGAACCCACTCTGGCTGGAGTGGCGACGTGATCATTTAACTATAGAAGGCAGGACTGCTTTTTTTATCCAAGCCTGACTCTGCGAAGTTATCCTATTTTCATAAACCTTTTTCCTACCTACCTCAAGTTGATGTGTTGGTCGTGTTGGACCAGAAAAATAAAGCATTCAGAAAACTTCAGCTACAGGTTGGACATTCATTACTAGTGATGTCGCAAATGTGATGTCGCAAATGTTTGCGAACGGGCGAACTGGGCGAACCGCCATAGACTTCAATGGGCAGGCGAATTTTAAAACCCACAGGGACTCTTTTTGGCCACAATAGTGACAGAAAAGTTGTTTCAGGGGGACTAACACCTGTACTGTGGCATGCCGGAGGGGGGTCCATGGCAAAACTCCCATAGAAAACGACGTAGTTGTCTCAGAGTCCGTTTTTAATCCTTAAAGGGCATAAATCACCTAACTTACAGACCGGGCTAGGGTTACAGATAGGTTTAGGGTTACAGCCAGGGTTAGGGTTACAGCCAGGGTTAGGGTTAGGGTTACAGACAGGGTTAGTGTTACAGACAGGGTTAGGGTTACAGACAGGGTTAGGGTTAGGGTTCACAGTGACAGACCAAACTCTGACAGACCAAACTCCCCATTAAATGCACGGCAAACAACCACAAACAGTCCATTTGCACAACCACAAACTCCTCATTTACACAAGGTTGGATACCAAGCTAGCCATGTCCCGTTCCTTGTCCTTACGGATGTAATTGAATGTCTCTTCCTCCACCCAGCCACATAAAATGCCAAGGGTCCCTGAAAGGTGACAACAAGCCCCCTGGGACGCCTGCTGTGGTTGGTCTTCCACCTCCTCAAAGCCAACTTTCTCGTCTGACTCCTCTTCTTCAGACTCCTCTCTCTGCATTGCCCCTTTACATTACACAGCCCCCTGCACCTCTGGACCCCTTTACATTACACAGCACCCTGCACCACTGGACCCCTTTACATTACACAGCACCCTGCACCTCTGGGCCCTCTTTTATTTACACAGCGCCCTGCTCCACTGGACCCCTTTATATTACACAGAACCCTGCACCTCTGAGCCCCTTTACATTACCCAGCACCCTGCATCTCTGGACCCTTTACACTACACAGCCCCCTGCACCACTTGGCCCCTTACATTACACAGCCCCCTGCACCTCTGGACCCCTTTACATTGAACAGTACCCTGCACCTCTGGACCCATTTACATTACACAGCACTGCACCTCTGGACCCCTTTACATTACACAGCACTGCACCTCTGGACCCCTTTACATTAAGCAGCACAGCGCCACTGGACCCCTTTATATTACACAGCACCCTGCACCTTTGGGTCCCTTTACATTACACAGCCCCCTGCACGTCTGGACCCCTTTACATTGAACAGTACCCTGCACCCCTTTACATTACACAGCCCCCCCATAGCTCTAGACACCTGTATGTTACACAGACACCCCCTGACAGTTCTGGACCCCCTGCATTTTTTTAAATGTAATCTACTGTGACACCAGATATGAGTGGTGGCACTGGGCAAGTGGGCACAGTAAACGCTGTGAGCCTGAGACACGCTGGCAGACAACTGACTACTATTTTCTATTGCAGTGATTTTTTTTTTTAAATGTTATCTACTGCAATGTCAGTGATCGTCTGTTCCCTGATATAGGGAAAGACAATCATTGATGTCACACGTCCAGCACCGCCCCCCTACAGTTAGAAACACATATGAGGTCACACTTAACCCCTTCAGGCTTTATGCCAGTTTGTACCACTAGGGGAGTGCTGTGAGTCCTGCTGGGAGGACTTCCAGTTAGGTCCTCTACAAAAACTTCCAGCATGCTAAGAGAGATGCTCCAACCTGGAACCAGATCTGTGTGGATAGTCTGGGGAGTGTGGAAAAAAAATGTGTGTTACCGGCGCCAAGATGATATCAATATTCTTATTAAGTCTTGCTGCAATACAAAGTGCAACCTTGAAGGTTGGATTTAGATTTGTGTATTTGTGAAGTGAATTGCGCTAACTTATATTGTTATAAACATTTTACCACAACTGGTCCTGTAAACTTGTTACTCAAAAAAACAAAAAAGTATGTACATGTGTCTGTGGTTGTTAGTTAATGTGCAAACAAACAATCAACAAATAATGTGCAATAAATACTAATACAGTGCCCTGTGCCAAACTATAACGTATGGATTTCTCAATCCATCAAAAAACTGTGAAATAAATCCCCAATTTTTTAAAATATACTGCTATTACAATCCACAGATTGAATGTGCTCCAAGAAAGCAAGAAAATATATTATATACGGAAAAAAAAATATAAAAAGATAAAAAGTAAAAAAAAAATATATGTGCTAAGAAAGTCCTTAATAGATATTTCTTGCAATGATGCCCAGCTGAGTTTCCACCTTCACCGCAAATAGTGTCTACACCGTCACCGGACAAAATGGCCACTCACCAGATGGACCCAGAAATCTGCTTTTGGTTCATATGGATAACCACTCCCTCTCTCAGTATTGTAGATAGAGGCTCCTGCGCTACCGAGGGGGGTGGTGGAGTGGGATGGGGTCACTGCTGCAAACACCTGACACTCTGTCCTGGGCAGAGAGAAGTAGCAAATGGAAAAAACAAGGGGGGTGGTGTCTGCGCTGTGAAAAGTGGGTGAAATCCAAGGGTGGTACGGGAATAAATCCCTGGGCTGGTGAACGTGGGGGAGGGGGGGGAAGGGGTGGTGTTTTTAGAACAGAGTGATAGCGTACATAAGTTTAGTGTCAATACGTAAACCGTCAAAATGTAGCACAAAAGATAATATTGAATACTAAACAATGGCAAGTGACAAAAAAGGAGTATAAATTCACAAGCAGTAAAATGTACACAATGTGCTGGTCCAAGTAATGTGAAATCAGGGAGAGCTACCGCTAGGGGCGCCCCTGAATGTGTAACACAGTGAACAATACAAATAATAATATATAAATCAGTGAAGAAATGCAAAAAAGTCTCTGAAAGTGTTTCCCAAATGTCCCAGAAGACAGGTTCCAAAGATGTCCCAGAAGACAGTTTCTAAAAGATGGAGGAAATGGTGCCGGGAAAGGACGTGGTACAGTGAACACCTCAGGTGGTCCCTAGCCCCTCACCTCACGGCTATGGCACGGATAGCCAAATAAAACCACCTCTGGCAGGGGGAGGAGGAATACACTTCAATGGACAGAAACGACATCAGCACTCAGCAGTAAGGCATGGAGAAGATACAAAGCAAGTAGGATATGGTGTTATGGAAGTGTCTAAACAGGCAACATCATACACTCATACATCCACTCACATGGAGGTGATGGATGGTGGGCCTATCTCCCACGAACACCGAGTTCGTCCTAAGTCCTGGATGCACACCTGGCTCCTCTTCTTCTGTGTCTGAGCTGGGTGGACACTTGGAGCAGATAGAGGGGACCCTCACACAGCATATAGGATGGGAGAAAGAAAGACCATAGTACAGCCCCGCAAAAATGGAACAGGTTTATTAAAACATATAGATGCACTCACATTTGGATGATAAAAACTGGGCACAGAAACCAAACGGACGGCAGGGGGGTCTTGCTGCGTCAGGCGTGTGGACTCTGATGCTCCTTGATCCCTATATATTTATATATTATTATTTGTATTGTTCACTGTGTTACACATTCAGGGGCGCCCCTAGCGGTAGCTCTCCCTGATTTCACATTACTTGGACCAGCACATTGTGTACATTTTACTGCTTGTGAATTTATACTCCTTTTTTGTCACTTGCCATTGTTTAGTATTCAATATTATCTTTTGTGCTACATTTTGACGGTTTACGTATTGACACTAAACTTATGTACGCTATCACTCTGTTCTAAAAACACCACCCCTCCCCCCCCTCCCCCACGTTTACCAGCCCAGGGATTTATTCCCGTACCACCCTTGGATTTCACCCACTTTTCACAGCGCAGACACCACCCCCCTTGTTCACTCCCTCTCTCAGGTTTATCAGCAGTCACTCCCAATGCTTTGGCTGTAGTTTCGTATTATATCCGCTCATGTAACATATAAAAGACTATCATGGTGTAGTAAATCAAATAATTTATTATGATTAAAACATATAGGGCCAGATTCACGTATTCCAGAGCATCTTTGCTCTGGAGTAACGCTTCTGATTTGCGTTGCGCTGCCGAATTTTTAGGAGCAAGTGCTGTCATTCACGAAGCACTTGCTCCTAAAGTTGCGGCAGCGCATCGCAAATGAGCCGGCGGAATTCAAATGTCGCGGGTACGGGGCGTGTAGTATGCTAACTACGCGCGATCCCGCCGCCGACGTACTGCGCATGCGTCGAGTGTCAAAACATCCCCGTGCGCATGCTCCAAAATCTGTGAATGAACGTCAATGACGTCACATTCCCATTCATGACCGTTTTACGCAAGCGACGTTTTTTTTTTTTTTCCCGACGCGATGACGACGCCTATACCTAACATAGGATACTCCAACCCCATGTAGGTATATCTATGCGCCGCGTATCCCGTCCGGAAACGTCGTAACGTCACTGCGTCGCGCCGGATTTCGATCGTGAATTGCCGATTTCCGCTCATTAACATATTTTTTGAGCGTAAATCGGCGGGAACGCTCCCGGGGCAATTTTTAAGTTGAAGTAACGATGCGATGGCGAAACTCAGTTACGCTCATCGCATCGGAACTTCAACCCGGCGTTTCTTGTTTTCTGGTTACAGAAAACAGAAACGCCGGCTCAAAGCCACTGTTACGCTGGCGGATCACTCGATCCGCCAGCGTAACCTTTCATGAATCTGGCCCATAGTTATTCCACTCACATATAAAAGTGCCTAGGAGCCGGCACTGAGCTAATCCAGCCGTAAATAGGAGTATGCAAATGTACGAGTGTGTCCTGGTCCGCACGTGTGATGCCTCACTTTGTCGCTTGCGTTCCCAGCCTCGTTATACTGGCAGATATATAGGCAGATTACTGGGTCCATCTGGTGAGTGGCCATTTTATCCGGTGACGGTGTAGACACTATTTGCGGTGAAGGTGGAAACTCAGCTGGGCATCATTGCAAGAAATATCTATTAAGGACTTTCTAAGCACATATATATATATTTTTTTACTTTTTATATATATTTTTTTTCGTATATAATATATTTTCTTGCTTTCTTGGAGCACATTCAATCTGTGGATTGTAATAGCAGTATATTTTAAAAAAATGGGGATTTATTTCACAGTTTTTTGATGGATTGAGAAATCCATACGTTATAGTTTGGCACAGGGCACTGTATTAGTATTTATTGCACATTATTTGTTGATTGTTTGTTTGCACATTAACTAACAACCATAGACACATGTACATACTTTTTTGTTTTTTTGAGTAACAAGTTCACAGGACCAGTTGTGGTAAAATGTTTATAACAATATAAGTTAGCGCAATTCACTTCACAAATACACAAGTCTGGGGAGTGTGATGTCTGTGCGGTGAGACCAAGCCTGTGTGGCTATTGCTAAGAGATTTAAACAGCAGGGAGTCAGGGACTGGGGCAGCACAAGGCTGTACCCAGTTGTTCGTTAGGGACACCAACATTTATAGCGAGCAGGTCAAGTTGATCAGGATTTATTTTTGTATTTCTTTTGTTTTCTGTCATATTTTTATTTGTATATAGTTCAAATAAAACCGCACTTTTTTTGTTTTCCTCCTACCACTGTCTGCTGTGCCTAATGTTTTTTGTGTGCTGAACCCTTCCAGGGGGTCACACACACCCACTGCCAGGCTAACCCGTCACAGTTGGTAGAGAACCAGTGGCAGTTTCTTTAAAGGCCAGCATGGAGATGTGGTACTGGACAGATGGGCCCAGTTTACGCTATGAGCCAAAGACACCCTTGCAGACAAACGACTACTATTCTGTATTGCAGTGAATTTTGTTCTTATATGTTATCAACTGTGCCAACAAAATATAGATGAGATGTGGCATTGGACAGGTGGGCACAGTTTACGCTATATGAGCCAAAGACACCCTGGCAGACAAATGACTAATATTCTGTATTTGCAGTGAATTTTGTTCTTATATGTTATCAACTGTGCCAACAAAATATAGATGAGATGTGGCACTGGACAGGTGGGCACAGTTTACGCTATATGAGCCAAAGACACCCTGGCAGACAAATGACTAATATTCTGTATTGCAGTGAATTTTGTTCTTATATGTCATCAACTGTGCCAAAAAAATATAGATGAGATGTGGCACTGGACAATTGGGCACAGTTTACGCTATATGAGCCAAAGACACCCTGGCAGACAAATGACTACTATTCTGTATTGCAGTGAATTTTGTTCTTATATGTTATCAACTGTGCCAACAAAATATAGATGAGATGTGGCACTGGACAGGTGGGCACAGGTTACGCTATGAGCCTGGGCACCCTAAATTACACAGCACCCCACAGCTCTGGGCCCATTTATATAGCACCCTGCACCACTGGACCCCTTTATATTACACAGCACCCTGCACCTCTAGTCTAGCTAAACTCAATACAGTGTATAAATATATATACAAAACCTGGAATGCATATATATCCTCTACACACTAACTCTATCTGACTAGCCTGCCTGCCTGCCCTATCTAACTCCAAAAAATTACACTCTCTCCCTCTGTCTGTCTCTCTCTGTACACCACGCAGCACAGATTAAAGAGAAAAAAAAAACAGACTAATTGATTAGCCATACAAAGGGCCGTTTGGGGTGCTGTCAGGACGCTGTTCTAACAGCAGAGATCAGATGAGTCTTTCAGGACTGGAGTACACTGGCCTAGCTATCGCTTTCCCTATAAAATCAGCAGCAGCAACACTGTCCCTCCTCTCACTCTGACTGCAGGTTCAGAATGAATCTAAAATGGATGCTGCCCTAGAGGTGGGAGGGTCAGGGAGGGAGGGTATGCTGCTGATTGGCTGGAATGTGTCTGCTGACTGTGAGGTACAGGCTCAATAATGACGAATAGGGGGTGGGTCGAACATCGTATATGTTCGCCGGCAGCGGCGAACGCGAACAAGCGATGTTCGCCGGGAACTGTTTGCCGGCGAACCGTTTTATACATCTCTAATTATGACATCGGAAATAAAGAGTTACAGGCAATTAAGGAAGCCTTTTGTGAATGGAGGTATCTGCTGGAAGGGGCTAAACATCCAGTAACTGTTCTCACTGATCATAAAAATCTAGAATTCATTCGTTCTGCCAAGAGGATGTCTTCTAGACAAGCACATTGGTCACTGTTCTTTTCTAGGTATAATTTTATCATCTTGTATCGACCTGGGTCAAGGATTGGTAAGGCTGATTAGGGATGAGCTTCGTGTTCGAGTCTAACTTCGACTCAAACAAGTATGTACGACAGTTCATCGAAATACGAGCGTTACGGGCCGTTCCCACCAAATTCGAGTGGTGTGTCACGGCTCATAATTCACTGTGGCATCGCAGTGAATTGCTGGCTGATGATTGGCCAAGCATGCACTATGACCTGCATGCTTGGCCAATCACAGCTTGCAAAAAACACGCCCCACACTATAAAAGGCTGCCTGCAGGTTGGCCTTGTGTAGTGTGTTGTGATGGTTAAGAGAGAAGACAGAGAGAGAGAGAGTGTGTCATTTTTTTTAGGTAGATAGAGCAGGCAGGCTAGTCAGTTAAAGTTACAGTGTGTAGAGGATATATATGCATCCCAGGTGTTGTAAATATATATATTTATACACTGTATAGTTTGGCTAGATCATCTCTTCCTAATTTATTGGCAGGCAAGTGATTGTGCTAGCTGCAGTATTCTCACGTGTACTGCCTGTGTCAGTGTGCACCTAAAGCTACGTGGTGTGTGTACTGTCTTTGTCCTCTGCAGTTTGCACCTAAAGCTACTTGGTGTGTACTGCCCGTGTCCTCTGCAGATTGCACCTAAAGGTACTTGGTGTGTACTGGCCGTGTCCTCTGCCGTTTGCACCTAAAGCTACGTAGTGTGTACTGCCTTTGTCCTCTGCAGGTTGCACCTAAAGCTACTTGGTGTGTACTGGCCCTGTCCTCTGAAGTTTGCACCTAAAGCTACTTGGTGTGTACTGCCCGTGTCCTCTGCCATTTGCACCTAAAGCTACGTAGTGTGTACTGCCTGTGTCCTCTGCAGTGTGCACCTAAAGCTATGTGGTGTGTGTACTGCCTTTGTCCTCTGCAATTTTCACCTAAAGCTATGAGGTGTGTGTACTGCCTTTGTCCTCTGCAGGCCTTTGGTATGTCTGGAAGGCAACAAGGAGAGGCAGAGAGTCATGAGGGCAAGCAGGCTCTACATCTAGAAGCAACAATGCTGGTCGTGGACACGGTGCATCCTCAACAGCACGTGGCCGTGGGACACGCTCGTCCTTTTTTTCGACAGCTGGCCATGTTGAGCTGCAACATGCCAAAGACTTAGTAGAGTGGATGACCAAGCCGTCCTCATCCTCCTCATTCTCTCTCACCCAGGCTCAGGGTACTTTGTCTGGCAAAGCAGCTGCCAAGGCGTCCTCTTCCTTTTGCTCAATGGCATCAGTCACTCCTTGCCTAGCCCCACCATGTCCTCCTGAGGAGTCCCCCGAACTGTTTGACCACAGTGTTGGGTACATGCTGCATGAGTATGTGCAGCGTTTTGAAGATGATGGTACACAGTTAGAGGAAGGCAGTAACGAGAGCCCAGAGGGAGGATGCCCAAGAAGGACAGCATACTGCCAGGTTTTCTACAGTGATGAGGAGGGGGGATGATTAGGTCACTGACTCTACGTGGGTGCCTGATAGGAAGGAGGAGGAGGAGGAGGCACAGGCACATCTCCAACGAGGCAGGATGCCCTCCAGGGGCCAGCCTAAGGGCAGCACACCGACTGCATCACAACGCAGAGCTACGCATGTGCAGGGTGTCTGCTGTGTCTCAGCATTATTCCATAAGTTCTTTGGTGTGGGCCTTTTTTGAGACGACTGCATCAGATCGCACCGCTGCTATTTGTAACATATGTTGCAAGCGTATCTCGCGTGGCCAAAACATCACTCGCTTGGGCACCATATGCTTGACCAGACATATGTCGACCTGCCATGCAGTTCGTTGGCAAGCGTACCTCAAACACCCACACCAAAGAACAAAGCGGACCTCCCCTTGCCCCTCATCAGCTGGGATCTCCAACCCACTATACACTCAGGGCCAGATTCTCATATATTTTCGGCGGCGTAGCGTAAGCCATTTACACTACGCCGCCGCTGCGTACTAGAGCAAGTGCTTTATTCTCAAAGCACTTGCTCCGTAGTTTGCGTTGGCGTCTCGTAAATCGCCAAGCGTAAACCCGCGCAATTCAAATGGGGCGGCTTGTATTTAAATTAAGCGCGCCCCCGCGTCGAACGAACTGCGCATGCGCCGGCCGGGGAAAAAGCCCAGTGTGCATGCTCCAGCTCACGTCGGGAAGCGTCGGGAAGCGTCGTTGAAACCGACGTCAAAACGACGTGAGCGTCATTTACGCAAGTCCCTATTCGCGAACGAGTTAGTAAAACGACGTAAGCGACGGAAAAAGCCAACGCTGACCCGACGCCATACTTAACATGGCATCCGACGGGACACGACGGCATCCGACGGGACCTCGTAAGGTTACTCCACATACGCGACGACGGGGCGGCGTAAAAGCGATCGAGAATCGGCGTACTACTTCATTTGCATATGCAAATGAAAAAACAACGTAAAGGCCACCTAGTGGCCGGAGTTGTCATTACACCTACGATCCGAAAGTGTAATGCTTTTACACTTGTCGGATGTAGAAGCGTATCTATGCAAAAGTGATGCTCAGCATCACACGCATAGATACGAGACAAAAAAAAAGGCGATACTCCGTCGTAACGCCTCTGAGAATCTGGCCCTCAGTCCTTTCTGAAGCCTGCACTGATAGGACTGAAGGTGTAGAATTAGGTGTGTCACAGCCTAGTACATCCCGGCAATCTAATATTGGTACACCGATGGCAGTTTGTACCAGGCAAATTTCCCTGCGCCAGCTGCTGCAGCACTAAAAGAAGTACTCTCCCAGCCATCCACATGCCCAGCGGTTGAATGCTAGCTTAGCTAAATTGCTAGCACTTTAACTGCTGCCTTTTCAGTTGGTAGATTC
This sequence comes from Rana kukunoris, assembly GCA_029574335.1. Lineage (NCBI taxonomy): Eukaryota > Metazoa > Chordata > Amphibia > Anura > Ranidae > Rana > Rana kukunoris. Next base: position 75,391,535 of record CM056054.1, on the reverse strand, counting down.
TGCCCATTTCCGTGAGTTTGTGGAATGTGCGGTACCTCAGTGGCAAGTTCCCAAACACCACTTTTTCTTACAGAAGGCGATTCCAGTTTTCTACCGGCATGTGGAAAGCAATGTCCATGCCTCGCTGGACAGGGCGGTCAGTGGTAAATTGCATATTACGCTGACTCATGGTCCAGCAGGCATGGACAGGGACGTTACCTATCTTTCACGGTGAATTGGGTGACTCTGCTGGCAGCTGGGAAGGACGCAGGACAAGGTACAGTAGTGTTGGAGGTTGTTGGAGGTTGTTCCATCATCACGCCTCCAAAATGCCACTACTGGTTGTGACACACCTCTCTCCTCCACCCCCTGCTCTTCTTCTTCCTCTGTGGCCTCTTCCTATGCTGATGTGTCCTCGGAACCAGCGGTGCTCTGTAGGCCTTCAAGGAGCTACGCAGGTATGCAGGCAAAGAGATGCCATGCGGTGCTTGAGCTGGTGTACGTGGGGGACAGGAGCCACACTGGGGAAGAGGTTCTGTCAGCTCTGCAGGGGCAGGCTCAGAGGTGGTTGACACCACCCCAGCTTAAGCCAGGAATGGTGGTTTGCGACAATGGCACAAACCACCTCTCCGCCCTGCGACAGGGACAACTGACCCTTGTGTCCTGTTTTGCTCATGTGGTTCAGCGGTTCTTGGGCAGGTACCCAGGCTTACAGGATGTCCTGAAGCAGGCCAGGAAAGTCTGTGTGCATTTCCGATGGTCATATAATGCCAGTGCTCGGCTGGCAGACCTCCAAGGGGAATACAACCTGCCCAAGAACCGCCTAATCTGTGACATGCCCACCAGGTGGAACTCTACGTTGGTCATGCTGCAGCGGCTGCACACACAGCAGAGGGCCATCAATGAGTATCTGTGGCAATATGGCAGCAGAACTGGGTCAGGGGAGCTTGGTTTTTTCCCCACGCCAGTGGGCCATGATCAGGGATGCATGCACTGTCCTGTCACCATTTGACAGAGAAAAACAACAAAAACAGGCGCCACTTAGAAAAGACTGTAAACTTTTAATGTATAGACAGCATTAAAGTACTCACATAGAAGTTACTGTATTTAGGCATATGGGTGAAGTCCAAAGGAGAGTCAGTCTCTCAGCCGTGTTGGTAAAGTCCCCATGTAGTAGCTGCTCAGTGTTGCAACGATAAGCATGGGCTGCATAGATGAACGCACATGCCTGTTTTCCACACAGGAGATCTCCGGGTGAACTGTGCAGCAGCTTAATGGAGGGCTGAAGTGCACGCTGGGATGCAACGGCGTGAGGGAGAGGAAATATGACGCCACAGGACCACAATGCAAAGCGTTTCAGTGCTAGCGCTGTGAGTTCTGGGGGATCACAGTGCACACCTTTCCCAAGATGATTGAAAAGGCTGTTGGTAGCCTGCTTATGTATGCCTATGTTGCCACCTAGTGGAGGAGAAGTGCAAATAACCTCAACAAGACTGAGGGATTATGCACTCGTAATGCACATTCTTAGAAGTAACAAAGATAAAATGGTGTGCACTCTGAGGACGAATAAAAACCTATAAAAATACATAAAAATACATAGTAGGACCCATAAGAAATATATAAATAGATCATAAAAGGAACTTTGGTTTTTCTGCACCCTGGTTACTTCCACTTGAGTCCAGTGTCACATACTTGGTCATAAGCCCAGGACTTAAGCTTGCACGGGGTGATTTTGCTATAGCCCCCCCTCTTCCCAATCTTCCCCTCATACTGCCTATCATCACAGGGCAAAAAAAAAAAAGAGCAGCAGATAACCAGGGGCCGTAAACAAAAATTTGGATAATGATGTTCCTCCCGGATAGCAACATAAAAAAAGGAACAGACCACAGACAGTAGAGAGAAATAGTTTGTTCTCAGTTCTTTTGCACTTTGCACTTTGTGACCCCCAATATGCTCTCACTTACCAGCGTTGGAAAAAAAAAATCAACTTTGGCTGTAAACCCAAAGAAAAAAAAACACAGGATTTTTTTGTAATAGGTACAGAAAGATCAGTTAATTGATTATTCCTCACTCATTCTTCTGTGCTTGCAACATTTCGGTTTTTCCAATATTCAGAGGCAAGCGAAAAAAAAAAACGAACGACATAAACAGTATGTCTTGGCCACGCTGTACCTTCTATTCAGCGCTCGTCCTACTTGAGCCAACCGACTTCTCCTCCACATACGAGAGAAGCACCCAGCAGCTAGAGAGCCGGGGAAATGGGTTCATAGTGATGGGGGCGTTCAACGCTCAGCCTTCAGACATGAGGGACTGGAAACCTGGAGCTCACGGCGTGCTCTCGTCCAGCGCCATTGCCAGACTCCTCCCTCGCCCTTACAGACTACTAAGGAATGGCAAACTGAAGTAAAGGAGAAAAGGGAGAAGAAAACTTAAAGTAAAGTAGCATCAGAAGTAAGCATATATACAGAGCTCCAGGAAGAAATAGAGGTTGAAATATGCCGCGTACACACGATCACTTTTTGCGATGAAAAAAAACGACGTTGTATCTCATGAAAAAAAATTATGTTTTTCAAACTTAATTTTCCAAAACGACGTTGTGTACACACTATCGTTTTTCCCAAAAAGTCTAGCAAAGCGCCGTGACGTCCATCACGTACGACGGAACTATAAAGGGTAATTTGCATGCGGAAGACGGCCTCTTTTGCTGATATCGTGTTGCTGCGTGTTAGTAAACGTTTGGTGAGAGACGATTCGCGCTTTTCAGTCTTCGTGCTTTAAATATCGTTTACTGTCGTACAGTTTGTGCTTTTGGGGTCGTATTTGTGTTACAGAGCTTGTTTTCCGATCGTATCTGTTTTGGTAGTGCGTTCTTGTCTACACGTTCCTGTTTTGCAGGTCCGTTCTTCAGAGGCCTTTCTGTACTTCAGAGCGGTGTTTTAGTGCGATCTGATTTGACAACCGTTTTCTAGCCATGTTGAGGGTACGTTCTCGTCGCCGAGATCGTGCTGTGCTTCTAGTTAGGATGTGTGCTGCATCCCGGCTCAAGTCCTTGAGGAGGGCGAGGAGGACTTTGTGGGCCAAGAACTGGTTTCTTCGCAGGGACCAGTTCTCTCATATGCCTCTGCTGCGGGAGATCCAAGATAATAACCCTGATAATTTCAGGAATTTTCTTTGGATGTCTGACCCCGTATTCCAGCAGCTTTTGGCTTCGGTGTTACCATATATCACCAGGCAGGACACCGTTATGCGGGAAGCCATCACTGCTGAGCAGCGGCTAGTTGCTACCTTGAGGTACCTGGCAACAGGGAGAAGTCTGCAGGACTTGAAGTTCTTGACGGGCATCTCCCCCCAGGCTCTGGGCCTCATAATTCCCCAGACCTGTTCTGCCATCATTCATGTTCTGCAGGAGGACTATATTAAGGTAAGTGATGCCCTTTAAATGCACAAACTATGTTTTATTTTGTCTTTTGTATTTGTTTCAATTTGTTTGGTTTTAAACAGTCCCTAACCTGTTTGTGATCTGCTGGGAATGTTCCCTTTCATCTCCATGCATGCTGTATTCATTTTATATTTGCTCCTACATGCATCTTTTGTTTTGCCAACCTGTCCAGCTTTATTTTATTTTTTTGTGGCCCAAACCCACCTAGCATAGTCCCCTATATCCCCCTATATTTTGTCCTATATTGTAGTGCTGTCAATAGAAGTCCCTATATCCCCCTATATTTTGTCCTATATTGTAGTGCTGTCTATAGAAGTCCCTATATCCCCCTATATTTTGTCCTATATTGTAGTGCTGTCTATAGAAGTCCCTATATCCCCCTATATTTTGTCCTATATTGTAGTGCTGTCTATAGAAGTCCCTATATCCCCCTATATTTTTGTCCTATATTGTAGTGCTGTCTATAGAAGTCCCTATATCCCCCTATATGTTTGTCCTATATTGTAGTGCTGTCTATATAAGTCCCTATATCCCCCTATATGTTTGTCCTATATTGTAGTGCTGTCTATATAAGTCCCTATATCCCCCTATATTTTTGTCCTATATTGTAGTGCTGTCTATAGAAGTCCCTATATCCCCCTATATTTTTTCCTATATTGTAGTGCTGTCTATAGAAGTCCCTATATCCCCCTATATGTTTGTCCTATATTGTAGTGCTGTCTATATAAGTCCCTATATCCCCCTATATGTTTGTCCTATATTGTAGTGCTGTCTATATAAGTCCCTATATCCCCCTATATGTTTGTCCTATATTGTAGTGCTGTCTATATAAGTCCCTATATCCCCCTATATTTTTGTCCTATATTGTAGTGCTGTCTATATAAGTCCCTATATCCCCCTATATTTTTGTCCTATATTGTAGTGCTGTCTATAGAAGTCCCTATATCCCCCTATATTTTGTCCTATATTGTAGTGCTGTCTATAGAAGTCCCTATATCCCCCTATATTTTGTCCTATATTGTAGTGCTGTCTATAGAAGTCCCTATATCCCCCTATATTTTGTCCTATATTGTAGTGCTGTCTATAGAAGTCCCTATATCCCCCTATATTTTTGTCCAAATTGTAGTGCACGCACAACCCCCCCCCCCTCTTTATTTTCTAATTGTATAAATTACCTTTTTTTTTTTTTTTTAGAGGTCTCAAACTCATCTTGGGCCTCCACTCCCTTTATTTTTTGTAGGATTGTGACCATCAGTGGGTGTGATTAATCTGCTTTAGTGATCCCTTATTTTCCCATTTTTAATAATACTTCAAACTAATGTTTTTTTTTTTTTTTTTTTTTTTGGTATCAAAAAATGTTTTGTGATGTTCTTTTAGGAAAGTGTTTGTTTGATTTTTTTTTTGTTTGGTATCTACAGTTCCCCACCACGCCACAGGAATGGCAGACTGTGGCAGCGGACTTCTCCCAGCGATGGAGCCATTGACGGCACGCACGTCCGCATCGTGCCACCACCCCATTCCGGATCCCATTATTTCAACTACAAAGGGTTCCACAGTGTTGTTCTGATGGCGGTGGTTTCTGCCAATTATAAATTTCTCTACCTAGACGTTGGGAAAAATGGGCAGATGTCGGACGGTGGTGTCTTTGCCGAGACCGAGTTTGCCCAACGGCTTCAGTCGGAGGACCTGGGATTGCCGCCTGCGGAGGAGAATGAAGAGGGTCTGCCCTTCGTTTTTGTCGCATATGAGGCTTTCGCATTGGGTCCCCACCTCATGAGGCCATTTCCCCAACGCGCCCTCACCCCTGAGAGGAGGGTGTTCAATTACAGGCTGGCCAGACGTGTGGTGGAAAATGCATTTGGCATCATGGCCAGCTATTTCTGACTGCCATAAACCTGGCCGAATATAAGTTTAACTACATAATTATGTGTTGCTGCATTCTCCACAATTATTTAAGAAGACATTCTTCAACTTATTTAACTGTTTTGCCTGATGACCCAGTTGAACTTCCAGAGGCGGCTCGTGAGGCTGCCCATCCACAATTGGCCCCCTGAAACGCATGTGCTGTGCAGCAGGCATATGTGGACTATTTTATGGGTAGGGGGGCCATTCCAATGCCAGATCTTGGCTGAATCATTAAATTAATTTTTTGCCTGAAACAGTCTTTTCTTTGTTCTTTAATGAATTTATAAGGTTTGTGTTTTTATTTTATCTCCTAGGTCAGTGATGGCGACCTTGGCACCCCAGATGTTTTGGAACTACATTTCCCATGATGCTCATGCATTCTGCAGTATAGTGGAGCATCAAGGGAAATGTACTTCCAAAACATCTGGAGTGCCAAGGTTCGCCATCACTGTCCTATGTTATCATTGTGCCATGTGTTTGTGATGGACTGAAATAACTATCCATCATTGTTTAATGTTCTCAGCATACATTTGTTTGAGGTATTTTCTATTCATCATTGAGCTTAAATAACAAGACACATATTTTTTTTTTGCATCTTGAAAAACATTATTACTTTTTAACATTACACTCTTTTTGATTTACAAAACAAATAAAATCACTTTTTTGTTACATTATTCAAAAAACAAAATCACTTTTTTTTTTTTTACATTAGTCAAAAAATAAAATCACTTTTTGCTATTTTTTTTTACATTAGTCAAACAATAAAATCACTTTTTTTTTTTTACATTAATCCAAAAATATATATATATATATTTTTTATAAACCAAACCTGTATAACATTTTTGAAATTACAAAATAAACACAAAATAAATCAAAACCTACCCAAATAATCAATTACATTTTTAATTTGTAGCTCCACCCCTTTGGATTTTTCAATCACTTCTCTTGCAGTGACCTGGATGTCCTCTAGTTGTTCCCTGAAGGACCATATTTCGGACAGCACGAACTTGGCAGTATCCCTGTCCATTGTCGCTGCACGACTTGCTCCTGAAATGTGGGAACAAAAAAGGTATTAAAATTCGGAAGACCTACATCTAGATCATGGGTCTTCAAACTACGGCCCTCCAGTTGTTCAGGAACTACAATTCCCATCATGCCTAGTCATGTCTGTGAATGTCAGAGTTTTACAATGCCTCATGGGATGTGTAGTTCCACAACAGCTGGAGGGCCATAGTTTGAGGATCCCTGATCTAGATTACCTGGGTATGGGTGGTATCTTGAAAATTTACCAGATGTGGTGGCAGCGTCATCATCCCTCGGGGGTGGGGCTTGGGAAGTTCCGTCCTGCCTTGCTGCTTCACTGCGCCCTAGGAGATTGAAGATAGGGAAAAAAGAAAGGTAAAAGATTATAAAGAGATATGAGTAAGAACTTAAAATACAAGTACAGAGTATATAAACATGTGCATAAACCACTGCTGAGCAGACTCTCCCTTTTCTGTTTATTGGTCATATTTACTAAGCTTTTCACATCGACTTTAATTTATGTACAAATCCACATTACAAAAGATCACAAGTGAAGTCACATTACACCAAAAATGGCAAGAGATTCCTGTTTGGGGACACATGAAGTGGTCGTAGGAGTCGTCGTCGTTTGTTCAAATTATAACAAATACAAAGACGTTTTTTGGGAATGATATAGTGTTTATACACTCCATTTTGTCCATGCGAACTAGGCGCATGATGATATTTAGCACGAAGATTGTCATTTAGTAGGTCGAAAAACAACGTATGAACGACGACTCCTCCGACCACTTTTTGTGCCCACAAACAGATACAGTACAACCTGAAATTAAAATCACATGGCACAATTAACAAACACCACAAATGTGTCAAAAAATAAAAAACGTACTGTTTGCCCGAATCAGCCTATTGATTTGCTTGAGTTGTTCTGGCTCTCTGTTTTTGAGGTCTGACCACCTCTTTCTTAATTGCTCTTGACTCCTGCGTTGGCCAAATTTGTCATGCAGCCTCCTGATCACCTTCTCCATGATGTCGGCCTTCACCTTATTTGTATGCATGTAAGGGCCATGCTTCCCATCATAATCCTCCCTTTGTAATATGGTGACCATCTCCACCATCTCCTGGAAGGCCATGTTTGAGGCCTTGTATCTCCGCCGGGATCGTCCGGTTGGCTGGGCCTGGCCTGCCTGATGGCTTGAGCTTGCCATATTTGTCGCCATCTTTTTCTTCCCTAAAACACACCCACAAAGAAAGAGCGAGAAAGGGGCGTGGAAAAGACGAGACCGAACGTCAGGGGCGGGATCTCGTGCATCGTGTCACACGTTCGCGCCGTTTAAAGGGATCCACGTCATTGCAAGTGCCGTTCACAACCTGCGGAACAAGGCGGAAGAGACGATCGGATCATAAGACGGTATGTAGCTGGATTATGGACATTAATAATATTAGGGAACAGTGGATGATTGTGTGGGCTAGAAGATATGGGGGGTTATTTACTTAAAGGAAAAGCCACTTTGCACTACAAGTGCACTTGGAAATGCAGTCGCTGTAGATCTTGAGGAGGACATGCAAGGAGAATTTTAAAAATAGCATTTTAGCATGCACATCATTGGCTGATAAAATCAACAGAACTTCCCCTCATTTCTGATCTACCCCTCTCAGATTTATACAACGATTGCACTTCCAAGTGCACTTTCAGTGCAATTGAAGTGCAGAGTGTATTTTCCTTTCATAAATAACCCCCATGGTGTTAAAAGCTAATTAGTAGTAGTGGCTTGACTGACACTAGGCTTTGGTTTTTGTTTTGTACATGCAGAACTAATGGAGGCCTTTAAGGATCCCGAATTTCTGACAGAATTTATCCGGAGATGGAAGGAACATCCAGTGCTCTGGCAATCAAAAAGCAAAATCAATACAAACAAAGATGCCCGGAAGAAAGCAAAGGAGGCCCTGCTTGAATTTGTAAAAACAAGGGTCCCCAACGCAACATTGGAGACTGTGAAGGCAAAAATAAATTCGCTTCGGGGCACCTACAGGACCCAACGGTCACAAGTCCTGGCCTCGATGAGATCTGGGGCTGCAGCTGACAGCGCCTACAAGCCAAACCTGTGGTACTATGGTCAGATGCAGTTCCTGGATGATCACATTGAGTCCCGGCCATCCCTGTCTACCCTTCCCCCAAGGAGGCAGTCCAGTGTTCCCTGCAGTCAGCCCTCCAGTGTTCCCTGCAGTCAGCCCTCCAGTGTTCCCTGCAGTCAGCCCTCCAGTGTTCCCTGCAGTCAGCCCTCCAGTGTTCCCTGCAGTCAGCCCTCCAGTGTTCCCTGCAGTCAGCCCTCCAGTGTTCCCTGCAGTCAGCCCTCCAGTGTTCCCTGCAGTCAGCCCTCCAGTGTTCCCTGCAGTCAGCCCTCCAGTGTTCCCTGCAGTCAGCCCTCCAGTGTTCCCTGCAGTCAGCCCTCCAGTGTTCCCTGCAGTCAGCCCTTCAGTGTTCCCTGCAGTCAGCCCTTCAGTGTTCCCTGCAGTCAGCCCTTCAGTGTTCCCTGCAGTCAGCCCTTCAGTGTTCCCTGCAGTCAGCCCTTCAGTGTTCCCTGCAGTCAGCCCTTCAGTGTTCCCTGCAGTCAGCCCTTCAGTGTTCCCTGCAGTCAGCCCTTCAGTGTTCCCTGCAGTCAGCCCTCCAGTGTTCCCTGCAGTCAGCCCTCCAGTGTTCCCTGCAGTCAGCCCTCCAGTGTTCCCTGCAGTCAGCCCTCCAGTGTTCCCTGCAGGCAAGAGCAGGCAAGCTCAGAGGAAGAGCCTGAGTTCCTGGAGGACCCAGATTTTGACCCATTGAGCCAGGTATTGCATTTTCATATCATTATTATACTTTGCATTACAAAAATGAATAAGTAATTTATGTTACAAGTGATCGAAATTATATAAATGATTGCCCAAAAAATTAGGAACATATCACTAAGCAATAGTGGCAAAACAGAATGGGGACAAGATACATAAATGCAGAGGTCATAATGAATGTGTGTCATTTTCTGGTACACCATACAGTGGCCGCAGATGTTAAACACCCTTTTTGGCCATTAACATTTTGTCCACCCTAAAGTAAAAACGGTTGGGTAAAGGCCCCCTACTTTGGAATTTCAGTCAGCATCAGCTCCCCCCCCCCCCAGCTCCAGGGGGCACATATCTAAAGCTGTGTAAGGGGCCACAGAATTAGGGATGGAGGGCCTGTGGTAAATATATTTTAGCATTCAATTATGATATGTCATTAAGTTAGAAATGTGTGTGTTGAATGAAGCCAAAAAATAAGGGAGCCAGGAAGAGGCAGGCCCCGCAGGGAGCCAGGAAGAGGCAGGCCCCGCAGGGAGCCAGGAAGAGGCAGGCCCCGCAGGGAGCCAGGAAGAGGCAGGCCCCGCAGGGAGCCAGGAAGAGGCAGGCCCCGCAGGGAGCCAGGAAGAGGCAGGCCCCGCAGGGAGCCAGGAAGAGGCAGGCCCCGCAGGGAGCCAGGAAGAGGCAGGCCCCGCAGGGAGCCAGGAAGAGGCAGGCCCCGCAGGGAGCCAGGAAGAGGCAGGCAGGGAGCCAGGAAGAGGCGCAGGGAGCCAGGAAGAGGCAGGCCCCTCTGGGAGCCAGGAAGAGGCAGGCCCCACTGGGAGCCAGGAAGAGGCAGGCCCCACTGGGAGCCAGGAAGAGGCAGGCCCCACTGGGAGCCAGGAAGAGGCAGGCCCCACTGGGAGCCAGGAAGAGGCAGGCCCCACTGGGAGCCAGGAAGAGGCAGGCCCCGCAGGGAGCCAGGAAGAGGCAGGCCCCACTGGGAGCCAGGAAGAGGCAGGCCAGGGCGCCCGCAGGGAGCCAGGAAGAGGCAGGCCACTGGGAGCAGGGAGCCAGGAAGAGGCAGGCCCCACAGGGAGCCAGGAAGAGGCAGGCCACGCAGGGAGCCAGGAAGAGGCAGGCCACGCAGGGAGCCAGGAAGAGGCAGGCCACGCAGGGAGCCAGGAAGAGGCAGGCCACGCAGGGAGCCAGGAAGAGGCAGGCCACGCAGGGAGCCAGGAAGAGGCAGGCCACGCAGGGAGCCAGGAAGAGGCAGGCCACGCAGGGAGCCAGGAAGAGGCAGGCCACGCAGGGAGCCAGGAAGAGGCAGGCCACGCAGGGAGCCAGGAAGAGGCAGGCCACGCAGGGAGCCAGGAAGAGGCAGGCCACGCAGGGAGCCAGGAAGAGGCAGGCCACGCAGGGAGCCAGGAAGAGGCAGGCCACGCAGGGAGCCAGGAAGAGGCAGGCCACGCAGGGAGCCAGGAAGAGGCAGGCCACGCAGGGAGCCAGGAAGAGGCAGGCCACGCAGGGAGCCAGGAAGAGGCAGGCCACGCAGGGAGCCAGGAAGAGGCAGGCCACGCAGGGAGCCAGGAAGAGGCAGGCCACGCAGGGAGCCAGGAAGAGGCAGGCCACGCAGGGAGCCAGGAAGAGGCAGGCCACGCAGGGAGCCAGGAAGAGGCAGGCCACGCAGGGAGCCAGGAAGAGGCAGGCCACGCAGGGAGCCAGGAAGAGGCAGGCCACGCAGGGAGCCAGGAAGAGGCAGGCCACGCAGGGAGCCAGGAAGAGGCAGGCCACGCAGGGAGCCAGGAAGAGGCAGGCCACGCAGGGAGCCAGGAAGAGGCAGGCCACGCAGGGAGCCAGGAAGAGGCAGGCCACGCAGGGAGCCAGGAAGAGGCAGGCCACGCAGGGAGCCAGGAAGAGGCAGGCCACGCAGGGAGCCAGGAAGAGGCAGGCCACGCAGGGAGCCAGGAAGAGGCAGGCCACGCAGGGAGCCAGGAAGAGGCAGGCCACGCAGGGAGCCAGGAAGAGGCAGGCCACGCAGGGAGCCAGGAAGAGGCAGGCCACGCAGGGAGCCAGGAAGAGGCAGGCCACGCAGGGAGCCAGGAAGAGGCAGGCCACGCAGGGAGCCAGGAAGAGGCAGGCCACGCAGGGAGCCAGGAAGAGGCAGGCCACGCAGGGAGCCAGGAAGAGGCAGGCCACGCAGGGAGCCAGGAAGAGGCAGGCCACGCAGGGAGCCAGGAAGAGGCAGGCCACGCAGGGAGCCAGGAAGAGGCAGGCCACGCAGGGAGCCAGGAAGAGGCAGGCCACGCAGGGAGCCAGGAAGAGGCAGGCCACGCAGGGAGCCAGGAAGAGGCAGGCCACGCAGGGAGCCAGGAAGAGGCAGGCCACGCAGGGAGCCAGGAAGAGGCAGGCCACGCAGGGAGCCAGGAAGAGGCAGGCCACGCAGGGAGCCAGGAAGAGGCAGGCCACGCAGGGAGCCAGGAAGAGGCAGGCCACGCAGGGAGCCAGGAAGAGGCAGGCCACGCAGGGAGCCAGGAAGAGGCAGGCCACGCAGGGAGCCAGGAAGAGGCAGGCCACGCAGGGAGCCAGGAAGAGGCAGGCCACGCAGGGAGCCAGGAAGAGGCAGGCCACGCAGGGAGCCAGGAAGAGGCAGGCCACGCAGGGAGCCAGGAAGAGGCAGGCAGGAAGAGGCACACGCAGGGAGCCAGGAAGAGGCAGGCCACGCAGGGAGCCAGGAAGAGGCAGGCCACGCAGGGAGCCAGGAAGAGGCAGGCCACGCAGGGAGCCAGGAAGAGGCAGGCCACGCAGGGAGCCAGGAAGAGGCAGGCCACGCAGGGAGCCAGGAAGAGGCAGGCCACGCAGGGAGCCAGGAAGAGGCAGGCCACGCAGGGAGCCAGGAAGAGGCAGGCCACGCAGGGAGCCAGGAAGAGGCAGGCCACGCAGGGAGCCAGGAAGAGGCAGGCCACGCAGGGAGCCAGGAAGAGGCAGGCCACGCAGGGAGCCAGGAAGAGGCAGGCCACGCAGGGAGCCAGGAAGAGGCAGGCCACGCAGGGAGCCAGGAAGAGGCAGGCCACGCAGGGAGCCAGGAAGAGGCAGGCCACGCAGGGAGCCAGGAAGAGGCAGGCCACGCAGGGAGCCAGGAAGAGGCAGGCCACGCAGGGAGCCAGGAAGAGGCAGGCCACGCAGGGAGCCAGGAAGAGGCAGGCCACGCAGGGAGCCAGGAAGAGGCAGGCCACGCAGGGAGCCAGGAAGAGGCAGGCCACGCAGGGAGCCAGGAAGAGGCAGGCCACGCAGGGAGCCAGGAAGAGGCAGGCCACGCAGGGAGCCAGGAAGAGGCAGGCCACGCAGGGAGCCAGGAAGAGGCAGGCCACGCAGGGAGCCAGGAAGAGGCAGGCCACGCAGGGAGCAGGAAGAGGCAGGCCACGCAGGGAGCCAGGAAGAGGCAGGCCACGCAGGGAGCCAGGAAGAGGCAGGCCACGCAGGGAGCCAGGCCACGCAGGGAGCCAGGAAGAGGCAGGCCACGCAGGGAGCCAGGAAGAGGCAGGCCACGCAGGGAGCCAGGAAGAGGCAGGCCACGCAGGGAGCCAGGAAGAGGCAGGCCACGCAGGGAGCCAGGAAGAGGCAGGCCACGCAGGGAGCCAGGAAGAGGCAGGCCACGCAGGGAGCCAGGAGTCACGCCAGCGTGATTGTATCTCCCAAATCCCTCCTATCCGGAACCCAACAAAAAGGGCCAGAAGGCTTATGCAGATGGAGGAGGAGACCCAGGCCATGCTCCGTGAAGCAACTTTTGGCCATCAGAGAGCTTGATTTTTCCTGCTTGTTTTTGTGAGTGATTTTTGGTGATTGTTTGGGAGAGAGTTGTTGTATGAATATGACTGAAAGAAAGCGCAAGAGCAATTTTACTTTGGGGAAGAAACAAATTATTGCCCGGGCCCTTACCCAATATGGGCGTTTCCTGCACGGCCCGGAGAGTGCCAACACCCCCCCGGCCAGGAAGAAGGAGATTTTGCAGAACATTACCAACCAGGTAAATTCATTGGGGGGGGGGACCCGGACACGCGAGGGGATCGTCAAGAAGATCAATAATCTCCGGCGTCTGGTCCGAAAAAAGCTGGCCAAAATGGCATCCCATGCCAGGGGCACTGGAGGGGGCCCACCATGCCCTGTTAGGCTGACAGCGGAGGAGCATGTGGTGGCCCAGACCTTTAATAGGCAACAAGTGGAGGGCCTGCCTGGCTATGACTCCAGTCAGGAGCCCGTGATGACAGGTAAGGTTTTTTTTTCCTATCTGGTGTGTAGCATGTGGGGGGGGGAATATGTGGCAAGTGTGTGGATCCTCCAACCTGTGAATGTTTTGTGTCATCCACAGATGTGCAGGAGGGTGCTGGGCCATCTGGCCTGACCGCACCATCCCCGGGACACTAGCCTGATGAGGACCCCCAGACAAGGCCGGAGTCCTCAGAGGAGTTTGAGGAGGAGGAGGAGGAGGAGGAGGAGGTCATGTCAGCCAGTGGATTGTTATTTTTGGAGGAGTCTTCCCCTCTGGCTGGCAGCAGCCAGCCCTCCATAAGAGGTAGCCCCTCCCACTCCTCCCTCAACAGGGCTCCCCTCCCAAGGGCCTCCCCTTCCCCCCGGCCACAAGCATCATCTGGAGGCAGGTAGTCATCCCAGAAGACCATGTGGGTGGCCGAGGTTCTGCCCGCCAATCTCAGAAGGGACCAGGCCCTTCAAACAAACCATCTGGGACAGGTCAGCCAGACTTTGGTGCGGATGGAGGAGAGCCTGTCCTCCATAAAGGATATGCTTGGTGACCTGGACTGCCACCCCCGGGCTCTTACAAACTGCCTAAACGAACTGCAGACTACTACAGCAGACGTTGGGCAGGATGTGAGGGCCCTCACCCAGGCTATCCAGGCCAATACGGCAACACTAAATGCTGGCCTGAACAGAATTGCCGTGGCCTTGGAGGGCAGGCCGCCAGGTGGGCAGAGACCAGGGGGTGCTCCTCCTTCCCCGGATTACCCCCTCCCATGAGTCTCCCCTGAGGAGCCATGGCCGTGGGCGGCGTGGGTCACGCCAGCGGCATTAATTTGGTTTCCCCCTTTTTTTTTTGGTGCTGGACTTTTTTACTTTGGCTTTTTATTTTTGCTGGACGATTTTTATTTATTTTTTGCGTTGTGAATGATTTTGGAATGTGGGGGTGACATTCCTGCCGGAAAAGGGGTGTCACCCTCATTTGTGGTGAAGGGTTCCCCAGGACCAGGGAGAAGTGATCCCCAGGTCCGTGTGAATGGTGTATGAATGTACAGTGACATAATTGGAGCCGTGTCGTGGCGTTGCTGCTCACAAGTCCTGCATGGTGGGCTTGTGCTAATCCAATTTGATGGGGATGTGATGTGTCTGTGCTAGGGACCACAGTGGTGTGCATGCATGCATTCTCATTGTGCCATGATTAATGTGTGTGTTTAACGTGCAAAGATGCCTAATGTGAGCTGTCTACTGGCTGCTCTTCCCTCAGAAGATGGGGTATCCTCGGTTAGGGGGGGGGGGGGGGGGATTGTCTGGTTCAGGGGTCAGGTCATCACGTATATGTCAATCTGCAGGCCCTTTCTCACTGCAAAGTTGTGCAGCATGCAACATGCACCGATGATCTGGCACACAAAGTTTGGGGAATACAACAGGGTCCCCCCAGACTTATCCAGGCATCGGAAACATGACTTCAGGAGGCCAAAGGTGCGCTCCACCACTGCACGTGTTTGGGCGTGGGCTTCATTGTATCTTTCCTCTCCTGGGGTTTGGGGGTTCCAGATAGGAGTCATGAGATGGGGTCCCAGTGCATATGCAGAGTTACCTGTAAGGGAAAAGACAGGAGGATGTTATTAGTGCATGTGCCCCTTGTGATGTGTGCATCATGGGGGGGGGGGGGACAATCATGCCTGCCACCCATGTCACTCACCAACCAGCCAGCTGTCCCCATACATGTTCTGTTCGAATTCCATTGGGATGGGGCTCTGATTGTATATGTAGCTGTCATGGCTGTATCCGGGGGGATTTGGCACGGACGTGCCATATGAGGCCTTGGGCATCGACTATCACCTGTACGTTGATGGAATGCCAATGCTTCCGATTGCGGTATATGTGCTCTGTCTCACAGGGGGCTGGACTGCCACATGTGTGCAATCAATGGCCCCCACGGTGCGTGGGAATCTGGCAATTCTGTAGAAATCTGTCATTGCCTTCAGCCGCAGGTCCTCAGTGGTGGGTTTGATGATTTGGTTGGCCATGCGTCCGAGAATTGCAGGAATAATCTGGTGCACACATCTGCTCATGGAGGATTGTGACATCCCAGCCACCACTCCACTTGTTCTTTGAAAAGAGCCACTGGCAAGGAAATGGAGTGTTGCCAGGACCTTGACCAGTGGCTGCACTGCATGTGAGCGGTGTGTTGGGCTGGTGATGTCCTCCTGCAGGGTTGTGGTTAATTCCAGAATGGCATGAGGGGTGAACCTGAAGATGCGATACACCTCAGAATCACTCATGCCAAAGAGGTCTATGCATGTGCGGTATATCCTCTCCCGTGCCCTCCTCCGTGCCCTCCTCCTTCTTTGCTCCTCTAAAGTCAGTAGTATAGCTATGAGCAAGAATGCCCCTGGCATGTTGGCATAATGTTTGTTGTCCAGCAAGTATGACTGCTCAGCTCCTCACCAACAGTGTTGCTTTAGCTGACATGTAGACGGATTGTCTAATTTTATTCCACCTTTTATATGGTCTAATTTTAGACAGGACGTGCAGCTGTTGCGCACAGCGCGTAGCCTGCGCTGCACCAACTTACTTTTGTGGATCCCTGTAACTCCCTCATTTGCATATTTGAATAGCAAATCAATGGTGTGTCTAGCGCAGTTTTGCGCGCACAGATACGCTGGTCTATCGAAATTACGCCGGTCCAAAAAAAGTAGATTTCATGCGTATATCGTTTTGGGGATGCGGCGCATCGATACTCATGTGCAGATTTAGACTTACGCCGTGCATCTCCTGTAACGCCGGCGTAATGGCTCTGTGAATCTGGCCCACAATTTCTCAGACTACAACAGCGGGAACAAGCTTATAAAATGAAAGAACAAGACAATAAAAGCAAGAGAAGGAACCTGAGAATCAGGGGGATCCCTGAACACCCCCAGAAGGAGGATTTGAAAGAAATCCTGAGGAAAATATTTAACCCTTTATTGGGAAATCAAGAAACAAATAGTATAAGGATTGAAGAAGCTTTCAGGATAAGGAGACCTTTGAGAATTCCCACAGAAAGGGACATAATAAGGTTTGAGAAACTAGAAAAAAAAATCTAATATGGAAGAGTATGAAAGGGAAGCCACCATTAAAATATGAAGAAAAACCATTAGAAATATATCCAGATCTATCCGAAGAAACATTAAAGAGAAGTTGGGAATTAAATCCTCTATTGAAAACCTTACAAGAACACGGAATACAGTATGAGGCTGTGTACACACGGCAGAGCACCTCGACGGGCAGAACGCATCGTTCCGCCCGTCGAGGTTCTCTGCCGGCCGTCGAAATCGGCGACCCGCCCGTCGGGAATGGCAACCAGCCATTCATCCAGGCGGGCCGTCGAGCAAATAGAGAGCGTGCTCTCTATTTCTGCTTGACGGGCTTCCCGACGGGAAGCTCGCCAAGAGCGTACACACGGCCGAGGTCCTCGCTGGAATGCAGCTTCCAGCGAGGTTCTCGCTGGTTTCCAGCGAGAACCTCGGTCGTGTGTACGCCGCCTAACTGGGGTTTTCCTGCATGTTTGGTGGGGGAAAAAAATGGTCAAACTGCAAAACTTTGGTTCGTTGATGAAATTCATCAGTTTTGCGGAAAACTGAATATTCCTATACCTGAAGCTCTAAGGCCACGTACACACGATCAAATCTGTCTGCTGGAAACGGTCTGCCAGACCGTTTCAGCAGACAGATTCGATTGTGTGTACAGGCGGACAGACAGATTTGGCCAGCCGACAGATTTTAAAGCATGCTTTAAAATCTGTCTGCTGGGAATCCGTCCGACCGATATGTCTGCTGGTTAGTACGCTAACCAGCAGACATATCTTCTCGCACATGCGTCGAATGGATTCGACGAATGCGCGGAAGTGTTTTACTTTCTAGCGTGGTGACGTGGCGGCGTCAACGTCATCGCCACGTCACCGCGCTGTCTGCCGGTGGGGATTTTGGTTTGACCGTGTGTACAGCGATCAAGCCAAAACAGCCCAGCAGACATATCTGTTCAAATTGGTCTGTCAGACCGATTTGAACAGATGTATTTGGTCGTGTGTACGCGGCCTTCGGAGATGCAGCACGAGACTAGAAGCTGAAACGCTGGACGAGGAAGTATGGCACTTAGTCCCCAAGAAATAGACCTGAAAGGGAAGGGACAATAACTAAGTTTTCTTAGAGAGGAGCAGTGGGGACAATGAGGATATGAGGTAGGGAGGAATAAATAGAAACAGATAGAGGGGGGCTGGAGATTGGGGTTTGGCGGGAAGCTCTTGTGTCGCCTCCATTTAAAGGGGGTTGACACTAGTGCCAGACAGTTCGCCACCTCGGCGCAACTAGCAGGCAGACCAGGGAAGCCGTAGGTACCTGCTAAAGACCATGAGTCTAGAACATCAAAATGCGCAAAGGGACTGGGGGGATGGGGGGTAGGGAACAATAGGGTAGAAGGTAAATGGTGTGTTAAAAAAAAAAAAAAACAAGAAAAAAACAGATAAACTTTGGTCGACCTGCCGTCTGTTGGTGTGGGGCGGGAGGAACTCCCAGTCCAAAACGGGACCTGGGATCCCTCCATCCCTGCCTAGGGAGAAATAAGGAAGGAAGCTTGAAGGAAGGAGCAGGAAAAAAGAAAAATGGACTCAATGTATAACATATAATGTCAGAGGGCTCAACTCTCCACAGAAGTGGCATATGGTAATACGGGAATTGGAAAGAATGGGCGCTGAAATAATATTTTTGCAAGAAACACATTTGGCATTAGAGGGTAATATTAAATTATATACTCAATCAGTTGTATTAAAGCAAACCCCCCATGCAAAAACACAATACAAGCGCTTTTGGAAGAAAAAAAAACGAAAAAATCGAAACTAACCACTCTAAATGACTGCAGCTGCTACCATTATAACTTGGTTCACGGACCAGTTTAACACATCAATTCTATTTTTACTTTACTTTCATTGTCACTGGAGCGTGGTCAGATAATGTAGCTGTTTCTATAGTCGATTCCATTACTTCTTCCAATGCCCTATGTTCAATCATTATATAGCCCAGTCTTGAATACATTCCGTGTACTTTTGAATGGTAAGTGTAGTCTTTTTATGCTTGGATGTTGAATCCTCCAGACGTCTACTAATTGATGTTCAAATAGTTGTCTTTTTAATCTTCTTAGGTCTTTTGTTTCTTTATTCACAACTCCAGAAGTAGAGTCTAGTTTACTGTCCATAGTAAAATTTTAATCTCCAGCTAATATTAAATAGCCTTTTTTAAATTCACCGAGTTCCTTTAAGATCTCTAGCAGAAATTTTTTAGGATGTTTATTGGGGCACTATACATTAGCCAGAGTGTATTTATGCCATATATGGTTCCTATCAGGAACAGATATCTACCATCCGGGTCCACCCTCCTCTCCTCTATCTTGAAACTTCCCGAAACCAATTGCCACCCCTTTTGCCCTTTTTGTAGGGGTATCTCCATAATACCATGTAGTGATTTTCTTAGAGTATAATTTAATATTTCAATAGCTGGGTAAAAAATGAATAAAACCTGAATATGTCAGAATTATATCACAATCAACCAGGCAGCGCTGGACATATGCAACATTTAAACTTTAAACAAATAAATATAGAAATATTGAATATTGTCCTTGGAATAGAAAAGTTTTTAAATGAAGAATGGCAGTCTTTCATGCAAATATTGGACTGAACAATCCTTATTCAAACAAAGTCCACTATAGCCCAAGATGATAGGTTTGGAAAGACACTGCTTCACGTCTGTGCTCATAGAAGAAAGAGGGGGGTGTGTGAGAAAAGAGAACCCCCTCTTGAGTAGCCTCTGACCGCAAAGCAAATTTATATCAGCGTGTCACAGGTGCAATCTCAGCCTCAATCACTGCTCAGCTTCTCTGAATGGCTCAGGGTTCATACATGAAAAAGATGGTAGGAAACAGACACATAGCGTGATCCTGCTTAAAAATCTTTAATCGCCCAATAAAAACGTCATCCAATACACTCACATGTATAAAACTTTAAAATGGCATATCTCACTGATTTACCCAAATCGGGTCAGGTTAACCACATCACCAAACGCTCGTTGCTGGTCAAGCTGCGAGGAGGGGAGTGATCTCTAATGCCGACTGACAATCAGACTGCTTCCCTTGGTTCAGCCCTGACTAGTTTCATCCCAAGGGATATCATCTGAGGGTGGAGCCAAGTGTCATGCATTACTGCTTTATACCCAGGAGCAAATCGCTCGCATTGCATCAGGCATCAATCCCCAGCTGACAGCTACATCAACAGAGGACAGAATGACACAGCAATGTGCAAATCAAGGGACACAGTATATTTGACAGTGTGACAATCTTTACAGAGTGCACAGCATACAATACAACAGAGTGCTGTCCTTGGCTGAAAACTGCCGGCTAATCATTTACATCCGCCGGAATTATACTAGCAGACAAAAACAGCATTCAGCATAAAAACCATATCAATAATTAAAAAAATACCAATCAAATAGTCCAAAGCGGGTGTGCCCATATGAACTGGGCACAGTCACTTTAGACAAAAAATAATGATCATGGTGTTAGTGAGAAAAAAATATATATATATATATGTAACATAAGATATAGGAATGTAAATGTATACCTAGCACCATACATTGTACAATGCATATTACCGATCAGATTGAATTGGATAGAATTCAACCAGACATAGAATGGTGCAATATTCACCTCTATTTAGGAGAAATAAATCATACATTTCAAACATTATGCAATCCCAATTCGTTCAAAAATGTATACAAAATAAATTAAATACCTAAAAATTGTAAGAGATGCTAAAAAAAATACTAGACTAATAAAATTCAAATTTAAAAAAATCTAAATTGATTAAAATTAAAATTAAATTAGATCCTACCCATTGTAGGAAATTGAATGTCCACGTAGGGCGAATGGATTTAGTATGGACCGATTGCCGATCGTTACAACTCATTACTTGCAATCTGCAAACCCCCAATAACAGATAAGCTGAATGCTGGCATAGGTATATAACCCAATACCATGGTTAATAGACAGCGGTTGTATTAACAATATCTTCAGCTGTGGATCGTACACAAACTTTATTAATCATGTGGGTCATAATGGTGCTAGTACTCCAAAGTGAAAAAAAAAAAAAAGTCGACATAAGGACTACCTGATAGGTGTATGGAATAAATATAAAATTATATATAAGTATGAAATTATATATAAGTATATGTGTATAAATGTATAACAACAATGGATAGAGATATGTGATAATGCATAAAGCACAGTCGCAGAAAAAGAGGTAATAAAGACGACAAAGGATGCATGCCGATCAATAATCGCTTATGAAACAATTTACATCCAATTCGAAGTTTAAGCCAGAAGGGGTGAGCGTATTCATTAAATAAATCCAACTGGTCTCGCATTTAGAGATTTCCCTCGTAAATAACAACAGTAACAATATTGTGTTAGACTACGAGTTCAGTAAAGACAAAATTCATTTTTTTGATGTAAATCTATTAAGAGATGGAGACAAGGGCCCAGATTCAGGTACATCTGCGCATTATTGGACCGGCGTAGCGCACCGCCTTTACGTTAGACTTGCGCAATGTTGTCGCGTAATCACCCTATTCTCGTAGCTTTTGCGCAGAAAATTGCGCATGCGTAACGTTTTTTCAGAGGTGTAAGGCGGAGTAATACAAATTGGGAAGGACGTGGGCGTGTTACATTGAAATGAGCCGTGACCCCATGCAAATGAAGGGCCGGCCGGCTCGCGCATGCGCGCTTGAAGGAGACCATGGTCAGCTCCGCTGTGCGCATGCTCACAACTCGGGAGCGGCGCAATCAGTGAAATTGGAAATGGACTAGGGCAACGTTGTGAACTACGCAAACAGCATAAATAGACACACACAAACGCACTTGCATTGCAAAAGTACATCCCTTTGTCCCTTCCCATTTAACCAAGTGCTTTTGTCCTGTTCGTTGCGGTGTGTGTTTTGTAGTTGTCAGATTAGTGTTCTGTGTGATCAAGTGTTTGTTAGTAGATCTTTGAAAGTGTTTTTTGATAAGTGTTTGAGAGACTGTTTGTTTGATTGATATATTTCTGTTCGTTTATTTTCTTGCAGTTTTTTGCTGTTTGTTTTTGTGACTGTTTCTTGCTGAGTGCTAGTGTGATTTTTTGGGTGTTAGTTTTGTCTTTGTGTGTGTTCTTGCTTGATTGGTTGTGCTTGTTTTTGTGATTTTTGTTGACTGGGAGTGAGTTTTTTTTGGAAATATGACAGAGAGAAAACGAAAGCTCAATTTTACAGTGGGGGAAAGAAGAATTCTTGCCCGGGCCATTAGCGATTATGGGCGTTTCCTCCACAGCCCGGACAGTGCCAACACCACCCCGGCCAGGAGGAGGGAGATTTTGGATATGATCACTGAGCAGGTCAATTCAGCGGGGGAGGGGGAGACACGGACCCGGTCTGGGATTGACAAAAAAATCAATGACCTCCGGCGTCTGGTCAAACAGAAGATGGCCAGAATGCATGCCCATGCCAGGGGCATAGGAGGGGGCCCACCATGCCGTATTAGGCTGACAGCGGAGGAGCGTGCGGTGGCCCTGACCTTTCATCGGCATGAAGTTGAGGGCCTGCCCGGCTTTGACTCAAGTCCGGAGCCCGTGGTGCCAGGTAAGTATTTTTTTTAATATCAGGTGTGTAGCATGTGTGGGGGAGGGGGTGAAAGAATATGTGGCAAGTGTGTGGATCCTCCAACCTGTGAATGTTTTGTGTCATCCACAAATGTGCAGGAGGGTGCAGGGCCATCTGGCCTGACCGCACCATCCCCAGGACAGCAGCCTAATGAGGCCCCCCCAACAAGGCCGGAGTCCGCGGAGGAGGTTCAGGAGGAGAATCATGAGGAGGAGGAGAATCATGAGGAGGAGGAGTCCATGTCAGGCACTGGACGTTTGGTTTTTGAGGACTCTTCCCCTCTGGCTGGCAGCAGGCAGCCCTCCCTAAGGGGGAGCCCCCCCCTCCTCCCCCAACATGGCTCCCCTTCCAAGGGCCTCCCCTTCTCCCCGGCCACAAGCATCAGCTGGAGGCAGGATTTCATCCCAGAACACCAGGGGGTTGGCCGATCTCCTGCCCGCCACTCTGAGAAGGGACCAGTTCCTCCAGACCCGCCATCTGGGACAGGTCAGCCAGACATTGGTGCGGATGGAGGAGAGCCTGTCCTCCATCAAGGATACGCTGGGGAACCTGGACTCCCACTCCCGGGCTTTCACAACCTGCCTAAACGAACTGCAGACGACATCAGCAGGCGTTGGGCAGGATGTGAGGGCCCTTACCCAGGCTATCCAGGCCAACACGGCAACACTTGGTGCTGCCCTGGACAGAATAGCCGTGGCCTTGGAGGGCAGGCCGCCAGGTGGCCAGAGATCAGGGGCTGCTCCTCCTTCCCCGGTTTTCCCCCTCCCATGAGTCTCCCCTGAGGAGCCGGGGCCGTGGCCGGGGGCGCCCCAGGCGTGGCTCACGTCAAGGGCAATAATTTTTTTTTCCCTTTTTTTTCCCTTTTTTTTTTTTTTTGCTGGAAAATTTTTGATTTTGCTGGCAATTATTTATTTTTAATTTTTTTGGGGTTGTGAATGCTGTTTGAATGTGGGGGTGACATTCCTGCCGGAAAAGGGGTGTCACCCTCAATTTTGGTGGAGAAGGGTTCCCCAGGACCAGGGAGAAGTGATCCTCAGGTCCGTGTGAATGGTGTATGAATGTACAGTGACATAATTGGAGCCTTGGCGTGGCGTTGCTGCTCACAAGTCCTGCATGGTGGACTGGTGCCAATCCAATTTGATGAGGATGTGGGGTGTGTGTGCTAGGGACCACAGTGGTGTGCATGCATGCATTCTCATTGTGCCATGATTAATGTGTGTGTTTAACGTGCAAAGATGCCCAATGTGAGCTGTCTCCTGGCTGCTCTTCCCTCAGAAGACGGGGTAGCCTCAGTTAGGGGGGGGATTGTCTGGTTCAGGGGTCAGGTCATCACGTAGGTCAATCTGCAGGCCCTTTCTTTCTGCGAAGTTGTGCAGCATGCAACATGCACCGATGATCTGGCACACAAAGTTTGGGGAATACAAGAGGGTACCCCCAGACTTATCCAGGCATCGGAAGCGTGACTTTAGGAGGCCAAAGGTGCGCTCCACCACTGCTCGTGTTTGGGCATGTGCTTGATTGTATCTTTCCTCTCCTGGGGTTTGGGGGTTCCGGATAGGAGTCATGAGATGGGGTCCCAGTGGATATGCAGAGTCACCTGTAAGGGAAAAGACAGGAGGATGTTAGTCATGCATGTGCCCCCTTGTGATGTGTGCATCATGGGAGGGATAGTCATGCCCGACTCCCATGTCACTCACCAACCAGCGTCCCCATACACGTTCTGATCGAATTCCATTCGGATGTGGCATTGATTGTATATGTAGCTGTCATGGCTGGACCCTGGGTGTTTGGCACGGACGTGCCATATGAGGCCTTGGGCATCGACTATCACCTGTACGTTGATGGAATGCCAATGCTTCCGATTGCAGTACATGTGCTCTGTCTCATGGGGGGGCTGGAGTGCCACATGTGTGCAATCAATGGCCCCGATGGTGCGTGGGAATCTGGCAATTCTGTAGAAATCTGTCATTGCCTTCAGCCGCAGCTCCTCAGTGGTGGGTTTGATGATTTGGTTGGCCATGCGTCTGAGGATTTCAGGGACAACCTGGTGCACACATCTGCTCATGGAGGACTGTGACATCCCAGCCACCACTCCACTTGTTCTTTAAAAAAAAAGGGCCACTGGCAAGGACATGGAGTGTTGCCATGACCTTGACCAGTGGCTGCACTGCATGTGAGCGGTGTGTTGGGCTGGTGATGTCCTCCTGCAGGGTTGTGGTTAATTCCAGGATGACATGAGGGGTGAATCTGAAGATGCGATACACCTCAGAATCACTCATGCCAAACAGGTCTATGCGGGTGCGGTATGTCCTCTCCCGTGCCATCCTCCGTGCCCTCATCCTTCTTTGTTCATCTAAAGTCAGTAGTATAGCTATGTGCGACGATGCCCCTGGCATGTTGGCATACAGATTGTTGTGCAACACGTGTGACTGCTGAGCTCCTCACTGACAGTGTTGCTTTATATAAGAAGTAGACTTTTTTTCTCTTTTTAGACCAGCTTTTATATGCTCTAATTTTAGACAGGACATTTTGCTGTTGCGCACACTGCGTCGCCTGCGCTGCCCCAACGTTCTTTTGTGGATCCCCATAATTCCCTCATTAGCCTATTTGACTAGCAAATCAATGGTCTGTCTAGCGCACATTTTGCGCGGACGGATGCGCCAGTGTAACGAAATTACGCGGGACAAAAAAAGTAGACTTTTTGCGTATCTCGTTCTGGGGATGCCGTGCATCGAAACGCACGCGCACATTTCGACTTACGCACACGCATCTCCTGTTGCGCAGGCGTAATCGCTCTGTGAATCTGGGCCAAGTTGATTACCAATGTCTATTTTAAGCCTACCGACAGGAATAGTTATCTTCCAATCTCCAGTGGACACCACCCACATTGGCTCAATAACATTCCTAAAGGACAAATAATGAGAATAAGGAGAAATTGCACATCCGACTCAGAATTTCAATCTCAATCTGCGATTATTAAATCTCGCTTTATTCAGAAAGGTTACAATGAGTCGACCCTAAATAAAATTATCAATGACGTAGGTGCCACACCAAGATCGGTATGTCTGGAAAATAAGGTACGAATACCAAGTTCAAAACATGAATGGGGCTTCATTTCAAATTTCCATGACCAATATAGGGACATCGAGAAAATTTTCAAAGAGCACATACTCCAAATGGACAAAACCTTACAGAATGTGGTGCCAACAAATCCTGCTTTCATATATAGAAAAGCCCCCAATTTTGGAGACAAGATAGTAAAGAAAGTACTGGACCCACCAGTTACAGTAGACCAATCATGTTTTGGGACTGCGGTGGTTTCTATGCCTGCAGAAGGTGTAAGACCTGTGCTAAGATAAATTCACCTATTCGGGGACTGACTGAATTTACATCGACGGGGAACAATATGAATTTTAAAATTAAGGATTTTATCACATGCAGTACAACTCATGTGGTCTACGTTTTGCAGTGTCCATGCAACCTAATGTATGTGGGCCGCACGAAAAGGAAACTAAAGAAACGCGTTTCAGAACATATATACAATATAGAGATCGGGTACAAAGATCATAGCGTATCCCTCCATTTAAAAAAATTCCATGGACAAGATCTTTCGGGCTTAAAGTTTTAGGGCATAGAGAGCATTTGTCCAAATTGGAGGGGTTCCAACATAGTGAGGGACGCGAGACCCGTTGGATTTATTTAATGAATACGCTCACTCCTTCTGGCTTAAACGTCGAATTGGATGTAAATTGTTTCATAAGCGATTATTGATCGGCATGCATCCTTTGTCGTCTTTATTACCTCTTTCTGCGACTGTGCTTTATGCATTATCACATATCTCTATCCATTGTTATACATTTATACACATATACTTATATATAATTTCCATACTTATATATAATTTTATATTTATTCCATACACCTATCAGGTATTCCTTATGTCGTTTTTGTTTTTTTTTGTCACTTTGGAGTACTAGCACCATTGTGACCCACATGATTAATAAAGTTTGTGTACGATCCACAGCTGAAGATATTGTTAATACAACCGCTGTCTATTAACCATGGTATTGGGTTATATACCTATGCCAGCATTCAGCTTATTTGTTATTGGGTGTTTGCAGATTGCAAGTAATGAGTTGTAACGATCGGCAATCGGTCCATGTTAAATCCATTCGCCCTACGTGGGCATTCAATTTCCTACAATGGGTAGGATCTAATTTAATTTTAATCAATTTAGATTTTTTTAAATTTGAATTTTATTAGTCTAGTATTTTTTTAGCATCTCTTACAATTTTTAGGTATTTAATTTATTTTGTATACATTTTTGAACGAATTGGGAATGCATCATGTTTGAAATGTATGATTTATTTCTCCTAAATAGAGGTGAATATTGCACCATTCTATGTCTGGTTGAATTCTATCCAATTCAATCTGATCGGTAATATGCATTGTACAATGTATGGTGCTAGGTATACATTTACATTCCTATATCTTATGTTACATATATATATATATATATATATATATATATATATATATATATATATATATATATATATTTTTTTTTTTTCTCACTAACACCATGATCATTATTTTTTGTCTAAAGTGACTGTGCCCAGTTCATATGGGCACACCCGCTTTGGACTATTTGATTGGTATTTTTTTAATTATTGATATGGTTTTTATGCTGAATGCTGTTTTTGTCTGCTAGTATAATTCCGGCGGATGTAAATGATTAGCCGGCAGTTTTCAGCCAAGGACAGCACTCTGTTGTATTGTATGCTGTGCACTCTGTAAAGATTGTCACACTGTCAAATATACTGTGTCCCTTGATTTGCACATTGCTGTGTCATTCTGTCCTCTGTTGATGTAGCTGTCAGCTGGGGATTGATGCCTGATGCAATGCGAGCGATTTGCTCCTGGGTATAAAGCAGTAATGCATGACACTTGGCTCCACCCTCAGATGATATCCCTTGGGATGAAACTAGTCAGGGCTGAACCAAGGGAAGCAGTCTGATTGTCAGTCGGCATTAGAGATCACTCCCCTCCTCGCAGCTTGACCAGCAACGAGCGTTTGGTGATGTGGTTAACCTGACCCGATTTGGGTAAATCAGTGAGATATGCCATTTTAAAGTTTTATACATGTGAGTGTATTGGATGACGTTTTTATTGGGCGATTAAAGATTTTTAAGCAGGATCACGCTATGTGTCTGTTTCCTACCATCTTTTTCATGTATGAACCCTGAGCCATTCAGAGAAGCTGAGCAGTGATTGAGGCTGAGATTGCACCTGTGACACGCTGATATAAATTTGCTTTGCGGTAAGAGGCTACTCAAGAGGGGGTTCTCTTTTCTCACACACCCCCCTCTTTCTTCTATGAGCACAGACGTGAAGCGGTGTCTTTCCAAACCTATCATCTTGGGCTATAGTGGACTTTGTTTGAATAAGGATTGTTCAGTCCAATATTTGCATGAAAGACTGCCATTCTTCATTTAAGAACTTTTCTATTCCAAGGACAATATTCAATATTTCTATATTTATTTGTTTAAAGTTTAAATGTTGCATATGTCCAGCGCTGCCTGGTTGATTGTGATATAATTCTGACATATTCAGGTTTTATTCATTTTTTACCCAGCTATTGAAATATTAAATTATACTCTAAGAAAATCACTACATGGTATTATGGAGATACCCCTACAAAAAGGGCAAAAGGGGTGGCAATTGGTTTCGGGAAGTTTCAAGATAGAGGAGAGGAGGGTGGACCCGGATGGTAGATATCTGTTCCTGATAGGAACCATATATGGCATAAATACACTCTGGCTAATGTATAGTGCCCCAATAAACATCCTAAAAAATTTCTGCTAGAGATCTTAAAGGAACTCGGTGAATTTAAAAAAGGCTATTTAATATTAGCTGGAGATTAAAATTTTACTATGGACAGTAAACTAGACTCTACTTCTGGAGTTGTGAATAAAGAAACAAAAGACCTAAGAAGATTAAAAAGACAACTATTTGAACATCAATTAGTAGACGTCTGGAGGATTCAACATCCAAGCATAAAAAGACTACACTTACCATTCAAAAGTACACGGAATGTATTCAAGACTGGGCTATATAATGATTGAACATAGGGCATTGGAAGAAGTAATGGAATCGACTATAGAAACAGCTACATTATCTGACCACGCTCCAGTGACAATGAAAGTAAAGTAAAAATAGAAATTATGGGGAGAGGAGCTTGGAGAATAAACGAAGATATACTTGAAGATCAAGAAGTAGAGAAGTTAAAAGAAGCAGAAATCGAGCAGTATTTTTTGGCCAATGATATACCAGAACTAAGTAAAGCAATTGTGTGGAAAGCACACAAGGCCGTTATAAGGGGTCAATTGATAGCTATCGGAGCTAGGAAAAAGAAAGAAAGAGAAAACAATATGTGAAAGATCCTAAGAGATATATATGATTTAGAACAAAGACATAAAAGAATTATGGAAATTAAAACCCAACAAACCTTAATAATAAAAAGGGAATTGCTGAAAGACCTATTGGAACAAGAAACAAGAAAGGAGTTTTATAGGATTAGAAAGGAGCGATATAAAGGAGGAAATAAGGCTGGAAAATATCTTGCAAAAATGCTAAAACGCAATAAGTCCCTAAATTATATAGAATAGATTCAGAATGGAAGAGGTAAAATGATGAACAAACCAGTAGACATTGCAAACGCATTTCAAACTTACCATAGTACATTATATGCAATAGTAAAGGAAGGCTCACATAACGAAAAAGAGAAGAGGAAAGAAAAAATACAAGAATATTTAAAGAATGCGAATCTACCAAAAATACAAGAAGAACGTCTGACAGCCTTGGAAGCAGAGATCACACAAGAAGAAATTACAAGAGCATTAAAAGAAACACCGACCGGGAAAAGCCCTGGACCAGAGGGGTTCACCATTAAATATTATAAAAGATTTCAAAAACAGCTGATCCCGAGATTATGTGAGTACCTCAAACTGGAGAAGGAAAAGAAATGTGACATGAATCTGTATTGGCCCATATTACTATTATACCAAAACCTGAGAAAGATAAGACATTATGTTCCAGTTATAGACCTATAGCCTTACTAAATACAGATACAAAATTATATGCAAAAATCCTTGCCACCCGACTAAAGGAATTAATGCCTAAGTTGGAGGACCCAGGTCAGACTGGGTTCATACCAGGATGAGAAGGCATGGATAACACCCTAAAAACTATACTATTGCTGCAGGAAAGTAAGGTTGTAAAATCCCCAGTCCTACTCCTGGGGATTTATGATGGATGGATGATGGATGATGGATGATGGATGGATTTATGATGGAAACTCTCAAACATCTGGGGATGGGTCCTAGAATTAGGCTTTGAATCCAAAATCTGTATAATAGACCAACGGCAATGGTCAAAGTTAATGGCAAAGTGTCAGCTCCTTTTGAAATGTATAACGGGACTAGACAAGGATGCCCACTCTCTCCACTTCTATATATACTAACATTAAAAACCTTTCTGGCAACCCTGCGAAATAATCCTAGAAAAGAGGGGGCGAGAATAGGCGAACAAGAATATAAGGTAGCGGCTTACACCGACGATATATTAATGTATATAACAAATCCAAAACCAACCCTGTTAAATATAGCTAATGAAATTAAAAAGTACGGAGAACTTTCAAACTTCAAAATAAACCCTATAAAAACAGAAATTTTAAACATCGGTGTGGAGAAAAAAGAAGAACTTGCTTTGCAAAAACAACATGCGTATACGTGGGTTAACAGAGAGTTAACTTATTTGGGAGTTAGACTGACACCTTCAATAGCAGGTCTGTTTTCTGCTAATTTTATTCCTTTGTTAAATGAGGTAAAAACAGATCTAAAAAAGAATACAACTAGAGCTCTTTCATGGTTAAGAAGAATAAATGCCTTTAAGATGGTCACCCTCAAAAAAATAGCATATACTTTTCAGATGTTACCCATAGCAATCCCTCAGAGTTTCTTCAAGATCATAAAATCAATGTTGATAAAATATATATGGAATATTAAAGCACCAAGGGTAAGTTATGGAATACTTACAAGAAGGAAAAAACACGGTGGGTTAGCAGCACCAGACATAGAGATATTATAAAGCCACGATTATCGCATAATTGGTAGAATGGGGAAATAAACACAAAGAGAAGGGAAAAAAAATGGATCCGAATAGAAAACAGTATAAGTAAAACCACACTACATAAAAATGCATGGATATCATGAAAATATAGAGAATTGAATGGAGAGACGCACGGAATAACACAGAATGTTTTTCAAGTATGGGATGCTATTCACAAACAGAATAAATGGACTTACAATTCACCTTTAATCTCACTCACAAACACAATTTTTTTTATACCAGGAAAAGAAACACGGCTAGGAAACAAAATGGGGGCAGCACAAATAAAAGACATTATAGAACAGGGGAATATAAAAACATTGCAGAAGATAAACGAGGAAAACAGGTGGGATATCAACCAATGGGAATATTTACAACTAAAACATCTGATAAAGTCAATACCCACACCACTAAGAGACAAAAAGAATTTAACTCCACTAGAAAAACTGTATTTTACACAAACACCAGTAAAGTAAGTGATATCAAGAGTCTATTAAATATTGACAGATGCAGAGACACAAGAGAAACCCGGTTTTATAGAGAAATGGGAAACAGAAATAAATAAGAAATTTGAAGATCAACAACGCGAAAGAATAACAGCATCCGTACATAACACCGCAACAGACAAATACAATCAAAATGAACTACAAATGTATTTCAAGATGGCATAAGACACCCGAAATGATAAACAAATTCAACAAAGATAACTCCCCACTGTGCTGGAGGGAATATGGACAAATTGGAACAACCTCACACATATAGTGGGATTGTCCTAAAATACAGGAATATTGGCAAGAAATTCGGGAAGTGGCAAAAGTAATAACTGGGGAGGAACTAGATAATAGTATTCACGTCTGTGTGTTCCATGGTGTAAAAGGTTCCAACAAAAGATACAGGGAAACATTGTTCCCTCAACTAATAAACGGGGCTAAAGGGCTAATCCCCAAAAACTGGCTAAATAAAAACAAACCAGATATAAAAGAATGGCTTGCGCGGATTGAAAACTATAACAGACTGGATTATCTTTGTAGCTGCGATGAAGGCCAACTTGAGAAACATAATAGGAAATGGAGACGGTGAGAAGACTTTAAGTTGTCAGAGGAATACCTGAAGAAAATGTTAGAAGAAAGAGAGATTTAAGAACAAACCATGTGCAGGGGGAGATGGGAGGGGGGGACAGAGGAGATGGGAGGAGGGGACAGAGGGGATGGGGACGGGAGGGGTAGAGAGGGGAAAGGGGAAGGAAGGGAAGGAAGAGGGTAAAAGTGAGGAAGAGGAGAGTGAAAGGGGATAGATAGGGAGAGGGGGGGGGGGAATATTTTTTAAACAAATGAAATAAAGTTAAAAAGAATTAAATTAAATATAGTATTTAATTACAAATGATGTGAAACCAAAGTAGAGATAATGGCTCTTCTCTACAAGTGAAAGTACGAGCGAGTCTCTGGACATGGTGGAGTCTGATGTGACAAAAAATAAAAAATAAAATAAAAGAAGCTTTGGAAAATACAAAATTATACAACACTGTTCTTTAAAATTACATATGTAGATATAAAAAAAAAAAAAAAAAAAGGAGAATAGACGTGAAGGCAGCAAGGAAAAAAAGGGGGCCGGGGGGGGGGGGGGGGAGGGGAAAATAAATAAAAACATATTGGTAAAGTATATCATAATATATTGGATTACACAAAGATATGTATGTGCGTGTACACCCAGAACACGCTAGTCTCTACATATGGGGAGGCTAAGCGTCTAAAATATAAAAAATAAGTTATATTTTATATTTTTTATTATTATTGTTTTTCAGGGGGACACAGGGGAACCAGATAAAAAGAGGGGGGGAGCGGTTTATAGGTGGAAGAACAAATAAAATATATATATTTTGGATATATGTATATATGTATATAAAAGAGGACTAATAGTGTTAAGGGTACACTTGGAGATAATATAATATAGTGGATATTTCTAGCTCCTCGTTGATTCCTCCAGGTTTAAGGCTATCAACAGCCTTTTCAATCAGAAAGGTGCGCGCTGTGATCCCCCAGAACTCACAGCGCTAGCACTGAAACGTGTTGCATTGTGGTCCTGTGACATCATTCTCTCCCCCTCATGCCATTGTGTCCCAGCGTGCCCTTCAGCCCTCCATCCAGCTGCTGCACAGTTCACCTGGAGATCTCCTGTGTGGAAAACAGGCATGTGCGTTCATCCATGCATCCCATGCTTATCGTTGCAACACTGAGCAGCTACTACAGGGGGACTATACCAACACGGCTGAGAGACTGACTGTCCTTTGGACTTCACCCATATGCCTAAATACAGTAACTTCTATGCGAGTACTTTAATGCTGTCTATACATTAAAAGTTTACAGTCTTTTCTAAGTGGCGCCTGTTTTTGTTGTTTTTCTCTGTTGCATGTTTGGAGTTCGGCTTCAGCTCCCCATACAAGGCAGCCCAGACCTCACAGACTGTTATCTCACTCTAGAGCAGTGTTGGCGAACCTTGGCACTCCAGATGTTTTCGAACTACATTTCCCATGATGCTCACCTACACTGCAGAGTGCATGAGCATCATGGGAAACGTAGTTCCAAAACATCTGGGGTGCCAAGGTTCGCCATCACTGCTCTAGAGCATTGTTGCCTAAAGGACTTTTTACTTGGAATGTGTTATATCTTCTGATCTTAGCGTGTGCGCCATTAGTGTATATATTCTGTCACCATTTGAGGAGGCCACGAGGATGGTGAGCAGTGACACTGCATGCATCAATGAGACTGTCCCTCTTATTCACATCTTGGAGCACATGCTGCATGGAATAATGGACAGGGCCCTTGAGGCAGAACAGAGGGAGGAAGAGGAGGACTTCCTTACCTCTCAAGGCCCCCTTTATCCAGACAGTTTTCCTGCTTGCCCGCCTATCACACAGGAAGAGGACGAGGAGGAGGATTGTGTCAGCATGAAGGTGGAGCCTAGCACTCAGCATCAGCAGCAGTCTTCAAGGGATCAATTACAGTCTCAAGAAACCCAAGGACTTGTACGTGGCTGGGACGAGGTGGCTGTGGATCATGTCATCCTTAGTGACCCAGAGGACTCTGCACCGAATGCCTCTGCAAACCTACGTTGTATGGCCTCCCTGATCCTGCAAAGCCTGCGTAAGGATCCTCGTATTTGTGCTATCAAGGAGATGGATCATTACTGGCTGGCAACTCTCCTTGATCCACATTACAAGAATAAGGTTGCGGACCTTATCTTGCCGGCGCAGAGGGAGCAGAAGATGAAACATCTTCGGGAGGCCTTTCAGAAAGGTCTGTGCAATGTGTTCCCAGAGACTGGGAGGTTCCAAAATCCTGGTCCTGGACAACGTGTTTCTGAGGCTTCGGTCAGTCACAGAAGGAGCGGTGGAGAAGGTGGCCGTCTGACCGATGCGTTCAGACAATTTATTAGTCTGCTGCCCAAAGTATCACCGGTTCCAGCCAGCGTCTGTTTTACATGGTGCAGGACAATATCAGACTTGGACACCTTTCCCACCGAAAATGCTCTGGCTTACTGGGTCTTGAGGATGGATCACTGGCCAGAGCTTGCACAGTACACAATTGAGCTACTGGCTTGTCCTGCATCCAGCGTTCTTTCAGAACGCACATTCAGTGCTGCTGGAGGCTTTGTAAACGATCACAGGGTGCGCCTCTCCATCGACTTGGTCGATCGACTGACCTTCATAAAAATGAATCAGGCTTGGATCACCACCAGCTACCAAGAACCTGATGCTGATGTAACTGAAGGATGGAGACAACAGGAAGTGAGAGGAAATTTACCCCTAGGAAGGCAAATTCTCTTCTGTAAGAGGTGTCTCCTGTCCACTGCTGCTTTATCACCAATCCTTGTTTCACTAAAAAAAACAAATTTTCAAAACATAATTTTTCATTGGTAGAGTTGAGCGGACACCTGGATGTTCAGGATCGGCGGGTTCGGCCAAACTTCGGAAAAAAAGTCAATGGGAACCCGGACTTTTGACTACTGAAATGTCTCTAAAAAACTAAGGGAAAGGGCTAGAGGGCTGCAAATGGCAGAAAAATGGTAAGAGCATGGCAAGTACTATATTGTACAATAAATGTGGATAGGGAAATAACTTAAAATAACATAAAAAAAATAATAATAATAATAATAATAATCTTGACATAGGAGGACGAGGTCCATATGGAGTAGGAGGTTGAGGTGGCGGTGGATGTGACGGTGTAGGTGGAAGCAGCGGTGAAGGAGGACAAGGTAGCCAACACAGCTTTTTGTTTTTAATTTTTTTTTTTTAGGGTACACCCCAAAAGAGTGAGAAAGATCTACGGTTGCCACCTCATCCCTTTAAACCCAAACTCATTAGTAATTATACAGGTTCTGGGGCTAATTTAATGTCGATAAGGCACCAAGTGAGTTTAATTAGCACCTTAATCAGCCAGAGAACCTGTGTAATTAATATGTTTTTGCTTTTAAAAGGGATGAGGTGGCAACCCTGGAAAGATCAGAAATACAAGAATAGCTGGGTAAGGCTGGTATTCGTGTCTATTCTGCACAGGGTATGGACAAGTCCTGTGGGATCCATGCCTGGTTCATTTTAATGAACGTGAGCTTGTCCACATTGGCTCTGGACAGGAGGCTGCCCTTGTCTGTGATAACGCCCCCTGCCGTGCTAAATACACGTTCAGATAATACACTGGCTGCAGGGCAGGCTAGTGCCTCCAAGGCGTAAAGGGCAAGCTCAGGTCATGTGCCAAATTTGGAGACCCAGAAGTTTAAGAGGGCAGACCCGTCATTCAGTACGTGTAGGCGTCTGCACACATACTGCTCCACCATGTTGCTGAAATGCTACCTCCTGCTAAAACGTTCCATACCAGCTGGTGGTGCTGTTTGTTGTGGCATGCTGACAAAGCTTTTCCACATTTCGGCCATGCTAACATTGCCTTCTGAGGTGCTGGCGGTGCCCCGGCTTCATTGGCGACCTCTTCCTCCTCCTCTGCCTTCGCCTTGTGCTTCCACTGTGCCCCCGCTGTCAGGTGGGAATTCCACCAGCAGTGCGTTTACCAGCATGCGCTTGTACTCGCACATTTGCGATCACGCTCCAGTGAGGGAATTAAGAATGGTACATTATCCTTGTAACGGGGATCCAGCAGCATGTCCACCTGGTAATCAGCACCTGTTAAAATGTGCCCAACATGGCGGTCATTGCGGAGACACTGCAGCATATAATTGCTCATGTGTGCCAGGCTGCCCAGAGGCAAGGCAAAGCTGTCCTTTGTCGGAGGTGTATCACCTGTGTCCTCTGTATCCCCCCAGCCATGCACCAGTGATGGCCATGAGCTGGTCTGGGTGCCACCCTGCTGTGAACATGGTTCCTCCTCCATCTCCTCCTCCTCATCCTCCACCTTGTCATCCTCCAGAACTGTGCCCTTGCTGGACAATTGTGTACCTGGCCTTTGTTAGTGCAGGAACCCACCCTCTGAGCCACTCGTGAATGACTGCCCTGAAAGCCTTGGAAATTATCCCGATTCCTCCTCCTCCTCCTGTGCCACATCCTCTTCCATCGTCGCCCGAAGCGTTTTTTCAAGGAGGCATAGAACTGGGATAGTCACGCTGAGAATGGCGTCATCGGCACTGGTTGGTGGAGTACTCGAAACAGCGCAACAAGGCACACAGGTCTCGCACGGAGGCCCAGTTATGGGTGTTGAAGTGGTTCTGTTCCACAGAGCGACTTACGCGTGGGTGCTGCAGCTGAAACTCCACTATCGCCTGCTGCTGCTCGCACAGTCTGGCCAGCATATGCAAGGTGGAGTTCCACCTTGTGGGCAAGTCACATATGAGGCGGTGAGCGGGAAGGCTGAAGTTACGCTGCAGCGCTGACAGGCGAGCAGCAGCAGGGTGAGAACGCCGAAAGTGCGCACAGACGGCCTGCACTTTCTGCAGCAGCTGTGGCATATCGGGGTAACTTTTAAGGAACCTCTGCATCACCAAATTCAGCACATGCACCAGGCAAGGGGTGTGCATCAAACCGGCAGGGCCCAGAGCTGCTACGAGATTTCACCTGTTATCGCACACCGCCAGGCCCGGCTTGAGGCTCACTAATGCCAACCACTCATCGGTCTGTTGTGCCATGTCCATCCATAACTCCTGCATCGTGTGGGGTTTTTCCCCCAAACAGGAAAGTTTTAAAACTGCCTGCTGTCGTTTACCCATGGCTGTGCTGAAATTGGTGGTGAATGTGTTACGCTGACTGGATGAGGAGGCGGTAGAGGATGAGGAAGCGGAGAAGGAGGAGTTAGCAACAGGAGGCAAACTGAAGCACCCTGCAATCCTCGGTGGTGGAAGGACATGCGCTAAATAGCTATCCGCCTCAGGCCCAGCCGCCACTGCATTTACCCAGTGCACTGTTAGGGAGATATAACGTCCCTGACCGTGCTTACTGGTCCACGTATCCGTAGTTAGGTGGACCTTGGCACAGATGGCGTTGCGCAGTGCACACCTGATTTTGTCCCCCACTTGGTTGTGCAGGGAAGGGATGGCTCACCTGGAAAAGTAGTGGCGGCTGGGCACGATGTACTGTGAGACAGCCAATGCCATCAGGCTTTTAAAACTCTGCGTCTCCACCAGATGGAATGACAGCATTTCAAAGGCCAAGAATTTTGAAATGCTGGCATTCAGGGCCAGGCATCATGGGTGGGTAGGGGTGTACTTCCTCTTCCACTCCAGTGTTTGGGAGATAGAAAGCTGAACGCTTCCATGGGACATTGTGGAGATGTTTGGTGACCCAGGTGGTAGTGTTGTTTGCCGGTCCTCTAATTGTGGGGTTGCAGGTGGCACTGTCACTACAGAGGTGGAAAAAGAGGTTGAGAAGCCCCAGACTGAAGCAGAAGAGGAAGCAGGAGGAGCAAGATACCTTTCTTGGTTTTTGAGGTGTGTCCTCCACTGCAGCTTGTGCCTTGCACTTAGATGCCTGGTCATGCTCAATTTGAGAACGTTTATGCCTCGCCTCAGCCTCTGATTGCACAGCGTGCAAACCACTCATGTCTTGTCATCAGCACATTGTTTGAAGAACTGCCACGCTATGGAACTCGTTGGACCTGGCTTTGGTGTGCTCGGTCCCTTGCTGCGTTGGGCAGTAGCAGGTGTACTGTCTAGGGGAAGGACGCTCCGCTTTGGCACCATGCTCCATCTTCTGCTGTGCTGGTGGTTCTGTGCGACCACCGCCTCTTCCTCCAAACCAGATGGGTTACCTGCATGAGGTTGATTCCATGTGGGGTCGAGGACCTCATTGTCCACCACATCATCTTCCACCAAGTCTTCACCACTGCCCTCCTTGTTGGTCTGCACAATTGCAAAAGCAGCAGCAGTTGGCAAATGTGTTTCTTCATCATCCGAGACGTGCTGTGATGGTCCCTCCATTTACTCATCTTGAAACATAAGTGGTTGGGCATCGGTGCACTCAATCTCTTCCCCTTTGGGGCAGGGCAAGGTGGATGGCTCTGAGAAAACATGCTAACAGAGTCAGAAGAGACTGCTGCATGATTTGGGGCTCAGACTGCTTGGCTGATTTGCAAGGGGGTGAGGTGAAAGACTGATGGACATCGGCTCCAGGTGTCAACTCCGATTTTTCAGCACAAGACTGATTGGGAGACAATGTGAAGGAACTGGAGGCACTGTCAGCAACCCAATCTACTATCGCCTGTTCTGCTCCTGGCCTTAACATTCGTAGAGCCGGATTAGGCCCCACCAAATTCCGATGCAGGCTCTGTCGCCTACTCACACCTGAGAAAGGTATTTCACTTGTGCGTGTAGCTGGCACAGATCAACCACGTCCTCTCCCTGCAACAGAAGCTCCACCAGCAGCACTATGACCGCGGCCACGTCCCTTATTTGACGTTCTCCTAATATTTCTCAAATGTAGGATCTGTAGCCCTAAAGGGCTGTGTTTTGAATACGACAATAGAATAACTCTATCTAAGGTGTTTATCTCACACCTACAGATATGCAGGAAACGCACCAAAAAAATATTTATTTGCCCAAAATAATTGTTTTTTGGAATAGCACAATATAAAACGGTATGTAAAGTGTGTATCGCACACGTACAGATATGCAGGCAAGACTGCAAACACTGGAGAAAAAACTGTAAAATATATTTTTGTGCCCTAAATGGCTGTTTTTTTTTTAATACAACAATAGAAGAACACTAGCTAAGGTGTTTATCTCACACCTACAGATATGCAGGAAACACTGAGAAACACTGGAGGAAACACTGCAAATTTTTTTTTTTTACCTAAATGGTTGTTTTTGGAATAGCACAATAGAACAAAAGTATATAAAGGGTGTATCTCACAGTAGCATATGCAGTGCTGCTGGACTTTGATTTGTGAAGTAGGACTGACTCCTATCTAATTCTCTCCCTATAAGCACAATCAGGAACCTTCCCCTAAATTATCTAATGCACATTATGTCACAGGAACTAATGCAGTGCTGGTACAATATGCAGAGTATCTGACAGGAACATATGCAGTGCTGGTGCAATTAGATTTGTGAAGTAGGACTTACTCCTATATAATTCTCTCCCTATAAGCACAATCAGGAACCTTTCAGTAGCTAATGCAGAGTATGTTACAGGAACATATGCAGTGCTGGTGTAATATGCAGAGTATCACAGAGGAACATATGCATTGCTGGTGCAATATGCAGAGTATCTGACAGGAACATATGCAGTGCTGCTGCAATTAGATTTGTGAAGTAGGACTGACTCCTAACTAATTCTCTCCCTATAAGCACAATCAGGAACCTTTGCCTAATGTAGCTAATGCAGAGTATGTTACAGGAACATATGCAGTGCTGGTGCAATATGCAGAGTATCTGACAGGAACATATGCTGTGCAATATGCAGAGTATCTGACAGGTACATATGCAGTGCTGGTGTAATATGCAGAGTATCTCACAGGAACATATGCATTGCTGGTGCAATATGCAGATTATCTAACAGGAACATATGCAGTGCTGCTGCAATTAGATTTGTAAAGTTGGACTGACTCCTAACTAATTCTCTCCCTATAAGCACAATCAATCAGGAACCTTTCCCTAATGTAGCTAATGCTATGTAGATCGATCACTGAGTATTGTAATTCGATTTCTGAAACAGGAAAATCCTATCTAAATCTGTCCCTGAGAGCAGCTGCAGCCTCTACCTACCCTAGCTAAAGCAGAGTGACAAGCTGTACTGTGTGCCTCTAGCTTTTATAGAGGCTGGGTCACATGCTGCACTGGCCAATCACAGCCATGCCATTAGTAGGTATGGCTGTGATGGCTTCTAGGTCACACAAGTAAAATAAATGCTGATTGGCTGCCCTGCAGCGCGCCGTTACATAGCCGAACACCAAACCCAAACTTTCAGAAAATTGTTCGGGTTAAAAAAAAAATAAAGTTCGGTACGAACCCAAACTTTACAGTTCGGGTTCGCTCAACCCTAGTCATTGGGACAGAAAGTGAATTGCAATCTTCTAAACAGATGCACACAGACAGCAAAACAAATGTTACAGAGGTGATAACCCTTCTCTATGTTTTCAGAAAAGCTTAAAAATAGATTTTATGGCTGGAGCTACACTTTAAAAAAGTACCAGTTCAAAATTACAAACAGATTCTACTTAACAAACCTACAGTGCCTGTCTTGTTTGCACTGCCTGTATAATGCTGTTCAAAGTATATAGGGCCAATGGGGCTTGTAATGACCTGGGGGGGGGGGACTAATGCTATTTTTCTCAATGATTTTCATCCATATTGCAGGGACCAGACATTACATTAAAGCCGCAAGCAGTTTTAAATTACTTTTTTCTTATAGTAATCTCATTTTGTGCAGGAACAGTTCTAAACATGTGCCACCTCACAGGCATACTATAGACACCCAGCAGGTACGATAGTTAAAGGAATTTTTCATTTATTTTTCACTTTAAGCATCATTAAAATCACTGCTCCAGAAAAAACAACCGTTTTTTAAAACTTTTTTTTCCATTGATACATGTTCCCTGGGGCAAGACAACAGGTTCTCAAACCTGTTTTACGACAATAACTTGCATATTAGGCTTTAAAATTAGCACTTTTAATTCGAACGTCAATGGGGTTCTAAATGTTCGTGCGATCATTCGGTCCGTTCGAAGGTTCTGGTGCGTATTGAATGGGGGGGTGTTCGGCTCATCCCTAAGGCTGATGCATCATGAAGGATGTTTACTTAACCAAGACAGGAAGACAACCCTGAATGTACGATCCTGCCTCAAAAGAACTTCATAGGTGCCACGGGTTTTAAGAATGACCCTTTCTCAATAATCCACCTACGGATATTAACCTTGTGTACAAGAATGGCTTTTGGACTCATGAACATAGTCTCTATGTGCCTGAA
This sequence comes from Rana kukunoris, assembly GCA_029574335.1. Classification (NCBI taxonomy): domain Eukaryota; kingdom Metazoa; phylum Chordata; class Amphibia; order Anura; family Ranidae; genus Rana; species Rana kukunoris. Next base: position 75,350,860 of record CM056054.1, on the reverse strand, counting down.
TCGATTTAAGCCCTTAGGTTGGTTCACGACTCAAAACTTGCTGGGCATTTTGGGAATTCCAAAACAGAAGAGCTCTTGTCTCGTTCCTTTTAGTAGCCCAGCTATAAGAAAGATGTCAAACACTAGGGATGAGCCGAACACCCCCGTGTTCGGTTCGCACCAGAACGTTCGAACAGACCGCAGGTTCGCACTAATATTTCAAACCCCATTGAAGTCTATGGGACCCGAACGTTCGAATTCAAAAACGGTCGTTTTAAAGACCAAAATTCAATTAAATGTTGTGAAAGAAAACTTTTAGAAAAAAGGGCATCGCTCAAACATACTGTAATGGGAGCGCAACAAGGAGCCACGTGTAAAGTATTGCATCAAAAATTGTTATTAGGCGCCCCTGTTAAACAAGGGCAGAAAAATTGTGCCTTGGGCACAACACAACACTGCAACCACTCACAATAACTCCAATTGGAGCGCAACAAGGAGCCACGTACAAAGTATTGCATCAAAAATTGTTATTAGGCGCCCCTGTTAAACAGGGGCAGAAATTTTGGGCCTTGGGCACAACACAACACTGCAACCACTCACAATAACTCCAATTGGAGCGCAACAAGGAGCCACGTGCAAATTATTGCATCAAAAATTGTTATTAGGCGCCCCTGTGAAACAGGGGCGGAAAATGTGGGCCTTGGGCACAACACAACACTGCAACCCCTCACAATAACTCCAATTGGAGCGCAACAAGGAGCCACGTGCAAATTATTGCATCAAAAATTGTTATTAGGCGCCCTTGTTAAACAGGGGCAGAAAAATTGGGCCTTGGGCAAAACACAACACTGCAACCCCTCACAATAACTCCAATTGGAGCGCAACAAGGAGCCACGTGCAAATTATTGCATCAAAAACTGTTATTAGGCGCCCCTGTTAAAACAGGGGCAGAAAAATTGGGCCTTAGGCACTGGTGGCGGGGCCCAGAAACACAACATTTCTTACTAGCTATCAGCAAGAAAAGTGAGGAGGAGAAGGATATTCCATCAGCAGCATAAGAGGACAGTCACTCAGCATCAGCTGTCTAAAAGGGATCCGACATTTCAACAAAAAGATATTATTCATCAATATCAGCATCAGGTGCTTGGTAGCTGGTGTTGATCCAAGCCTGATTCATTTTGATGAAGGTCAGTCAATCAACAGAGCCAGTGGAGAGGCGCACCCTGTGATCAGTCACAAAGCCTCCAGCAGCACTGAATGTCCGTTCTGAAAGAACACTGGATGCACGGCAAGCCAGTAGCTCAATTGCGTACTGAGCAAGCTCTGGCCAGTGATCCATCCTCAAGACCCAGTAAGCCAGAGGATTTTCGGTGGGGAAGATGTCCAAGTCGGATCTTGCCCCTAGGTATTCCCGGACCATGTAAACCAGACGCTGGCGATGGTTGCTGGAACCGGTCAGACCATGGGGCTGCGGACTAAAAAACTGCCTAAACGCATCGGTCAGACGACCACCTTCTCCACCGCCCCTTATGTGACTCACCGAAGCCTCAGCAAGACGTTGTCCAGAGCCAGGTTTTGGTAATCCCCCCGGTTCTGGGAACGCATTGCACAGACCCTTCTGCAAGGCCTCCCGCAGAAGTTTCATTTTCTGCTCCCTCTGCGATGGCAACATAAGGTCCGCAACCTTACTCTTGTAATGTGGATGAAGGAGAGTCGCCAGCCAGTAATGATCCCTCTCCTTAATAGCACGTACACGAGGATCCTTACGCAGGCTTTGCAGGATCAGGGAGGCCATGCAGCGTAGGTTTGCAGAGGCATTCGGGGCACAGTCCTCTGGGTCACTGAGGACGACAGGATCCACAGGCACCTCATCCCAGCCACGTAAAACTCCACGTGCTCCTTGGGACTGTAAATGATCCCTTGAAGACTGCTGCTGCTGAGTGCTAGGCTCCACCTCCATGCTGCTGATACAATCCTCCTCCTCCTTCTCTTCCTGTGTGCTAGGTGGACAAGCAGGACCACTGTCTGGGTAAAGGGGGCCTTGAGAGGTAAGGAAATCCTCCTCTTCCTCCCTCTGTTCTGCCTCAAGGGCCCTGTCCATTATTCCACGTAGCGTGTGCTCCAACATGTGAATAAGAGGGACAGTCTCACTGATGCATGCACTGTCACTGCTCACCATCCTCGTGGCCTCCTCAAATGGTGACAGGACAGTGCATGCAACCCTGATCAAGGCCCACTGGCGTGGGGAAAAAAAACCTAGCTCCCCTGACCCAGTTCTGCTGCCATATTGGCACAGGTACTCATGGATGGCCCGTTGCTGCGTGTGCAGCCGCTGCAGCATGGCCAACGTTGAGTTCCATCTGGTGGGCATGTCACAAATTAGGCAGTTCTTGAGCAGATTGTATTCCCTTTGGAGGTCAGTCAGCCGAGCAGTGGCATTATATAGTTACATAGTTAGTCAGGTTGAAAAAAGACACAAGTCCATCCATATATGGTCCATATATGACCTTCGAAAATGCACACAGACTTTCCTGGCCTGCTTCAGGACATCCTGCAAGCCCGGGTACCTGCCCAAGAACCGCTGCACCACCAAATTGAGGACATGCGCAAAACAGGGCACGTGGGTGAGTTTTCCCTGTCGCAGGGCAGAGAGGAGGTTGGTGCCATTATCGCTGACCACCATTCCAGGCTTCAGCTGGCGTGGCGTCAACCACCTCTCAGCCTGACCCTGCAGAGCTGACAAAACCTATTCCCCAGTGTGGCTCCTGTCTCCCAAGCACACCAGCTCTAGCACCGCACGGCATCTTTTGGCCTGCATTCCTGCATATCCCCTCGTACGCCTACGGAGCACGGCTGGTTCGGAGAAAACATCCCCACAGGAAGAGGCCACAAAGGATGAAGAAGAGGAGGGGGTGGAGGAAAGAGGTGTGTCACAAGCAGTAGTATTGTTTTGGAGGCGTGGTGGCGGAACAACCTCCAAAACTACTGGACCTTGCCCTGCGTCCTTCCCAGCTGCCAGCAGAGTCACCCAATGCGCCGTAAAAGACAGGTAACGTCCCTGTCCATGCCTGCTGGACCATGAGTCAGCGGTAATATGCACCTTACCACTGACCGCCCTGTCCAGCGAGGCATGGACATTGCCTTCCACATGCCGGTAGAGAGCCGGAATAGCCTTCCGTGAGAAAAAGTGGCGTTTTGGTACTTGCCACTGAGGTACTGCACATTGCACAAACTCACGGAAGGGGGCAGAATCTACCAACTGAAAAGGTAGCAGTTGAAGTGCTAGCAATTTCGCTAAGCTAGCATTCAACTGCTGGGCATGTGGATGGCTGGGATTGTACTTCTTTCGGCGCTGCAGCAGCTGGGGCAGGGAAATTTGCCTGGTACTATCAGTAGATTGACCGCTACTACTAGCTTGTGACACACCTATTTCTACACCTTCACTGCAGACTTCAGAGAGGACTGGGGGTCTACTGGGGTTGGAGGTCCCAGAAGGGCAAGGGGGGGTACGCTTTTGTCTTTGGTGTGGGTCTTTTTGGTGTGCTTGCCAACGAGCTGCATGGCAGGTCGACATATGTCTGGACAAGCATGTGGTACCCAGGCGGTTGATGTTTTGGCCACGCGAGATACGCTTGCGACATAAGTTGCAAATAGCAAAGGTACGATCTTGTGGACATGTTTCAAAAAAGGCCCACACCAAAGAACTTTTGCTGTACCGGTCAGACACAGCAGCGCCATGCACAAGCGCCGTAGATGTGCGCTGTATTGCAGTGGGTGTGACCTTAAGCTGACCCCTGGAGGGCATCCTGCCTCTTTGGAGATGTGCCTGTGCCTCGTCGTCTTCCTCTTCCTCCTCCTCCTCCTCCTCTCTCCTATCAGGCACCCAGGTAGATTCAGTGACCTCATCATCCCCTCCCTCCTCATCACTGTCAACAACCTGGCAGTATGCTCCAGCTGGGGGAACATCATCACTGACAAATTGCTGTCCCTCTCGGACACGCCCTCTCCCTGGGCTCACATCAATGCCTTCCTCTATCAGTGTTCCGTCATCGGAGTCTTCAAAATGCTGCGCATCTTCCTGCAGCATGTACCCAACACTGTGTTGAAACAGTTCGGGGGACTCCTCAGGAGGACATGGTGGTACTAGGGAAGTATTGTGTGAAGCCATTGTGCAGAGGGAAGAGGACGCCTTGGCAGCTGCTTTGCCAGATAAACTTTGATCAGTCTGTGTGAGAGAGGATGAAGAGGATGAGGACGGCTTGGTCATCCACTCTACTAATTTCTCTGCATGTTGAGGCTCAACACGGCCAGCTCCCAAAAAGAAGGACGAGCGGCCACGGCCACGTGCTGAAGAGGATGTACCACATACACTACCAGCGTTACCTCTACATGCAGAGCCTGCTTGCCCTCGTGACTCTCTGCCTCTCTTTGTTGTCCTTCCAGACATATTTATGCGTTCAGGTGGTATATAACAGCACACGTAAAGTGACACTAACTGCGCTCAGGTGGTATATAACAGCACAGGTTCGGTGACACTAACTGCGCTCAGGTGGTATGTAACAGCACACGTACAGTGACACTAACTGCGCTCAGGTGGTATATAACAGCACAGGTGCGGTGACACTAACTGCGCTCAGGTGGTATGTAACAGCACACGTACAGTGACACCAACTGCGCTCAGGTGGTATATAACAGCACAGGTGCGGTGACACTAACTGCGCTCAGGTGGTATATAACAGCACAAGTGCGGTGACACTAACTGCGCTCAGGTGGTATATAACAGCACAGGTGCGGTGACACTAACTGCGCTCAGGTGGTATATAGCAGCACAGGTGCAGTGACACTAACTGCGTTCAGGTGGTATATAACAGCACAGGTGCGGTGACACTAACTGCGCTCAGGTGGTATGTAACAGCACACATAGTTAAATAGTTACATAGTTACATAGTTAGTCAGGTTGAAAAAAGACACAAGTCCATCCAGTTCAACCATAAAAAAACAAAAACAAAAAAAAAACAAAGTAAAACACAGTACATCCTCCCATACACCCAACTCCATACCCACAGTTGATCCAGAGGCACCAACTGCGCTCAGGTGGTATGTAACAGCACACGTACAGTGACATTAACTGCGCTCAGGTGGTATATAACAGCACACGTCCAGTGACACTAACTGCGCTCAGGTGGTATATAACAGCACAGGTGCGGTGACACTAACTGCGCTCAGGTGGTATGTAACAGCACACGTACAGTGACACTAACTGCGCTCAGGTGGTATATAACAGCACACGTACAGTGACACTAACTGTGCTCAGGTGGTATATAACAGCACAGGTGTGGTGACACTAAATGCGCTCAGGTGGTATATAACAGCACACGCACAGTGACACTAACTGCGCTCAGGTGGTATATAACAGCACACGTACAGTGACACTAACTGCGCTCAGGTGGTATATAACAGCACAGGTGCGGTGACACTAACTGCGCTCAGGTGGTATATAACAGCATACGTCCAGTGACACTAATTGCGTTAGAGCATCAAGCACTATCTATCTATGTGAAAAGACACTGTGGGGTAGATTCATGTAGATCAGCGGATCTTTTGATCCGCGTGATCTATCTTTTTTACGATCCGCCTGCGCCAGTTTTTGAGGCAAGTGCTGTATTCATTAAGCACTTGCCTCGTAAGTAGCCCTGGCGGATCGTAAATCCCCCGGCGGAATGCAAATTCCGCGGCTAGGGGAGTGTACTATTTAAATCACGCGCGTCCCCGCGCCGATCGTACTGCACATGCGCCGCCGGCTAAATTTCCCAGCGTGCATTGCTTTAACCACTTAAGACCCGGACCAAAATGCAGGTAAAGGACCTTGCCCCTTTTTGCCATTCGGCACTGCGTCGCTTTAACTGACAATTGCGCGGTCGTGCGACGTGGCTCCCAAACAAAATTGGCGTCCTTTTTTCCCCACAAATAGAGCTTTCTTTTGGTGGTATTTGATCACCTCTGCGGTTTTTATTTTTTGCGCTATAAACAAAAATAGAGCGACAATTTTAAAAAAAATTCTATATTTTTTACTTTTTGCTATAATAAATATCCCCCAAAAATATATAAAAAAACATTTTTTTTCCTAAGTTTAGGCCGATACGTATTCTTCTACCTATTTTTGGTAAAAAAAAAAAAAATCGCAATAAGCGTTTATCGGTTGGTTTTCGCAAAATTTATAGCGTTTACAAAATAAGGGATAGTTTTATTGCATTTTTATTATTTTTTTTTTTTACTACTAATAGCGGCGATCAGCGATTTTTTTCGTGACTGCGACAATATGGCGGACACTTCGGACAATTTTGATACATTTTTGGGACAATTGTCATTTTCACAGCAAAAAATGCATTTAAATTTGCATTGTTTACTGTGGAAATGACAGTTGCAGTTTGGGAGTTAACCACAGGTGGCGATGTAGGGGATGTGTGCCTATGTGTTGTGTTTACAACTGTAGGGGGGTGTGGCTGTAGGTGTGACATCATCGATCACGTCCCCCTATCACAGGGAAGACACGATCGATGCTACAGCCACAGAGAAGCACGGGGAAGCCGTGTGTACACACAGCTCTCCCCGTTCTTCCGCTCCAGGGACGAATCGCCGCACTGCAGCGGCGATCGGGACCGCGAATCCTGCGGTCCCGGAGCTTCGGACCGGGACGCGGGCGCGTGCCCGCGGGCGCGCGCCCGCGACCCACGGCTGGGTACTAAAATCAACGTATATATACGTTGATGTGCCCAGCCGTGCCATTCTGCTGACGTAAATGTGCAGTAGGCGGTCCTTAAGTGGTTAAATGACGACGCAAGGACGTCATTGTTTTCGACGTTAACGCAATTAACGTATGGCCGTATTCCCGGACGACTTACGTAAAAAATTCAAAACTCGACGCGGGAAAGAAGGCCATACTTAACATAGGATCCGCCGCACTTACCCCGCATATAGCAGGGGTAACGATCCGCCGGAAAAAGCCGAACGCAAACGGCGTAAAAAAAAAGCGACGGCCGGGCGTTCGGTTCTGAATCGGCGGTTCTCCTCATTTGCATATTCGTCGCGTAGAAAAAAAGAAGCGCCACCTAGCGGACGGCGGGAGAATGCAGCCTAAGATTCGACAGTGTAACTCACTTACACCAGTCGGTTCTAAGGGAGATCTATGCGGAACATGATTCGAGGAATCATCCGCATAGATCCGAGCGTCGGATCTCACAGATCCGACGGTGTATCAGTAGATACACCGTCGGATCTCTACATGAATCTACCCCTGTATCTCTATCTATCTCTCTCTCTCTGTCTGTCTCACTTCTCTAAGCAAGCCAGAACACACTACACGAGGCCGCCTGGGAGGCGGCCTTTTATAGTGTGGGGCATGAGCACCCAGGCTTTGGCCAATTAGGTCTCTGTTTTTTGGGCGCTGTGATTGGCCAAGCATGCGGGGTCATGGTGCATGCTTGGCCAATCATCAGCGCGCAACGCCGCAGTGAATTATGGGTCATTTGAATTTGGCGCGAACGACCCGATTTGTTCGTTTTCGACGAACGATCGAACAGCCAATGTTCGATGCGAACATGTGTTCGCATCGAACACGAAGCTCATCCCTATCAAACACTATGTGGCCTCATGTCTGACCTGTGCACGCAGTAAGACTCCCCAAGCTTCTCCTTTGGGGTTGCTCCAGTCGCTCCCTGTTCCATCAAGACCATGGGGATCAATTTCTATGGACTTTGTGGTAGATTTACCTCCCTCAAGGGAAATAACCACTATCGTGGTTGTTGTTGACCACCTCACTAAGATGGCATTTTATACATGTTTAGGGGGTAAAGTACAAAAACAAGCAAACTCCTGCGCACGGGTGGATTGTCCAACACTTGATCAAACAATCTTCATAGAAAGTCATACAATTGTCAAGAATGGTAATTGCAGTGGCTTTGCTGCCCTTCGTGGATGGGGAAGTCCTGGCAAAAAACAGAGAAAGAAAGAAAAGGCGCACCAGCCTAGTGTATTACCACTCGACACTTTATTAAATAGTAGTAATATTAAAAACTACTCACAAACGGCATAATGGACAGGCTTGTCAACAGAAATGAGGTAGATTCCCCTCAGACCACGCTCCACAATGGGGGGATAGGAAATGTGTTACTGCCGCTGACGCGTTTCGAGGCGTCTGGGGCTTCTTCATTAGAGCTCGACAGCCTGACTGTCGAGCTCTGATGAAGGGGCCCCAGGCGCATGTTAAGGGGGTACCTTCAGCTGAACAAACTGCTGAGTTAATGCTTCGAGAAGTATTTAAACTAGATGGAATCCCTGATAATGTGGTGTCTGACAGAGGAATACAGTTTACTTCAAAATTTTGGAAAAACTTTGAAGCAAACTGCAAGTTAATCTGTTATTCTGCTTTTCATCCCCAGTCTCAGCCTAGGTTCACATTGGAGCGATTTGTCATGCGATTTGAGAGATCAATTTATGGCGTTTACAAAACAGGGGATAGTTTTATGGCATTTTTATTATTATTATTTTTTTTACTAGTAATGGCTTTTATTGGGACTGCAACATTATAGCGGACATATCGGACACTTTTGTGACATTTTTGGGACCAATCACATTCATACAGTGAACAGTGCTATAAGTATGCACTGATAACTGTATAAATGTGACTGGCAGGGAAGGGGTTAACCACTAGGGGGCAGGGAAGGGGTTAAATGTATAGCCTAGTTTGTGTTCTAACTGTAGGGGGAGGGGGTGACTGGGGGAGATGACCAATTGTGTCATATGATGTCCTGGAAACAGGAATCAGGGGACAAGACTCAGGAACAGGGTACAAGAAACAGAGTCCAGGACAGAGCAGGAAGTGGATCAGGAACAGATTCGGGAAAATGGATCAGGTCAGGCAAGGACAAGGCTTGCAGAGAGGATACTGAAGCCCTGAGCCTCAGTGAAGGGCGGGCTTATATACTCCCAGCAGCTCACATCAGGTGCAGCTTGATCAATGAAAAGTCCATCTACTGGGAGACTGGTGGCCACCAGAATTACACCCAGCAGGTGACCCAAGTAATAACACTGATCATGACACGTGTGCCCACAGTTAGAATACCAACGCTCATTATCTGTGGATGAAGAGATGACGTGCACTATGTGACGTGACGCACATCGAGGGAGGGGCTGAGCTGCACCCCGAACCGACCTAGGCACCTGGGAGGGAGAACGCCGTAGGATCCAGGGATCGATGGCGGCGCCAATGCTAGTGTGAGGCGGCGGCGTTGCGGGCTCTTAGCTGGCGATTCCTTTGTTTGGCGCCAGGCCATCCCAGTGGTGCCTTCCCACCCCCCGCGCCCTATGGAGCCGCTCGACTGATCGTGTGAGTAAATGGTTTGTGAGGTAATGTCGAGTCTCCGAGGGCGGCTCTGACCCCCCCCCCCCCCCCCGTCGCGGATCCCCCAGTGCTTCTTGACTATCGCACCGCAGAAAGCAGGTAATACCTCTTCTCATCTCTCATCATCACTGCAATTCTGAAGCCTGGTAAGCGATCCTCAACTGCAATCTCTACGGTCATATCACTAGAACCAGAGTGGTTTCCTGAAGGAGGCTGTGCTTGTTGCTAATTTACTGGAGGAAAAAAAAAAAAACTTTATGCTGCTATATGCCCCAGGAACTCTTCTATACCAATATTTATAGCCTATAATACTTCATGGAGTTTCTCTATGGTGTAAAGTGATTCCAATAGCAGCGAGAACTATATCACCGTATAGGAAATAAATCTACCATGATATACTAGACATGTGATTATACGCCAGTAAAGACGTGCCTAGTTACTAGTGTGACTCTGTGTGTACCAACGCAAAACAGTTGGTCCTAAATAAACAACAGGACAGGCTGGACCGGACCGCGTAACCCATTGCAACAAAATATGCGGTGGCCTACAGCAGTAGCATTCAGCATCCATGTTTGTGGTACACACTAGTATAGGGGACGAGATTTTACAGCGACCCAAACGATATGAGCATGGTATGCGGGTGAAACTATTTTTAATCATGTAAAATTGTGCTCCCCTGAAGATACACAACACCCCTAAATATTATGCGAGTTACTAAACGCTTCCCTCATCTCTAATATTGTTGTCCCTTAAAAAAAAAGAGAAGGGGGGACCCACCACCCTATTGTATCCAGACACCCATAGCACCTGTATTTACTCGGCTGCAGGGGGTAGTGGTACGGGGGGGGGGGGTTAGGATTCAATATTTCTGCGGCCCATGGTCTACTCTGATAGAGTAGTAGACCACCCGTTGAACTCCACAATAGGCGCGCGACAACCCTAGGAAGAGGAGCGAATACAGCTAAAACTGGGGAAGCAAATTCGGGTGAGGAGAAAACATAACATGAGTAAGGTAACAAGGGGCTCCGCCCCGAAAACCCCCAAGGACAAGCCCTCAACCAGTACGATAAGACAATACATGACTACATGACCCAGGAGGGGAGTACCAAAAGCCCAGGTAACACCAAAAAAACAGAGAAAATGGGGACAGCGAAAAAAGGAGCGGGGGAAACTAACCCTCTAACCCCGGACATATCAATCGAAGGGGAGCAAGACCGGAACCAAAGTGTGGAGGTTAGTTCAGATACACATATACCTTCTTAGGGGGAACTGGAAGCTATGCTGAGGAGATTAGAAATTAGATTGGAAAAATCCATAAAGGATGAAATTAGTATTCAGAGAATGGACCTGAGCTACCTTCTGACATGGGTAGAAGAAACAGACAAGGCTGGAAAAACAGGAACTAGAATTAAGCCACTTAAAAGATCAATATCTCATCATTCAACAGAACCAAATGATGTTAAAATACTGCTTGGAGGATCAAGAGAATCGTAATAGAAGACAAAATTTAAGGATTAGATCTATCAAAGAAGAAAAAGGAGAAGACTTAAAAAAAATTCAAAATAATCTGTTTATCCCCCTCCTAGATCAGGACATCGAAGAACCCCTCAAAATAGAGCAGGCACACTGAATAGGAAGGACCAATAATGGAGAGGGGGCAAGGCCAAGAGACATTATTGTTAGATTTAGACACTACGAAGACAAAGCTGAAATCTGGTCGAGGCTCAGGAAAAAGCCCCCCCTGAGCTACGGGGGTGTTGAGATACAGATTTTTCCCAATCTGGCCTGGGAAACCCTAGCTAGAAGGAGATATTTGAAACCCCTTTTGGATCAGATGCGGTCACAGAACATCAAATATCAATGGGGGTTTCCGGCGTGCCTCATTGGACAGAAAGATGGGATGTCAGCCAGATTAACTTTCCCGGAGGACTTACCGAGGTTCGGTTCCAAATTTGACATCCCGGCCTTGGATTTGCCAGGATGGGTAGATTAAGTACAGTTGACTATAAAAATCATAATCATAATGAAAAGATGAGAGGAGTTGGGAGAGGGTCTGTGGGGGGGTCTATGAGGGGTTCTGATGTCATTTTGTAGATAGGAATGGCAGCAGACCACTATAGACTATAGGTTGGGGGCGGGTGTGGAGAAGCCCCACCTCATGCAAGAGAGCCGGTGGATATGGGGAGGGATGATCTCCACGGTTCAGAGGCCTCAAGAGGGCCAAGGGGGGGATGGGGGGGTAGGAAAGGGTGGGGGTCCTCTACGGTTCAGATAGGCGATAAGGATAGGGTTGGTAGTTCTTCTGGTTTCTACAAGAAAATAAAGAACAAACAGATAGGCAGGGAGCTATGGTAGATCTAAAGTTCCTATCATACAACGTCAAGGGTCTAAATTCTGCAGGGAAAAAATTAAAAGTCCTAGAAGAGATCAAACATTATAACGCGGACGTAGTCTTCCTACAGGAGACTCATCTCTCCCTTGATTCCAATATCAAACTATACTCACCTACGTTCCCAACTTGGTTTTATGGGGATTCTACCTCTAAACACGCACGGTGTGTGGCAATCGGCTTTGCAAATGGGATAAGGTTTGCCTTGAAGACAAGGTGGACAGACCCAGAGGGCAGATTTTTATTCCTTAAAGGAAAACTAGGGAATATGGCCTGTACCCTATCAACCCAATCAAATACATGGAGAGAATTCTTGGAAGGTTAAAACATTTCTCTGAGGGCTCCATGATTTTGATGGGAGATCTCAACTTATGTATGAATTTGAGAGAAGACAGTACGTCCCGGGTGAAGGAGACAATGAACGTGCAGTTACAGAAGCTAAAAAGAAAGATGCATGATGGCCAGCTGGTAGATGTCTGTAGGGCATTTCACCCCAATACGCTTGACTACACGTTCTTCTCCCCTCCACACGGAACGTACTCTAGGCCAGTGTTTTTCAACTCCAGTCCTCAAGGCACACCAACAGGTCAAGTTTTCAGGATTTCCCTCAGATGAAATGGCTGTGGTGATTACTAAGGCAGTGAAACTGATCAAATCACCTGTGCAAAATAATGGGAAGCCTGAAAACATGACCTGTTGGTGTGCCTTGAGGACTGGAGTTGAAAAACACTGCTCTAGGCTAGATTACATATTAGCGGATCATAAGTTGTTGGATAAGATTACGGAAACCGATATTGGAGTAGTGACCATATCCGATCATGCACCAATAACAATGAAAATCCAGATTTCCACACAACGGAAGCAATATCTGACGTGGCATCTAAATGAAAATCTGATACGTGAGGCAGGAGGGGCGGACACGGTGGAAGTGGAACTTAAACAATTTTTCTCTATGAACAATACGGGGGAAATATCCAGTACCACCCTCTGGGAGACGCATAAAGCGTACATTAGGGGGATTCTAATCTCTGAAGGAGCGAGAAGAAAAAAAGAGCGGAGTAGGAAGTGGGATACATTGGTCAAAGAAATAACTCTTTTAGAACAAAAATACAAAAAACAGCCCTCCAAAGATATTTACCGCAATTTAGCCTTAAAAAGAGACGAATTAAAGGAAATATTGGAGCAAGATACTAAGAAAAAATTAAATAGTATTGCCAGAGAGAGGTACCTTTGGGGAAATAAATCCAGCAAGCACTTAGCAAAAATGGCCCACAAAAAGAAAACCAGAAATTACGTTGAAAAAATCAAAAAGTCAAATGGTGACCTGGTCTATTCCACCAAGGACATTGCTGCAATCTTTAAGAATTTTTATGAAGAACTGTATAATATAAATCAGACGGGGTGGCAGGGGGGTGAAAAAGAGGCCAAAATTTGAGATTTTCTTGAGAAAGCTAGATTACCAAAGATCGACGATATTGAAAGCTCTCATATGGACAGGCCCATAACTGAAGATGAAGTTAAAATGGCTTTGAAAAATACGGCAGTTGGGAAAAGCCCAGGGCCAAATGGGTTTACAGTGTTCTATTACAAGAAATTGAGTAATATACTGGTACCAAGGCTTTGTAAGTATTTTAATGGCCTAGGATCCGAGTTTGAAATAAGTAAGGATGCTCTCACTGCATCTATAGCAATAATATTAAAAGAAGGGAAGGACAGCTCACTTTGCTCAGGATACAGACCAATATCGCTATTAAATACAGATATCAAGCTTTTTGCGAAAATCCTAGCGGAGCGACTGACAAGGGTCATGCATTTTTTAGTCCATCCTGATCAGGTGGGTTTCGTCCCCGGGAGGGAGGGCAAAGATAATGGCATAAGAGCACTCCTCCTAATCCAGAAGATTAGGGTGGGTCCCCAGGTCTATTCCTGTCAGTAGATTCTGAAAAAGCGTTCGACAGGGTAGACTGGGGACTCATGCTGCAAACACTGGAAACGATGGGTCTGGGAAATCATCATCCTACCGCAAAAATTAAAATAAATGGCATACTATCGGAGGCCTTCGAAATGAAGAATGGAACTCGACAGGGCTGTCCACTGTCTCCATTACTTTTCATATTATCCCTGGAACCATTGTTAGCCACGATTCGCAATGACCCAGATATAAACGGCGTAAGGGCAGGAAAGGAAGAACATAAGCTATCAGCCTTCGCTGATGATATTATATTCTACCTTACAAAACCACTCAGTACGATTCCTAGGCTAATAGAGATATTACAAAATTAAGGGGCCATATCAAATTTTAAGATCAATATAACTAAATCAGAAATATTGAATATAAATCTCAATATAACAGAAATAAGGCAGGTGAAAGGGATCTGTACTTTTACCTGGAGAAAAGAACTAAAATACCTTGGTATAAAACTGGCCAATTCGCCCAGACAGATTTACAGAATAAACTACACCCCCCCGCTAAATGAGATAAAAAGTGAGGTAAAAAAAAACAATAAATAAACCTATTTCTTGGATAGGTTGCATAAATATGTTGAAAATGATAATACCAAAAATATTATACAAATTTCAATTGATCCCAATAGCTCTACCCCTTCAATTTATTCGAGAACTCAACTCAATACTCATGAACTATGTGTGGAAAAACAAAAAGCATCGTATCTCCCTCTCAATCTTAAAACAAGATAAGCAACATGGGGGTCTAGTAGTGCCTGATATAAGAAAATACCATCAAGCAGCTGTCCTATCACGGGTGGTGGAATGGGCCAGGAATAGAACAGGAAAAAGATGGGTGCAAATAGAAATGACACAAGCCAAAGTAATTTTGGGAAATATTATACCCACACAATTTAGAGCACTTGATTGCAATGCCTTTGAATTGACACGAGACACTCTGAGACTATGGGATAGGATACAGTCACAAATGGATAAGAAATATAATTCTCCACTATGAAATTTAAAATATAACCCATACTTTGCACCGGGGGAAAAAAAATTGGGGGGAATTGGATTAGAAAAGAAAAAGTTCACCTGGGTGATATAATAAAGGATGGGGAAATTAGGACATATGATGAGTTGAAATCCAAAACAGACATCTGGGATCTTAATAAGTGGCATTACACGCAGCTTTATCATTTTGTTCAACACCTCCCCAGACCATTACGGATGAAGGAGGAGTTGACCCCATTAGAGAAATTATGCCACTTGGAGAATTCAAAGGGCATGGTTTCAAAACTATATAGGTTGCTGGTAAGGTTAGATGCACAGGGGGAGCCCCCTTTCGTACAGAAATGGGAAAGGGAATTAGGAACACTTAGAGGGGAAAACACGTTTGAAAGATTAATGAAACTGACCCATTCCTCAGCCATCGATATGTGTACGGCTGAGACTAATTATAAATGTATTTCGAGCTGGTACATCACTCCTGACAAAACCCGCCATTTTAAAGCTGGCCTGCCCGCCGAGTGTTGGCGAGGATGTACGGACAGAGGTACAATGGCGCATTTGTGATGGACCTGCCCGAAAATCCAGAAAATTTGGGAGGCGGTCCTGACCCTTATGAAAGAGATCACAGGTAAAGAGCTAAAGAAGGATCCCTGGACCGTACTTTTTCATGGTAGCTGCGAGGGAATCAAAAGATACAGGCAGTCATTAATCCCACATTTGCTGAATGCAGCGACACGGCTCATACCTAAAGAGTGGATAGACGCAGTCGAGGAAACTTAGGATTTGAAGGAGAGTATTGCTGAGACAAATGTGGACTTCCATGAAAAAATTGAACAAGTGGAAGGCGTTCAAAAAAACATGGAGCTATGTCGAGCAACTTAGAGCATAAGGAAACAACATAGGTGGCGACCTGCATAAATACAGTAACTATCACCAACAGAGTGATAGCGTACATAAGTTTAGTGTCAATACGTAAACCGTCAAAATGTAGCACAAAAGATAATATTGAATACTAAACAATGGCAAGTGACAAAAAAGGAGTACAAATTCACAAGCAGTAAAATGTACACAATGTGCTGGTCCAAGTAATGTGAAATCAGGGAGAGCTACCGCTAGGGGCACCCCTGAATGTGTAACACAGTGAACAATACAAATAATAATATATAAATCAGTGAAGAAATGCAAAAAAGTCTCTGAAAGTGTTTCCCAAATGTCCCAGAAGACAGGCTCCAAAGATGTCCCAGAAGACAGTTTCTAAAAGATGGAGGAAATGGTGCCGGGAAAGGACGTGGTACAGTGAACACCTCAGGTGGTCCCTAGCCCCTCACCTCACGGCTATGGCACGGATAGCCAAATAAAACCACCTCTGGCAGGGGGAGGAGGAATACACTTCAATGGACAGAAACGACATCAGCACTCAGCAGTAAGGCATGGAGAAGATACAAAGCAAGTAGGATATGGTGTTATGGAAGTGTCTAAACAGGCAACATCATTCACTCATACATCCACTCACATGGAGGTGATGGATGGTGGGCCTATCTCCCACGAACACCGAGTTCGTCCTAAGTCCTGGATGCACACCTGGCTCCTCTTCTTCTGTGTCTGAGCTGGGTGGACACTTGGAGCAGATAGAGGGGACCCTCACACAGCATATAGGATGGGAGAAAAAAAGACCATAGTACAGCCCCGCCAAAAATGGAACAGGTTTATTAAAACATATAGGTGCACTCACATTTGGATGATAAAAACTGGGCACAGAAACCAAACGGACGGCAGGGGGGTCTTGCTGCGTCAGGCGTGATGGACTCTGATGCTCCTTGATCCCTACGCGTCTCGTCATGTCACATGACTTCCTTAGGGAATAACATAGATGGAATATTGGAGGCTTTAAATAGACCGCCTAATGGTCTGCTGTAATGGGTGCATGGCGGCCATTTTCTTGTGGCCTGCACTCATATAGGTAACTGGTGACTGCTGAGATAGTGGCCATCTTGCCTAGGTCACTTCCTATTAGTAAGTAGGAGTGGCTTGAAGACAGAGAGAAGCACCGCTCGACTGCCTGATGTGAGGGCTTTTGATACATCAGCCTCCCCCCCTTTTTTCATCTCAGCATGTATGCGACTGGTCGGTCCATATAGCAGACCCCCTTTTTTTATCTATATCTATTAAGGATCTATCCTCTAGACATTGATTCATTTTAATTTTTAATATATATTTTTTAATAAAATTTTCTCTCCATCCATGGTATGGAAACAAAACATCTCCCCTCCAGTCCACCTGACCACTGGGGTCCTTTGCTGTATATGCAAACATGGTAGCCGCTCGCTATATGTCAGCATACAGCTTCCTCTGGTTTCAGACACACAGGTTCTCTCCCCTTCCATGCTAAGTTATTGGTCCGCCTATTCTGCTGTACACTGCACCAAGATCATCCCTTATCCTGGAGTCACTCCTACCTATCAATAGGAAAAAGCCCAGGCAAAATGGCGATTGCTTTATTTGTGATTAGCCATTACAATAAGAGTGTGGGCTACGAGAAAATGGCCGACATGTGCCCAGCATAGCAGACACCCAGGCAGTCGAGCGGTGCTTCTCTCTGTCTTCAAGCCACTCCTACTTACTAAAAGGAAGTGACCTAGGCAAGATGGCCACTATCTCAGCAGTCACCAGTTACCTATATGAGTGCAGGCCACAAGAAAATGGCTGCCATGCACCCATTACAGCAGACCATTAGGCGGTCTATTTAAAGCCTCCAATATTCCATCTATGTTATCCCCTAAGGAAGTCATGTGACATGACGAGACGTGTAGGGATCAAGGAGCATCAGAGTCCACACGCCTGACGCAGCAAGACCCCCCTGCCGTCCGTTTGGTTTCTGTGCCCAGTTTTTATCATCCAAATGTGAGTGCACCTATATGTTTTAATAAACCTGTTCCATTTTTGGCGGGGCTGTACTATGGTCTTTTTTTCTCCCATCCTATATGCTGTGTGAGGGTCCCCTCTATCTGCTCCAAGTGTCCACCCAGCTCAGACACAGAAGAAGAGGAGCCAGGTGTGCATCCAGGACTTAGGACGAACTCGGTGTTCGTGGGAGATAGGCCCACCATCCATCACCTCCATGTGAGTGGATGTATGAGTGAATGATGCTGCCTGTTTAGACACTTCCATAACACCATATCCTACTTGCTTTGTATCTTCTCCATGCCTTACTGCTGAGTGCTGATGTCGTTTCTGTCCATTGAAGTGTATTCCTCCTCCCCCTGCCAGAGGTGGTTTTATTTGGCTATCCGTGCCATAGCCGTGAGGTGAGCGGCTAGGGACCACCTGAGGTGTTCACTGTACCACGTCCTTTCCCGGCACCATTTCCTCCATCTTTTAGAAACTGTCTTCTGGGACATCTTTGGAACCTGTCTTCTGGGACATTTGGGAAACACTTTCAGAGACTTTTTTGCATTTCTTCACTGATTTATATATTATTATTTGTATTGTTCACTGTGTTACACATTCAGGGGCGCCCCTAGCGGTAGCTCTCCCTGATTTCACATTACTTGGACCAGCACATTGTGTACATTTTACTGCTTGTGAATTTGTACTCCTTTTTTGTCACTTGCCATTGTTTAGTATTCAATATTATCTTTTGTGCTACATTTTGACGGTTTACGTATTGACACTAAACTTATGTACGCTATCACTCTGTTCTAAAAACACCCTCCCCCACGTTCACCAGCCCAGGGATTTATTCCCGTACCACCCTTGGATTTCACCCACTTTTCACAGCGCAGACACCACCCCCCTTGTTTTTTCCATTTGCTACTTCTCTCTGCCCAGGACAGAGTGTTGGGTGTTTGCAGCAGTGACCCCATCCCACTCCACCACCCCCCTCGGTAGCGCAGGAGCCTCTATCTACAATACTGTATTATTAGCAATGGTTCAGCGATTAGAAAGGTATGTCAAGGAAAAATCTCTGTAATATAAAGGTTGATAATTTCTGGTCTAAACAAACAATAATGTTACCTTTCAACAGAGCCTGAACATGTAATTGATTTTTTAACTTTTACTTTTAGCTTGGCTTAAATACAGCAGCAACACTCCACTCTGATTCATTTCAACTTGAAAAGGGGGCCTTGTTAGATAGTATAGGATGCAGTACCTGATTTATTTTTTAACACATTCTATTTAAGAACTATAGTTTCCAACAACCCATGCAAAAAACAGTAACAAGGTGAGTAGTACAGATGGTGTATGATTCTATCTGGTCAAGATCTTGAAATCATTTTCTTGTACCTCTGTACAGATAGATGATTTTAGCGCAAAGCAGACAATATTTTTGCTTTATTTGCTGTAAAGCTTTTACCTAGATCATGTTCCCATTTTTGTACATGGGGCAATTTGAAATCATCTGGTGGTGAGACCAGGAGGTATTACATCTTGGAAAGAGTGTGTGGTAGCATATCACGTTTAGAACAGAGTTCCTCAAATATAGTTAATGGGCATCAGATATGATGGGAGAGCTAAATAGTCCAAAAAAATGCTGAAGCTGTAAAGCTTCCCAGAAGTCCAGGCCATAGCGCCCCATCGGGCACATTACCATCTGTATTGTAGGCCATTGTAAGGAAATTAGATGCCTGGTAGCACTGAGACTTAATGTGTGGAAAGGCCTGTCCTGGAGCCCAGAGAGTCACTACTAGACAGTGTTGTAAGTAACTGAGTTAAAATAAACGCAGTTACCTAACGCAGCCCCTTTTGAGGGTAACGAGTAATCTACCTGATTACTTTTCCCCTCACGGTAACGCAGTTACCATTACTTGGGCGGCATTACTGAAATTACATCTACCACCACTAGATGGTAGCAGAGTAATTGCTTCTGCCGGCGCTGTGAATATGAATATGGGTGGAACTCCGCATTAGAATCATGGCCGGAAAAAAATGTTCCACAGAACAAACGTTCCCTATACAACACAGTGTACACAGCGACATCTAGTGGTCAACATGGTCACCTATACAGACCAATAATCAGCAGGTTTTTTTGGTCAGTGATTTCTTTTCATCGGACAACAAACAAAAATATGACATCCCCATTCCAGATCCCTTGCATCCAATAAAGCTTATATAAGATACATAAAATAATAAACAATAAACTATAGAAAATTCTTATAAAGCCTAATATAAGATTTTAAATTACAGACTCTGTAAACGTCAAGGGAATGTATATTATAAACATACATTTTAATCCAGCTTATAATTTGGATGAAATATATAGAAGATGGATACAGGTTTTAAGTCCTATTAGCTGCACATACATGGTGGGACGGATGCACCTAGGCTGGGATATACACGAGATCACCATTTGTTTCCGGTTTTCTTCTCTCAAGGATCTGGCATTCTTTTGTCTTGGAGTATAAACTCACTGCTCCCTGGCAAGCGCCCATCATCTGCATTCTAGAAAGGGAATCATCTCAAAGCATTGTAGAATATTAAAAAAAAAGTCAGTTACTTTGCTGAGTAACTAATTACTTTTTCAATGTAGTAACTGAGTCACTAACGCAATTACTTTTTCGGAGAAGTAATTTGTAACTGTAACTAATTACTTTTTTAAAGTAAGATGAGCAACACTGCTACTAGAGGATAGAGGAGTAGTGAATTATAAGAAAGAACATACAAAAACTAAAACTTGCGCTTAAACCTGAACATATGAACAAAATGAAAATAAAGAGAAGTTAATTGAGACCAAGTCTTAAATGCAAATAAAAAGTATGACGGTTCAATCCAAACGTGATCAATGGACAAATGAATGTGACACTCAAATCACTTGTGTAAAAAAACAATTTTAGGTGTGCAGTTGACAAAATCCTCCACCAGGTAACACTGTATGAGTTTGACCAGATCACAAAGACTATCAAATTCAAGATGGGTTGAGAAAAGGCATAGGAAATATGGCATCTAGTAAATCCTGTTGTTAATGAGTAAACAAGGTGCATCTGGTAATCTCACAGTTGGTTTACTGTATGGGAAGGAAACCCCATTCGAATATTGATCACAGTGTTGGTATATTGAAGATAAAAATTAGGAATCCTGATAGTGTATATCATAAAAACATTATTTATTAATAAGTAGAAAACTCACATGTAATATGAACAAACAGCACTCGTTATAAAAAAAACACTCCGGCAGATAACAAAAAAAATGGCTTCTTGATAACTTCAGGTAATGGGCCGGATTCAGAAAGAATGGCATAATTTTTGGTGGGCGTAGCGTATCTCATATACACTATGCCGCCGTAACTTAGAGAGGCAGGTACCGTATTCAGAAAGAACTTGCGCTGTAAGTTACAGTGGCATAGTGTAAATGGGCCGGCGTAAGCCCGCGTAAATCAAATTAGGCTGGTAGTGGGCGTGTTGTATGGAAATGAATCGTGACCCCATGTAAATGAAGCGTCTAATGAACGGCGCATGTGCCGTCTGTGGACGTATCCCAGTGCGCATGCTCAGAATCGCGTCGCAAATACTCAATGCTTTCGACGTGAACGTAACGCAAATGACGTAAACAACGAAAAATTCAACGCTGTTCCGACGTCCATACTTAACATTGCCTGCGCCTCATATAGCAGGGGTAACTTTACGCTGCCATTTGCCGCAAGTACGTTCGTGAATCAGCGTATCTAGCTCATTTGCATATTCTACGTGTAAAACTACGGAAGCACCCCTATCGGCCAGCGTAAACATGGAACTAAGTTATGACGGCGTACGGCAACTTACGTCGGCCGGCTGAAGCCATATTTCAGGCGTATCTAGGTTCCTGAATACGGCGCATCTTTTAACTTACGCGGCATATCAATAGATACGCCGGCGTAAAGCCTTTCTGAATCTGGCCCAATGTGTCTAACCTCTCCAGCCTAACCTCTTCACCTTTAGGAGATCCCTGAAAATTAATTTATTCAGGGAAGCCTATCCCACACCCACCTAACAACTGTCCCCGAGCTACCTTTTGTACCACCACCCCCTCTCTTTAGAATGTAAACTCAACAAGCAGGGCCCTCCTGTATCTTTTGTATTAAACTGTACTTAATTGTGCTGTTTCCCCTCTACATTGTAACGCAATGCGTAAACTGTTGGTGCTATATAAATTGTGTATAATAAAAATAATAATAATATGCAATGGTGTCACAGCAGGCTTTGCCCTATGTGTTTCATCATAACTGATGAAGATGACATTACCACTTACTCAGAAATGGTTAGAAGTTCAACGCAGACATTGTAGCTAATTGCAGGTATATGAGAAAAAAAAAACATAATTCAGAGCAGTGAAGGTCCACTGTAATTTGAGGCCAAGCCTTAGATTGTTTATTTGGAAATGGGGCATGGCTAACGCCTATTGCTTCAGATTTTCGAAAAATATGTTTTCAGGTTGGATAAAGCTTGATATGTTTCTAATTCACGTAGGAGATTGGGTAAGGAGACAATGGGATTGGTCAAGGTAAAAAGCATGGTCTTTTACAGACAGAGACTTTGGGGCTGATTTACTATTGTCACTGCGCGGCGCCGGTTCATGGCTTAATTAGTGCGCTGGATGAATCTTTAATTGGGCGCATGAACCGGGCGCAGCAGCGGCGCAATGCAATTAATAAGTAAAACCGCGCCAAACTCCCTGTAGAAGTCTATGGGGGAAATCAAAAGTGTTAATTTAAAAGGTTAATATGCAAGTTTTGTCCTAAAAAGTGTTTGGGGACCTGAGTCCTGCCCCAGGGGACATGTATGAATGCTTTTTTTTTTTCTTTAAACTGACGTTTTTTCAGGAGCAGTGAATTTAATAATGCTTAAAGTGCAACAATAAAAGTGAAATATTCCTTTAAATTTCATACCTGGGGGGGGGGGGGGGGGTGTAAAGTCAGCATGTGAAAAAGCACATGTTTCCCGTGCTTAGAACTGTCCCTGCACAAAATGACATTCCGAAGGAAAAAAACTAATTTAAAACAGGCTTTGCGGCAATAATGAATTGTCGGCTCCGGTAATTGTGAGAGAATTCATTCATAAAAAAAAAAAAAGCGTGGTGTCCCCCCAAATTCAATTACCAGGCCCTTCAGGTCTGATATGGGTATTAGGGGAACCCCGCTGTAAATTTTAGAAAAAAATTACATGGGGTTCACCCCAAATATCCATACGAGACCCTTCAGGTCTGGTGTGGATTTTAAGGGGAACTCCACCCCAAATAAAAAAAATGGGTAGGAGTTCCCCCAAAAATCCACACCAGACCCTTATGCGAGCATGTTAACCTGGCCGGCCGCAGAAAAGAGGGGGAGACAGAGTGCGGCCCCCCTCTCCTGAACCGCACCAGGCCACATGCCCTCAACATTGGGAGGGTGCTTTGGGGTGATGGGGGCAAGGGCCTCATCCCCACAACCCTGACAGGTGGTTGTGGGGGTCTGCGGGCGGGGGGGCTTATCGAAATCTGGAAGACCCCTTTAACAAAGAGGACCCCAGATCCCGGCCCCCCCTTGTGTGAAATGGTAATGGGGTACATTGTACCTCTACCATTTCACCTAAAAAAATATGAAAAGTGTACAAAAAGACAAGAGCCGGTTTTTGACAATTCCTTTATTAATGTCCTTTATTAATGTCCTTTGGGGACCCCAAAGCACCCTCCCAATGTTGAGGGCATGTGGCCTGGTGCGGTTCAGGAGAGGGGGGGCCGCACTCTGTCCCCCCCTTTTTTCTGCGGCTGGCTAGGTTAACGTGCTTGGATAAGGGTCTGGTGTGGATTTTTGTGGGAACTCTAAGTCAATTTTTTTTTTTTTACATTTGGCGTGGAGTTCCTCTTAAAATCCACACCAGACCTGAAGGGTCTGGTATGGATATTTGGGGGAACCCCACGTCATTTTTTTTGTAAAATTGATGGCGGGGTTCCCCTTAATATCCAAACAAAATAAAAAATAACTTGTTTCTGTCATATTAGCTGGTTATTTCTCACACACAGCATATGCATACCACAAATTACACCCCAAAACACATTCTGCTATTCCTCCCGAGTATGGTGATACCACATTTGTGAGACTTTTACACAGCGTGGCCACATACAGAGGCCCAACATGCAGGGAGCACCATCAGGCGTTCTGGAACACCCAGGCCAATTCTGACATTTCTCTCCTACATGTAAAAATCATCATTTATTTGCTAGAAAATTACATCTAACCCCAAAACATTATATATGCTTTTTTAGCAAAGACCCTAGAGAATACAATGGCGGCCGTTACAACTTTTTATCTCGCATGGTATTTTCGCAGACATTTTTTGAACGCGTGTTTTTAAAAAAAAAAAATGTTCTGTGCTTAAAACAAAACAGTAAAGTTAGCTCAATTTTTTTTCATAATGTGAAAGATGAAGTTACACCGAGTAAATAGATACCCAACATGTCACACTTCAAAATTGCGCACACTCGTGGAATGGCGCCAAACTTCACTACTTAAAAATCCCCATAGGCGACGCTTTAATTACTTTTACTGGTTGCATGTTTTTAGTTACGGAGGAGGTCTAGGGCCAAAATGATTGATCTTGCTCTAACGTTCGCAGAGATACCTCACATGTGTAGCTTGAACACGGTTTTCATATGTGGGCGGGACTAACGTATGCGTTCGCTTCTGCATGCAAGCACACGGGGACAGGGGTGCTTTAAAAAAAAAGATTGTTCATTTTACTGTATTTACTTGATTTTGACACTTTTTTTCCCCAAAAATATTTTTTTTATCACTTTTATTCCTATTATAAGGAATGTAAACATCCCTTGTAATAGGAATATAGCATGACAGGTCCTCTTTACAGTGAGATATGGGGTCAATAAGACCCCACATCTCACCTCTAGGCTGGGAAAAATATATCCTGGCTTTGATCGTAGCGGTGAGTCTGTAAAAGCACCGGAGGGTGGCAGGAGGGGGGGACGTATTGCAGAGTATTGGGGTATTGCAGAGTATTGGGGTATTGCAGAGTATTGGGGTATTGCAGAGTATTGGGGTATTGCAGAGTATTGGGGTATTGCAGAGTATTGGGGTATTGCAGAGTATTGGGGTATTGCAGAGTATTGGGGTATTGCAGAGTATTGGGGTATTGCAGAGTATTGGGGTATTGCAGAGTATTGGGGTATTGCAGAGTATTGGGGTATTGCAGAGTATTGGGGTATTGCAGAGTATTGGGGTATTGCGGGGTATTGGGGTATTGCGGGGTATTGGGGTATTGCGGGGTATTGGGGTATTGCGGGGTATTGGGGTATTGCGGGGTATTGGGGTATTGCGGGGTATTGGGGTATTGCGGGGTATTGGGGTATTGCGGGGTATTGGGGTATTGCGGGGTATTGGGGTATTGGGGGTATTGGGGTATTGCGGTATTGCGGGGTATTGGGGTATTGGGGTATTGTATTGGGGTATTGGGGTATTGTATTGTATTGGGTATTGGGGTATTGGGTATTGGGGTATTGCGGGGTATTGGGGTATTGCGGGGTATTGGGGTATTGCAGAGTATTGGGGTATTGCGGGGTATTGGGGATTGCGGGGTATTGGGGTATTGCAGATTGGGGTATTGGGGTATTGCGGGGTATTGGGGTATTGCGGGGTATTGGGGTATTGGGGGGTATTGGGGTATTGCGGGGTATTGGGGTATTGCGGGGTATTGGGGTATTGCTATTGGGGTATTGGGGTATTGGGGTATTGGGGTATTGCAGAGTATTGGGGTATTGGGTATTGGGGTATTGCAGAGTATTGGGGTATTGCAGAGTATTGGGGTATTGCAGAGTATTTTGGGGTATTGGGGTATTGCGGGGTATTGGGGTATTGCAGAGTATTGGGGTATTGCGGGGTATTGGGGTATTGCGGGGTATTGGGGTATTGCGGGGTATTGGGGTATTGCGGGGTATTGGGGTATTGGGGTATTGGGGTATTGGGGTATTGCGGGGTATTGGGGTATTGCAGAGTATCGCACGGGCTATTGGGGTATTGGGGTATTGCAGGGTATTGGGGTATTGCAGGGTATTGGGGTATTGCAGGGTATTGGGGTATTGCGGGGTATTGGGGTATTGCAGAGTATCGCACGGGCTATTGGGGTATTGGGGTATTGCAGAGTATTGGGGTATTGCAGAGTATTGGGGTATTGCAGAGTATTGGGGTATTGCAGAGTATTGGGGTATTGCAGAGTATTGGGGTATTGCAGAGTATTGGGGTATTGCAGAGTATTTTGGGGTATTGGGGTATTGCAGAGTATTGCGGGGTATTGGGGTATTGCAGAGTATTGGGGTATTGCGGGGTATTGGGGTATTGCGGGGTATTGGGGTATTGGGGTATTGCGGGGTATTGGGGTATTGCGGGGTATTGGGGTATTGCAGAGTATTGGGGTATTGGGGTATTGCGGGGTATTGGGGTATTGCAGAGTATTGGGGTATTGCAGAGTATTGGGGTATTGCAGAGTATTGGGGTATTGCAGAGTATTGGGGTATTGCAGAGTATTGGGGTATTGCAGAGTATTGGGGTATTGCAGAGTATTGGGGTATTGCAGAGTATTGGGGTATTGCAGAGTATTGGGGTATTGCAGAGTATCGCTTGGGGTATTGGGGTATTGCGGGGTATTGGGGTATTGCAGAGTATTGGGGTATTGCAGAGTATTTTGGGGTATTGCGGGGTATTGGGGTATTGCGGTATTGCAGAGTATTGCGGGGTATTGGGGTATTGCGGGGTATTGGGGTATTGCGGGGTATTGGGGTATTGCGGGGTATTGGGGTATTGCGGGGTATTGGGGTATTGCGGGGTATTGGGGTATTGCGGGGTATTGGGGTATTGCGGGGTATTGGGGTATTGCGGGGTATTGCGGGGTATTGGGGTATTGCAGAGTATTGGGGTATTGCAGAGTATTGGGGTATTGGGGTATTGCAGAGTATTGGGGTATTGCAGAGTATTGGGGTATTGCAGAGTATTGGGGTATTGCAGAGTATTGGGGTATTGCAGAGTATCGCTTGGGGTATTGCAGAGTATCGCTTGGGGTATTGCAGAGTATCGCTTGGGGTATTGGGGTATTGCAGAGTATTGGGGTATTGCAGAGTATTGGGGTATTGCAGAGTATTGGGGTATTGCAGAGTATTGGGGTATTGCAGAGTATTGGGGTATTGCAGAGTATTGGGGTATTGCAGAGTATTGGGGTATTGCAGAGTATTGGGGTATTGCAGAGTATTGGGGTATTGCAGAGTATTGGGGTATTGCAGGGTATTGGGGTATTGCAGGGTATTGGGGTATTGCAGAGTATTGGGGTATTGCAGAGTATTGGGGTATTGCAGAGTATTGGGGTATTGCAGAGTATTGGGGTATTGCAGAGTATTGGGGTATTGCAGAGTATTGGGGTATTGCAGAGTATTGGGGTATTGCAGAGTATTGGGGTATTGCAGAGTATTGGGGGGTATTGGGGTATTGGGGGGTATTGGGGTATTGGGGGGTATTGGGGTATTGCGGGGTATTGGGGTATTGCGGGGTATTGGGGTATTGCGGGGTATTGCGGGGTATTGGGGTATTGCAGAGTATTGGGGTATTGCAGAGTATTGGGGTATTGGGGTATTGCAGAGTATTGGGGTATTGCAGAGTATTGGGGTATTGCAGAGTATTGGGGTATTGCAGAGTATTGGGGTATTGCAGAGTATTGGGGTATTGCAGAGTATTGGGGTATTGCAGAGTATTGGGGTATTGGGGTATTGCAGAGTATTGGGGTATTGCAGAGTATTGGGGTATTGCAGGGTATTGGGGTATTGCAGGGTATTGGGGTATTGCAGGGTATTGGGGTATTGCAGAGTATTGGGGTATTGCAGAGTATTGGGGTATTGCAGAGTATTGGGGTATTGCAGAGTATTGGGGTATTGCAGAGTATTGGGGTATTGCAGAGTATTGGGGGGTATTGGGGTATTGGGGGGTATTGGGGTATTGGGGGGTATTGGGGTATTGCAGAGTATTGGGGTATTGCAGAGTATTGGGGTATTGCAGAGTATCGCTTGGGGTATTGGGGTATTGCAGAGTATTGGGGTATTGCAGAGTATTGGGGTATTGCAGAGTATTGGGGTATTGCAGAGTATTGGGGTATTGCAGAGTATTGGGGTATTGGGGTATCGCACGGGCTATTGGGGTATTGCAGGGTATTGGGGTATTGCAGAGTATTGGGGTATTGGGGTATTGCAGAGTATTGGGGTATTGCAGAGTATTGGGGTATTGCAGAGTATTGGGGTATTGCAGAGTATCGCACGGGCTATTGGGGTATTGCAGGGTATTGGGGTATTGCAGAGTATTGGGGTATTGCAGGGTATTGCAGGGTATTGGGGTATTGCAGGGTATTGGGGTATTGGGGTATTGGGGTATTGCGGGGTATTGGGGTATTGCGGGGTATCGCACGGGCTATTGGGGTATTGGGGTATTGCAGAGTATTGGGGTATTGGGGTATTGCAGAGTATTGGGGTATTGCAGAGTATTGGGGTATTGCAGAGTATTGGGGTATTGCAGAGTATCGCACGGGCTATTGGGGTATTGCAGGGTATTGGGGTATTGCAGAGTATTGGGGTATTGCAGAGTATTGGGGTATTGCAGAGTATTGGGGTATTGCAGAGTATTGGGGTATTGCAGAGTATCGCATGGGGTATTGGGGTATTGCAGAGTATTGGGGTATTGCAGAGTATTGGGGTATTGCAGAGTATTGGGGTATTGCAGAGTATTGGGGTATTGCAGAGTATTGGGGTATTGCAGAGTATCGCACGGGCTATTGGGGTATTGGGGTATTGGAGTATTGGAGTATTGGGGTATTGGGGTATTGCAGAGTATCGCACGGGCTATTGGGGTATTGCAGGGTATTGGGGTATTGCAGAGTATTGGGGTATTGTGTTATTGCAGAGTATTGGGGTATTGGAGTATTGGGGTATTGGAGTATTGGGGTATTGGAGTATTGGAGTATTGGAGTATTGGGGTATTGGGGTATTGGAGTATTGGGGTATTGGAGTATTGGAGTATTGGGGTATTGGAGTATTGGAGTATTGGGGTATTGGAGTATTGGGGTATTGGAGTATTGGGGTATTGGGGTATTGGGGTATTGGGGTATTGGGGTATTGGGGTATTGGAGTATTGGGGTATTGGAGTATTGGGGTATTGGAGTATTGGGGTATTGCAGAGTATTGGGGTATTGCAGAGTGTAACGGAATGTGGGAAAAGGGGAATAAGGGTTTCTAAAACCCCCCCCTTTTCCTCATGGGATTACGGCGGCACAAGAGTTTCTAGGTGCCCCCCTTAGGGTGAGGTGTTTTAGTCAGGGAACCTAGGACCGCCCATTTGGGGAACCTTGAGACCTAAGGTCAGGAGTTTCTAGGTCCCCAGGGTCATCTATATATAGGGGCTTCTGACTGGAATCGCGGTCAGTCACCGCAAAGAGCTTAGCTGTGAGGAGCTCCGTATCTCACCTGTGGAGCATGGAAGTCCTGCTGAAGCAGCTATTGGAGCGGGCAGAAGCCGAGGGCGGAGAAGGCTGGTTACAGAAATGTCTGTCTCTGCCTCCTGAGGATGCGACAATGGAGCGCGGCTCGGCGAACTTTCCCATGGAGGACTCGGCAGCGGAGGAGGGAGAGGTGTCCATGGCAGTCTGCACAGAGAGAAGGGAGGAGTTGTGCCAGGTCACGGGTCCGGGGCAGCATAGCGGAACTGACGGAGATGGAACAAGGGAGTCGGAAGGGCGGTCAGCAAAGAAGAAGACGCAGAAGAGGTCGTATAGCCCAGCGGCGCCATCTGGCGGAAAGAAGGGATATGGAAGACCAGCGTCATCAGCTAAGAAGCCAGCGAAAGACAGCGTCAGCCCTCTCAGAGCAGGGGCGCGTCAGACAAGGTCCGGTGCAGTGACAGGAGTTGGGCAGCTGCCAGCTCCACGGCCGTCAACGTCGGGGCCATATAAGGCGCCCAGTGCAGGTCTCAGTTCCCCAGGCTTGGTCACAGCTGGGAGGTCTACTAGTGACAACAGTTTAAGCGTTCAGGTTCCTATACCAGAACAAGTTTCCAAGGGTGAGTGTGAGCAACTGTCTGTTTTGTCCTCCTTGTCGTCTACTCTCTTACAGTTGGCTTCCAGCCTGTCAAAAGTGGTTCCGCAAGCAGTGACACCTGATGTTCCCTCAGCTGCGGCTTCTGTTTGGTCTGACACAAGTAAAGTAAGTAAGCAGTTTAATTCAAATGTGGATGCTGCGGTTTCTTCACAAACTCAGTTGCACCCGAGTAGTATCTTATCACATTCACAGCAAAGTAAGGTTTTGTCACAGTTGCATCAGAGTAATGTTTCATCACAATCAAATCAGAGTCATGCTTTGCCACATAAAGTCCCGGAGTGTTTTGGTAAGGAAGCAATGCCATGTACTTTGTCACCATTAGGCTTCCATTTAACCGACAATACTAAAGACAGGATATGGCGTGGGGAGTTTATAGATCTGTTAACTTTATTGCCGTCACAGAAGGAATACTACTCACGCATTGAAAAGGAAAAATTTGATGAGGATAAAAAGAGGCCAATCGCAAGGACCTTTAGTAATTGGCTTCAGGGGTTTTCTATTTACGCGAGCATCACATGTGAAAGGTTTCCGGAGCTGAGCCCGGGACTTTTTCAGCATGTGGATGTGATACTGGAGGCCTACAGGACCTTTGGAGGTCTGTCATGGTATTTCTATGATGAATCTTTCAGACAAAAGAAGTCGGTGCACCCCTCGATTCAGTGGGGTCAAAAAGACGTTGGACTTTGGCTGAATTTATTCATACCGCAAAGACCAATGGCACCTCGTCTAAATAATACCTTACCCTCATCTGCTACTGGATCATATAGGAAAGGCATTTGTTTTTCGTTTAACGATTCGCAATGCAAATGGCCCAACTCCTGTAGATTTAGGCATGAGTGTGCTTTCTGTTCAGGCCCACACCCGGTGACGAAATGTTTTAAGAAACAGGCTGGCCCCCCTCAACAATCCGGCAGGGATTCCTTTCTTAAAAGCCATCACCCCAGTGATGTTACAAAACATGGAACCATGGCTGCGGCGGTATCCCGACCAGGAGACAGCTCAAATGCTAATAGCGGGCTTTAAGGCCGGTTTTAAACTACCCACATATCTTGGTTTTGGGTGCACGCTTACGAAGAATCTTAAATCTGTGGATGACTTAGCTCCGATAGTGAGGGTTAAACTCCAAAAAGAGCTTTTGGAAGGTAGGATCGCTGGCCCTTTCGATTCCCCCCCCTTTGAGAATTTTCGTTTGTCACCTTTGGGTATTGTACCAAAAAAAGAGGTAGGGAGTTATAGATTAATTCATCACCTGTCATATCCCCAGGATCACTCACTCAATGATCAGATTGAGGACGAATTGTGCTCAGTCTCCTATACATCTTTTGAAGAAGCAGTCAGTATGTTGCGGAATTTGGGCAGTTCTGCATTGATAGCAAAGGCAGATATAAAATCAGCCTTTAGACTGCTTCCGATTCACCCAAATAGTTTCAATTCCCTAGGCTTTCACTTTGAAGGCAAATACTTTTTCGATAAGTGCCTCCCGATGGGATGCTCTCTTTCATGTTTTTATTTTGAGAGTTTCTCATCCTTCATTGAATGGGTGGTGGTAGAATCGGCACATGATAGGCACATTTTACACTACCTTGATGACTTCCTGTTTTTGGGTCCAGCCGGATCGGAGCAGTGTTCGGCACTGTTGAATTCCTTTTTTGAAATATGCAAACATTTTGGAGTCCCATTAGCCCAGGATAAAACGGTTTTCCCTACTACATGCCTTGATTTTTTAGGGATCACCATTGATACGGAAAAAATGGAGTTTAGGCTTCCCCAAGAGAAAATCACAAAGATGTCCAATCTAATCTCTAGTATTTTGGAGGCAAAAAAAGTGTATTTAAAAAACATTCAGTCCTTATTAGGCTTGCTTGCATTCGCCAGTAGAGTTTTGCCTATGGGCCGTATCTTTTCCAGAAGATTATATAGGGCAATCTCAGGTTTCAAGACCCCATTCTCGCATGTCAGGATATCCAGCGAAATTAAAGAGGACCTATTGGTCTGGAAAAAATTTCTGTTGGATTTTAACGGCAGAGCGATTTGGCAAGACGAGTTTATTCTAGACCAGGCATTTCATCTATTCACCGATGCTGCGGGGTCGGTGGGTTTCGCGGCCATATGGCGGACTCACTGGTGTGCACATCCATGGCCTTTGGATTGGGAGGGAAAAGGTTTCCTCAAGAACAGTGTTTTATTGGAGCTATTCCCGATAATTGTGGCCATAGAGATTTGGGGTGAGCATTTCCGTAACAAAAGGCTTATGTGTAGCACAGACAATAAAGGCGTACTATACGCAATTAATTGTCTGTCCTCAAAATCCAAACCAGTTATAATTTTGTTGCGGTATTTAGTCTACAAGTGTCTGTCGTTAAATTTATGGGTTAAAGCTAAGTATGTTCCGGGAAAGGAGAATGTGTTAGCTGATTCTCTTTCTAGATTTAATTTCGATCATTTTTTTCAGCTTTTTCCAGAAGCAGACGGGGCTGGGACTGCGTTTCCTCAGCAACTTTGGAGCATGATATAGTTTCAGAAAACATAGTTAAGTCCTTGGCTCCATCGACTTGGTGCGGGTACAAAGCTGCATGGTGGCAATGGCAATCGTTCCTGACGTCGGTACACCACGATATGTGGGATTTTTCGGAACATTTGGTACTAGCGTTTTTGAACGACCTGATGGCTAGGAAGTACTCCTGGGCCCATTTAAGCAAAACCCTATCGGGTATATCCTTTTTTCTGAAAATTAACTCGATGCCTTCTTGTTTTCAATTTTTCTCGGTCCGTCAGGCCTTGAAAGGTTACAAAAGGGCGACGCACTCAGTGGACAAGAGAAGGCCTATCACACCTGAAATGTTGATGAATTTATGTACGGTTTTGGATTGGGTGTGTTTTTCCCCGTACGAGGCTAACCTTTTTAAAGCCGCATTCTCAGTTTGTTTTTTTGCGGCCCTCAGGGTGTCAGAGCTAGTACCAAAAAATGTATATAGTAAAACAGGTCTTAAATGGCAGGATGTCATTTTAAATTCAGATAGGATGCAGATATTTATTAACCACTCTAAGACAGACCAGTTTGGAAAGGGTTGTTGGATCTCGCTGGCTGCGTGCTCCAATGAGCTCATATGCCCATTGTTGCTGACAAAAGCCTACCTTCAGGTTAGGCCTGATCAAGGCGAGTTTTTACTATTGCATCAGAACGGTTCGCCATTGACAATTTTTCAATTTCGGGCGGTTCTTAACAAAGCATTGCGTCAGCTGAATTTGGGGCATATGAACATCTCTTCCCATTCATTCCGTATTGGGGCGGCCACAGAGGCAGCACGGTTAGGTATGGACAGCAGTAGGATCAGGCAGCTGGGTAGGTGGAAGTCAAATGTTTTTAAGCTATACGTTAGGCCTAATGACTTGTTTTGACTTAATTTCAGGCGTTCACCAGACAGTATGGATCATTGGGCATTCCTTTATCTTCTGGGCTCAGAGAAGAGCTTCGACCCGTATTTATTCGGAGTTTCTGGATCTGGATCCTAACCTGTTTTCGATCTGTTGGCATGGTAAAAGGGGAATGGTTTGGGATGATCTCCTGTCCGAGTTAGGTGTTATGGCCTATAGTCATCGCCCCCCGGATATCCTTATAATTCATTTGGGGGGAAACGACATAGGCAAGCAAAATACTTTAAATTTAATTTTTCTAATTAAACAGTTCATTCGTTTCATTAGGGCTATGTATCCCGGCTCGGTCATAGTTTTTTCCGAGATCATCCCCAGGCTGAAATGGTTGGAGTCTTCAGTTTTTCACCCTTTTGAGAAAATAAGAAAACGTATAAATAGGGTAATGGAGAAGTTTATGTCCCTGGGATACGGGTTTTCTTGTCGCCACCGTGAGTTAGAAGGGGGGTTTCCGGGCCTTTATCGGGGGGATGGTATTCATCTGTCGGATATCGGCCTGGATATATTGAACAACGACCTCCAGACATGCATTGAGCAGGCCGCGGTGTGGGTGTAGCCAGGGGCTTTTAGCCTGGCCTGGCTGTGTGGGACAGTTTTAAAATCCTGTGTGGTTTGGTAATACAGCTCGAGCTGTGACAGCTGAGCTGAATAAATCGTTATATTTATATATTTAAGTCGTTTTAAATAAAGTTCATATGGCAAATTTTGAGTGATTTGTTATAAGTTGTTAATGAAATAAAACCAATATTAAAGGCCGTGGCCATATATTTATCCACATAAGCTGGAGTGTTGGGTCTTTATTTGGTTCATGTCTGGTGGTCGTTGAGGTTGCTGTCTGTTATCCCATGTGGGAAAAGGGGAATAAGGGTTTCTAAAACCCCCCCCTTTTCCTCATGGGATTACGGCGGCACAAGAGTTTCTAGGTGCCCCCCTTAGGGTGAGGTGTTTTAGTCAGGGAACCTAGGACCGCCCATTTGGGGAACCTTGAGACCTAAGGTCAGGAGTTTCTAGGTCCCCAGGGTCATCTATATATAGGGGCTTCTGACTGGAATCGCGGTCAGTCACCGCAAAGAGCTTAGCTGTGAGGAGCTCCCCAACCCTCCCCCCCCCTTTTTCTTTTGAATTTTTATTTTGTCGCGGCCTTTATATGTGGTGGGTCACCTTTCAAAAAAAAAAAAAAAAAAAAAAATATGATTATATATATGTGTATACATATATATATATATATATATATATATATATATATATATAAAGAAATTAATTAAAATATTTTATGTTGAAAGGGGGACAGTTTTAAAATCCTGTGTGGTTTGGTAATACAGCTCGAGCTGTGACAGCTGAGCTGAATAAATCGTTATATTTATATATTTAAGTCGTTTTAAATAAAGTTCATATGGCAAATTTTGAGTGATTTGTTATAAGTTGTTAATGAAATAAAACCAATATTAAAGGCCGTGGCCATATATTTATCCACATAAGCTGGAGTGTTGGGTCTTTATTTGGTTCATGTCTGGTGGTCGTTGAGGTTGCTGTCTGTTATCCCATGGCCCGTGACAGACTGAGATATTCCTATGTCTAGGGTCACCTTATGTCCACTAGGGCCATAGGGTGACAAAGAATCATAATTCATATATTACAGAAGACATTAATAAGGGACATTAATAATAATTCATGGTTGCAGGATGTCTTCAAATATCAAAAGCTGTTAGCTATGCATTCTGCGCACACATGCCTTTGAAAGGTGTTAATTCAGGTCTACAAGACCAGAGTGAGTCATACCTATAATATGCTATTGAAATATCTTAAAGTGTTGGCTATTCACTGTAAAGACATTCCGTTGAAGGTGTGGATTGCACCCACTCTCACAAGACTCTGCCATTGTGTGATAAAGCTGTCTAGAGAACTTATTCAATTAGATGTCTGTGTTACTATTAAAGGTTAATTGAACCCTATTGATGATACAGTGCCGTCATGTCTAGCTACCAATTAAAGAATTATCCTCAGTGAGTGAATAGGGGGGTGGAGATTGCATTGTCCTGTGATAAACTGCATTATGCTTGAGACTGTATAAGAAGCTGAGAAAATACCAATAAATTGTCATATCTTTGGAAGCAAGAACGGAGCTCTGTCTGGTCTTATTCTGGGAAAGGATATGGATCGTGTATGCGCAGAGTATTGGGGTATTGCAGAGTATTGGGGTATTGCAGAGTATTGGGGTATTGCAGAGTATTGGGGTATTGCAGAGTATTGGGGTATTGCAGAGTATTGCGCAGGGATAGCTGAGCTGGGATGGATGGCTGGATCTGTGACTGCGTTTGTCACAGATCCAGCCACAGCGCTGCTGCGGACACCCGCTCCCCCCCCTCTCCTCTCACACTGTACCGAACGGTACAGAGAGGAGAGGGAGGAACCGGCGTCATCAAATGACGCCGGTTTGTTTACAAGTGATCGCGCCGTCATTTGACGGCGCGATCACGTGGTAAACGGCCGCTATCAGCGGCAATTTACCGTGATCCGTGATGTGCCGAGTCTTCTAGTGCTATAGCGCGGTCGGCAAGTGGTTAAAATAACTTCTTTATTAACTTCATATAAGATACTGCTGCTTTGCAGCAGACAGTCCATGTACAAAAACACGTGATGAATAAGTATAACAGAAAATGGTGGTTTAAATATTTAATCTTGTCATTTAACATAAGATGATGGATATATTTCTTTCTTCAGTATTTACTCTCTCTCTCTCTCTCTCTCTTTCTCTCTCTCTCTCTCTCTGTAA
The DNA here is from genome assembly GCA_029574335.1 of Rana kukunoris. Taxonomy (NCBI): domain Eukaryota; kingdom Metazoa; phylum Chordata; class Amphibia; order Anura; family Ranidae; genus Rana; species Rana kukunoris. The sequence continues at coordinate 75,314,851 of CM056054.1, read as the reverse complement.
GTTATCAACGCATTCTCTGATTTCTCTGAAGGGTATAACTCTGTTTGCAACATGGTTTGCAGGGTTGCTTTTGCAGGGTTAGCTTAGTTGGGTTTGGTTTCTGAATTAGGTTAGGAGGTATGATATGGTTCGGTTTGAAGGTATGAAGGTATGATGAGTGATGAGTGGTGGAACTACAAGTGAACACACAGCCAGGTCAGTATTCAGTTCTAATCACACTATTTACAACAAGAACATATATATAACTGTATAAATACCTAGTTTGCCCTTTGCTTCCATAAAACTGATCTCCGTATGTCTGTTCTGCTTTGCTCTGTCTCCATGTGGCTGTGTCTCTGTGTGGAATGAACTAGCAGCACATGTGCTGGAAAATTCCTGACAGCATAGAATGCTAAGCTGGCTGTGATTGGTCAAAACTCTGCTCAATGTGAGATTGGCTGTGATTGGGTCAAGGCTTCTGATGAGTCACCAAAGCTTAACTCTATGCTTTCTGGTATGAATTAAACTGTGAATAACTTTGCTTACCTCCTGCTGCCATACAAACAAATGACTCTTTAAGGCATATTTTTTCTTTTGCTTCTGTGAACACAACATACAACTATTATACAACATCCAAGAATAAAATCACAGTGAATAACTCTGCCTTTGTCTCTCACATATAAACATGTGCTCTACATTAGGTTATTAGCAGGTTTAGCTGTATATGCATGTAGGTTATATTAGATACCTAGGACAGGTTCTAGCTGGCCAGCTACACTCCCACCAAAAGTACCTATAATTCTTGTTCCCTATAGTAGGATGTGAACATGAATTTGGGGAATTTTCTATCAGGTTCTTAACTTTCCAAGTGTCTTTTTATCACTTTCAAGTAGAACAACTAACTTCTGTATAGGACGTTCCAACCTGAGTGGTGTAGTGAGACGTTTTCCCTTTTGAACATCTGGCTAGTCTTTCAAGTATGTCATCTTGACATTTGGCAGCAGTGCTTAATGTTTGTACAACCTTTACTTCTGGATCACCCATAGACAATTCTGTGTAACCTTCACTGGGTATGATCTCCTTTTCCCAAAGGAACTCTGGACCGGTGAACCAATTAGAATTTTTCAATTCTGATACATTCAGACCTTTTTGAAGCATGATCTGCCGGGTTATGCTTTGTATCAATGTGATGCCAGATTTGTAATTTCCCGAATTTTCTGAACTCTGTTGGCGACAAAGACATGGAATCTTCGAGCTTTGTTGTTTATGTATCCTAGGACAACTTGTGAGTCTGTCCAAAAATATTCTCTAATTCTTCTCTTAGAAACTTGCTTACTGATGCTGAAACAGCTGCTGTCAGTTCAAGTCTTGGTATTGTCTGAATACTGGTAGGTGCAACTCTGGTCTTTCCCATAACCAGGGCACAATGTATTTTTTCCTTCTCCTATCACTCTGATGTAGGAGCACTGACCATAGTCATAACTACTGGCGTCTGAAAAGTGATGAAGTTCTATTTTCTTGTACTCTCCAAAATCATGAGGTACAAAACATCTGGGTATCCGAACTTCTTTCAAATTTTGCAAGTCTCTTATCCAAGTCTCCCACCTTGGCCTCAAATTTTCAGGTATGGGTTCATCCCATCCCAACTTCTGTCTGCATAATTCTTGTAGTAGTTCTTTTGCTTTGAGGATTACTGGGGCCAAGAATCCCAGTGGATCATATATAGAAGCAACTGCAGAGAGAATGGTACGTCTGGTTGCAACTTTCTCTTCAGAGGATACGTCAAAGAAGAACTCATCGTTCTCTACATTCTATCCCAAGCCAAATACATTCTGAACTGGAAGATGATCATAATTGAGATCTACATTCTTCATTGTTGATGCACGTTCAGAGTCACTGATGGATTCCAGTACCTCTCTGTTGTTTGAGATGAATTTGTGAAGGCGCAGGTTTCCTTTTGCGCATAATTCTTGACTTTACTAATTTGATTGCAGATTCTGTGGACTCTAGACTTATAAGACCATCATCTACATAGAAGTTTTTCTTAAGAAAATTTGCTGCTGATGGACAATCTTTTTCATTTTTATTAGCCAAGTACTTCATACCATATTTGGCGCAACCTGGAGACGATGCTGCTCCAAACAAATGTACTTTCATTCTGTAATCTGCTGGCTCTGTATCTCCGTCCTCCCACCATAGGAACCTCAGGAAGTCTCTATCTTTGTTCTTCACATGTAACTGGTGGAACATTTTTTTCAACATCACACATGACCGTTATGGGATACTTTCTGAATCTACAGAGTACTCCAGGCAGAGTGTTTGTAAGATCTGGTCCTTTTAGTAGATGATCTTTCAATGCAACACCATCATGCTTTGCTGAGCAATCAAATACTACTCTAATTGTATCTGATTTCTTTGGGTGGTAAACACCTTAATGTGGGATGTACCACACTTCTCTTTCTTTAGGTTGGTTATTCACCTTCTCTGCATGTCCTTCTTCAAGGATGCCTTCCATGAATTTCAAATAATCCTGCCTGAATTTGGGATCTCTTTCCATCTTTTTCTTCAAGCCTTTCAATCTTGCTAAGGCAAGATTTCTGTTATTTGGCAGACGAGGTCGTTCTCTGAAGGGTAAGGGCATTTCAAGATAACCTTGTTGATTCTGCTAAATACTTTCTTCTAGAGTGTGTACGAACTTTATATCTTCTTGGGATACACTTTTCTCTTCAGAACTTATGTCTGCAAAGTCAGATTCAAGGATCTTGATTACCTTTGCTGAACTTACAGTTGGTAGCTCTTGGACAGATATTCAATGACACCATCCTGTCACCTGTCTTGAGTTTGCAATCTGCTGTTTTCCTCCCAAAACACCCTATCCTAGATCAGTTCGAACAGCGTAGGGTTCACCCTTTCCTCCTGTGATTACCTCTCGTGGTACCAAAGCTTCGGGACAATCGTAGCCTATCAACTGTCTGACACCAAATTCCTTCAGCGGGGACATCTCATGAGATATGATAGATAGATGCTTCCATTTATTGTCTGTTTCACAGGTAGGTATACGATCTCGATCTAGAGGTATGTCATCTTTCGTATAAGATGAAGTTAGATTTAATGTGAGGTTTGAATGAAGTCCTCTAATTCTCAGTCCTTTAACCCTTTGACTGTTCACTAATGTGTCTCTCCCCATCATTGTGGTGAGCTTGAGCTTCACTGGTTCTGTAGCCACTTGTAATTTCTTGCAGATTTCTTGATCAATGAAGGTGACGTCGCTTTGGGCATCCAGTAGTGCGTGCATAGGCGTATACCTTTTTGTTCCTCCTTTTAGGATTTGAAATGCACACTGGTACAACCATTGATGTGCCGTTGCTTTCTCCTTCCCTTAATCTGCAAGAGAATACTGGTACTTTTTTTTCTTCCTCAGCATCTTTAGGTATTGAGGATTCATCTTTCTTTGGACGTTCTTCATGTAGTGGCGTAGGATGGCGTCCTTTGCAGACGCTGCATGTAGCCTTTTTCTTACACTCCTTTGTAGCATGGCCTTTTCTTAAGCATCCAAAACACAGTTGGTTATCAAGTACAAATTTTTTCTTTTCATTTGAGGACTTCTCTTTCAATTGTTGGCACTTGTGTATGGCGTGGTTCTCTCCACAGAACATACACTTAAAGGTAGTCTGAGGGTTTGTCAGTTCTGTCTCTTTACTGAACCCAGTAGTGACTTTAAGCTTGCTTTCACAGGCATCTAGACCTTTAGCTGCTGTGTTGATTGCAAAGCTAGTTGCTCTTGCACGTTTTGTATCTCTCGCAGGCCTTTCTTCTAAGGATTTTAAGGCATAAGATGCTGTTACTGGATTACATGCTATTCGTGCTTCCCTATTAACGAAATGTGATAGACTCAGATTCTCCTATGTCTAGGGTCACCTTATGTCCAAAAGGCCATAGGGTGACTGGGAAATTATATCATGTATTACATGAGATGGGACATCACTGACAGTTCATTGCAGGAGATACTGGAATATTACAAGTGGCTTGATTTGTCCTGACTAGGGATGAGCCGAACATACCCGCGTTCGGTTTGCACCAGAACGTTTGAACAGACCGCGGGTTCGCGCGAACATTTAGAACCCAATTGAAGTCTATGGGACTTGAACGTTTGAATTAAAAAACGATCATTTTACAGACCAATATTCAATTAAATGTTGGAAAACGTCTTTCAGAACCCGGGTCTTTCCCCAGGGAACATGTATTACAGACCAATATTCAATTAAATGTTGGAAAACGTCTTTCAGAACCCGGGTCTTTCCCCAGGGAACATGTATTAATGGAAAAAAAATAGTTTTAAAAACAGTCGTTTTTTCTGGAGCAGCGATTTTAATGCTTAAAGTGAAAAAAAAATGAAAAGTTCCTTTAAATATCACACCTGCTGGGTGTCTAATAGTGGCACGTGTTCAGGGCTGGTGCAAGGATTTTTGACACCCTAGGCGAAACCTTATTTTGCCACCCCTTTTGCTCCTCCCCTGACCCCACCCCCTTTGTGCTTGCCCTGACCTTTTTAATGGCTGCTCAAAAACAAAATAAAAATACCTTCAAAGTTGCTGCTTTCTCCACAAACCAAACTTCTCCTGCAATCCTTACTCTCAGAACCCTGCCATCCTGCTCACAGCAATTCTGTGAATTTTAACAAGCTGTACTGTATATAAGATTGTGGTTTTGGTCCTATTAAACATTCCATACTTAGCACACATACAAGTCTCGTCTTGTGTGTTTCAAGGCAGCTAAAATATCCAGTATCTATGTCCAGACTATGGGAAGCAGTATCTGATGGAAGCATTCGGTCTGGATGCAGGGACCTTCCGTGACAGTGGTGGCACAGCAGTGGGATGCTTTCTGCAGTCGGGACATCAACCTCCACCTGGATCCAAGGTCCGGATAGCAGGAGAGGAGAGGTACAGATACCAGCCACCATGGAAGAGGAATTCGGAAGGAGGTTGCGAGAGAAGGAGATACAGCACACAGGACCAGAATCAGAGCAGGTCCTACATGAATGGTCTGATTCTATCTGCTGCGAACTCTGGAAGGAAGCGCTAGCTCTCAAGCAGCAACACCAGGGAACAGCTCTCCCCTCCATCCATGTAAGGTACTGGTCGCAGTATGAAGTACGAATGCTGTTATTGGGGGAACAACCAAAACAGGAGTGGACAGCGGAGTTAAGCAGGCTGATCCGGGCAGAGTGCCCGTGGTCAGCGGATGACAGCCCCATGGAAGGCTTTGACTATGATGGCCTGGGATTGTTGTATTGGAGGATGTACGAGGACCCCGACTTTGGGAGCGATCAGAGAGCGGAGACTGAATCTCTCGGAAGTGCACTGGCTACAGGAAGATTTGGAGTTTCTGGCCTTGATGATCCTGTTTCTGCATGGGATGATCATGAATGGAGGAATGTGCCTGTCCAGCAATATGCCAGTGAACCGGCAGTAGAATATGCCAGTGAACCGGTCAGCTGAAGTGCTGACCGCAGGGCCGAGCTCTGCTAACCTCTGCTCAGTACCTATAGCATCTTCTGGGTTCCATGGACAGGAGATGGTGAACCCCTATCCCCAGACACCAGTTGCAGAGACAGGGGATCTGATAGACTTTTCTGCTGAGGAAGAACAACCTGAGGAGCCTCCAGCAGAAGAGCTGGTATCGGGGCCAAACTTCACTGTGCTCTGCTCAGCACCAAGGGCAGTATCGGTGGAGTTGCAAGAAATTTCCCCAGCTGAAGCGCTGGTCACCGGACAGAGGGTTCAAGACCTCTGCCCCACCCCTGTGGCAGTTCCGGAGGCTCAGGGTGAGAAGGTGGCGATCACTTCCCAGCAGCAGATACAGGGGGAGAAGGAAGAGGAGGGGTTCATCGTCCCTCCCCAACAGTTGGCCAGGCTGGAGAACGTGGTCTTTCCTCCCCAGCAAGGATCCATGCATCTGGGAGACAGTACCACAGACACGTTGTCCCAGCAGCCAGATGAGGGAATGGAAAAGGAAGCAGCCAGCTCACCTCCCCAATGGCAGCTACACAGTTTGAGTGTGGAGGAATCCAGCCGCCTTTCCCAACGGTTAGCCGGAGCGGATGATGTGATGTACCCAGCAGAAGAGCTTGCAACAGAGCAGAGGGCCACATGCCTCTGCTCTTAACTAAATGAAGTGGGGGTTCCTGTGGTAGTGGATGGGACTGTGGTCTCCACTCCCAGCAACTCAGCAGAAGAGCTGGCAACAGAGCAGAGTGCCACATGCCTCTGCTCTCAACTAATGGAAGAGGGGGTCCCTGTGGTAGTGGATAGGACTTCGATCTTCACTGACACAACCCCAGAAAATAGGGCAGCACTGAGACAGGAGGATGTCAGCTTTGCTTTGCAAGCACCGGGGGATTTTCACCTACCACCAGTGGATGGGACTTCAGTCTCCACTGGTATACCCCAGGGGTGGGGGGCAGTTGGCCCAGATCCCCAACAGCATGATGGACTGAGCCCAGCCACCCTGTTCTCTCTCCAGCAGCTGAAGGGACTCCAGGGAGAAGGGACAGTCCAGGCCTCTCCCCAGTGGCAGGCATGTTCTCTGAGAGAGGCAGAGGTTGGCGGGGTGAGTAATGCTCTGTTTGGAGCAATTTTTTTGGGTACGGTATGGATACCAGCATTGGAGGACCGGAACTACTGACTAACTTCAGAGTCAACCCATTTGGGGTTCCCTCTACTGGTGTCAACTACTCCTTGCAGCCAAGATTGGAGGTCATGCGGACAGACTATGTGAGTCCACTTTTTCCGACTAACGCATGTCCAGACCAGGTGGAGATCTGGAACCTTGTTAGTCGTCTTCTGATGGGGGAGAAATGTAACAGACTCAGATTCTCCTATGTCTAGGGTCACCTTATGTCCAATAGGGCCATAGGGTGACTGGAAAATTATATCATGTATTACATGAGATGGGACATTACTGACAGTTTATTGCAGGAGATACTGGAATATTACAAGTGGCTTAATTTGTCCTGACTAGGTCACTAGGACAATGACCCTTTAATGCTTAGCTCCGACTATTGAATTGCTAAGTGAAGTCAGGCTTGTGAAATACCTTTCCATTGTGTTCTGCAGGTAAATAGATTTTGTCAGAGACGGAATGTCTCGGGGAGATAATTACCTAAATGTCTTTTAGACTGTGATTGAGGTTCATTGTATGTGTGTGTGAAGATTATCTGTGATTGTGTATTATTCAAAAGGTTAATTGAATTTTATTGATAAAGGATTGTGATGTGTCAAGCTTTGCGGTGCCGAAATGTCTAGCTACTGATTAGATAATTAGCTCAATTGAATGTCATTAGCAAAGGAATGTGTGGGTGGAGAGTTCATTGTTTCTGTGATTAACTTTAACAAGCTGTACTGTATATAAGATTGTGGTTTTGGTCCTATTAAACATTCCATACTTAGCACACATACAAGTCTCGTCTCGTTGTGTGTTTCAAGGCAGCTAAAATATCCAGTATCTATGTCCAGACCATGGAAAGCAGTATCTGACGGAAGCATTTGGTCTGGATGCAGGAACCTTCCGTGACACATGCTATTCGTGCTTCCCTATTAACAAACTCAGAGCTTTTCAAAATTTGGGAAGTCCTTATTTAGATCTAAGGCCCCATACACACGAGCGGACAGATTTGTTCAAATCTGTCCGTCCGACAGATTTGAACAAATCTGTCTGCTGGGATTTTGGTTTGCTCGCGTGTACACACGAGCAAACCAAAATCCCCGCCAGCAGAGAGCGCGCTGACGTGTCGGTGACGTGGCGGTGACGTTGACGCCGCCACGTCACCGCACCAGGAAGTAAAACACTTCCGCGCATGCGCCGAATCCATTCGGCGGCGGTGCGGCGGCGGAGCGGGACGACATGTTTGCTGGTAAGTGTACTAACCAGCAGACGGGCGGATAGATTTCAAAGCATGCTTTGAAATCTGTCGGGTGGACAAATCTGTCCGCTAGCCCATACACACGATCGGAGATGTCTGCTGAAACGGTCCATCGGACCGTTTTCAGCGGACAAATTCGATCGTGTGTACGAGGCCTAACTGTTCAGTCACATAGCGATTCCATCTAGAAGCCACTTCTTCAGGTAGCTTGGCTAGCATCCTGTGATTTTCTAGATAGTCGTTCAGTACTTCTAGTCCTCGTACATGTGGGATGGCATTGCTGCATGCTTGCAGGAAATCACCATACTCTTGGAGTTTGAAGTGTTCCTTGGGACCTATTTTAGGCCAGTTATTCAATTTCTCCCTAAAGGCTCTTTGTACTAAGAAAGGATGACCACATCTTGCATTTAACTTTTCCCAGGCTTGCTTATAGGCTTCTTCGTCTGTTCTATAGAAGTTACCTTCAAGGGCTTTCTTTGCTTCTCCACCAACATATCTCTGAAGGTAGAATAACTTGTCAACTGGTCTGGAACAATGATGCTCAATGATGATTTCAAAACTTGCCTTCCGCTATATAGCGTCACGCCTTCCGAAAACAGCAGACTAGCACTCGGCTGTTCTCGGCGCTATACAGCGCCTGAGCACAGACCTAGGAGCTGACTGCGCAGGCGCCGTATATAGCCACGTCACGCCCTCCGAAAAAAGCCGAAATAGGACTCGGCTGTATACCGCGCCTGCGCAGTCAGCTCCTGGGTCTGTGCGCAGGCGCCGAGAACAGCCGAGTGCTAGTCGGCTGTTTTCGGAAGGCGTGACGCGATATAGCGGCGCCATACCCCGCGGTAGGACGAAAATTAAATTATCTATTAAGAGGTAAGTACACCGATAAAAAAAAAAGACAGCATACTGGCGCTGACGCCAGTATGCTGGATGGGATGGGAGAAAGTGGTTTTAAGGGTGAACCCCCTCTTTAACTTCATCATAGTTGGCTTTAGATGATAATTCTCTCATTAGCTTTACTAAATCTTTAGTGACTGCAGTACATGTGTCCATGTTCCTCACAATATCCTGGGAAGGTGTTGTGGATGACCGCAGGTTGACATACACTGCCATAAGCTCTGATTCAGATTCTTCTATCGTCTCTACCAGGTCACTCAAGTTTTCTTTTATACTATCTTGCTTTAGCTTTCTACGAACATCTTTAATGTATGATTTCCACTTATCATACATTCTGGTGAACCTTTTTCCTTTTAATGCTGCTTCTTGCTCCAAATTTTCCTGCATTTGTTTCGGTCGGTTTTTCAATGCGTTCTGAGCATCTTAGCTCATTTGTTTGGGGCAAGGCTAATGCTGCATCAGACTCTTCTACCTCAGACAGGTTCACTTGCTCTTCACCCTCTATCCTATCTATCTTTGTATCCTCTAACAGTGGCATGGTAATACTAGGCTTAGACATTTTACTTTAATTGCTATAACAATAAATGTAGGCAATAAATGACTTTCACTTTAAATGCAATAGCAAAAGATGCAGGCAATAAATGACTTTCACTTTAAATACTACAAACTGTCCTTCGTTTACTTTACTTTACAGTCTTTTTTTCCTGAACACGAAGATGTCTCTTTATGCCAAAGCCTAAGTGCAATGATAAGTAATAAAAGGAAAGCTCTGACCTTATTCTGAAGAGTAGGATACTGTGATCTGTGGGTTGCTGGAACAGATGTCAGTCTTAGAGGAGACTTGTTTTTTTCTTGAATCGAAGCTTGCGATGCTCTGCGATGCTTTGCGATGAGTCGCGATGCTTTGCGATGAGTTACGATGCTTTGCGATGCACTGTTGCAGGCTTTGGGCCTAGTGGCCGGAAACTAGCTGGCTGCAGTACGTGGCCTCTTCGTGGATGGCAGTGCAGGTACTCTAGGTCTGGACTTTGGTCTCTCACCATGCGTCTTTTTCTTTCTCTAGGGGTCGCAGGAGGGTTGGCGCTTTTCCATGACTATCTTGCCTTTCCTGTTCTGCCACTTTAAGAGTCGGCTGCAGTTATAGTTAACACGCTTCTATGGCCTGTATGGTAGCTCCGCTGAGGTGTCTTTACTTGATCACTCAGGGATCGGTTGCTGCGTGGCGGTATATGCTGGCGCTCCGCTGCTCAAATAGGCTCTTTGCTGTGCAAGTTGAGGAGCGCTATCGCTTTTCCCTCAAAGGGAATATTAGTTCCACTGTGGCAGGCACAGCACTATGAAGTGCCTCATGCGAATTATCTTCAGTGAGTGAATAGGGGGGTGGAGATTGCATTGTCCTGTGATAAACTGCATTATGCTTGAGACTGTATAAGAAACTGAGAAAAATACCAATAAATTGTCATATCTTTGGAAACTGGAGAACGGAGCGCAGTCTCGTTTATTCTGGGAAATGGAATGGATCATGTCTGCCTGGTTGTTGGTGTGTCGGATAAGCTTGTCGTGGTTGGATGGAAGGTCGTAAGCGGTGGTGACCGTTACAGGAGGTATGATATGATATGGTTCGGTTTGAAGGTATGAAGGTATGATGAGTGATGAGTAATGAGTGGTGGAACTACAAGTGAACACACAGCCAGATCAGTATTCAGTTCTAATCACACTATTTACAACAAGAACATATATATAACTGTATAAATACCTATTTTGCCCTTTGCTTCCATAAAACTGATCTCTGTATGTCTGTTCTGCTTTGCTCTGTCTCCATGTGGTTGTGTCTTCGTGTGGAATGAACTAGCAGCACATGTGCTGGAAACTTCCTGACAGCATAGAATGCAAAGCTGGCTGTGATTGGTCAAAACTCTGCTCAATGTGAGATTGGCTGTGATTGGGCCAAGGCTTCTGATGAGTCACAAAAGCTTAACTCTATGCTTTCTGGTATGAATTAAACTGTGAATAACTTTGCCTACCTCCTGCTGCCATACAAACATGTGCTCTACATTAGGTTATTATCAGGTTTAGCTGTATATGCATGTAGGTTATATTACCTCCCTAGGACAGGATCTAGTTGGCCAGCTACACCCCACTCTTTTTTTTTTTTATGAATGAATTCTCTCACACGGAGCCGACAATTCATTATTGCCGCAAAGCCGGTTTTAAATGACTTTTTTTCCTTTGGAATGTCATTTTGTGCATGGCACTTCTCACTTTCATGTAAAAATGATATTTTCTTCCTTGAAAATTACTCAGCACCCCCAAACATTATATATATTTTATTAGCTGACACCCTAGGGAATAAAGTGGCGGTTATTTTTTTTTTATTTCCAACGGTATTTGCGCAATCATTTTTCAAACGCCTTTTTTATTTTTGCTAAAAAAAAAAACGGTTTCATGAATTAAATAACAAAGCAGTAAAGTTAGCCCAATTGTTAGGCATAATGTGAAAGATGATGTTACACCGAATAAATGGATACCTAACTTGTCACGCTTTAATATTGCGCACACTCATGGAATGGCACCAAACTTCGGGACTTAAAAACCTCTGCTTAATTTTTTTTTCAGGTTACCAGTTTAGAGATACAGAGGAGGTCTAGTGCTAAAATGATTGCGCTTGCTCTAACGCACGCGTCAATACCTCACATGTGTGGTTTGAACGGCGTTTACATATGTGGGTGGGACTTGCATGCGTTTTCACTTTTCTTCCTATTACAAGGAATGTAAACATCCCTTGTAATAGGACTAGTGTGTGACAGGTCCTCTTTATAGAGAGAGGCGGGGTCAATAAGGCTGGAAAGCATGGGATTGGGAAAAAAAACACTGATCTCATGCTTTCAGCCACGATCATGTTTGTTCAGCACAGTGGTATAGTGTATAGCACTTTCACCTAGCAGCAAAAGGGTCGCTGGTTTGAACCCCGTCCGTGACACCTTCTGCCTGGAGTTTGCATGTTCTCCCTGTGCCTGCATGGGTTTCCTCCCACAATATAAAAACATGCTGTAAATCGGATCCTGTCTAAATAAGCCCTAATATGCAGTAGTATATTTAGGGTGCAAAAGCGGAGCCTCCATCCCCTAGACCCGGGGTGTCGAACTCAATTTTTGGGCCGCATCAGCATTATAATTGCCCTCAAAAGGGCCAGTTGTATCTGTAAGATTAGATGTCCAGCACATCCGCTCCCCTTACATTAGATGTCCAGAGCCACCCCACCATCAGAAGTTGAGTCCCCCACTCTCCCTTACATCAGAGTGCACCCCCATTTCCTTATTCTGCTGCTAGGAAGAAGCTGGATACATTGCTTGAAAGCAGAAAGTAAGGGTCAAGAGTAGGACCAGAGGAGGGCTGGAGCTCTCCTGCAGAGGGCCGGATTTGGCCCACGGGCCTTGTGTTTGCCACCTATGCCCTAGACAGTATGCCTGCTATTGCCCAACGCAGCAAGGGACCAAGCACACCAAAGCTAGGTCCAAGGAGTTCCATAGCGTGGCAGTTCTTCACACAATGTGCAGATGACAAGACACGAGTGGTTTGCACGCTGTGCAATCAGAGCCTGAAGCGAGGCATGAACGTTCTCAACCTGAGCACAGCCTGCATGACCAGGCATCTAAGTGCAAAGCACGAGCTGCAGTGGAGTAGACACCGCAAAAACCAAGCAAGGTCTCTGGCTCCTCCTGCTTCCTCTTCTGCTTCAGTCTCGGCCTCTTCATCCCCCTCTGTAGTCACAGTAGCGCCTTCCACCTCGCAATCAGAGGATTGGCAAGCAAAACTACCACCTGGGTCACCAAACATCTCCACAATGTCCCATGGAAGCGTTCAGCTCTCTATCTCCCAAACACTGGAGCAGAAGAGGAAGTACACCCCTACCCACCTGCAATCCCTGGCCCTGAATTCCAGCATTTCAAAATTCCTGGCCTTTGAAATGCTGTCTTTCCGTCTGGTGGAGACGCAGAGTTTTAAAAGCCTGATGGCATTGGCTGTCCCACAGTACATTGTGCCCAGCTGCCACTACTTTTCCAGGCGAGCCATTCCTTCCCTGCACAACCAAGTGGGGGACAAAATCAGGTGTGCACTGCGCAACACCATCTGTGGCAAGGTCCACCTAACTACGGATACGTGGACCAATAAGCACGGTCAGGGACTTTATATTTCCCTAACAGCACACTGAGTAAATGCAGTGGCGGCTGGGCCTGAGGCGCATAGCAGTTTGGCGCATGTCCTTCCACCACCGAGGATTGCAGGGCGCTTCAGTTTGCCTCCTGTTGCTAACTCCTCCTACTCTGCTTTCTCACCCTGCTGCTGCTCGCCTGTCAACGCTGCAGCGCAACTTCGGCCTTCCCGCTCACCGCCTCATATGTGACGTGCCCACAAGGTGGAACTCCACCTTGCACATGCGGAACAGAACCACTTCACCACCAATAACTGGGCTTCCATGCGAGACCTGCGTGCCTTGTTGCACTGTTTCGAGTACTCCGCCAACATGGCCAGTGCCGATGATGCCATTCTCAGCGTTACTGTCCTCCTTGAAAAAACGCTTTGGGCGATGATGGAAGAGGATGTGGCACAGGAGGAGGAAGAGGAGGAATCGGGATCATTTCCAAGGCTTTCAGGGCAGTCATTCACAAGTGGCTCCGAGGGTGGGTTCCTGCACCAACAAACGCCAGGTCCACAATTTTCTAGCAAGTGTACAGTTCTGGAGGATGAGGACGAGGAGGAGGAGATGGAGGAGGAGGAACCATGTTCACAGCAGGGTGGCACCCAGACCAGCTCATGGCCATCACTGGTGCGTAGCTGGGGGGATACAGAGGACTCAGACGATACACCTCCCACAGAGGACAGCTTTTCGTTGCCTCTGGGCAGCCTGGCACACATAAGCCATTACATGCTGCAGTGTCTCCGCAACGACCGCCGCGTTGCCCACATTTTAACAGGTGCTGATTACTGGGTGGCCACGCTGCTGAATCCCTGTTACAAGGACAATGTACCGCCCTTAATTCCCTCACTGGAGCGTGATCGCAAGATGAGCGAGTTCAAGCGCACGCTGGTAGACACGCTGCTGGTGGAATTCCCACCTGACAGCGGGGGCACAGTGGAAGCACAAGGCGAAGGCAGAGGAGGAGGAAGAGGTCGCCAATGCAACCGGGGCACCACAAGCACCTCAGAACGCAGGGCTAGCATGGCCGAAATGTGGAAAAGCTTTGTCAGCACGCCACAACAACCAGCACCACCAACTGATATGGAACGTTTTAGCAGGAGGCAGCATTTTAGCAACATGGTGGAGCAGTATGTGTGCACACGCCTACACGTACTGAATGATGGGTCTGTCCCCTTAAACTTCTGGGTCTCCAAATTGGGCACATGGCCTGAGCTTGCCCTTTACGCCTTGGAGGTGCTGGCCTGCCCTGCATCTTGTGTAGGCAAGGCCGTTTTAATGATCAAGTTGAAAAAAAACGTTGTTTTTTCTAGAGCCTGAAAAACGTTGTTTCTTTCTCGTACATCACGGGACACAGAGCGGCATATTCATTACTATATGGGTTATATGGAGTACCTTCAGGTGTGGACACTGGCAATCTCAAACAGGAAGTCCCCTCCCTATATAACCCCCTCCCCTAGAGGGAGTCCCTCAGTTTTTTCGCCAGTGTCTTAGGTGTTGGTCACGGAATAGCTTTGCTCCACATCCTTGGGATTAAGGGCGGGCTAACCGGATCTGTCCAAGGAGCCTCAGTGCCAAAGTGGACAGTACCCGGGCCCCAAGCCGTGGGGTTTTGCCTATAATGCTCCTCTTTTGAGGGCTGGACCCTGGGCCCAGGACTTGGAGTTTGTAAAAACCATAAGTTCCTGCTTGCCAGGGTGCTATATAGGTCCAGGACAGTGGGTACCTTCATAGGACCCCAGGGCCTGAAGGTCTACTACGCTACCCACGGAGATGGGAGAAGATTGGATCAGTTTGCTGGACAAACATCCTGCTGCATGGAGCAGGTAAGGGGGAGCCTGCGGGACTTGGTTCGACAGCAGGCTCTCCGGGGTAACCTAAAAGGGGGGATAGCCTAAGTATGCTCTGCATGGGCAACCTTGTTCACTATGTCTGAGAGAGACAGGATGACACCCTTTCTCCCCCATCACTAGGTTCCCCTGTCTAAAAATGTGTTGATAGCTAAACCTGCTGTTTTCTTCCTAGGGCTAGTAAGGATCCCTAGGGGCCTTTGGAGAGTCCTACCTGGCCGGGGGTTTGAATCTGCCGCCTGTTTCTGCGTTCCTGGATCTCCAGCAGCGCGGCTCCTCCATGTTCCTCCTGTTTCCGGCATATGTGCGCGCGCACGTCTTATAGACTTTTTTCGCGCCGTTCAGACAGGAGGGCGGGGGGGGGGGCGTGCCTGCGGCGTCATACAGGAGGCGCGCCTTTGTGCTGTTATAGACAGCAGGCATTGTCAGTGCTCAGTCTGAGGCTGATTTTCAGAAGGAGAGGACGCAGAGCGGCAGAACAGTGACTCCCGGTGGCGGAAGAGGGGTAGTACATGCTGGACTTTGTTCCAATGCCTTTTTTGTTAAGCCAAAAAATTCCCCTTTTTGCAGCAGGTTGGAGGCTGGCAAACTAAGTTTGGGGTCACTGTATGTTGTAAAAAGAAAATATATAATATATATTTAAAAAAAAAAAAAAAAAAGAAAAAAAAAGCATACGGGATCCCATCAGTTTTTGGGCATTAGTGATCTATTGTCCCCTAAACTCTGGTTTTGTACTCCTGCCCACTACAGTCTGTTGTGTGGGCGGAGTCCCTCGATTTTGTATTATGGCTTCCAAAGGTTCGGGGTCAAAGGGTACAAAAAAGACCAAAAAACAAAAGGGTTCCCTTTCTGATTCTGATGATATGCCGATACTTTCCCCGCAACTTATTAACATAAAAAGCGCCTTGGATGAGCCATTAGGGGGATCTGGTGCGGAGGCTGGCCCAGATCAGCCCAGCCCTGTGTTTATCACAGAGGAGATGCTAGCCGTATCCCTAGGGGGGCTAGAAGAGAGAATAGCAGCATTGATCGCTAGAGCTATTCCTGGTAAGAAACGGGTTAGATCCCCATCACCAAGAGGTGTATCCTCAGATGCTGAGATTCTCTCTCTGGAGGAATTGGAATCACAGGAGGATCAACTAGACCTGAACCAAGAGGGTTCAGGGATTGAGGGGTCTGCCTCGGAGGAACCATTTTCAGACTCCCAGACAGACTGTGGGTACAGTCTTTGACGGACATGGTCCGCTCGGCATTTAGTTTACCATTGCCAGAGCCTCAGGTTCCTCCGGTATCCTCTCTGGGCTCTTTGAAAGCTCCGTTAAGCAACGCAGTTTTTCCAGTCCATCCTCTTTTGGAGGAATTGATCTTTCGGGATTGGGTACGGCCGGACAGGATTTTTCTGCCACCGAAAAGATTTGCGGTCATTTACCCCATGGAGGAAAAATTCTCCAAGAGGTGGAGGCTCCCAGTAGTGGATGCAACCATCTCATGTGTGAATAAATCACTAACTTGCCCGGTGGAAAACATACATATGTTTAAAGACCCGGTTGATAAAGGGTTAGAGACACTTTTAAAAGCATCCTTTGCTACGGCAGGAGCAGTGGTGCAGCCAGCGGTGGCTGCGATTGGTGTTTGTCAGGCGTTAAAAGACCAGACAAAGGAAATGTTAAAGGACATGCCTACCCAACAAGCAGAAGAGTTTTCTGACATTCCCAGAGCTCTGTGGTTTGCGGTAGATGCTATAAAGGATTCCATCCAGCAGGCCTCTCGTTTATCACTATTTTTGGTGCACATGAGAAGGCTCTTATGGTTGAAGAACTGGGCGGCGGAGCCCCCATGCAAAAGGCTTCTGGCAGGGTTTCCCTTCCATGGAGGACGACTCTTCGGAGAGGATCTGGATAAATATATTCAGACTATTTCAAGTGGCAAGAGTACCCCTTTTACCGGTCAAAAAGACATTCCGGGGTCCTACATTTAGAAGGCAGCTCTTTCCTGTCTCGGGGCCCTCAAATTCCAGGCAGTATCGACGGCCGCCTGCACGATCCAACGTTAACAGTAGATCGCAGGGACAGGCCCCTGGGGGTAAGAGGCCATGGTATCGCAAGCCGACAAAGACAGCCCCTAAGTCTGCCTTATGAAGGGGCGCCCCCACTCTCGCGGGTGGGGGGAAGGCTTCGTTTCTTCTCAGAAGTTTGGGAAGCCAAGATCCCCGACAAATGGGTCCGGGCATCTGTAACCACAGGCTACAGACTGGAGTTTCTAAGGTGTCCTCCGCCTCATTTTCAAGAATCAAGGCTACCAAAGGATCCAGCAAGGAAGGCCTCATTGCTGGCAGCTTTGGATCACCTGCTTTGCCAGGACGTAATAATAGAGGTGCCAGCCCAAGTGCAAGGGCTAGGTTTCTATTCCAATCTCTTTGTCATACCAAAGCCCAACGGCGATGTCAGGCCAATCTTGGACCTAAAGAGGTTAAACGGTTACCTAAGGGTTCGTTCCTTCCGGATGGAATCCATCCGGTCAGCAGCCGCCGCGCTTCAGAGGGACGATTTTCTGGCCTCCATAGACGTAAAGGATGCTTACCTTCATGTACCAATCTTTCAGTCGCATCAAAGACTTTTACGCTTCGCGGTGGGGCAGCAGGGCGCTCCCCTTCGGGCTGGCCACGGCCCCCCGGGTATTCACGAAGATCCTAGCCCCAGTTCTGGCCAATTTAAGGATCCAAGGGGTCACAGTCCTAGCATACTTGGACGACCTTTTAATCATAGATCACTCACGACCGGGTCTGCAAAAGGCAGTAAACCTCACGGTTCGGTACCTCGAAGAATTCAGCAGGGTCCTAAAACCGGGGAAAGTCAGCGTTCCAGCCTACAAAGCAGTTGGAATACCTCGGCATGAGGTTAGACACAGAACAGCAAAGAGTGGTCCTGCCCCTGGTAAAGATCGAGGCTATTAAGGGATTGGTTCAGTTGGTTCTAAACAAGAAAAAAACAACTATTCGCCTGTGTATGCGATTACTAGGCAAGCTAGTGGCCACGTTCGAGGCAGTACCATACGCTCAGATCCACACTCGCGTCCTACAGGCAGCCATTCTAGCAGCCTGGGGCAAGAGGGCACATGCCTTAGAGTCCCCTTTGACGCTATCATCAAGGGTCCGACAAAGCCTGGCCTGGTGGTTGAACCCCCAGAATCTTCTAAAGGGAAAAATCCTTCAGCCCTGTTGTCTGGAAGGTAGTTACCACAGACGCCAGCCTGGGAGGCTGGGGGGGCGGTCTTCGAGGGGTCCTCTCGCCAGGGAACTGGGGTGAAAGCAGAGAGGCAGCTCCCCATCAATATCTGGGAGATCAGAGCTGCTCGCCTAGCCCTTCTGGCATGGACCTCCAGATTAAAGGGGTTCCCGGTGAGAATCCAGTCAGACAATGCCACGGCGGTGGCATACATAAACCACCAAGGGGGAACCAGGAGTCAGGCCGCTCAAGAGCTTGATTTTTCAGTGGGCAGAGGTTCATGTACCCTGCATTTCGGCGATATTCATTCCCGGAGTAGACAACCTGCAGGCATACTTCTTAAAGTCGCCAGAGTCGGTTGCCAGGGGAGTGGTCTCGGCATCCCCAGGTCTTTCAGACAATCTGCCAGTGGTGGGGAATGCCGGACGTAGATATAATGGCATCCAGGTTCAACAAGAAACTAGACAGGTTCGTGTCTCGAGCGAGGGATCCTATGGCCTGCGGAACCGATGCGTTGGTTTGCTCTTGGCATCAATTCAAACTTCTATATGCATTCCCTCCGCTACAGTTACTTCCTCGCCTGTTGCGCAAGATCAGAGTGGAGCACAAGCCAGTCATTCTAGTAGCTCCGGCTTGGCCCTGGAGGACTTGGTACTCACTAGTCCTGAAGATGGCAGTGGGAGACCCTTGGACTCTTCCTCTACAACCAGACCTACTCTCACAAGGCCCGATCCTCCACCCTACATTACAGCGTCTAAATTTGACGGCCTGGAGGCTGAATCCCTGATTCTCAGGGGTAGAGGTCTGTCTAGGCAGGTAATTCCTACCCTGATTAGGGCTAGAAAGCCGGTCTCCAGGGTGATTTATTACAGGGTGTGGAGGAACTACGTAGGCTGGTGTGAATCCAAAAGATGGAATTCCCGTAAATATACTATTGACAGGGTGTTAAGTTTTCTCCAGCTAGGAGTGGATAAAGGCCTGGCACTAAGCACAATCAAGGGACAGATCTCAGCTCTGTCAGTGTGGTTTCAGAGGCCGCTGGCCACCCACTCGCTGGTAAAGACCTTCTTACAGGGGGTCTTGCGTATTAATCCTCCTGTCAAGTCACCACTTTGTCCATAGGACTTAAATCTTGTTCTGTCATCCCTACAGAAACAACCCCTTGAGCCGTTGGCTGAGGTACCTTGATTTTACTGACTAGAAAGTCGGTATTTCTGATCACCATAGTCTCGGCCAGGAGAGTATCGGAATTGGCAGCCTTATCTTGTAAGGAACCATATCTCATTTTGCATAAGGATAGGGCGGGGTTCCGTCCTCATCCTTCCTTTCTACCAAAGGTTATATCCAGTTTCCACCTGAACCAGGATGTGGTACTTCCATCCTTCTTCCAAAACCCACCTCTAGAAAGGAGGGGTTGCTGCATACGTTGGATATTGTCAGGGCCATAAAGGCCTATCTTAAAGCTACAGAGAAGGTTCGGAAAAAAGATGTGGTGTTCGTTTTACCGGAAGGACCCAAGATGGGTCAGGCAGCTGCTTGATCCACCATCGCAAGATGGATTAAACAATTAATTGTTCGGGCCTGCGGTTTGAAGAGGTTGCCTCCTCCTTTGTCGGTAAAAGGGCCCATTCTACCAGGGCCATGGGCACCTCCTGGGCAGCACATCATCAGATCTCTATGGCTCGATTATGCAAGGCAGCAACGTGGTCATCAGTCCACACGTTTACAAAATTTTATCAATTGGACGTAAGAAGGAATGCGGATACAGCCTTTGGGCAGTCAGTACTACAGGCCGCGATTCAAGCTCCTCAGGATCTGAGGGGGCTCCCTTGATTTGATTTGAGATTCACATTTCTCGTTTAAGTTGGATTTACTAGTATCTGAGTATACCTCTAAAATTAAATCCTTCTTTGGAAGATGTCTCCCTCCCCTCATTAAAGCATTGCTTTCGGACATCCCATATAGTAATGAATATGCCGCTCTGTGTCCCGTGATGTACGAGAAAGAAAAAGGGATTTTTAAATACAGCTTACCTGTAAAATCCTTTTCTTGGAGTACATCACGGGACACAGAGCTCCCACCCCTCTTTTGGGTGACCATTTTGGGAGGCATACTGCTTGCTACAAAACTGAGGGACTCCCTCTAGGGGAGGGGGTTATATAGGGAGGGGACTTCCTGTTTGAGATTGCCAGTGTCCACACCTGAAGGTACTCCATATAACCCATATAGTAATGAATATGCCGCTCTGTGTCCCGTGATGTACTCCAAGAAAAGGATTTTACAGGTAAGCTGTATTTAAAAATCCCTTTTTTTTTACAACCCGAAAAATGATCGTGTGTACGCGGCATTACTGTTCTGATCCCTCTTATAAGGCTGCTTTTACACTGATGTGCTACAGTTTACCTGTAACATGGGTGCAACACAGTGCATCTACAACTTTCCTGGGTTAGCTGCACTTTGCTATAGACTTATATTATATCCTGCAGGTGTGGACTTTCTAAAACATGCATTCAGAAGTTTTGGTGCGCTTTCAGAAAGAAGAAAAAGGGGGCCCATGCACTGCAAGTTTGCGGAGGCATGAGAAACTGAGTCCTCGGGTCACTGTGAAATACAGTATCTGGGACTGCCTCCTCCCAGATACGTACTACTCCCAAAGCTATTGGGGACTGAAAACAATCTCTTGGGGCCAGATTCTCATATAATTTTGCTGGCGTAGCGCAAGCCATTTACACTACGCCGCCACAACGTAACAGAGCAAGTGCCGTATTCTCCATGCACTTGCTCTGTAGTTTGCGGATGCGTAGAATAAATGGCCCAGCGTAAGGCCGCGTAATTCAAAGGGGGCGGCTTGTATTTAAATTAAGCGCCCCCCGACGTAAGCGACGGAAAAAGCCGACGCTGACCCAACGCCATACTTAACATGGCATCCGACGGTACTGCGTAAGGTTACCCCTCATAATAGCAGGGGTAACCTTACGCGGACGAAAACGACATACGCGACCACAGGGCGGCGTAAAAGCGTTCGGGAATCTGCGTAGTAGCCTCATTTGCATAGGCAAATGAGAAAACGTAAAGGCCACCTAGTGGCCGGAGTTGTCATTACAACTACGATCCGCAAGTGTAATGGTATAATGCGGCGTACACACGATCATTTTTTGTGATGAAAAAAAACGACGTTTTTCAAACTTCATTTTCCAAAACGACGTTGCGTACACACCATCGTTTTTCTACAAAGCTCTAGCAAAGCGTGGTGACGTACACGACGTTCGACGGCACTCTTTTTCATTGAAGCTTCGTCTCATAACTTGCTTCTGAGCATGCGCGGGTTTAAAAACGTTGTTTTCAACATCGTTTTGCCCACACACAATCACTTTTTATGACACAAAAAAATATGTTTTAAAAAACGACACAAAAAATTCAAGCATGTTGGAATTTTTTTTTTGGTCGTTTTTTTTTTAAGACAAAAAACAACGTTTTGTCCACACACGGTCAATTCAAATGACGTTTTAAACGTATTTTTTTTCATCGCAAAAAATGATCGTGTGTACGCGGCATTACACTTGTCGGATGTTCAGGCGTATCTATGCCAAAGTGATTCAAGGAATCACTCGCATAGATACCCGGCAAAAAAAACGGCGATACGACGGGGTATCTGAGATACTCCGTCGTAGCGCCTCTGAGAATCTGGCCCACAATGTTTAACATGGGTCTTCTTCTGCTTCAATGTCTGAGAAACTCACTCGCCTCTTGTGTGTTCTGTGGCATCGCAAGAATGGTGTCTGCATAAAGCAGGCCTTAAGAGGAAAGGAAGTCCTCATCTTCCTCCTGCTGCTCTGCCTCGAGTGCCCTGCCCATAATGCCACACATGGTATGCTCCAGCAGGAACACAAGAGGGATTGCGTCACTGATGCATGCATTGTCACGGCTCACCATCCTTGTCACATCCTCAAATGGTGACAATACAGTGCATGCATCCTTAACAACCGCTGTTGATGTAGGGGAAAAAAGAGTGCCATACTCACACAAGTACTCATTGACGGGCCTCTGCTGCAAGTATAGCCGCTGCAGCATTCCCAAAGTTGGGTTACATCTGGTGGGCATGTCACAAATTAGAGTTTAAAGTTTATACCCACTGAATTTCAGCCAACCAAACACTGCCTGTGTTATGACTGCCTGAAATGGCTACAGACTCTTCTGTAGCCAGACGGGTGATCTGTCTATCAAAGTGCCCCGGGTAAGGGGGAGGGGGCTATACTTGTCGGTGCGGCGGGGAAACACAGCTATTCAAATGCAAATGACAGCTGTTGTGTTCCCCCAGCGCATAGTAAGTAGATGTGTGCACCAGGTTGTCCCCGCAATACTCACATGCATGTTCCACCACATCATCAAACCCACCCATGAGGATCTGCGGCAGAAGGCAATGCAGGATTTTGACAGAATTCCCGGATTCCTACGCTTGGGGGCCATTGATTGCACACATGTGGCACTACGGCCCCCCCGTGCCACAGAGCACATATACCACAATCGTAAGCAGTGGCATTCCATCAACGTACAGGTGATAGCCGATGCCCAATGCCTCATATGGCACATCCGTGCCAAACACCCAGGGGCCAGCTACGACAGCTACATATACCGTCAAAGCAACATCCCAACAGAACGTTTACAGGTACAGCTGGCTGGTTGGTGAGTGACTTGGGTGTCAGGCATGACTATCCGACCCCATGATGCAGACATCACGAGGGGCACATGCATGGCTAACATCCTCCTGTCTTTTCCCTTCCAGGTGACTCGGCATATGCACTTGGGCCCCATCTCCTGACTCCATACCGGAATCCCCAAACCAGAGGAGAGAGAAGATACAAATGCGGCACACATACGTACCCGTGCAGTGGTGGAGCGCACATTTGGCATCCTGAAGTACCGTTTCCGATGCCTGGATAAGTCCGGGGGGACCCTGTTGTATTCCCCCAACTTTGTGTGCCAGATCATCGGTGAAAGTTGTGTCCTGCACAACTACGCCATGAGAAATGGCCTGGAGATTGACATATGTGATGACCTGACTCCTGAGCCACACAGTCCCCCCCCTGCCCGAGGCTACCCCGTCTGCTGAAGGAATAGCAGTCAGGAGTTGCCTCGTGGAATGTATCTTTGCACGTTAAACACACACATTCATCATGGCACACGGACAATGCGTGCATGCACACCACTGCGGTCCCTAGCTCACACACACAACATCCACATCACATTGGATTAGCCCAAGTCCACCACATGGGACTTGGGAGCAGCAAGGCCACGCCAAGGCACCAATGATGTTGCTGTGTATTCATACCACATTCACACAGTCTTGGGGATAACCTCTCCCTGACAAACCAAGGTGACATGCCTTGCTGGCAGGAATGTCACCCACACATTCACACACCAGTCACACTGTAGCCTGCACTCCTAACCGTGTGCAGTTACTACAAAAAAAAGGGATCATGTCATTGGCCAACATGGCATGCCCTTACAGGAGGATGTCCAACCTAAAAAAAAAAAAAAGCTCATAATCTGAGCACAAAAAAAAGAGAGCAGTCATTTCCCCTCTCGTGGGCCAGGCCTGGTGCCACGGGAACGGCTCCTTAATTGTCGGGGTGTAGCCTCGGGTGGGGGGTGGGGCATCAGGAGGAGGTTCATCCCCTGGTCTGTCACTCCTGGCAGATGCTGGCTGCCTGCCCTCCAACGCAAGGGCAATGCGTGTGAGGACAAAATTTGTGTCCGCCTGCATCCGCAGCTGGCGGGTGGTGGTCTGCCGCTGGTGGCGCCTGGTCTGCCTTCCCTCCGTGTCGATGGCAGCAGTATTGGCATGGACAGCCACTTCCAGGCTCTTCACCTCAAACACCTCCACACCCAATTGCCCGGGTATGCTGCTCCAGGCTGGCCTGAACATCCAAACCTGGTCAGCAGATGGTGAGGGACCCCCTGCTACCATCTGCTGACATATGGCCTCCTGGGCTTGGTCACCCATGCAGGTCACCAATGGCAGCACAGTTGTAGCTCAGATCCTGCAGGCAGTCAGAGATCGAGCTGCTCTGCTCAGCCTGCTGTGTGAGGCACTGCTGCACTGCCACTGTGCACTCAGTCTGGGTCTTGGCTGAGGAGGCCAGGCTGTCTGCCACATGGCGCAGGTCACAAGCAACAGCACCCATATGGCGTGTCTGCCGGGCCTGCTCCCTCGCCAGCTCTTCCTGGGGGGATCCGGGTAAACCCCTGATCTTTCGCAAAGACTTCCTGGGGGGTGGAGAGGCTTGTACCCGTCCGGGGGGGTTCCCCTGGATGGGGTAGACCGGAAGGGGGTTCCCCTGATGGGGTGGAGGTTTGGGAGGGTTCGGTGAAGTTGTTATCCTCCTCGAGGTAGACACATTCCTCAAGTTCACCATGCTCCTCCTCAACTACCTCTAGAGAGGTGTGGGCATTCTCCTCCGGGGATGGCGTGGGTCGTCCAGCAGCAAACAACGGCCCCGCTCCCTCCAGCATATCTGTGGATGACACAAAGCATTCACATGTTGGTGGACCCACACACTTGTCACATGTTCCCTTTCACCCCCTCACATGCTACACACCGGATGGGGGATAAAACACACTTGCCTGTCCTCAAGGCCTGTTCAACAGAGTCATAGCCCTCCTGGCCCTCCACCTGCTCCCGCTCCAGACATCGGGTGATCACCTCCTCACATGACGACGCAGGTCATTGATTTTTTTTGTCCTTATAGGTCCTTTGCTCATGCCCAAGGGCATTGACCTCCAGGGTGACCTCCTGGAGGATCTCCATCTTCCTGGCCTTACTGATCATGCGACTCTGGGCACCATGGTGGTACACATTTTACCTTGAGATGGCAGAGATCAGGATGGCCCTCTCCTCATTTGAAAAAAAAAAAATTCCCTCCTCTCTCTCTGTCGCAGGAGCAGACATCGCTAAGAAGGCAAAGGTACCTACACCACGGAAAAAAAGCTGCTGGTGTACTTTTGCGCTTGACTGGCGCATGTCTGGGCGTATTTATGCTCTCTGCGTAGGTGGTGGGCCGGCATACCTTAGGGGTTACGCCGGGCGTAGTTGTGAGCATGCGCAGAGGGGAGTAGGACATACGTTCACGTCACGGCACATGCACCATTCATGATACGCCGGGCGTAAAACACTGTACCACGCTCGAACCATCATTTGCATGGGGTCACACCCACTTCCGCTTACGCCTATGAAATTACGTTATGCCGGCGCAACGTTGGGAGCATTTGCTATGTTAATTCCATGCTTGCCTCTCTGCGTCTTTAACATGGAGCAAATAAGGCATCTGACCAGGGCCCAGCCGTTGGGGGACAAAGCAGCTGAGCTGCCCCTGGAGACTCCACTGCCTGACAACGTTTTTTTTTCTGCCAGAGTTCGGCTCCGGCGCTTGTCACTTGCTAGCTGCTCTGTACTGTCACTTGTTATTACAGAAGCAAGTTTACAAGTGACAGCGCTCCTATCCCAGCTGCCATTCACATCCCTCTCTACTCTACATATTGAGCTGTATATGAGAGCAAAGGAGGAAGGGGGCGGGGATAAGTATCTTTCACAGACATGCATATTGCAGGTTTTCTTGTGCAGCCCCGCTCTGATGGTTTTTAGGTAATGGAATCTGGAGGAGGGTGGTATTGGTGCCGAGGACTGCTATGTATTGAAGGGGGTGGGATTGGTGCCAAGGAATGCTATGTATTGTGCTTTGTATGGAGTGCAGGGTTGAGGGGTTCTCTATTTATGGAATACATGGTGGAGGGATGTGCTATGTATGGAGTGCAGGGTTAAGGGGTGCTCTATGTATGGAATGCACGGTGGAGGGGTGTGCTATGTATACCATGTGGTGCATTACAGAGGGGATTACTCCATGAGAGAGAAGAGAGGGTAGCAGCTTGATCAGAAGCAGGGACAGAAAATTATTAAAAGCAAGGGATTGTTCAATGTGGGTGCCCCTCCTTGGGGACAGGGCTGTTTGGAGCAAGACAAAGTTTAGCACTATTGACTCCATTGTGTAACCTTTCCCCTTTAGGAAAGTAGAAACCCCTTAGCGGTTTTCTCTCTCAGCTGTATCCAAGTGGTTGTTTACTATATAATGTTATATTTTTCATTTATTGACTAAACACTTTTTATTATGGTAGGTCTGCTTTTATCATATAATAGAATTCAGGACTGATGGCTTTCCCATGGATAATCCCAGCAATAGTCTAGCACCAGCAAAAAATAAATAACCTGCTGGCCATGTGCATGTGTTCTGCACACTGCACACTGTACATCAGCTTTATCATAACAAATTGTTGATCTGCAGTCATATGAAAGTATCACTAGATGGCAACATTTCATAAGTGCAGTATTGTTGAGTTATCAAAGGATAAATGTAATAAATAAAATTAAATGTAATGTCGCGTACACACGATCACTTTTTGTGATGGAAAAAAAAATGACATTTTTAAAAATGTCATTTAAAATGATCGTGTGTGGGCTTTACATCATTTTTTGTCTTGTGAAAAAGGACAAAAAAAATATTTGACATTGCTTCAATTTTTTATGTCATTTTTTAAAATGTCATTTTTTGTGTCATAAAAAATGATCGTGCGTGGGCAAAAACAATGTTTTAAAGCCGCACATGCCCAGAAGCAAGTTAGGAGACTGGAGGTAAAACTACCATTCATAATGGAGTAAGCACATTCATCACGCTGTAACAGACAAAAAAGCACGAATTGTCTTTTACTAACAAGTAACCAGCTAAAAGCAGCCTCAAGGCGAATAGAACTTCCCCTTTAGAGTGCCGTCACTTTGTTCATCATTTTTCAAAAACGATGGTGTGTGGGCAACATCATTTTTAATGACGAAGTTGGAAGAATTTCGTTTTTTTTTTTTCATGATGAAAAATTGAATTTTTTTTCAAGACAAAAAGTGATCGTGTGTACGGGGCATAACATTGGAAAAAATAAATAAAGCAAAAAAAGAAAGGCTCTGAGAATAGAGAATCTATGGAAAAATGAAGTTGTAATTTGGATAGAGGAAGGCATGTGACATAGGGGCTGATTTACCAAGCCTGTGCGCCATGGTGCACAAGCAGGAGTAAACCTGTGTTTGACATTTACAAAAGAAACACGCTGCCAGTGCAGCGTGTTTCCTCATTTACTAAACTGCCTAATGCGCCCAGGAGAGGGCGCACAGCACGCCAGTACAGAGCTGGCGTGTGGCATTTAGTAATGTAAACATCGGGGATTCGGGCGGGAGTTTGAGGGGAGGGAGGGGGGTGATGCAGGGGAAGTGTAGTGACATGTGTTTGAACGTGTGTGGCGGGCCGAATTGAAAGCGAAAGTGACTTTTGGGACCCGGTCCCCGTGCGCTTGCCAAGTACGCCAGAACCTCGGAAGGTTCATTTGCATACTGGGCATGCGCAGAGGGAGAAATCGGGGCTTTGCGTGCGCCTCTTCAGTACGCCGGGAAATTCTTGGTAAATACCAAGGGGCGTAGCAGTGTTTGCACTGCGTGAAGCGACGCACGGGAAGCTCCGAGGTGTTCTCGGGCTGCGCTGACACTGAAGGGGAACTCCGCGCCAAATTTCAAATTTGAAACCGGCGCGGCTTCCACCCCCAGGGGCACAATAGGCTCTTCGGCTTGGTCCGGAACGTGAGGGGTTAACCCACGCCAAAATCGGCGTGGGGTTCCCCCCCAGATCCGTACCAAGCCCTCATCCCAAGCATGCAGTCTGGCCGGACAGGAATGGGGGTGGGGACGAGCGAGCGCCCCCCCCCCTCCTGAGCCGTACCAGACCACATGCCCTCGACATGGGGGAGTGTGTGCTTAGAGGGAGGGGGGCACTGCCCCCCCACCCCAAAGCACTCTTGTCCCCATGTCGATAGGGACAAGAGCCTCTTCCCGACAACCCTGGCCATTGGTTGTCGGGGTATACGGGCGGGAGCCAATCAGAATCTGAGGCGCCGTACACACGGCCGAGGTTCTCGCTGAAAATCAGCGAGAACCTCGCTGGAATGCACATTCCAGCGAGGACCTCGGCCGTGTGTACGGTCTCAGCGAGCTTCCCGTCGGGAAGCCCGTCGAGCCGAAATAGAGAGCACGCTCTCTATTTCCTCGACGGCCCGCCTGGAAGAATGGCTGGTTGCCATTCCCGACGGGCGGGTCGCCGAATTCGACGGCCGGGAGAGAACCTCGACGGGCGGAACGATGTGTTCTGCCCGTCGAGGTTCTCTGCCGTGTGTACGGCGCCTGAGACCCACTTTAATAAGGCGGCCACCCACCCTATGTGAATGAGTATGGGGTACATGGTACCCCTACCCATTCACCTGGTGGGAAAAGTGTTAACACAAATAAACCACACAAGAATAAAATAATTTATTAGCCAGCTCCGGGGGTCTTCCGCCAACCCACCCCGGTCTTCGCCGCCGCTGTCTTCCGCCACGGCCCCCTTCACCACGAAGCTCCGTGCTTGTTTGATGAGGGCAGCGGGCTTCGATGTTTTCTCCGGGGGGAGGGTCGCACATCTCACCCCGGTTTTCTAGGAGTCTTCCGCCGCGGCCCCCTTCACCATGAAGCTTCCTGCCTATGGGGGAGGGCCGCGGGCTTCGTAGTTTTCTGCCGGGGGGGGGGGGGCTCTCGATAGCCTCTTCTGCCTGGCTCTTCCGCGGGGGCCAGGGCTTCTCGTCGCTGTGCCGACGTCTTCGACCGGAGCGAGGGTTGTACATCCCACTCCGGATTTCTTCGCCGGCTTCTGCCTGGCTCCTCCTGGGGCCAGGGCTTCTCGTCGCTGTCTTCCGCCACGGGGTGACACTCGCAGGCTTCTTCTTCCATTCGATGTTGACACGGCGAGGTCCGGCGCTGAAATGCCTTCGGAGCGGCGGGCAGGAACTTATATTGGCATAGGGCGTGGGCGTGGTTATGCCAACATGTGACCTTAACCCATGTGACAGTGATGTCACATCACATCACTGTCACATGGGTTAAGGTCACATGTTGGCACTCAAAGCGGACAGCGGAAGGAGAAGAAGATGGAAGAACACGCCGGGCAAGATGCGGGAATAGAAGACCCAAGACAGAAGCAGAGGAAGAAGAAGAAGATGGAGGAAGAAACCCGAAGGAAAGAAGAAAAGAAGAAGAAAGAAGATAATAAAGGTCTTGTCAAAAACCGGCTCTTGTCGTTTTTTTCACTTCACACTTTTTTTTTTCTCGTGAAATGGTAGAGGTACAGTGTACCCCATTACCATTTCACACAGGGGGGGGGTCGGGATCTGGGGGGCCCCTTTGTTAAAGGGGTCTTCCAGATTTCGATAAGCCCCCTGCCCGCAGACCCCCACAACCACCGGGCAAGGGTTGTGGGGAAGAGACCCTTGTCCTCATCAACATGGGGACAAGGTGTTTTGGGGGGTACCCCAAAACACCCTCCCAATGTTGAGGGCATGTGGCCTGGTGCGGTTCAGGAGAGGGGGGGGGGCGCGCTCTGTCCCCCCCCCCCTCTTTTCTGCGGCCGGCCAGGTCAACGTGCTCGGATAAGGGGTCTGGTGTGGATTTCAGGGGGGACTCCACGCCATTTTTTTTTTAATTTGGAGTGGAGTTCCCCTTAAATTCCACACCAGACCTGAAGGGTCTGGTTATTGAATTTGGGGGGACCCCCACGCTTTTTTTTTTCGTTTTTTTAATGAATGAATTCTCCTGCAATTGCCGGGAGCCGACAATTCATTATAGCCGCGAGTCAGTTTTAAATGGCTTTTTTGCTTTGAAAAATTTCATTTTGTGCAGAGACAGTTCTAACCACGGGAAACATGCGCTTTTTCACATGCTGACACTAGAGCCCCCCATGGTACGAAATTTAAAGAAAAATTACACTTTTATTATTGCACTTTTAGCATTATTAAAATCACTGCTCCCGAAAAAACGGCCGTTTTAAAAAAGAAAAAAAGCATTGGCCGTTTTAAAAAAGAAAAAAAGCATTGGTACATGTCCCCTGGGGCAGGACTGAGGTCCCCAAACACTTTTTAGGACAAAACTTGCAGATTAGCCTTTAAAATTCACAATTAAGATTTCCCCCATAGACTTATACAGGGAGTTCGGCGGCGGCTTTACTTATCAATCACATCGCGCTGCTGCTGCGGCCGGTTCATGCGCCTAATTAAGGCTTCATCCAGCGCACCAATTAAGGCATGTACCGGCGTAGCGCAGCTTCATTAGTAAATCAGCCCCATAGTGTACTGTATCTGGATTTTGCTAAGGCATTTTCTATAGTACCCCCACAAATGCTTACTTAAAAATTTGATTTCTTTTGACATTGATGAGATCATATAAATCTGTATAGAAAACTGGTTACAGGAGCTGGTCCAGAGGATGGTGATTAAAGCGGGGGTTCACCCAAAAATAAACCCTTTTTCAATAGCTCCCGGCCTCCAGCATACTGCTAACATTTGCAGTATGCTGTTTTTTTTTTTTCCCCGGTACTTATGTTTTTATGACGCTTTGTTATCCGACTCCGAGCGGGGGGATTACTTCCGCGTATAGGCGTTCCTAAACAAAGAGGCGTTGATTGACGGGATGCTAAAGCGCGTCACGCCTTCCGAAAATACCCAAAGTGACGCTCGGTGTTTACGGCGCCTGCGCAATCAGCTCTACACGGCAGGCGCAGGCGCCGTAAACACCCGAGCGTCACTTCGGGTATTTTCAGAAGCCGTGACGTGCTTTAGCCGACCGTCAATCAACTCCTCTTCAATTAGGAACGCCCATTCCCCCGCAGGATTCCCCGCTCGAGCCGGATAACAAGGCTTCATAAAGCGATAAGTACCGGGGAAAAAAACAAAAAAAACAGCATACTGCACATGTTGGCAGTATGCTGGAACTAATGCCAGAAAGTTCATTTTGGGGGTGAACCTCCGCTTTAATGGATTATTTTCTGAATGGTCTAGAATTGTGAATGGAATGTCCCAGGTCTCTTGTCCTGGAACCAGTTCTGTTTAACTTGTTCATAAAGATATAGAAGTTGAAATAAATAGTTATATCCCAGTGTTTGCTAAAGACCTCAAGAAAATAGAGGAATGGGCATCTAAATGGCAGATGAGATTTAATCCTTTCAAAACCGGACACTTTTACCCTTTCCTGCCAGGCCAATTTTTAATTTTCAGCGCTGTCACACTTTGAATGACAATTGAGCGGTCATGCAACACTGTATCCATATACCATTTTTTTCACACAAATACAGCTTTCTTTTGGTGGTAGTAAATCACCACTGTGTTTTTTATTTTTTTCTAAATGACCAAAAACAGATTTTTTATTAAAAAAATAAAAAAACATTTTCTTTGTTTCTGTTAATATTTCTTCAAAATGTATGACAAAATGTATACTGCTACATTTCTTTGATGAAAATAATCAAGATCAGTGTGTATATTATTTAGTTGGTAGGAACGTTATAGAGTCCACAAACTATGGTACAATATATATATATATATATATATATATATATATATATATATATATGAAAATCAATCAATCCTGATGTACTGAAAGGCCTTATTTCTTGAGGACCAAAGTGCCAGTACAAATATCCCCCAATTGACCCCTTTTTGGAAAGTAGAAAGTCCAAGGTATTTAGAAAGAGACATGGCAAGTTGTAATTTTTTGTTACAATTTTTTGGAAAATTAAAAAAATTAAAAACATAATATTTTTTTTACATACTGTCACCGGTGCTGTACAACATCATCATATAACCAGTGTGGCAGTAATCAGGAACACTAACTGGTGACAGTATATATAAAAAAATAATATACATTTTCATATTTTTTATTACATTTTCTTATTTTTTTTTCTTTATTTGTTTTACATACTGTTACCATAATAACACTGTACTATTCTGAGGAGGTGATCAGTATTTTTTTTTACACACTATGATGGCTTATGAATGTACAGTGTAAACAACCATTTTTACTGAATGAAATAGATAGTGTATTGCTGTGATTGGCCACAGCTAATCATATGGTACAGATGGGCTGTGATTTGGCTTTGTCTGATCACATATGTTACATGTTACATGTTACAATCACATAACCTGACATTAGATTTGCCCATTTTTCGCCCTGAAAAATGCTCATTTTGATTTAATCATATGATTCTTTACAGTATTAGAATACTGAAAGCAACACAGCTTAACATTTTAACTCTTCATGTGTGGAAGGGATGTTTAACCACCCAGAAAAATTTAAATAGAGAAATCAAACATTTGCAAATTACGAGGCTGCACACCCCGAAAAAATTAGCAATATGGAAAAGTTCCCCCCAAAGGGTTCTTTAGCAGCAAGAAGGGATTGAATTGATCAAAAATGATTTTTATTGTTATATGAGATTCCAATAGCATGCATAAATTCAAATATGAGCTCTGGTTATACAATACAAAACACATTTCATCATAAATAGCGATAGTTTGATACAATGGAGCAGAACATTACATTACAGAATACTAGCCACATAGATACACTGATGCGTTTCGACATTTACTGTTATTGTTTTCTCAGGGGGTTAATTACTCAAAAAAAAAAGTACATACTGTTTCCATAGTAACACTGTACTACTCTGAGGAGGTGATCAGAATTTTTGTTTTTTACAAGCTATGATTGCTTATGAATGTACAGTGAATATCACTGTTATTACTAAATGAAATAGATGTATTGTTGTGATTAGCTGTGACTGGTCACAGCTAATCACATCGCTCTGTCTGTACTCTACAAGACTCTGGTCCGGCCACACCTTGAGTATTCTGTCCAGTTCTGGGCACCAGTCTTCACATCACAGGAAGCACCTCCATGGTTAATAGAGGACAGATTTAAAACTAGACTTGGGAAACTCAACATTAATAAATTACCGGGACCGACTTAGGGAACTCAGTCAAGTAATTGCAAGACCATTGTTCCTAATTTTTACTGACAGTCTACTGACTGGAATGGTACCAGCTGATTGGAGAGAAGCCAATGTAGCACAAATATTTAAAAAAGACCCAAAATACATCCCTGGGAATTACAGACCAGTTAGCCTAACATTAATAGTAGGGTTGTCCCGATACCACTTTTTTAGGACCGAGTACAAGTACCGATACTTTTTTTCAAGTAGTCGCTGATACCGAATACCGATACTTTTTTAAAACGTGTCCCCAAATGCAGCCATGTCATGTCCCCCACATATTGCAGTCATGTCCCCCACATATTGCAGCCATGTCATGTCCCCCACATATTGCAGCCATGTCATGTTCCCCCCACATATTGCAGCCATGTCATGTTCCCCCCACATATTGCAGCCATGTCATGTTCCCCCCACATATTGCAGCCATGTCATGTTCCCCCCACATATTGCAGCCATGTCATGTTCCCCCCACATATTGCAGCCATGTCATGTTCCCCCCACATATTGCAGCCATGTCATGTCCCCCCACATATTGCAGCCATGTCATGTCCCCCCACATAATGCAGCCATGTCATGTCCCCCCACATAATGCAGCCATGTCATGTCCCCCCACATAATGCAGCCATGTCATGTCCCCCCACATATGCAGCCATGTCATGTCCCCCCACATATGCAGCCATGTCATGTCCCCCCACATATGCAGCCATGTCATGTCCCCCCACATATGCAGCCATGTCATGTCCCCCCACATATGCAGCCATGTCATGTCCCCCCATATATGCAGTCATGTCCCCCCACATATTCATCCATGTCATGTCCCCCCACATATTCATCCATGTCCCCCCACATATGCATCCATGTCATGTCCCCCCACATATTGCAGCCATGTCATGTCCCCCCACATAATGCAGCCATGTCATGTCCCCCCACATATTGCAGCCATGTCATGTCCCCCCACATAATGCAGCCATGTCATGTCCCCCCACATATGCAGCCATGTCATGTCCCCCCACATATGCAGCCATGTCATGTCCCCCCACATATGCAGCCATGTCATGTCCCCCCACATATGCAGCCATGTCATGTCCCCCCATATATGCAGTCATGTCCCCCCACATATTCATCCATGTCATGTCCCCCCACATATTCATCCATGTCCCCCCACATATGCATCCATGTCATGGCATGTCCTGTGCCCCATATTGCAGCCATGTCATGTCCCCCATACCTCCGCGAGCAAGGGGGGAGTGTCTATGCACGTATCCGTGTATAGACACTCCCCCCTTGCTCGCGATTGGACGGATCCGTCCAATCATGTGTCTATACATGGCACCGCGGGTATTACAAGTTTACAAGGGGCACAGGGATTAGCGGCGGTCGGCGGGCTGCAATGTGCGGCGCGCGACGAGCGGTAGTATTCTATTTTGGTATCGGGGGTATTTGTGGGAGTACAAGTACTCCCGCAAATACTCAGAATCGGTCCCGATACCGATACTGGTCCAGCCGCACCTAGAGTATGCTGTCCAGTTCTGGGCACCATTCCTCAGGAAGAATGTACTGGAAATGGAGCAAGTACAAAGAATGGCAACAAATCTAATAAAGGGTCTGGAGGATGTTAGTTATGAGAAAAGGTTCCGAGCACTGAACTCATTCACCCTTGACAACAGATGCTTGAGAGG
This sequence comes from Rana kukunoris, assembly GCA_029574335.1. NCBI lineage: Eukaryota > Metazoa > Chordata > Amphibia > Anura > Ranidae > Rana > Rana kukunoris. Next base: position 75,280,173 of record CM056054.1, on the reverse strand, counting down.
GGATATGATTTAAATTTACAAATGCCATACTGGTGACTAGGGATGGGTGAATGGTTTGGCCCTAGCATAAGTTCGAGCTGAACTTTAGTTGTTTGAATGTTCTGTCGGACGCCGAACAATATGCTAAGTTTGGGGAAAATTCGGAACCCCGTTAAAGTCTATGGGACACTAACATGAAAAACCAAAAGTACTAATTTTAAAGGCTTATATGCAAGTTATTGTCATCATAAAAAGTGTTTGGGGACCTGGATCCTGCACCAGGGGACATGTATCAAAGCAAAAAAAGTTTTAAAAATTGAAGTTTTTTCAGGAGCAGTGATTTTAACAATGCTTAAAGTGAAACAATAAAAGTGAAATATTCCTTTAAATTTCGTACCTGGGGGGTGTCTATATTATACCTGTAAAGTGCCACATTTTCCCAGTGTTTAGAACAGTCCCTGCAGCAAAATGGCATTTCTATAATAATTTTCGGGTCCCGGCAATACAGATACAATTCATTGAAAAAAACAGCATGGGTCCCCCCAGTCCATTACCAGGCCCTTTGGGTCTGGTATGAATATTAAGGGGAACCCCGAACCAAAATAAAAAAAAATGCATGGGAGTTCCCCAAAATTCCATACCAGGCTCTTCAGGTTTGGTATGGATATTAAGGGGAACCCTGTGCCAATTTTTTAAAATAAAATAGTGTAGGGGTCCCCCTCAAAATCCATATCAGACCGTTATCCGAGCATGCAACCTAGCAGGCCGCAAGAAAAGAGGGAAGAGTGAGCACCCCCCTCCTGAACCATACCAGGCCACATGCCCTCAACATGTGGGCATGCTTCAGAGTCACCCCCAAAGCACCTTGTCCCCATGTTGATGGGGACAAGGTCCTCAACCCAAAACCCTTGCCTGGTGGTTGTAAGGGTCTGCAGGCGGGGGCTTATGGGAATCTGGAAGCCCCCTTTAACAAGGTGACCCCTAGATCCCAGCCCCCCATGTGAATTGGTAACGGGTACAGTGTATCCCTACCATTTCACAAAATGGAGGCGGTACCTGGGCACGCATTGATTATCCACATCCGGTTATCTGGTTTCCTCGCGAACAGCAGTGGAACGCACGCCGGTTTTCGCTTCTCTCTCCATACCATACAAGCTCACAGCCTCAGTGCCGGGACACGGGCACTTATTCAAGTAAGAGGCCACTTGGCACTGTGTATTTGCAATTGTTCATCTTAATAAATAGTTTTACACTATGGGAGCTGTTCTTCCTTTTTCTTTATGACATCCGCAAGTACCTGTCAACTGCATTGGAATCCCCATGGGAAAGGTGTTGTTACCCAAGCTCTATTGACCTTAATTTAGGTCAACATCATCTGGTAAGGAGCCATCCATCCCCACTTGAGGTGTCCCATTGGTGAAGGTGGAACCTATCACAAGGATATTCGAGCACGGAGCACTCTAATATCATTTATGGTCACTATACGGTTCACTGCATATTGTTTATCATCTTATTTATATGTAATTTATATGCAATTGCACATTATTTCACTGCAGGTGTTTTAATTATTAGCTCATTACTATTGATTTTATATGTAATTGTACACTTTTTAAGTAGGTTGTACTAGGATTTATGTCTATATTGGGATAGGTTGTATCTATTCACCTATTTTATTCTTTTAGCGCCCCTATCCCACGTACACAATTGTTATAATTCAACCCATTGATTTATCTAGGGAGCAGCTTTTTTATTATATTTTCTCACCCCTCCCCCTCATTGGCGCGAGATTCTCCACACAATACCTTTATAATAGTACTAATCGCTGTGTAAATGTGAATGGTCCCAAAAACATGTCAAAAGTAGGGATGAGCCGAACATACCCGTGTTCGGTTCGCACCAGAATGTTCGAACAGACCGCGGGTTCGCACGAACATTTAGAACCCCGTTGAAGTCTATGGGACTCGAACGTTCGAATTAAAAAGCGATCATTTTAAAGACCAATATTCAATTTAATGTTGGAAAACGTCTTTCAGAACCTGGTTCTTGCCCAAGGGAACATGTATCAATGGAAAAAAAAGTTTTAAAAACTGACGTTTTTTCCGGAGCAGCCATTTTAATGATGCTTAAAGTGAAAAAAAATATGAAAAATTGCTTTAAATATCACACCTGCTGGCTGTCTATAGTAGTGGCACGTGTTTTTAAATGTCCCTGCACAACATGAGGGTACTATAAGAAATAAGAAAAAAGTAATGTGGCAACAATATGTCAAATATTTTAGCGGTGGTGGGGGGCCATTATTGTTTTGTGAAAGAAACATTGTAGAAAAAAAGGGCACCCCTCAAACATACTGTAATTGGAGCGCAACAAGGAGCCACGTGCAAAGTATTGCATCAAAAATTGTTATTAGCCGCCCCGTTAAACAGGGGCAGAAAAATTGTGCCTTAGGCACAGCACAACACTGCAACCCCTCCCAATAACTGTAATTGGAGCACAACAAAGAACGTGCAAAGTATTGCATCAAAAATTGTTATTAAGCCCCCCTGTTAATCAGGGGCAGAAAAATTGCGCCTTAGGCAAAACCCAACACTGCAACCCCTCCCAATAACTGTAATTGGAGCACAACAAAGAAGAACGTGCAAAGTATTGCATCAAAAAATGTTATTAAGGGGCGTGGCCGACCGGAGCTGAAGATGGCAGCCTAGATTCACAGCTCGTCAGCCCCGGGGAGAACAACACCGCTACGACTGCCCTTTCAGCTACCTCACTCACCGCCATCCTTGCTCCAGACATGCCCGGGACCTCAGAACACGTCGAGGAAGAAGCTGACCGAGTATAAGCCTCACAAATTGACAGAGTTTTCTTTCAAGCCGGCGGAGAAGGTCAGTGCTAATACAAATGGCGCTGGCCAGGCCGTGCTGCGGGGAACTCACGATCCTATCCCAAATGCTAATCCAGATGGATAAGGCACCCAGACCCCCACTGTACCCTCCGAACACCCCCTGGACAGGGACCCCCTCACCAGCAGTCCAGCGAGTCGGCCGGCCATGTCACAAATCGAGGCCCCGGCTTTTCTGTCCAACCAGGCCTTGCACTCCTCAATGGCCTCTTTCCCACATCTGGCCAACCAGTGCTGGACTCTACATTAAAAACACAAAAGCGGCGCCTTCTAAGCGTAGCAGTAGTAAAATTGAATTGATGTGTCTAACAATAAAAAAAACCTACTCACAAAGCAGGTGAATGATCAGGCATGTGAACAATAAAGGTTTTCTTCCGCAGGTAGTAAGCGTCCATCACGCTGGGTGTCGAGTTGCTGGTTACTGCTGACGGCAAGGACGATGTAAAACAAGGTCCCCCGGAACCAAAAGACAGAGAACCTGTTTCCCGGTGTAGCAGCGCAAGTGGTGTCACTTCCTATGCGCGGGCGGATGCGCGCGTTCGAGACATTCGTGTCCCTTCCTCAGATTGCCTGAGGAAGGGACACGAATGTCTCGAACGCGCGCATGGACACTTACTACCTGCGGAAGAAAACCTTTATTGTTCACATGCCTGATCATTCACCTGCTTTGTGAGGTAGGTTTTTTATATTGTTAGACACATCAATTAAATTGTACTACTGCTACGCTTAGAAGGCGCCGCTTTTGTGTTTTTCTTGTCGTTTACAGATTGCTTCATCTGTCAGCTGGCTGCCATCAAGTGTTAGTGTGTTCTTTGGCTATTATGCTTATAGACGTTTTATATATGGACTCCAATATACTGTACTTATGTGCACCACTTTCTCAATGCTGAATTTTTCTGTCTTAGAATTATATCTGTGTACAGGCTGGACTTTTGGAGTGCGCTCAATTCTCTGTTTTTCTTGTTCTGGACTCTACATTAAAGGACATGCTCCTACAGTATCTTTACAATCATCCCTGATGACTGACTTATCCTCTTTTCACTAAGATTACCTCAGACATCCACTCTTTGGGAGACAGAGTCTCCCACATTAAAAACAGCATGGCAGATTGTACCTCAACTGTGAATGGTGTTATTGATATGTATGATGATATCAGGGAGGAACAATCATGGATGCGCGCCAAACTCGCGGATTTAGAAGACAGATCTTGCAGGAACAATGTTAAACTTAGGGGGGTTCCTGAATCCATACTCCCTGTAGATCTCCCTAAATAAGCCAAGGAGCTCATTCACCTCATACTCCCAGAAGCGACTCCACGCGACATCATAATAGATCGGATCCATAGGATCGCAAAACCGTCCCATCTTGCTGCCACAGTGCCTAGAGATGTGTTGATGCATATACATTTTTTCCATGTTAAGGAAAGACTCATGTATGGGGTTAAAGCTAAAACACCTTTACCAGCTCCGTACACAGGTCTCCAGCTGTTCCCAGACCTCTCGTAATACACCCTCCAAATGCGGAGACAATTAAGCCCAGTCACCAAGGGTCTCCAAAATCACACAAGATCCAGTACAAGTGGAGATACCCAGCTTCACTTCTCATCACACACAACGGAAAGTCTCATGTGGTCACCGACCTCAACAAAGGTATCCACCTCCTACGCACCTGGGGTATATTGCCTGAGCCCCCTGCCCCATTCCTGCCTCACGATGACCGCAACTCATCCTGCCGGACTCTGAACCCGCACCCAAACAATGTGGACATGTCATGAACCTCTGCACGGCGATGGGCCACCTACTTCGACCCTTCTCCCACGGGTCCTGACTGAATGTTCCCTGAATTACTTCAGCTCCTGTTCTGTTGGACTGTTCTGCCCCTGACGGAGGTTGCGGTTAAGTTTAACTCCACCTCCTTCGTTGTGCTACCTTCGGAAGTGGGTACCACGCAGATCCCACCACTCGGTTTCATCATCACTATTTCCTTTGCCCCGAAGGATAGTTCTCCTTTGGTTTATTTTTCCTCTCCTGTTATTTTTTATTTTTTTGTTCTGGTGTGACTTTATTGATTCGCAAATTTTCTCACATACTGTCACGATACTGTTTTTCTTCCTGTTGTAACATATTGTTCTATCCACAGCTCTAGCCTCCATTGTACAGCTAAGTCCTGGTCTTCTCTGGTTTCACCTAAACGTCCTCCTTTCTCGTGTCAGTCGGCGGGATCGCCTAACTGTAAGTGTTTTTCTCTTGTTCGCCTGCACTGATCGCTTGAGATGCCACTCAACCTCCTCTCGATTAATGTCAATGGGCTTAATCACCCAGCCAAACGACACTCACTCTGGAAAACCGTTAAGGCTCTCCATGGTGATATTGTCTTTACTCAGGAGACGCACCTCCTCCAATCGGACACACATCTCTGCAATAACTCACACTTTCCCCATGTCTACCATGCTCCCTACCAGGGGAGTTATGATAGCGATCCACAACTCCATTGACTTCCAACCCCTGAACGTGATCTCAGACCCTGAAGGCCGCTATATATTTCTGATATGTACTATCGACAAAAAGCAATTCACCCTTGTAAACGTGTATGCCCCAAATACCCACCAGAGGAAATTTTTCCACAAAATCTTACGAACACTCAAATCTCTACAACAAGGACACCTGATTATAGGTGGAGACTTTAACCTTGCCCCTGATTCCCTCCTTGACACCATGTCAACAACCGGACGGCGAGACTCCCCGCTGAAAAAACTGCTTTCATCTCACAACTTGTTTGACATATGGAGATGCCACCACGGAACTGAGAATTTTTTTCCCCTAGACACAATTCGTACTTGATTTGTACGAATTCAAATTGATTTGTTCCTAACAGATAAATGTCTCTTACAAAAAATATCTGCCTCGGCGATCCACACTGCCACTTGGTCAAACCATGCCCCAATCTCGATCGCCATTAAACTCTCCACTCGGCCCCAAAACTCTTTTATGTGGAGAGCGAATAATTATATTTTAGAACACCCTGATTATGCAATAGAGATTGCCGGCCACATAAGACTTCTTTGCCCTCAACACAGGCTCAGTGTCTGACCCTGGGGTACTGTGGAGAGCTCACAAGGCATATATGAGAGGCGTGCTTATGAAAATAGGTTCTATTCATAAACGGAAGAGGACGCAGCGTATCGATGACTTAACATCTCACATAGCATCTTTAGAATCTAAAAATAAGGCGAGCCCCCACCCCTCACTGCTAGACCAACTCATGTCCCTTAGACGAGAACTCCGAACACTACTTCTTCACTCCTACGAATATCTTCAAGGAAAGAGAGGGCTTTTGTATACTCCACGTCCAATAAGGCTAGAAAACGACTTGCACAATGTGTAAAGAGTAGACGTACCAACGTATCTCACAACTGTTTCACCCGCATACCAATTAGTCCCTGACGAACCCCCAAGACATAGCTAATGCGTTCAGTGACTACTATAGAGATCTGTATAATTTATATCAAGACCCCCATATCCCACAACCTACGCCAGAAGACATTGACGGCTTCCTCCAATTCATTAGATTGCCTTCACTGTCCAGTGAACAATTATCGTCCCTCAATGCTCCACTGACGGACCTGGAAATCATGCTGACTATTAAGTCAATCCCCTCTAACAAGGCCCCTGGCCCGGATGGGCTTTCGGGGGAATATTACAAACAATTTTCTGTCCACCTAGTCCCTCACATGACCGAGATGTTCAGTGCTGCTGCCTCCTCTTCTCAATTTGCGCCTGAAATTTTAAATGCCCTCGTAGTAACGATACCGAAACCAGGGAAGGAGCCGAACAAGCCTCAAAATTTCCGCCCAATTTCGCTACTAAATTTAGATTTGAAAATTTACGCCAAAACCATAGCAAACAGACTGAAAGTGATCATGCACACCCTCATCCATAAGGTCCAAACCGGTTTCACCATAGGCAGACAGGCATCAGATGCCACTAGAAGATTGACGAATTTGATTCACCATGCAGAAACAACGGGAACGCCTTCTCTGCTCCTTTCTTTGGACGCAGAGAAGGCGTTCGATAGGGTTCACTGGTCATATCTCAGATCGGTGCTCCAACGATTTGGCTTCCAGGGCTTTATTTTTAATGCCGTTATGGCTCTTTACTCCGCCCCTTCAGCCCAAGTGTTCACTACAGATATGATCTCAAGGTCTTTCCCCATCACTAATGGTACACAGTAAGGTTGCCCACTATCTCCTCTCATCTTTAACCTGCTCATGGAACCCCTCACTACACAAATCAGAACAAACCCCTACATCTCCGGTATGCAAATTGGCCATACTTCCCATAAAATCAGTCTCTTTGCAGATGATGTAATCCTAATTCTCACGGACCCGGCTTCTTCCCTGGTAAAAGTACAGAAAATACTTACCTGGTTTAGCAATGTATCTTATTCTAAAGTGAATACAACTAAATCGTTTATACTTGACATTAACCTGGACGCCACTACTAAAAACCTGCTACAACTGCAGCACCAGTTCACCTGGGCGGACAATGACATATCCTACCTGGGGGTTAAGCTAACAACAAAAACCTGGGGAATGCCCAGGGAATAACCAAGCCTACTTACCGACCAGCTAGCAGAACAACCAATTAACCTGTCTAACAATGTGCGTTAAAAACAGGGGTTTTGTCCGCACGCATTTGCAAACGCATGCGTGAGCCACAGAGCCGCGCCAAAGCACCCCATAATTCTGTGGTCCTAACACTAACAGTGAGTGTCCTCACAATGGAGGCACATGCATTTTAATGGATAGATAGGGGCAGGTGGACTGAAGGGGAGCCACCCCTCAAAGGTACAGAAGCACACCAAGCACCCAGCATATAGCACAATGGCTGCAAAGGTGTTGGTGCACTGCTGGACCAATATAAACACCACAGGTGAAACAAAACGTATCCACCGCCCCTATCTATGGCTGGCAATCACAGTAAGTAGCAATGGAAGGCTAAAACAGATAACAACAAAAACCTGGGGAATGCCCAGGGAATAACCAAGCCTACTTACCGACCAGCTAGAAGAACAACCAATTAACCTGTCTAACAATGTGCGTTAAAAACAGGGGTTTTGTCCGCACGCATTTGCAAACGCATGCGTGAGCCACAGAGCCGCGCCAAGGCACCCCATAATTCTGTGGTCCTAACACTAACAGTGAGTGTCCTCACAATGGAGGCACATGCATTTTGGGGGTTAAGCTAACCCGCACAACTAAAAGTCTCTTTTCAGCCAACTTTCAGCCCCTCCTTAACAAAATCAGCTCGGACTCTCAACACATCACACGACACAAACTTTCCTGGTCGGGTAGGCTGGCAGCCTTTAAAATGCTATGTCTACCACAAATACTGTATTATTTCAGAACACTGCCTATACCACTTCCCACGTCCTTTTTCAGATCCCTACAAGCACTTCTCACCCAACATCTCTGGAAAGGTAAAAAACCTTGGTGTGCCCACTCAAAACTTATCAAGCATAAACTAGCTGGAGGCGCGGAATCCATAGACTTCGACTATTACCTCGCAGCTATTCTTGCACAACTTCCCGAATGGTTCAGTGAGCGCCATGTGTCTCTATGGGGACAAATAGAACGCCTCTCTCTCGCACGCCCCTCACTCAAACACTGGAACACTGGAGTATACCTTTGGAGTATACCTTTGGGAGCGACGATTCCGTCCTCTCTATCACCTTCCTATCACCTTCCATGAAAGCAACCTCCAGAGCCTGGGTCAAACTGATCACATGTACCACAGGTAGCACCTCTCCCCTGCCTGACCAAATACCCCTAGAATCTCTTCACTATCTCTCACCAGACTTGCCCTTAACCCACTGGACCAACAAGGGAATCCGTTTCTTGAACCAACTTCAGAGGGAATTCGATCTTCCCTTCACTGAATTCTTTACTTATGTAAGACTTTGCCACTGCATTAAGACATTACCAATGCCCGTCTACACCATCCCTCCAAAGACATGGACATTTTTCACTGACCCAGACACCCGTATTAAGGGCATCTCCCATTTCTACAATTTACTGCACATGAAAACCCAATTTACCAAATCGCCTTCCCACCTTCGTTGGGAGACCGATTTGGCTCGTACCTTCTCTAATGAACAATGGCACTTCAGTCAGTTTACACCTCCACGAAGTGCTCTGCACTTTGGGAACTCACCCAAAAAATCTCTCTGCGGTGGTATCTGACTCTGGATAGATTGGAATCCTACAACCCCCAATCCTCCAATCTATGTTGGAGGTGCAAATCTCTTAGAGGAGACATGCTCCACACATTCTGGGCTTGCCCCTCCATCCAAACATACTGGAAAACCACATTTGATCTCATATCCACAATCACCAAACACGTGGTGCCCCCCACGCCTGAACTTGCATTGCTCAATCTGACTATTGAGGACATACCTCCTCCCCTTAGATACGTTACTACACACATATTACTGTCCGCGAGACTCTGTTTAACGAGACTTTGGAGATCAGAGAAGATCCCAACCATTCACCAAGTTATTGACCTAGTGGACCTTCACTATAGCTACGAAACCATAACAGCGGCCGGTGCCACCCGAAGTGCGAAATGCCGACTGGCCTGGAGACCCTGGGTACACTGCTCTAGAGCTGCGGTGGCAATGTGACGTATTGGACACTATAAGTTGATAATGAGACCCTTCTTGACAGAACAATATGACCACCGACTAACTGACATGTACAGTATGTGGAACATTAATTCTCTGTTACATACTTTGAGGGGCTTATCCCCCCTCCTTCGGTATATATATGATGTCCGTCCCCCCCCTTCCTGGACCACTAATAGAGCCCATTTGGGGTGGCTGGGAAGGGGTGGAGACCACAGTGCTTATATGTTTAAGTTGTAATGATTACCTTTATGTGATGTTGAAGTTATGTTTCCCTCACTGAGGAATGTTAATCCGCTACGTCGTTGCACGACGTACAATGTTCATATTGTACTTGTACTTCTGTTAAAACCAATAAAAAACTATTGAAGGAAAAAAAAATTGTTATTAGGCGCACCTGTTAAACAGGGGCAGAAAAATTGCGCCTTAGGCACAACCCAACACTGCAACCCCTCCCAATAACTGCAATTGGAGCACAACAAAGAGCCACGTGTAAAGTATTGCATCAAAAATCGTTATAAGAGCCCCTGTTAAACAGGGGCTGAAAAATTGTGCCTTAGGCACAACACAACACTGCAACCCCTCAAAATAACTCTAATTGGAGCACAACAAAGAGCCACGTGCAAAGTATTGCATCAAAAATTGTGCCTTAGGCCGCGTACACACGATCAAATTTGTCTGCTGAAACTGGTCCGATGGACCAGTTCAGCGGACAAATCCGATCGTGTGTATGGGCTAGCGGACATGTCTGACCGGCGGACAAATTTTAAAGCATTCTTTAAAATTTGTCCGCCGGAGACATGTCCGTCGGATATGTCCGCTGGTTAGTACACTAACCAGTGGACATATCTGCCTGCACAAGCGTCGAATGGATGCGACGCATGCGTGGAAGTTTTTTACTTCCTGGTGCGGTGACGTGGCGGCGTCAACGTCACCGCCACGTCACCGCGCTGTCTGCCGGCTGGGATTTTGATCCAATGGTGTGTGCACGCCGTCGGATGAAAATCCGGAGGAGACATGTCTGCTGGAAATGGTCCGTCGGACAGTTTCAGCGGAGATGTCCCTCCGTGTGTATGCAGCCTTAGGCACAACACAACACTGCAACCCCTCCCAATAACTCCAATTGGAGCACAACAAAGAGCAACGTGCAAAGTATTGCATCAAAAATTGTTATTAGGCGCCCTTGTTAAACAGGGGCTGAAAAATTGTGCCTTAGGCACAACACAACACTGCAACCCCTCACAATAACTCCAATTGGAGCACAACAAAAAGCCACGTGCAAAGTATTGCATCAAAAATTGTTATTAGGCGCCCCTGTTAAACAGGGGCTGAAAAATTGTGCCTTAGGCACTGGTGGCGGAGCCCAGAAACACAACATTTCTTACTAGCTATCAGCAAGAAAAGTGAGGACGAGAAGGGTATTCCATCAGCAGCATAACAGTATTGTTAAGCCCCATACACTTGGTCAGACTGTTTTAACAACAAACATAAAAACGATTGTTTTCCGATCGTTCTCAGAAAATTTGTTCGTTTTTAAAATGCATTAGAAAACCATTTTTGGGTTCAAAAGTCTGGCCAACTGAACTCCCTTCAGATGAAAATCCACAGAAAAGTTTATTTGGCTTTACTGTACAAGTGTACTCACTACTCGGCACAAAAGAGAAGCTGCTTTCAGTCACTGAGGCTGGCCATACATGTTCAATTTTCTTGTACAATTTTCTTTTAGATTTACCAAAAACCATATAATATGAGGTCAAACTAAACAACACTTTCAATTGTATGCAATCAGGCAGGCCCTTGCACTACATAGTTGAAGGTAAATCTAAAGAAAATTGCACAGAAAATTGTATCATGTATGGCCAGCCTAAGCCAGCCTAACACCTTCAGTATTTTGAATACACAATACAAACAGAAAAAGGAATTCATTCAATATACATAATGAAATTCTTTTGTTATAGATGTCATTGAACAATGAACATACAACTGACACTAACAAAAGAAAAGCATTCAAGATACACAGAATGCAAATTGACGAAAATTCACGATAATTATTGTCTAACAAAAAACAAACATGAATTAAACAGAATAACGAACCATCCCGCATGTACGAAAATAAAACGGTAACGGAAATACGAAACGATCGGAATACGAAAAAGTCGCGTTGTACGACAAACGAACGGGAAAACGGGCGTCTTATGAAAAACGAACGGAAACGAACAGACGGGACCATACGAAACGGAAGAAAAAAAAACGATTTTTTTTCTGTGCACATGTCTACTGATGACAGGATCCACAGGCACCTCATCCCAGCCACGTAAAAGTCCACGTGTTCCTTGGGACTGTAAATGATCCCTTGAAGACTGCTGATGCTGAGTGTTAGGCTCCACCTCCATGCTACTGATACAATCACCCTCCTCCTCCTTCTCCTCCTCTTCCTGTGTGCTAGGTGGGCAAGCAGGACCACTGTCTGGGTAAAGGGGGCCTTGAGAGGTAAGGAAGTCCTTCTCTTCCTCCCTCTGTTCTGCCTCAAGGGCCCTGTCCATTATTCCACATAGCGTGTGCTCCAACATGTGAATAAGAGGGTCAGTCTCACTGATGCATGCACTGTCACTTCTCACCATCCTCGTGGCCTCCTCAAATGGTGACAAGACAGTGCATGCATCCCTGATCAAGGCCCACTGGCGTGGGGAAAAAAACCAAGCTCCCCTGACCCAGTTCTGCTGCCATATTGGCACAGGTACTGTCACGTACCTGGTTATGGAGCCCAATGTGCAGGGAACGGCCTCTCGTAATCCTCTGACTCAGGAACCCCTGGTAGAGCAGACAGGGGATACAAAGTCTGGAGGGACACAAGTGCCTGGTGGGAAGCTGAAGATGGACCGGAAGAGGAAGTGAACAGGTGTTGATGAGGTCCTAGCAGAAATCCAGCAAACACAGGAACGGTGTTGTAGCACTTGTGAATAGGAGCCAAGGGATTGTCAGACACTGGATCAGGCACCAATCAGGAGACGGAGACAGGTATGAGGGTTAAATCAGGTTCAGACCGGGTCGGTGAATCAGGTAAGCAGACAGCAAGACGGGTTCAAGCAGAGTCGGTAGTCGGATCAGGCCGGGGTCAGAGGCAGGCTGCAGGCAGAGAAGGGTCAACGGAAGCCGGGTCAGATATTCGGTAATCAGGCAGACAGGTAACAGGTTCAGATTCAGTCAGGAATTGCTGCAGACTGGTCAGCAAGATACAGTGGGATCGGATGGTTTAAATAGCGGTTCTTGGCGCCGAAATGACGTCAGCGCGCGCGCGCTCCCGAAGCGCGCGCCGCGCGCACGCTCGCCTGCAGCGCGCGCCGCGTGCACGCTCGCGCCGCGTACATCGCGCGCGCACCGAAACAGACTTCTCCTGGCGCTGTCAGTATTGGTAAGATTCCTGTTTCTCTTATCATCACATTGCCCCCCCCCCCTACGGGCAGCCTCCGGATGCCCAACTGGGCCAACCTACTTGGGTGTGCCCTTTTATAGGCCCGGACCAGTCTCTGGGCGTGAATGTTGGCCTCTGGTTCCCAGGAGTTTTCTTCTGGACCGTAGCCTCTCCATTTCACCAGGTATTGAACCTGGTTACGTCTCTTCCGACAATCCAGGATGGATTCCACCTCAAACTCCTCCTCGCCGTCGATAAGTACTGGTGTGGGCGGACCAACATTCCGGTTGGGAAAAGGATCCGGGACTGTGGGTTTGAGCAGTGCCACATGAAAGACTGGATGAATCCTAAAAGAAGCAGGTAATTTCAATTCGTAAGCCACTTCATTAATCCTTCTGAGTACCTGGAAGGGACCAACAAACTTAGGACCAAGTTTCTTGGTTGGGCAAGCTAGTTTTAAGTTCAAAGTGGATAAATAAACTTGGTCCCCTGGTACCAGATTAAGTTGTCCTCTCCTCTTTCTGTCAAAGACCTCCTTATTATACTCCTGGGTTCTTGCCATTGTTTCCTGGAGTATCTTGTTATTGGTGGAAAAAAAATCCAAGGTTTCCTGAACAGCTGGTACTGAGCATTCCGGAATATGGTTGGATAAGAACAGAGGATGAAAGCCGTAGTTGGCAAAGAATGGGGACTGTTGGGTGGCTGAATGGATTGAGTTATTGTAGGCAAACTCTGCAAGGGGCAACAGAGAAGCCCAATCATCTTGTGAAAAATTGGAGAAACATCGCAGATATTGCTCGAGCGTCTGGTTGGTGCGCTCGGTCTGGCCGTTGGTCTGTGGGTGGTATGCAGATGAAAAGGAAAGTTCAATCTTCAGCGCCCCACATAACGCTTTCCAGAACCTCGAGGTGAATTGCACCCCACGGTCAGATACAATATTAGCAGGTATACCATGGAGCCTTACTACTTCTTTAATAAAAATTTTTGCTGTTTCGGCAGCCGAAGGTGTTCCTACCATCGGTAGGAAGTGCGCCATTTTTGAAAGTCTGTCCACCACTACAAAGATGGTAGTATAGTTTTCAGATGGAGGTAACTCAACAATGAAATCAATTGAAATCATTCTCCAAGGTTTCTCGAACAGGCAGTGGTTTAAGTAACCCCCACGCTTTGGTTCTGCTACCCTTGTGTTGGATACAGGTGGCACAGGATTCCACATAGCTTTTGCAATCTTGTAATAATTGAGGCCACCAGAAGGTACGCTGGATGAGTTCGGCTGTCTTGTGGATTCCGAAATGTCCGGCTAGTTCGTGGTCATGGCAGGACTTGAGAATTGTCAATCGTAGTTGTTGAGGCACAAAGATCTTGTTTTTGTTCCATAGCATGCCGTCTCTTAACTGCAGAGTAAGGTCTGGAGATGAGGGAATTGATGAAGAGGCCTGCTTAATTTGAGACAGAAGATCTCCCTGTAACATGAGAAAATTGCCAGGGGCGAGGATGGTGTCCGGGGAGGAAGGAGCTTCAGGCCCATGGAACATCCGGGATAGCGCGTCGGGTTTAGTGTTTTTTGATCCGGGTCTGTAGGTTATATGGAAGGAAAACCGAGTAAAGAACAATGCCCACCTGGCCTGCCGTGGCCTCAGTCTCTTAGCAACCTTTAAACATTCCAAGTTCTTGTGATCTGTATAGATCAAGATGGGGTGAGCTGCACCCTCCAGGAGATAACGCCATTCCTCAAGGGATGCCTTGATTGCTAAAAGTTCCCTGTCCCCAACGTCATAGTTTCTTTCAGCTTCGGAGAGTTTGCGGGAGAAGAACGCAACTGGATGCAGAAGGGATTTGGGTCCTTGTCTCTGGGAAAGCACTGCTCCGACCGCCACCTCGGAGGCGTCCACTTCCAGGATAAAAGGTAGAACTGGATCAGGATGTTTTAGGATGGATGCTGAAATGAAAAGGTTTTTCAGGGTAGAAAAAGCCGCTTGAGCCTCTGGGGACCACTGGAACCGGATACCCTGTTTGGTCAGACCTGTGATGGGAGCAATTATGGAAGAGAAATTTTTGATAAATTTTCGATAAAAATTTGCAAATCCCACGAAACGCTGGACTGATTTCTTATCGGTGGGAGCGGGCCAATCTGTAATGGCGGTGACCTTCTGAGGGTCCATCTTGACACCGTCGATTGAAATGATGAGACCTAGGAACTGAATGCTCTCTCTCTCAAACTCACATTTCTCCGCTTTAGCATACAGACTGTGTTGACGGAGCCGAGCTAGGACCTTTTTGACATGACTTTGATGATCTGACAGGGAGGAAGAGAAGATCAGGATGTCATCTAGGTAAACAATAACGAATAAATCAAGATAGTCTCTGAAAATGTCATTTACAAAATGTTGGAACGTGGCTGGGGCATTGCAAAGGCCGAAGGGCATCACCAGGTATTCGAAATGCCCAAAACGAGTACGAAATGCGGTTTTCCACTCATCGCCATCCCTTATGCGGACGAGGTTGTAAGCCCCACGGAGGTCAAGTTTAGTAAAGATTGTGGCTGCTCCGAGTCTCTGAAATAGTTCAGGAACAAGAGGGAGAGGATACCTGTTCTTAATCGTGATTTTATTTAAGTCCCTGTAGTCTACGCAGGGGCGTAGAGAGTGATCCTTCTTTTCCACGAAGAATATACCGGCCCCCGCAGGGGATGTGGAAGGGCGGATGAACCCCTTCTCGAGATTCTCATCAATATAAGATTTGAGAGTGACCAACTCTAGCCCAGTCAAAGGAAATATTCTTCCAAACGGAATTTCTGCTCCAGGTAAAAGTTCAATAGGGCAGTCGTAGGACCGGTGTGGAGGCAACGTCTCTGCTCCTCTTTTGCTGAATACATCTAAGAAACTATGATAGGTTTCTGGGATTAATTGACGGTTCTCCTCTTCGGATTCTAGACACATCAAAGAAGGAGGGGAACTGGCCGGCTTCTGAAGGCAGTGTTGTCGACAGTAAGATGAAGAAAAGTGAATTGTCCCAGATTCCCAGTCAATCTGAGGATTATGGGCTTTCAGCCAAGGCATACCCAGAATGACCGGAAACATTGGGGATTCAATAATGTCCAGACAGAGTAGTTCCCGGTGGTCCTTAGAGATGAGCGTGTATAGGGGAATTGTCTCTTGGGTAACTGGGCCGGATTTGATAGCCGATCCGTCGGCTAAATGGACGGTAAGTTTCTGGTGTCGTGGTCGTAGAGGAACTCCATATCGGAAGGCAAAGGAGGCGTCCATAAAACCGCTGCAAGCACCAGAGTCAATAATTGCGGGGACTTGGAGGTTCCTTCCTGGAAGCTGTAGGGAGATTGAAACAGCCAGGTGAGTATTATCATTACGTAAGACAGAGAAGAGAACTGGTGAGGGGACTGAACACTTACGGAACTTGACGGGGCAGGTGTTTACATAGTGCCCGGATCCTCCACAGTACATGCAAAGGTTATTGGATCGACGCCTTTGACGCTCCTCCGGGGTCAGAGATGGCCGAAGTACGCCTATTTGCATTGGTTCCGGATGATCGATGGGGTTTGGTCTGGGACCTGAAGGAGGCAGATGTGGTGGGCCAGGTACTCGTGGCATCATCCATATGGGACGTGTGGGGCCGGATGTGCGTTCAGCACGGCGTTCCCTCAACCGTCTGTCGATCTGAACGGAGAGGAGGATGAGGGCTTCAAGTGTTGCGGGAATGCCCACTCGGGCTAATTCGTCTTTTAAAGATTCTGAAAGTCCCATACGAAATTGGTGACGCAGGGCAGCATCATTCCAGTTGGTATCGGAAATCCACTGCCTGAATTCAGCTACATATTCCTCCACTGCTCTGCGTCCCTGCTGTAAGGCACATAATGCTGCTTCAGCGGTAGCTGCTAGTTGGGAATCCTCATAGATAAGGTCCATGGCTTGGAAGAAAGTGCTGAGTAGGTTAAGACTTTCCTCCTTGCGTTCTAGAAGACGATGCGCCCAGGTCTGAGGTTCGCCAGACAATAACGAGATAACGAAACCTACTTTTGTGGCCTCAAGTGAAAAGGTCCTGGGTTGTAAGGCAAAAAAAAGTTCACAGGCGTTGCGGAAAGCTCTATATTTGCTGCGATCTCCAGAAAATCTCTCCGGGATGGGGACTCTAGGTTCCGGTGGTAGCATTACTACAGAAGGGGCAGCTGCGGTTCCAGATGATGCAGGTGCTGTTGTGGACAGAGTTTAGACACGTCCTTCCAGGCGGGTATATCCTTCTTGTAAAGTCCGTACGGCCGCGGTGAGGCCATCTAAATGGCGGCATAAGTCCTCCATGGGAGACGCCCCCTGCGTGGGCTCGGACATGGCTGACCAGTACTGTCACGTACCTGGTTATGGAGCCCAATGTGCAGGGAACGGCCTCTCGTAATCCTCTGACTCAGGAACCCCTGGTAGAGCAGACAGGGGATACAAAGTCTGGAGGGACACAAGTGCCTGGTGGGAAGCTGGAGATGGACCGGAAGAGGAAGTGAACAGGTGTTGACGAGGTCCTAGCAGAAATCCAGCAAACACAGGAACGGTGTTGTAGCACTTGTGAATAGGAGCCAAGGGATTGTCAGACACTGGATCAGGCACCAATCAGGAGACGGAGACAGGTACGAGGGTTAAATCAGGTTCAGACCGGGTCGGTGAATCAGGTAAGCAGACAGCAAGACGGGTTCAAGCAGAGTCGGTAGTCGGATCAGGCCGGGGTCAGAGGCAGGCTGCAGGCAGAGAAGGGTCAACGGAAGCCGGGTCAGATATTCGGTAATCAGGCAGACAGGTAACAGGTTCAGATTCAGTCAGGAATTGCTGCAGACTGGTCAGCAAGATACAGTGGGATCGGATGGTTTAAATAGCGGTTCTTGGCGCCAAAATGACGTCAGCGCGCGTGCACGCTCGCGCCGCGTACATCGCGCGCGCGCACCCTCGCGCCCCCGCGCATGCGCTGAAACAGACTTCTCCTGGCGCTGTCAGTATTGGTAAGATTCCTGTTTCTCTTATCATGACAGGTACTCATTAATGGCCTGCCGCTGCGTGTGCAGCCGCTGCAGCATGGCCAACGTAGAGTTCCATCTGGTGGGCATGTCACAGATTAGGCGGTTCTTGGGCAGGTTGTATTCCCTTTGGAGGTCTGTCAGCCGAGCAGTGACATTATATTACCCCTGGAAATGCACACAGACTTTCCTGGCCTGCTTCAGGACATCCTGTAAGCCTGGGTACCTGCTCAAGAACCGCTGCACCACCAAATTCAGGACATGAGAAAAACAGGGCACATGGGTGAGTTTTCCCTGTCGCAGGGCAGAGAGGAGTTTGGTGCCATTATCGCTGACCACCATTCCAGGCTTCAGCTGGCATGGCGTCAACCACCTCTGAGCCTGACCCTGCAGAGCTGACAAAACCACTTTCCCAGTGTGGCTCCTGTCTCCCAAGCACACCAGCTCTAGCACCGCATGGCATCTCTTGGCCTGCATTCCTGCATAGCCCCTCGTTCGCCTACGGAGCACGGCTGGTTCTGAGAAAACATCACCACAGGAAGAGGCCACAGAGGAAGAAGAGGAGGGGGTGGAGGAGAGAGGTGTGTCACAACCAGTTGTAGTGTTTTGGAGGTGTGGTGGCGGAAAAAACCTCCAAAACTACTGTACCTTGCCATGCGTCCTTCCCAGCTGCCAGCAGAGTCACCTAATGCGCCGTAAAAGACAGGTAACGTCCCTGTCCATGCCTGCTGGACCATGAGTCGGTGGTAAGATGCACCTTACCACTGACCACCCTGTCCAGCGAGGCATGGGCATTGCCTTCCACATGCCGGTAGAGAGCCAGAATCGCCTTCCGTGAGAAAAAGTGGCATTTGGGTACTTGCCACTGAGGTACTGCACATTCCACAAACTCACGGAAGGGGGCAGAATCTACCAACTGAAAAGGTAGCGGTTGAAGTGCTAGCAATTTCGCTAAGCTAGCATTCAACCGCTGGGCATGTGGATGGCTGGGAGAGTATTTTTTTCGGCGCTGCAGCAGCTGTTTGAGGTCCCAGAAGGGCAGGGGGGGGGTACTCTTTTGTCTTTGGTGTGGGTCTTTCTGGTGTGCTTGCCAACGAGCTGCATGGCAGGTCGACATATGTCTGGACAAGCATGTGGTACCCAGGCGGTTGATGTTTTGGCCACGCAAGATACGCTTGCGACATATGTTGCAAATAGCAAAGGTACGATCTGATGGACATGTTTCAAAAAAGGCCCACACCAAAGAACTTTTGCTGTACCGTTCAGACACAGCAGCGCCATGCACAAGCGTAGATTTGCGCTGTAATGCAGTTGGTGTGCCCTTAAGCTGACCCCTGGAAGGCATCCTGCCTCTTTGGAGATGTGCCTGTGCCTCGTCGTCCTCCTCCTCTTCCTCCTCCTCTCTCCTATCAGGCACCCAGGTAGAGTCAGTGACCTCATCATCCCCTCCCTCCTCATCACTGTCAAAAACCTGGCAGTATGCTCCAGCTGGGTGAACATCACTGCCAGATTGCTATCCCTCTCGGCCACCCCCTCTCCCTGGGCTGACATCAATGCCTTCCTCTATCTATGTTCCATCATCGGAGCCTTCAAAACGCTGCGCATCTTCATGTAGCATGTACCCAACACTGTGTTGAAACAGTTCGGGGGACTCCTCAGGAGCACATGGTGGGACTAGGGAAGGATTGTGTGATGCCATTTGTGCACAAGGAAGAGGACGACTTGGCAGCTGCTTTGCCAGATAAACTAAGCTCAGCCTGGGTGAGAGAGGATGAGGAGGATGAGGACAGCTTGGTCACCCACTCTACTCATTTCTCTGCATGTTGAGGCTCAACACGGCCAGCTCCCGAAAACAATGACGAGCATGTCAGACGGCCACGTCCTGAAGAGGATGCACCGTGTCCACCACCAGCGTTGCCTCTAGATGCAGAGCCTGCTTGCCCTTGTGACTCTCTGCCTTTCTTTGTTGTCCTTCCAGACATTTTATTAGCCTGCCTAGAACAAAATCAGAAATAAACAGCACCTGTCCAGTAAGAGCAACTGCGTTTATGGGCAAAAACACAGCAAATGTGCAGTAAGATCGACTGTGTTTATGGGCAAAAACACAGCAAACCTATAGTACTGTAAGATCGACTGAGTTTATGACCCGAAACACAGCAAACGTGCAGTATGATCGACTGCGTTTATGGGCAAACACAGCTTTGGCCAATTATGGCTCTTCGTTTTTTGGGCGCTGTGATTGGCCAAGCATGCGGGGTCATGGTGCATGCTTGGCCAATCATCAGCGCTCAACGCCGCAGTGAATTATGGGCCGTTGCGGGTCATTCGAATTTGGCGCGAATGACCCGTTTTGTTCATCGAAAAACGAACGATTGAACAGGCAATGTTCGAGTCGAACATACGTTCGTATCGAACGCGAAGCTCATCCCTAGTCAAAAGTGTCCGCTATGTCCGCCGCAATGTCACGGTCACAAAAAAAAACACAGATCGCCGCCATTACTAGTAAAAAAAAAAAAAAAAAATACCATAAATCCATCACCTTTTTTGTAGACGCTATAACTTTTGCGCAAACTAATCAATATACGATTATTACAAGTTTTTTTTTACCAACAATGCATAGAAGAATACGTATCGGTCTAAACTGAGGAACAAAAATGTTTTTTTTTTTTTTAAATTGTGACATTTATTAAATAAAAAAGTAGAAAATATATATTTTTTTTTTAATTGACACTCTTCTTTTGTTTATAGCGCAAAAAATAAAAACCGCAGAGATGATCAAATACCACCAAAAGAAAGCTCTATTTGCGTGAGGAAAAAAACATAACGATTTAATTTGGTTACAGTGTTGCATGACCGCGCAATTGTCATTCAAAGTGCAACAGCGCTGAAAACTAAAAATTGGTCTGGGCAGGAAGGGGGTGAAAATGCCCTGTATGGAAGGGGTTAAAAAATAAAAAATAAATTCCAGTGCTGTAATCCAACTCGGGGTGGGAACAAAAAAAATTGAAACGTTTTAGCCTCCATGGGAGGCGGCTACGGAGCGACGCTACTCCCGTTGTGACAGCTGTTATATAGCTGAGGGCGGAACCACCCGGTGATGTGTACTGGTGATCCCACCTCCCTCTGACAACACAGGGGTTTCCCGTGGCATCAGAAGGGGGCGGGGTCACCTGCAACTTCCCCGGATGACCCTGTGGCAATTCCCTGTGGCATCAGAGGGGGCATAGTCACCAGTACACATCACCGGGTGGCCCTGCTGAGTGACGCTACTCCCACTGTGACAGTTGTTATATAGCTGAGGGTGCGGCCACCCAGTGACGTGTACTGTTGACCACGTCCCCCTATGGAGACGGAAACGCATTTTTTGCCTGTTCGCAAGTTCTGGTGCAAACTGAACCGGGGGGGGGTGTTCGGCTCATCCTTACTGGTGACCCCACCATAGGGATAAAACTTTTTGGGGGAAAATAGCTTAACAAGACACGTGGCCACTCATTAAGAAAATAAAAGAGGTTTAATCTTAACCTTTTAATGACCAAGCCTATTTCTGACATTTGGTGTTTACAAGTTAAAATCCATATTTTTTGCTAGAAAATTAGTTAGAACCCCCAAACATTATATATTTTTTTTAGCAGAGAATCTAGAGAATAAAATGATGATCGCTGCAATATTTTATGTCAGAGTATTTGTGCAGCAGTGTTTTAAATGCAACTTTTTGGGAAAAAATAACGAATGAATTTAAAAAAAATTAAAAAGTAACGTTAGCCCAATTTTTTTGTATAATTGGAAGATTATGTTACGCCAAGTAAATATATACCAAACATATCATGCTTTATAATTTCACTCACTCGATGAATGGCGACGGTTCACGGTTACCAGGTTAGAGTTACAGAGGGGTCTTACGGCTAGAATTATTGCTCTCACTCTGACGATTGTAGAAATAACTCACATGTGTGATTTGAACACCATTTACATATGCGGGTGCGACTTCTGTTTTCTTTGCTGTGCAAGCTCAGAATTGATCACTTTTATTGTTGTCACAAGGAATGTAAACATCCCTTGTGACAGTAATAAGTGGTGACAGATACTCTTTATGGAGGGATCGGGGATCTGAATACTGTGTATTTTTTTAAATCCCAGCGCCATTGGCAGCCGAATAACCCGGAAGTTACGTCATGACGTCGCTTCCGTGTTTACATTGAAAAGACTGAATCAAAGCCATTTGCGGCTTCGATTCAGTCTCTCTCTAGGCGCCAGTGGTGGCGCGTTGTGGATCGGGTCTCCTGTTGGGATGGGAGGCCCGGTAAGAGAGGTGGAGGCGGCGGAAGGGGGGATGTCCCCTCTTGCTCCTCCAGGATAACATCCGAGCAGCATTTAGCGGTTATTATCCCTGGAAAGCCAATCGCCGACATCATCCCGGTATAACCCGCGAAAGTCGAGGACGCATATCTGCATAAGCTCGACGGGAAAGGGTTAAACTACGTAGAGGGTTCTTTACTGTAAGAGTGGCAAGGATGTGGAATTCCCTTCCACAGTCAGTGGTTTCAGCGGGGGGGGGGTAAAAACCATCCCTATGCGTTTTGTCCTAGAGGGACTTCAACTGGGGCATCAACTTGATGCCCCAGTTGAAGTCCCTCTAGGACGAAACGCGTAGGGATTAGTTTTTACCACTTCCCATATTGCCCTTTTAATAATTGTGATCACTTTTTATGTTATTTGTGGTTTTATTACAATAAAACCTTGAATTTTTTTTTGACCTGCACTATTGGGGTTGCGTTCTTCTTTTTTCTCTTCCCCACATGTCGTTTGGAGCCTTCCATTGCTGCTTTGTCTTACCCTCCTAGGGGTCACACCCCAGTCCATTCTCCTTCCCCATTCATTTGGGTGTAGATACTTTGGACCACTTGGGACATCACTCCAGGACGTCGTGCACCTAGGGCCCTCCACTGAAGATCTACTCTACATGTTCAACCAGTTCGAGGAAGCCGTGCAGACTGTGCCCTGAGAGTTTTCCATGCCTGATTGATCTGCTGTCATCGACAGACAGATCCACACCTTCCGGTAAACATATTTATCTTCATAAGAATTTGTGGAATATTTGCTTGCCTTTAAGGATCTATGTGGTCAATTCACCATTTTTCTGGTTCACCAGTTTTTGATGGACTTTCCATTGTTTCTTTTTTGTTGTGTTTAACTACATTTGTTTTTCATTCATTCACCTTTATTGTCACCTCTTCACTATTCACAATAGTGAATTCTATTTGTTTTTGTTTAGAAGACTCACGTCTCTATTTCACTCAGCGCTACATTTTTTCCTCACATTACTTTCAATATTTGTCATATTGTAGTGTAGCAGCTTATTTTTCCTTTATTTCTCCTTTATTTTACACCCATTTTTGATTAGCGCAATATTTCCCCACCTCCTTGGACCTCAGGTAAGTATTCGGGAGGCTGCTGCACACAGAAGGTTTTTTATGCATAGAATGCATTAAGATAAGAAAACCTTCTGCCCTTACAACCACTTTAAAGTGGTTGTAAACGATCACCTTGTAAAACAACCCATTCCGTTTGAAATAGAAATGAAAGGCAAAATATTTATGTATAGATTTATAAAAAAAAAAGTATAAATACCTTTTTTTCCCTTTTTTAAACCCTGGGGTTTAGTCAGGGAGCTCCTCACAAATTAACTTACCAAGAGTAGTCATCTTGGTAGTTTGATAGAGATTGTCATGGACCATGAGATATTAAAGTGTTTCTACGTGAAATCCATATTCATGTATTGCAGAAGATGAGACATTGTGGAGTACATATTGCAAGAGATACTGGAAGTGGCTTAATTTGTCCTAAATAAGGTTACTAGGACAATGACCCTTCAATGCTTGGCTCCGACTAGTGAAATAAGTGGAGTCGGGCTTGTGAGAGACATTTTATTGTCCAGTGTGTAGAGGTGTTATTTGTTGTTCTTTGCTTCATTGTAGTAATTACCCCCTGGGGGCTTTTGTCTCAACACACATAGTTAGGCTATTCAAGCTTTGGGACCAATCTCTGCTGAGACATTTTGAAGTCCTAATTTGCATGGGAGAGGACCTGAGTGGAAACCACAAATGTACTTTACATTTGACCAATAGAAAAGCGGTTGTTGGGGGCGGGATGTTTCAAATTCTGTATAAAAGTGTGCTGTGTACTTTCAATAAAGAGTTCTGGTTGAACATACATATAACGCGTTTGGTGTGTGTTCTTCATGGATCCAATCGGCACATAGCTGTAGATTGGATCCCGGAATCTTGGATGACTGGACCATCAGATGTTGCAAGCTGCAAGCTGATCGAATAGAAGCAGAGGAGTGTCGGGAAAGCAGGATCTGGGCGAGCAAGGGTCTCGTCACATTGGTTGGCAGCGGTGGGATTTGCTCTCCAGTTACTGGGACAACTCCAAACCACCACCATGAATGACCAGCTATGCAGCCTGCAGGAGAACCATGCTAAAAGAATTGCTTGAAGAGCCGTGGAGGGACTGGTGGGAAGAACAAGGCCACCCTGATCATTACGCTAGCCGAGATGGATCAGAGGGATGGTGATGCAGGACCCCGGTCAGTTGAAGACTTGTTCCAGCAGCGAGTTCAACAGCGGTTGGCATTATATGGTGCTAACCCATCAGAGACCACCAGACAGGAGGCCATTAGAGACATCCAGCTGCAGGATGAGCGACAAGAGAAAGAACGAATGCGCCAAGAGAGAGAACGAGAGCGACAACAGAGAGAACGAGAACGAGAGCGACAACATGAGCAGAGAATGGCAGAAATACGGCGATCGGGGACAACGCCTAAAGAAGCAGCACCAAATGAAAGAAGAGGAGAGGTACAGATACCGGCGGTAACCATGGAAGAGGAATTCAGAAGGAGGTTGCGAGAGAAGCAGATACACTACAGAGGACCAGTATCAAAGGAGGTCCTGTTTGGATGGTCTGATTCGATCCGCTGTGAACTCTGGAAAGAAGCGCTAGCCCGCGAGCAGCGACACCAGGGAAAAGTTTTCCCCTCCATCCATAGAAGGTACTGGTCACAGTATGAAGTAAGAATGCTGTTATTGGGAGAAGAACCAAAGCAGGAGTGGACAACAGAGTTAAACAGGCTGATCCGGGCAGAGATGCGGTTGGACGACAGCTGCAGAGCCCTCCGGTGGCATGCAGTCCAAGAGTGCCCGTGGTCAGCGGATGACAGCCCCACAGAAGGCTTTGACTATGATGGCCTGGGATTGTTGTATTGGAAGATGTCCAGGGATCCCGACTTTGGAAATTATCGGGAGTGGCGCTTGGAGGACATAATGGAGCACAGAGAGGAAAAGTTGAATATCTCGGAAGGCCACTGGTTACAGGAAGATTTGGAATTTCTGGCCGTTCAGGAATGGGAGCTGGAATTTGCCTACAAACAGCTGCTAGACTCCGCTCAGCAGCAGGATGGGGCTCCCTTTGCCTGGGACTATGAGGAAATATCAGCTGACAGTGCTGAAATCCTGGCAGAAGAACCGGCAATGTGGCAGGGTAACAGTGTGCTTTGCCAACCTGCCCCTGCAGCTAGGGACCAGGAGGTCTTATGGCAGATGCAGAAAGTGCCGACTGACCTTGATGATCCTGTTTCTGCATGGGATGATCTTGAATGGAGGAATGTGCCTGTCCAGCAGTATGCCAGTGAATCGGCAGTGGAAAATCTGGAGATTGCCATTCCCAAAGCTGAAGTGCTGACCGCAGGGCCGAGCTCTGCTAACCTCTGCTCAGTACCTATAGCATCTTCTGGGTTACATGGACAGGAGATGGTTAACCTCTATCCTCAGACACCAGTTGCAGAGACAGGGGATTTAATAGATTTTTCTGCTGAGGAAGAACAACCTGAGGAGCCTCCAGCAGAAGAGCTGGGATCAGGGACAAACTTCACTGTGCTCTGCCCAGCACCAAGATGAGACATTGTGGAGTTACAAGGAACTTCCCCAGCTGAAGCGCTGGTCACCGGACAGAGGGTTCAAGACCTCTGCCCCACCCCTGTGGCCGTTCCAGAAGCTCAGGGTGAGAAGGTGGCGATCACGCCCCAGCCGCAGATTACAGAATGTATGGACTGTTCAGAGGATGCTACTGGTGGCTGCACCCCACTACAGCTTGTGCGGATATCGGTGGATGGGACTGTGGTCTCCACTCACAGCAACCCAGCGGAAGAGCTGGCAACAGAACAGAGTGCCCCGGGCCTCTGCTTTCACCTAACAGAAGAAGGGGTTCCTGTGGTAGTGGATGGGACTTCGATCTCCACTGACACAACCCCAGAAAATGGTGCAGCTCTGAGACAGGAGAATGTCGGCTTTGCTTTGCAAGCACCAGTGGATGGGACTTCAGTCTCCACTGGTATACCCCAGGGATGGTGGCCAGTTGGCCCAGATCCCCAACAGCATGATGGACGGAGCCCAGCCACCCTGTCATCTCTCCAGCGGCTGAAAGGACTCCAGGGAGTAGGGACAGTCCAGGCCTCTCCCCAGCGGCAGGCGTGTTCCCTGAGAGAGGCAGAGGATGGCTGGGTGAGTAATGCTCTGTTTGGGACAAGTTATTTGGGGTACTGTATGGATACCGACATTGGGGGACTGGAACTACTGACTAAATTCAGAGTCAACCCGTCTGGTGTCTCTACTGTGTTAGTCCCCTGCCAAAAGGAGAGATGTGTGACAGTCCTAGCCGGGACAGGGGATTTTGGAGAGGACTGAATGCGAGCCTCTTGCCGTCCGATTATGGGCCAGGGCCTCAAAGCAGGAAGGCGGATGGGTTATCCTGGCAGACGGTCCTGGAACCTTAAGACTACTTGTCCAACATCCTCGAGTTGACCCGTTTGGGTCTCACTGTGGATGTTGAACTACTTCCCAGGGGGAGTAATGTCATGGACCATGAGATATTAAAGTGTTTCTACGTGAAATCCATATTCATGTATTGCAGAAGATGAGACATTGTGGAGTACATATTGCAAGAGATACTGGAAGTGGCTTAATTTGTCCTAAATAAGGTTACTAGGACAATGACCCTTCAATGCTTGGCTCCGACTAGTGAAATAAGTGGAGCCGGGCTTGTGAGAGACATTTTATTGTCCAGTGTGTAGAGGTGTTAATTGTTCTTTGCTTCATTGTAGTAATTACCCCCTGGGGGCTTTTGTCTCAACACACATAGTTAGGCTATTCAAGCTTTGGGAAGTGTGATGGTTGTCACCGGCGCAAAATAATTATTTATGTTGACCTGCTGCAGTACTGTGTAAGCCTTTAGGATGGCCTAGGTAGTAGAGCGGAAAAATATTGTTACTGCGCTGGTCTGAATAGGTGATGACACAAAATAATCTTAGTTTATAAGGTGCTGAATTCAGTGCAGTACTGTGCGTGATAAACCACAATAGGTGATTATCTGACTAAATGACAATGTCCAGCTCTTTCGAGCATGTGCAATTGTGTACTACTATGTGCGACTACTGTGCCAACAAACAAAATACATAAATATATATATACACATATATGAGTGACAGTGTTCAGCTCTCTCGAGCATATGCAAAAAAAAAATTTTTTATATACCAATGTCCTACTCTCTCGAGTGTGTGATACTATGTGCAGCTATTATACCAGCAACCAAATGTAAATAAATAAATATGCATATCAATATCATAAACCATATGTGCAAAAAATATATATGTGCATGAAAGTTCATAAATGTTCATAACATATCCCGATTGACGTGGAAGTCACAACTTCACAGTTAGAGTCCAATAAGGGAATAAATGTGATAATTAATCCTTAGTGCCACAAGTTAGGGTATGGTGGGACATCACCACCTTGCAAAAATACAAAGAAGCCCATATCACACCCCGTAGGTTACGGTGGGATGTAGGACCCAATGACGGGCTGACAGATGCCGGACTCAACAGAGCATGGTCAGATTTTTTCAATGGATGTGAAAATAAACTATTGGAAATCATCATAGATAGAAGACAGATTAAATTAAGTAAAATAGAAAGCACTATTAACAGCCTCAAAGAAAGCATGATTACACCATGATTAGCCCCTTGTTTTTTGAGGCACTAAGGAACACTGTGTGAAAGGAGCAAGGAGCACATATCCACTGACAGGAACGGAATAAGTTTGGGGCCCATTACCAGCTGGAGTCTGGTGAGTGCGCATTTCAGCAGTTGGTGGTGGTAGCACTTATTTCAGTCGGGTGGAAGAAGTAGAAACACAACACCAGGATTAATTATCACATTTATTCCCTTATTGGACTCTAATGCCTCGTACACACGATCACTTTTTGTGATTAAAAAAAAATGTAATTTTTCATCATGAAAAAAAACTAAATTTTTCAAACTTCATTTTCAAAAATGACATTGCGTACACACCATCATTTTTGGAAAATGATGAACAAAATGACGGCACTCTAAAGGGGAAGTTCTATTTGCCTTGAGGTTGCTTTTAGCTGGTTACTTGTTAGTAAAAGACGATTCCTGCTTTTTTGTCTGTTACAGCGTGATGAATGTGCTTCATTATGAATGGTAGTTTTACCTCCCGTCTCCTAACTTGCTTCTGGGCATGTGCGGGTTTAAAACGTAATTTTTTACGTAGTTTTGCCCACACACGATCATTTTTTATGACACAAAAAATGACATTTTGAAAAATGACATAAAAAATTCGAGCATGTTCGAATTTTTTTTTGGTCATTTTTTAGAAGACATAAAATGACATTTTGCCGACACACCATCATTTTAAATGACATTTTAAAAAATTTCATTTTTTTTCCATCACAAAAAGTGATCGTGTGTACGGGGCATAACTGTGAAGTTGTGACTTCCACGTCAATCGGGATATGTTATGAACATTTATGAACTTTCATGCACATATATATTTTTTGCACATCTACAAGGCGACTACGAGAAAATACCACAAAGGAATTTTCGAAGCCAAGAAAAAGTATTTTTCGGAGGCTATCAACGGTGCCCTAAACCGCCCCCGTGAACTCTTCAAGATGGTCACCCAGACCATGAAACCAAGTTGCATTGAAGCCCCCAGTTCGGACACACAAGAATTTTGTGATGAACTATCGGATTACTTTGTTAATAAAATCGAGGCAA
Source organism: Rana kukunoris (assembly GCA_029574335.1). Classification (NCBI taxonomy): domain Eukaryota; kingdom Metazoa; phylum Chordata; class Amphibia; order Anura; family Ranidae; genus Rana; species Rana kukunoris. The sequence continues at coordinate 75,251,063 of CM056054.1, read as the reverse complement.
TCCGTGAAAGCATTCAGCAAAACAATTCCCCCCTCAGCCCTCCCTGCAGCCTCTCACACAACACCCATAGTAATTCTCCGATATCTGGTAAGTTTACCCTGGAACCCATCCCCATTGAGACCACCAAGAATATCATTGGCACAGCGCCAAATGACATTATACCCACTAAACTGCTGAAGGAATGCGCCTACATCCTGGCTCCTCCCATCACGCAGCTTATCAACCAGTCTTTCCTGGAGGGCATAGTGCCCTCACAGTTGAAAGAGGGTACAATCCTACCCATCATGAAGAACCCCTCCCTGGACCCCAAGGACCCACTCCACCGCCGTCCCATAACAAGCCTCAACACACTTTCAAAAATAATGGAAAAAGTAGTGGTACAACAGCTGCAACAGCATCTAGATACCTACAAGCTACTTGACCCATTGCAATCTGGCTTCCGTCCCGGACACGGGACGGAAACAGCATTGCTGAAAGTATGGGACGATGTTCTCAAGGCCGCAGACGAAGGAGAATCCTGTCTTCTAGTTCTGTTGGACCTAAGTGCCGCTTTCGACACGGTAGACCACAAACTGCTGCTGACTCGGCTTGTTGAAGTAGCCAGAGTCGCAGAAGGCGATTTATCTTGGTTCTCCTCTTTTCTGGAAAACCGATCGCAAACCGTGAAGTTAGGATCGTTTACGTCTGAGAAACGCACAGTAACATGCGGAGTCCCTCAAGGATCGCCCCTGTCACCAGTGCTGTTTAACATTTATCTTCGTCCTCTTTTTGAGATTATCAGCAGCCAAAAACTGCTTTACCACTCATATGCAGATGATACGCAACTGTATTTCCGCATCTGCAATAGACAGGATCACCACCTCAATCTAGAGACATGCCTCTCTTTGATAGAGGACTGGATGACAAAGAGTTATCTTAAACTCAATGGAGCGAAAACAGAACTTCTCCTGTTTCACGCCAAGCGCAGGAATCAACTTTCAACAGCGTGGACCCCCCCGCCTATTTTGGGCAAGCTTATCTCCCCTAGCGCCAAAGTCAAAAGCCTAGGAGTCATTTTTGACTCCTTTATGACAATGGACGCACAAATAGGGTCAGTAGTCAGCGGATCTCACCATCTACTGCGCCTACTACGCAGACTCACTCCGTTCATCCCTAAAGAAGATTTACCGGTCGTGGTGGGAGCAGTTGTAAACTCCAGGCTGGATTATGCAAATGCCCTTTACCTCGGACTCCCCAAGTACCAAATCGCTCGTCTGCAAGTCGTTCAGAATACGGCCGCCAGACTTGTGACAGGGAAAAAACCTTGGGAATCCATCTCACCTTCACTGCGAGCCCTTCATTGGCTGCCAGTTAAAGACAGAATTGCTTTCAAAGCTCTCTGTCTTACGCATAGATGTGTCCATGGGAATGCCCCCCTTTATTTATGCAAAATAATAAAGGCGCATAACCCCAATCGCGTTTTGCGATCCACGAATCAGAACCTGCTCCAGGTTCCGAAAGCCAACTTCAAGTCCAAAGGAGAAAGAAGATTCGCGATCCAAGGTCCAAGACTATGGAACGCTTTACCAACCAGCATTCGGTTGGAGGAGAACCACCTAGCATTTAGGAAAAAGGTCAAGACACATCTCTTTTGATATCAAAGGAGACAGGAACAACAAGCGCCCAGAGGCGATTCAGTTCGCATGTGCCGCGCTATACAAGTTTTCATTCATTCATTCATTCATTCATATGGTTTAAGATATTGATATGCATATTTATTTATTTACATTTGGTTGCTGGTATAATAGCTGCACATAGTATCACACACTCGAGAGAGTAGGACATTGGTATATAAAAATTTTTTTTTTTGCATATGCTCGAGAGAGCTGAACACTGTCACTCATATATGTGTATATATATATTTATGTATTTTGTTTGTTGGCACAGTAGTCGCACATAGTAGTACACAATTGCACATGCTCGAAAGAGCTGGACATTGTCATTTAGTCAGATAATCACCTATTGTGGTTTATCACGCACAGTACTGCACTGAATTCAGCACCTTATAAACTAAGATTATTTTGTGTCATCACCTATTCAGACCAGCGCAGTAACAATATTATTCAAGCTTTGGGACCAATCTCTGCTGAGACATTTTGAAGTCCTAATTTGCATGGGAGAGGACCTGAGTGGAAACCACAAATGTACTTTACAATTGACCAATAGAAAAGCGGTTGTTGGGGGCGGGATGTTTCATATTCTGTATAAAAGTGTGCTGTGTACTTTCAATAAAGAGTTCTGGTTGAACATACATACAACGCGTTTGGTGTGTGTTCTTCATGGATCCAATCGGCACATAGCTGTAGATTGGATCCCGGAATCTTGGATGACTGGACCATCAGATGTTGCAAGCTGCAAGCTGATCGAATAGAAGCAGAGGAGTGTCGGGAGAGCAGGATCTGGGCGAGCAAGGGTCTCGTCACAGAGATCTATTGATTTCTCCCTAAGTTCGGCCTTGTTGCACTTTACTCTTCTACCACAAGGTGGCCGGAAACTTGGTGGTACTAGATATAAGAAGGGCAACCCAAGGTCAGGTTATGGATATATGGGTTATCTCATCCAATGGGCAGGGGTTTTCTGGAATCCCTTAGCCTGCTGGGAGAACCTATATATTTGGGTGAGTTCAAGTGATCGCTGTTCTGTGCCACCTGAACGGCTGTCTGGGTGGACACGTGTCGTATACCCCGGGCTGCTTGGCTCAAGATTGGGCCGTTCCTAAAAAATTTGGCTGCTAAGCTGTATAAGGGCCTATCCAGAAGTAAGAGGGCAGCACAGGGTTGGGAATGCGGCTTTCAGTCCAACCGAAAGTGATGGTTCTATCGGCCAGAGAACCTGTCAGTGGTCGGAGGTAGAAGGGGAGCTGTTGCTACAAAGGGACCAACCACCTTTACCAGGGGCCACAGTGAGTAACTGAAGAAAGTGCCATACCACTGCCAACCTTGGAGGAGCTCAAGGGATTCAGAGTCAGTGAATCAGTGGGTCTAGTGAGAGACCGGGAGCTCGGTGTTGAAGAATTACAAAAGGCTGTTGTAGTGGATCTGAAAGAATTATTATGTTTGAGTTAGGAGCTGTTAAAAGACTATTGCTATAGGAGACGGCATTCCTGCATGTACAGAATTGGCTGTGTTCCTATTGAAGTCTCTGTCTGCCAATTGAATATATAATAATAATATAAGAGTAACTACTTAAGGGTATCCTGGCCCTGGTTACTCTTTCCCCCAAAAATACAAAAAAGGCTGTCAAAAGAAATAAAACCTCTTTTACATCCAAGAAGTGTCTAATGCCCAATGACTTTCTCCATCTTTGCACCGACTATGCCTCATAACCAAATACATATTGAAGGATGTCAGCTGTCTTTGGCTTTGGAGCCCTTCGCTCTCTGTACCACCACCAGGGGTGGAGTGCACTTAGTCGCAAGAGAAACGCTCTCAGCAACTTGGCCTTGGTGAGTAGCTCTCTGAAACCGTGATAGGTAGTGAGGAAGTGAAATGAGCAATTTACACCTTTTAGAAAGCCTGAAGGCAATGATTGGTTTTCAGGGTCTTGTATGCAAGTATACTGCCAAAAAGTCTATCACATGTGGTATCCCCATACACAGGAGAAGCAGCAGAATGTATTTTTTTTTTTTTTTATTCAAAGCGATTTTTTATTAAGAGCAAAAAAGAATTACCATATACATGGAAATGAGACGAAATTCAAACAATCAATCTCAAGTCAAGAAGATGACGGAAGGTAGTCAAAGGTTACAGAGACTTAGTGGATGTAAACCCAAAAAAAATTTTTTTTTTTTTTATGTCACAATGTCGAATATAATATTTCCTATCATTTGTGCCCAGTCTTGCCACACAGAGTTAATCCAGCGCTGAGTAATCCTCTTTTATGTTCAGTGAAAACTAACAGCCTTCCAGATAAAACCCTGCCTAAATCAAAAAGTCCGGAATCTCTCTTCTTGCTTTGAGTGAGAGGTTATTTACAAATATAGCTAGGACATGTTTATCATATGTTATGTTTTGTTTATCATAACATGAGGTGATATAACATCATAACACATCCTAGTAATATACAATGAACTTTGGATCACCTCTTGTTCTGATAAACATGTCCACGCTATATTTGTAAATAACCTGTTACTGAAAGCAATAACAGAGAAACGGACTTAACCTAATTTGACAGGTTTTTATCTGAAGTCCGGTTAATTTGCACTGGACTTTAAAAGAGGATTACTCAGCGCTGGATTAACTCTTTTTTTTTGGGGGGGGGTTTACATCCACTTTAAATAAAAACAGGTAGAGATACCTAATAAGCTCAGCAACTCATAACATTGAGATGACATCATAATCAAATTAAGCAAGGTAATCTAAAAACATAACCAGAAAAAAAAATCATAATAAAAAACAAAACAAAAAAAAAACATAGGTCGGTCAGTCTTGAAGTCTATACAAGAACCAAGGGTTCCACTTAGCATCAAAAACAGGCATAGAGTCGTGTAAGGTATGAAATATTTTTTCTGACAACATCATTTGATAACCTAAGCGAAAGGAACCAAGCACTTTTTCCAATGCAACGCAATGGACCACTGCACGGCAACGCAGATAGAGTGGATTAATCTCAGGCAGACTTTGAAATAGCAATTTGTCTATCAATTACAGGGCCGCTTTCCAGGTAGGTTGTAATTTTTCACAGTCCCAAAATAGGTGAAGGAAAGACCCCTAAGGCCACTTACACATGATCGGTCCAAACCAATGAGAATGGTCCGACGGACCATTTTCATCGGTTCACAGACTGATGGACTTATGTGCGTACACACCATCAGTTCAAAAACCGATCGTGTCAGTACGCGGTGACGTAAAACACAACGATGTGCTGAAAAAAATAAAGTTCAATGCTTCCAAGCATGCGTCGACTTGATTCTGAGCATGCGTGGGTTTTTGGACCAATGCTTTTGCGTACTAACCATCGGTTTGGACCGATGGTCAGGCGTCCATTGGTCTGATTTTAAAGCAAGTTTTAAAACTTTGGTCCGACGGACGACGGACCGACGGGCCGTACACATGGTCGGTTTGGACCGATGAAACTGGACTTAAGACCATTTTCATCGGTTTGGACCGATCGTGTGTACGTGGCCTTAAGCAACCCCTAAAGCAGTGGTCTCAAAGTACCGGCCCGCGGGCCATTTGCGGCCCGCGGACCGGTTAAAAATGGCCCACAGGCAGAGCGGGGGGTGCCGCGGAAGTGGGGGGAGTAGATTTCCTTCACATGCAGAGTAGCGCAGGAAGCGTCTGCTCCCTGCCCCCCCTCTCTTCTCGTCCAATCACATTTGCTTGTGATATCACCTGGGATGGACGAGAAGAGGGGGGGGCGCCGGGGGGCGAGGAGCAGCCGCAGCGTGAGACAGGGAAGTGAACTTATGACAGACGCTTCCTGCGCTACTCTGCATGTAAAGAAAAAAGACAACAAGTAAACGCTGACTTGTGCTCTGATTGTGCCCCATGTACCCTGAATGTGCCCCCATGTGCCCCATGTACCCTTATTGTACCCTAATTGTGCCCCATGTACCCTGATTGTGCCCCCATGTGCAACATGTACCCTGATTGTGCCTCCATGTGCCTGATGTACCCTGATTGTGCCCCCATGTGCCCCATGTACCCTTATTGTGCCCTCATGGGCCCCATGAACCCTGATGGGCCCCATGAACCCTGATGGGCCCCATGTACCCTGATTGTGCCCCATGTACCGTGGATGTGCCCCATGTACCCTGATGTGCCTTAATGTGCCCCATGTACCCTGATGTGCCTTAATGTGCCCCATGTACCCTGATGTGCCCCATGTGCTCTGATGCGCCCCATGTACCCTGATGTGCCCTGATTGTGCCCCATGTGCTCTGATGCGCCACATGTACCCTGATGTGGCTGATGTGCCGCATGTACCCTGATGTGCCCCGATTGTGCTCTGATGTGCCCCATGTACCCTGATGTGCTGGGCTCTGTACCCTGATGTGCTGTGTCCTGTCCTAATGTGCTATGCCCTGATATGCCATGTGCCTTGTCCTGATGTGCCATGCCCTATGCTCTGATGTGCTGTACCCTGATGTGCTGTGCCCTGTACCCTGATGTGCGCTGTGCTCTGTACCCTGATGTGCGCTGTGCTCTGTACCCTGATGTGCGCTGTGCTCTGTACCCTGATGTGCGCTGTGCTCTGTACCCTGATGTGCGCTGTGCTCTGTACCCTGATGTGCTTGGCTCTGTGACCTGATGTGCTGTGCCCTGATGGTGAGTGGTCAGTGTGTAGTGTAGTGGTCAGTGTGTAGTGTAGTGGTCAGTGTGTAGTGTAGTGGTCAGTGTGTAGTGTAGTGGTCAGTGTGTAGTGTAGTGGTCAGTGTGTAGTGTAGTGGTCAGTGTGTAGTGTAGTGGTCAGTGTGTAGTGTAGTGGTCAGTGTGTAGTGTAGTGGTCAGTGTGTAGTGTAGTGGTCAGTGTGTAGTGTAGTGGTCAGTGTGCAGTGTAGTGGTCAGTGTGCAGTGTAGTGGTCAGTGTGTAGTGTAGTGGTCAGTGTGTAGTGAGTGTGTAGTGTAGTTGTGAGTGTGTAGTGTAGTTGTGAGTGTGTAGTGTAGTTGTGAGTGTGTAGTGTAGTTGTGAGTGTGTAGTGTAGTTGTGAGTGTGTAGTGTAGTGGTCAGTGTGTAGTGTAGTGGTCAGTGTGTAGTGTAGTGGTCAGTGTGTAGTGTAGTGGTCAGTGTGTAGTGTAGTGGTCAGTGTGTAGTGTAGTGGTCAGTGTGTAGTGTAGTGGTCAGTGTGTAGTGTAGTGGTCAGTGTGTAGTGTAGTGGTCAGTGTGTAGTGTAGTGGTCAGTGTGTAGTGTAGTGGTCAGTGTGTAGTGTAGTGGTCAGTGTGCAGTGTAGTGGTCAGTGTGCAGTGTAGTGGTCAGTGTGCAGTGTAGTGGTGAGTGTGCAGTGTAGTTGTGAGTGTGTAGTGTAGTTGTGAGTGTGTAGTGTAGTGGTCAGTGTGTAGTGTAGTGGTCAGTGTGTAGTGGTCAGTGTGTAGTGTAGTGGTCAGTGTGTAGTGGTCAGTGTGTAGTGTAGTGGTCAGTGTGTAGTGTAGTGGTCAGTGTGTAGTGTAGTGGTCAGTGTGTAGTGTAGTGGTCAGTGTGTAGTGTAGTGGTCAGTGTGTAGTGTAGTTGTGAGTGTGTAGTGTAGTGGTCAGTGTGTAGTGTAGTGGTCAGTGTGTAGTGGTCAGTGTGTAGTGTAGTGGTCAGTGTGTAGTGGTCAGTGTGTAGTGTAGTGGTGAGTGTGCAGTGTAGTGGTGAGTGTGCAGTGTAGTGGTGAGTGTGCAGTGTAGTGGTGAGTGTGCAGTGTAGTGGTGAGTGTGCAGTGTAGTGGTGAGTGTGCAGTGTAGTGGTGAGTGTGCACAGTGTAGTGGTCAGTTTGTAGTGTAGTGGTCAGTGTGCAGTGTAGTGGTCAGTGTGCAGTGTAGTGGTCAGTGTGCAGTGTAGTGGTCAGTGTGCAGTGTAGTGGTCAGTGTGCAGTGGTCAGTGTGCAGTGTAGTGGTTAGTGTGCAGTGTAGTGGTCAGGGCTAATAATGCATCCACTGACACCAGTGCTGGGGGTAATAATGCGTCCACTCACACCAGTTCTGGGGGTTAATAATGTGTTCGCTGACACCAGTACTGTTGTTTTTGAAGTTTGAAAGTTTGTATGCAGCCCCCCATGGCATATGAAAACGTGTCTTGTGGCCCTCAGGTAATTTGAGTTTGAGACCCCTGCCCTAAAGCAAGATGGGGAGGCCTGTGGGTACATTTTACTTAAGCAGGGGGGAGTATAATACCACCTAGTGAATAATTTAATGGCCCTTTCCTTAACTGTCAAAGACTTAATGCTTTTGCGCATGTTTTGCCAACCCCTCCCCCAATCCAAACCCTCTTCTCCCAAGTTAAGTTCCCGCTCCCACTGGGTTCTATACTTCAATATAGGTGTCTCACCAACAGATTCCAGTGATCTATAAACCACCGAGATTGACTTTTCCCCCTGACAAAAGGCACTAGACAGGGTTGTCTCCTCTCCCCTCTACTCTTTGCCCTCGCAATTGAGCCCCTTGCCTGTGCTATCAGAAATAATACAGACATTAAAGGATATTGTAAAGGATCCAAAGAATACAAACTGAGGGGCAGATTCACAGAGAATTAGATTCTCGTAGAGTATCAGAAATACACTACGCCGCCGTATTTTACCTGGCTCTACGTGGAATCCAGGTAGATTTTGTCCAGTAAACGACGGGGCGTAGTGTATTTCTCCCGTCGCAATCCATTTGCGCGAGTAGGGGGCGTGAAGCATTTAAAATAGGCGCGTTCCCGCGGTGATCGAACTGCGCATGCTCCGTTCGCAAATTTCCCGCCGTGCATTGCGCGAAAACACGTCGTCACGTCGTAGTAGCGTCGTTTACGTACATTCCTATTCCCGAACGAGTTACGTTAAAAAAATATATATATTTTCAAATCGACGCGGGAACGACAGCCATACTTTACATGGGTTACGCACTGTTAGACCAGCAAAAAGCTCCTCTAACATTACGTAGCCAAAAAATGACGTAGGCGATTGCGAGGGACACTCGTACCTTCGTGGATCGCCGTAAAAACTCATTTGCATATCCCGACGCATGAAAACGACGCAAACTCCTCCCAGCGGCCGCAAAAATATCGCAGTGTAGATCCGAAGGCTTACGAGGACGTAAGCCTCTCGGATCAAAGCCCGAAGCCGCCGTATCATGGTTTGAGGATTCAAACTAGTGATACGGCGCGCAAAATTTGAAATTACTCCTGTCTAACACCAGAAGAACATCATCCACATGGGCCTGAGTCTCTATGTGGATGATGTTCTTCTGTTCATAACTGACCCTCTTATCTCCCTACCTAATCTAATCAAAACCCTAGACATCTTCCATGACCTGACAGGTCTGAGTGTAAATCTATTTAAATGCTCAGCTTTACCGATTAATATCCCCTCAACCTTAATATCCTCACTTAAAGACAAATTCCCATTTAACCAGCATGTGGATTTGTTTAGATACCTAGGTATCCAGATTATATCCCTGTATAACCCAATATACCAAGCAAACTACCCTCCCTTATTTAACAATATTAAAAATGTACTATAACTTTGGTCATCATACCAGATTTCATTCTCGAGCAGAATAGTGGCTGTAAAGATGATGATATTCATTATCAGAGAGTTACTTTGCTCTCATCCATGTTGATTGTGAAAATTAGGTTTCTGCCAGGCTGGGCTGCCTGCGGTTCATTCTGTGTTCCAGAGATGCTTTCCCATCTCTGGATGACAGGTAGTGCTAGAGGGGTCCAGGTAGAGACGCCTTTCTCCAGCAGCCAATTAGAGGAGTGTTTCCCTCGCGGGGCAAGCTGGGGAGGGTATTTCTGGCGCAGACGCCATTTTGTAGGGTCTTCTACCCGTTCCAGGTTCCGGGTGTGGCACCCACCATTAGGGTATGCACACATCACGGGCCCCGGCAATATGGCCTACCAGGCCCGGGGGCGCACGTGCTACGCGGAGTTCCTGACTCTGGGCCCTCATGGCCCGGAGCAACCGAAGCTGAAAAAGGGGCCTCAGTGACTTACTGAGTCCCTACATCTATGAGAGGATCCCAAGCGAGTTGTGCTGTTCGGTGGGGAGGTCTGTCTGAGGTGATCCCGGAGGCAGGTGATCCAATAGGCCTTAGACAATCCACTATGCAATATATTCCAACGTCTAGCACAAGGCTTATTCACACATTTCTCACCTCCATTCATTGGGCCATAGCCTTTAATTTGCGCTCCACTTCGGTACCTTGGCCACAGATTCTTAACCGCATGACGAACATCACTTTCCAAGAGAATTCACCATACGTTATATGATTCTATGCCCTGGTATAAAAAAAATGGTGTTTTTGGGATACCACCTTTCTGGTTCAGGATTAACTTTTACTAACCATAACCTTTCCTTCCTTACAATGTTCACCGTCAATGATACTTGTATACATTCCTGTACCAACATTGTTATTTTTTTTTGTACCTTGACCTTTTCTACAATAAAAATCGTTTGTAAACAAAAAATATAAACCCCCGAGATGAGGCTTTTTTGTCTAGGGGTCGAGTAGCATATATCCTCGAAGAAGGTGTTTGAATCAGACACTGGTGAGGTATAGTGCTGTTGAAAAAAAATATAAATTTGAAGAAAGTGGTAAAATTCCCCCGCAGGGATATGATGACGGGTTTGTAAATAGGAGAACGTTACAGATTTCGAATCTAGAAGAAAGTCATCCAACTTAGTCAGGTTGCAGTCCACCCAGACTCAACAAGCTGCCGGGTACCCATAGGCTCCGGGGAATCTAGGATCTCCCAGTAATGAGGCTCCCCGGGGTGTTTGCGAAATAAGATTGTATTTTTCTTTATAGTCATCCCCCAACTTTAACCCAATAGCCGCTATGGAGTTCTTAGAGCTCAAATCGGTCTTAGGCCCTGTACACACGAGGAGACATGTCCGATGAAAACGGTCCGCGGACCGTTTTCATCGGACATGTCTCCTGGGATATTTTGGTCTGATGTGTGTACACACCATGCATGCTTAGAAACTTTTGTCCGCTGGAAAACTATCCACTAGGCCTTACACACAATCGGACATGTCCGCGGAAACTGGTCTGCGGACCAGATTCAGCGGACATGTCTCCTCGTGTGTACGCGGCCTTAGAGGACCATAAAGGTCTCGGAAGATATAGGGGAGAGATAGAGTCTTGTTCAAACCTAACCCAGGGAATTTCAGAATCCACAATATTACATTGGGCTTGTTGAGTGTATCTACTAGCTAAATAACGCCATATCTGGGGAACCCCTAGGCCGCCTCCAATTGAGGAGCGGTATAGAATGTCTCTTACAAACCTTGGGGGTCTATCTTGCCAAACAAATCTGTTAAACTGGGACTGAACATTAAGGGGTAGATTCAGGTAGGAGATAAGCCGGCTTATCTCCAGATAAGCCGTCTTATCTCTGCGTTTTAAGGGCCCAATCTTTGCCACTGATTCATAAAATCAGTTAAGCATAGATTTTCCTTAGATCAGACATGCGTAAGTCTATTACGCTGTCTAATCTTATTTTCATATTTTAGGCTGGCCGCTAGGTGGCTTTCCCGTCTAAAATATGTAAACGAGCCTATACGCCGATTCCCGAACGTACGCCCGGCCGGGCGCTATTCAATTACGTTGTTTGCGTTAGCGTAGTACTGTCGTAATGTTATGCCTGCTATGAGGCGCAGGCAATGTTAAGTATGGACGGCGTGCCGATGCTTTTTTTACCGTCGTTTACATAAAACGTTCGCGAATAGGGTTTTGCGTAAGTGCCGTTCACGTCGTTTACACGTCGAATTGATGTCGAGATTTGGAGCATGCGCACTGGGAACCAATCACGGCCGGCGCATGCGCAGTTCGTTTGGCGCAGGGACGCGCTTCATTTAAATGATACACGCCCCCTACCGACCGAATTTGAATTCGGACGGCTCTTTTACGCTACGCCACCTCAACTTTACAGGCAAGTGCTTTGAGAATAAAGCACTTGCCTGAAAAAGTTGTGGCGGCCTAGTTTAAAAACCAGACGCTAGGCATGACTATAGATAGGCATTTCTACGTGAATCTACCCCTAAGCACGTTTTTGAGAGTCTAATTGGTAGGGAGCAAAATTAGAAAAGTAACTTGGGGAGAATTGTCATTTTGAGAACTGTAACTCTACCTAGGCAAGAAATATGGAGGGGGACTAAAGTTTGAGCAATTGTTTCAATTTAGATATCATCTTAGGATATGTAGCGTCAAAGGGCCAGATTCAGAAAGTATTTACGAGATCAAGAGATACGCCGCGTAAATACTAAGAATAGCCGGCGTATCTTTTTTCTGTATTCAGAAAACAAGATACGCCGGAATTCTGCAAATATACAAGCGGCGTAAGTCACTTACACCGTCATATATTAGTTGCATATTTACGCTGGCCGCTAGGTGGCGCTTCCGTCGTTTTATGAGTCTAATATGTAAATTAGGGAGTTAAGGCGATTCCCGAATGTACTTGCGGCTGGGCGTCGTAGTTTACATCATTTGCGTAAGGCCTCATACACACGAGTAAATAGATTTGTTCAAAATAGTCTGTCCGACCGATTTGAACAAATCTGTCTGCTGGCATTTTGGTTTGCTCGCGTGTACACACGAGCAAACCAAATTCCCCGCCAGCAGACAGCGCGCTGACATGTCGGTGACGTGGCGGTGACGTTGACGCCGCCACGTCACCGCATCAGGAAGTAAAACACTTCCGCGCATGCGTCGAAATCATTCGGCACGTGTGCGAGAAGACATGTCTGCTGGTAAGCATACTAACAAGCAGACATGTCGGGCGGACGGGTTCCCAGCCGACAGATTTCAAAGCATGCTTTGAAATCTGTCGGGTGGCCAAATCCGTCGGCTTGCCCGTACACACGGTCGAATCTGTTTGCTGGGACGGTCGGGCCGACCGTTTCCAGCAGACAGATTTGATCGTGTGTATGAGGCCTAAGGCTTTTTCCGGCGTAAAGTTACCCCTGCAATAGGAGGCGTAGCCAATGTTAAGTATGGACGTCGGGTCAGCGTCGAATTGTACGTCGTTTGCGTGAATCGTTCGGGAATGGGGCTGTACGTAAGTTACGTACACAACGTTTACATTGACTACTAGCAACGTAATTTGACGCATGCGCACTGGGATACGTCCACGGACGTTGCATGCACCGTTCAGAAAATACGTAAATTGCGTGGGGTCATGATTCATTTACATGAATCACGCCCCCACATTAATAATTTAAATTAGGCACCCTTAAGCCGGACACTTTACGGTACGCCGCCGCAACTTATGGAGCAAGTGCTTTCTGAATAAGGCACTTGCCCATAACATTTGCTGAGGCGTAGCGTAAAGAGCATACGCTACACCGCCGGATAGATACATATTTGTATCTGAATCTGGCCAAAAGAGTTTGCAAAACTCCCTAGTCAGATTAATGCCCAAATACGGGAGAGAATCACCTGCCCATGTAAAAGGGAATGATTGTTTCAGCAGGCGGAGTTCCGCAGGTGAAAAACCCACTGGAAGGGCCACCGACTTTGAAACATTTACTGAGAGACCGGAGACCCTTGCAAAACTCGACAAGGTCTGAAGTAGATTCGGTAAGGTGATCATGGGATTGGTTAGAAATATCAGTACGTCATCAGCGTACATACAAAATTTGTAAGTGGAAGAGCCTTTACAATAACCAGTGATGTCTGGGTTACCCAATATAGCAATGGCTAAGGGCTCAAGAGCTAGCGCGAAGATTAGCAGGGAAAGAGGGCACCCCTGTCTAGTACCCCTGCCTAGACCGAAAAACTCTGAGATGCACCCTGGGATCTTAACTCGTATCTTAGGATTACTGTAAAGGGCCTGGAAAGCATGTAAGAATTCCCCCTGAAATCCTATTCGTTGCAGAACGGTGAACACGTAGCTTCAAGACACACTGTCAAATGCCTTATGAATATCTAGGCTAAGCATAAAAAGTTTACAGGAATATAGGTTTACATCTTGAATCATATCTGTGGCAAGACGTATGTTGTCTGTAATGAGCCTGTGGGGGATAAACCCAGATTGGTAGGGAGATATAAGTGAGACAGGGCCATCTTTTCCATTGGGCACACTGGGCTGTTGCCCGGGGGCCCCACTTGCCTGGGGGGCCCCACATGCCCAGTGATCCCAGTAAAAAATTGTGGAGAGTGGTAGGTCAGAACTTCATGTCAATGAAGAAATATGTTGTTTTACTTTTGTTTAATTTAAACACATTGCTAATAGCACTAGCTATATGTTTATAGTTTAAATACTGACATTTGCACTGTTTGGCATTGGAAATTTTAATTTGAAGTACTTTTTTGCAGTGCCAGTAAAAAATGTGGTTCTGCCAGTAAATGTCATGGTTTTTGTCAGTAAAAAAATCTTGTGTGTGATTGTGTAGACAGGGCCCCAGTGCACTGTATTGCCCGGGGGCCTATAATACTCTTAAGATGCCACTGAAGTGAGGGGATTATTCCAGCCAGTCTGTCAGCTAAGATTCTACTGAAAATTTTCAAATCATTATTTATGAAGGAAATGGGCCTATAATTCTAAAGGAGCATTCGATTTTTGTTCGGCCTAGGAATTAAAGACATACAGGGCCAGATTCAGTAAGAAGTTACGCGGCTTATCTCTGGATAAACGGCGTAACTTCTTAGATGCGCCGGCGTATCTTTTTTCTGTATTCAGAAAACAAGGTACGCCGGGATTGCATTTTTAAGATGGCCGCTAGGGGCATTCCCGCTGATTTACGCCTAGAATATGTAAATCAGGGAGATACGCCTATTCACGAACGTACCGCCGGCCGATGCAGTGAATTTACTCCGTTTACGTAAGGCGTTTTCCGGCGTAAAGATAAACCACCAAAAAGATGGCGCATCCTATATTAAGTATGGACGTCGGGACCAAGTCAAATTTTTCAGATTTCACGTTGTTTGCGTAACTCGTCCGTGAATGGGGATTTATGTCAATTACGTTCACGTCGAAAACAATGCATAGTAGCGTCATAATTTGGAGCATGCGCACTGGAATACGTCGACACAGTTTAAAAAAGACATAAAAAACGTGGGGTAACAACACATTACCATAAAACACACCCACCTCATTCACATTTGAATTACCCGGGCTTACGCCGGCCCATTTACACTACGCCGCCGTAACTTAGCTTGGTGAATACAGCATTTGCCTCGCTAATTTACGGCGGCGTAGCGTAACAGAGCTACGTTACTCCCGCATAATTTTAACCCGGGCTATCTGAATCTGGCCCATATTTGCCAATAGCATATCTTCTGGAAAGCTATCACCGTGCAACACCAAGTTAAAAAGCCAAACCAGTCTAGTAGATAAAAAAAATAGAACATTTCTTACAATATACAGCTGAGAAGCCACCTGGGCCCAGAGCAAAGCCCGACTTTAAAGCTTTGATCACATTCAGGACTTCCGTCAATGTAATAGGTGAATTAAGTTTCTCCAGTTGTGAGGAGGAGAGGGATGGTACGGGAATGGCCTGAAACCAGGTATCATTTTCTAGTGGGGGTTACGACTGCCTAGGTGCCAGCAAAGTTGAGAGGAAGGACTTCTTGCGGATGAGAGGAAGTCAGAACCGAGCTAGTGGCCAATTTGTAGACATGGGGGGGGGGACGGGTGGACTGGTTCAACTTTCTAGCAAACATGGTCGAATCGGTGTTACTGTGAAGCAAGAATTGAGACCATCAAAGAGTTTTTTCGACCTTAGCAGAGAGTAGTGAGTCTAAATCTAGGCGCTTATGTTCAATGGCAAATCTGGTGGATTCTAGGTGCAAGGAACTAGTGTTCTTATATACTGTAGGTGGTCCAGCTCTACACTGAGAGTCAGAATTCTTTATCTGTTTATCTTATTATGGGCTGAGGCTATACCTATAAGCTTGCCCTGCAGAACTGCCTTATGGGCAGTCCAAACTGTAGAGATCGGGGTGTCTGGTAAGGCATTGAGGGTAAAGTGTTCGTTTATGGCCTGTGCCAGTTCCAATTCAACCTCAGTGACACAGAGAAGCGCCTCATTTAGTTTCCAAGTATAAGTATAAGGAGTGGCAGCTAATCTAATGAATTGGGTCATGAAGGATGTAACATGATGGTCCAACCAAACACAGGGGTGGATTGATGCTGTTGTGGAATTTGCTAGAATGATAGGGGAGGTGTAGGTATAACCCAACCTAGCAGAACTATTATGCGGGTGTGAATAAAACGTATATTCCCTGACTGCCATGTTATGTGCTCTCCTAATTGGTGTCCACTAATTGGTGGTCCAATAGACCACGGGAGAGGGATTTGGGGAATGCTTTAGCTGTTGTTGCCATGGTGCATCTATCTAATGTGGAATTAGCAACCATATTAAAATCCCCACCTACGATCATGTGAGCTGATTGATACTTTTCTAGCCGAACAAAGAAGGATTTGAAAAAAAAAGCAAGAGAGTCATTTGGGGCGTAAATGCATGCAATTGAAAGTTCTCTATTATGTATAATACCTTTAATAATGACATACCGGCTTTCAGTATCCCTAAATACCTATTTCACCTCCATAGGAAAGGAGGAGTGTAGGAATATAGCTGCGCCCCTGCTCTTTGATGAATAGAGAGAATAGGATTACTGGGGGAACTGTCTATGAAAGAACTTGGGGTGTGAGGAGTGGGCAAAATGCATCTCTTGGATCAAGAGAATCTTGGCTCCTAGTTGTTTGTAAAAAGCAAATGCTGTACGCCTTTTAATGGGGGAGTTAAATCCCTTCACATTATGTGAAATGCAAGTAATCACCATGAGTGGGGTAATACCGTGCTAACAACTGAGCAGTAATCAGGTATGTGAACCAAAAGGGGGTTCTTCAAAGACTCGCTGTCCCCCGCAAGGGGCGCTGCCACCACCCGTTGCAAAACACAGCGAGATCCCTGATTACTTAATGTACAAAACAAGCCGTAGTCATATAACACATGCGTACCATGTTCCTTCTGGCGGGAAAAGACCTTCATACCAAGGCAGAGCTGACCTAAAATAAATGTAAAAAAAAAACACACAAAGTCCACAACTTTATGAGGTAATAAAAATTAATCTGACTAAAAAGAAGAACTCAACCAAGCGAGACAACCAGGTCTTGTACCCAGCAGCACCTGTGGCTCTGCCACTAAGAGGAGCAGGGAGCTGATTCAGCCAATCTAACCATGAGGCAGAAAAATATTTATTTTTCCCTGACTGTGGTGGAAATTTGAAGATGTATTTAATATGTATTGTTGCCATATTGGCACCCAGTCTTGACACTTCCCCAACCCGCTCTAATTAGAACTGATTGGGGCTATCTGAGGCTGGTTGAGATGCACTTCCTGACTTGGAGACGGGTGCTTGAGGAGTGAGTGTCGCCGGCGCAAGGGCCCCTGTGTGATGCACAGATATTCGCCTGTGCGATGCGTCACTCTGCAGGCACACTTGGTTTAGCGGATGTGTGCTTTTGCCATCTCTGTGTCTGATCAACATAAATATGATGGTATAGCATACAGCTGCATATATGCTCCCCTTATCAGGAACTGTGTTCATTGGTTATTGTATTATTTCTGTATGTACTTCTATTCATTGTATTGTATTCTATTCTATTCATGTATTTAATGGCACTTCCTGTCAGAGGGAATGTTTTGAAATGTGCTTGCTGTGTATAGAAGACATCTGGTGATGACGACTCCCATGGGGGGAGGCGACTTACTGGTGATGACTTCCTGTTTTGTGTAAATAAAGCAGCCATGCTCAGCCCTGAAGGGGGACATTTGATGGCAATGATGGTAACTTGAGAACAGGCTTGTATGATGTCTCTTGACTTGTATGGATGGGCAGAGAATGGTGAGTAAATCTTTTAGCTTAAACATGGCATTATCTCATATAAGATTGAGTATGTGCTTAGAGCACATGGCAAGATGGCAGTGTGCTTTGCACACCCCCAGATTGCCACTACAGCTCTTTCCCCCTTTTTTAAAGGACCCCGGGATCTCACGTAGGCGCAGATTTTTGCGCCTATTTCTATTATCGAGGTCCTTGATTTGAGCTTGGATCTGGGAAAAAGCTGAGACTAGAGCGTCATGCTCTCTGCTAAGATTGCTATAAGCTAGGGCCAGCTCGTCATGCTTCGTCTCCAGCCTGTCAGTCCTCGTGCCCAAGGCCACGATCTCCTGTGAGAGTGACCGGAAGGTTTTGTGCAGCTCCGTCTGAAATTTAGTAGCCATCTTCTTGTACATGGCTTCCAGACTGGCATCCAGATCCGCCTTTGATAGATAGGCAGCGTACTCACGGTTAGAGTCTGATGGAGAGACCGGGGCCTACGGCGGTGGAGAGGCCGGCAGAGGGGAATCAGTTCTGTCTGTGGCGCCATTTTCAGACATGTTGCACTGTTCCCATGCACAAAGGAGATAATGAGTTGGGATGTTCTGAGCGGAGCCCCGGGATTTCCTCCCCTTCGATGGCATGCACTACTTCAATGCTTTTTGAGGGGTGATAAAAGTGCCAAGGTTGCGGGTGTTTATAGCCCTCTAGAAGTGATTAAGGCCCTGAGTGGAGCGGAGCTACTGCTTCAGATGCCCATCACTCTCAGCGCTGCGCATGCGCCCCCAGCAGAATGTATTTTGGGGTGTAATAGCTTAGGGTATCTACTTTCCAAAAAGTGGTCATTTGGGGGGGGGGGGGGGGTTTGAAGTGTCCTGGCATTTTATGCCGAACATTAGAAGCTTATACCACACATCACCTACACTTCTTTTTTTGTATTATTATTTTTTTTAATAATGTGCAGGGAGGGAGGCAGGCAGAGGCAAACAGCCAGGAAAGGACTCGAGCCTGCTTTACATTGGTGCGAGGAGCAGCTCTGTGGAGCCCAGCATCTCCTTTTACACCTCCGACCAGCAGTTCACATTTTACAGTAGAGGGGGAAGGGCATCTGACCAGGACAGGCACTGGCTTGTGTACAATGAGTTGTTCAGCCAGTATAGCAGGCATCACAGAGCTGTCAATCAATTGTGCAGCAGTGCAGTTTTGTGTGTGTGTTTGTGTGGGGAGGGGGGGTGGAAGAGATGTGCAGCGAAGTGCATGTGCTGGGGGGTGCAGAGAGGTGCTGGAACTTATAGAGACTTACTGAAGGATACATAGGATTCTGGGGATGCAAAAGGTGTACAGAAGTGTGCTGGGGGGTGCAGATGCAGGCTGGGGGGTGCAGAGGCCTCTTGGGAGTAACAAAGCCATGGTGGGGAGTACAAAAACATCTGGTGGTGCAGAGGTGTGCTGGGATACTAAGGTTTTCTGGGGTTACAGAGGTGTACTTGGGGATGCATATGAGGGGTGCAGAGGATTGTGGGGGGTTTGTAAGTGTGCTGGGGGCTGTAAATGTGTGCAAGGGGGTGCAAAGATGAGCAAGGAGGTACAGAGGTGTCCTGGGGTACAACTATAAATGTGGATATGGAGATGTGCTGGGGGCACAGATGCATGCTAAGGGGTTCAGAGGCATTCTGGGAGTGTAGAGATGTCAAAAGAGGTACAAGAACATGTCAGGGTACAGAGATGTGTTGGGGAGTACAGGGGATTTCTGGGGATACTAAGATGTGCTAGGGGGTTACAGAGGTGTGCTGGTGGGTATGGAGCCGTGCTGTGATATTTGTGGAGCAGTATACTGTAATTTTTGTAGAGCAGCATAATGTAATATTAGCAGTGGAGCATAATGTAATATTAGTGATGGAGCAACTGTAATATTAGTGGTAGAGCATAATGTAATATTAGTGGTGGAGCATAATGTAATATTATTGGTGGATCCACTGTAATATTAGTGGTGGAGCATAATGTAATATTAGTGGTAGTGCAATTGTAATATTAGTGGTGGAGCATAATGTAATGTTTGTGGTTAAGCATATTGTAATATTAGTGGTGGAGCATAATGTAATAATAGCGGTGGAGCATAATATAATATTTGTGGAGAAACTGTGATGCAAACTGCACTTTTAGAAAAAAAATCCTTACACCTTACTCCAGCGCAGGGCCTGCAGTTCACTTTTGTGCATGTTTTTACATTTTAAATGGGGGGGGGGTGCCCGATATAGGATCCCCCCCCCCCAGGTGCCACATTTTCTAGGTGCCCAGAACACCTCTACCTCCAATGTCTTACCCAGAGCACCTCTACCTTCAACACTTTCTCCAGAACATCTCTACCTCCAATGCCTTACCCAAAACACCTCTACTTCCAATGCCTCCCCCAGAACACCTATGTAACTATGTAGCACCTCTACCTCGATGCCTTCTTCAGAACACCTCTACCTCCAATGCCTCCCCAAGAACACCTCTACCTCTGATGCCTCCCCAAGAACACCTCTACCTCTGATACCTCCCCAAGAACACCTCTACCTCCAATGCCTCTCCAAGAACACCTCTACCTTTAATGTCTCCGCCAACAACACCTCTATCTCCACTGCCTACCTCAGAACATATCTACCTCCAATGCCTCCCCCAGAACACCTCTACATCCCATACCTCTTCAAGAACACCTCTACATCCAATGCCTCCCTTAGAACACCTCTACCTCCAACACTTTCTCCAGAACATCTCTACCTCCAAAGGCCTGTATATTGTATATTTTACATATGCTAGGGTTCGTCACAGCTCTGAACATGAGAGAAGCCATTTTTATCTCTAAAGTTGAATCAGAGTTCATAATTGCTCAAGAATGTCTCACAAGGAGACTGTGTAAGTCTTGTCTGTACCATCTTCCCAGGTTATAAATCTTGAGAGGTATTAGTTAAATAAACAAGATAAGAAAATGGTAAGAGATTCTTATTTCATGCAAGCTCACAGAACTACGTTTTCTTTGCATAAAGGAGATAAGGGGGCTTATTCAAATACGAGCAAATGAAACGTATTATAATATTACTCAAGTATAAGTAATGTATTAACCAAACTTATATGGTATTATTTAGAAGTACTTATATACATAATTAAGCAAATAATGTCACATATATTAGTTTATGTATTTTATTAATAATTTAAGCTTTCATAATATTTTCATAATGTATTGTTTATTCATAAAACCCATTAATGCATATATATATTATTATGATAGGGGTTACAAATGTGAGATCCTATGACTAGTTTGAAAGTACTAGAAGCTGTATTGGTGAAATAATACACAGGGTTTAATTCTAATGATCTGAGTTTCAAAGAAATTTAGCAATACAAGCTAATTGTGTGGGGGGATTTTATCAACCCATATATTTCAGAGGGGCTCCACAATGTCTGGAGGGAATTGGCAAATGTTTGTCAACCTTAGACTATTAATGGTTTTCGTGGTTGTAATGGTAACCTGAAAACAGCTTGTCATTTTACACCATCCATTACGTAGTAGTTTCACACACACACTTTTTGGGTGGGATGAAAGTAGTTACACATAGCAAAAAGTGGTGGTGAGAATTAAATGAGGCTAGGATGCAAGGCTAAGAGGCTAAGATCTAAAGGAGGAATCAGGAGATCAGGAGAGAGACTGGGAGATCTTGAAAAGGCACAAAAATGTACGAGGTTGAAAGAAGTCCTTTGGGGACTCATGACCTTATATTTCTCAAAACCAAAGTTTCATAGACCATCAGTAAAGTATTCATTTTCTATATTAATCTTTTCATATGTACCTTTTTTGGTAATTGAATTGTTTTGCAAATACATTACTAAAACCATTTAAATATATGGCAGAGCAAATTGGAGTTGTATTATTTTTAACTGCAGTATGAAATAATTATATTCCAAATATTAAGAGAGACATAAACAGTTTTGTCTGTCTCTAAAAAGCTAAGGCCAATGCCTGTACAATGGTTTTGTCATGATATGTATTTAAAAATAGATTAATTCTAAATATAAAAATAAGTCTTGATTGGATTATCAAGCCATGTGCAAAATATAACATTTTGTCTGTACATTTTTGAAGTGTAATGCCGCGTACACACGATTATTTTTTGTGATGAAAAAAACAACGTTTTATCTCATGAAAAAAAAAAACGACGTTTTTCAAACTTCATTTTCCAAAACGACGTTGCGTACACACCATCGTTTTTCCAAAAATCTCTAGCAGTGCGCAGTGACGTCCATCACGTACGACGGGACTATAAAGGGTAATTTCCATGCGGAAGTCGGCCTCTTTTGCTGATATTGTGTTGCTGCATGTTAATAAAAGTTTGGTGAGAGACGATTCGCGCTTTTCAGTCTTCGTGCTTTAAAAAACGTTTTCTGTCTTACAGTTTGTGCTTTTGGGTCCATATCTGTGTTACAGTGCTTGTTTTCAGATCGTATCTGTTTTGGCAGTGCGTTCTTGTTTGCACGTTCCTGTTTTGCAGGTCGTTCTTCAGAGGCCTTTCTGTTTTTCAGTGCGTTTTTTTTTAGTCCGCTCTGATTTGACGACCGTTTTTTAGCCATGTTGCGGGTACGTTCTCGTCGCCGAGAGCGTGCTGTGCATCTTGTTAGGATGTGTGCTACATCCCGGCTCTGGTCCTTGAGGAGGGCGAGAAGGACTTTGTGGGCCAAGGACTGGTTTCTTCGCAGGGACCAGTTCTCTCATATGCCTCTGCTGCGGGAGATCCAAGAAAATAACCCTGATGATTTCAGGAATTTTCTTCGGATGTCTGACCCCGTATTCCAGCATCTTTTGGCTTCGGTGTCGCCTTATATCACCAGGCAGGACACTGTTATGCGGGAAGCCATCACTGCTGAGCAGCGGCTAGTTGCTACCTTGCGGTACAGGGAGAAGTCTTCAGGACTTGAAGTTCTCAACGGGCATCTCCCCCCAGGCTTTGGGCCTCATAATCCTGGACACCTGTTCTGCCATAATCCAGGTTTTGCAGGAGGACTATATTAAGGTAAGTGGTGTCCTTTAAATGCACAAACTATGTTAATATTTTTCTTATTTTTTATTAATGGACAAGCCCACCTAGCCTAGTCCCTATATCCCCCTTGATTTTTGTCCTCTATTGTAGTGCTGTATTTTTTGTCCCTATCTCCCCCTTGATTTTTTTCCTCTATTGTAGTGCTGTATTTTTTGTCCCTATATCCCCATTGATTTTTGTCCTCTATTGTAGTGCAGTATTTTTTGTCCCTATATCACCCTTGATTTTTGTCCTCTATTGTAGTGCACACCCAACCCTACCCCCCCCCCCCAATCTTTTAGAATTCCCCTATTTTTCGAAAAAACTTTTTTTTTTTAAAGGTCACAAACTCATCCTATTTTGTTTGTTTTGTGACCATCAGAGGGTGTGATTAATCTGCTTATTAATCCCTTATTTATGATTTGTTCAATAATACTTGAACTTAACGATCTTCTTTTTTTAGGATCCAAGAATGTTTTTGGATATTCTGTTAGCAATGTTTGTTTGAATATATTTTTTTGGTTTCTCTACAGTTCCCCACCACGCCACAGGAATGGCAGACTGTGGCAGCGGACTTCTCCCAGCGATGGAATTTTCCTAACTGTGGAGGAGCTATTGATGGCAAGCACGTCCGCATCGTGCCACCACCCCATTCCGGATCCCATTATTTCAATTACAAGGGGTTCCACAGTGTCGTGCTGATGGCGGTGGTGTCTGCCAATTATGAATTTCTTTACTATGACGTTGGGAAGCATGGGCGGATGTCGGACAGCTGGGTCTTTGCCGAGACCGAGTTTGCCCAACGGCTTCAGTCGGAGGAACTGGGATTGCCACCCGCGGGGGACAACGAAGCGGGGCTTCCTTTTGTGTTCATCGCAGATGAGGCGTTTGGCTTGGGTCCCCACCTCATGAGGCCATTTCCCCAACGTGCCCTTACCCATGAGAGGAGGGTGTTTAATTATCGGCTGTCCAGAGCCAGAAGAGTGGTTGAAAATGCGTTTGGCATCATGGCCAGTCGATTCCGCTTGTTTTTAACGGCCATAAACATGGCAGAATATAAATGGAATACCATTATTGTCTGTTGCTGTATCCTACATAATTTTCTCAGAAGTCCTTCTGTAAATTATTTAGCATTATTGCCTGATGAGGCAGTTCATGTTCCTGAGGCGGCCCGTGAGGCAGGCCATCCAGGCTTGGCCCCCCAAAATGCACGTCCTGTGCGCCAGGCCTACTTGGACTATTTTATGGGTAGGGGGGCCATTCCAATGCCAGATCTTGGCTGATTAACCACTTAAGACCCGGACCAATACGCTGGCAAATGACCCAAGGGGTTTTTGCGATTCGGCACTGCGTCGCTTTAACAGACAATTGCGTGGTCGTGCAACGTGGCTCCCAAACAAAATTTGCGTCCTTTTTTTCCCACAAATAGAGCTTTCTTTTGGTGGTATTTGATCACCTCTGCGGTTTTTATTTTTTGCGCTATAAACAAAAATAGAGCGACAATTTAAAAAAAAATGCAATATTTTTTACTTTTTGCTATAATAAATATCCCCCAAAAATATATAAAAAAACATTTTTTTTCCTCAGTTTAGGCCGATACGTATTCTTCTACATATTTTTGGTAAAAAAAATCCCAATAAGCGTTTATCGGTTGGTTTTCGCAAAAGTTATAGCGTTTACAAAATAAGGGATAGTTTTATTGCATTTTTATTAATTATTTTTTTTTTTACTACTAATAGCGGCGATCAGCGATTTTTTTCGTGACTGCGACAATATGGCGGACACTTCGGACAATTTTGACACATTTTTGGGACAATTGTCATTTTCACAGCAAAAAATGCATTTAAATTGCATTGTTTACTGTGGAAATGACAGTTGCAGTTTGGGAGTTAACCACAGGTGGCGCTGTAGGGAATGTGTACCCTAATGTGTGTGTTTACAACTGTAGGGGGGTGTGGCTGTAGGTGTGACATCATCGATCGCGTCCCCCTATTACAGGGATGACGCGATCGATGCTCCGGCCACAGAGAAGCACGGGGAAGCCGTGTGTACACACGGCTCTCCCCGTTCTTCCGCTCCAGGGACGGATCGCCGCACTGCAGCGGCGATCGGGTCCGCGAATCCCGGTCCTGGAGCTTTGGACCGGGGCGCGCGCCCGCGACCCACGGCTGGGTACTAAAACCAACGTATATATACGTTGATGTGCCCAGCCGTGCCATTCTGCCGACGTAAATGTGCAGTAGGCGGTCCTTAAGTGGTTAAATAAAAAAGACTTTTATGAAAGAAACAGTCTATTTTTTCTTTTTTGCAATATTGGGAATGTTTGTGTATTTTCATTGTCTCCTAGGTTATCATAGTGCTATGTGTTTTGAAAGGACTAAATATCCATCATTGTTTGATACCAGCAAGAACAAATCTGCCATTTTTAATTTTAAGGTCAGCATTCATATAAAATAACAACCCACACAATTGTGAGTGTCCATTATTTTAATCTTTTGCATTTTCTACAATCGAAAACAGGTACAATCCTTTTTTTTTTTTTTCTGGTGATTAAAATAAACAAATAAAATCAGGTTATTTTTTTTTCCAGTGATTAAAATAAACAAACAAGATCAGGTTTTATTATTTGATTTTTTTTTCTGGTGATTAAAATAAACAAATAAAATCAGGTTTTTATTTTTTGTTTTGTTTCTGGTGATTAAAATAAACAAAAACATTTTTTTTTATATATATTTTTTCTGGTGATTAAAATACACTAAAAAAAAGTGTTTGTTCCTATCATTAACAAAACGTCAAAAAATTAACATTTAAAACACTTTAAACCCTCCCCAAAACATCCAGTACATTTTTGAGCTGGAGTTCCACCCTTTTCGATTTTTCTTCGATTTTTCTTTGATTTTTCTGGATGCTCGCTGCATGTCCTCAATTTGTTCCCTGCAGGACCATATTTCTTGAATGAGGAAATGTGTAGTATCCTTGTCAAGTGCTGAACCAGCACGACTTGCTCCTGAAATGTGCGAGCAAACCATGTATTAATAAAAAGTAATTCTACACCTACATTACCTGTGTATCTGTGTTATCTGATACTTTACCGGATGTGGTGGCAGGTTCCCCTTTATCCAGATCCCTCGGGGGTGTGGCTTGTGAACTTGCGTCCTGCCTTGATGCTTCCTTGCGCCCTACGAAATTGAAGAAATGGAAACCAGAAAGGTAAAAGATTAGAGGGATGAAAGATAATTCAAAATCTACAGAGTCCACATGTGTATAATCCACTGCTGAGCACACTCTCCTTTTTCTGCATATTGTTCCTATTAATTATTCACATCTACTAGGTACACATCTACATTAAAAAAAACACAATTGATGTCACATTAAAAACAAAAGATGTCACAAGTTTCATGTTTGTGAGAACAATAACTGGTTCCTGGAGGACCCAGATTGTGACCCATGGAGCCAGGTATTGCATTTTACTAACAAATTATGAACTGCAATGTATAATAATGGTGACACATTTATGTTACAAGTGTTGAAAATTATATATGATTGCAGCAAAAATTAGGAACATGTCACTAGGCAATAGTCGCAAAACAGAATGCGGACAAAATCCATAAATGCACAGGTCATAATGATTGTGTGTAATTTTCGGGTACGCCACTAGGGGGGTAAACACAATACACCTGGAAGGGGTTGCAGATGAGAAACAGCCTTTTTGTTCATTTACATTTTGTCCACCCCCCAAAAAAATTACCTCCATTTCTAGTTTGGGAAAAGGCCCCCTACTGAGCAATTTCAGCCAGCATCAACCCCCCCCCCCCCCACCTCCAGGGGGCACATATCTGTAGCTGGGTAAGGGGCCACATAATTATGGATGTGTGCCCTGTGTGTAATCTATTTTTGCAGTCAATTAGCATATGTCAGGATTTTAAAAATGTGTGTGATTAATGAGGACAACAAATTAACTATGTCCCTTTTTTTAATACACAGACAGAGCAAAGCCAGGAGGAGGCAGGCCCCACAGGGTGCCAGGAGGAGGCAGGCCCCACAGGGAGCCAGGAGGAGGCAGGCCCCACAGGGAGCCAGGAGGAGGCAGGCCCCACAGGGAGCCAGGAGGAGGCAGAGCCCACTGGGAGCCAGGAGGAGGCAGAGCCCACTGGGAGCCAGGAGGTGGCAGGCCCCAGTGGGAGACAGGAGTCAAGCCGGCAAGATTGCATCTCCCAGATCCCTCCTCTCCGCACTCCTGCAAAAGGGACAAGGAGACTGATGCAAATGGAGGAGGAGACCCAGCCCATGCTCCGTGAAGCAACTGCGGTCATCAGAGAGCAACCCACTGAAGAAGAGGGATTCGGAGCGCTCATCGCGGCCAAGCTCCAAAAGCTGGAGCTGGGCCAGCGTGTGCGCTGCGAATTGCTAATTTTCAAGGCCATAAGCATGGCCACACTGGGCAAGCTCAATGACGACATTGACATTGGGCTGATCGGCACTCCTGTCCTTTCTGCTCTTCCTGCTTCTGCTGCTCCTGCTCCTTCTCCTGCTCCTTCTCCTGCTCCTCCTCTTCCTTCTCCTGCTCTGGCTCCTGCCACAACCTTGGCTCCAGGAACCCAGCCCCCGAGGACTCGGGCTGCAGGGAAGACTGCAGGGAAGACTGCAGGGAAGAGTAAAGGGAAGAAGAAGTGATCAGATGGTGCCCCTAATCGAATTACTTTTTGCTTGACAGACTTCAGTGTTGCTTTGGTGGACCCTTGTCTTTACAAATTCAAGCAGGGTCTCCTTTGCTTTCTTCCTGGCTTCTTTGTTTTTATTTTGTTTCTATTTTTGTTTGCCAGATGTGTCTAATTTTGTTTTAGTGCTTTTAGACATAAATAAATGTATTTTTTGTTTGCGGGCAAAATTTGTACATGTGTTTTTTTAACAATATATAGAGATCATTTAGTTAGTAGGCAGACACATAAAAAAAAAAAAAAAAAAAAAAAAATTAACAAGGGACAACAACCTCCTTGTGGGTAATTTATTAAAAAAAAAAAAAATGTTGTTGGGGGTCACTTCACACACTCCGAAATCAACCACAATTCACATTTTGGTAAACAGTTAAAACCAAAAATATACACCAAAAAAAAAATAGGGAGATGGTGTGCTTAAAAAAAAAAGAGGAAATAAAGCAATAAAGAAAAAAAAACTAAAAGTAAAAAGGTTAACAGAACTATGTAACAAGATTAGCCACAACAAACTAGGAATTTAGTGTAGCATTTAAATGCATTGGTTCAAATGCTTCATTACTTTTAAAAATAAACGAATGTGCTTAATCCATTCTGAACAGTAGTTTTACCAGAACAAGCGCTCCCGTATGAGAAATTGCTTCTGAGCATGCGCGGGTTGAAAACTTAGGGGCAGATTCAGAGAGAATTAGATTCTCGTAGAGTATCAGAAATACACTACGCCGCCGTTTTTTACCTGGCTCTACGTGGAATTCAGGTAGATTTTGTCCAGTAAACGACGACGGCGTAGTGTATTTCTCCCGTCGCAATCCATCTGCGCGAGTAGGGGGCGTGAAGCATTTAAAATAGGCGCGTTCCCGTGGCGATCGAACTTGCGAATGCTCCGTTCGCAAATTTCCCGCTGTGCATTGTGCGAAAACACGTCGTTTACGTCCATTCCTATTCCCGAACGAGTTACGTTAAAAAAAAATATATATTTTCAAATCGACGCGGGAACGACGGCCATACTTTACATGGGTTACGCACTGTTAGACCAGCAAAAAGCTCCTCTAACATTACTGTACGTAGCCAAAAAATGATGTAGGCGATTGCGAGGGACACTCGTACCTTCGTGGATCGCCGTAAAAACTCATTTGCATACCCCGACGCATGAAAACGATGCAAACTCCTCCCAGCGGCCGCAAAAATATCACAGCGTAGATCCGAAGGCTTACGAAGACGTAAGCCTCTCGGATCGAAGCCCGAAGCCGCCGTATCATGGTTTGAGGATTCAAACTAGTGATACGGCGCGCGAAATTTGAAATTACTCCTGTCTAACACCAGTTATCTGAATCTGGGCCTTAGTTTTTAACATCGTTTTGCCCACACACCATCACTTTTTATGACACAAAAAACAACGGGCCAGATTCACAGAGCGATTATGCCGGCGTAACAGGAGATGCGCGGCGTAAGTCTAATTGTGCGCGTGCGTTTCGATGCACGGCATCCCCAAAACGAGATACGCAAGAAATTTACTTTTTTTTGTCCAGCGTATTTTCGTTAGACAGGCGCATCCGTCCGCGCAAAACTGCGCTAGACAAACCATTGATTTGCTATTCAAATATGCTAATGAGGGAGTTACGGGGATCCACAAAAGAACGTTGGTGCAGCGCAGGCTACGCGATGTGCGCAACAGCTAAATGTTCTGTCTAAAATTAGACCATATAAAAGCTGCTCTAAAATTAGACAATTCATCTACATGTCAGATAAAGCAACACTGTTAGTGAGGAGCAGAGCAGTCACACGTGTTGCCCAACAAACTGTATGCCAACATGCCAGTGGCATCCATGCTCATAGCTATACTACTGACTTTAGATGAGCAAAGAAGGAGGAGGGCACTGAGGAGGGCACGGGATTTTTTTATTTTTTTAACTTTTTTTGGCTTATATAAACTTTACCATTTAATCTAATCTAATACAATATTCTTATCTGATACAAGCCCCTCACTCTTCACTCTTCACGGGAGAGGATATATCACATACGCATAGACATCTATGGCATTAATGATTCTGAGGTGTCTCGCATCTTCAGTTTCACCCCTCATATGCCATCATGGAATTAACCACAACCCTGCAGGAGGACATCACCAGCCCAACACATGACACTACCCATGACAGCCATGACAGCTACATATACAATTAGAGCCCCATCCCCACAGATTTCGAACAGAACATGTATGGGGACAGCTGGCTGGTTGGTGAGTGACATGGGTGACAGGCATGACTGTCCCCCCCCCATGATGCACACATCACAAGGGGCACATGCACGACTAACATCCTCCTGTCTTTTCCCTTCAAGGTGACTCTGCATATGCACTGGGACCCCATCTCATGACCCCATCTCATGCCAGCTCACATTAAGCATCTTTGCACGTTAAACACACACATTAATCATTGCACAATGAGAATGCATGCATGCACACCACTGTGGTCCCTAGCACACACAAGCCACATCCTCATCAAATTGGATTGGCACCAGTCCACCATGCTGGACTTGTGAGCAGCAACGCCACGCCAAGGCTCCAATTATGTCACTGTACATTCATACACCATTCACACGGACCTGGGGATCACTTCTCCCTGGTCCTGGGGAACCCTTCTCCACCAAAATTGAGGGTGACACCCCTTTTCCGGCAGGAATGTCACCCCCACATTCAAACAGCATTCACAACCCAAAAAAATAAATGCCCAGCAAAAGCAAAAATTTTCTAGCACCAAAAAAAAAAAACAGGCCAAAAAAAAGGGGAAAAACAAATTAATGCCGTTTGACGTGAGCCACGCCTGGGGCGCCCACGGCCACGGCCCCCGGCTCCTCAGGGGAGACTCATGGGGGAGGGGGTAAACTGGGGAAGGAGGAGCAGCCCCTGGTCTCTGCCCACCTGGCGGCCTGCCCTCCAAGGCCACGGCAATTCTGTCTAGGCCAGCACTTAATGATGCCGTATTGGCCTGGATAGCCTGGGTGAGGGCACTCACATCCTGCCCAACGCCTGCTGTTGTGGTCTGCAGGTCGTTTAGGCAGTTTGTAAGAGCCCGGGAGTGGCAGTCCAGGTCCCCAAGCGTATCCTTTATGGAGGACAGGCTCTCCTCCATCCGCCCCAAGGTCTGGCTGACCTCTCCCAGCTGGCGGGTCTGAAGGAACTGGTCCTTTCTCAGAGTGGCGGGCAGGAGATCGGCCAGCCCCCTGGTCTTCTGGGTCGCCTTCCTGCTTCCAGCTGAGGCTTGTGGCCGGGGAGAAGGGGAGGCCCTTGGGAGAGGAGCTCTGTTGGGGGAGGAGTGGGGGGGCTACCCCTTATGGAGGGCTGGCTGCTGCCAGCCAGAGGGGAAGAGTCCTCCAAAAACAAAAGTCCAGTGCCTGACATGGACTCCTCCTCCTCAAACTCCTCCTCCTCAACCTCCTCCTCTTCAACCTCCTCCGAGGACTCCGGCCTTGTCGGGGGGTCCTCATCAGGCTGGGATGGTGCGGTCAGCCCAGATGGCCCAGCACCCTCCTGCTCATCTGTTGATGACACAAAACATTCACAGGTTGGAGGATCCACACACTTGCCACATATTCCCTTTCACCCCCTCCCCCGCACATGCTACACACCTGATGGGGCCAAAAAACCTTACCTGGCATCACGCCTTCATGACTTGAGTCATAGCCGAGCAGGCCCTCCACTTCTTGCCTATGAAAGGTCTGGGCCACCGCACGCTCCTCCGCTGTCAGCCTAACAGGGCATAGTGGGCCCCTTCCTGTGCCCCTGGCATGGGCTAGCATTTTGGCCAGCTTTTTTTTGACAAGACGCCGGAGGTCATTGATTTTCTTTTCAATCCCCGACCGTGTCCGGGTCTCCCCCCCCCCCCGATGCATTCACCTGGTCAGTAGTCCTGTCCAAAATCTCTCTCCTCCTGGCCTGGGTGGTGTTGGCACTGTCCGGGCCGTGGAGGTAACGCCCATAATCGGAAATGGCCCGGGCAAGAATTTGTTTCTCCCCCAAGGTACTCAGACAAAAACTCACTCCCAAACAGTCA
The DNA here is from genome assembly GCA_029574335.1 of Rana kukunoris. Taxonomy (NCBI): domain Eukaryota; kingdom Metazoa; phylum Chordata; class Amphibia; order Anura; family Ranidae; genus Rana; species Rana kukunoris. The sequence continues at coordinate 75,219,758 of CM056054.1, read as the reverse complement.
GCAAAAATCAGTCACAAAAACAAGCAGCAAAAATCAAGCAAGAAAACAAGCAGGAAAAATCAAGCAAGAAAATAAACGAACAAAAAACTAACAACCAAAAAGTCTCACAAGCAGTCACCAAAAATCACTTACAAATATCTTCTAACAAACACAAGATCACACAGTCCACAAATATCACAAAGACAAACCACAACGCAACAACAGAACACAAGCACCTTGTTGTATAGGGAGGCATACAAAGTAATGTACTTTTGCAAAAGAAAGGGCATTTGTGTCTGTCTATTAATGCTGTCTGCGTAGGTCATGATTTTGCCCTAGTCCACTTACAATTTCACTGATTGCGCTGTTCCCGAGTTGTGAGCATGCGCACAGAGGTGCTGACATGGTCTGCTTCAAGCGCGCATGCGCGAGCCGGCTGGTCCTTCATTTGCATGGGGTCACGGCTCATTTCAATGTAACACGCCCACGTCCTTCCCAATTTGGATTACTCCGCCTTGCGCCTCAGAAATAACGTTGCGCAGGCGCTATTTTCTGCGTAAAAGCAACGAGAATAGGGTGATTGCGCCGCTACATTGTGCCAGTCTAATGTAAAGGCGGTGCGCTACGCCGATCCAATAATGCGCAGATGTACCTGAATCTGGCCCTACGTTTTGAAAAATGACACAAAAAATTCAAGCATGTTCGAATTTTTTTTTGGTTGTTTTTTTGAAGACATAAAACATTGTTTTGCCCACACACGGTCATTTTAAATGATGTTTTTGAAAACGTAGATTTTTTTCATCACAAAAAAATTATCATGTGTACGCAGCATAAGTTAGAAGGTCTGTTTGTTTTGAGAAGGAATCACTGTGCTAAAGTAAACGCTAGTTTGTTTACACAAGTCCGTGAAGCCACATAAAGCTATTCACTAATGCCGCGTACACACGATCATTTTTTTTGATAAAAAAAAAAAACGACGTTTTCAAAATTGTCATTTTAAAATCACCGTGTGTGGGCAAAACGTCGAACATGCTTGAATTTTTTGTGTCGTTTTATTTACTTACTTTACAACTAAACACACAGGTGTGTAACTTTAGTTTGGTGTTTATGCAGATCTACAGCTTATAAGGTAATTCCCCCAATGCAAGAGGTTCATGCGTGCTGGTGAAGCTGCCCCAGCATCTTATGTCGCGGCCAATCGCAAGGATTTGATGCCGCAAGAGAAATTAAGAATGTCAGGGACAACTAGAAGGGAATTGTTCACCAACCCGACCAGGTCTGGGCATGGTTTCCTGCATGTACAAGATGGGGGGGGGCTTCAGCTTATGATACGATTGAACAATTCTCATCCATTGTGTATGGGCTGTTTTTTTATTTTTATGTAACTGTTGAAGCTACAAGGAAGTTCCCACAGTCCAAGGGGGGTTTCTGGGAATTCATAAGTAAAGATTGTTATACCTGGATCGGGGATACTGGTGACAGAGTTCCAGGCCCATATGGAAAAGGTTTAGATCCCTGCAAGGCAAGGCCGGAGCTATAGCTAAGTAAAGGTTGGGAGTCTTTTGAAGGGTCTGGGAAACTTTGGGGATTTCATTTTTATTTTACAGCGGATCGTGGTTAAAGGAAGTGGGAATATATATACTCATGTCATTTTTATTTCTATTCTTTCTGTCGTGATGAGTGCTCCTGTTGCCTGATTGGAACTGTGACCAGAGCCCGAGCAGATGACCACATCTTCCTTGATGAGACGCCCCGAAGCCAGACCCACGTACAAAACAAAGGATCCCAGACCAATCAGCGATTACTACAGCTCACCATGTCGTGTCCTTCTTATAAGTCATGCTCCTGAAGAACAGAGTATACATGTCAAGCCGTGTTTTCCTTTTTATGGACTCGTATGTGTAGCGCTACCCCATTCAGGAGCCGCTGAGTATAAGTGGGATCGGCGTGTTGTGTTACCTGACAGGTGTCTAGGGGTGATACTTGTGAGTTGAGGAGAAGAGAGCGAATGTCGTCTTTAGTTGGATTTTATTCAATGCTTTATTCCAAGGCCCAACATGGCCTTCATCAACATAGTATAGGATAGGAACAGGTTGATGAGGAGAGGGAGAGAGAGAGCTTTGAGTATCAGGCCTTGGATATTGCAAAGTGAGAGAGCAATCTTACTCTCAGTAGTAATGAGCTCAGTTCGTTCCCACTCCAATTGGACAGGTCTCTGCCACAGGCCTGGCAGCTGGAACGCCACTTGCAAACACTGGGAGGACCAGGCCTCTGCCATAGGCCTGGCTCGGGCCTCTGCCACAGACCTAGTAGTTGAATGAGCATGAAATTTAAGTCAGCGAGTCCTCCCAATAAATTTAGTTAGAGTCATAGGATGCCCGATGGTTCGTTCAAGCCCTTTTGGATCACCTGCCTCCGGGTTCTCCTCCCCACCATACAGCTTCCAGCCTGGGGTCCTTTCAGAAAAGGTTTGGGACCCAGCAGCTTCTGGGATCCCTCTCCACGTTAGAGTGAAGCTCCGCATAGTGCGCAACTTCGGCAAGGTAAGCCATGGTTGCGAGGTCCGTGGATGCGTGCACCCTAAAGGTGGATGCCGCACCTGGAACTCAGACCCCGCAGAAAGCAAGAACGGCCCTCAGGCCAAGGCGGCTTCCCCAGATATAGCCTCCCTCAGCATGCCCCGGCGAGGGAACCAACCCCTCTGATTGGCTTCTGAGGAAAACGAGTCCGCCAGAACCCCTCTAGCGCCAACTGCCACCCAGGGGTGAACACACACCCCTGGAGCGCAGACCGGCCCACAGGATAGTTCTGGAATTGGCAGCAGCCCAATTTTACAAATTGCGAATGGGAGCCATGTAACTCTCCTATTCCTCACTAACTTTAGCGTAACGCCCCCACAAAAAACAAGGGGGCACTACATATGGACTGTAAGGACTGATTAATTTCCAGGTGTAAGAAAACTATCAAGATTCGAGGGACAAGTGGTAGCGTATGACAAAAAGGGACGAGCTGTTGTGGAAATGTCATGAAGATGTAAGGACTGATTAACTGTTAACTGACTGTAAGGACTGATTAATTTCCAGGTGTAAGAAAACTATCAAGATTCGAGGGACAAGTGGTAGCGTATGACAAAAAGGGACGAGCTGTTGTGGAAATGTCATGAAGATGTATTTATTATGTACAGTATTATCATAGTGTCACCCAGTGTGAGACTGGTTGTGATAAACTTCTTGATTTGGAGAAGGGTGTTTGCGGAGTGGGGATGTCGGCTGGCGAAAGGGCCCCTGTGTGATGCACAGAAATTCGCCTGTGGGATGCGTCCACTCTGCAAACGCATTGTTAGTTTAGCCGATGTGTGATTTTGTCATCTCTCAGTGCCTGATCAACGTTTTATTATTGCGTGAGCATACACCTGCAGATAAGCGCCCTTCATCAGGAACTGTGTTCATTGGTTATTGTATTATTACTGTATCGTATCGTGTTGTTATTGTATTATTATTGTATTGTATCGTGTTGTTGTTGTATTATATTGTGCTCTATTGTATGTATCTAAATATCCCTGTTAGAAGGGTTATCATGTATTATTACATCCTGTGTTGTCAAATCCATATATGGGCATCTGCTGGGTTGAGCTCACACCCTGTGAGCTCACTTCCTATAGAGGGGGTCACATGGTGTGACATCACCTCCTGCTGGGTTTTCAATAAAACAGCCTGTGAGGGCATCGGCAAACGGCGAACGAGTGATTGCTGGGATGCTGAGCTGATAAGTACAGTCTGATGATGTCTATTGACTTAAATGATGGATTATTTCAACAAGATGAAGTGTGTGCTTAATAGCACAAGGCAAAATGGCTGTGTGTTCTGCATACAACCGACGTTTTAAATGATGAAACAAAACAACGTTTTTCAAACTTAATTTTCCAAAAACGACGTTGCATACACACCATCATTTTTCCAAAATGCTCTAGCAAAGCGTGGTGACGTACACCATGTTCGACGGCACTCTGTTCCATTGAAGCTCCGTCTCATAACTTGCCTCTGAGCATTGCCCACACACCATCACTTTTTATGACATAAACAACGTTTTGAAAAACGACACAAAAAATTCAAACATGTTCGAATTTTTTTTGGTCGTTTTTTTGAAGACATAAAACAACGTTTTGCCCACACACAGTGATTTTAAAAAAATGATCGTGTGTATGCGGCATTAGTCTGATTGTCTTTAGAAAACTATATGCGGGCTTTCTTGTGCATCATCTTTAGAAGAGGCTTCCTTCTAGGACGACAGCCATGCAGACCAATTTGATTTAGTGTGCAGCATATGGTCTGAGCTTTGACATGCTGACCCCCCACCCCTTCAACCTCTGCAGCATGCTGGCAAAGGTTGACATACGTCTATTTCCCAAAGACAACCTCTGGATATGACGCTGAGCATGTGCACTCATCTTCTTTGGTCAACCATGGCGAGGCCTGTTCTGAGTAGAACCTGTCCAGTTAACCACTTGCCTGCAGGTAGCATTGATGGCCAACAATGATAGGCATTGATGGGCAGCAATGATGGGCACTGATAGCCAGCACTGAATGGCATCACTAATGGGCACTGGTTGCTGGCACTGGTGGGCACTAATTGCTGCACTGGTGGGCACTAAATGCTGGCACTGATGCCATCTCTCCTTGCCATATACACTGTCAGTGTGAGGCGATGAGAGCTGATTACCAGCATTTCTGTGTTTGGACACAGCCAATCACATGATTAAAGAGCCGTGGTCACGGCACTTTACAGAGACTGGGGTTGTTCCATGTCCTAGCAACAGGGCACAACCACAATCACCATGCTGCAGCTCGGTTTCAGGGTCTTGTCAATCTCCTTCTAGCCTAGGCCATCTTTATGTAGAGCAACAATTCTTTTTTTTAAGATCCTCAGAGAGTTCTTTGCCATGAGGTGCTATGTTGAACTTCCAGTGACCAGTATGAAAGGGTGAGGGTGATAACACCAAATTTAACACACCTGCTCCCCATTCACCCCTAATATTTTGTAATACTAACAAGTCACATGACATCGGGGTGGGAAAAAGGCTAATTGGGCCCAATTTGGACATTTTCACTTAGTGGTGTACTCACTTTTGTTGCCAGCGGTTTAGACAATAATGGATGTTTGCTGAGTTATTTTGAGGGAATTGCAAATCTACACTGTTATACAAGCTGTACACTCACTACTTTACATGTAATTTGTGTGTTGTCACATGAAAAGATATAATAAAATAATTACAAAAATGTGAGGGGTGTACTTACTTTTGTGAGATACTGTATATATCATTTTTTGTTTGTCATAATATGATTGTATACCAACCTCCCTTTCTATTTTTGCTCTGTTTAACCACTTAAGGACCAGCCTCTGCAGTTATACTGTGGCAGGTTGGCTCCCTGGGCGAATCACTATCATGGTACGACAGCCGCTTTAAGAGCTCTAGAGGTCGCACGCGCTCCCGCAGCACGACGCCGGGCGATGCGCGTGGCTGGAGATCAAAAATTAAAGAGATCTCCGTCCTGTCAGGGGAGGAAGACAGATCTGCTGCTCCTAAAGATTAGGAACAGCGATTGGTCTTCTCCTCCTCATAGTTAAAACACACATTAGGGAACACATTTAACCCCTTGAATGCCCCCTAGTGTTAACCCCTTTCCTGCCAGTGACATTTATACAGTAATCAGTGGCTATTTTTAGCTCTGATCGCTGTATAAATGTCAGTGGCCCCAAAAAAGTGTCAAGTGTCCGATCTGTCCCTCGCAATTTCGCAGTCCCGCTAAACATCGCTGATCGCCACCATTACTAGTAATAAAAAAGCCATAAATCTATCCCGTATTTTGTAGACACTATGGGCCATATTCAGGTACAGTTAGGCTGGCGGATCCAGTGATCCGCCAGCCTAACTGTCACTTTAAGCCGGCGTTTTTGTTTTCTGTAACCAGAAAACAAGAAACGCCGGGTTGAAGTTCCGATGCAAGCAGCGTAAATGAATTTCGCCATCGCATCGTTACTTCAACTTAAAAATGGCGCCGGGGGCGTTCCCGCCGATTTACGCTGTTAATGAGCGGAAATCGGCAATTCACGAGCGAATTCGGGCGCGACGCAGTGACGTTACGACGTTTCCGGAAGCGATACGCGGCGCATAGATAAAGCAACCCCCTAGTGGAGTATCCTATGTTAGGTATAGGCGTCGTCATCGCGTCGAAAAAAAAAAATGGCGTCGCTTGCGTAAAAAGTTCATGAATGGGAATGTGACGTCATTGATGTTCATTCACAGAATTTGGAGAATGCGCACGGGGATGCTTTGACACTCGACGCATGCGCAGTACGTTCGCCGCGGGATCGCACTTAGTTTAAATACTACACGCCCCGTACCCGCCCAATTTGAATTCCGCCGGCTCATTTGCGATACGCTGCCGCAACTTTAGGAGCAAGTGCTTCATGAATGACAGCACTTGCTCCTAAAATTTCGGCAGAGTAACGTAAATGAGAAGCGTTACTCTGGAGCAAAGATGCTCCCATCTACCTGAATCTGGCCCTATGGGCCAGAATCTCAAAGAACTTACACTGGCGTATATGGAGATGCGTGGCGTAAGTGCAAATATGTGCCGTCGTATCTATGCACCGTAGCCACAGAGCTTTTCTAAGCTTGCGCAGCGCAAGCGCATATTTACGCTGGTGGCATCTTAAGCTCCCATTGAATTTGTATTCAAATATGCAAATGAGGGAGATGCGCTGATTCCTGAACCTACGCGCGTTCGGGGCAGGCTACACGCGGTGCGCATAAGACGAATGGCTGGACTAAAGTTACCCCTCATTAAGCAGAGGTAGCTTTGCACCAGACGTGTGCATGTCAGCTGGACAGCAACTACAGCAGCACCATAGCTGAGCAACCACACTTATAGGACAACACATTCATATGCCAACATGCCAGGGGCAGGCATGGTCTTAGCACTACTAGTGTGTGCAGAGGAAGAGGTGCGTAGAAGGAGGGCACGTGAGAGGGCACGGCAGAGGATATACCGAACGCGCATTAGCCTCTTTGGCATGGGTGATTTGGAGGTGTATCGCATCTTCAAATTCAGCCCTGCTGCCATCCTGGAAATTACCACAGCCCTGCATGATGACATCACCAGAAAGACACACCGCTCACATGCACTGCAGCCACTGGTCTAGGTACTGGCAACACTCCATTTCCTTGCCACTGGATCTTTTCAACGTACAAGTGGAGTTGTGGCTGGGATGTCACAAACCAGCATGAGCAGATGTGTGCACCAGGTTGTCCCCGCAATCCTCAGACGCATGTCCCACCACATCATCAGACCCACCACTGAGCATCTGCTGCAGAAGGCAATGCGGGATTTCTGCCGGATTGCCACGCACCATCGGGGCCATTGAGCACAGAGCACATATATCTCAATCGGAAGCATTGGCATTCCATCAACGTACAGGTGATAGCCGATGCCAAATACCTCATATGGCACGTCCGTGCCAAACACCCCGGGTCCAGCCATGACAGCTACATATACCGTCAAAGCCCCATCCCAACAGAATTCGAACAGAATGTGTACAAGGACAGCTGACTGGTTGGTGAGTGACATGGGAGTCAGGCATGGCTGTCCAACCCCCATGATGCAGACATCACGAGGGGCACATGCACGACTAACATCCTCCTGTCTTGTCCGTTCCAGGTGATGCGGCATATGCACTTGGACCCCATCTCATGATTCTATTCCGGGATCCCCAAACCAGAGGAGAGAGAAGATACAATGAACACACATACGTACCCGTGCAGTGGTGGAGCGCACATTTGGCCTCCTGAAGTCCCGTTTCCGATGCCTGGATAAGTCCGGGGGGGCCCTCTTGTATTCCCCCAACTTTGTGTGTCATATCATCGTTGCATGTTGCATGCTGCACAACTACGCCGTGAGAAAGGGCTGGAGATTGACATATGTGATGAACTGACCCCCCAACCACACAGTACCCCCTGCCTGAGGCTACCCCGTCTGCTGATGGTACAGCAGTCAGGAGGTGCCTCGTGGAACGAATCTTTGAACGTTAAACACACACATTAATCATGGCACAAGGAGAATGCACGCATGCACACCACTGTAGTCCCTAGATCACACACCCCACATCCTCATCACATTAGATTAGCACAAGCCCACCATGCAGGACTTGGGAGCAGCAACGCTGCGTCAAGGCCCCAATGATGTTGGTGTCCATTCATACGTCATTAATACGGTTTCGGGGAGAACTTATCACTAACGACCGAGGGTGACACCCCTTACTGCCAGGAGTGCCACCCCCCACAATCACACAACATTCACACTGTAGCCTGCACTACTGACCGTGTGCATATATAAAAAATAAAAAGCTCTTAACCAGAGCAATAACTAAATAAAAAAGCTCTTAACCAGAGCAATAACTAAATACAAAAGCTCTTAACCAGAGCAATAACTAAATAAAAAAGCTCTTAACTAGAGTGTAACGGTCACCACCGCTTACGACCTTCCATCCAACCACGACAAGCTTATCTGACACTCCACAATCCTGTATACACGATCCATATCCTTTCCCAGAATAAGACGAGACAGAGCTCCGTTCTTGCTTCCAAAGATATGACAATTTATTAGTATTTTCTCAGCTTCTTATACAGTCTCAAGCATAATGCAGTTAATCACAGGACAATGCAATCTCCACCCCCCTTCACACCATGGGGGGCTTCAATCACACTCTAAAAGGCATTCAGGTAAGCTAACCATGTAGACCGGTCGGCACCGTATTTTCAATAGTGTTCAATTAACCTTGAATAGTAACACAGACATCTTTATCACACAATGATTTTTCCTTTTGAATAATACACAATCACAGATAATCTTCACACACAGAAAGGAAACCTCAATCACATTACCTAGACAGACTTATCACACAATGGCAGAGTCTTGTGAGAGTGGGTGTCTTTACAGTGGATAGCCAACACCTTAAGATATTTCAATAGCTTATTAGAGAATAAGGGGGGATATGATCAACATGTACAAATACATAAGAGGTCCATATAGTGAACTTGGTGTTGAGTTATTCACTTTAAGGTCAACACTGAGGACAAGGGGGCACTCTTTACGTCTGGAGGAAAAGAGATTTCACCTCCAAATACGGAAAGGTTTCTTCACAGTAAGAGCTGTGAAAATGTGGAACAGACTCCCTCCAGAGGTGTTTCTGGCCAGCTCAGTAGATTGCTTTAAGAGAGGCCTGGATTCTTTCCTAAATGCACATAATATAACTGAGTACTAAGTTTTGTAGGTAAAGTTGATCCGGGGTAATTCCGATTGCCTCTCGGGGGATCAGGAAAGAATTTTTTCCCCTCCGGTAGCAAACTGGATCATCGCTCTGTTGGGGTTTTTTGCCTTCCTCTGGATCAACTGTGGGTATGGAGTTGGGTGTATGGGATGTACTGTGTTTTATTTTGTTTTATTTTTATATTTTTTTATGGTTGAACTGGATGGACTTGTGTCTTTTTTCAACCTGACTAACTATGTAACTATGTATACAAAAGGTATGACTCACTGGCTGACCTGGTCATGTCATCATCACTCCTTGTGATATCTCAGTCCAGAAATATGAAGTATTAATAATGTCCCATCACATGTAATATATGAATTATGATTCACTATAAGCCCCCCTACACCCAAAAGGGCACAGGGTGGATTTCGACCCAAGAGTTATTGTTGCTGCTGGCACAGGAGTATCTCTCATCCTTCCAACGTCTCTGGGTGTCACGGGCCATTCTGTTACATCTCTCCACTTTCGGTGGGAGACGGACACTGGTGGTAACCCCAAACGGGTTGACTCCGAAGTCCGTCAGTAGTTCCCATTCTCCAATGCTGGTATCCATACTGTACCCCAAATAAATGGCTCCAAACTGAGCATTACTCACCCCGCCAACCTCTGCCTCTCTCAGAGAACACGCCTGCCGCTGGGGAGAAGGCAAGGTAGCTGGGCTCAGCCCATCATGCTGTTGGGGGTCTGGGCCAACTGCCCCCCCTTCCTGGGGTATACCAGTGGAGACTGAAGTCTCATCCACTGGTGCTTGGTAAAAAAAATCCCGGTGCTTGCAAAGCAAAGCCGACATCCTCCTGTCCCAGTCCTGTACCATTTTCTGGGGTTGTGCCAGTGGAGACTGAAGTCCCATCCACTACCCCAGGAACCCCCTCTTCTGTTAGTGAGGAGCAGAGGCCTATGACACTCTGCTCTGTTGCCAGCTCTTCCGCTGGGTTGCTGTGAGTGGAGACCACAGTCCCATCCACCACCACAGGGTCCCCCTCTTCCGTTAGTGGAGAGCAGAGGTCCGTGACCCTCTGTTCTGTTGCCAGCTCTTCCGCTGGGTTGCTGTGAGTGGAGACCACAGTCCCATCCACTACCACAGGGTCCCCCTCTTTTGCTAGTTGGGAGCAGAGGCTTGGCGCACCCTGCTCTGTTGCCAGTGATTCAGCTGGGGGTAAAATCTTTACCACCTCAGCTTGTTGCTGGAGAGAGGGGCCAACCGCCCCTGCTCTCTGGAACTCCACACCATCCACTTTGGCTTTAGGGAAGGCAATCTCCGTATTTTCCACTGCCGATTCATCAGCCAGGAGTTCACAGTTGTCATATGAACTTTCCTCATAGTCCCAGGCAATGGGAGCCCCACCCTGCTGCTGAGCCGAGTCTAGCAGCTGTCTGTAGGCAACCTCCAGCTCCCATTCTTGAATGGCCAGAAATTCGAAATCTTCCTGTGACCAGTGGCCTCCCGAGATATTTAATTTTTCCTCTCTGTGCTCCATTATGTCCTCCAAGCGCCACTCCCGATCATCCCCAAAGTCGGGATCACTGGACATCCTCCAATACAACAATCCCAGGCCATCATAGTCATAGCCTTCTGTGGGGCTGTCATCCGCTGACCACGGGCACTCTTGGGCTACATACCACCGGAGGGCTCTGTAGCTCTCATCCAGCTGCATCTCTGCCCGGATCATCCTGCTTAACTCGGCTATCCACTCCTGCTTCGGTTGTTCCCCCAACAACAGCAGTCGTACGTCATACTGCGGCCAGTACCTTGCATAGATGGAGGGCAGGACCTTTCCTTGGTGATGCTGCTCCTGAGCTAACGCTTCCTTCCAGAGTTGGCACCGAATCACATCCGACCATCCCGGCAGGGTCTCCTCTGATACTGGTCCTCTATGCTGTATCCGCATCTCTTGTAACCTTCTTTGGAATTCCTCTTCCATGGAGACTGGTATCTGTACCTCTCCTCTCTCTTTAGTTGGTGCTGCTGTGACTTCAGCTGCCGCTGCACTTCTTTGCTGTCGCAAGGTGGCATCCACAGCCGCTATAACCCGGTCTATGATCTCCGGCGGAGGATTAGGACCATATTGTGCCAGTCCATGTTTAACAGCCCGATCAAAAAATTCTTCCTCGGGTGTCCTGTCTGTTACGCTGGGCCTCTTAGCTCTATTCATTTCGACAAGTTCTGCGATAATGTCCCTTTTCTTACGGTTGCTGGCCGGTCTGCCCCGGCTCTCCAGTAAGTCCATGAGGTAAGAGAGCTTCATCCGTTCATACAGCGTCTCCATTGTCCTGTGTCCTTGTAGCTGTCCTTCTGAAGATGGAATCATCCCACTGCTGTGCCACCAAATGTAACGGTCACCACCGCTTACGACCTTCCATCCAACCACGACAAGCTTATCTGACACTCCACAATCCTGTATACACGATCCATATCCTTTCCCAGAATAAGACGAGACAGCTCCGTTCTTGCTTCCAAAGATATGACAATTTATTAGTATTTTCTCAGCTTCTTATACAGTCTCAAGCATAATGCAGTTAATCACAGGACAATGCAATCTCCACCCCCCTTCACACCATGGGGGGCTTCAATCACACTCTAAAAGGCATTCAGGTAAGCTAACCATGTAGACCGGTCGGCACCGTATTTTCAATAGTGTTCAATTAACCTTGAATAGTAACACAGACATCTTTATCACACAATGATTTTTCCTTTTGAATAATACACAATCACAGATAATCTTCACACACAGAAAGGAAACCTCAATCACATTACCTAGACAGACTTATCACACAATGGCAGAGTCTTGTGAGAGTGGGTGTCTTTACAGTGGATAGCCAACACCTTAAGATATTTCAATAGCCTATTATACAAAAGGTATGACTCACTGGCTGACCTGGTCATGTCATCATGACTCCTTGTGATATCTCAGTCCAGAAATATGAAGTATTAATAATGTCCCATCACATGTAATATATGAATTATGATTCACTATTAGCCACCCTACACCCAAAAGGGCACAGGGTGGATTTCGACCCAAGAGTTATTGTTGCTGCTGGCACAGGAGTATCTCATCCTTCCAACGTCTCTGGGTGTCACGGGCCATTCTGTTACATAGAGCAATAACTAAATAAAAAAGCTCTTAACCAGAGCAAAACTAAATCACTAAATAGATCACTTGCCCCGGCGCGGGCTACGCCTGGTGCACAGGCTCCTGGCCCTCAGTTGCCTGGGGGGAGCCTCAGTTGGGGGAGTGGGGCATCTGGTGGGGGGGTGGGACATCAGGTGGAGGAGCATCCCCAGGTCCCTCCCTGGCTGCCTGTCGGCCCTCCAATGCCACAGCTATTCCAGGGAAGCTGTGTGGGCCTCCAGGGAAGCTGTCTGGGCCTGTACATCCATTCTTAGGCCCTTGACCTCCCCCACTAGTTCAGATGTTGTCGCCTGCAGCTCCCCGAGGCTGGTGACCATTGCAGCGCTGTTTCCAGCCACATCCTGGAGCGCATCTAGTAATGGACCCAAGGAGGCCAGGCTGTCAGCTAGGCGCCTCAACTCCACCACTACTTCGCCCATATGGCAGCTCTGCCAGTCCTGCTGCTTGACCAGATTTTCTTTTAGGAATTCGGGCGCACCCCTTGTTTTTCGGGTCGTCTTCCTGGGGACAAGAGTGGCTGGGGCCCTTGCATAGGGGGATGATCTTGAGGGGCTGGAGATGAGGGGGATGGAACAGGAGGGACTGGAGAAGATGGGGGTGGACCCTGAGGGGCTGGAGAAGATGGCCACTTCCCTCCACCAAGGCCTCTTGGCTTCCAAGGGGGTCATCCAGAGGAACAGAATGCTCGGGGGATGATATCGGATGGCCACTTGCAGCATCGAAAGGCCCCGCTCCCTCCTGCACATCTGTAGATGACACAAAACATGTTGGTGGACCCACACACTTGTCACATGTTCCCTTACACCCACCCCCCCCCCCCCCCACACATGCTACACAACACATAGTAGATAAAACACACTTACCTGTCCTCAACTCTGGCTCACCTGTGTCGTAGCCCCCAACTCCCTCTACCTGCTCCCTCTGAAGGTAGCGGGCAACCACTTTCTCCTCCTCAGTCAGCCGCCGGATCGCACAGGGTGGTCCCCCTCCAGTGCCCCTGGCATGCCGACTGATCTGAGCCAGCTTGCTCTTCACCAGACGCCGCAGATCGTTCATTTTTTTTGGATGTCCTGGGGGGTCCTGACCTCATGGGATAGGGCATTCACCTGTGCTGCAATCCTCATGAGGATCTCATCCCTCTTAGACCTGCTGGTGCTGGCACTATCTGCACCATGGAGGCGAGCATCATACTTCTCCATTGCAGCTATAACGATTGCCCTCTCATCTGGGGAGAAGTTTTCCTTCCGTCTCTCCTTCCTGGATGCAGGCATGACAAAGTTGAAACAGCAAAAGAGCATACACCTCCACCAACAAAATAAATGGTGTACCTTTGCGCTCGACGGGCGCATGTGTTGACGCTTTTATGCACTGGGCCGGCCCATCTCAGGGCGGATTACACCCGATGTTGTTTTGCGCATGCGCAGAGGGGCGGGGCACATGCGGCGTATGCTCCGTTCATTCCGGAATTCATTTGCATGGGGCCACGCTTCATTTGAATGGATCACGCCCACTTCCCTCCTACCTTCACTTGCACAGGCTTACGCCGACACATTTACGTTGCAATTGCGCAACGTAGGACACATGTGCTCTGGGAATATGGGACTTGTCTCTCTAAGTTATCTTGGCGTAACGCATCTGAGATGCGCTACACCTGCATAAATATGCGCCGATCTACGAGAATCTGGCCCCATAACTTTTGTGCAAACCATCAATATACAGTTATTGCAATTTTTTTTTTTAACAAAAATATGTAGAAGAATATTTGTAGTCAGAGTCTACACCGAGGAATGCGACACCCTAACTACCCAGGCCTGAGGTGTGCCATTAGCCTCGCTGGACAGTACGCCTATAAGTGGGCATACCCTGAAGTAATTATAAAGAAATGAATGAAGAAAATGATAACATGAAAAAAGGGGGAACGGGTGGGTACCCAGAAACCTCACCGACGTCGGAGATTAGAGGGGAGGAGGGATAAATAGCCCTCCGACTCCTCCTACAAACTCAGGCAGGCCTACGGCCCCGCCTTCCACTTGTAGTCAGAGTCTACACCGAGGAATGCGACACCCTAACTACCCAGGCCTGAGGTGTGCCATTAGCCTCGCTGGACAGTACGCCTATAAGTGGGCAAAAAGAGGTGTGATAAATGAGTGGAAGAATTATCTGTCTGGTAGAAAAAGCACGCACTGACAGTCTCAAGAACGGACCCGATAAGCATCCGTTACGACAGCAGAAAACCAGCGTCCCAAGAACCGATGATTGGAAGGAACCCCGAAACCAAACGACTGTCCCGTGCCTGACAGACTAAGCCTCCCTCCAAAAAGCACAGACATGGGAAAAATTGCTGGTGGCGAGAGGATACGTGGGGGAATGGAACAAGGGCCGCCCTGAGGAGCCCTGTGAAAGCAACACCATCCAATAGGACGCAAGACCAGTAACCCATGTCAAACACCCACAACCCCTGGCCTAACTATCCATACCTGGTACGGGGACGTGAGAGGGAGAGATGCCAAAAATGGACAAACTGATAGGAGGGAAGGGGTTTGAGAGCCGGCTAACCGAAAGATGAGCTGCTGATGTTAATGGACGAGGCCAACACGCAGTAGCGATATGCAACGATACAGAGACAGAACCAGACATGGCATGACACGACCTACCCGAGTAACTGGGACCCCCCCCCCCCCCTATCAACAGGCTGGGAAATGGACAAAGAGCCTGGACTGATGGACCCGCCCCGACGATCTGGCAACCTATGATCAAGAGAACAGCCCCAAAGATAAGAAGCAACGACTCCATGGATGAGAACCCTAATAAAATTGTCCTAGCCGGAACGGCCAGAACACGCTCAATGCTGGTATGTGAAGCAGCTGGGATGGAATTGGACACAAACTGAAACGTACCGCCTACCCTGCTGCGGCCGGAAAAAGGAAACCCCTTGTTGACTTACCGCTCTGCTGAGACAAGTACGGACCAACCCCTGAGTGAAGGCGTACTGCCATGCTCTGCACCCCCACGTGGAGCAGCCGGGATGCACCAGAATGTGTCGCCCCCGAAACTTCCCGCACGCCCAACCCTAGAAAAACCGAAAGAAAAAGACAACAGACAACAAAACATGAGACACCCCCCCCCCCCCCCCCCGCCACTGTAGCTGCCTGGGGCAAAGATGTGAGCAGAAATGACCAGACCTCAGCGCGTGAATGAACCTGGCGACAGATCCCACCCAAGTGTATGTGATAAGTGTAAGCAGTAAGCGAGCCCGAGTAATCTGCCGCGCAGACAGGTAATTAAAAACGAAACACTCAAGGCGATGTACCCACAGACCGTGGTGGGTAGATGTATAGGCGTGAGAATGAATGTGCACGTATGACGTATGTTATACAGGCGAGAAGATTGTGGTCAACAATCATTTAAAAAACGAAACCTCAGCCCGTATGGATCTGTAGACGTGACAGATCCTGAGATGCGCACCCTGGCTAACTATACCCGAAAAAACGGTATGACGAGACAAAGAAAACAAATAAAGCTACAAGGCTGTTTGTGTGCTGTGACTGCATAGCACCGACAAGCTATGTGACCAAATCACGCTGGAGTAGGACCCCCAACAGAAACACAAACCCCTCTGTGCCTACCCAAGTATGAAGACATGGCAGTGACGGAGGGTCCCCAGCATGTCAAAGAACCCGACGACCCCCCCGTGAATAACGTGAGTGAGCGCAAGTGACCTGCTGCACAGCAGAACACTGAGGACCCGTGTACCCACAGACCGTGGTGGGTAGTCCTGCCCATGAAATGAAACCCAATGCATAGTAAGACGTGACATGACAGGCGAGAAGTTTGAGGTGAACAATCATCTGGAAAACGAAAACCTCAGCCCGAATGGATCTGCAGATATGCCCGACCCCGAGATGCGAGCCCTAGCCAACCGGACCAGGAAAGCATCCTATGAAAAATAATGAGACATGGAAACGAACAAAGCTAGAACGGCCACTGGTGCAAGCTGAACCTGCGTGACGACAGAAACACACCATGACAGAAACAGAAACACGCCATGACAGAAACACGCCATGACAGAAACACGCCATGACAGAAACATGCCGAACATGATGCTGACAGAAACATGCAACTGATGAAACCGCTATGACAGAACATACTACTGAAAGCAGAAAACATACTGCTGACAGAAACCGCTATGACAGAAAACATACTGCTGACAGAAACCGCTATGACAGAAAACATACTGCTGACAGAACGCTATGACAGAAAACATACTGCTGACAGAACGCTATGACAGAAAACATACTGCTGACAGAAACCGCTATGACAGAAACATACTGCTGACAGAACTGCTATGACAGAAAACATACTGCTGACAGAAACCGCTATGACAGAAAACATACTGCTGACAGAACTGCTATGACAGAAAACATACTGCTGACAGAAACCGCTATGACAGAAAACATACTGCTGACAGAACGCTATGACAGAAAACATACTGCTGACAGAACGCTATGACAGAAAACATACTGCTGACAGAAACCGCTATGACAGAAAACATACTGCTGACAGAAACCGCTATGACAGAAACATACTGCTGACAGAACCGCTATGACAGAAAACATACTGCTGACAGAAACCGCTATGACAGAAAACATACTGCTGACAGAAACCGCTATGACAGAAACATACTGCTGACAGAACGCTATGACAGAAAAAATACTGCTGACAGAACGCTATGACAGAAAACATACTGCTGACAGAAACCGCTATGACAGAAAACATACTGCTGACAGAAACCGCTACGACAGAAACATACTGCTGACAGAACGCCAGTGGCGGCTGGTGCTCAACATTTTTGGGGGGGCGCAAACGAAACAAAAGAAACATTGCAGCCTCACTGTGCCCATCACATGCAGCCACTGTGCCATCAATTGTCACCACTGTGCCATGCCATCAAACGCCACCACTGTGCCATCAATTGTCACCACTGTGCCATGCCATCAAACGCCACCACTGTGCCATCAATTGTCACCACTGTGCCATGCCATCAAATGTCACCACTGTGCCATCAATTGTCACCACTGTGCCATGCCATCAAACACAGCCACTGTGCCATCAATTGTCACCACTGTGCCATGCCATCAAACGCAGTCACTGTGCCATCAATTGTCACCACTGTGCCATGCCACCAAATGCAGCCACCGTGCCATCAATTTTCACCACTGTGCCATGCCATCAAACACAGCAACTGTGCCATCAATTGTCACCACTGTGCCATGCCATCAAACACAGCAACTGTGCCATCAATTGTCACCGGTGTGCCATGCCACCAAATGCAGCCACTGTGCCATCAATTGTCACCACTGTGCCATGCAACACAGCAACTGTGCCATCAATTGTCACCACTGTGCCATGCAACACAGCCACTGTGTCATCAATTGTCACCACTGTGCCATGCCATCAAATGCCACCACTGTGCCATCAATTGTCACCACTGTGCCATGCCATCAAACACAGCCACTGTGCCATCAATTGTCACCACTGTGCCATGCAACACAGCAACTGTGCCATCAATTGTCACCACTGTGCCATGCCACCAAATGCAGCCACTGTGCCATCAATTGTCACCACTGTGGCATGCCATCAAACACAGAAACTGTGCCATCAATTGTCACCACTGTGCCATGCCACCAAATGCAGCCACTGTGCCATCAATTGTCACCACTGTGCCATGCCATCAAACGCCACCACTGTGCCATCAATTGTCACCACTGTGCCATGCCATCAAATGTCACCACTGTGCCATCAATTGTCACCACTGTGCCATGCCATCAAACACAGCCACTGTGCCATCAATTGTCACCACTGTGCCATGCCATCAAACGCAGTCACTTTGCCATCAATTGTCACCACTGTGCCATGCCACCAAATGCAGCCACCGTGCCATCAATTGTCACCACTGTGCCATGCCATCAAACACAGCAACTGTGCCATCAATTGTCACCAGTGTGCCATGCCACCAAATGCAGCCACTGTGCCATCAATTGTCACCACTGTGCCATGCAACACAGCAACTGTGCCATCAATTATCACCACTGTGCCATGCAACACAGCCACTGTGTCATCAATTGTCACCACTGTGCCATGTCATCAAACGCCACCACTGTGCCATCAATTGTCACCACTGTGCCATGCAATTAAACGCCACCACTGTGCCATCAATTGTCACCACTGTGCCATGCCATCAAACACAGCCACTGTGCCATCAATTGTCACCACTGTGCCATGCCATCAAACACAGCCACTGTGCCATCAATTGTCACCACTGTGCCATGCAACACAGCAACTGTGCCATCAATTGTCACCACTGTGCCATGCAACACAGCCACTGTGTCATCAATTGTCACCACTGTGCCATGCCATCAAACGCCACCACTGTGCCATCAATTGTCACCACTGTGCCATGCAATCAAATGCCACCACTGTGCCTACAATTGTCACCACTGTGCCATGCCATCAAACGCCACCACTGTGCCATCAATGTGTCACCACACACTGTGCCATGCCATCAAACACAGCCCTTGTGCCATCAATTGTCACCACTGTGCCATTGTCACCACTGTGCCATGCAGCCCTTGTGCCCATTGTCAACTGTGGCAGCCCTCAAACGCCACCACTGTGCCATCAATTGTCACCACTGTGCCATGCCATCAAACGCCACCACTGTGTGCCATCAATTATCACCACTGCCATGCCATCAAACGCCACCACGGTGCCATGCATTATCACCACTGTGCCATGCCATGCAACTGTGCACTGTGCCATCAATTGTCACCACTGTGCCATGCCATGCCATGCCACCAAATGCAGCCACTGTGCCATAAATTGTCACCAATGTGCCATGCCATCAAACGCCACCACTGTGCCACCACTGTGCCATCAATTGTCACCACTGTGCCATGCCATCAAACGCCACCACTGTGCCATCAATTGTCACCACTGTGCCATGCAGCAAACACAGCCACTGTGCCATCAATTGTCACCACTGTGCCATGCCATCAAATGCAGTCACTGTGCCATCAATTGTCACCACTGTGCCATGCCACCAAATGCAGCACTGTGCCAATGTGTCACCACTTGTCACGGTGCCACGGTGCCATGCCATCAAACACAGCAACTGTGCCATCAATTGTCACCACTGTGCCATGCCATCAAACACACACAGCAACTGTGCCATCAATTGTCACCACTGTGCCATGCCACCAAATGCAACCACTGTGCCATCAATTGTCACCACTGTGCCATGCCATCAAACACAGCAACTGTGCCATCAATTGTCACCACTGTGCCATGCCACCAAAAGCAGCCACTGTGCCATCAAACGCCACCACTGTGCCATCAATTGTCACCACTGTGCCATGCCAAACGCCACCACTGTGCCATCAATTGTCACCACTGTGCCATGCCATCAAACGCCACCACTGTGCCATCAATTGTTCACCACTGTGCCATGCCACCAAATGCAGCCACTGTGCCATCATTTGTCACCACTGTGCCATCAATTGTCACCACTGTGCCATGCAACACAGCAACTGTGCCATCAATTGTCACCACTGTGCCATGCCACCAAATGCAGCCACTGTGCCATCAAACGCCACCACTGTGCCATCAATTGTCACCACTGTGCCATGCCATCAAACGCCACCACTGTGCCATCAATTGTCACCACTGTGCCATGCCATCAAACGCCACCACTGTGCCATCAATTGTCACCACTGTGCCATGCCATCAAATGCAGTCACTGTGCCATCAATTGTCACCATTGTGCCATGCCATCAAATGCAGTCACTGTGCCATGCCATCATATGGAGTCACTGTGCCATCAGTTGTCACCACTGTGCCATGCCATCATATGGAGTCACTGTGTCATCAATTGTCACCACTGTGCCATGCCATTATATGGAGTCACTGTGTCATCAAGTGTCACCACTGTGCCCTTTAATTGTCACCACTGTGCCCCATGCCACTGTGCTCATTGTCGCCTCTGTGTTCTTTGTCACTACTGTGCCCCATGCTGCCACTGTGCCCCATGCTGCCACTGTGCCCCATGCTGCCCCTTTCCCTGTTAAAAAAAAACACTTACCTGACGCTTCCATGTCCTCCCTCGATGTCTTCTGCCGCCGTGGAGAAGCTTCAGCCAATCAGGTTCCTGATAACCAGAATCCAGGAATTTGATTGGCTGAAACGGCTGTCAGTCTAATGCAAGGACCGCAGATTGCCTGCGCTCCGAGCATAGACTTCCGGGAGCCGGAGGGCGGTACTGGAAAAGCCTATCAGAGCCACTGGCTTTGATAGGCAGTTCCCCTCAGCCAACCAGCTGCCGCTATTCAGGTAACCGGCGCCCTATGTCCGGTTATAGGAATAGACCAGGCAGCTGGCAACAACACACGTTCAATGCATTGAAGTGTGTTATTTGCGAGAGGGAGTGGCGCTGCAGCACTGCAGCGCCCTCTATAGACGGCCGCCAGAACTTTGGCTAAAATGTCAAAATGACATTTTAGTCGAATAAAAGTTCTTAAAGGGCCCGTTTTTTTTTTTGTGACTGCGGGAGGGGGGGCGGCGCCCGTGCGTCCATATGGGCGGGCCGCCACTGCAGAATGCTATGACAGAAAACATACTGTTGACAGAAACGCTATGACAGAAAACATACTGCTGACAGAACCGCTATGACAGAAAACATACTGCTGACAGAACGCTATGACAGAAAACATACTGCTGATTGAACCGCTATGACAGAAAACATACTGCTGACAGAAACCGCTATGACAGAAAACATACTGCTGACAGAAACCGCTATGACAGAAACATACTGCTGACAGAACGCTATGACAGAAAACATACTGCTGACAGAAACCGCTATGACAGAAACATACTGCTGACAGAACGCTATGACAGAAAACATACTGCTGACAGAAACCGCTATGACAGAAAACATACTGCTGACAGAAACCGCTATGACAGAAACATACTGCTGACAGAACGCTATGACAGAAAACATACTGCTGACAGAAACCGCTATGACAGAAACATACTGCTGACAGAACGCTATGACAGAAAACATACTGCTGACAGAAACCGCTATGACAGAAAACATACTGCTGACAGAAACCGCTATGACAGAAACATACTGCTGACAGAACGCCATGTCAGCAACATACTGCTGACAGAACGCTATGACAGAAACATACTGCTGACAGAACGCTATGACAGAAACATACTGCTGACAGAACCGCTATGACAGAACATACTGCTGACAGAAATGGCTATGACAGAAAACATACTGCTGACAGAAATGGCTATGACAGAAAACAATACTGCTGACCGAAATGGCTATGACAGAAAACATACTGCTGACAGAAATGGCTATGACAGAAAACATACTGCTGACAGAAATGGCTATGACAGAAAACATACTGCTGACAGAAATGGCTATGACAGAAAACATACTGCTGACAGAAATGGCTATGACAGAAAACAATACTGCTGACAGAACCGCTATGACAGAAAACATACCGCTGACCGAACCGCTATGACAGAAACATACAATTGATGAAACCGCTATGACAGAACATACTGACAGAAAGCGCCATGACGGAAACATGCTACTGACAGACAACCGCTAAGCAATGAACAACGTGAGGCAAGAACAAGCCATGATATCCCACCAACCGGCCCCCCCCCCTTCTGGACTGCACCCCCTCGCCTAGAACCGTGCCCCCCAAGGAAGCCTGACTATCATGAAAGACTCCCCCCCCCCCTCATGGGGCCATGCCAGGGCACGTCCAGGCCTGGCAACCATACCTGGAATTCCTAGGGAACCTGGTGACAGGAAGAACCAGGACCAAGGGTGTCCACTTACTCCATGCCCCGGGAAGGATGAACCGCTGAGAGGGCATACCCCCCCCCCTGCCTGAGTGAGGCATCCCGTGCGTCTGGACCAGCCATGCCAGCACCATGGGAACCAGAGAGTTTAATCATCACCAGCATCAAACTCCTGGCCGACCGTGCTGCCACTCTGGGCTCTGGGAGAAACAGCGGCGGGTCCTACGCTGATGCAGGATAGAGCCCTAGCAGTGGCAAACAGGATGGGTGTATGGACGGACACCCCCCCCCCCCCCCGCGCGAGCATCGGGAGAAGCAGGCGGGCGGCCTCCTCAATGCTAGATGGAGCCCCGGCAGCGCAGGTGGGCGGGTGGATGTACGGCCCCCCTCGCCCGGCGCGAGCACCGGGAGAAGCGGGCGGCCCCACCAATGCCAAATGCAGCCTTGCAGCATGTGACGGATGGATGACAGCCCCCCTCTCCCGGGGTTAACAAAGTGCTGCACAGTGGTGGATGACTGGCGAGAGCACCGGGAGTGTGAGCGGCCGACCCCCCCCCCCCACAGCTCGGCATGAGCACCGGAAAAAAGGGGTCGCAAAGCAGACTCCAACCAAAGTGGACCTGTCCAGGGGGGGGGGGAGGGATAGCGCCCCTGACTCACACTCGAAGCATCCAGCATGCGCAAGATAATGGTAGGTAGGTAGCAGGTGGTCCCCTCATGATGATACCCGGCGTGCACCCCGAAAGAGCGGGTGGCCCCCTGCCATAGCCCGCATGAGCACGAGGAACGAAGGTAGGCAGGTAGCTGGCAGCCGTCCTGCCAGAAACCGTAAGTGACGCGGCTACCCAGAAACCCCACCGACGTCGGAGATTAGAGGATTAGAGGGGAGGAGGGATAAATAGCCCTCCGACTCCTCCTACAAACTCAGGCAGGCCTACGGCCCCGCCTTCCACATATTGGCATTTTTTTGGGATATTTATTATAGCAAATAGCTCTTTTTTTGTTTATAATGCAACAAAAACTGCAGAGGTGATCAAATATCACCAAAAGAAAGCTCTATTCATGGGGGGAAAAAAGGACGTTTTGGTTCTTCGCCGCATGACCGCACAATTGTCAGTTAAAGCGATGCAGTGCCATATCGAAAAATGGCCTGGTCCTTAACCAGTTGCTGACCGCCGCACAATGATATACGTTGACGCTATGGCACGGGCATAAATATATATATATATATATATATATATATATATACGTTCCTTCCTGCCTCCCATTGGGTGGGGGGCACGATCGGCGGTCAGAATTCTTCCAGGAGTAATCCATGATGAGCAGAGGCATCGGGAGGGGGTGGCTAGGGGGGGCTGGACCCCCGAATGTGACCCCGAAAAGCCTAGAGTCTCATGCTGGTCGGTCTCCATTGATAGCCCCGAGTGAGCGGTGGGCACCGGGACCGATCTGATTCTGAGCACCGCCGAATGTGGCCGAGTGCGGCTGAGTGCCATAGCAGGTCCCGCCTTCTGGAGCCTGCGCAACGCCTATGATGGACATCCCACTGGTCCAATGCCGGGACCACGGGATGTTTGACATCCATCATAGGTGCTGCAGGCTCCAAAAGGTGGGAATTACAATGCGGCCACCATGCTACATCCCCACTCCGTGCTCAGGCGGCTCTCCTCTTCTATCCTCCCCTCCTCGGCTCTCCACCCCCCGAGGCTCCTCGGCTCTCCTCCCCACCAGGCTCCTTGGCTCTCCTTCCCACCAGGCTCCTCGGCTCTCCTCCCCACCAGGCTCCTTGGCTATTATCTCCTCCTTGGCTCTCCTCTTTTCATGTAAACAAAAAGTGTCAGAAAGGGCTTTGTCTTCAAGTGGTTAGAAGAGTGGATGATGTGTGACATAAGCGTCTAAATATTGTTCATAAAATGCCAGGACAGTTCTAAAACCCCAAATGACCCCATTTTGGAAAGTAGACACCCCAAGCTATCTGCTGAGAGGCATGTGAAGTCCATGGAATATTTTATATTTTGATACAAGTTGCGGAAAAAAATTGGATTTTATGCTCACCGTAAAATCCCTTTCTCTGAGTTCATGGATGGACACAGCCTTAATCTTGACATAGTGGGATAGCCTATCTTTAGGAGTGACTAGACAGAAAGTTTTAACTTCAAAGCGGAACTGCCCCACCCAGGGTGCGGTCCCACTGACTATATCCTCTCAGCCTGCACCAAGCAGTTCAGTTCGTAGCAAACAGTACAAACTTAAAAAAAAAAAAAAGAGAGGGGTGGGTGCTGTGTCAATCCATGAACTCAGAGAAAGAGATACGGTGAGCATAAAATCCTATTTTCTCTTTCGTTCATGGATGGACACAGCCTTAATCTTGACATAGTGGGACGTCCCAAAGCAGAGTCAAAATGAGGGGTGGGAACAGCATAAAAATAAACTTCACCCCAAAACAGAGCTCCTCAACTGAGGAGTTGTAACTCTAAACAGCCGCCTGCAAAACTTGCGGCCGAAGATGCATCCGAAGATGCACTCACATCAACTTGTTAAGTTTAGTGAAAGTGTGACCGGGCGACCAGGTCGCCGCCTTACACACCTGGGAAACAGACACTTGATGTCAGAAAGCCCAAGAGGCACCATTGCCCTTTATGGCATAAGCCTGATCAGGATCTGTCGGGTCCACCTCGAAATAGTGGCCGAAGAGACCGATGGGCCCTTTTTGGGACCAGCCACTGAAACAAACAGTGAGTCTAAACGGAGCAGTAACAGACAAGTATATTCTTGGAGCTCGGACAACGTCCAAGGGTTGTCACGCCGTCTCCTTAGGATTCGATGGATGAGGACACAAGTATGGCAGTACAATGTCTTCCTTGAGACGGAAGCCTCGAAATGACCTTAGGAAGAAAAAAGGCTGTGGATGCAGCACCACCTTATCCTTGTGGAAGACCAATAGGGAGCCTTTCATGAAAAGGCTTCCAGCACAGAACCCGTCTTAACTGACCTAACAGCCACCAAAAGGACCACTTTCTGAGAAAGTGTCAACAAGGGAACTTCTCTAATGTTCTCAAACGGTGGTTCTGAGGTACCTAGAGGTCGTGGCATTAAAGCCATTGACTGTAAAGCAGGATAACCTATGGGACCTTGCGACAGCAGGTCCTCTCGTAGCGGTAGACGCCAAGGTGTGTCTGCTATTCAAATCCCCTTGGAGGTAGTGGAGGACGGACCGGAGGGGCCACTTGCCGAACCCCCTATACAAATGTTCTCACTAGATAGTGAGTTGCCAGGGGTTGCTGAAAGAAAACAGCCAGGGCAGATATCTTAATCGTGCTTAAGCAAGCTTTTTGGTCCACCCTGCGCTGTAAGAACAGCAGGACTCTGGACACTATACAAGTCAGAGTATTCCACTTAATTTCCTCGCAAAGGGCTAAGTAAGCTTTCCAAGTGCGATAAGAAATCCTCCTAGAGGATAACTTCCTAGCCTTCCTCATGGTAGGAATCACAGAATCCGACAGGCCCCGGTCTCTTAGTACCTGGCTTTCAATAGCCATGCCGTTAAGCCAGCGACTGTAAAGCAGGATGCAATATGGGACCTTGTGACAGCAGGTCCTCTCTCAGCGGTAGACGCCAAGCGACGTCTGCTACTAGCCGCACTAGATCGGCGTACCAAGGACGCCAAGGCCAATCCGGAGCAATTAGGATCATCGGGATCCCCTCTGCGATGCAGAAAAGGCAGGAGCTTTAGAGGAGCTTTAGAGGAGGTAAAGTGTAGATTAGCCGGTACTGACTCCACGGCGCCACTAACGCATCTGTCGCGTCCGCCCATGGGTCTCTTGACCTGGCCACCAACCTCAAAACCTTTTGATTGAGTCGAGACGCCAGGAGATCTATGTCTGGCGTGCCCCATCTTATTAAAGGAGCTGAAACAGCTCCAGGTGCAGTGACCATTCTCCTTGGTCCAACGTCTGGCGACTCAGGTAGTCTGCCTGACAGTTTTCCACAACCGGAATGTATATGGCCAACAGTGGCGGTATGCTCCTTTCTGCCCACCTTAGGATGTGAGTGGCTTCTGACGCTACAGCTGAGCTTCTTGTTCCTCCTTGATGGTTGACCTATGCCACCACTGTGACGTTGTCCGACTGGATCCTGTCTGGACGTCCTCATAGCCTCTGAGACCATGTGAGAGGCACAGCCTGATCGCCCGAAGTTCCAGGACCTTGATCAGCAAATGGAAATCCTCTGGAGACCAGCGACCCTGGGTCGACTGAACCCCTAAGACTCCCCAACCGGTAAGGCTGGCATCCGTCGTGATGACTATCCAGTGAAAGGAAGGATAGAAGTGCCGGTGAGGTCAGCCACCAACAAGGGAGGCCCGGTCCAAGTGGCTAACTCTGATTAGATAATCCAGGGATGGACAGAATTTCCTTCTGTAGCACTAGAGTGTGAGATTGCGCCTCTGGTACCGCCTCGAAGGAGGCCACCATGAGGCCCGGGACTCACATGCAAAAGTGGAGTGACGACCCTTCTGGGATGAAAACTACTGAACCACAGCCCGAAGGGTCTGCAACTTTTCCACAGGGAAGAAAACCTTTGCCTCTGAGGAGTCCAGAATCAATCCCAGATATACTAGGCGTTGAGTCGGTACCATTACTGACTTCTGAATGTTCAGTAGCCACCCAAGTGTCTGAGGGTCTGATGTTATAGACATGCTCACCTCTAATTCTGAGGCTGAAGCGGCCCTCAGAAGCAGGTCATCCAAGTAGCCCATGACAGCGATGCCACGTTGTCTTAGGGCAAGAATTGGGGCAATCACCTTGGTGAACACCCTTGGTGCCAATGCCAGGCCAAAGGGGAGAGCCACAAATAATAGTGGTCTTCCCCGACTGCAAAGCACACGAGTCTGATGTCCAAGGATGCCAGAAAGTCCCCCGGCTGGAGGGCAGTGACGACAGAGCGAACCGATTCTATCCGGAATCTTGTACCTTCATGAAGCAATCGAAGTTAAAACCCCTGAAACCGATCCTGTACTGGGACAGGAATAACCACCCCGCATTTCAGCAGGTCTTAAACTGCCCCAAATAGGGCTTCCTGACGAGTCGGTTGTAGCTGGTGGTTGGAGGGAAAAAAATCTGTTTGGTGGGCAAGATAGAAGTTCTATCTTGTACCCTGAAGACACTACTTTGCAAACCCACCGGTCGGGGACCTGAGATGTCCACCGGGTCACGAATTTGCGAAGACGTCCCCCCACCTGAGAAATGAGTGGGGGCAAACCTTCATGCGTACGTAGCTCTGTCTGCAGGTTTGTTGAGTTTGCCAAACCAGGGACGTCTCAGTCCCTAAGCAGGCGTTTTATCGGCCTGTGGTCTTTTACCCGCGGTACTTGGCGGACGAAAAAAACGCTTAGGTGCGGTAAAGAAGGGCCCTTGCCCTTTTTGGACTGTGGGAGCACTCCTGTAGCATCTTTAATTATGTCATCCAGGGGAGTTCCAAAAAGGGCAAAGTCCATCAGGGCTTTCTTGGAAGATTGGTTAAGATTTGGTCCGCCAACCAAAGTAGACGGCGTAAAGCCACTGCCTGACCTGAAGCTCTGGCCAGCAGAGGAATAGTGACCAAGGCTGATTCACAAATGAATATTAGGCCTTGTCCTAGTAGGTCAGCTAGGGCTACTTCGTTCGAGGAAGCCTGACGCTTGTAACCCATTGAGCAGCATCTTTGCCCCTTCCGTGCGTGTTTGAGACACCAGGGCCCCAACTATGGTTGGGCATACCGTCAACACACTACCGTGTACAGGTTGCGGGTGATCGACTCAGCCTTCTCGTCCGCAGGGTCTTTGAAGGTGGGAGCCCCCTCCACTGGTATGGTGGAGCTTGTTTAATCTGTACACAGGAGGGTCCACTATCGGGGGCGAGGTCCATCTTTTCAAGAAACTCTCTTCAAGAGGGTTCTTGGTCCGCATCTTCAGATACCTCAGGCCCAGGGTCATGAGTGCTAGCTGGACCTGGCAACACATCTGAGTTGTCACCAGCAGATGGTGGAGGGAGGGGGTGCTTTCTAGCCCCTATTCTCCCACGCACTCCTTCTACCTTGGCTACGCAGGCATCAAGGATTGCCACCTAGCCTCCACCGATAAATCGGTGCAACCGTGCCTCTGGACCTAGTGGATGGCACCAGCTCGCTTCCTCACACCAGCTATGGTCCACAGTCCACTGTGTAACTACCTGTCTGTACAAGCAGACAGATACGCTGACAATGCTTTACAGGTTCTTACTAGAAACAATAATAATTGCACATGTTTGTACCTGCAAAGAGATCTGCATTTATATATTTTTTTTTACCAAGGTGGACTTGGAGTCAGAACACCCCATCACTGTATCACTCTGAATGCCTGTTCCACTCTGCACACCCCCCTGCACCTCTGTTCCCCTCAACCCCCCACCACACACACACACACATCTGTTCCTCTCTGTAACCGCCTGCACATCTGTTCCCCCCCCCCCACACACACACATATGTGTTCCCCCTCTGTACCCCCTGTACATCTGCCTCCCACACACATCTGCTACCCCTCTGTACCCCCCTGCACATCTGTTTCCCCACACACACACACATATCTGTACCCCCCCTGTACATCTGCCCCCCTTACACACATCTGTTTCCCCCTCTGTTCCCCCTGCACATCTGCCCCCCCCCCCCACACACACACATATCTGTTTCCCCAGCACACCTGCCCCGCCCCCACATACACGCATATCTGTTCCCCCTCTGTACATCTCCCCCCCCCCTACACACATCTGTTCCCCCTGCACATCTGTCCCCCCCCCCACACACACACATATCTGTCCATCTGTCCCACACACACACATATCAGTACCCCCCTGCACATCTGTCCCCCCCACACACATACCAGTACCCCCCTGCATGTCTGTCTGTCCCCCCACACACATATCTGTCCCCCCTGCACATCTGCCCCCCCACACACATACCAGTACCCTCCTGCGCGCGTGTCTGTCCCCCCACCCCCACACACATATTAGTACCCCCCTGCACACCCCCCCACACACACATACCAGTAACCCCCTGCACGTCTGTCTGTCCCCCCCACACACATATTAGTACCCCCCTGCACATCTGCCCCCCCCCCCACACCATACTAGTACTCCCCCTGCACATCTGTTCACCCCACGCACATCTGCCCCCCCCCCCACACACACACACACATCAGTACTCCCTGCATGTCTGCCCCCCACACACATCTCCCCTCCCACACGTCCCCCCCCACACATATTAGTACCCCCTGCACGTCTGTCCCCCCACACATATCAGTACCCCCCCTGCACATCTGCCCCCCCCCCCACACACATATTAGTATCCCCCCTGCACGTCTGTCCCCCCACACACATTTTATTTCCCCCTCTGTACACAGTGCAATGCACTATTAACTTAAAAGCAATTAAAAGAGTCAATGTTTTATTTTTTTGTGACTAGGTGCAGGCTGCCTGTGCTTCCACTGTACCTGAGCCAGCGGTGGGTGATTACTTTACTCCAGTACATGCAGGGCTTGTTCCATCTCATCCGCCTCCACCGATCATGTGGCACTTACAGCCGGCTGCTCGTCTCCCCTCATCTTCTTACTGCCGCCGCTACTAGGACAGCACTGTCTGCAGGCTGGGGATAGAGCGGCTGCGGTCCGTCTGGGATGTATTCACATGACCAACTGCCCCCTAGTCTGGCGGGTCACGACATACGGCATGTATTTAAAAAAATGTCGGTCCTGGAGGTATTTTAATAATCTGAATTTTGCTGCCCCCCTACCCTGGCGCCCTAGGCAGCCGCCTGACCCGCCTATTGCTAGCGCCGGCCCTGTTTGCGCAAACCAATAAATATAGGCTTATTGACATTTTTTTTTTCTACCAAAGACATGTGGCTGAATACATTTTGGCCTAAACGTATGAGTAAAATTTTGTTTGTAAGATTTTTCTTATAACAAAAAGTAGAAAATATCATATTTTTTTCAAAATGTATAGTCTTTTTCCGTTTATATCGCAAAAAATAAAAACCGCAGAGGCAATCAAATACCATTAACAAAAAGCTCTATGTAGTGGGAAAAAAAGGACAAATTTCGTCATTGCATGACCGCGCAATTACCAGTTAAAGCAGCCTCTGGACTTTTAGGCTGCCAAATGGTCCATGGCTGAAGTGGTTAAGGGGGCAAATCCTTTTGATCCTTAAGTGGTTAAAAACATTTTCAACCAAAAGCAAAATAGTGATTAAATTCAATCATTTAGACTTTCTCTTTTTTATTTTTGCAAAAATCCAAGTAGCCATGAACACAAATGCAATCACCCAGAGCACTGTAATTGTATCCCTTGGTTCCAGAGAGGATTTCCTTGCCTCTTCAGTGACGTCACGTGCACTGATACCTCAGTAGGTAATAGGTTAACCCCGTGTCCATTCCTGCGGTACCCGGCGCTCAGACAGACCTCAGCTGCGCATGCGTGCAGCATCCTTTCTGCTCCTCTAAGCCCCGTAGGGATGCACTGACGTTGCAGCACATCCCTCCAGCCTCCCCCTTCGCTTTTAAAGCTGAGCTCTGGAGCCAAGAAGAAGACATGAGGATAGAGTGAGTGGGAGCAGGCACAGTCCTCCCCCCCCCCACTTCACCCACCCACCTATCACCTTTCAGCCTAACCAGTGTCTATACAAGTAAGGAGTCCGTAGCAGGGAGCAGAGGCAGGAGCACCACGCAGCAATGCAGACATCCATGGAGTTAAAGAAATCCATCTCTGCCACCTTGGAGACAGAAAAGGCAGTGAAGAGCTATGGAGCAGTGGAGGAAACTGACTGGAAGGCAGGGGGTCTGGGGAGAAGTAAGTACTGCTTCTTGTATACATAGGAGCAGCCCTGAATGCCTTCATGTTTATATACAGTATCACTGGCTGTCATTGCGACTCTTCATGTTCATTATGTGTGCACTGTATGATTTCACTGCACATGGGATTGGTGGGCACACAAGCAGAGATCTTTTTGGTAGCTAAGCTGCTTTGGTTTTGTCTGTAGAAATTGAGAGTTAATTATTATTTATTGTGGATTTCGAGATCATATGAGTGCTATAAAAGGTAGACATTTGTCTTTTTTTTTTAATATATATGCTTATTTCACTTGGGGTAATGCACAAAATATGGTTTGTATTGGCATTTGAAAATATTATCAGCTATACATGTTGGTGTAAAGAGGCAGGTTACTGTTACTGACAGCTATTTATAACAGATAAATGCATTTATTTATTTATTTTATTTCCTTGTACAAAGCTGGACTTTCAAGTATTACTACTAAATAAGTACATAAATAATAATAAGTGATGCCATTTTCATATAAGGAACATTTTTATTTTTGGACTAAACATTTGTATTGTTAGTACATTTAGTTTAAAGTAGTATTAAGGCCTGGTTCACACTGTACGATTTGAGATACGATTTGAGATGTCAAATCGCATCTCCAATCGGCGGCATGTGCCGGCAATTGTACCGTCCTAATCGGTGCGACGCCGCATCTGCGGCGCTGCACCGATTTCAAAAAGTAGTTCCTGTACTACTTTTTGCAATGTCGGGCCGCGATTTACATTGACATGTGTGCAGAAACCTGCACAGATGTCTTTGAAATCGCGGCCAAAATCGGGACTGCCAGCGGAAGTGAAATGATGCGAAATCAGCTGAACTCGCACGGCTTCACTCCCGCAGCCGAGTGTGAACCTGGGCTAATTAAGGGTTGGTTCACGCGGCTGCGATGCGGGAACCCTGCGAATCTCATGTCTCATGTCTCATGTGTCAGTTAAAAGTTAATGACACCCCCAAACCAGTTTGCATATCGCAGTGCGACGTGCTACAACGGA
Organism: Rana kukunoris; assembly: GCA_029574335.1. Taxonomy (NCBI): domain Eukaryota; kingdom Metazoa; phylum Chordata; class Amphibia; order Anura; family Ranidae; genus Rana; species Rana kukunoris. Next base: position 75,187,526 of record CM056054.1, on the reverse strand, counting down.
CAAGAATCGGAAGCTCATGAGTGTTCACACCCATGGGTCCAATGGGTGTGAACAACCAAGTGATCAGATTCTCCTGCGGACCAAAAAAAAGGTCCTGTGCAAGTTTTGAATTCAGCCATACTATCTGTATGGCTGAAATCGCATTGCACAGAGATCGCATGTGATTTTCACTGCAGTGCGGTGCGAATCACATCCGATTTCAGCTTAAAGTGGTTGTATAGGTTCATTTTTTTTTTAAATAACAAACATGTCATACTTACCTCCACTGTGCAGTTCGCTCCTCCCCGCAATAGCTAACCCCCTCTGGGAAGCTCTCTCCTGAGGGGGTTACCTTGCGGGTGCGCTTCTCTGCCATACAGTCGGCGTCCATAGCAGCAGAGTGTATGACTCGGCCCCGCCCCCCGCCAGCTGCGTCATTGGATTTGATTGACAGCAGCCGGAGCCAATGGCTGCGCTGCTATCAATCTATCCAATCAACACAGACTCCGTGGAGAAGAGGACGCCGTGGACACGCAGAGCAGGTGAATGGGGTTTAGGTAAGTAAAACGGGGGTGCTGGGGGGCCTGTGACAGCCAGGTGTTTTTTCACCTTAAAGCAGGATTCCACCCGCAATTTTTTTTTTTAAAGTCAGCAGCTACTAACAGTGTAGGTGCTGACTTTTAATAAGGACACTTATCTGTCCTACTTGCCCGCACTGATGGCCCCCCTGATGCCGATCCCTCGATCGGTGCAGGTCCTGTGCCGCCATTTACACTAAGGGAGGCAACGTTTCCTACTGCAAATGCGCGAGTCTAGCGCCGACTTGTGAATGGGCGGCTGCTTTTTGGGAACACACACAAGTTCCCAGAAAGCAGCGCGCCCCATTCACTAGAAGAAGACGGACAGCGGCTACGGAAGAGGCAGATTACAGACTTCCGCATAGCAACAGGTATTTCGGGTGAGTATATTTTTTTTATTATTATTTATTTTCAGGATTTTTGGGCTATTTTTTTTCCTGGGTGTAACTCCACTTTAATGCATAGGATGCATTAAGGTGAAAAAACATCAACCTTTACAACTCCTTTAACACATTAACCCCCCTGCCGTTAAACCCGAGCGCGACTCGGGTTGGATTTTTTATGTAAATATCGATATCCCCGAGTCGCGCTCGGGGTGAATGCAGAGCCTGCAGCGCGCTGGCTTACCTTTGATCCAGGCAGGGTATACTGTACTCACCTTGTCCCTGGATCCAGCGATGCATCCCCGCTGTGTGAGCGAGTGGCGTCCTCCATTCGAATCACACAGTGCCCGCGCGCCGCCGATCTCCGTTCCCTGCGACGTAACGGGGGCGGAGACCGGCGGCAAATTCAAAAAAGTAAACAAACACATTACATACAGAATACTGTAATCTTATAGATTACAGTACTGTATGTAAAAAGTACACACCCCCCCCTGTCCCTAGTGGCCTGCCCAGTGCCCTGCATGTACTTTTACATAATAAAAACATTTTTTTTGTGCCTGCAAACTGTAGATTGTCCATAGCAACCAAAAGTGTCCCTTTATGTCAAAAGTGATTTTAGAGCAGCTAGAAAACAGCGATAATAAATGATAATCACTTGCAGAATTGAGCGATAGCGATTTGTGGGGAAATTCGTCATAAAAAAATAAAAGTAATGACAGCGACCATTCTGCAACTGAGCAAATTTCAGTGATTTTGATTTGATTACATTAGTGAATAATTTTTATTATAATTACATTATTATTTGTTATAATTATTTATAGTTATTTATTATATTATAATTTTATGATTTTGTGTTTCAAACTTTATCATACCCGGGATGTCTACTAGACTCTGGTTTGGACAAATTTAAGCGAGTTATTCCTAAAAATTGCAGGCCTACAGTATAAAATGCAGAATTTCTATGCAAAATAATTGTACCGCTTTTGGTACGTAATTCCAGACAGAATCATACCGCCAGGGAGGTTAATAACAGTAAAATAAACATTTCCAAGTAAACTATTTATTTACCACTCGTTTACTGGTACCCCCTACCTGCCCAGACACATTTTCAGCTTTCAGCGCTGTCACTCTTTGAATGACAAGTGCACAGTCATGCTACACTGTACCCAAATTCAATTTTTAGATATTTTTTCCCCACAAATAGGGCTTTCTTTTGGTGGTATTTATTCACTGCTTTTTTTACTAAAAAGTTTGAAAAAACAAAACCGTTTTTTATTTTGTTAGAAACATTAGCATACAGGTAATTCTTGTTTTTCATTAATGTAAGCTGATGAGGCTGCACTGATGGGCATTGATAAGGCGGCACTGATGGACACTGATGAGGCAGAACTGGTGGGCACTGATGGGGCAGAACTGGTGGGCATTGATGGGCACTGAAAGGTGGCACAGATGGGCAGCGCTGAAGGGCATTGAAAGGTGGCACTGATAGACACTGATAGGTGGCATTGATGGGCATTGCTAAGTGACAGTGATAGGAATCACCTGCTAGGTGGCACTGATAAACCACTGATGGACACTGATTGGCAGCACTGATGGGCATTTATAGTTGGCACTTGTAGGCATTTATAGTTGGCACTGGTGGGCATTTATAGGTGGCACTGGTGGGCACTGATTGGCGGCATTGCTATGCACTGGTGGGCACAGATAGCTGGGTGATGTCCCACCATCTTCGGGACCGATGTCCCTCTGACACAAGTGATCAGCTTTTTTTTTCTGCTCATGCTGTCAGCGTGAACAGAAAAAAAAAGCCAATTACTCATCTTTTGTTTACATCACGTGATCAGCTGTCATTGGCTGACAGCTGATCACATAGTAATGCCGCGCACACACGATCACTTTTTGTGATGAAAAAAAATACAATTTTTAAAAATGTCATTTAAAATGATCGTGTGTGGGCTTTACATAATTTTTTGTCTTGTGAAAAAGGACAAAAAAAAAAATTCGAACATGCTTTAAATTTTTATGTAATTTTTTAAAATGTAATTTTTTAAAATGTAATTTTTTTAAATGTCATTTTTTGTGTCATAAAAAATTATCGTGCGTGGGCAAAAACAACGTTTTAAACCCGCACATGCCCAGAAGCAAGTTAGGAGACGGGAGGTAAAACTACCATTCATAATGGAGTAAGCACATTCATCACGCTGTAACAGACAAAAAAGCACGAATCGTCTTTTAATAACAAGTAACCAGTTAAAAGCAGCCTCAAGGCGAATACAACTTCCCCTTTAGAGTGCTGTCGCTTTGTTCATCATTTTTCAAAAACGATGGTGTGTGGGCAACATCATTTTTAATGATGAAGTTGGAAAAATGTTGTTTTTTTTCATGATGAAAATTACATTTCTTTTCAAGACAAAAAGTGATCGAGTGTACGGGGCATAAGGGGCCGGGACTGGCCCCTTAGTCTGATCTGTGATCAGCCGAGTCTCAATGACTGCGTACCCCACAATTGCTTCCTCAGTGGTGCTTCTCTGAACTTCCGGTCTCTACAGGAAACAGTTAGGCCTTATGTACACTACTACTGCTGGTAAAAGGACGTTTAAGAGCAGTTGGACATTTTTTTCAGCTGCCCATGAACTCTACTCTATGTTATCTTATCAGTACATGTACGCTGAGTCATTTCCAGGCAGTTGAGGTTAGAAGCTGTAACGAAACGTCCCACACTCTGCTTGAGTGCTTTCATCATATACCGCTTCCTCCCAGTCTGAATATAGATATCAGATATTCCAACCGCTGACAAGCACAAAACGAGACGATACATGTTTGTTTGCTGAACATGGACTGTTTATTAGAACCAAAATACAAGTCTTATATACAGTGCAGGAGGAGGGGATCCCTCCTGTTCATATAACTCTAATGCCTCGTACACACGAGGGGATATGTCCGCTGAAAACGGTCCGATGGACCGTTTCAGCAGACATCTCCGCTCGTGTGTATGGGCTAGCGGACAGATTTCTCCACCCGACAGATTTCAAAGCATGCTTTGAAATCTATCCGGTGGGAATCTGTCCGCCTGACATGTCTGCTGGTTAGTACACTTACCAGCAGACATGTCGTCCCCCACCGCCGCCGCGCCGCCGCCGAATGGATTCGGCGCATGCGCGGAAGTGTTTAACTTCCTGGTGCGGTGACATGGCGGTGACGTGGCGGCGTCAACGTCACCGCCGCGTCACCGCTACATCACCGCGCCATCCGGCGGTGGGGAATTTGATCCGATGGTGTGTACACGCCATCGGATCAAACTCCCGATCGGACATATCCGATGGAAATGGTCCGCGGACCGTTTTCATCGGATATGTCCGATCGCGTGTACGAGGCCTAAGGCCGCGTACACACGATCAAATCTATCTGCTGGAAACGGTCTGATAGACCGTTTCAGCAGACAGATTTGATCGTGTGTACGGGCGGACAGACAGATTTGGCCAGTCGACAGATTTTAAAGCATGCTTTAAAATCTGTCTGCTGGGAATCCGTCCGTCCGACATGTCTGCTCGCACATGCGTCGAATGGATTCGACGCATGTGCGGAAGTGTTTTACTTCCTGGTGCGGTGACGTGGCGGCATCAACGTCATGGCCACGTCACCGCGCTGTCTGCCGGCGGGGATTTTGGTTTCATCGTGTGTACAGCGATCAAACCAAAACAGCCCAGCAGACAAATATGTTCAAATCGGTCTGTCAGACCGATTTGAACAGATGTATTTGGTTGTGTGTACGCGGCCTAATAATACACTTGTAACCAGAAACATGAATTAACATGAGCTAATTAACTAATCCCTTAAAGCAGCTGATGTGACTCCGTGCCCGTCAGGATTTCACTACAGGTCAGACTTGTTGTCACCGAGCTTCACACAGTAGATTATACATTGTCATAAGTATAAACACAGGGACACCTAAGAATAGCAGGAGTCGGCCTGTCTCCTACATTGTACAGAGGCCAATGTGATCAGCTCTCTCAACTAACATGGTGAGTTCAGAATCAAACAAACCAAAAATAGTCTGCATATATCCTGGGAGATATTGTGGATAAATATTACTGTCCCATTTTAAGTAATCCAAGATATATTTTTCTAGTCACCCTGTGCCAGGGTGGCACAGGGTGACTTAGACATAGGAGGTGCATGGGGGAGCTGAAACAAGGGTTTCCCAACCTTTCCAAGGGACTCTAGGTTCCACGGGCCCTCCCTTCACAGAAGCATTTTGTGGAAAGCAAAACAAATGTGTTCAGGAAGGATGTTCAGGAGATAGTAAACCCTCAGAAAGCAAACGGAAAAAGAATTAACCCTGCAAGGCAAAGTCATAATCAGCTAGTATGCATAGCATACTAGCTGATTATGTAATTCTTACCTCAGATCAAAGCCCTCTCAGCGTTCCACATCTCCCCCGGCTTCCAGTTATCGCGGCTCCGGTAATGCGATTGGCCAGAGCCGCGACGACGTCACTCTCGCACATGCACGTGGGAACGGCACAGCAAAACTGACAGTTGGCTTAAAGTAGATGTAAACCCACTCCCATCCTTTCTAAACTACTGCCATAGTGCTGATCTATAAGGATATACATGCCTCCTGCATGTATCCTTACCTGTCAAATGTCTCCCCTTTGTCTGTTATGAGACCTAAAAAAACTTCAGATTCTGTGGGTGGGTATGTTGTCTGGAGCTCGGTGGGTGGAGTCGTGATGTCAGTAGACTCCCCGCCCTCCTCTACACTCCCCTTGTCAACATGCATTTTCTATTGGGTATTCCTTACACTAAATTCTGCTATGATCCCTAACATCCAGTCAAAATCCAGAGTAACCACATAACTTCAGAAAAGGAGTGAGGGTGGGAATTAAAAAATAATGCCTGTCTCCAGGCTAGTGCATGAGATATGTAAATAACCTGATGTTGCAACTGTGATCAGGTGACCTCAGACACACACTGCAATTTAACAATCAGATCACTCAAGCTTCTCCTCTGCCCAGCTCTCACTAGATACATCTAACCTAAATCAGATCACTTGTCTGTGTATATTCTGCTTTCTGTTCTGTGTTTTCACTGCAATATACATTCCTCGTCACACTGAACTGTTGATCACACCCCATGATGAGAAACATCCAGTCAAAACACAGTAAATGCAGCCAATCCTGGGAAAGCTGGAAGGAAGAGGAGGGGAGGGGAGGGGAGAGGAGGGTAGGGGAGAGGGATGTGAATTGTGAACTTTTTACACAGAATGTGCCTCTGTCTCAGGCTAGTGCATGAGATAAGTAAATAACCTGTCACTCACAGCAAGGGGGCAGAACGGACTAAGGTTTTTCTCTGTAAGTCCGTTTTATTTCACTGAAAAATAAAAGAGGATTGCTCAGAGCTGGATTAACTCGTTGTGGCAAGACTGGGCACATATGATAGAAAATCTTATACCCTACATTGTGACAAAAATATTTTTTTTTTTTCGGTTTACATCCTTTTTTTTTCCATCAATAGATTTTTATTAATGTTTTCACATAACAATGCAATACAATGCAATACAGTGCAGTCGGAGCATTTCCGTCAAGCATAACAACATAGAAGTTAACAACTCTAGGTAACACAAGACCAAGCATGTCGGTCAAACAACACCATGGCAGTTCATCAAGTTGTAACTGTATTCCCTTATCTACTACAGGACATCATTTGTGATACCAGTCTCCATGTGGTAACTGAGGAAAAGGCCAGGGTATCTTCGATATGTGTGTTCCAGGGGAGGGCCACCTCTAGCTCCAGACACCCCCAACCCGGGTTCAATACTGTGTCTCGAGCCCCGAAGCGGTCCCCCCTCAAGTTCCTAGAACTGGTTTAGAGGTCTCATGGCAAGGCAAGTGGAGTTATTCCATTCCTGTCATACCAGGATGACCACAAGTGCCATTTTTTGGCAGCATCATCTCTGTGTTTTTTCCCTGAAAGCTAGCACTTTCTCATATGTACAGTGTAGTTGGGTAGTCTGTATAACTTCTCCTACAGTGGGGGGCATGGGGTTTTTCCATTTCCTTGTAATGCTGAGTCTAACAGACAATAGTATATGTAGGACAGTATGTCTGTTGTGGACTGGAACTTGGTCCAAGTCGAGCGTCAGGAGCGCTAGCCCAGGTTGGGGAGTGATAACAGAATGAGAGGCGTCGGAGAGCACGTGGAATATTGATGTCCAGAACTGAGTTAATACAAGGCAACTCCATAAGGTATGAAGTAAGGTCCCCCAATGCCCACAGTTCCTCCAGCACCTATCACTCTGTGCTCTACTGAATTTGGCTAATCTCTCAGGAGTCAAGTACCATCTCTGTGTTATTTTAGTGGAGAGTTCCCAGAGGGTAGAGCAGCTAGTAACCTTATATGTGGTTGTGCAGGCTTCGGCCTATTGTTGGGTGGTGTATGAACTACCCAAATCCAGTTCCCATTTTAGCAGGGCAGGCGTTTTTAAAAAAAATGGTCTTCTGTTGGAGTACCTTATAGAAGAGCGAGGTACCCTTTTGTGAGGGAGATGGGTGTTTAAGAAAGGACCAAGTGGACATAGGTATGCTGCATTCCCAGTGGGGAGAGGTTTTAAGGAAGTGTTGAGTTCTAATATAAAGATAGAGGTCAGAGTCGGGTAAGGTGAATTATTTTTGCAAGTTGGGAAACGACTTAGCCTTTCCATTTGTGAATAGGTCATTGACAGATAGTATGCCTTTATCACACCAATGTTTGTAGGATATCATATCCACGTTATATTGCAGAGTTTCGATTGGGACTTTCAAGGAAGTGTTGTCGGGGTGTCCGTGGCAGGCGTGTACAAATTTGTTCCATGCCCGGATAGTGGCAGACATAGTGGGGGAGACGAAGGAGGGAAGTTTAGTATTAGAAGTGGTAGAGAGCAACCATAGGGCCAGAGAGGAGTTAGGGAGGAGGACGGACTCCAACCTTCCCCACAGAGTTTGATGCACAGGTGAAAACCAGTCTCTGGATTGGGTAAGGACCGAGGACAGGTAGTAATGTTGAAAGTCTACATAACCTGTGCCACCTGCTTTACGATGCTTAATGAGGGTGGAATGGGCGCATCGAGCCCTTTTCCCCTGCCATATGTAGGAGGAAAAAATAGATTGAAGGGACTTGAAGTACTGGGCTGGAATAGTAATTGGCAGGGTCCTGAAGAGATATAGGAGTTGGGGTAAGTGAAACATTTTGAAGGCCCGTCCAGGACAGTTCTTGAGACGCCAACCTGTGTAGATCAGTCTGAAGTTTACTACGAAAGGGGATATAATTGTGGCGGAATAGATGGCTAGTAGACTTTGTTAGTTGGATGCCAAGGTAAGTAATGCTATGATCCGCCCATGAGTACGGGTAAAGTTGTTGCAGTAAGAGGCTAGTGGGGGCTTTAATTCCTAAGTTTAAGACATGGCATTTTGTTTCATTAACTTTGTAGTAAGAGACTTTACTAAAGCAGGCTAACATCTCCTGAACTGCAGGGAGTGACGTGGTCGGGTCAGACAGCATGTGAATAACGTCATCAGCAAATACACAGATTTTTTGCTCTTGTCCTCCTACCAAGATACCAGATATGAGTGGGTTTGTCAGCAGAGTACACTCTGGCCGAGGGGTTAGAATATAAGGCCATGATTGCTCTGTGGATGTGGCCAGTGAATCCAAATTTAGTTAGAACCGAAGACAGGAACCCCCAATGTACCCTGTCGAACGCTTTTTCAGCATCCAGGGACAGCAGCACAGAGGGGGTCCCCGAAGTTCCGGCCTGGTGGATGACATTTATCATTCGCCGTGTGGCGTCCGATGCTTGCCGTCCTTTTGTAAATCCCGATTGGTCCGTGTGGATAAGTGTGGGAGGATATCATTCAACCTATTGGCTATCATTTTGGCATACAGTTTGGCGTCTACATTGAGGAGGGAGAAGGGGCGGAAGTTTTGGGGTGAGGTCGGTTCTTTACCCGGTTTAGGGAGAGTTACTACAATTGCAGATAGCATGTCTGGGGGAAAGGATGAGGATGTTGCCGCTAGATTAAAGACTTCACAGAGGGTGGGGTTTAAGACATGTTGGAACCTTTTGTAGTATTCCCCAGTGAAACCATCAGGTCCTGGTGATTTGGCATTAGGTAGATTGTGGATTGTGTTTTCTAATTCGGTGGGCGTGAAAGGGGCATTAAGGGTTGCTAGTTGGTCGTCAGATAGAGAGGGAAGGCTAGTTCGCTCCAGGAAGGTCGTTATTTCTTGTAGGGAGGGATGGGTGGTGTTTTTGTCATTCTTTAAGTTGTATAGGTCAGCATAGTATTTGCTAAATGCATTTGAGATATCTTGGGGTTTCATCAGTTTCTCTTTGGTGTGGGGGTGGTAAATGTATGGAATTTTTGATTTGAGTCGGTGACCTCGTATCTTTAAAGCCAACATCTTGCCTGCCTTATTCCCTGTTGCATAAGTCGTGGCTCCAACTTTTGTGCAAGCTTTTTCAAATGACTCTAAAAGTAATGATCGCAACTCGTGACGGAGAGTAAAGGTTTTAGCCTGTGCAAAGGAAGAGGGCAGTGCCTTATTTTTAGATTCAGCAAGCTCAATATCAGCTGTGAGTTGATCTATTTTCTGTGCTCTGGTTCTTTTTGCTCTAGAGCCTAATTGTATAAACACCCCTCTAATTACCGCTTTATGGGCAGCCCACACCACCACTGGGTCGGACACTGATTGGGAGTTTAGGGAGAAGTATTCTTCCAGACGCTGCTGAATTTAATTAGCAGTGGTCGGATCTCGGATTAGGGAGTTGTTAGCTCTCCAGATGTATGAATTTGTTGGGGAGGACTTGGAATCAATGGTGATGCTAATAGGGGCATGGTCCGACCAGGTGGTGGGGTGGATCTTTGAAGCAGAGATTCTTTGGAGTAACGACCTATCAGACAGGAACAGGTCTATCCACGAGTAGGTGTTGTGACACGGGGAGAGGAAGGTATAATCTCTTTCGCTCGCATGACAACACCTCCACACATCAAACAATTTATTCGACGAGATAACGTTTTTCAAAGGGGAGTGGGGACGCATGTCACTTGGGACCTGCAGTGGAGTCCATATGATGGTCTGGGACAAGGTTAAAGTCTCCGCACAGCAGGAGATGACCTTTCTGGGAACATTTAACTTTTTTCATGACGGATTTAAGAAATGACATTTGTCGCTCATTAGGTGCGTACAACGAAACCAAAGTGTACTGGATATTGTTAATCAAGCAAATTAAAATTATAAAACGTCCCTCCGGGTCAAGTATGCTATCTTGTAATTGCAGAGTGCAGAGTGAGATAGTAAAGACTTACAGTTAGCAGGAGATTGGTAAAGGACTCTCAGACCCCTGTCAAAAGCTGCAATAGATGAGGACGCAGCAGGGAAGTGCTCCGAGGCCAAAGTTCAGTGGTTGTAGCCCGTGGTGTAGATTCAGGATGTACTGAGGAGTGCTAGCTCCTATACGAGAGTTGTTGAGCAACTGAAAGAAAAGCAATGGTTAAACAAAAAAAAGAGAAGAAAAAAAAACACAAAGTCCAAAGAGTATGAGAGGAGGTCGAGGTCAAAATGCAGCCGTACCAATCAGCAGGGCAGACTAAAGCTGACTGCTGAGCAATGTATGGGGCAGAGTTCAGGCTCAGAATAGCAAGAAAAGTAAGAGCGACAAAACAAGCTGCCAGCCGGTGCAGACTGCATGGTAGACCAGGGTGTAAACAGGCAGGATTGATTAATGGTGCTTGGTAGGATGATGGCCTGTGTGGCTAGGGTTCCCATGAGGAGGAGAGGGTCTTCTCGACTTGTCCTGCGAACATTTGAATATCAGCGTATGGAGCAGGGAGGTTCTGGAGTGCACGAGCTTTGTACAGAATTTGCTCTTTAGCCTGGTATAAGTGAACCCTCAGGAGCACATCTCTTGGGACCGTGTCCGCCAGGTGGCGCGGTTTGGGGATCCTGTGTATACGGTCGATTGTCAGCTCAATGGGCGACAGATCAGGTAGCAATGTGGAGAAAAGGGTGCCCGCAAATGTGCGTAGGTCTGCAGGCAGGACAGATTCAGGTACTCCCCTGATTTTTTAATTATTGCGTCTGGACCTGTCTTCGAGGTCCGCTAATTTCAACTTGATCCAATCATTGTCATCTTGTTGGGTCATGCAAGTATCAACCAGATCATTAACAGTCACGGTGCACTCCTCCATTTTTTCCTCTATATATGACACTCTATCGCCCATATGCTGCATATCAGTGGAGAATTTCTGCATGAGGGAGGATAGATTAGACATTAGTGAGGACTGTAACAGTACTAGCATGTCCTTCATCGTTGTGTCTCAAACAGGTTGCCCTGATGTAGGGAAGGCCGCAATAGATGTCTGCAGAGAGGAAATGGCGTCAGGGTTGTGAAGGGATGTACTAATTTTCCTGCCTGGTGTGCTGGATCCAGGCGCATCCGCGCTTTCGCTGGGCTCCGGGTGCCGGGGGACAGTGAAGGAGATCCGGCGTGGGTGGGGGTTGACAATCCACCCTCTGCTTCTCCCGGATCGCTGCTGGGGAGATCCGTATAGGCCGTGGACGCCCTCCTTGCAGTGCCGCCGGTGCCATCTTGGACGAGGCTCCTCCGTGTCGGCTGGAACAAGAAGGCCGTGAGCTTTTGGAGGTACGTTTCGTTTGCGGGACATCGTTCCCCAAGCTCCGCTGAGTGTTTCCCGCTGGTTTGGGCGTTCGATGTGCCGTGTAAACCTCCCTGTATGTCGTCGCTTTAGACCGGCTAGCAGGAGCTCAGTGGTTCTAAGCGGCCATACAGCTCGCGCGCCGGTTTACATCCACTTTTTAGGTGCGCATGTGCCGCATAACGTCTGCAGGTTTAGGAGATGTCATTGTTAGCTACAGGTAAGCCTTAATATAGGCTTACCTGTAGCATAAAGTTGTAAACAAGAGTTTACAACCACTTTCAGAGGCGTTAAACTCCAAATGCCTGTAACAGCTTGTAAACGCGAGTAAATGCGTCTTTATAGGTGTTTTTAATGGAGATACATTTATGACCGTTTACAATAAAAAAAAATGCTTCCAAATGCGGCTAAACGCAGCATGTAAACCCGGCAAAACGTTGATTACTAACTTTCATGTTCAATAGTTTAGGAGAGGTTTTAAAATGTCCTGTGTACATGAAGACTTCATGTTGAACTTTAGGTATGGCTGTTGCAAGTGTGCATGTGCCAAACCTGGCCCATCCCTGTGGAAGCTTTAAATCTCTGTAGTGGGCACAGTTAGCTAGCTTCCAGGTTTCATGCCAAGGGACTACCCTGCTGCAAAGTGTACACAGGAAGTTGCTCGCTCGCTTGCTCAGTGTGAGCACCATTTTATCAATAAATGCAAAGCGTTCTCTGACTAAACAAGGTGGAAAGACAGGTAGTGATGCCAAGATCTCCACCCTGTTCAATCAATGAGCACCTGGCATTCATTGAGAAAAAGGCAAGACAATCTGTAAATTGTGATCCAGGAGCTAGTGGCAATTACTGTAGTAACAGAGATTTATAATTTCCACGGGGATCAGACAGGTATGACACATGCATACTTACATTGGTCTAATCTGGACCAATGTAACTATGGAAGAAAAGTCATACCTAAACTTCAGCTTTAAAGCTTACCTGTAAAAAAGCTTACCTGTAGGTAAAATGTATATCTCCTAAACATGCACCATTTATGAGATATTGTCTTGTTTGGCAGCTGGTAACGTCACTGGTGCATGCGAAATGAAGGATTGGCATACCTGCGGTTGTGATTCCCACACGCATTTGTGGGGGTGATGTAATCATGGCTCAGCCATGCAAACAGCCAGAGCCCACAAACCGGGAAGTAAGACCGGGTGCAGTTGTAAGCCCTGTCTGTGGTGACAGTGTGCTGCTTGAGGGCTTGGCTTTAAGGTACGTCTTTCATAAGGTGCTAGTTTGAGATGCATACTAGCTCATTATGACATTATCTTGTAGGAGGAATAACAGTGGATAGTGCAGTCTCCAGTCAGTCTGTTAGCTTATAGAAAGGAGGGGGAGAAGGAGGGAAGAGCAGGGGAGTTCCTTGTCATTCTCAGCTATGGGCTGTGTGTTTTCATTGATTCACATAGTGTAGGGAGATGTATCTCTAGTTAATGCATGAATGAGTCACTCCATAGTATGAAGCAAAAGAAAGGAGCCACCCTAAAAAAGGAAATCTGGGGTAGCAGTCATGGGTCTAAATAGGAACATAGGTAAGGATAAAAAAGATGAAGAAGCCGCATACTCAGTAAATTTATAAATCAGCTGCTGAAAGTGCCTAAAAAGGTTTAATATTACTTTAAATTACCAGATTATAATATCTCTCAAGGACTATTCTTTAGAGTTTGTTGCTCTTGGGTTCCCAGGTCGGCACACCTACATTAAATAGTCCTGTTTTCCATTTCAGTTTTTCAATTTATTTTCTATTATGGGGAGTAAAAGAAGAAATGTTGGAACAGTCCACTAAATGCCACCACCTACTGTATAACTAACAAATCACATTTGGGTAGACTGACCCTTTAATGGTTACATAGTAGATAAGATTGAATAAAGACAATAGTCCATCCAGTTCAACCTGTGTTTATGTATGTCTATTAGTGTCGATAATCATTTCCCATATCCCCATATATTGTGTTCACTAAGAAGCATGTTCAAGAGTCTTTTAAAAATATCAATACTCCCCACTGACTAGGGATGAGCCAAACACCCCATTTAGGTTTGCGGCAGAAAATGCGAACGAACCGAAAGTTTGCGCATACATTCGAACACTGTTAACGTCTATGGGACCGTCAAAAATAAAAAGTGCAAATTTTAAAGGCTAATATGCAAGTTATTGTCCTAAAAATTGTTTGGGGACCCAGGTCCTGCCCCAGGGGACATGAATCAAGGCAAAGAAATTTTTTAAAAACTGCATTTTTTTCGGGGGCAGTGATTTCAATAATGCTTAAAGTGGAAAAATAAAAGTGAAACATTTCTTTAAATATCATAACTGGGGGGTGTCTATTGTATGCCCGTAAATTGGCACGTGTTTCCCGTGTTTAGAACAGTCCCTGCACAAAATGACATTTCTAAAGGAATATAAGTCATTTAAAACTGCTTGCGGCTGTAATGTAATGTCGGGTCCCAGCAATATGGATGGAAATTATTGAGAAAAACGTCATGGCTACCCCCCCAGCCCATTACCAGGCCCTTTGGGTCTTGTATGCATATTAAAGGGAATCCCACACCCAATTTAATAAAAGAAAAGGTGCGGGGCCCCCAGGCCCTATATACTCTGAACAGCAGTATACAGGCGGTTGTTAAGTTGAATCTATTTATAATTGAAACAGGTACATTTTGTAAGTGTAGCTCCAGCCAAAAAATCTATTTTTAAGCTTTTGGATATTCTATAGAAGTGTTATCACCCCTGTAACATTTGTTTTTCTGTCTGTGCCCCTGTTCAGAAGATTTCAGCTCACTTTCTGTCCAAATCACAATTGGATTTTGAAAATTTTGGGTTGTTAGGGAAACAAGGATTGGTGCTAAAGCATCAGTGGAGACACCTTTTTCCCATATTAACTCTTACAGGAGAGAATTCCCCTTCCTATGGGGTAGATTTACTCTCACCTGTTGTCTCCCTCCGTTTATAATTAGGAGTCATTTATAAGTCAGATGTTTGAAAGTAGAGACCGCCTGTATATACTATACGGCCTGCCCTATATACTCTTCAGGAAACTGGGCCTTAGGTGTTGGTGATACCAGAATACTGTAAGCCCTCACAGTTACAGTTTGGTGGGTGCTGGAACGGGCCCTGCTGTGAAATAGTACATCAAAAATGTTAATTACGCACCCCTCTTAAACGCAAAATCTGTATACTGCAATTTATAATATAATTATTGAGTATCACTAATTGGTAATCCCAAAACAGTAATTGGAACCAAAATGTGTTCTCTCCCTGCTATTGGAATCATAGAAGAACTATAACATATATCCTGCCTACATCCTATCCATTTATTTACCCATAAATCAGTATGATTTCTTGCATATGCATAATCTCTGGGCAAATTCTGTAAAATGCCAAAAGGGGTAACTCCACCTTGAAATGCCTGTGCAATTATTTTAAAATTGGTGGAATATTCTGTTTGAATTTCTAAACATGCTCTGGCAATATGAGAATGTTCTTCACTTGTCATTAAATTTGAGAGTAATATTCTGAAGATGCAATATGGATGGACCCATTACATTAGCTGTTTTAATAACCATGTCTTCTAATATCTGATTTAAATTTCTTTGGATCTTAAAACCTTTACTTCCCACTAAACCTGCTGACTCAAGGTCAGACTTTAACGTGTTAATATCCATACTATTAGCTATGCCACCGATTATGCCTATACCACCTAATGCACCTTCAATAATACCGCGTTTATTTCTGTTATAATTCCTACTATTAATTCCAAACCATCTTTCAATACCCAATTCCATATTAACCAAATGTCTTTGACATTGTGGAAACCTTGTAGAAATTTTCCATTCTGAAATATTAAAACTCCATCAAAAAATGACAAACTTTCCCTCTCTCAATAGAGCTCTGGATTGTAAATGGTTAATCTGGAAGGGCTTGGCAAGAACACTGTTTTTACCAACACATGGAGTCTTCCTTGGAGACATAACAATTATACTTGCATTAGCACATTTCAACGGATAACCTTCTATTAATATGCAGCACTAATATATACCAGTATCATTTTAAGATACACCTGATTGATGATAAATAAATTTATCATTGATCCAATTCACACTACCAAAAACACCTTTATGAATTATAATAGTGGTACTGTGAAGAAAGCTACCCAAAAATTCACCATTCCTTTTCCAAGTTAACAATGAGTTTTGAGGTAAATATATTTGAGTACTACACATCAAATTCAATCCGTCTTCATCTTCAATTACTTTTAAAGACTGTGGAGACACTTTTATTTCTGGAACAATAATATCTACCACAGTAATGGTAATTTTGACTCATAATTGAGTACATAGTTACATAGTTACATAGTTAGTCAGGTTGAAAAAAGACACAAGTCCATCCAGTTCAACCATAAAAATAAATAAAAATAAAACAAAGTAAAACACAGTACATCCTCCCATACACCCAACTCCATACCCACAGTTGATCCAGAGGAAGGCAAAAAACCCCAGCAGAGCGATGATCCAATTTGCTACCGGAGGGGAAAAAATTCCTTCCTGATCCCCCGAAAGGCAATCGGATTTACCCCGGATCAACTTTACCTACAAAACTTAGTACTCAGTTATATTATGTGCATTTAGGAAAGAATCCAGGCCTCTCTTAAAGCAATCTACTGAGCTGGCCAGAACCACCTCTGGAGGGAGTCTGTTCCACATTTTCACAGCTCTTACTGTGAAGAAACCTTTCCGTATTTGGAGGTGAAATCTCTTTTCCTCCAGACGTAAAGAGTGCCCCCTTGTCCTCAGTGTTGACCTTAAAGTGAATAACTCAACACCAAGTTCACTATATGGACCTCTTATGTATTTGTACATGTTGATCATATCCCCCCTTATTCTCCTCTTCTCAAGAGTAAATAAATTCAGTTCCTCTAATCTTTCCTCATAGCTGAGCTCCTCCATGCCTCTTATCAGTTTGGTTGCCCTTCTCTGCACTTTCTCCAGTTCTCCGATATCCTTTTTGAGAACTGGTGCCCAAAACTGGACTGCATATTCCAGATGAGGTCTTACTAATGATTTGTACAGGGGCAAAATGATATCTCTATCTCTGGAGTCCATACCTCTCTTAATACAAGAAAGGACTTTGCTCGCTTTGGAAACCGCAGCTTGGCATTGCATGCCATTATTGAGCTTATGATCAACTAAAACACCCAGATCCTTCTCCACTACAGATCCCCCCAGTTGTACTCCCCCTAGCATGTATGATGCATGAATATTCTTAGCCCCCAAGTGCATAACTTTACATTTATCAACATTAAACCTCATCTGCCACTTAGTCGCCCAATTAGACAGAGCATTGAGGTCGGCTTGTAAATTGGAGACATCCTGTAAGGACATTATTCCACTGCATAGCTTGGTGTCATCTGCAAAAACAGAAATGTTACTTTTGATCTCAGACCCAATATCATTTATAAATATATTGAAAAGTAAGGGACCCAACACTGAACCTTGGGGTACACCGCTGATAACCTTGGACCATTCAGAGTAAGAATCATTAACCACAACTCTCTGAATTCTGTCTTTCAGCCAGTTTTCTATCCATTTACAAACTGATATATCTAATCCTGTAGACCTTACCTTACACATGAGCCGTGTGTGGGGAACTGTATCGAACGCTTTTGCAAAATCCAAGTATACCACGTCCACTGCCACGCCTCTGTCCAGGGTTTTACTTACCTCTTCATAAAAGGAAATCAGGTTTGTCTGACAACTTCTGTCCTTCATGAATCCATGCTGTCTGCTGCTTAAATAGTTTGTTTCCAGCAAGAACTCATCCATGTGGTCTTTTATTAAACGTTCCAGTATCTTTCCAACTATAGAAGTTAAACTAACAGGTCTATAGTTACTAGGTAAAGACTTTGTTCCCTTTTTAAATATGGGCACCACATTGGCTTTATGCCAATCCAGTGGTACTATTCCTGTCATTAATGAGTCCCTAAATATTAGATACAGTGGCTTTGAAATTTCAGAGCTCAATTCTTTTAGGATCCGTGGGTGGATGCCATCTGGTCCAGGTGCTTTATCCACCTTTATTCTGTCTAAATATTTCTGGACCATATCACTTTTGAGCCATTGTGGATTTGGGGCTGTGTCACTCCCACCCCCTATATCGACATGAGCTCCCCCATTCTCCATTGTATACACAGAGCTGAAGAAAGCATTTAATAAATTTGCCTTCTCTATGTCCTCAGTCACCCACTCTAGATTATTTTGTAAAGGGCCTACATGCTCAGACTTGACCTTTTTACTATTAATATATTTAAAGAATTTTTTGGGGTTTGTCCTACTATCTTTTGCAATCTGTCGTTCATTTTGAATTTTTGCATCCTTGATTTCCTTTTTACATATTCTATTATATTCTTTGTAACATTTAAACGACACTAGTGTTCCTTCATTTTTATATTTTTTAAAAGCTATTTTCTTATTGTTTATAGCTTTTTTAACTTTAACCGTGAGCCACATAGGTTTTATCTGTAGCCTTTTAAACTTATTGCCCATGGGAATATACTTTGCAGTGAGGTTCCAAAGAGTCTTTTTGAAGAATTCCCATTTCTGTTCTGTGTTCATCGGTGCCAATATTCCCTCCCAGTCCAAGCCCTGGAGAGCAGTCCTCATGCTTTGAAAATTTGCTCTCTTGAAATTAAATGTTTTTATCTTTCCTGTATGTATTTCTTGCTTATAGTTTACATTAAACGAAATCATGTTATGATCACTGCTACCCAGGTGTTCCTTTATCTGAACATTAGTAATGAGCTCTGCATGGTTTGAGATTACCAGGTCCAACAGAGCATCATTCCTAGTTGGGGCCTCAATAAACTGGACCATAAAATTGTCCTGCAATAGGTTTTTAAATTTTTGTCCTTTGTCCTTTAAGTAGATTTTCTTATTACTCTAAAATCCCATTTTCTTACTATGTCTCCTCTTTTATCTCCAATTATATTTAGATGTTCTGGATCTAATATTTTCACAAAACATTGAAAAAGGTAATAATACTGATCTACTGGATAAGACATTTTTCCAGACCTTGACATGTCATTATTAACGTCTCCTGACCAAATTGTTGAATCATTACCTATTATAAATAATGACCAAAAAGCTCTTATCAGTATATTACATTCAAAAGTTTTGGTTACATTATTAAACCTATAAGATCCTTGCATTTTAACAAAATTTGTTTTCGACTCTATTTTGACTTCGATCTCCACCTCATTACTATGAATGAAATATATTTCCATACAATGATCATATCCTTGCCCTACAGCTATATACCCAAATAAATCTTCAGCTGTATTGATATTGGCATATCTGAACCTATCCAATTTTTGATTTATATTAATATCATGATTTTTATCGCTTGTGTCTTCCGTATTAATATTAGAATCTGGTTCGCTGTTATTTTCAGTAATATCATTGTCCACGTCTCTTTTGTTTCTTAAAACTGTAATGTCTTTCTTGAGAAAATGTTCAATCCTGTTAACCTCTGCATGACTGGAACAGTTTGTGATATATTTTACCACAGACAAAAAAGTCACTAGAGAGAAAATGAATCCTGTGATGATGATAATCAACTTTATTTCTTTAAGATTTTTCTTCTCTTTTGTTGTCATCTTTCCTTCTTTGCTTAGATGTTCTACAATCATTCCTAAAGACAAGAAAAGCAGTATCATTTATCTCAAAATATAATTTTTTATTTTGGATCATACAGTTTGCATTGATCAGTGTGCATCCAACTTTTTTGTTGTCTACGCGCATTTTTCACTGAATTGAGAGGTCTTTGAACTTGCACCATCACTCCTTGAACATCTAAGATGTCAAATGGACCTTCCCAATTACTTTGCCATGGTCCACTTTTCCTGAAAGTTTTTATCAAAAGATGTCCTCCTTTCTCAAACTTAGAAGTATGAGGAGGGATCATTTTTTGCATACTGGTAGCTGCATATGGCAAAATATTGTTCAAATTGTCCTGTAACATCTGCAACCATTTTGTTTTCTCTATTGCCTCTCTCTGCGGCGTAGACAAAAAAGGTTCATTGGCAAACACGAGCGGCATTTTCCTCCCTGTCATTAATTCAAACGGAGAATACTTTGTTGCAGAAGATGATGTGCCTCTGACACTCATCAAAACAAATGGTACAGCAGCAACCCAAGTATTTCCTCTATCCAACAATATTTTAGCAATTCTAGATTTAATCGTACAAATCATCCTTTCCACAATACCTGCAGATTGAGGATGATAAGGTACATGAAATCTCTGTTCTATGCCCAAAATTTTACACATTGCTTGCATTATTTTGCCTGTAAAATGAGATCCTCTGTCACTGCTGAGATTTGCTGGTATTCCCCACACCGGAAAAACATGATTCACTAACATCCTAGCAGTTGTCAAAGCATCATCTTTGCGAACTGGTAGAATTTCAACCCACTTTGAAAAAACATCAACCAAACTAAAGCAAATCTAAATCCATTTTTTCCTGATGGTAAAAGACCTATATAATCTATTTGTATGGTAGACCAAGGTCCATCTGCTGGAGGAATTCTTTGTAAAGGAGGTTTCTGACCCTTTGGTCTAGGATTCAATTGTGCACAAATCAAACAAGATTTGATTACACTATCTGCTGTCTGTTCCATTTTGTCCCAATAGAACTTTTCTTTGAGAACATCTAGCAATTTTTCTTTACCAATGTGACCTAAACTCTCATGATTGAATTTAGTGAATTCCACTTGAAGGTGTTGAGGCATAACAGGACGCAAACACCCATCCGTGTCATGACATAAAACCTCGTTCTCACGAACTAAAGGAGGTTTTAAATCACCCGTAAAAAAACTCAGAAGTGACTTATGCCTTCTTTGTTCTTCAGCAAATGAGGGCATCTGTGTGTCTGTTTCCCTGACAACATTAACTGGTACCAATTCAGGTTGAATCACCATTTCACCATGCAAAGCTGCTTCTTTTGCTAAAGTGTCTGCCGTACGATTTCCTACAGTTAAAGCACTATTGTCTTTTTTATGGGAAGGAATCTTTACAATAGCATATGCAAGAGGATTCTCCTCTGCAAGGTCAAAAACTGACTCAAGTGTCTCTTTCTGTACAAGGGACTTATTAGATGTATTTACAAAACCCTGACGTTTCCAAATAGGTAAATAATCTGTAAGAGAACGAACCACATATGAACTGTCACTATAGATTACCAATGGACTTCTTTTCTCTTCCTTGTCAATTGTCAGTACTGTTTTTACTGCTTCAAGTTCTGCTCTTTGAGCAGAGAAATGTCCTGGTAACTTGTGTTGTATGGTAAAGCTCACGTTCTGGATACCAAATTGAATACCCACAATGATAATTGCCTGACACACAATATCTCGAGCCATCAACAAATACTGGTTCATAATTTTCCTCTGCTTCTCTCTGAAAAAGAGGGGATTGAGTCTCATGAATGTCACATAAGCATTCATGCTCTAATCCATTGTATTCCATCAACTGAGGGAGGATATACTTGGCATTGTGATCAACCTGTATTTGTTTAGGTGACAGAGCCAACAACCATTGAGAAAATCTTTGGTTGGAAACTCCAGGAACATTCTTTTCAAAGAGAAACTTTAATGTACTGTGTGGGGTCTGTAACATGATTTTGTTAAAACCTACAATATGCTCTGTTGCTTTCACTGCATAATGTACACCCACTAACTGTCGAACACATTCGTCAAACCCCTTCTCAACAGAAGTGAGCAAACGAGAAAAATACCCAAGAATTCTCCAATCCTCTCCCTGTTTCTGAAGCAAAACAGCAGAGATGGCACTTTCTGAAGCATGCACTTGCAAAGCAAATGGTGCCTTTTTATCCACAGTAGCTAGGGCAGGAGCCAACTGCAAATCATTTTTCAACAATTTAAAAGCTTTTTGCTGAACTTCTGTCCAAGGACCAAAACCATTCTCCTCTTTGTGTTTTAACAAATCATATAGCGGTTTTGCTTTCTCTGCCAATGATTCAATAAAATCTCTAGAAAAATTTACCAAACCCAAAAATTGTCTCAATGCTTTGACAGATGTTGGTACAGGTAAAGAAGCGATAGCCTCAATACGTTCCTGTAAAGGCTGCTTCTTTCCTGGACCAATCAAAATTCCCAAAAATTTTACTTCACTTTTCATGAGCTGAACTTTACGTGTATTCAACTTTAAACCTTCCTCTTCCAGAATTGTCAACAATTCTGCCAGAAGAATTAAATGTGCATCCTCATTTTCAGTGGAAAGAAGTATGTCATCAACATATTGGATTAAACAATCTGGTCTAGAAAATTTTGACAAAACATTCGCCAATGCCTGATGAAAAATAGTTGGTGAACTATGGTATCCTTGTGGAAGTCTCATAAAAACATATGAAATGTTTTTATGAATGAATGAAAATTTGTATTGACAACTTTTGGCTAATGGTATGCTAAAAAATCCATTAGAAATGTCAAGAACAGTAAAAACTTTTGCATTTGCATTTAATTGAGACTACAATAGGAGAACTGCATGGTATGTATTTGTTAACCACTTCAATACCCAGCCATAGAAAATTGACGGCCTGGGATGGGATCTACCATCCTAAGTGGCCGTCAATTGACGGCCTGGGCATTGCAGGCGAATATCTGGATGATGCCTGCAGCCAGAGGCATCATCCAGATATCCTCTTCTTCAGCCGACAATTCTGCACAATGTAAGAACGATCATAGCGGCGGTTCCGCTGCTTGATTGTTCTTACAGGCCGCGGAATGGGACATCCCCCCCTCCCACCGCCATACAGTGCTTCTCTGGGCTCACCTGTGCCTTCGGGGGCCCGGAGAACAAATCGTCGGCGGCGGCAGGAAGCATAGAGATGACTGGTGACCAGATGGTCACCAGTCATCTCTATGACCGTCGGAGGACCCGGGCGCGATCTGATGACGTCACGCCCGGGTCCCCGTAAGTAAACAAAGCCGCAATTGCGGCTGTAAGCCCCCATTCATGTGATCGTTGAATTTTTTTCACCGATCTCATGGTTTCCAGCCTGGAGGAGAGATGTGAGGTCTTATTGACCCCACATCTCTCCATAAAGAGGACCTGTCACACACATTTCCTATTACAAGGGATGTTTACATTCCTTGTAATAGAAATAAAAGTGGAAAAAAAAATGAAAAAAAGTGTAAAAATAAATAAAAAATAAGTCAAAAAAATAAACAAAAGATAAAAAAAAAATTAAAACGCCCCTGTCCCCGATAGCTGCAGAAGCGAACGCACACGCAAGTCCCGCCGACATATGTAAACGCCGCTTAAACCACATAAGTGAGGTATCGCCGCGTGCGTTAGAGTGCCAGCAACGAATCTAGCACTAGATCTCCTCTGTAAATCTAAACTGTAACCTGTAAAAAATAAATAAAGCGTTGCCTATGGAGATTTTTAAGTACCGAAGTTTGGCGCCATTCCATGAGTGTGCGCATAATTAAAGCGTGACATGTTGGGTATCTATTTACTCGGTGTAACATAATCTTTCACATAATACAAAAAAATTTGGCTAACTTTACTGTTTTGTTATTTTTTTAATTCATAAAACATTTTTTTTTACAAAAAAAAGGCGTTTGAAAAATAATTGCGTAAATACCGTGCAAGATAAAACTTTGGAATGACCGCCATTTTATTCCCTAGGGTGTCTGCTAAAAAAAACATATATAATGTTTGGGGGTACTGTGTAATTTTCTAGCAAAAGAATGATGATTATTACATGTAGGAGAGAAGTGTCAGAATAGGCCCGGTATGGAGGTGGTATAAAAGCCTGGTATTGAAGCGGTTAAGCATTCTTAGATCAATCAAAAGTCTGTATGCACTAGGGTCATCTCGTTTAGCCACCACCCATAAAGGATTATTTGTCACAGAATTTGCTTTCCTGATGATACCCTGTTCCAAAAATTCTTCAATAATTTGTGACACAGGCTCATCAGATTCAGGTGGTAATTTGTAAGGTTTGATAAATGGATGATCCTTGCCTTCTACAAAGACCTCAATCCCTTTAAACAAACCAACCTCATTCTTTTTCTGACTCCAAAGTTTTTTGTGTGCTCGAATTACCTGTTTTAACTTTAGATTATCTCCTGAATCAGGCCACTTGTAATCAGAGTCAACTGTCTCTGTCAAACAAATGCTACCTATTTCACAATAATCCTTTGGATCAATAACCACAGGCTTACGATTGGCTGAACCTTTCCAAAGTACTGCATTGCCTAAATCAATTATCCAACCTTTTTTAAACAAGATATCTGAACCGATTATATTCTCTGCTCTCTGACAAAACCACATGTTTATTTCAGTTTGTAAACAACCTGGAACTTCGAAAGAAACATTTTTACACATTTTAGCCTGAGAATCACCTGTTCCATTAAACCCAATGACTGTACATATTGCTGCATCCGATAAAACAGGTAACTTCAAACCAGTTATGCTAACTTGGGCTCCCGTATCTAATAAAGTTCTTACTTTTTGTCCATTAATTTTAGCCTTTAAAAAAGGCCGACCGCACTTGTCCAGAAATATGGGAGCTACATAATCTAGACTGTGAGATGCTATTTCTTTTTCCTTTATTTATCATGGGGAAGTCAGCAATGGCTGTCTTCCTTTGACGTCACTAGTTGATTGTGCATCCATATTCATACTAATCTATCTTAGCTCTTTCCTCAGAGGAGTGTAAGGAGAAAATTCCTTGCCGTCTTCAGCTGAAAGAGGGGCAGAAGGTTGAGTGGATCTCAATCCATTTTCTTTCCCAGTGTTTTTCATCTCAATGTCTCTCAAATACCTCCTGCACTGTGATTTATAATGGCCAACCTTTTGACAATAGAAACACGTGACTGGTTTTCTATAATCAGACTGCCTTACCTTATAAGTCCTCAAGATGGCAGCATCCCCTGCTTTGTCTTTTTGGATTTGAGAATTTTTGTTAACATTGCCAGTTTCAATGGCAGCAATTTTTGTTTTTATATTACTTTGCAATAACTGTCTTCTCCATGTGTCAATAACTGAAGTTGCCTCATCTAGATCTTCCTTTTGACTAGCTAACACCATGGAAGCTGGATCTAAATATGTAAATTTTCGTACAAAAGCCGAAATTAATGCAGGCGTTTCATCATTTAATGCATAGACCATCTTGAAAGCTTTAGCATATTTATCGCGAAAGCAATAAGGATCGTCATGTATCGTCACTTTTAAAGCATCCAATATCTCAGCTGTAGGTGTGGCATCTCCTGTAATACATAACAATAACTGGCGCAATCTTCCAGATGCATCAGTGTGAACTTCCTCGTCATCCTCATTAAGATATGGCGACTTAATCAATCGCCTTGCCATGAAATTTGGTACCCATAAACAAAAAATGTTGTTCCTCTGTTCATCACTCAAATTAAATCGATCACAAAATGTCTCAAAGACATCCCCATTATGAAAAGCATCAGCCTTTAAATCTTAATGTGGAATATCCTTCAGTATTTTCATCAACTGATCGTGTATTTGCAATTTAAGTTTAGACGCCCTCTCTAATCATTTTACTTTTCTGATCTCTGTATCTGTGGACGAACTGTCCAGAGCTAATGGTGAATCTGGTATATAAGATGCAGATGCTGAGGCCGATTTTCCTTTAGCAGTACCCTGTGTAATCACTGAAATATGTTTTGTTTTTGAAAGTGTACCATTCTGCACTTCTTCTAATTCATTTTCTAAATGCTCAATATAAGTACAAAAAGTTTGGCAATTTTTGTTTACTACACAAACAAAATGCGATTCTGGTACATCATAAACCATTGAATTAAAGACTGTAACAAGTTTCATAACATTTCTTAATTTTTTCTTCGTTTTAGACAAACAAAACCTTGAGCTATCAATATGTAAATTCGCTTCCAAACACTGTGCATACATTGAATTCCATAAAACAGTGTCAGAGATTTGTTTGTCTAATCCTTTAAACTCCAAGTTACTATCATTTGCTAAAACATCTACACATTCCATGGTTTACTCACTGAATAAGAATCTCTACGATAACTTTGGCACGAATCTCCCGGTCATTCACGGTGCATCGATCAAATTCTTGCTTTTTTTTTGATGTCACAATGTAGAGTATAAGATTTCCTATCATCTGTGCCCAGTCTTGCCACACAGAGTTAATCCAGATCTGAGAAATCCTCTTTTATGTTCAGTGAAAATGAACAGCCTTCCAGATAAAACCCTGCCTAAAGCAAAAGTCCATTTTTTCTCTTCTTGCTTTGAGTGAGAGGTTATTTACAAATATAGCTAGGACATGTTTATCATATGTTATGTTTTGTTTATCATAACATGAGGTGATATAACATCATAACACATCCTAGTAATATACAATGAACTTTGGATCACCTCTTGTTATGATAAACATGTCCAAGCTAGATTTGTAAATAACCTGTTACTGAAAGCAAAAACAGAGATACAGACTTAACCTAATTTGGCAGGTTTTAATCTGAAGTCCGGTTAATTTGCACTGAACTTTAAAAGAGGATTACTCAGCGCTGGATTAACTCTGTGTGGCAAGACTGGGCACAGATGATAGGAAATCTTATACTCTACATTGTGATAGCGGCCGTTTACCACGTGATCGCGCCGTCAAATGACGGCGCGATCACTTGTAAACAAACCGGCGTCATTTGATGACGCCGGTTCCTTCCTCTCTTGAGTCTCCTCTCTGTACCGTTCGGTACAGTGTGCGAGGAGAGGGGGGGAGCGGGGTGTCAGCAGCTGCGCTGTGGCTGGATCTGTGACAACTGCAGTCACAGATCCAGCCATCCATCCCAGCTCTGCAATCCCCCAGTACTCTGCAGTACCCAAGTACCCTGCAGTTCCCTGCAATACCCCAGTACCCTGCAATACCCTGCAGTACCCCAGTACTCTGCAATACCCCAGTACCCTCCATGTGGTATCGTCATACTCGGGAGGAATAGCAGAATGTGTTTTGGGGTGTAATTTGTGGTATGCATATGCTGTGTGTGAGAAATAACCCGCTAATATGACAGAAACAAGATTTTTTTAGTTTTTTTACAGAATTTTCAGTCGTTTTTCTTTTATATCGCAAAAAATAAAAAACCCAGAGGTGATCAAATACCACCAAAAGAAAGCTCTATTTGTGTGAAAAAAAGGACAAAAATTTCAAATGGGTACAATGTTGTATGATTGAGTAATTGTCATTCAAATTGTGAGAGCACCGAAAGCTGAAAATTGGTCTGGTTAGGAAGGGGGTTTAAGTGCCCAGTGGTCAAGTGGTTAACATTTTATATCAAGATAGACATGCTGTACGTTACATACCTACACAGTGCAATTAGTCCGGACCAAAATATTTATTTTGTAAATTGAATTTACTTTATAAACAAGCTAGAAAATTAGTTTTTTCTAGGCCTTTGTTTGCTTTTTGTTTTTCTGCCATGAGTATTATAATTCTTTTCACTGTATGTAGAACATAAGTTACACCATCTTGTATCTTAAATGTTTAAAGTTTTACTTTTGTTGACCCCTGCTTGCTTGGTTGTGTAGGAAGATAATGAAAAGGAATCGCTAGTGAAGAGTTAACGCATGCCTGGTATATATTTAATCAGGCTATTTTAAGGAATTCTTTGATACCATGTAGAGCAGTGAGTCATTCAGATAAGCAATAATATCTGCTAACTTTAATGAGTTACTGTGAAATTTTATACCATAAACAGAGATGAGCGAATAATAGAAAATCTGCTCTGCTTGTGGTTCGGCAGTTTGAAACACTAATGTTTCAGTTTTGACTACTAGATGACAAGTTTGATAACCCATTAGCCTGTTATTTCTCTCCAAAACCGTGATGAAAAAACATCTGCACTTCCAAACCATTCACTTCACATTACATGGTACAGACCACAATTGTGTGTGTGGGGGGCGGGGGGGGGGAGGGCGGGGGGGGGGGGGGGGGGGGGGGGTTATGATCAGGGAGCTATTTATTTTTTATTTTTTAAATCATTTATTTTTTTATTGCTGTTTTAAAACCATTTTACATTCCAACAGACAAGCATATACTCAGTTTGCATACAAAGTGGTAAAGGATACAAAACAGTGTAAATCAAATCACAATTAATATCTCGTGTAACAGACTAGAACAATCTAAGTCTATTTGATTGTGTTGTGGATATGTGCAACACCCTCCCCCCCTTTCCCTCCCATATTTCCCCCTTCCGTTCGAGAGCATATGATCTCGGTAGCGTCTAGCACTGGTATATCAGAGGTCGTGACAATTGCTATCGGAGAGCCCGTGGGAATCAGCCGAGGAGAACCAGCTGACAAAAAAGAGCTACCACCGAAGCCTTGTCAGGAGCTGTTCCTGTCAACCAGGATCTCAGTGGCTCTAGTAAGAGTGGCCTCAGGAATCTCTAAGTAGGATAACATTCTCAGCTCCTCGCTGACATGGGCCCCATAGTGTAACACATTTTTGAAGTTTCCCCTGTTGTGAAGTACACTTTTTCATTTGAAATTGTTTGATTCATGGCTACTGTCCAGTCTTTTATAGAGGGAGGGGTCTGTGCCTGCCATTTTTGAGCAATTACCTTACGAGCCTGGAATAGGCTTCTTAATATAGCCTCAAGAGTGCCCTGCAATACCTGGCTGTCGTCTATGCATCCCAGGAGGCATATCCTGGCTGTTGGATCGAGTGAGGATCCAAATATCTCATTGATCCATTTTATGACTCCCACCCAGTAGCTGTATAATTTGGGGCACTTCCAAACCATATGTAAAAGATCCCCTTTGTTTTTGCATCGGGGGCATTCATTGTCTTGTCTCCACCCTAGCTTGAACATTTTGTGGGGGGTGTGGTAAACCCTGTGAAGAAGAAAAAAGTGAGACAATCTTTGAGCCGGGGCTATGGACACCAAGGTGCCCTTTTGGAGAATCCTATACCATTGTTGTGGAGGTATTGTTCCCAAATCATTCTCCCATGCCTCTCTGCTCTTGCCCGGACCTGTCTTGCTTAATGCCCTGTCGCCCAGACAGCTGTACATCCTTGCTATCAAGCCCTTAGCCGCTGTTGCCCCAATTACTGTAAGCAGAGCAGGAATCT
Organism: Rana kukunoris; assembly: GCA_029574335.1. Taxonomy (NCBI): domain Eukaryota; kingdom Metazoa; phylum Chordata; class Amphibia; order Anura; family Ranidae; genus Rana; species Rana kukunoris. Next base: position 75,158,716 of record CM056054.1, on the reverse strand, counting down.
TAGCCCATTCAACTGTCTGGGAGCTAAATTGCGCCTGAATGGCATGGCGGATCTGTAAAAATTTAAAAAAGGTTTTATTAAAGATTCCAAATTCTTTTACTAAATCTTGGAATGATTTCATGGTATTCCCTACAAACAGATGTTTTAAACGACATATGCTTTTATTCATCCATTCAGTTGATGCCTCAATGCTTGTTGTCTCCTGTAGGTTATTGTTGTGCCAAAGAGGGGAGAATTCTGTCGGACCAACATATCCCATTACTGTTTTTACTGTGTGCCACGTTTTGGTCACTAATTTTGTAATCGAGTGATTATGGCAAAAAAAGTTTGCCTCTAAGGCTTCCACTAGTTGTTTATGGGGGTTGTCCATCAGCAGGAGTCGGGTGTTTGATCCGTCTCCTTTGGCGGTTCCACATCCTGCCAGATGTTGCAGTTGTGCTGCTAAAAAATATAGCCTTGGATGTGGAACTGCCATTCCCCCCTCTTTTACAGGGAGTTGTAGGGTTTGAAGGCTTATTCTAGATTGACCTCCCCTCCATATAAGTTCTCTGAATAGAGTATCTACCTTTTTGTACCACTTGTGTCCTATCCATACCGGGGAGTTATGTAGCATGTATAGCAGCTGCGGCTGCCAGATCATTTTTATTAAGTTACAGCGGTCTGCAACAGACAAAGGGAGTCTTTTCCAAATTTCACTTTTGTTTTTCCACTTCAATAGTAATGGAGCAAGGTTTAAGTCAGTGTATTGGGTGGGATCTTTTGAGATCCAGATCCCTAAATACTTGAGTTTAGTGGTTACAATTATTTGGGAGGCCCCTGCCGACCTTTGAAGATCTACCGGGTCGAGCAGTAACAGAGCAGACTTTGTCCAGTTGATGGTGAGGCCAGAAAACCGGCCAAATTCCTCCACCAGCTGGATCGCTTTGTCCAATGTGCTTTCGACATCCCCCAGAAAAAACAGGACATCATCTGCAAATAGAGCTATCTTATCTTCTCCATGGTGTCTTCTAAACCCTGTTATGTCTGACCTTGCCCTGGCAATAATTGCCAGGGGTTCCATTGCGAGGGCAAACAGAAGAGGGGACAGAGGACACCCCTGTCTCGTCCCTCTTCCCAGCTGGAAGATCTCGGAGGTCTCGTTATTGATTCTGACCTTGGCTCTTGGCTCGTCATACAGCAATTTAATCCAATTGATATAGAGAGGGCCAAAACCAAAGCTATCGAGTGCCCTCCACAGATATGTCCACTCAAGGCTGTCAAAAGCCTTGGCGGCATTGAGCGACAACACTGCTCGGGAGTCTTCATTGTCTGTTGGTGTGTATATATTTAAGAAGACTCTCCTGATGTTGTCGCTTGTTGCCCTGCCTGGTATGAAGCCGGACTGGTCAGGGTGGATAAGATAACTAATAAATCTGTTTAAGCGAGTCGCAAGAATTTTGGCTAAGATCTTAACATCAGAGGTTAGGAGGGAGATTGGGCGATAAGATGAAGGTTCCAGGGGGTCTTTCCCCTCCTTATGTATTACTATAATAGTTGCTTCCGTCATTGAGCGGGGTAATGTCCCCGCTCTTGCAGCCCACTCCAGGGTCTTCAATAGCTCTGGTAGCAAGATCTCGCCAAACTTCTTGTACACCTCAATGGGGAGTCCATCCGGACCCGGGGATTTTTGATTTGGCATGTCTGATACTGCTTGCTGAATTTCTTTTAAGGTGATTGGCGCTTCTAGCTCCTGTCTGTCTTTGTCTAATAGCGTAGGAACTTCTATCTTTTGGAAGAATGTTTCCATGGCTCCTTTCCCCAACCCCCCCTGAGTTTTGTAGAGTTCTTTATAGTATGTACAAAATGTTTTTACTATGGTCAGGCCATCTGTCGAGGTTGCACCCGTATTTATCCGTATTGCTAGGACATTTGACGGGGGAGAGTTAGTTTGAGTCAAAAGAGCTAACATGCGCCCTACCTTCTCTCCCTCGCCAAACTGGAGCTGTTTTTGTAGAGTTCTCTTGTTCTCCGCAAGTTTTAAAATAAGTCTTCTATGCTCTTCTTGTTTAGCTAACCATGCGGACCGCAAGGGTAAAGTGGGGTGCTCAATGTATCTCAATTCCGCTTGGATAGACTCGCCCGCCAACCTGCTCTCTTCTGCTCTCCCTATTTTTTTTATCCTAGCAACCTGCTGGATTAGGAGGCCCCTCACAAAGGCTTTCAGGGAGTCCCAGACCACCCCTAGCGGCGCTGTTCCCTCGTTAATGAACACAAACTCTGCTAGCTGTGACGCCACCATTGGTGGTTACCCAATCAGCTCCAGCCAGCCGGGGTTTAACTGCCATTCTTTACGAGAGAGTCTAGTGCCTATCCTAATTATTAACATCAGCGGGGAGTGATCTGAGACCCCTCTTGGTCCATAGTGGATCTTTTTCACAAGGGGCATTACACCCTCACTGCAAAGGGCCATGTCTATTCTAGATAAAGTGTGGTGGGAGGAGGAGTAACACCAGTATTGACGAGTCTGTGGATAGGAAGTTCTCCAAATATCCCTCAACCCGGTTTCATCCAGGAAACGAGCCAGCCTTCCCCCCGTGGGACCAGTCCCCGGTGAGAATCTGTCAATAGTTCTATCCAAAACCTCGTTGTAGTCGCCAATAGCTATAACTGGTACATCTGGTTTGTCAAGAATGAACTCAACGAGATTGTATAGAACATCAAGCTTAAAGGGTGGCGGGATATATAGGTTAGCCAGAACATTAGGTCTGTTTTCAATAAGGCAAAACAAGAATATAAACCGACCTTGCTCATCTACCCAGGATTTAGGACAGGAAAAGGCCATTCCTCTTCCAATCATTGTACTAACACCTCTTGAATAGGAGGAGTGTACCGAGTGGAATTGGGCTTGGAATTTACAGCTATTCAAGAGCGAGACGGAATCTTTGGTCAAGTGCGTCTCTTGGAGGCATATTATTCCCGGCATTCCGTCTTCAAGGAATGTCATAACTGCAATTCTTTTAGCTGGATCTCCCATGCCTCGTACATTCCATGAGGTTATGGCCAATAATTTATCCTGCATCTATCGGAAATGATATAGTAATCAAGTGTTCGGTATTGATCAACAAGCTGAAGAATGAAACAATAGCTAGTGCCCCCCATTGAATCTGACCAGTAACTAGCCAGGCTGCGTTCGTAGCCCCTCTTACATCCTTTAGCAACGGCACGACTTGTAGTAACCAGAGTATATGCTCTCGAACCCTTCCCCTATGGACCCCCCCCCCAACACTCCCCCCCTACCCTTCCCACCCTGCCCTACTGGGCTCCCCTTAGGGGCTTGTCTGATGACCGTTCTACTCATACTACCACTCATCCCCCAATACATCCCATTTGGTATCCCTCTTGCTCACGTCTACCCCCCTACTAAGAAACCTAGTTGGAGCCGGAGAGAGAGAAAGAAGAAAAAAAAAAAAAGGGAAAAGGGGGCCCCATATACTTTGCAAGTTTTAACAAAGTTTAACAATGTTATTGTGTGACCTAAAGGCAAGCAGTACACACATATTAGTGGCGTGGTAAGTATGCATAGTATGGCAAAAGCCTGGATTCGTCAAATAAGTGATCCGATGTTTAAACAAGGTGATTATCGAGTGTCCTTGTAGTAGTGTAGAGTGAAGTGTAAAAAATACCTTATAAATGTGTATGTGAATTGTCAAGTTGTTACAGATAGTATTATTAGTTACCTAAAAAACCTTTAAAAAAATTAAGTTGTGGCCCATTTGTGGCTACCCCAATCATGGCGGGTAAAAAAAATAAAAATAAAAATTCCAACAATGCGTTCTTTGCGTGCCAAGGTACAAAACCATGTGAGTGCTGGCATGTGCATAAATACATGTGCATGAGTACAGTTGTGTACAGTTGTGCCCTCAGGAACCCTGGAAATATACTTGATTACATAAAAAAAAAAAATGTAAAAAAAAAAGAAGGAGAAGGGGGAGGGGATAGAGGGGAGAACGCCATAGCATGACCCCCTCAGTCCCTCAATCGTCAATGATATAACCGTGGGGTCCCAATGCTCCTGGAGGAAAAACCATATAAGAAAGAAAAAATTAAAGGCAGCCCCTGTCACCCACCCCCCGAGTATGGGAGGGGGGGACCAGCCGGCAGAACCTCTGAAAATATGTGAGCCAAAAAAAAAGAAGAGAGAAGAAAAAAAAAACATATAAACATATAAATATTTATGAGTATAAAAAAAAAAAAAAAAAAACATATAAACATATAAATATTTATAAGTATATAAAAAAATAAATAAAAAGTTAGTAGCTGATTTGTACATGAGTAGTTGGGCTCGGGACCTTATCAAGTAAAAGTATAGGGAGCTATTTTAATTAGACAAAAGTAACTGACGACCTAGGGGTGCTGCTGTCAAATTGGAGGGGGGATTCCATCTGTAAAACAAAGATTCTTGGCACCCTTAACTTAATATTTGGTTGCACACCCTTTGAAAAAAAATAACTGAAATCAGTGGCTTCTTATAACCATCAATAAGCTTCTTACACCTCTCACCCGTAATTTTGGACCACTCTTCCTTTGCAAACTGCTCCAGCACTCTCTTATTGGAAGGGCGCCTTTTCCCAACAGCATTTTTAAGATCTCTCCAGAGGTGTTCAATGGGATTTAGATCTGGACTCATTGCTGGCCACTTTAGAACTCTCCAGCGCTTTGTTGCCATCCATTTCTGGGTGCTTTTTGACGTATGTTTAGGGTCATTGTCCTGCTGGAAGACCGAAGATCTCGGACACAAACCCAGCTTTCTGACACTGGGCTCTACAGTGTGACCCAACATTTTTTGGTAATCCTCAGACTTCATGATGCCTTGCACACATTCAACGCACTCAGTGCCAGAGGCAGCAAAACAACCCCAAAACATCATTGAACCTCCACAATATTTATTTTCTTTGTAGGCCCCATTCCATTTTCGGTAAACAGTAGAATGATGTGCTTTACCAAAAAGCTCTATCTTGGTCTCATCTGTCCACAAGGCATTTTCCCACAAGGATTTTGGCTTACTTAAGTACATTTTTGCAAACTGAAGTCTTGCTTTTTTATGTCTCTGTGTCAGCAGTGGGGTCCTCCTGGGTCTCCTGCCATAGCGTTTCATTTAATTTAAATGTCGATGGATAGTTCACGCTGACACTGATGGTCCCTGAGCCTGCAGGACAGCTTGAATTTCTTTGGAACTTGTTTGGGGCTGCTTATCCACCATCCGGACCAGGGGCGGACTGACTATTTGGTCACTCAGGCACTGCCCGAGGGCACCATGCCACTAGGTGGCCCCATCATGGCTGCCAGCCTCAGTAAAACCAGGGACAGTATGTAAAAATGTTTTTTTTTTACATCTGTCCCTGAAATGTCTTTTACCGACATCCTTTTGGTCTAAAAATCCCATGGTTATAGCTGCCCCGCCTCTCCAGTACCTTTTCAGTGTGTGTATGTGTATTCTGTGTGTATGTATACTGTGTGGCCCCATAATTTATTGCCTGGGGGCCCCATAATCTCCTATTGCCCGGGGGCCCCATGAGTTGTCAGTCCACCCCTGATCCGGACTATCCTGCGTTGCAACCTTTCATACATTTTTCTCTTCCATCCATGCCCAGAGAGATTAACTACAGTGCCATTAGTTGCAAACTTTTTGATAATGTTGCACACTGTGGACAAAGGAAATTCTCGATTTTTGAAGATGGACTTGTAACCTTGAGATTGTTGATATTTTTCCACAATTTTGGTTCTCAAGTCCTCAGACAGTTCTCTTCTGCTCTTTCTGTTGTCCATGTAGTGTGGCACACACAGACACACAATGCAAAGACTTAGGGTCCTTTCACACGTGCGGACCGTTTTTTATATCCGTTTTTTTATCATCAGTTGATCAGTTTTTCATCAGTTTTTCATCAGTTTTTCATCAGTTTTCATCCGTTTTTTCATCCGTTTTTTTTTTTTTTTTTTGGGTTAGAACTTTATTTTTATTACATATTTTGATGAAAAACGGATGTTAAACGGATCGTCCGCTAACGTCCGTTTTTCGTCCGTTCCGTTTTTTTGACGTAAGAAAAATAGGGTTTTCTTCCGTTCAAAAAAACGGAGCTTAACGGAGACGGACGTTAGCGGATGCGTGTGAAAGGACCCATTGGAAAGCATTGCGGTCAAAAAACGGATGTCTAAAAACGGACGAACGGTCCGCACGTGTGAAGGGACCCTACAGTAGGTGACTGGGATATTGTGTCAATCTCGCTCCCTTGATCGGCGAGATTGACCACCTACGAGCCCCATCGCGGGAGCCAGCGCCGAGCTGGCTTGCTGCGATGGAGACAAAGCCGTCATAGAAGCGACGGGGATCCGACTTGGATTCCCGCCAATTCTACACGTGGGCGGAGTTTGTTATGAATCCTGAAGGAGAAATCCCCGCCGGATTTTTAAAGAAAAATCCGGCATGGGTTCCCCCCTCAGGAGCATAACGGGCCCTTAGGTCTGTTATGGGTTGTAAGGAGACCCCCTACGCCGAAAAAACGGCGTGGGGGTCCCCCCACAATCCATAACAGACCTGTATCCAAAGCACGCCGGCCGGCCGGTCAGGAAGGGAGTGGGGGCGAGCGAGCGCCCCCCCCCCCTCCTGAGCCGTACCGGGCAGCATGCCCTCAACATGGGGGGGTTAGGTGCTCTGGGGCAGGGGGCGCACTGCGGCCCCCCACCCCAGAGCACCCTGTCCCCATGTTGATGAGGACAGGGCCCCTTCCCGACAACCCTGGCCGTTGGTTGTCGGGGTATGCGGGCGGGAGGCTTATCGGAATCTGGAAGCCCCCTTTAATAAGGGGGCCCCCAGATACCGGCCCCCCACCCTAAGTGAATGAGTATGGGGTACATTGTACCCCTACCCATTCACCTGCAAATAAAAAGTGTAAACACAAATAAACCACACAGGGTATTGAAATATTTTATTAGTTGGCCGCCGGGGGGGTGTGTATGATCGCTTTTATAAAAGCGCCCCCCTCCGGCGGGCTTCTGTGGGGGGTGGGTGCCGCCGTCTGGTTCTCTTCCGCCGCCGGTACCTACCTGAGCATGATGGGACTGCGACGTCACAAGACAGGCCTATATAACTCGCTGCGAGCCGCGCGCCAGCCATAACAGCGGAAGGAAGCGTCGCGTCAACATCTGGAGAAGAAGAAGAAGAAGACGACGTCACAGAGGAGGGGACTCGCCGCCGCTAGTAATTGAGCTAACACACAAAGTTAGCGACGGCGAGTCCTGAAGAAGAAGAAGACCCCCGGAGAGCGGAGAAGACCCCCGGAGAGCAGGAGAAGACCCCGGAGAGTGGGAGAAGACCCCCCAGCCGCCGAAGACGTCGAAAGAAGCCCGCCGGGTGGTGGGCGCTTTTATCAAAGCGCCCCCCCCCGGCGGCGGAAGAGAACCAGACGGCGGCACCCACCCCCCACAGAAGCCCGCCGGAGGGGGGCGCTTTTATAAAAGCGATCATACACACCCCCCCCCCCGGCGGCCAACTAATAAAATATTTCAATACCCTGTGTGGTTTATTTGTGTTTACACTTTTTATTTGCAGGTGAATGGGTACACTCTCCCGTGGACTCCCATACATATAAATGTTTCGGTCTTTTATACTTTTGCGCGTATTCTTTTTTTTTTTTCTTTGTAATTAAACTTTGTTGGAACTTACTACACCAGAGTGGTCACGCTGTTTCACTCCCTTCCTCTCACTTCAGATTAAGGGAAATTTTGATTTTTTTCCTTTTTTTTTTTTTTTTTATATATATATATAAAAAAAAGAGAAAATTATTAACAGTCAGTATGGCATCCATAGGTGAAGGCATTGGACTCCATTGCAGGAGTTAGGGCCCTTTCACACGTTTTTTAGGTCCGTTTTTTTCATCAGTTCATCAGTTTTTTCGTCCGTTTTTTATCATTTTTTCGTCCGTTTTTCATCCGTTTTCATCCGTTTTTCATCCATTTTTCATCCGTTTTTCCATCCGTTTTTTCATCCGTTTTTTTTTTTTTTTTTTTTTTTAGAACTTCTTTTTATTACATATTTTGATGAAAAACGGATGTTAGCGGATCGGATGTTAAACGGATCGTCCGCTAACATCCGTTTTTCGTCCGTTCCGTTATTTTGACGGAAGAAAAATAGGGTTTTCTTCCGTTCAAAAAAACGGAGCTTAACGGAGACGGATGCAAACGGACGTTAGCGGATGCTCATCCGCTAACGTCCGCTATCCCATAGGGATGCATTGCGGTCCGTTTTTCATCCGTAAAAAAACGGACGAACGGTCCGCACGTGTGAAAGGGCCCTTAAGCTGGTCAGAAAATAATTTTATGTATTTTTTCATTCAGCCTGGGGGCTGAAGCAAACAAATTCCTCTATCCATGCTATACAGTGCAGATGGACAAATCTCCCACTGTGCCTACTTATATTTTAACAGAAAGCCCTGCCAGCTCTCAAAATACCCAAAAAGCAGCTGAATCCCATTGGATGCAGCTGTTTTTTGACTGACATGTCATTTGACATTTGTCAGCCTAGCTCCTTTGTTTTTTCAGTTGAGTTATATCCTGTGGGCGGTGGCTGATAGAACAACCCACTAAGCACATTTTAGCTTGTTTCTCAGGAACTGGACAAAATTTGTACAATGTGTGACCCATTTTAGACCAAAACCTGGAACTTTATTGGGATACTTTTCTAAAGGATTTAGGATACCAACAGGTAATTTCCGTCTTGGGGAAAAAATAAAAATAAATGTACTATATGGACACTAATGCCGCTTCCACACGATAGGAAATTCCGACAACAAAACAGTGGATTTTTTTCCGACAGAATTTTGACTCAAACTTGTCTTGCATACACACGGTCACACACATCTTGTCGGAAATTCTGAACATCAAGAACACGGTGTCATGTCCCGGGGTGTATTCAAACCGGGATCTTCCTTGTCTCTTAACCTCCCTGGCGTTGTTCCCGTGTCTGACACGGGGTAAAAATTTGCTGCTACTATCGTTGATCCCGTGTCAGACACGGGCTCGCCTCGCAGAATCCAGAGACAGTTTACTTACCTTCTTCCTGGATCCAGCGATGCATCCCCGCTGTGTGAGCGAGCGGGTGCTCGCTCGATTCACACAGCGTCCCCGTGTGCCGCCGAGCTCCGTTCCCTGCGACGTTACGACGCACGGGGACGGAGAACGGCGCCAAATTCAAAAATGTAAACAAACACTATGCATACAGTACAATGTAATCTTATAGATTACAGTACTGTATGTAAAAAATACACACCCCCCATGTCCCTAGTGGTCTGCCCTGTGCCCTGCATGTCATTTTATATAATAAAAACTTTTCTTTCTCCCTGCAAACTGTAGATTGCCCATAGCAACCAAAAGTGTCCCTTTATGTAAAAAATGGTTTTAGATCAGCTAAAAAACAGCGATAATAAATTATAATCACTTGCAGAATTTAGCGATAGCGATCTGTGGGGAAATTCGTCATAAAAAAAAAAAATTATGACAGCAAAAATTCTGCAACTGAGCAAATTTCAGTGATTTTGATTTGATTACATTATTGAATAATTTTTACTATAATTATATTATTATTTGTTATAATTTTTTATAATTATTTATTATATTATCATTTTTAATAAAAAAATAAAAATAAATCATACCCGGGATGCCTATTAGACTCTTGTTTAGATAGATTTAAGTAAGTACTTACTAAGAATTGCAGGCCTATAATACATAACACCACATTTCCTTGCAAAACAATTGCAACGCTTTTGGTACAAAATTCCAGACAGAATCATAACGCCAGGAAGGTTAAACCATAGCCTTACCTGCTGTGCCACAGAAGAGATCTAGACCTTGGTAATGTCCTTATTGTGTTCAACACTACCTCGGACTCACTAGCTCCACCTGCTGCCAGCTGTGGACAATTCTCAATCTGGACAGCCTTTAAATAGGAAGTGAGGTCATCACTCAGCGCCTGTTTATTTGGATTCATTCTCTGGGTGTTTTGTCTTCTGTGATCTTCCTTGTATTGAACTCCTGCCTGATATCCCAACTATTCTACAGCCTGCTGATTTTGTACCTTACCGCCTGATCGTGTATGACCTCTGCCAGCCTGACCCTTCTCCGGATTTCGATTGTGAACTATTTGCCTGATCCGTTGCCGACCGTATCTGCCTGGCGACGCTTTGCCTGAATCTTCAGCATATTACTTCCACTTCGGACACTACCCTTTACAGGTACCTTACATAATAAACGGGCCACAATAGCAGTGGACCCTGCTGAGATTGTTAAGGCGATTACACGTCAGGGACAACTGATCGGAGCTCATGAACAGCATCTTTCCTCCCTGGACGCCAAGTTAGATGAACTTTGCACTATGCTCAAATCTTGTTTGCCTGGTTCCTCTGCAAAGGTCCAGACTCCGGATCCTACTTCTGCTACGTTTCAACCTGCCTCTTCTGTACCACCAAAACTTCCCTTGCCTGACACGTTTGGTGGTGATACTGAGGACTGCAGAGGCTTTTTAAATGTTTGCATGTTTGCCGTTTGCATTTCCGCAACAACCCTGCGACTTTTAGCACTTCGTCTGCCAAAGTGACTTTTGTAATTTCCTTGTAAAAGGGGAAGGCCCTGGCCTGGGTCTCTCCTTATTTAGAACGCAACAATCCTGTACTCCAAGATGCCGATAAATTTCTGGCTTCGTATGAAAAAGGATGTTACTGACTATGTGGCTGCCTGCCCAACTTGTGCTGCTAATAAAGTACCCCGCACATTGCTTGCTGGACTGTTACATCCACTTCTGGCACCTCGCCAGCCTTGGACCCATTTGACCATGGACTTCATTGTAGACTTACCCAAGTCCGAGGGCATGACTGCTATATGGGTCACAGTGGATCGCTTTTCCAAAATGTCTCATTTTGTGCCGCTCCCGGGATTACCTACAGCGAAAGCACTGTCCACTCTCTTCCTTTCCCATATAGTAAGACATCATGGCATACCTACCAATGTCATCTCAGAACGCGGATCCCAGTTCGTTTCCCGATTCTGGAGAGCATTCTGCAAGAAACTGGGAGTAACGATCTCGCTCTCTATCTCACATCACCCTCAAACTGATGGTCAAATCGAACGCATGAACCAGACCCTAGAAACCTACCTTTGACATGATGTCAATGCCTTACACTCCAACTGGTCTGAGTATTTGCCTTTAGCTGAGTTCGCCCTAAATTCCCGTTGGCACAGTGCCCTTCATACCACACCATTCTACGCAGCCCTAGGCTATCACCCTCAGACTTTTCCCCTACTTCAGCCTTCTTCTGGTGATGTAATTTTTTTGGTCGGAAATTCCAACAGCAAATTTCCAATGGAGCCCACTACATGGTCGGAATTTCCGACCAAAAGCTCACATCGAACATTTGTTGTCGGAATTTCCGATGGTGTGTATGCGGCATTACCTGTCCAGGGAGCCTGCAATATCGGCACCCAAGCCAATCTTCGGATCCACTGTCGGGTGCAGCTGTCATCATTCCAGGTAAGGGAACTGGTAGTGAAGCCTTTCGGCTTCATGCCCATCTCGCTACTGCTCATGCGTGAAGCGCAATGCTTTCTGATTGGCCCGGCGATGGAGGAAGGAGGAGGGGTCCTAACTTCTAGAAGTTCAGGCGGTGCCCAGTCTCCCAGAAGTGGGGAAAGGGACCTGTCAAAAACAGGAAGCAATTAAGCGGAAGTTCCACTTTTGGATGGAACTCCGCCTTAACCGCATCTACCCAGAACTGAATGTATTGGCCCAGATTCACGTACATCGGCGCATTATCGGTCCGGCGTAGCGCACCGCCATTACGTTAGACTTGCGCCATCTAGCCGCGTAATCCCCCGATTCACGTAGCTTTTGCGCAGGAAATTGCGCAAGCGTAAGGTTTTTTCCAGAGGCGTAAGGAGGAGTAATACAAATTGGGAGGGACGTGGGCGTGTTACATTGAAATGAGCCGTGACCCCATTCAAATGAAGGGCCGGCCGGCTCGCGCATGCGCGCGTGAAGGAGACCATGTCAGCTCCGCTGTGCGCATGCTCACAACTCGGGAGCGGCGCAATCAGTGAAATTGGAAATGGACTAGGGCAACGTTGTGAACTACGCAGACAGCATAAATAGACACACACAAACGCACTTGCATTGCAAAAGTACATCCCTTTGTGTCCCTTCCCATTTAACCAAGTGCTTTTGTTCCTGTTGTTCGTTGCAGTGTGTCTTGTAGTTGTCAGATTAGTGTTCTGTGTGATCAAGTGCTTGTTGGTATATTTGTGAAAGTGTTTTTTGATAAGTGTTTGAGAGACTGTTTGTTTGATTGATATATTTCTGAGCGTTTGTTTTCTTGCTTTATTTTTTCTTCTTTTTTTTTTTTTGTGACTGTTTCTTGCTGAGTGGTAGTGTGATTTTTGGGTGTTCGTTTTCTCTTTGTGTGTGTTCTTGCCTGATTGGTTGTGCTTGTATTTGTGACTGATTTTTGGTGACTGGTAGTGAGTTTGTTTGGAAGTATGACAGAGAGAAAAAGAAAGCTGAATTTTACTGTGGGGGAAAAAAGAATTCTTGCCCGGGCCATTAGCGAGTATGGGCGTTTTCTCCACGGCCCGCAGAGTGCCACCACCACCCCGGCCAGGAGGAGGGAGATTTTGGATAGGATCACGGAGCAGGTGAATTCATCGGGGGAGGGGGAGACACGGACCCGGTCTGGGATTGACAAAAAAATAAATAATCTCCGGCGTCAGGTGAAAAAAAAACTGGCCGCAATGCATGCCCATGCCAGGGGCACAGGAGGGGGCCCACCATGCCGTATTAGGCTTACAGCGACGGAGCATGTGGTGGCCCTGACCTTTCACCGGCATGAAGTGGAGGGCCTGCCAGGCTTTGACACAAGTCCGGTCCCCGTGGTGCCAGGTAAGGTTTTTTTTTCTATCAGGTGTGTAGCATGTGTGGGGGAGGGGGTGAAAGGGAATATGTGGCAAGTGTGTGGATCCTCCAACCTGTGAATGGTTTGTGTCATCCACAGATGTGCAGGAGGGTGCAGGGCCATCTGGCCTGACCGCTCCAACCCCAGGACAGCAGCCTAATGAGGCCCCCCCAACAAGGCCACAGTCCGCAGAGGAGGTTCAAGAGGAGGAGGACGATCATGAGGAGGAGGACGAGCATGAGGAGGAGGATAATCATGAGGAGGACGATCATGAGGAGGAGGAGTCAGGCACTGGACGAGTGGTTTGTGCAGACTCTTCCCCTCTGGCTGGCAGAAGCCTGCCCTCCCTAAGGGGGAGCCCCTCCCCCAACATGGCTCCCCTCACAAGGGCCTCCCCTTCTCCCCGCCCACAACCATCAGCTGGAGGCAGGATGTCATCCCAGAGCACCAGGGAGGTGCCCAATCTCCTGCCCGCCAGTCTGCGAAGGGACCAGGCCCTCCAGACCCGCCATCTGGGACAGCTCTGCCAGACTTTTGGGCGGGTGGAGGAGAGCCTGTCCTCCATGAAGGATACGCTGGGTAACCTGGACTCCCACTCCCGGGCTTTCACAACCTGCCTAAATGAACTGCAGACTACAGCAGCAGGCGTTGGGCAGGATGTGAGGGCCCTTACCCAGGCTATCCAGGCCAACACGGCAACACTTGGTGCTTCCCTGGACAGAATTGCCGTGGCCTTGGAGGGCAGGCCGCCAGGTGGGCAGATATCAGGGGCTGCTCCTCCTTCCCCGGGTTTGCCCCTCCCCTATGAGTCTCCCCTGAGGGGCCGGGGCCGTGGCCGGGGGCGCCCCAGGCGTGGCTCACGCAGAGGGCAATAATATTTTTTTTCCCCCTTTTTTTGTTTGTTTTTGCTGACATTTTTTGCATTTTTTTTTGCTGACTTTTTTTTAAATTTTGGGTTGTGCATGCTGTTTGAATGTGGGGGTGACATTCCTGCTGGAAAAGGGGTGTCATCCTCAATTTTGGTGGAGAAGGGTTCCCCAGGACCAGGGAGAAGTGATTCCCAGGTCCGTGTGAATAGTGTATGAATGTACAGTGACATAATTGGAGCCTTGACGTGGCGTTACTGCTCACCAGTCGTGCATGGTGGACTGGTGCCAATCCAATTTGATGAGGATGTGGGGTGTGTGTGCTAGGGACCACAGTGCTGTGCATGCATGCATTCTCATTGTGCCATGATTAATGTGTGTGTTTAACGTGCAAAGATGCCCAATATGAGCTGCCTCCTGACTGCTCTTCCCTCAGAAGACGGGGTATCCTCGGTTAGAGGTTGATTGTCTGGTTGGGGGGTCAGGTCATCACGTAGCTCAACCTGCAGGCCCTTCCTCACTGCGAGATTGTGCAGCATGCAACATGCAACGATGATATGGCACACGAAGTTTGGGGAATACAACAGTGTACCCCCAGACTTATCCAGGCATCGGAAACGTGACTTCAGGATGCCAAAGGTGCGCTCCACCACTGCTCGGGTTTTGATGTGTGCTTGATTGTATCTTTCCTCCCCTGGGGTTTGGGGGTTCCGGATAGGAGTCATGAGATGGGGTCCCAGTGCATATGCAGAGTCACCTGGAAGGGAAAAGACAGGAGAATGTTAGTCATGCATGTGCCACTTGTGAGGTGTGCATCATGGGAGGGGATAGTCATGCCTGACTCCCATGTCACTCACCAACCAGCCAGGTGTTCCCATACACGTTCTGATAGAATTCCATTCGGATGTGGCATTGATTGTAGATGTAGCTGTCATGGGTGGATCCGGGGTGTTTGGCACGGACGTGCCATATGAGGCCTTGGGCATCAACTATCACCTGTACGTTGATGGAGTGCCAATTCTTCCGATTGCGGTACATGTGCTCTGTCTCATGGGGGGGCTGTAGTGCCACATGTGTGCAATCAATGGCCCCCACAGTGCGTGGGAATCTGGCAATTCTGTAGAAATCTGTCATTGCCTTCAGCCGCAGGTCCTCAGTGGTGGGTTTAATGATTTGGTTGGCCAAGCGTGTGAGGATTTCAGGGACAACCTGGTGCACACATCTGCTCATGGAGGATTGTGACATCCCAGCCACCACTCCACTTGTACGCTGAAAAGAGCCACTGGCAAGGAAATGGAGTGTTGCCAGTACCTTGACCAGTGGCTGCACTGCTTGTGAGCGTTGTGTTGGGCTGGTGATGTCCTCCTGCAGGGTTGTGGTTAATTCCAGGATGGCATGAGGGGTGAATCTGAAGATGCGATACACCTCAGAATCACTCATGCCAAAGAGGTCTATGCGTGTGCGGTATACCCTCTCCCGTGCCATCCTCCGTTCCCTCCTCCTTCTTTGGTCATCTAAATTCACTAGTGCAGCTATGAGCGACGATGCCCCTGACATGTTGGCAGTCAAATTGTAGTGCAACACGTGTGTGTGGTCTGCTCCTCACTAACGGTGTTGCTTTCTGTGAGATGTAGACGTTTTTTCAAAATTTAGACCAGCTTTTATGTGCTCTAACTTTAGACATGACATTTTGCTGTTGCGCACATCGCGTAGCCTGCGCAGCAACTGCGTTTTTTTGTGGATCCCCGAAACTCCCTCATTAGCATATTTGACTAGCAAATCAATGGTGTGTCTAGCGTATTTTTGCGCGGACGGATGCGTCTGTCTAACGAAATTACGCCGGACAAAAAAAAGTAGATTTCTGGCGTAAATCGTTTTCTGAATCGCGCGCATCTAAACGCACGCGCACATTTAGACTTACGCACGCGCAACACCAGTTGCGCAGGCGTAATCGCTCTGTGAATCTGGGCCATTGTGTTTAATTGTTTTTAGGAACTTTTTATTCATTATCCTAATTGGGAAAAGCAAGGGGTATTCATAGAAATCATGTTCTGTATTATATATATTTTTTTTTTATTGACATTCAAAGCAGGCTAACCACAGAGCCACTGTGCTGCCCATATATATTTCGTATTCACAGTGTTCGTCAAATAAATAAATAAATAACATAAATAAATATTATATATATACATATATATAGTTACATAGTTAGTCAGGTTGAAAAAAGACAAGTCAATCCAGTTCAACCATATATGTATGTGTGTGTGTGTGTGTGTGTATATATATAAATATTGCATGGCTTTTCTAAAGAAGATGGAGATTGGAGAACTACAAGTCCCAGCAGGTTATACATACAATAAGGCTCTGAGTTGAATGGGTGTGGATTGCATGCACCTGAACCCCATGAGACGATGGAGAGCTACAAGTCCCAGCAGGTTATAATATAAGGCTCCGAGATGAATGGGTGTCCGGACATCCATCCACCTCGGAGCCTTATATTATAACCTGCTGGGACTTGCAGTTCTCCATCTTCTCCTGGGCTCACAGTGCATGCAATCCACACCCATCCACCTCAGAGCCTTATTGTATGTATAACCTGCTGGGACTTGTAGTTCTCCAATCTCCATCTTCTCCATGAGCCCCAGGAGAAGATGGAGAACTACAAGTCCCAGCAGTCTTACTAAAATGACAGGCTCTGGGGTGGATAGGTGGGGATCAGGCAGTGCACCCCTTTTAGATTTACACCGACACCCCCCCCCGTCTCTCTCTCTCCCCCCCCCTGCGGTACAGGAGAGGGTTTTGCTTACCTTGCTGGTGATGGAGAAAATCAAACTTGCCGCCGCACCGGCGCCGGGTGTACCAAGATGGCCGACCGCTCCGGAACTAGGCCAAAGCCGCGGCCTTTCCTGCGGTGGCGGTGCGTTCCGCGGATCTGTGACACGGACGCCAGGATTTCGCCTCCCCGCAATTTTTCGCCCAGTGCGACAGTCCCCCCTGCCCCCCCCCCCCCGCTACGCCAGTGATTGGCATTCATATTTCCCTTAATAACCTGTAGATCCCCAGTGCTGGCGGCATTAATGCAGCCCAAGACCATGACACTTCCACCACAATGCTTAACTGTAGGCAAGAAACACTTGATTTTGTAGTCCTCACCTGATTGGTGCCACACACGCTTGACACCATCTGAACCAAATAAATGTATCTTGGTCTCAAAGGACATTTTTCCAGTAATCCATGTCCTCCAACCAAACAGGGTCCGGTACGGTAGCCAGGGGGGACACATGTATGGAAAGACCTACTTTTCTTTTGTATAAGATATAAAAATGTATGAATTAACATCTACAGAGCCAAACCTGGAGCAAATGGGGGATGGGGGATGTGTGAACACGCGTGATCACTGCATGTGAGGGATGTTTTTTTTTTTAATTCAACTATTGATTTATTGTATAATCATTTTTAGATTTGCTCCTAATGAAGCGGTACACACCACAAAACTAGTTGAGACTGTCATAACCTTCAACCCATCGTGCTGTTTCCCCCCCCTGGGGATCTCCATTTTGGTGTTGTAGATGGTTATCACCATTTTAATTTTGTATTTTCCTTTGTCTGTGTTTTAATAAAATGTATTTTCTGTTTTAAATATTTACTTTCACTTCTTACCTTTGTATCAGTACCGTAATAGTCCTATGTGCCCCCCCCCCCTTGGTTCTCTGATTCAGGGGCCTTAGATCCAATGGCCCAGATTCACAGAGCGATTACGCCTGCGCAACAGGAGATGCGCGTGCGTAAGTCTAAATGTGCGCGTGCGTTTCGTTGCGCGGCATCCCCAGAACGAGATACGCAAAAAATTGTCTTTTTTTTGTCCCGCGTAATTTCGTTAGACTGGCGCATCCGTCCGCGCAAAAGTGCGATAGACACACCATTGATTTGCTAGTCAAATATGCTAATGAGGGACTTACGGGGATCCACAAAACAACGTTGGGGCAGCGCAGGCGACGCAGTGTGCGCAACAGCAAAATGTCCTGTCTAAAATTAGAGCTGATAAAAGCTGGTCTAAAAAAAGAAAAAAAGTCTACTTGTCAGATAAAGCAACACTGTTAGTGAGGAGTTCAGCAGTCACACGTGTTGCTCAACAATCTGTATGCCAACATGCCAGGGGCATCGTCGCGCATAGCTATACTACTGACTTTAGATGAACAAAGAAGGAGGAGGGCACGGAGGATGGCACTAAGGAGGGCACGGGAGATGTTTTTTTTTATTTTTTTTTATTTGCTTATATAAAATTTACAATTTAATCTAATCTAATACAATATTCTTATCTGATACAAGCCCCTCACTCTTCACTTGATATATCACACACGCATAGACATCTTTGGCATGAGTGATTCTGAGGTGTCTCGCATCTTCAGATTCACCCCTCATGCCATCCTGGAATTACCACAACCTTGCAGGAGGACATCAGCAGCCCAACACATGGCACCACCCATGACACCCATGACAGCTACATATACAATCAGAGCCCCATCCCCACAGATTTCGAACAGAACATGTATGGGGACAGCTGGCTGGTTGGTGAGTGTCATGGGTGGCAGGCATGACTATCCCCTCCCGTGATGCACACCTCACAAGTGGCACATGCATGACTAACATCCTCCTGTCTTTTCCCTTCAAGGTGACTCTGCATATGCACTGGTACCCCATCTCATGACCCCATCTCATGCCAGCTCACATTATGCATCTTTGCACGTTAAACACACACATTAATCATGGCACAATGAGAATGCATGCGTGCACACCACTGTGGTCCCTAGCACACACACACCACATCGTCATCACATTGGATTGGCACCAGTCCACCATGCAGGACTTGTGAGCTGCAACGCCATGCCACGGCTCCAATTATGTCACTGTACATTCATACACCATTCACACAGACCTGGGGATCACTTCTCCACCACAAATGAGGGTGACACCCCTTTTCCCGCAGGAATATCACCCCCACATTCCAAAATCATACACAAACAGAACCAAAAAAATTAAATAAATGACGAGCAAAAAAAAAAAAAATGCCCAGCAAAAATATAATTTAAACAAAATAACAACAAAGAAAACCCATAAAAGACAAAAATCACTCTGCAAAACAGTCCCCAAATATCTCAAAGACACGTCACAAACAAACAAAAGCACCTTGCTGTAGAGGGAGGGATACAAAGGGATGTACTTTTGCAAAGGAAGTGCATTTGTGTCTGTCTATTTATGCTGTCTGCGTAGTTCACAAAGTTGCCCTAGTCCATTTCCAAATTCAATGATTGCGCCGCTCCCGAGTTGTGAGCATGCGCACAGCGGAGCTGACCATGGTCTCCTTCAAGCGCGCATGCGCGAGCCGGCCGGCCCTTCATTTGCATGGGGTCACGGCTCATTTCAATGTAACACGCCCACGTCCTTCCCAATTTGTATTACTCCTCCTTACGCCTCGGAAAAAACGTTACGCTTGCGCAATTTCCTGCGCAAAAGCTACGAGAATAGGGTGATTACGCGGCTACATTGCGCAAGTCTAACGTAAAGGCGGTGCGCTACGCCGGTCCAATAATGCGCAGATGTACGTGAATCTGGGCCATTCTATATTCTAATCTCAAGGATGATGGTACCTTTTTACTATTGTATTTACATATCCTACCCAAGAGGCTTTCATTCATATCAATTCAGGACAATATTTATTCTTCTACATTATTTTGGTAAAAAAAAAAAATGCAATAAGCGTATATTGATTGGTTTGCGTGAAAGTTATAGCATCTTCAAAATAGGAGATAGATTTTTGACTTTTATTTTTTTTATTGTTTTTACTTGTAATTGCGGAGATCTGCATTTTTTAGCGGGACTACAACATTGCAGCAGAGAAATCTGACCCTAAGTGGCATTTTTTGGGGACCAGTGACACTAATACAGTGA
The DNA here is from genome assembly GCA_029574335.1 of Rana kukunoris. Taxonomy (NCBI): domain Eukaryota; kingdom Metazoa; phylum Chordata; class Amphibia; order Anura; family Ranidae; genus Rana; species Rana kukunoris. The sequence goes on along the minus strand of CM056054.1, from coordinate 75,138,933 downwards.
TCAGTGCTAAAAAAAAATGCACTGATCAATGTATAAATGAGACAGGCAGGGAAGAAGTTAACACTAGGGGAGATCAAGGGGTTAACTGTGTTCCCTGGGTGTGTTCTAACTGTGTGGGAGATGGGCTCACTGGGACAACACAGAGGTCGCTGTTTATCACTAGGAACAGCAGATCTCAGTTTTGTCTCCTGTCAGAATGGGGATCTGCCTTGTTTACATAGGGAGATCCCCATTCTGCCTCTCTGTCCGCCGGGTAGGTGCATCGGCTTGTCCACGCTGTGCGCGCCAACAATTTCTATTGCATTAAATGATGTACAGGTATGTCGCTTTGTGCAATAGAGCCAACCTGCCGCAGTATATGTACTGTGGCTGGTTGGCAAGTGGTTAAAGTTAATTATGCGTTAAAAGGCATGCGTCCAAATACTTTTGGTTTTATACATACATATATATAATAATGAGATTGGATTGCTGCACAAAAATTACTTTACTGAAAAGATAAAAAATACATTAAAAATACATGGTATACATAGTAACAGTTTTGGGCGTAAAACAAGTAATGCCCTTCTTTAAAGACCAAGGGCCAGATTCACGTACATCGGCGCATTTTTGGACCAGCGTAGTGCAACTCCTTTAAGTTAGACCGGCTTAATTTCGAGCCGCAAGTGCCGTATCCTCGTAGTATTTCCGTCCGAATTTGCACTGGTGCAATGTAAATTCCGAGGCGTAAGGCGGTGTAATTCAAAGTGGGAAGGACGTGGGCGTGTTCCATTGCAATGAGCCGTGACCCCATGCAAATGAAGGGCCGGCCAGACTGGGCATGTGCACATGAAGCAGACTATGGTCAGCACCTCTCTGAGCATGCTCAGAACTCGGCACGGCGCAATCAGTTAGATAGGAACTAGGCCCGTCAGACTTAGTGAGCTATGCACAGTGCTTAAATAGACCGAGAGATGCCCTTCCATTGCAAAAAATACATCCATTTTTTTTCTTTTCCTGAAGCAAGGTGCTTGGTCAGGAGCCTGTGCAGGCCAGCAGGCCCAAAGATTGCTAAAGTAAAATGATCCTATGCTGCTACAAAGAAAAAAAATGTGTCTCTAGAGTCTAATAGGTAGGAATCCCTACCAGTGTGGTTACTAGTGTAATCAACCACACTAGTAGGGATTCCTACCTATTATGCCGCGTACACACGATAATTTTTTGTGATGAAAAAAAACGACGTTTTCTGTGAAGTAAAAACGACGTTTTTGAAACGTCACTTTTCAAAGACGATGTTGCATACACACCATCGTTTTTTTCACAAAAAGCGAGGTTACGTTCACCACTCTTTTCCATTGAAGCTCGCTTCATAACTAGCTTCTGGGCATGCGCGGGTTGAAAAACGTCGTTTTAAACTACGTTTTTGCTACACACGGTGACTTTTTGTGAAACAAAAAACGACGTTTTGAAAAACGAGACAAAAAATTCAAGCATGTTGGAATTTTTTTTTGGTGTTTTTTTTTAAGACAAAAAACGACGTTTTGCCCACACACGATCAATTTAAATGACGTTTTAAAAAACGTCGTTTTTTTTCATCGCAAAAAACGACCGTGTGTACGCGGCATTAGACTCTAGAGACACATTTTTTTCTTTGTTTTATATGGTTTAGGGTGCATCGGTCACAACTGGCATCCTTATAGCAGCATAGGATCATTTTACTTTAGCAATCTTTGGGCCTGCTGGCCCGCACAGGCTCCTGACCTAATTATTCCACCTTTACTCAATTTCAATGAAATTAGTGGAAGCTGAGGAACCAACATCTACCCTCCTATTAACACAGGGTATCTCTCCAATTGCACCCTAATTCCAGCCAAAAGGGTGGCCTATATTGGGCTCACCCCACGGATATACCCGACAAAGATCCTCTCTCGTGCCCTCCCCCGTGCCCTTCTCCTTCTGCGCTCATCTAAAGTCAGTAGTATAGCTATGAGCAAGGATGCCCCTGGCATGTTGGCATACAGATTAATGTCCTGCAAGTGTGGTTGCTCAGCTCGGCCCTAACAGTGTTCCTTTTGCTGACATGTAGACGGAGGGCCAGATTCTTAAAAAATTGCGTATCTGGCGGCGTAGCGTATCGTACAGCATTTACGCTACGCCTACGTCAATTACTGGAGCAAGTGCCGTATTCTCAAAGCACTTGCTCCGTAATTTTCGGCGGCGTAGTGTAAATGCGGCATCGTAAGGCCGCGCAATTCAAATAGTGAGGGAGGGGGCGTGCTGTATTTAAATTAAGCGCGCCCCCCGTCAAACGAACTGCGCATGCGCCGGCCGGGAAAAAAGTCCAGTGCACATGCTCCAGCTCACGTTGAAACCGACCTCAAAACAACGTGATCGTCACTTACGCAATTCCCTATTCGCGAACGACTTTGACGTAACCAACGGAAAAAGACGACGCTGACCCGACGCCATACTTAACATGGCAACGATGGAACTTCGGAAACCTACCCCTCATATAGCAGGGGTAACCTTACGCGTATGCAAACTACGGCACCGCGTCGCAAGCGCCCGAATACGATCGTGAATTGCCGATTCCCGCTGATTAACATATTTTTTCGGCGTAAATCAGCGGGAACGGGAACGCCCCCAGCGCCATTTTTAAATTAAAGTTGCGATGCGATGGCGAAATTCAATTACGCCGCTCGCATCGGAACTCCAACCCGGCGTTTCTTGTTTTCTGGTTACAGAAAACAAAAACGCCGGCTTAAAGTGACAGTTAGGCTGGAGTATCACTGATACTCCAGCCTAACTCTACCTGAATCTGGCCCACTGGCGTAATTCCTTTGAGAATCTGGCCCGGATTGTCTAATTTTAAGCAAGCTTTTATATGGTCTAATTTTAGACCGGCCATGCAGCTGATAAGTAGTGATGAGCGGAATAAGCCATATTCGATTTCGCGATATTTCACGAATATATAGAAGAATATTCGCAAAATATTCGTTAATATCGAATATTTGTGATATTTTATCAAAAAAAATATTTTGCGAAATTTCGCTAATGCGAATGCGAGATTTCGCTAATGCGAATGCGAAATTGATTGCGAAATTCTCGTCAACACGCGAAAACTGAGATCATTTCCTGGATTACTAAACTAATATGCACTAAACACTAACTCTACTTACACAAACTTATATGACTAAACTAAAGCTAATTTTATTTTTTATTTTTTATACACAAAACACAGAAGGGCAGAGAAAGTATTCGCAAATATTCGTAATACGAATATTCGCATTGCGAATATTCGGCAACATAAAAGGATTGCCTCAGCTACTCGGCCCAGGGTCTCTAATCATACCAGCAATGCTTTTAGATGTCGATGGAGATCACTAGGATGTGATCGGTTTTAAAAATAAATTTGAAAAAATACCAATATTCGCAATAGCGAATATTCACCGCGATATTCGATTTATTCGCGAATACTCGAATATGCAATATTCGTAACGAATATTCGCAATGCGAATATTCGTGAGCAACACTACTGATAAGCACATCGTGTAGACTGCACCGCACAAACTTACTTTTGTGGATCGGCGTATCTCCTTCATTTGCATATTTTCATAGCAAATCAATGGTGCAGTTTTGCACGCACGCTGCGCCGGTCTATCCAAATTACGTTGGTCTAAAAAATGTGGATTTCAGGCGTATATCGTTTAGGGGATACGGTGCATAGATAAGCGCGTGCATTTTTAGACTTACGCGGGGTAGATTCATGTAGATCAGCGGATCTTTTGATCCGCGTGATCTATCTTTTTTACGATCCGCCTGCGCCAGTTTTTGAGGCAAGTGCTGTATTCAGAAAGCACTTGCCTCGTAATTAGCCCAGGCGGATCGTAAATCCCCCGGCGGAATGCAAATTCCGCGGCTAGGGGGAGTTTACTATTTAAATCACGCACGTCCCCGCGCCGATCATACTGCGCATGCGCCGCCGGCAAAATTTCCCAGCGTGCATTGCTTTAAATGACGTCGCAAGGACGTCATTGTTTTCGATGTTAACGCAATTAACGTATGGGCGTATTCCCGGACGACTTACGTAAACGACATAAAAAATTCAAAACTCGACGCGGGAACGACGGCCATACTTAACATAGGATCCGCCGCACTTACCCCGCATATAGCAGGGGTAACGATCCGCCGGAAAAAGACGAACGCAAACGACGTAAAAAAAAGCGACGGCCGGGCGTTTGGTTCTGAATCGGCGGTTCTCCTCATTTGCATATTCGTCGCGTAGAAAAAAAGAAGCGCCACCTAGCGGACGGCGGGAGAATGCAGCCTAAGAACCGACAGTGTAACTCACTTACACCAGTCGGCTCTAAGGGAGATCTATGCGGAACCTGATTCGAGGAATCAGCCGCATAGATCCGAGCGTCGGATCTCACAGATCCGACGGTGTATCAGTAGATACACCGTCGGATCTGTACATGAATCTACCCCACGCGTGCCTAACTCGTGATACTCCGGAGTAATGCCGCGTACACACGATCATTTTTTGTGATGAAAAAAAACGACGTTTTCTGTGAAGTAAAAAACGACGTTTTTGAAACGTCACTTTTCAAAGACAATTTTGCATACACACCATCGTTTTTTCACAAAAAGCGAGGTTACGTTCACCACTCTTTTCCATTGAAGCTCGCTTCATAACTAGCTTCTGGGCATGCGCGGGTTGAAAAACTTCGTTTTGAAAGACGTTTTTGCTACACACGGTGACTTTTTGTGAAACAAAAAACGACGTTTTGAAAAACGACACAAAAAATTCAAGCATGTTCGAATTTTTTTTTGGTCGTTTTTTTGAAGACAAAAAACGACGTTTTGCCCACACACGATCAATTTAAATGACGTTTTAAAAAACGTCGTTTTTTTTCATCGCAAAAAACGACCGTGTGTACGCGGCATAAGTGCTTTGTGAAACTGGCCCTAAGTTTTCTTTAAACATTATGGCCTGGGGCCAGATTCAGCAAGACTTGCGCTGGAGTATTTCGATATGCGCCGCGTAACTGTGAAGATGCGCCGTCGTTTCTATGTGGCCGTACCCACCAAACTAGATGCGCCCGAAAACGGGCCATTTCCGATCGGCTTAACTTTCCGGCACCAGAGTCCCGTCAGCGCAAAATTTAGTTTGGCGCATCAGTCGCGCCTATTGATTTCCCCTGCAAATATGCAAATGAGGGAGATTTCCCAATTCGCGAACGGATTAGCACCATACGCTGGCTACATGCGCCGCGCGTATCTCGTCCGTCCGGCGCAAAGTTATTTCTACAGATAGCTGCTTTATCTTTACTCCAGACGGTCACAGGTCAGCAGGAGAGCAGCTACAGCAGCGTTACCGACGAAACTAGCAAGCTGAGCACCCACACTTGCAAGGACAACACCTCTGTGTGCCAACATGCCAGGGGCAATCGTGGTCCTAGAACTACTGATGGGTCCCCCGGAACGAAGGAGGCGGGCACATGAGAGGATATACCGCACGCGCATGAGCCTCTTTGGCATGGGGGATGAGGAGGTGTATCGCCTCTTCAGATTCAGCCCTGTTGCAATACTTGATTTAACCACAACCCTGCAGGATGACATCACCAGCAAGACACACCGCTCACAAGCAGTGCAGCCACTGGTGAAGGTACTGGCAACACTTCATTTCCTTGCAAGTGGATCATTCCAGCGTACAAGTGGAGTGGTGGCTGGGATGTCACAATCCTCCGTGAGCAGATGTGTGCACCAGGTTGTCCCTGCAATCCTCAGACGCATGTCCAACCAGTTCATCAGACCAACCACTGAGGACCTGCGGCTGAAGGCTATGACAGATTTCTACAACATTGCCAGATTCCCACGCACTGTGGGGGCCATTGATTGCACATATGTGGCACTCCAGCCCCCCCAGTGCCACAGAGCACATATACCGCAATCGGAAGCATTGGCATTCCATCAACGTACAGGTGATAGCCGATGCCCAACGCCGTCCCATCCCAGCAGAATTCGAACAGAACATGTATGGGGACAGCTGGCTGGTTGGTGAGTGACATGGGTGGCAGGCATGACTATCCCCAACCCATGATGCACATCAAAAGTGGCACATGCATGACTAACATCCTCCTGTCTTTTACCCTACAGGTGACTCTGCATATGCACTGGGACCCCATCTCATGACTCCTTTCCGGAACCCCCAAACCAGAGGAGAGAGAAAATACAATGAAGCACACATCAAAACCCGTGCAGTGGTGGAGCAAACATTTGGGCTCCTGAAGTCCCGTTTCCGCTGCCTGGATAAGTCTGGGGGGACCCTATTGTATTCCCCTACCTTTGTGTGTCAGATCATCGGTGCATGTTGCATTCTGCACAACTTTGCTATGAGAAAAGGCCTGCAGATTGACATACGTGATGACCTGACCCCCGACCCACACAGTCCCCACCTGCCAGAGGAGACCCAGTCTGCTGATGGAAGAGCAGTCAGGAGGGTCCTCGCCGTAGGCATCTTTGGACAATAAACCAAAACATTTATCACACAGAGAATGCACGCGTGTACACCACTGATGTCCCTAGATCACACACACCACATGCACATCGCATTGGATTAGCCCAAGTCCAGCATGTAGGACTTGGGAGCAGCAACGCCAGCGTCAAGGCCCCAATGATGTCACTGTCCATTCATACACCTTTCACACGTCATTCATACAGCCGTGGGGTTAACTTCACCACCACGGCCGAGGGTGACACCCCTTACTGTCAGGAGTGCCACCCCCTCACATTCACACACCATTCACACTGCAACGTGTGCAGTATCAAAAATAAAAATCTCATAACCTGAGTATAAATCAGAACAAAAAATAAAAATCTCATAACCTGAGTATAAATCAGAACAAAAAATAAAAAAATCATTGGGGATGCCGTGGGCTCCTTCTTGCCGAACCTCTCTGGCTCCTCAGCTGCCTGGATGGAGTGGGTGGGGGTGGGGGGGCATCTGGAGGTGGCTGATCCCCGGGTGGGCCACTCCTGGCAGGTGTGGCCTGCATGCCCTCCAAGGCCATGGCTATCCGGCCGAGCAAATTGTTTGTCTGGCCCTGCATCCTCAGCTGCTGGGCCTGCATCCTGAGCTGCCGGGTCACTTGGTAGTGTTGGGCCCGCCGACTCAGCCTCCCCTGGTCCCGGATGGCAGCAGTGTTGGCCTGGACGGCTGCAGTGAGGTGCCTAATATCCCCCTGCACCTCCCCCAAACTGGTCACCACTGCAGCGCAGTTGCAGCTGACATCCTGGACTTGCGTTGCTTATCTGGGCAACGGAGCCCAGGCTGTCAGCCACTTTCTCTAAGTGCCCAACTAGTTCCCCCATTTGTTGGGTCTGTCTGGCGTGATCCCTCGCCAACTGGCCCTGGACAACATCCGACACCCCCCCTGGTCTTCTGGGTCGCCTTCCTGGGGCCAGAAGATGGTTGTCCCCAGGGGGATGGAGTCGCCCTTGAGGGGCTTCCAAGGATGGGGGAGGGGATGATAGACGGCCCAGGAGAAGGGGAGGAGACCTCCAAAACTAAAGAAAAGTCCTGCTCTGCCACAGCAGGATCCTCCACAACCACCTCGGCAGGTGTGGTGTGGGCACTCTCCTCCTCCACCTTGGTGTCTTCACCACCCAGGGGCTCGGGCACACGATGGCGTTGGGGGGATGGGGTGGACTGGACGCTGACAGATGATGGCCCAGCTCCGTCATCTGTGGATGACACAAAGCAGACACATGTTGGTGGTCCCACACACTTGGCACATGTACCCTCCCCCCCCAAATGCAACACATCAAATAGGGGATAAAAAACACTTACCTGTCCTGGAGCCTTCCTCCATGGAGTCATAGCCAGGGACCCCCTCCACCTGCTCCCTCTCCAGGCAGCGAGAGACCACCTCCTCCTCCGTGGTCAGGGTGACCGGACATGGGGGACCACCACCTGTGCCCCTCTCATGCCTCCTGATGGTGGCCACCTTGCCCCTGACCTTGCGCTGCAGATCATTTATTTTTTTTTGAATGTCAGAAGCAGTCCGGGTGGAGTACCCCAAAATATTGACCCGGCCAGCAATGGTGTCCAGGATGCCCTGCTTCCTCTCCCGGCTGGTCTTACGGCTTTTTTTCCCATGGAGAAAATGATTAAAAGTCTCCATCGCGGATATGATCACAGACACCTCCTGTGAACTAAAGTTGAGGTTCCTCCTCTCTCTGGGGGTAGCGGGAGCAGCCATCACAGCACAAAAGTATCTTCCCTGGGGTGGGGGGAAACGGATATACTTTTGCGCCGGAATGGCGTTTCCGCCTGCGCTTTTAAGCGCCCAACGGAAGGCATTGCGCTGACGTTTCCCGGGAAGTGGTGCCGACGGAAGTTGTGAGCATGCGCACAAGGGGGCGAGTGGAGCCGCACTCAATGCGCATGCTCCGTGGATGATGCGCTGAACGTAAGCCTCTGCGCTGGGCTCCGCCCATCATTTACATATGATCACACCCACTTCCACTTGCGTCGGGTTACGCCAGCGCATTATCGTTACTCTGGCGCAAGTTTACGCGCAACTGCTATGTGAATAACAGTACTTGCTCTGAAAGGGTCGTCAGAGTAACGTAAATGAGAAGCGTTACTCCAGAGCAAAGATGCTCCCATCTACCTGAATCTGGCCCCTGGATTCACGTAGCACTTACGCCAACGTATCTCGATATACGCCGCGTAAGTGTAAATATGCGCCGTCTATACGTACCCATAGAACTAAGATACGCCAAAAAACTGACTTGATCCGACCGACGTAACTTGCCTATGCTGGTGTATAGTGGGCGCATAGTTACGTTGGACGCATTTGGTACTCCTATTGATTTGTAATGCAAATATGCAAATGAGGGAGATACGCCGATTCACAAACGTACTTGGCCCAGATTCACGTAACACTTACGCCAACGTATCTTGATATACGCTGCGTAAGTGTAAATATGCGCCGTCGTATCTATGCGCTGTACCCATAGAACTAAGATACGCCAAAAAACTGACTTCATCCGACCGACGTAACTTGCCTACGCCGGCGTATAATGGGCGCATAGTTACGCTGGACGCATTTGGTACTCCCATTGATTTGTGATGCAAATGAGGGAGATACGCCGATTCACGAATGTACTTGCGCCCGGCGCACGTTTTAAGCGATTTGCGTAAGGGTTCAGTCCGGCGTAAAGTTATTCCTCATATAGGAGGCGCAACTCATGCAAAGGTATGGACCAGGGAACAGCCGTCGTATTTTACGTTGTTTACGTTCACGTCGTAGGCAGTGATTCGACGTATCTTAGCCAGTTCATGCGCCGTTCGTTTAAAGTACTTGGATGACGCTCAGCCCATCATTTGCATGGGTCACACTTCATTACCATGCATCATGCCCACTTCCAGCCCACTTCCACCTACTTTGACTTACGTCTGCTTACGCCGACGAATATATGCTACGCCGGCGCAAACGTTGGGCGCATTTTCTTTGTGAATTTCATACTTGCCTCTCAATGTTGCGCCGGCGTAGCGTAAAGAAGATACGCTACGGCGGCATAAAGATGCGCCGATGGCTGTGAATCCGGGCCTATAGCTCTACTGATTCCATGAAATATTGGCTGCATAGATATATGTAGGCACTGTACTTTTATTCTCAAAGCTGATTTTTAGTCCAAGCTGACATTGCTATTTTCTGTTCCATTTTCACAGATATGCACATCCTTCATTCTTTTTTTTGCACAGTACATTAAAATGCAACCTATCTTTCTCAAGACCTTCTGTGTCACTCAACTTCAAGTGTTACTAAACCGAGGACCATGCATTCACTATATCTGGTCTCCCACAGTACAAGTAAGGCTTCATTTCCACTGGCGTTTTTACAGCCACGTTTTTTACAGCTTAAAAACGCCTGTCCATGTTTATTTTAGAAAAAAAAAAAAATGTTTTTTTTTGGAGCTGGAGCTTTAACCACTTAAGACCCGGACCAATACGCTGGTAAATGACCCAAGGTGTTTTTGCGATTCGGCACTGCGTCGCTTTAACAGACAATTGCGCGGTCGTGCGACGTGGCTCCCAAACAAAATTTGCGTCCTTTTCTTCCCACAAATAGAGCTTTCTTTTGGTGGTATTTGATCACCTCTGCGATTTTTTTTTTTGCGCTATATACAAAAATAGAGCGACATTTTTGAAAAAAAAACACAATTTTTTAATTTTTGTTAAAAAAAAAATCAAATAAACTAAATTTTAGTCAAACATTTAGGCCAAAATGTATTTAGCCACATGTCTTTAGTAAAAAAAAAAATCGCAATAAAAAAAAATAGCTACCTAGCGGGAACAGCGACACTAATACAGCGATCAGAAAAATGATCGCTTAGTGACGCTGGCAATAGGGAGTGAAAGGGTTAACTAGGGCGGTGATCAGGGGGTTAAAACTTTATTAGGGGGGGCGGGGGGGCTATCCTGAACCTAACACTAACTGACTTTTACACTGCCTGTCACACTGACACTAAATGCAGTGATTAGATCACTGCATTCAGTGACACTGTGACAGGGGGGGCAGATCGCAAGGGCTTAAGTGTGCCTATGTGTGTGTATGTCAGTGTAGTGTTAGTGCACACTTACTGTGAGGTGTTCCTCTCATCGCAGCGGTTGGAAATACCGCTGCGATGAGAGATTACATCACTTCCCCCTTCCTGTGTTTACACAGGAGGAGGAAGTGACACGAAGGGGGAGCGCAGCGATTGGCTGGGAGCGATCGCGGGGGGCGGGCAAACACGGACATCCGCCCGCTCGTCCCGGATCGCTCCCGGAGACACGGGGACCGCCGCACGCCGCGGAGGGGGTCCCGATCGGACCCCCGACCCGCTACTGGGCGAGGACGTAAATTTACGCCCTTGTGCCCAGCCGTGCCATTCTGTGGCCGTAAATGTGCGTGCGGAGGTCCTTAAGTGGTTAAAAACACCGCGGCCGCGTTTTTGCGCGTTTTTGAACGTTTTTTTTACGTTTGGCGTTTTTACAGCTCTATTGCTAGAGCTTCAGAACGCACTGGTCCCGCGTTTTTTTGCAGCTTAAAAACGTCTCAGCCATCTACAGCTCAAAAACGTCATGGTGGGCATGAGGCTATAGACTAACATGGACAGGCGTTTTTAAGCTGCAAAAAACGCTCAGAAAAGTGGCTGTAAAAACGCCAGTGGAAATGAGCCCTTAATGTTTTAGTAAATATAAACTGCTAAATGCTTTTTTTTATCAGCAGTTAGAACAGTCTTGTGACATCTAACAGTGTCTAGTTAAAGCTTGTTTTCATTGTTTTCATTCTGCTCTGACTTTCCTATCAGGCTGCAGGACCCCTAACCCTCTGCCTAGACAGTGCCGATTGGCTCTGTACTGAGCATGTGCAGCTTGTCCCCTAGCCTCTGTTCTATCAGCAACTGGATTGGGGACAGTGGAAGTAGGGGAGGAATAAAGAAGACAGGATCAAACAGCCTTTTTACACAATGCAAAGGATTATCCCCTTAAATTCCACAGTGAGTATAACAAGCATGCGTTATTGCATATACACATTGATTTTACTGTTGTGGGTTTAGTAACACTTTTTATTTATTTTTTAAGTTTGTGCATAGACATAATGGAGAAATGGAGATTCCAGGTGTCTAGAATCCCCTTTTTCAAGTACTTTTTGGATTTGACATTTCAAAAAACTATTAGATAAGCACTTGAACGACCACAACATACAGAGATGTACAATGTAATACTAACAAATCACACACATAGGTTGGATGTTTTTTCAGGAGCAGTGATTTTATAGTTATATATAAAATGTGTCCTATGGAAGCGGACAGATCGGCTGGCTGCAGTGTGGGAGGAGGGTCGTTATTTTCTTGCCCAGTGGGTTGGTGGTGGAGGAAGAAGAAGACCAGATGAAGAAGCGGGGGAAGAAGAAGAAGCTGGAGGAGGAAGACTGAAGGAAGAAGGAGAAGACAGGAGGAAGACGACTTTTACAATAAAGATAAAGGAATTGTCAAAAACCGGCTATGGACTTTTGTCACTTTTTACTGCTTTTTTTGGTGAATGGGTACAATGTACCCAATACCCATTCACATAGGGGGACAGGATCTGGGGGCCCCATTGTTAAAGGGAGCTTCCAGATTCTGATAAGCCCCCACCCGCAAACCCCCACGACCACCAGGCAAGAGTTGTGGGGATGAGGCCCTTGTCCCCATCAACATGGGGACAAGGTGCTTTGGGGTGTGGGAGGCAGAGCCCCCTGCCCCTAAGCACCCACCTCGCCATGTTAAGGGCATGCATCCTGGTATAGTTCAGGAGGGGGAGCATGCTCGCTCCTCCCCTTCCTTTCCTGATCTGCATGCTCCGATAATGGTCTGGTATGGATTTTGGGGGTGCCCCACGACATTTTTAAAGCAAATGTTGGCGGGGGAATCCGAATCCATACTAGACTCGAAGGGCCTGGTATAGACCTGGGGGGAACCCCACGCCATTTTTTTTAGTAGTTCGGAGGATGAGGTGGTGGTCGCACAGAGCCACCAGCACAGAAAGAGGGAGCATGGTGCAAAAGCGGAGCGTCCATCCCCTAGACAGTGCGCCTGCTACTGCCCAATGCAGCAAGGGACCGAGCACACCAAAGCCAGGTCCAATGAGTTCCCTAGCGTGGCAGTTCTTCACACAATGTGCTGATGACAAGACACAAGTGGTTTGCACGCTGTGCAATAAGAGGCTGAAGCGAGGCATAAACGTTCTCAACCTGAGCACAACCTGCATGACCAGGCATCTAAGTTCAAAGCACGAGCTGCAGTGGAGTAAATACCTCAAAAAACCAAGAAAGGTCTCTGGCTCCTCCTGCTTCCTCTTCTGCTTCAGTCTCGGGCCGTTCGGCCTCTTCATCCACCTCTGTAGTGACAGTGCCACCTGCCACCCCACAATTAGAGGATCGGCAAGCAACACTACCACCTGGGTCACCAAACGTCTCCACAATGTCCCATGGAAGCATTCAGCTCTCTATCTCCCAAACACTGGAGCGGAAGAGGAAGTACACCCCTACCCACCCACGATCCCTCGCCCTGAATGCCAGCATTTCAAAACTCCTGGTCTTTGCAATGCTGTCATTCCGTCTGGTGGAGACGCAGACTTTTTAAAGCCTAATGGCATTGGCTGTCCCAGTGTACATCGTGCCCAGCCGCCACTACTTTTCCAGGGGAGCCATCCCTTCCCTGCACAACCAAGTGGGGGACAAAATCAGGTGTGCACTGAGCAACGCCATCTGTGCCAAGGTCCATCTAACTACAGATACATGGACCAGTAAGCACGGTCAGGGACGTTATATCTCCCTAACAGCGCACTGGGTAAATGCAGTGGTGCCTGGGCCTGAGGCGGATAGCAGTTTGGCGCATGTCCTTCAACCCCCGAGGATTGCAGGGCGCTTCAGTTTGCCTCCTGTTGCTAACGCCTCCTTCTCCGCTTCCTCATCCTCTACCGCCTCCTCATCCGGTCAGCGTAACACATTCAGCACCAACTTCAGCACAGCCATGTGTAAACGCCAGCAGGCAGTTTTAAAACGTTCCTGTTTGGGGGGAAAACCCCACACCACGCAGGAGTTTTGGAGGGACATGAAACAGACCGATGAGTGGTTGGCGTCAGTGAGCCTCAAGCCTGGTGGTGTGCGATAATGGGCGAAATCTCGTAGCAGCTCTGGGCCTAGCCGGTTTGACGCACATCCCTTGCCTGGCACATGTGCTGAATTTGGTGGTGCAGAGGTTCCTTAAAACGTGCCCCGATATGCCACAGCTGCTGCATTAAGTGCGGGCCATTTGTGCGCACTTTCGGCGTTCTCACTCTGCTGCTGCTCGTCTGGCAGCGCTGCAGTGTAACTTCAGCCTTCCCGCTCACCGCCTCATATGTGACGTGCCCACAAGGTGGAACTCCACCTTGCACATGCTGGCCAGACGCGAGGAGCAGCAGGCGATAGTGGAGTTTCAGCTGCAGCACGCACACGTGAGTCGCTCTGCGGAACATAACCACTTCACCACCAATAACTGGGCCTCCATGCGAGACCTTGTGCGCTGTTTCGAGTACTCGTGGCCAGTGCCGATGACGCTGTTCTCAGCGTGACTATCCCAGTTCTATGTCTCCTTGAAAAAACACTTTGGGCGATGATGGAAGAGGATGTGGCACAGGAGGAGGAGGAGGAGGAGGAATCTGGATCATTTCCAAGGCTTTCAGGGCAGTCATTCACAAGTAGCTCCGAGGGTGGGTTCCTGCACCAACAAAGGCCAGGTACACAATTGTCCAGCAAGGGCACAGTTCTGGAGGATGACGAGGTGGAGGATGAGGAGGAGGAGATGGAGGAGGAGGAGGAACCATGTTCACAGCAGGGTGGCACCCAGACCAGCTCATGGCCATCACTGATGTGTGGCTGGGGGGATACAGAGGACACAGATGATACACCTCCCACAGAGGACAGCTTTTCGTTGCCTCTGGGCAGCTTGGCACACATGAGCAATTACATGCTGCAGTGTCTCTGCAACAACCGCTGTGTTTCATACATTTTAATAGGAGCTGATTACTGGGTGGCCACGCTGATGGATTCCCGTTACAAGGACAATGTACCGTCCTTAATTCTCTCACTAGAGCGTGATCGCAAGATGCGCGAGTACAAGTGCACGCTGGTAAACGCGCTGCTGGTGCAATTCCCACCTGACAGCGGGGGCACAGTGCAAGCACAAGGCGAAGGCAGGGGAGGAGGAAGAGGTCGCCAATGCAGCAGGGGCACCGCTAGCACCTCAGAAGGCAGGGTTAGCATGGCTGAAATGTGGGAAAGCTTTGTCAGCACGTCACAACAACCAGCACCACTAGCTGATATGGAACGTTTTAGCAGGAGGCAGATTTTCAGCAACATGGTGGAGCAGTATGTGTGCACACGCCTACACGTACTGAATGACGGGTCTGACCCCTAAACTTCTGGGTCTCCAAATTGGGCACATGGCCTGAGCTTGCCCTTTATGCCTTGGAGGTGCTTGCCTGCTCCGCAGCTAGTGTATTGTCTGAACGTGTATTTAGCACGACAGGGGGCGTTATCACAGACAAGCGCAGTCGCCTGTTCAAGACCAATGTGGACAAGCTCGTTTTCATTAAAATGAACCAGGCATGGATCCCACGGGACTTGTCCATACCCTGTGCAGAATAGACATGTATATTAATTAGACAGGTTCTCTGTGATGTTTGTGATAGATCACTGTGACCTTTACCCTCTTTCTCCTAAAGCATGATGGGAGAGGAGGAGCTGTACCAGGAAGTCAGACAGTGTGTGAGGGGACATAACAGTGGCGACGAGGATTGTGGATTTTAGCACACATGGCCTTCATAGGGTTTATTCAACCATTTAATCCTGCGGCTGAGTCATGGAGCTCCTGGGTGGAGAGGCTGGAACAGTATATTGAAGCAAATGGTGTGACTGTAGATAAGAAAGTTGCAGTTTTTCTCACAGCATTGGGTCAAGCTGCATATGGAACTCTCAGAGACCTAATTTCTCCAGACAAGCCGGCCTCTAAGCCCCTGCCTGAGTTAATTCAGACGTTACATGCACACTACAACCCAAAGCCGTTAGAAATCGCAGAGCGGTTTAAATTCTACAGTAGAAGGCAGCAGGCCGGGGAGGATATAAAGAACATATATCATTGCTTTACGTAAACTAGCTGCCACTTGTCAGTTTGGCCATCAGCTTAAACCTCGCCACCCTAATTCTTTTGTCTTGCTACCGACTTGCTACCGTTGTGGTAACACTACTCACAGTGTGCCTGCTTGCAAGTTCAAGGATGTTGTTTGTTTTCGCTGTGTAAAGACTGGTCATATTGGATGTGTTTGCCGCAGCTCTGGCTCCTCGAACACTACCACAAAAGATAGACGTAAACAGACATTCCATGTGGATATGGACAATAACGGTTTTAGCTCTGATGAGGAGACGTGTGTCCAGCATGTTGGACTGTTTTGAGTAGCTGGGAGTACTCCTGCGATTAAAGTGGATGTCACACTCAATGGCTGCCCTGTCTCCATGGATGTTGATACATGGGGCAGCTGTTTCTGTCATTTCATGGACTGATTTAAAGGCATCGGGTCTGTCCCTGCCGCTAAAACCTACAAAGCTCAAACTACAAACCTACAGCAAGGAACTACTACAGCCCTTGGGTAATGTAAAACCCCTTGTTACATGAGGCAACCGCAGTCAAAGTCTACGCCTTTATGTTGTAAGGAATGGAGGTTCTCCGCTGTATGGAATAGGTTCAAAGCCCTGGGCATGCCTCCTTTTGCCATTGCCCAATGTACATTGCTTTCTGAAGTAGACCATTGGGTGGAATCCCTGAAGTCACGTTTAAAGAGGTTTTTGAGGACTCTTTGGGCACCGTAAAAGGAAAGATGGCCTGCCTCCTCTTGAAGCCTGGTGCTACACCTCGTTTTTGTAAGGCAAGATCAGTACCTTTTGCCTTGCAGAAAAAAATGGAGGCAGAGCTGGACCACCTATTGGCTGAAAAGATCATAACGAAAGTGGATAGAAGTGAATGGGCATCGCCAATTGTGCCTGTCAAGAAAAAGAATGGTGTGAGGGCTTACCTAGAGTGGAGTCCATTTGCAGACTTGTGAGCTTACCTTTGCGACCTGATGCGATCCACCCCCTGAGATTGGGACAGAGGGACGGACGCACCGGGAGGCACCGGTACCAGCGGGAAGATGATGGTCAGGTGCGTGGAGCAGGTACAGGCGGATCACCGACTGGAAGGCTGCAGCAGATGAACAGAAGACCATCCAGGCACAAAAGTACTTCACTGGTCAGGGCAGGGCTGAAAACAGGTCCAGGAGACAAGCTGTGGTCAGGGGCTGGAGAAGACAGGGAAAGTCCAACAATACAGGCCGGGGTCAAAGGGCAGGTGAAGATCGGGTATCCAAAGTCCAAGCCGGGGTCAGGGGTTCAGGCAAGCAGAAGTCCAAAAACGAGTCAAGGGTCAAAAGCCGGGGATCAGTCTTGCAGCAGAAGATCAACATATAGGAACTGTTGGCACAGACAGAATGATCTGATCAGAATGAACTGACACCTCCCTCATAGTGAGGCAGGGCTTTATATGCAAGTTGATTAGGCAACCTGCCTCAGCTGGACAAGTGCAGATAGTAGGGAGATCAAGCAGTCAGCACCAGGCTTCAATGGACAGCTAAACTGGAAGGTGGCTCAGAGATAAGGAGTTGGAATAACAACAGAGCGGTCCTGGATTCAATTCCCCGGTACTGACCCTGACAATTGGAGACATTAGGATTTGTGGTGATTTCAGGGTAGCCCTGAACAACCAACTTCTTGTGGATCAATACTAATTGCCTCGACTTGAAGATTTATTTGGCTCACTGGCTGGGGGGCAAAAGTTTACAAAAATAGACTTAAAGCAAGCTTACCTGCAACTGCAAGTACACCCAGATTCACGCCATCTGTTGACCATTAACACTCATAAAGGATTATTCCAGTATAACCGCATGGTTTTTGGCATAGCCCCAGCTCCAGCCATCTGGCAGCGGATCATGGATGAGGTCCTGGCAGGAATACCTTTCACCCAATGTCTACTGGATGACATGCTCATCACTGGTCCCACTGATGAAGAATACAGAAAGAATGTTGAAACGGTGCTAGAGAGACTCCAAAAGTATGGTTTACGTGTCAATCTTTCAAAATGCGAATTTCTCAAGTCTCAACTGGAATTTTGTGCCCACACGGTGGACCGACATGGGTTACACACTACTGAAGAAAAGGTTAAAGCCCTTACCCATGCCCCTACCCCCCGGAATGTCACCCAGCTCAGGTCCTACCTTGGCCTCCTAAATTACTACCACCGTTTCTTGCCGAACCTAGCACACCGGCTCTACCCGTTACATCACTTACTGGATGCAAGAGCTAAATGGATATGGACAGACAAATGTGAAGAAGCTTTTCGGCTTTCTAAAGAACTCATTCTGTCTTCTCGAGTTCTGGTCCACTATGATTTAAAGAAACCCGTCATCCTGGCTTGTGACGCCTCGCCTTATGTCATGCCGGATGGCACGGAGCGCCCCATCTGTTTTGCCTCCAGGTCTTTAACCTCAGCAGAACAAAACTACTCCCAGAAAGACAAGGAAGCTTTGGCCATTGTATGGGCCACAAAAAAATTCACACGTACACCTATGGTCGGGAGTTTACACTTATCACTGACCACAAACCTCTGTTGTCAATACTGAACCCTCAGAAAGTAATTTCTATAACAACCGCATCTCACTTACAAAGGTATGCTTTATTTTTAGGAGCTTATGCTTATTCTATCAGATACCGCCCCAATGATACCCATGGCAATGCAGATGCATTTTCCAGATTGCCACTTGGAGACCACCCACTAAGAGAGATACGTGTAGTGGAAGTACACAAGCCACAATCTTGCATGTCCACCTCCCTGATTGCCAGACATACAGCCACAGATCCTTTCCTGTCTCAGATATTCTCTTATGTTCAGACTGGATGGCCAGAGAGAGTTTCAGGTGAATTTCGTCCGTACTTTGCCAGAAAATGTGAGCTTGTGAGTAATGCTGGTTGCCTACAATGGGGCAATAGAGTGATTGTACCCCAGTACTTGCAATCAACCATGCTGAGGACACTGCATGAAGGCCATCCTGGTGTGGTGCGCATGAAGCAGCGAGCCCGGAGCTATGTTTGGTGGCCACAAATGAATACGGCATTTGAAGATTATGTTGCTCAATGTCCTGGGTGCTGTCAAGCCCAGCGACCCCAAAAGAGAGGAACCCTGCAACCTTGGCCATGGCCAACAGAACCATGGTCCAGACTCCATCTTGATTTTGCTGGCCCTATCCAGGGTAAAATGTATTTGATCATGGTCGATGCGCATTCAAAATGGCTGGCGGTTTTTCAAATGCCTTCTTTTACCTCAGCTGCTATCATTCTAGAAGAATGTACCTTGTTGTTCGCCTGGAGGAAGGCATTTGTGTTCGACGACACCTTTCACAATTGAGGAAGCGCATTTGCGGGCCACTAGTGACAAACCTGACCCCTCCTTCTAACCACCCACCAGAGTCTACTCTGAACTCTGCGGGTGACATATGGCATGGTGTCTGGCATGATCCCACAAGTTTACAACCAAACCCTGAACCGGTTGGTGACCATATTCCTGAGGAGCCCGGACATGTGCCTGGAGTTAGAGGCTGATTTGTCTGTGGGACGCCCACTGACCTCTCCAGAAACTTTGACCGACTCTAACCCTCCCGGTGCTGTGCCACTTCGTAAGTCTACCCATCAAAGACATCAAACGCCTCGCTGGCAAATCGCTGAAATCTTACGGGACACATTGGAGGTCAGGAAACAGAGATAAAGAACTCATGTAGTGCTGAGGAAATCACAGAACTGAGTTGGAGATACTACTTGCTGAACTGATCTTGCTTGCCTTGTTATGTTATGTGTTCAACATTTTGTTCTCTTGTTATGTTTTTGTTTTTTGTTTTTTTGTTTTTGGGAAGGAAAGGAGGTGTGATGTTTGTGATAGATCACTGTGACCTTTACCCTCTTTCTCCTAATGCATGATGGGAGAGGAGGAGCTGTACCAGGAAGTTAGACAGTGTGTGAGGGGAACTGGAAGCAGACACATGAGGCTGAGAAGGGATTACATCTGATAAGAACAGAAGCTGTTTGGATAAAGACTCCTCCATGTAAGAATGCCATAATGTTCTGAGTAATAAACCTTGCTCTGGTTAAGTAGTACATCGGCCTGTGTGTGTAACTTGCTGAGCAGATACTGGCAGCATTGCTAGCAACACCTGAGAGACCCAGAGCGTCCAGGGGACATAACATTCTCTGGCTGATTAAGGTGCTAATTAAACTCACTTGGTGCCTTATCGACATTAAATTAGCCCCAGAACCTGTGTAATTACTATGTGTTCGGGTTTAAAGGATGAGGTGGCAAACCCTAAATCTTTCTCACTCTTTTGGGGTGTACCCTAATTTAAAAAATAAATTAATTAAAAACAAAAAGCTGTGTTGGCAACCTTGTCCTCCTCCACCGCCGCTTCCACCTACACCGCCACAGCCACCGCCACCTCAGCCTCCTACTCCATATGGACCTCGTCCTCCTAGGTCAAAATTATTTTATTTTTTACTTTTATTTTATTATGTTATTTTAAGTTATTTCCCCATCCACAATTATTTTCAGAGTACTTGCCATTCTCTTACCGACATTT
The DNA here is from genome assembly GCA_029574335.1 of Rana kukunoris. Taxonomy (NCBI): domain Eukaryota; kingdom Metazoa; phylum Chordata; class Amphibia; order Anura; family Ranidae; genus Rana; species Rana kukunoris. The sequence goes on along the minus strand of CM056054.1, from coordinate 75,118,664 downwards.
TGCTGCAATTTGCAGCCCTCTAGCCCTTAGTTTTTTAGAGACATTTTAGTAGTCAAAAATTCGGGTCCCCATTGACTTCAATGGGGTTCAGGTTCGGGTCAAGTTCGGGTCCCGAACCCGGACTTTTTTCCGAAGTTCGGCAGAACCCTAACATCCAGGTGTTCACTCAAGAAGACAAGGATAGCAAAGCCGCGCCACACTATACCCAAATTAAAATGATTGAATGAGAATCAAATTCTATGTGTGATAGTAACACCAATCACCCCTAGAAAATGACTGTTGAAATCAAATCTTCGTATTAACGGTTCAAAATAAGTCTCTCAAAAAAGTTCATATGCAACAATCATACGTTTGAGTTCCACCACAGTGACAGAAAAAAACTTTGAAGTGATCCCTTCACCAATAATGGATGGCCGCTTACCAAAGGGCAAGCCAAAAAACGCATTCGGCTATAACCCAGCCGCGGTCTTTGAATCCTGGGAGTGATGTGGGGGGAAGATTTCCAGCAGGTCACAAACGAGCAGACTCTCGATCATCCAGGGAAATAGAAAGGGAATGCTGCTGAGTGATGATTATCCAGACGTCAGGTGTTCGCTCAACTCTAGTCACACTGTATTTGTGCAGCAGTCTTTCAAATGCAATTTTTGGGAAAAAATTACTTTAATGAATAAAAAAAAAATAACCAGTAAAGTTAGCCCAATTTTTTTTTGTATAATGTGAAATATTTTATGCTGCGAGAATCGTGATCTTTATTCTAAGCAAAAAAAATATGATTCTCATTTTGGCCAGACTCGTGCAGCTCTAGTGTGAACTTAGGGTAAGGGCTGGTTCACACTGGAGCGATGTGGGAACCCTGCGAATCCAGTGCGGGTTCCCGCATCTCATACAACTCACAGGCAGTTACCACTGGGAGTCTCAGTAGAAAGCAATGCCTCGTTTCCACTGAACAGTACGGTTCGGGTCGGTACAGTTTGGAACAGTTAGAATGGACCGGTCTATTCTTGTGAGCATTTCCACTGCAACTCGGACCGTCCCGGGCCATTCAGGGTTTAGAAAAAATGCCTAGGGTGTCCACCAATCAGTGGAATGTATTGTAGGTCCGCCCTAACTGAACCGTTCCATTTTCTATGGCCCCACATCTGAAGCAGGACCCAGAATAGTCTGGTATGGTTCGGTTTTATGTCACACTTTCAAAATGGAAACACCCAAAATACTCCACTAGTGTGTGGTAGCGTTGAAACATTCACCAATGCAAAGAACAGGTTGGTCAGGACAGGAGGTACAATAAAAGCGTGTGCAATGCCTATCCGCATTTCCTGCAGATACAACATCTTCTTTGGGGATTTCTTTGTGTAGGGGTACCAAGGAGGACATATAGAAAATGTCTCTGATACAGCCAGCTCACTGCATTTGGATTGGGAAGTTGGGCCACTGCACCGTCTGGAAACAGAAGGGCTGTGAAAATTTTTCTGGAATTTAAGGAAGGATCCAGTTCGTCCTGAAGCTTTGAGTAACACATGAGCATTCAGCAGAGCCAATTGGAATAAATATACAGACACTTTTTATACCAGCGTCTGGCCTTATGGGAAATTAGGTACGGGGCCAACAACTGGTCGTTGAGGTCCATCTCTCCCATTTTAAGGTTGTATTCGTATTTCCATTCTTCCAGAGCAAATTTGATAGCTAATAGCTCCCTGTCCCCAACATCATAATTCTTCTCCAGGGGACTCAGCTTTCGGGAAGCATAGGCTACAGTAGGGACTTTAACCCCTGTCTCTGTGCCAGTGGCAGTCTCGGAGGCGTCTACCTCTAGAATAAAGGGCAATGCTGGGTCTGGGTGTCGCAGAACAGGTGCAGAGGAAAATACAGACTTGAGCTTCATGAAGGCTTCCTGGGTCTCTTGTGACCATTGGAAACGGTTACCCTGACGAGTAAGCTTAGTGATGGGAGCTACAATGGAGGAGAAGCCGGCAATTAATCTTCTGTAAAAGTTGGCAAAGCCAATGAACCGTTGCACCCCTTTCTTGTGTACCAGAGCTGGCCATTCTTGGACAGCCCTGACTATCTGTGGATCCATGGCAACCCCACTGGTGGATATGATAAATCCAAGAAATTGCACAGAAGTTTTCTCTAGTTCGCACTTTTCAGCTTTTAGATACAGATTGTGGTCTCTAAAGCCACGTACACACAATCGAACATGTCTGATGAGACTTTTCCGACGGACCGTTTTCATCAGACAACTCTGAACTTGTCTGATGGTCTGATGTGCGTACACACCATCGGACCAAAATCCGATCAGACCAGAACGCGGTGACGTAGAACACAACAACGTGATGAAAAAACGAAGTTCAATGCTTCCAAGCATGCGTCGACTTGATTCTGAGCATGCGCAGGTTTTTGGTCCAATGACTTTGTGTACTAACCATCGAACCTGTCCGACGGACAGGTTTCCATCGGAGAGGTTTTAAAGGAAGTTTTAAAACTTTGGTCCGCTGGAAAATGGTCCGATAGGCCGTACACACGATTGAACATGTCCGCTGAAACTGGTCTGCGGACCAGTTTCAGCGGACATGTTCGATTGTGTGTATGCGGCCTTAGTATGGTAAGGACCTTCTTAACATGGTACCGATGCAGTTCAATTGAGGCTGAGAAGATAAGAATGTCATCCAGGTACACGACTAAGAAGTCATCCAGATGTTCCTGGAAAGATGTCATTGACCAGGTGCTGAAAGGTGGCAGGGGCATTACAGAGTCCAAAAGGCATTACGAGATATTCGTAGTGCCCAAACCTAGACCTGAAGGCGGTCTTCCACTCATCTCCATCCCTGACCTGAATGAGGTTGTAGGCGCCACGGAGATCAAGTTTGGAGAAGATTTGGGCTGATTGGAATCGTTGGAATAGTTCCGGAATGAGAGGCAACGGGTATCTGTTTTTGATAGTTATTTTAATCAGTTCCCAATAGTCGATGCAAGGTCTCAGAGAACCATCTTTCTTTTCGACAAAAAAGATTCCTGCTCCGACTGGGGAGGAAGAAGTGCAGATAAAGTGCTTCTCTAGGTTTTCATCAATATAAGCCTTGAGGGCCTTTAGTTCGGTTTCTGACAATGGAAAAATGCGGCCGAAGGGAACCTCGGAACCAGGTAGGAGGTCAATGGGGCAGTCATACGGGCGATGAGGTGCAAGGCGGTCGGTCTGCTGTTTGTCAAAGACATCCCTGAACACCAGATTGATGGAGGGAACATGTTGAAGGTTTTCCGGTGGAGTTGTTATGGTGGAGCATGTGGCAGTGGTAAGCGTAAGACAATGTTGGGAACAATAAGGAGACGTGAAATTAACCTCCTTCTTGAGCCAATTTATGCAGGGTTGATGTGCCTGTAGCCAAGGAAGGCCCAAAATAATGGGAAACATGGGAGACGGAATAAGGTCTAGTCGTTAAAAAAATTGGTGTCCAGAGTCGGTGATCGCGTGGATAGGTTCAGTCTCCTGTGTGGAAATGTAAAATGAATCCGCGCAACAAAACCAAGGTGGTGAATATATGTGCAGCAAAAATTATTGATTAAACCAGAACAAGGACCTAATAAAACTGGTTCATGTAGAAATTAGGTGATATGGTTGATGGAATTTTTTGAGGTGGCTGCCTCTACATGTTTTTCCCACCTAGGTGGGGTAATGAAATGGAATGGAGAAATTAGTAGAATGTTGGCGCCTGCCTGGCAAATTCTAATTATTAGAAGTTGGGGCCTGCCTGGCAAATTCTAGATTATAGAATCAGTCTCCTGTGTGATCAATCCAGAGCGAGGGAGAGAACCGTCTGCTAGATGAACTTGTAAATGGTGGACCTTGATACGAAGAGGGACATGCAGCTTCCAGGGTGGAATCCAGGTGGAATCCAGGAATCCAGGAAGCAGCTGCAAGCCTTGGAATCAACAATAGCCGGTAGGCGGGGTTGCCCCCTCCAGTAGCTGTAGGGAGATAAAAAGGACAACATAAGTCTGTGGAATACTTAAGACGTGATAATTGAAGGCAGGTTAAGGCTTTGACTTACTGGGTCTTATTGGACTATTGCGGAGGAAGTGGCAAGCACCCCCACAATAGAGGCAAAGATTGGCTTGGCACCTGCGTTGTCTTTCTTCAGGAGTAAGAGGGGCTTGGACTAGACCGAGCTACATAGGCTCAGGATCCGGAAAGGAGGTAGTTGAAGGAGCCTGGAAAGGCGGTGGTAGTGGGTTTGGCCTCGGAGGAGTCCAGTTGGGGCGAGCAGCCTGAAAACGTTCGGAGCGCCGCTCCCGCAGGCGCCTGTCTAGCTTTGTGGTGGACTGAATCAAGTCTTCCAGGAAGGAGGGAGTCTCAGTCCTCGCTAACTCATCCTTAAGGGCTTCAGAGAGACCTTTGCGGAACTGGTATTTTAAGGCTGCTTCGTTCCAACCTGTGTCGGCCGACCATTTACGGAATTCGGCAGTGTAATCCTTAACTGGTCTCCTTCCTTGGTTTAGGTTATGGAGGGTGGCTTCAGCCGTGGCTGTGCGCTGAGGATCATCATATAGTTTCGCCATATGCTCGAAGAAGGTATCTAAAGAATCCAACACTGGACTTCTTTGCTCCATTAAACTATGGGCCCATGCTTGTGGCTCTTCCGCCAGAAGGAATATCACAAAGCCTACTTTTACTGCTTCTGAACAAAAAGTTCTGGGTTAGAGGGCTAGGTACAGTGAGCAGGCATTCTTGAAGGCCCGGTACTTCCTGCGATCGCCTAAAAAATTGCTCGGGAGTGGGGACCCGAGGTTCGGGGTGAGTCACCACCACAGTCGGGCTTGCTGGGGACTGAGAAGTCAAAGCAGATGGAGTTGAGGCCCAGGTGAACCGGCTAATTGCTGGAGGCGGCCATCAATCTGCATATATCCTTCTTGTAATTTTGGCACCGCTTTGGTAAGTGCGGAGAACTGCTGGCAGAGGGTCTCGAAAGGCGAACGCGCCCTGTCGGCCTCAGACATCTGGCTGGTTTGTACTGTCAGGTTCGTACTCACCGAGACCAAGATGCTGAGGGCGGCTCACCTTTGCGAACCGGCGCACTCCGCTCCCCTGGAGTTGAGACGGGGGGAAAGGCGCAAGGAGGCACCGGTACCAGCGGAGCAGCTGAGCTTGATAGGAGGTGCTGAACAAGAAGCTAGCCGGTGGTAATTCACTGGAGGCAGGCTGTGGATCAGATAGCAAGACAGTTCGGGAACACGTAGTACGTAGCAAGGGGCAAGGATTGAAGGCGGATCCGGGGTGCAAGCAGAAGGTCAAGAGTAGGAGAAGGCTGCAAGTCCGAAGGTGCAGGCCAGAGGTCAGGGGTTGGAGACAGCAGCAAATCCAGGGACGTAAGCCTGAGGTCAGGTTCAGGAGAGAGATCAGAGTCGTGATGAAATCCGGGTCAAAACAAGGCAGGTACAGTAACAGAAGTTCAAGCAGGGGGTGACGACAAACCAGCAACCTGTCATGAGACAGGGGCTGGTTTAAATAGGCCGGCCAGGCCTCTGATTGGCTCTGAGGTGTGCGCGCGTGTGCGCATGCTTGTGCATGCGCCGTGCCGCTGGACTGAGCAGGCTCCCTGACAGTATCAATATCTTTGAGATTACAGATTGTGGCACAGTAACTAAGGAGTATTTTGTAGATACAGGGGGGTAGATTCATGTAGATCAGCGGATCTTTTGATCCGCGTGATCTATCTTTTTTACGATCCGCCTGCGCCAGTTTTTGAGGCAAGTGCTGTATTCAGAAAGCACTTGCCTCGTAAGTAGCCCTGGCGGATCGTAAATCCCCCGGCGGAATGCAAATTCCGCGGCTAGGGGGAGTTTACTATTTAAATCACGCGCGTCCCCGCGCCGATCGTACTGCGCATGCGCCGCCGGCTAAATTTCCCAGCGTGCATTGCTTTAAATGACGTCGCAAGGACGTCATTGTTTTCGTCGTTAACGCTATTAACGTATGGCCGTATTCCCGGACGACTTACGTAAACGACGTAAAAAATTCAAAACTCGACGCGGGAACGACGGCCATACTTAACATAGGATCCGCCGCACTTACCCCGCATATAGCAGGGGTAACCATCCACCGGAAAAAGACGAACGCAAACGACGTAAAAAAAAAGCGACGGCCGGGCGTTCGGTTCTGAATCGGCGGTTCTCCTCATTTGCATATTCGTCGCGTAGAAAAAAAGAAGCGCCACCTAGTGGACGGCGGGAGAATGCAGCCTAAGAACCGACAGTGTAACTCACTTACACCAGTCGGCTCTAAGGGAGATCTATGCGGAACCTGATTCGAGGAATCAGCCGCATAGATCCGAGCGTCGGATCTCACAGATCCGACGGTGTATCAGTAGATACACCGTCGGATCTGTACATGAATCTACCCCAGGGACTGCAGTGTATACACCGTTAAATACTCATACTCTGTCTTTAGCTACATTGGGCCAGATTCAGGTAGAGTTGCGCTGGAGTATTTCGATATGCGCCGCGTAACTGTCAAGATGCGCCGTTGTATCTCCGCGGCCGTACCCACCAAACTAGATGCGACAGAAAACGGGCTTTCCCCGACCGGCTTAACTTTCCGACGCCAGAGTATCGTCAGCGCATAGTTTCTCTTGGCGCATCAGTCGCGCCAATTGATTTCCCCTGCAAATATGCAAATGAGGGAGATTTCCCAATTCTCGAACGGATTAGCACCATACGCTGGCTACATGCGCCGCGCGTATCTCGTCCGTCCGTCGCAAAATTATTTCTACAAATAGCTGCTTTATCTTTACTCTAGACGGCCACAGGTCAGCAGGAGAGCAGCTACAGCAGCGTTACTGAAGATAAGAGCTAGCTGAGCACCCCCACTTGCAGGACAACACCTCTGTCCCTGCTTGTCTGTCAACTTTTACAGCCATGGAGGAAGACATCATAGGTCTCCATAGCCGAGATGACGGCTGACAGCTCCTGGCCTTTAAAGTTCAGCTTTCTCCTGTGTTTGCGGGGAATGGGAGCAGCCATCTCAGAACAAAAGTAACTTCACTGCGGGGAGGGGGAACAGGATATACTTTAGTGCCGGAATGGCGCATCTACGGGCGCATTTAAACGTCCAACTGAACACATTGCGCTGTCGTTTCCAAGGAAGTGGTGCCGACGGAAGTTTTGAGCATGCGCACTGGGATGCATTGACAGTCGACGCATGCGCAGTACGGTCGCCGCGGGATCGCGCCTAGTTTTAATAATACACGCCCCGTACCCACCCAATTTGAATAACGCTGGCTCATTTTTGATACGCTGCCGCAACTTTAGGAGCAAGTGCTTCATGAATAACAGCACTTGCTCCTAAAATTTCGCCATAGTAACGTAAATGAGAAACGTTACTCCAGATTAAAGATGCGCCCATCTACCTGAATCTGGCCCATTGTCTCACAAAAGTGAGTACACCCCTCACATTTTTGTAAATATTTTATGATGTTTTATGTGACAACACTGAAGAAATTACACTTTGGTACAATGAAAAGTAGTGAGCATACAGCTTGTTTAACAGTGTAAATTTACTGTCCCCTCAAAATTACGCAGCACGCAGCCATTATTGTCTAAACCGATGGCAACAAAAGCGAGTACACCCCTAAGTGAAAATGTCCAAATTGAGCCCAATTAGCCATTTTCCCTCCCCTGTGTCATGTGACTCGTTCGTGTTAGGTCTCAGGTGTGAATAGGGAGCAGGTGTGATAAATTTGGTGTTATCGATCTCACTCTCTCATACTGATCACTGGAAGTTCAACATGGCATCTCATGGCAAATAACTTTCTGATTAATCTGCAAAAAATAATTGGTGCTCTACATAAAGATAGCTATAGTAAAGAAAAGTATACCGCTCTGAAAAACTATGAATCCCAGTTGCTTTCATCCCAACAAACCAAGAGGGTGCTGGCTGTGCACAATTTGCATGGGATGAAAGAAAAATCCTGGACCGCCGCGCTCCTCGAAAAACGATGTCTTTATTCAAAACATAAAAAACAACAAAAATTCAATTGGAAAAAACAGCCAAAGTTCAGCAGTCAAAAAAGGAGTGGACAAGGGAAAAAGGCTGACATGTTTAACATCGTGTGATGCTTACTCTTAGCTACGAGTAAGCATCAGACGATGTGAAATACCTGCTGGAAACCCGTCTGTCCGACATGTCCGCTGGTTAGTAGGCCTAACCAGCGGACATAAATCCCCCGCATGCGCCGAATGGATTCGACGCATGCGTTGAAGTATTTCACTCCCTGGTTTCGGTGACGTGGCGGCGTCAACGTCACCGCCACGTCACCGCGCTGTCCGTCCGCTGGGATTTTTGTTTGATCGTGTGTACACACATCAGACCAAAATCTCCAGGAGACATATCTGATGAAATCGGTCTGTCAGCCCGTTTTCATCGGATAAATCTCCTCGTGTGTACGCGGCCTGAGGCGGCGTACAGACGATCGGACATATCCGATGAAAACGGTCCGCGGACCATTTCCATCGGATATGTCCGATCGGGAGTTTGATCCGATGGCGTGTACACACCATCGGATCAAATTCCCCGCCGCCGGACGGCGCGGTGACGTAGTGGTGACGCGGCGGTGACGTTGACGCCGCCGCGTCACCGCCACGTCACCGCACCAGGAAGTAAAACACTTCCGCGCATGCGCCGAATCCATTCGGCAGCGGCGCGGCGGCGGTGGGGGCCGACATGTCTGCTGGTAAGTGTACTAACCAGCAGACATGTCGGGCGGACAGATTCCCACCGGATAGATTTCAAAGCATGCTTTGAAATCTGTCGGGTGGAGAAATCTGTCCGCTAGCCCATACACACGAGCGGAGATGTCTGCTGAAACGGTCCATCGGACCGTTTTCAGCGGACATATCCCCTCGTGTGTACGCGGCCTTAGAGTGCCAGCAACAATTCTAGCACTAGATCTCCTCTGTAAATCTAAACTGGTAACCTGTAAAAAATTTCAAAGCGTTGCCTATGGAGTTTTTTAAGTACCGAAGTTTGGCTCCATTCCATGAGTGTGCGCAATATTAAAGCGTGACATGTTAGGTATCTATTTGCTCGGTGTAACATAATCTTTCATATTTTACAAAAAAAATGGGCTAACTTTACTGTTTTGTTATTTTTTTAATTCATGAAACAATTTTTTTCCCCAAAAAAAGGCGTTTTAAAAATTATTGCGCAAATACCGTGCAAGATAAAACGTTGCAATGACCGTCATTTTATTCCCTAGGGTGTCTGCTAAAAAAAACATATATAGGGCCAGATTCAGGTAGAAGTTACGCGGCTTATCTGTAGATAAGCCGCGTAACTTCTAACCTACACCGTCGTATCTGTTTTCTGTATTCAGAAAACAAGATACGCCAGGATTGAGTTCAGATACGAGTGGCGTAATTGTATTTCGCCGTCGTATCGGAACTGCAATTTTAAAATGGCCGCTAGGGGCGTTCCCGCTGATTTACACCGAGAATATGTAAATCAGCGAGATACGCCAATTCACGATCGTACGCGGGCCCGACGCAGTGACTTTACGACGTTTCCGTAAGAGATACGTGGCGTAAAGAAAAACATGCCCCCTAGGTGGCTTATCCTATGTTAAGTATGGCCGTCGTTCCCGGGTCGCCATTTGAAAATTTAACGTCGTCCATGAATGGGGCTGGACGCCATTTACGTACACGTCGAAAACAATGACGTCCTTGCGATGCAATGCACATCGGGCAGTTTTTGGGACGGCGCATGCGCAGTACGTTCGGCGCGGGGATTTTCGCTACGCCGCCGCAACTTTACAGGTAAGTGCTTTGTGAATCAAGCACTTGCTCTAGTAAGTTGCCGCGGCATAGTGTAAATGCCTTACTCTACGCCGCCGCAAATGTATGTGAATCTGGCCCATAATGTTTGGGGGTTCTGTGTAATTTTCTAACAAAAAAAACATGATTTGTACATGTAGGAGAGAAGTGCCAGAATAGGCCTGGTATGGAGGTGTGTATAAAAGCCCTGTATTGAAGGGGTTAAGGACCTTGCCCCTTTTTGCGATTCGGCACTGCGTCACTTTAACTGACAATTTCCCTACAAAAATAGCTTTCTTTTGGTGGTATTTGATCACCTCTGTGGTTTTTATTTTTTGCGCTGTAAACAAAAGTAGAGCGGCAATCTTGAAAAAAAAATCAATATTTTTTACTTTTTGCTATTAAATATCCCCAAAAAAGATATAAACTATTTTTGGTAAAAAAAAAAAAAATCACAATAAGTGTTTATAGTTTGGTTTGCGCACAATTTATAGCGTTTACAAAATAGGGGATAGTTTTATGGCATTTTTATTAATATTTTTTTTTACTACTAGTGGCGGCGATCAGCGATTTTTTTTCATGACTGCGACATTATGGCGAACACATCGGACACTTTTGACACATTTTTGGGACTATTGTCATTTTCACAGTGAAAAGTGCTATAAAAATGCACAGATTACTGTGAAAATGACAATTGCCGTGAAGGAGTTAACCACTAGGGGGCGCTGTAGGCGTTAAGTGTGACCTCATGTGTGTTTCTAACTGTAGGGGGGTGGGGCTGGACATGTGACGTCAGTGATCATCGTTTCCTATATCAGGGAACAGACGATCACCGTCATTGCCTCAGTGAAGAACTGGGAAGGTTCACCTCTCCCCGTTCTTCAGCTCCTGTGACGTGCTTGCGACCCACGTCTGGGCTCTTAAAGGGGACATATATATACGTTGTGCAGCGGTCCTTAAGTGGTTAAGGAAAATCCTGGCCACTTTGTTTACAAACAGAATGAAGCAATAGGGAAACTTAATGTAGGGATAATTTAATTTTCCTGAATTGTCTAAATTTTCAACGCTTAATTGAACAAGCTGATGTTAAAAGCTGACTGGCTACCATGCACAGCTGCACCTGTTTCTATATATGAAATATGTATATATTTCTCTGGTTTTAGTAAATCACCCTCATACAGTACATGTTACATAGTTGGTAAGGTTGAAAAAAGACATAAGTTCATCAAGTCCAACCTGTGTGTGTGTGCACATTTTATGTTAGTATTACATTGTATATCCCTGTATATTGTGGTCATTTAGGTGCCTATCTAATATTTTTTTTTTAATTATCTATGCTAGCTGCTGAAACCACTGCTTGTAGAAGAGAATTCCACATCCTTACCATTCTACACAGAACCTTCTAGTTAATGCAGAACTGTGAACCTTCACAGTTTAGAGTTAAACCACTTTTCTTCTAGTTTAATGAATGGCCACGTGTCTTTTTAAATTCCCTTTCGCGGAAAACTTTTATCTCTATTGTGAGTCACCAGTACTGTATTTGTACATTGAAATCATATCCCCTCTCAATCATCTCATCTCCCTTCTTGACCAGCCCCCGCTGTTGTACTGCGGCAGGTTGGCTTCCCTGGGGGAAACAACATTACCTTACATCGGTTCACCTTTTGACCGCTGTGTCAAAAGGGTCCGATCTGTCCGCCGCAATATCACAGTCCCGATAAAAATCGCTGATCACCGTTTATTACTAGTAAAAAATAATAATAATAAAAATGCCATAAATCTATGGCCTATTTTGTAGACGCTATAACTTTTGCACAAATCAATCAATATACACTTATTGCATTTTTTTTACCAAAAATATGTAGAATACATATCGGCCTAAACCGAGGGAAAAAATTGTATAAAAAACAAACTGGAATATTTATTATAGCAAAAAGTAAAAGATATTGGGCCAGATTCAGAATGGCGAGCAGTTCTTTGCAGCGGCATAACTTTTCCTATTTACGTTACGCCGCCGCAACTTTACCCGCAAGTGCTGTATTCACAAAGCACTTGCGTGTAAAGTAGCGGCGGCGTAGCATAAATTGGGCAGCCTAATTCAAATTGGGCGGGTAGGGGGCATATGCTATTTAAATTAGGCGCATCCCCGCGCCGAACGTACTGCTCATGCGTCGACCATTGAAAAATCCCAGTGCGCATTCTACGAATTATGACGGTGTTTTCGACGTGAACGTAATCGACGTAAATCCCCATTCACGGACGAGTTATGCAAACGACGTAAACATTTTCAAATTTCCCGCGGTCACGACGTCCATACTTAACATAGGATGCACCATCTTTTTGATGCTTTATCTTTACGCCGGGAAACCCCTTACGGAAACGGCGTAAAGTCACTGCATCGGGCGGGCGTACGTACGGGAATTGGCGTATCTCGCTGATTTACATATTCTCGGTGTAAATCAGCGGGAATGCCCCTGGCGGCCATTTTAAAAATGCATTTAAGATCTGACGGCGTAATACAATTATGCCTGTCGGACCTTTCATGCAAACCGGCGTATCTTGTTTTCTGAATACAGAAAACAGATACGCCGGTGCAAAGTCAGAGTTATGCCGGCGAATCACTGATACGCCGGCATAACTTTACCTGAATCTGTTTTCTCGAAATTGTTGCTCTTCGTTTGTTTATAGCGTGTAGCGCCCCCCCCCCCCCCTATTTGGTGAGGCGTTACGCTAAAGTTAGTGGGGAATGGGAGAGTTAAGTTGCTCCCACTCACAAATTGGTTAAGTTTAGGCAGCTGTCAGTTTAGAACTGCTTTCTAGGCCAGTCTGCATGCTAGGGGAGGTGTTTTTACCCCTGGGTAACAGTTGGCGCTGGAAGGGGTTCTGACTAGGGTTGTCCCGATGCCTCTTTTTTAGGACCGAGTACAAGTACCGATACTTTTTTTCATGTACTCGCCGATATCGAATACCGATACTTTTTTTAAATGTGTCCCCAAATGCAGCCATGTCCCCCCACATATGCAGCCATGTCCCCCCACATATATTGCAGCCATGTCCCCCCACATATATTGCAGCCATGTCCCCCCACATATATTGCAGCCATGTCCCCCCACATATATTCAGCCATGTCCCCCACATATATTCAGCCATGTCCCCCACATATATTCAGCCATGTCCCCCCACATATATTCAGCCATGTCCCCCCACATATATTCAGCCATGTCCCCCACAAATGCAGCCATGTCCCCCACAAATGCAGCCATGTCCCCCACAAATGCAGCCATGTCCCCCACAAATGCAGCCATCTCCCCCACAAATGCAGCCATCTCCCCCCAGCCATGTCCCCCAGAGAGAGGCAGCGTGTAATGCCTGTATGTGTGTATAATCCATTCCTCAGACAGCTGCCATCCAGTGTACAAAGCCGTGCCTCCTCCTCTGTGGGAGAGAGAGGCAGCGCCAGCGTGTAATGCCTGTGTACCTGTATTATCCTCCGACGGCAGCCATCCTGTGTTCAAAAGCCGCGCCTCCTCCTCCTCCTCGTCTGTGATAGGGGAACACTCCCAGCAAGTGAGTCAGTGTTCTGCCTATTACGGACACCCTCTCATTCTCATCCCATGGACGAGGATGAGAGGATGTCCGTGATAGGCAGAACACTGACTCACCTGCTGGGAGTGTTCCCCTATCACAGACGAGGAGGAGGCGCGGCTTTGTACACTGGATGGCTGCCGTCTGAGGATTATACGCCGTGCATACAGGCATTACACGCTGCCTCTCTCTCCCCAAGGTATGCCGTCTGATGCAGCGTGTAATGCACACAGGGACACAGGCTGCCTCTCTCTCACTGGTATGCTCAGCTGTCTGAGCATTACACGCTGCATCGCTCTCCCCCAAGTATTCTATTTAGGCATGGGAGTATTTGCGGGAGTACAAGTATCGGTATCGGAACAACCCTAGTTCTGACAGACCCACTTTCTCCCAGCAGCCAATCAAGGGGATTTTCCCTCTGGACATGCTGGCGGGAGGGTATATCTGTGGCAGACGCCTGAGAGTGAGATGTTCTATGCAAGGCCCGCGTTCCAGGTGTGGCATCCACCTTCAGGGTGCACGCATCCATGGGCCCCGCCATCAAAGCCTGCCTGGCCGAAGCTGTGCACCAAGCGGAGCTTCACCCTGACATTGAGAGGGGCCCCAGCGGCTTGCTGGGTCCCAGATCCTAAGCTGGGAGCTGTACGGTGGGGGATTGGCTCGGGAGCCCCAAAGGCAGAGGCGGTCCACGAGGCTTAGGCGAACCCCCGGGGATCCGGTCATCACTACATGACAGGTACACTTCAACTTGATGACCCTAGAGAAGTGATTTACTGGGAGGACCCATTAGTTCTACCCCTTTGAAAAGTATGGAAATTCCTCAGGCCTGTGGCAGAGGCCCTAATTCCTCCCAGTGACTATTGCAAGTGACCTTTCGGCTGCCAGGCCCAAGTTAGATGCCTGTCCAGGGCGTTTTACCCACTCTGACGGGAATGGCGATGTTTAAGTGTGACTATATGCTGCTCTCTATAATATCCAAGGCCTGATACTGCAGTTTCTTTCGCTCATCAACCTTTCTCTATAGTGTGCCATGTTGATGTTGGCCATGTTGGGCCTTGGAATAAAACGTTGAAAACGCACTCTGATGTCTGGACACTCGCTTTATTCACTTTCTACAAGTATTCACCCCTAGACAAGTGTAATTGGTAACTTAATAAGCCGACCCCGAAATCAACCAGCGGCTCCTTCGGGGGTGAGCGCTACAAGCGAAAAAAAATAAAAACCGGAGGTGATCAAATACCATCAAAAGAAAGCTCTATTTGTGGGAAAAATTTTGTTTGGGTACAGCATCGCACGACCGTGCAATTGTCAGTTAAAGTGACGCAGTGCCAAATCACAAAAAATGGGCTGGTCATTGGGCAGCCAAATCTTCCAGGGCTGAAGTGGCTAGAAAGAATAAGTTCAGTGCTTGTACTCTTTCCTCATAACTAAGGTCCTCCAGTCCCTTTATAAACTTTGTTGCCCTTTTCTGGACTCTCTCTAGTTCCAGCACATCCTTCCTGAGGACTGGAGCCCATACTCCCTGTGCGGTCGGACCAGAGTCTTGTAGAATGGGCAAATTATTGTTTTATCTCTGGAGTTAATCCCCTTTTTAATGCATGCCAATATTATATTGGCTTTGTTTGCAGCAGTTTGGCATTAAATGCCATTGCTGAGCCTGTCATCTGCTAGGACCTTTTCCATCCTGGATTCCTCCACAGGTTCTTCCCCTAGTGAGTAGATTGCATTTATGTTTTTGCCACCTACAGTAAATGCATTATTTTACATTTTCTACATTAAACCTCATTCGCCCATTATTTTGTTTAGATCTTCTTGCAAGGTTTCTACATCCTGTGGAGAAGCTATTGCTCTGCAAATACTAAGATTAAGCTGTTTATTCCATCCTTCAGATCATGTATGAATAAATTAGATAAGATTGGTCCCCTCTGCAAAATCCAGATACACCTTATCTACGGGTCTTCCTTTATCAAGATGGCAGCTCACCTCCTCATAGAAGGTTAATAGATTGGTTTGGTAAGTTCGATTTTTCATGAATCCATGCTGATTACTGCTAATGATACAGTTTTCATTGCCAAAATCTTGTATATAGCCCTTTATCATCCCCTCAAGGAGCTTGCATACTATTGATGTTAGGCTAACTGGTCTGTAGTTCCCATGGATATATCTTGGTCCTTTTTTTAAATATTGGTCTGTATTGTTGGTGATCATAGGTCTAGTAATGCATTGAAATTGTCCTGTAAGTCATTTAGGAAATAGCGAGCCTTAGACAAATCCGCTGTTCCTTCGGCCCAGTCTATGTCTGGATAATAAAATAATAATGACACTTCCCATCCTTGCTGCCATTGCAAACTGTAATAGGAGATCTGCCTCCCCCTCCTCTCTCTGGTTATAGGGCCTATAGCATACTCCCAATATTCCTTTCCCTTTGGTTTCCTCCCGTTTTAGTTCTACCCATAAGGATTCCACATCCTCCCTTGCTCCATTAGTAATGTCGTCCCTCACATTCACTTGCACATCATTCTTGATATACCGGCATACCCCTCCCCTTTTTTACCCTCCCTCTCTCTGCAATATAGGGAATACCCTTGAATGACCAATCATGAGAGCTATTGAACCAAGTCTCTGAAATTCCCACAAAATCAAAATCCTCTTTATACGTTAGCAGCTCTAATTCTCCCATCATGTCCATCAGACTCCTGGCATTAGTGAAACCAGGCTTGTAGTTTTGTCCGGACGCATACTATGTCCTTATTGGGTGTTCTGAGGTTGAAAATAGAACTGGTTACTATACTTACCACAGGTTTAGGTGCTTTAGTCAACCTACCACCAGGGCTTTTTTTCTGGGGGAACTTGGGGGAACTCAGTTCCACCACCTTTGGCTCAGACCCTTTGGTGCCCGCTCACCACAATCACTTGTGAACACAGAAGTCTGGTTTCAGTGTTTACAAGTGACTGCTTTGTAACCCCCTGAACTCTGCACACTGTATGTAATGCAATTCTGGTATTTAATGCCCCTTTAAGACCCTTCTACTGTTTGTGAAATCTGAACGGGTCGTGGTTGAGTTCCTGCACCTATTTTCTGAGAAAAAAAGCTCTGCCTACCACTAATGCCCCAATACTACCCACTGAAATTTCTTCCACGCTGGCTATCTCTATATCTGGACCCCCCCCCCCCCCTTCGCCTAGTTTTAAAGCCCCTCTAACTTTCAACCATCTTCTCTCACAGCCGATCTGCACCTTCCCTATTTAGGTGCAGTCCATCCCTGCTAAAGAGCTGGTAACCGACGGAGAAGTCGGCCCAGTTCCTCAGGAACCCAAACCCCTCCTTTCTACACCAGCTCCTCCTTGTTTACTTCCCTAATCTCCTTTCTAGTGTGGCTTGAAGTACCAGTAGTATTTTTGAGAATACTACCTTGGAGGTCATGTTCCCTAATTTGGGTCCTAAATCCCTAAAACCTTTTTTAAGGACAGTCCATCTTCCTTTCGTAATATCACTCAACGGGCGTACATGTGTTTCTTTTAATTTACCTAAAGTGTATTTAACTTTTCCTGGATAATAAATAAGTTTGGAGTCTGGAATATAATCTGTTATAAAGACAAAGCCTCCCTGTAAGTAGAATTCCAGTAACAATGAAGATGGCCACATACAGTCTACAATCTCTATATGAACATATTTGAATAGCTTTCTTTTAATTTTGAGTTTTATTGAAGAAAGATTTATTCACATAAAGAGTTATGTACTGTAGGTCTTAAAATCCTAAAGAAAGCTTCTGATGTAATTTTAGGGTTTATTAGAATGTGTATAATTTACCAGCATTTACTACCACATTTTGCCTTTGAAATAGATGACCTATATTTATATATCTTGTCAATTGCACATATTGAGGGTAATATTACAGAAATAAATATTGCTGATGTTCCATGGGAATAAGATGTAACGGACAACAGATGTTAATATCAGTAACTGACTTATAGGTTAAAGTATCTACTGCAATTGAAGCTCACCCCCTCCAACATACCATGCCATATGGCTTTGCATGCTTCATTACATGTACATTGCACAAGGCTACAACATTCTGTCCAACCAGAGATGCCAGCTAGATATTTCTACCATTTTTAAGTGGAATCCTGCATTTATTTTATGTATAATATCACAATATACTGACAATATGTTCTTTACGCATTTTAATTCTACTTTTTTGCAAAGGAATCTGCAATCTTTTTTCTAAACATACATTGTTGTTTTATTAACCAGTTTATTAACAGCACACCTTTTTCTATTTACATTTTTAGTTTTCAGTTTTAATAGTGAGTGTGAAACTGGTACATCCGGTGTAACCACAGTCAAGGATGCAGAAATACAAGTACAAAAAATAAATAAAACTAATACACAAATAAAGAGGCAGAGTCTGGTTAGTGAGTTATCAAACAAATTGTAAGATAACAAACAATATAAAGAGTGGAAGGATAACTGTTGGCCCTTAATGGGGATGTCCTATCTGTTTGTTGCGGTGCTTCCGTGGGTTCGCTGCGTGTATTAGTTCCACACATCACCCTGATTGGCCAGACATTCACTTCAGACACACTTTGCCAGTCAATGAACAGTCCTTTAGCTTGTCTTTGTTGTTTTTATTTAGGGGATTAAACTTGGATGGGGAAAAGGGACATGGGATGCTCAAATAATGAATCTTACTGGTTTGAGCAAAGATTGTTTAATCTTTATTGAAAGTCTCTAAAGCTTCACATTCCTCCAGCACACTACTTGAGATCACTAAGCTTTCTCTACTGCGCAATCCTACATTTCTGTCACCGTCAGCATGTGGTTAGGCCTCACTCTGAATAAGTCCCAACAGTTCACTAATAGCCATTTGCTGGCAGGGGTCTGACGTTCACTTTGGTGTAGCAACCAAATAGCGATGAAAAAGGACACTTAAACTTGGTGGACTACTGATCCCAGAAAGTCCGGTGCAAATCCTGCCAACCCACTTGGCTGAAGCAACTTTGCTTCAACGAAACCACAGTCTCTCCCTCTGCCGTTCACTTTAGTGTAGCAAGCAAATAGCGATGAAAAAGGACATTTGTGCGAACTTAAACTTGGTGGACTACTGATCCCAGAAAGTCCGGTGCAAATCCTGCCAACCCACTTGGCTGAAGCAACTTTGCTTCAACGAAACCACAGTCTCTCCCTCTGGCTTCACATCCAATCCTGGCATGTCCCTCCCAGAGCTTCTCACTCACCGACCCCAGATTGAATCCCTCCTGAATGACAGTGCTCCTCACTGTCCTCTTCCTGCTCCTGTTCAAGGACACCTCTCTTTGCGAACTTTCCTCAGGGGATGACCACTCTATTAGTCTCTCCAAAGACCCAAACTTTTCCAGTATTCTGGGAGAACCCCAATCTATACCCCGGCCCTCGCTTACCTCATTCAGCTCATGTGGAGGTACACCTCCCTCTGGCAATGCTCCCTTCGGATAGGTACAGCAAGGGACTTAGAGCTGGCTGGCTCTTCAGGGATGTCATCCAGCTCACCAGGCCACAGGTTGCAGCAGCCTCCTCTTCACGTGTATGTTATTTGTTTTCACAGAGGGGTCGACAGGCCGCAACACTCCTCTGCCTCTAGGGAGTGATCCCTGACCCTCTCTGGCCATCCGGGTCTTCCACAGCTGCGGTACACAAAGTCCTGTAAGCAGGTATAAAGTGTAATACTGTGGCTCCTGCTGGATGGGTCCCAGCCTAGTAAGTGGCTCCCCACAATGGCCGCACTGGGCCCAAGCAGTCACCTCCACAGTCAGAATACAGCACTCAGGACAGAGCAGACAGAGTTGCTCCACTCCATCTACCACTCCAAAGGCGAGCCCTCCGTGTAGCTCCATCTGGATGCCA
Source organism: Rana kukunoris (assembly GCA_029574335.1). Classification (NCBI taxonomy): domain Eukaryota; kingdom Metazoa; phylum Chordata; class Amphibia; order Anura; family Ranidae; genus Rana; species Rana kukunoris. The sequence continues at coordinate 75,099,394 of CM056054.1, read as the reverse complement.
GTATCCACCAGTGCCCGCTCCTGCACATCAGGTAATGACTGCAATGTGAGCAACAGTCGATTGCCCTCCGCCATCTTCAGCTGCCTCATGGTGTCTTCTGCTAGCAGAAACTCATTTTGTCTAGGGTGTGGCGCCACCCTCCAACTCCCTGTCTGCTTGATGCCTGAGGAACTGATAAGCAGGCTCCAATCTGCATGCGCTGCTTTAACTGACTTGACATAGTCCCTCCCATAGGCTGCTTCCTATCACCTGGGGTAACAGTAGACATACTCAGGCACACTGTACTGTCTTTAAGCAGGAGTTAGGAGCAAAGTTCAAGTTCCCTGTAATCCAGTGGGAAATGTCCACACCATACAGAGCACTGGACATATTTGTAATACATAGGTGCGATCGCCCGCCGTGGTTGCCACAGGTGATGGCACATATTTTACAGTCACTGAATTGCAGGCTAGGTACAAGTGTCTGTCCTGGCACTGGTTGGGGTGACTGGGTAGTAGGAACAACATTACTGACAATCCTGGATGGTTGCTATTGACAACGACACTTGTTAAAGCTGAATTGCAGACAAACACACAAGTCTTTTCCCTTAGTTGAATCCTTAATGCAACAGGACAAGCAAAGTCCCCACTCTTCTGCATTACTAGGGGCAACAGTCAGCAGGTTAACCATGACGGTGGATCTTGGTGGGACCTCCAAAATGTAGCGGTTCCCACGTGGAGTCGCTGTGTGTAGTAGTTCCACACATCACCCTGCTTGGCCAGACATTTACTTCAGACACACTTTGCCAGTCAATGAACAGTCCTTTAGCTTGTTTTTGTTTTTTGTTTTTTTAGGGGATGAAACTTGGATGGGGAAAAGGGACATGGGATGCCCAAATATTACATTTTACTGGTTTGAACAAAGATGGTTGAATCTATATTGACAGTCTCTAAAGCTTAACACTCCTGCAGCACACTACTTGAGATCACTTTGCTTTTTCTACTGTGCAATCCTAGGTTCCTGTCACCGTCAGCAAATGGTTTGGCCTCACTCTGAATATATCCCAACAGTTTACTAATAGCCATTTGCTGGCAGGGGTCTGCAGTCCCCTTTGGTGTAGCAACCAAATAGCGATGAAAAGGACATTTGTGCTAACTGATAGTTGGATTTGGCTGCAGCAACTTGACTTCAACGACACCACAGTCTCTCGCTCTGTCTTCACATCCAACCATGGCATGTCCTATATATATAGCATGCCTGCCCTCTGCCAATCCTAGTTGGGGATTGGTCAGGGCTCGAAGATACACTCCATGCCACTCTCATCCTCTGCCCTGCCTCTTTCACAGAACCCTCTGGAAACAAAGAGAGAGATGAAGTACATGTCAGTCACACTTAACCACTCCCCAGCCAACAGATCAAAAACAAACGGGCCTAGCTCACAGCTAGTCCTGCCTAAATTTACCTGCACTGGCTGTAACAAAAATACACTACTCTAGCAACCTACCTAAGGTAGATGGTGCTACACTAGGCAACAGTCTTAGCACATAATGGGCATTATAATGTGTTCCAGTGTTAAAATATAATTAACTAAAACATGGAACATACCAGGATGTAGTCTTTAAACCTGAAGCATGCAAAGGGTAGAAACAGTCTCTATATACAAAGTACTAATAGGAAATGAAAAATGTAAGTACAAAGAAATGGAATAAAGAAAGCAGCAGAGAACAGAGGTAGAAAGGGAAGAGTAGGGGTACACGGTGAGAGGGGAGGCCGGGAGGGGTGCCCCATAACTCTCCATCAGGAAATGCAGAAAGACACTTAAAGTCTTAATTGTTAGGTCTCTGGTAGAAATATGTGATGGCTCTGGTTCAAGAGTTGAAATCTAAGGTTAAGGATAATATAAGAAAAAGTGATCAAAGATTCCTGTAAGTCATCTTTCTATTGCTATATTGGGGGGGGGGGGGGGGGGTGATGGTATTTTAATGTCATGTGGTGGGTTAGTCCATATTAACAGACAAATGGAGGATGGCAGCATCAGATGAAGGCAAAGGGCCCAATTATGTTGACACACAGGTCTCAGAAGTCAGCAGGGACCACTCAGAATGCAGACTCACGCATTTGCACACTCGACTCACGCATTTGCACACTCGACTCACGCATGTGCATTAGGGAACCAGGCTGTGAAGCCACAAGACTTCACTTCCCGATTCCCTTACTGTAGATGCGGGTGCCCCCACCCGGGAGCGGAGGGACAGGCCGGCTTCGGGTGAAGACATCGCGGACGCCCTGGACAGGTTAAGTGGCAGCTGTAGTATTTGTATTTTTTATTGGCAGAACTCCACTTTAACTTGTTAAGCCCCCTACACGCGATCGTTATTTCCGATGGAAAAAGTCTGACTGACTTTTTACATCGGAAATTCTGACCGTGTGTATGCCCTATTCCATCAGAGTTTACATAGAGAACATGTTATCTTTTCACATCGGAATCCCGACGGAATTCCATCGGAGGAATTTGGTCGGACAAAGGTCTGATTGTGTGTACAGGGCATAAGAATCAATTTAGTAAACTATAAAATAGCCTTTACAACTACAGTATTTACAAACAATAAATGTCATTAATGTTTATAAAAGTAAGGCCTCTTTCACACGGGACGGATGCGTGATTATCCGCCCCGTGAACCTCCGATTGCTCAGTGGGGATCGCTCCGCTGATCCCCGCTGAGCCGGCGGATGACAGGGCGGTCCCCGCACACTGTGCAGGGACCGCCCTGTCAGATCTCCGCTCTCCCCTATGGGGGGATTGGAAGAACACGGACCATCTGTCCACGTTCACTCAATTCGATCCGCAGACGGATGGAAAAATAGAGTTTTCCTCCGTTTGCAGAATCTAAGGATTGCGGACCTGTTCATCCGCTGACACCCGCAATCTCATTGGGATCAATGTATGTCCCTTTTTCATTTGTACATGGATGGATGAAAAAGCCCTAACCCTTTACAAATAAGGATATTGAATTGCTGAGGTCATCAAAACTATAGCAACGACTCTCCATTAATCTTTTATGATGTAGTCTAATGACTATATGGGAACTAACCCACATTTGTCATAGTTGAAAATACCAGTGCATTTGAAAAAATGATAAATACATATTAAGCTATTCAAAGTAAATCTCTAGTTTTGTAGAATAAAAAACAAACAAACAAACAAGCATCATGTGGTTTTGTCATTGGCAATGGGCCCTCCATGCAGCCTGCATGGTGGATGGTGGTATACTCAGCTTCAGCTGACCAGGTACAGTCAAGCACAAGAAATAAAGATCTGGTGGAAACATGGAATGCTTGACTTATCCTAATGGTAGTAGTATACAGTAGTTCAGCACTGGGGTGCTGGCCTTAATCTGGCCATACACCATACAATTTTCTTATTTAGTTTCCTTTAGAGTTACCGTATTTATTGGCGTATATCGCACACTTTTTTCCCCTTAAAATAAGGGGAAAATCGTGGGTGCGTGATATACGCCGATACCCGCTTCCCGCACTCAGTTTAAAGTGAGCTGCCGACATATACCGAGTTCAGTACATTCGGCTAGGTTTGGCTTCGCTCGTGCTCATGCATAAACGTCACATAGCGTGAGCACGAGCGAAGCCGAGCCTAGCCAAATGTACCCGAGTGTACTGCACTCGGTATATGTTGGCGGAGGCGGCAAGCGGGGATTCGACTCAAAACAGCGCTGGAAAAGCCGGGAGGACACCACCAAGGCCGCAGACTGACGCCGGACCTGACGATGGACGCCGGGCAAGACATCAAAACTGTAAGTAATAAAATGTTATAACATTTTTTTTTACAGGAATTTCGGGGCAACTTTAGGGGTGTGCGCTATACATGGGAGCGCTCAATACCCCGATAAATACGGTACCTTCAACTGTGTAGTACAAGGGCCTGCCAGATTACACACAAATTGCAAGTGCTTAGATTTGACCTCATATTACAGTATATGGTTTTGGTAAATATAAAGGAAATCTATAGAAGAAAATGTTATAATATATTGGAAGCCTTACAGACTGCAGGAGTACTAAGGACATCCACAGCACAGGGAGACATGAGTAAAAGGAAATCTTGTAGCAGTGGGTTGCTGGGTTTACAGGAACTCAGGGGTAATGGCATGTGCAAAGAACATAGAAGTGCACAGGGATCTCAGAGAATACAGATACACAGGATACAGTAAGGAGTATAGGACAGGGAGGATATTGATTAGTACTGATGGAAAAAAATTAGTTCCAGGTTAATAGGGACCATTACCTTTTACCACAAGCACCAAATTGGGTGTTGCAGAATTTTTGCAAGTATCTCACAAAAGATAAAACTCCTAGTATGGTAAACATAAGGATATTACTAAGAAGGTGTAATGCGATGCAATCTTATTATACAATCTCCTTTAGATTTATATTCAGGTAATAGGAGGAAACACCTATCTAGCCAATCACTCTGTATCCAATGAGGCAAGCCCTTGCACTACATAATTGATGGGGGAGCTAAAGGCGACTGTACAATCAGATAGTGCATGGCCACCTTTATACACCTAAAATTACTAGTTGCGCTTTCAGTGCCATTTATTGTTAACACACCAAACACAGAAGCAAACGCACATTTTGGCATGTGAGAAAACAAATGGCAAATGCTGCAAAACGCACAGCAAAAAAACACGCAACCCGCAAAACGCCAACATGTTCCATAAGCCACATATAGTACAGCCCATTTATCAGCAAAATGCCCTATGCATGTCACAGGAAAAACAAGACACTATGTGCAATGTGAATTGGTCCTGAAAGTGAAATTGGTGCGTTAACACAAGAACAATGAGGCTCTATTCACATCTGTGTGTTTCCTTGCATTTCAGAAATGCACTGTCCCAAAAATTGTAGTAAAAAACGCACCAAGCCCCTTTTAAAAAAATATTCTGAAGCTTCTTTGGGAAGGGCAGCCCATTCAGATAGATTGGCTTCCTTCTCTATGTGTGATGGGGGAAAATGCTCCAAAACAGCCTCGCTAAAAAGAAAAAAAAATGCATGTGGGAATGCGAGTTCCCTCTTTGCAGAGATGTGAATGGGGCTTGACAGCTACATAGTTACATAGTTAGTCAGGTTGAAAAAAGACACAAGTCCATCCAGTTCAACCATAAAAAAATAAAAAAAATAAAACAAAGTAAAACACAGTACATCCTCCCATACACCCAACTCCATACCCACAGTTGATCCAGAGGAAGGCAAAAAACCCCAGCAGAGCGATGATCCAATTTGCTACCGGAGGGGAAAAAATTCCTTCCTGATCCCCCGAAAGGCAATCGGATTTACCCCGGATCAACTTTACCTACAAAACTTAGTACTCAGTTATATTATGTGCATTTAGGAAAGAATCCAGGCCTCTCTTAAAGCAATCTACTGAGCTGGCCAGAACCACCTCTGGAGGGAGTCTGTTCCACATTTTCACAGCTCTTACTGTGAAGAAACCTTTCCGTATTTGGAGGTGAAATCTCTTTTCCTCCAGACGTAAAGAGTGCCCCCTTGTCCTCAGTGTTGACCTTAAAGTGAATAACTCAACACCAAGTTCACTATATGGACCTCTTATGTATTTGTACATGTTGATCATATCCCCCCTTATTCTCCTCTTCTCAAGAGTGAATAAATTCAGTTCCTCTAATCTTTCCTCATAGCTGAGCTCCTCCATGCCTCTTATCAGTTTAGTTGCCCTTCTCTGCACTTTCTCCAGTTCTCCGATATCCTTTTTGAGAACTGGTGCCCAAAACTGGACTGCATATTCCAGATGAGGTCTTACTAATGATTTGTACAGGGGCAAAATGATATCTCTATCTCTGGAGTCCATACCTCTCTTAATACAAGAAAGGACTTTGCTCGCTTTGGAAACCGCAGCTTGGCATTGCATGCCATTATTGAGCTTATGATCAACTAAAACACCCAGATCCTTCTCCACTACAGATCCCCCCAGTTGTACTCCCCCTAGCATGTATGATGCATGAATATTCTTAGCCCCCAAGTGCATAACTTTACATTTATCAACATTAAACCTCATCTGCCACTTAGTCGCCCAATTAGACAGAGCATTGAGGTCGGCTTGTAAATTGGAGACATCCTGTAAGGACATTATTCCACTGCATAGCTTGGTGTCATCTGCAAAAACAGAAATGTTACTTTTGATCTCAGACCCAATATCATTTATAAATATATTGAAAAGTAAGGGACCCAACACTGAACCTTGGGGTACACCGCTGATAACCTTGGACCATTCAGAGTAAGAATCATTAACCACAACTCTCTGAATTCTGTCTTTCAGCCAGTTTTCTATCCATTTACAAACTGATATATCTAATCCCGTAGACCTTACCTTACACATGAGCCGTGTGTGGGGAACTGTATCGAACGCTTTTGCAAAATCCAAGTATACCACGTCCACTGCCACGCCTCTGTCCAGGGTTTTACTTACCTCTTCATAAAAGGAAATCAGGTTTGTCTGACAACTTCTGTCCTTCATGAATCCATGCTGTCTGCTGCTTAAATAGTTTGTTTCCAGCAAGAACTCATCCATGTGGTCTTTTATTAAACGTTCCAGTATCTTTCCAACTATAGAAGTTAAACTAACAGGTCTATAGTTACTAGGTAAAGACTTTGTTCCCTTTTTAAATATGGGCACCACATTGGCTTTATGCCAATCCAGTGGTACTATTCCTGTCATTAATGAGTCCTTAAATATTAGATACAGTGGCTTTGAAATTTCAGAGCTCAATTCTTTTAGGATCCGTGGGTGGATGCCATCTGGTCCAGGTGCTTTATCCACCTTTATTCTGTCTAAATATTTCTGGACCATATCACTTTTGAGCCATTGTGGATTTGGGGCTGTGTCACTCCCACCCCCTATATCGACATGAGCTCCCCCATTCTCCATTGTATACACAGAGCTGAAGAAAGCATTTAATAAATTTGCCTTCTCTATGTCCTCAGTCACCCACTCTAGATTATTTTGTAAAGGGCCTACATGCTCAGACTTGACCTTTTTACTATTAATATATTTAAAGAATTTTTTGGGGTTTGTCCTACTATCTTTTGCAATCTGTCGTTCATTTTGAATTTTTGCATCCTTGATTTCCTTTTTACATATTCTATTATATTCTTTGTAACATTTAAACGACACTAGTGTTCCTTCATTTTTATATTTTTTAAAAGCTATTTTCTTATTGTTTATAGCTTTTTTAACTTTAACCGTGAGCCACATAGGTTTTATCTGTAGCCTTTTAAACTTATTGCCCATGGGAATATACTTTGCAGTGAGGTTCCAAAGAGTCTTTTTGAAGAATTCCCATTTCTGTTCTGTGTTCATCGGTGCCAATATTCCCTCCCAGTCCAAGCCCTGGAGAGCAGTCCTCATGCTTTCAAAATTTGCTCTCTTGAAATTAAGTGTTTTTATCTTTCCTGTATGTATTTCTTGCTTATAGTTTACATTAAACGAAATCATGTTATGATCACTGCTACCCAGGTGTTCCTTTATCTGAACATTAGTAATGAGCTCTGCATGGTTTGAGATTACCAGGTCCAACAGAGCATCATTCCTAGTTGGGGCCTCAATAAACTGGACCATAAAATTGTCCTGCAATAGGTTTTTAAATTTTTGTCCTTTAACTGTCCCAGAAATTCCATTATTCCAGTCAATTTCTGGGTAGTTAAAATCCCCCATTATTATCACCGTCCCTGCCCTTGCAGCCCTTTCCATCTGTGCAAGGAGCTGAGTCTCCACCTCCTCATTAACATTGGGTGGTCTATAACAAACTCCAATGATTAGCTTTGAACTACGCACATCTGTATGCAGTTCCACCCATAATGCTTCAACTTCATCACACTCTCCATCAACCAGGTCCTCTTTCACGCTTGCTTTGAGGTCACTTCTCACATAGAGACAGACCCCTCCACCTTTCCTTTTTACCCTGTCTTTCCGAAAGAGAGCATAGCCAGGAATATTAATAGCCCAGTCATGTGAGGATTGAAGCCAAGTTTCAGCAATACCGATTACATCATAGCTCTCCTCATGCACCAGAGCTTCCAACTCACCTGTTTTGCTTGGAAGGCTTCTGGCATTGGTGAACAAACACTTAAATGTATTGTTACATTTTTCGCTGGCGTTTTTCATATGATTCATATAATTTTTAGTAGTGCAAATGGCACTATCATTTCCAATGGCTGTTTGCAACATGGGAACTTTCTTGTCACCTGCCATAACCCCACCTCCATCTATCCCCATTCCACTCTCCATTAATGTCTGACCCCTAACTGACCTGTGTGCCCGATGTAATTCACGTTCACCCTCCCCCCTCAAGTCTAGTTTAAATACTCCTCCAGCATTCCCATAAACCTCTCCCCCAGCACAGCAGACCCCCTTCCATTCAAGTGCAAACCATCTTTAGCATATAGGTTGCACCCCAATGAAAAGTCATCCCAGTGCTCTAGAAACCCAAATCCCTCCTTCCTACACCAGGTCTTTAGCCATGCATTCAGCTCTCTAATCTCCCCCTGCCTTTCCTGTGTTGCGCATGGCACAGGCAATATTTCAGAGAATATCACCTTGGAGGTCCTTCCCTTCATCTTGCAGCCTAGTTCTTTAAATTGATTCTTAAGGAGCCTCCACCTTCCATGTATACTGTCATTGGTTCCAACATGGACCAAGACAGCTGGGTCATGCCCAGCCCCTCCCAGTAATTTATCCACCCGGTCCACCACATGCCGAACCCTGGCACCAGGGAGACAGCAAACCATTCGGTTGAGGCGATCCTGGCGACAAATTATTCTATCAGTCCTTCTGATTATAGAATCCCCTATTACCACCAACTGTCTAGGCCTACCTGCACTCCCCTCACCACTTCTACTAGATGGGTTGCTCTCCCGGCTGTTAGGGGTAGCAGTAACATCTAGGGCTGCCACCTCTGTGTTAGCCACCTCCACATCTTCACCCAACTTGGCAAATTTGTTTTGATGCACAAACACAGGATTGGCCTTCCTTGTCTGCAAGCCCCTTCCACTCCCTCTAACTACATTAACCCATCTTCCTATCTGATAATCCTGACTTGCCCCTCCACCCTCCACATTAACCCTACTGACCACCTGCTCAGCGAGCAGAGGACCCCTTTCAAGGTTGTCCTTTCTGCCCAGTGTTGCAACTTGTTCCTCCAGATCTCTAATGCGAGCTTCCAGAAGGGCAACCTGCTCACATCTGTCACAGCGGTATCCATCCTGGAGCTGTTGCACCAATTTTGTATACATGTGACACACTGTGCACTGAGCAAAACCTTCAACCCTGCTAGCACACATTTCCCAGTTACAATATAATTACTTGTAGGAAGTTTAAGATGTTACTTACAGTTTAGAAGACTCCTGTCTTAACCTCTGTTTTCAACTCCTGTTTTTTAACTCTTCCCACTTGTGTTTAAAAATCACACTTCTGTTTAGAAAATCACTTAAGCCAGCAACAGCTGTGTGTTTCTGTTCAAGGGTGATTACTGATTGATTTAATTTCAATTAAAAAACATACAGCTGGGAATAGGAGGGTGGATGATGCAGGGTGTGTGCTAATGAGATCATCTGGTCAACCTACTTCCTGTGTCATGACCTAAAGTCTGTAATGGCCCATACACACGATCCGAATATCGGCCGAAAACGATCGTGCGATGATTGATCGGCCGATATTCGGTTCGTGTGTACACTACTTTCGACACCCGATTCCGACCGTGGAACCGACCAAAATCTACGGAGCAAGCTCCATAATTTTTATCGTACGATAGCAGAACGTACGATAATCGTGTAATTTGTACAGCGATCGTACGTTCAAACTCGTAAACGACCGAGTGCGCATAACCGGAAGCTGCTAATAACCCCGGAAGGACTATGACATCTAACCAATCCGAAAGCAGCACATGTACGCAATCAGCGTCCCGAAAGAACGTACAGCGAAAGATCTTTCATTAAGCAGACTCTCAGCGCATGTGTCGTAAGCTCCGCCCCTTTGTGCCTCGTGATCACACAACACAGTCTGCGCCAGGGCGAGTCAGCAGCAGCATGCAGAAGGTAGAGGAGAAAAAGCCTGGGCCTACAAAAATTAAGGTGATAAAGAAGATCAAGAAGCCATTGAAGGCCACAGCGATGTCCAGACAGGAGATGATAGAACTTGTCAGCTTCATGGAAACGTATGACTATGATGGGAAGCTGAAAACTTACCAGAAACCAAATGCCCGGAAGGATCGCATCCTCGAAAAAGTAATACAAGTAATCAACAAGAAACATGGGATTCTGCGATCAAAAGACCAACTAAGAAAAAGGTGGTCAGATCTGAAAAATCGCGAACAAGGGCAATTAAAAAAAATACTTGTGCTCATTCAAAAACGTAAGTTTTAATGTTATGTTAGTAATGTACCCTTTTTCTTTTGGTTGTTGTTTTTTTCTGAATTAATTCTTTTTTTTCAGGGAAAAATAAGCAACCAAACCCCCAAAGAAAAAATCCAAAAGAAGAAAAGGAAATGGATCTTTTGCTGCAACCTTCCCCAGGTATGTGCAAACAACAACATTGTTTTTTAAGTGTATATGTTTTATCTGACATTATTCATGCAGCAGCATTCACATTTTTTTATTTTTTTTATTTCTACGAATAATCTTACCATTCATCACTTTCCAATTTTTTGCATATTTTTTGTGAGTGACAGTAATCGTAACCACTTGCCTCATGTGCACATACACCCCCTTCCTGCCTTGACTACATTTTACCTTCCGGCAATGTGTCGCTGTAACTGACAATTGGCAGGCTGTACAATGTGGCTCACAATCAAAATTGGAGCCCCCCCCCCCCCAAACAATAGAGCTTTCTTTTGGTGGGATTTGATCAGCTGTATGTTTTTTTTTATTTATTGTAATGTTGTTTGGCCTAGAAACCAAGAAACATGTTTGAAATGTGTTACATCAAAATATGTTTTACTTTTTGCTTTACTAATTATCTCTTTGTTTAAACCCCCCCAAAAAAAACAAAATCAGTTTAGCCCAATATCCATTCTTCAACATTGGACCCCAAAAAATTAAAATTAAGAAACCTCCCAATAAACCATATAGTGACTAGTTTGACAAACAGTTATATTGCCTGCAAAACATGGGACAATTTATTTTTCTTTTTTTCTTTTTTAAGCTATGAATGGCGCCGATTAGGTTTTTCTTTCAAAGCTGCAACATTATAGCAGACACATTGCACACTGTTTTCAATTTTTCCGGATCATTCACATTAGACAGTGAACGGTGCTATAAATATGCAGGGTTTACTGTATTCATGTGATTACAAGAGAAGGGGTTAACCAATGGGGGCCGGGGAAGGGGTTAAATGTGTAGCCTAAATAATGAGTTTTCTCACTGTAGGGGGAGTGGGGGTCACTGGGGAGGTGACAGATGTGTGTCCCTATCTAGCATTGATCTCCTCTGCCTGACATAACGTGGAGCTCTGTGTTTACACACCAAGCTCCACGTTAATGCGCGTGCCAGGCCTCCGTTGACCATACACGCGATTCCCCAGAAAATGACCAGGAACGTGTATCTCTGTATGTAAACACAGAGATCCACGTTCTGTCAGGGAGAGAGGATTGATGCTGAGTTCCTTGTACATGGGGACATAGATTCTTCCCCCACCCCCTCCCATTACAGTTTTAATTCCTCACTAGGCTATACACATGTAACACCTTGGTGATCTAGTGTTTAACCACTTCCCTGTCTGTCCCATTTATATAGTAAATAATGCTTAATTATAGCACTGTTTACTGTAAAAATGTTAATATTCCAAAAAATGACTCTAAAATAACATATTTGTCTGCAGTAGTGTTGTAGTATTCCAAAAAAACACAGATACCCGCCATTCCTATTAACACAAATTAATTACCCCTAAAAGTATACATTTTCTCCCATATTTAGTAGGAGCAGTAACTTTTGCAATAACCAGTGACTATACGTGTAATTTTTAAACACCCAACCAAATGGATGAACAATACGGAACGGCCTATGATTGACCATATCTAATTTAGTGACTGTAGAGAGTAATTTAAAACAGGCAGATAACACCTTCTTGCACACACGGATCCCCTGTCCAGCCACACATTGGACTGTGATGGATTTTGATATCTGTTGGGTTTTTAGATTTATAAATTCTTTGGGGGGGGGGGGGTTTGGTGCAGTGAGTAATTTCTCAATTTTCTATTTTATTTAGGGTTGCAGTCTAATTTTAAGTGTTTTTTGATGAAGAATTTTTTGGCACTAACATATTACTGCTCCAAAGCATAGTCCTTCTTGAAACTAATCGCTTTTGTGGAGAAAGACTCTTAAGGGGGCGAGCAGGAATGTCACTACGCCAACTAACACAAAGCTATTTTATTTGTCTGCAAAGTAGAGAGTGTAATGCCACTCCTTCTCGCCCCCTCAAGAAACCTCCTCCACAACAAGAACAAAGACTCACATATAAGTGTGTGGAGTTATAGACAGAAGAACAGGAAGTGAGGTTTTCTACATATATGTGTGTGTGTGTGTGTGTGTGTGTATATATCTAGATATAGATATATATTACTATAATAATCAGTTTTATTGATCGTGACAGGGCTGTTTGCTTTTCCCTAGGCTCATCGTCTAATCCCTCAGTGACAATTGTACAAACCAAGAACATAATAACAATTTCCCCTACCCAAGATTCCAGTCCTGAAGGTTTGTAAACCGAATAAAGTAATAATGTGTATTTTTTGGTCGGAATTTAGAGATTTTATAGCAAATTCCTAATCATGTTGTATGCTATTTACAGAAAGCCATACATACCATCTAGTGGGGGAAGAGATGCAGATTCAAGATCCAGGATTGGAGGTCTGGGATCATTCCCTCCAGAGGTGGTTCTGGCCAGCTCAGTAGATTGCTTTAAGAGAGGCCTGGATTCTTTCCTAAATGCACATAATATAACTGAGTACTAAGTTTTGTAGGTAAAGTTGATCCGGGGTAAATCCGATTGCCTTTCGGGGGATCAGGAAGGAATTTTTTCCCCTCCGGTAGCAAATTGGATCATCGCTCTGCTGGGGTTTTTTGCCTTCCTCTGGATCAACTGTGGGTATGGAGTTGGGTGTATGGGAGGATGTACTGTGTTTTACTTTGTTTTATTTTTTATTTTTTTTATGGTTGAACTGGATGGACTTGTGTCTTTTTTCAACCTGACTAACTATGTAACTATGAAGCAACCAAAACCTGCAACTTATTGATGTCACCCCTTTTAGTGGAGGATATTCCAACTGACGAAACTCAGAATATTGTGTCCAGCACAGGTAAGTTTCAAGATGTATTTTGTGGCTTTATCTCCAATCTGTCCTAAATGGATTATTAGTAATTATTATCCTTCACAGGTCATCAGCTGGACAGTACTACCATTTCGCATTCCAAGATGGATATTTTGCATTGTTGTGCCGAACTAGAGAAGATTAAGAGATCAGCTGCAGCACTTCAGCAAAAGTTGAAAGACTTCATTGATTTGCTGAACAAATTATAAATGCTGGACCTGTTTTTTTTAAATGCTGGACCTGAACTTTTTTTGCACTTATTTTTATATTTTGTTACAACTGTTTTGCACTTTATTGAAATTTTTGCGTACTTGGATTCGCATTGCATGCTGTACTACTTGTTTACAGCGGGTGTTCCCCCCCAAACCAAACAAGTTTCAACCTTACATTCAGCCTAGTTGTCCGATTGACATTAGGCTGTTGTTTTTTTTTTGGATTGCCGTACATCCTTATTTTTCACCCCAGCTTCCGGGTATGTGATCAGTGGGCTTGGCCGTTCCCACCGGTGCATAGAGTGCGTTAGGAGTTTGCGAAAGAAGCTGGACTGTGAGTCGCCTCTATATGCCATTTGCGCACCATTGTTTGTCTTCTTTCCGCAATTTCCTTAACACGCTGTATGCACCGGTTGTAAGGATCTCAACCAATTACGAACATCCAGTACCGCAGATTACATATCCAGGAGCGGTGGTACAAATACTGTATGTACGGCAAAGACTGTTAAGAAAGAATCAATTGTCAAACATCTAATCCAAGGATAGGAACGCCCAGTACCGCAGTCATAAGAAACTGTAATCCCACTCACTAATTTTTTTTTTTGTTTTTCTTTTTCAAGATTTTAAATACAGTATAATACGTTGTTTCTAATTTTCACATCCATTTTTTGGATTTGAAAAGTGTTTCACAATGAAGCTGCTCTAATGCAAAGTTCTTACAATTTTTTAAAAAGAACAAGAATATAATGCAAATATCTCATGTTGAGTATGGGGTTTAATAGGTTACACTATTTCCTGTAGTAAATGTGAGTGTGTATGTTACCCTACCTCATAATGTTAAAGATGTTTGTTCTTAAAGTCTCAGGAGGAAGACCCTCCCAAAAAATTCTAGGACGCCATGGCCCCCACCCACCCTACTGGCAGTTTAATTTTTTGTTTTTATTTAAAGTTACGGTTTTAACGACTGTCTTGCCAATCACAGGGTGTGATTGACGTCCCTCAGGCGGGCACATACAGCGCATCACTAGATGCCAAAGAAACCCGAATGTCTGTGCACAGTCGCTGTATAGGGACGCACAGATGTTTAGGTTTCTTGGGCATCTTGTGACGCACTGTATGCGCCGTGTTGAAGGACATCAATCACAGCCTGTTATTGGAAACGCCCAGTCCCTCGGGATCATCGAAGGTGAAGAGAGCCCGTAAGAAGCAAAGAAATGATTTAAAAAAAAACACGAGCAAACTACCAGGGTGGTGTCCGTGGCATAATAGAAATTGTTTTGGAGGGTGAACCTTCACTTTAAACATTTAAGTCTTAAAAATTGCACAATGTTTGTGTATGTTTCACATATATTTTATTTTTTATACTATGCAGATTATGCCTTTATATGGAAGTTTTGAAAGCAACATGCAAAAAAAATAATAAATAATAATGTTTAAACTTCACATGTCTCCTTGCATGTTTTTGGGAAGAGAGGGGGGGGTGTTCTGGAAAAATAAAGAGTACAACATATTTCTGAGGAAACATAATAAATGAAAAAAAATGAAAGCACTTTTGATATGAACAAAATAATTTAAAAATAAATTTTCTCAATAGAGATAACGCATTAGTTGTCCAAGATTCAAACATAAAAACTGAAACCATATACTGCAATTGCCATATTAGAAAACAAAATTAAAGATTGGTATAATTATGGGACCAAGGAGAACTGTGAACCTGGTCTGGGGAATATTGCCAATGCCCTGCTTGGTGGTTAGATTGTGGTTGGGCTAAATGCGTCGGTGGGTGGTAAGGTCTTGGTGGCTGTTCCTCTATTAATTTTGTTTGCGCACTCAATTCTCCTCTGAGACCCTTTCCAAGAACTTCGAGAACAAGTCTCTCTGCAAACTCTTTCTGGGGGTCACTTATTCTTCTATGCTTGCTTGCAATCATGATTCCAAACCCATCAGATTCATCGGACTTGTTCTTTAAGGCAGATGCAGCCTTATCCAGAAAGGATTTTTTTTTCTAGTCATGGATGTATGGACAGGCCTGGATGTGGAAATGTCTTCTTGGGATTCTTGCTCCTGCAGAAGCAACAACAATTGAACATCAATTGGATTGAAGTTCTCATTTAATTCAAATTGGTCTATTATGGTGCAGTTATGGTTCTAAAAAAATCAAGCTAGCAAGATATATCTATCTATCTAGCTAGCTATAGCTAGCTAGATAGATAGCTTGATATAGATAGATAGCTGGATATAGATAGATAGATTTATCTATCTATCTATATCTGTTTTTGGAGTGCATCAAAACACATTATACAGCTGTAGTTGAATGAAAGTTGCACATATGTGTTTGGTGTGAGCCAACCAGTTTGATTGAGCAAAGCATAGAAAGTCCTGAAATTATCATTAACCACTTAAGGACCACCGCATGTACGTTTTTTTTTTTTTTGTTGTTTTTTTTTTACTAAAGACATGTGGCTAAATACATTTTGGCCTAAATGTTTGACTAAAATTAAGTTTATTGATTTTCCTGATAACAAAAATTAAAAAATATTTTTTTTTTCCAAAAATTTCACTCTATTTTGTTATATAGCGCTAAAATAAAAAATCGCAAAGACAATGAAATACCATCTAAAGTAATCTCTATTTGTGGGAAGAAAAGGACACAAATTTTTTTTGGGAGCCACGTCGCACGACCGCGTAATTGTCTGTTGAAGTGACTCAGTGCCGTATTGTAATAATCCCTAGGGTTATTTAGCAACGTATTGGTCTGGTCCTTAAGTGGTTAATCTAAGTTAAAATCAAAGTTCCCTATCGAGTTTTGAAACACTCAGCCAGGTATTGGAACATTACATAATGATCAACATGCAGAGGTCCATCTCTATGCGGAGATGCTCAGATGCATGAACTGTTCTGCCCAAATCATCACTGCTATTCATGTTACTAAACGAACAGTACATATATGACTGTCAT
This sequence comes from Rana kukunoris, assembly GCA_029574335.1. Lineage (NCBI taxonomy): Eukaryota > Metazoa > Chordata > Amphibia > Anura > Ranidae > Rana > Rana kukunoris. The sequence continues at coordinate 75,082,857 of CM056054.1, read as the reverse complement.
TGAATGAAAGTCGGGTGTGATCAATCAGCCAAGGGATTGCAACTGCAGTTAGGTTTCCCCGAAGTGAGCGCATGGAAAAGCGTCCAGCAGTAAAGGCATATTTAATATTTTTGTTTCACAGTTATGTGACACAAAATGTGCTAGTATGTTGATACTAACACATTTATTTTCTAAGCGTCAGAAAAAACATTAGTATCATATGGCTAAATGGACATTATACACTAACCTGTGATATGGGAAGATCATCCACATTGTCCTGTTCCTCATCCTCTGGCTCTGGTGATGCAGCAGATGTTCCTGAAAGGCTGCACAGGGATTCACTGGAATCAAGCTGGTCTGTCAGAAAGCGCAGGCTTTCATAATACCAAAGCCGGGGTTCATAAATCTCATCTGTTCCAGCCCCAGATTTCTGTGAAGCACGAACCTTGTTGAGTTCTTTTTTTTTGAATACGGTTCTTATATTCACAATTTTATTTCTGACATAGTCGATAGTTGGATTTGGGCATACCGCTTTGCACAGTTCAACCAGTTTACTCAGGGCCTCATGTTTTTTATTACGGTTGGAATAATCTTTGGTAGAAACTTGCCATAAGCAGGGAAGCTGCCTGTACATGTCAATAAACTGTGTTAAAAAATCTGGGGAGGTGAACTTGTCTGGCATGATTCCTGCAATATAAAGTTTTAATAAGCTTGGAAAAATGTTTAACTTATACACTGTTTACATAACATACAATAACATTTTCATAAGTTTTTACCTCAGTTCGTGGAACACTATATTTCGTAGCAGCGTCCTTTCCGGGAGCGTTCGTGGTTGCCGTGGACGGTTTTCGTTCGCCTCATGTGCGTACGCCTGCCGACCGTTTCTGGTGACGTCATTGCAATGCGAACGTAGTGTGTAGGCGATGTCTCTTCGTGGGCTGCACGCACGAAATGTGTGTTGAACAGTTTGATAGTTATGGTTTGGTCAAATGTTGGATTGAATGTGCAATTTATCTTGTTTGACTGTTATTGATCTCCAAACGTGCTTACTGGGTACCATAAACCACACTCATTTTTTTTTATGCAAAGTTTTGACAATGTGGGCATTGATAAGGCGGCACAGTTGGGCACTTAATATATGATACTGGAGTGTAGTTATAGGTGACCACGGAAATGCATTGTTAGAGCACTTAGAGGTGACACTAGTGGGCATTGCTAGGTGTCCCCAGTGGGCAGTGATAAGTGGCACTTGTGGGGAATTATAGTTGGCACCTAATGATTTCCCTTTTTTATAGCACTAGATGGGCAATGTGAGGTGGCACTATAAGGTGGTAATAATGACCACAGATGTTCCAAATTTGCAGACATCTTTTGGACTATATTCAACACAAACAAATACTCAGGATGTATGCTTTTTTTATTAACATGGAAACGCCATGGAATAGGTAAAATAATAAAATATGCATACATTTGACAATCATTTTAATAAATGGAGTTTAAACAGTGGATTTTTCCAGCACAAAAAGATCTCACATGTCATTCTGCCATGACACTGCCCCTTGACCTATAAAATAATTCATATAGTCCAGGCGGCATTGACGGGCAGTTTGAGATGGCAGCCTGGAATGTGGCAGAGCCAGTGGTGTCAATTGGCTCATTCTGGCATTGCTGTTGTCTCGCACACCTTGAGTTGATGATGTTGTTCCTGTATCATTTTGCTGTTCCACTGTAATGTAGCCCTGTGCATGTTGCCGCAAGAAGTTATGCAATACACAGCAACATAGCACAATTTTATTAAGTTTTTCTAAAGAAATATTAATGGTCGTTTGAAATATCCGGAAACGGTTGGCCAATATTCCGAAAGCGTTTTCCACCACTCTACGTGCCCTTGATAATCTGTAATTATATATCCTCTGGTCAGGGGTCATGTTACGCATTGGGAAGGGCTTGAGGAGATGGTCTCCTAAAGCAAACGCATCGTCTGCAACAAAAACAAAGTTCAGACCTTCCACGGTCTCATTTGGGGATGGGAGATTCAGAGACCCACTTTGAAGTAATTGATAGAATTTTGTGTGTTCTATCACACAGCCATCGGAATTGCGTCCATTTTTCCCAACGTCTACATATAGGAATTCATAATTGGCATTGACAACGGCAAGAAGAACAATACTGAAAAAGCCTTTATAATTATAAAAATACGAGCCAGAATTGGGGGGTGGTGAGATCCTAATGTGTTTCCCATCAATTGCGCCCCCACAATTTGGGAAATTCCATTGCTCGTGAAATTTCTGTCCAATCTCCATCCATTCCGCAGCATTTCTTGGAAACTAGGAGGAAAAGAGAGATAAACAGTGTTTAATTCCGATTCTGAATGCCAAGAATAAAGGTATAGTTTATTAAAATCAAGCTTTACAACTGCTGAGGGCTTGTTAGTTCACCTGCATTTGCATGTTTTTTAAACACATGTCACTTTAACTTTAGGGGTGGTTTCCGTTTCATGTGTTTCCTAGTCTAATTAAGCACAAGCCTGCTCATATATGTGGATATTAGCCTTAAGAATTGTCATCACAACCAAAAGTGGCAAAACCATGACACTTTACATTTTCAGCGAAATTGCTGCAACACTACATTGAGGTTATGGTAACAAGAATGTCAGCGTTGCTTGACCACAATAATTCTAAAAATACATAGATAATAAACGTCACTATACCTTTAGATATTCATCCTTGAGTGTCTGGATAAGAGCTTCACAGGTTTCTGGGATGATCTTGCAAAGTGACTGCGGAGATATTCCGGTAGTGAATTTTAGATCCTGCAGACTGCGTCCAGTAGCCAAGTACCGTAAAGTTGCTATTAGCCTTTGATCGGCACTTATCGCTTCTCTCATCACAGTGTCCTTCTTCTGTATATATGGTCTTACACATGTTAGTAATTGCTGAAAACACTCATCGTCCATTCTAAGATAATTTCTGTAATCTTCAGGATTTTTCTCTTGAAAATCCTTGAGCAAGGACATGTGGGAGTATTTGTCACGATTCAGAAGCCACTCTTTTGTCCATGTCCTTCTACTTTTTTTATTTTTATGTTTAAGGACCTTTTGTATGGCCAGGACTCCAATCATTGCAATTGCAATGTTGGTTTTTTGTTGCCCAAGATCCATCCGACCGAACGTGCCAGTCTGAAAGAAATTACGTATTGGCAAGAAAGAATGCAGTGACCCGCACAAACTACCGTAGTTCGAAGGAAAGTACGTAGTGGCCCGAAGGAACGGTGGTTCAGAACCACTATGCTGCGGGCGCGGCTACAGGGGTCAACCGTACATTACATCACTACGCTACGACGTAAGTCCGCAAAGAACGTAGTCAAGTTTCCTCGTACGATTGTAATCGGGAGTATTTTAGTGTATTCTGGTCCCGATTCGACCAGCAAGCGAGGAATATCGTACGATCCGTCGCCCGATATTCGGATCGTGTGTATGGGCCATAAGGACGTAAGGCAGAAGCAATAAATATGTTTTGAATCATGGATGGAGGACAGTAAGGTACGTGTCTGTAGATTTTATGTAAAGCTTTGATTTTTTTTATAAGAAAGTTAATGAATGCTATATTGGTACATAGGGGAGCTGGAATTTAGAGGGGAAAAAAAGGTGAACTTAGCCTTTAAACTGTTTAAAATGTTGAACTTTATTAACCACTTACAGACCGGAAGATTTGGCTGCTTAATGACCAGGCCATTTTTTGCGATACGGCACTGCGTCACTTTAACTGCGGGGTCATGCGACGCTGTACCTAAACAAAATTGAAGTCCTTTTTTTGGTGGTATTTGATAACCTCTGTGGTTTTAATTTTTTGTGCTATAAACAAAAAAGTGAGACAATTTAAAAAAAAATACATCATTTTTACTTTTGCTATAAAAAAAAAACTAATTTCTTCCTCAGATTAGGCCAATATATATTCTTCTACATATTTTTGATAAACAAAAGTGCAATAAGCGTATATTTTTGGGTTTGCACAAAAGTTATAGCATCTACAAACTATGGGAAAGATTTATGTCATATTTATGGCATCTTTATGCCTTTTTTATTTTTTTACTAGTAATGACGTTGATCTGCAATTTTTAACAGTACTGTGACATTGCAGCAGACAGATCAGACACTTTTGACATATTTTTGGAACCATTGACATTTATACAACGATCAATGCTATGAAAAAAAGTTCAATGCTTCCAAGAATGCGTTGACTTGATTCTGAGCATGCGCAGGTTTTGAACCGATCCTTTTGCGTAATAACCATTGGTTTTGACTTTGGACTGAAGGACAAAAGACTGATGGGCCATACACACGGTCGGTTTGGACCGATGAAACTGAACTTCAGTCCGTTTTCATCGGTTTGGACTGATCGTGTGTACGCGGCCTTAGATGAAACGCGTGTCGGGTCGTGTCTACAGCTCCTACTGCATGGAATCTACTAATTATATACAAGCACTTGTTTTATCCTCTCAAATGTGAGTGTACATTTTTTAAGGTTTCAAGATAAATGTTTTTCCTGTTAAACGGATTAACACTATGTGCATACATTTTCCTTTTTTTTGGTGAACCTGAATATCTCTGCCACGGAACCCATCGTTAATATTGTGGTTATGCTACTTATCTCTGAGATGAAAGTGTGACTATCTTACTCTGATGTTCGCCAGTTGCAGTGCTGAGGTCTATGTGTTTTTGGTGTAGTCTCACCATACAACCCTTTTAGACTCATTTGGCGTATGCCTTGCTGAGTCCATTCAATCTGGTAAGCCTCGTTCCTATCAGTGGTGGCGGCTTTTCTTCTATCATTACGTTTGTGAACTGAACTGAAGATCAACTTTCACCCATTTGAATTATCGTTTCACTTATGCTATTAAGCCTCGTACACACAACCGGTGTGGAAAACTGCGGGGAGAGCTTTTGGCCAGAAAAAACGGCCGTGCGTATGTTTACTCGTAGTTTTTCCAACGGGAAAACTGCCGGGAATCCCGGCAGGAAAATAGAGAACCTACTCTCTATTTTCCTGCCGAAAATCCTTGTGGCTTTAAACCTTGCAGTTTTCCGATGGGGAAACACTGCGAGGGAGCATACGCACGGCTGGGACTCTCGGCCAAATCTCTCCCCGCAGTTTTCCAGGCGGGAAGTCTCAGACACCTGCTGAGATTGCCTTTCAATTGATTATTATATGCTGTGGTTTGACCTCTCTGGGGTAAGAGTTTACACAAGAAGGGGTTCCTATCTACACAACCCCCCTCCTTCTTCTGTGAGCACACGTGTGGAGGTGTTATCTTCTGTGTACAGCATGATTTCCTTACCTTCTGGGATTAAGCGGTCTCTTTTACCTTATTTTATATCAATACATTTTGTACAAGTGTGATTTTACAACATGGACACTTATTAATCAGAGAGAGAGTATATGTTTTTATGATATACATATGTACAAGCGCATCCCTAGACCAAGCTGGGGTAACTTAATTTGCCGATCCCAAATCAAACCCAGTGGCTCCTTCGGGGGTAGTGCTGCACAGGTATTTAAGGACTTGGTCTTAAAAGATCTAGAAATGCTTCTTAAGAAAAGAACCTACAATGATCCTAATATTAAATTAGGCCTAAAAAACACTCTGCAAACGGAAAAATCTTTATATAAGCCCAGTGGATAAGGGTGAAGGCATTGTCGTTCTTGACAAAGAAGCTTACCATGGTGAAATGACTAAGATTTTGAGTGATACAGAAACGTATGCTCGTCTCCCAAAGGGTCCAACCACAGAATACAAAAAGGCATTGACAGATCTCATAGACACTGGATCACAATTTGGTATTCTGGATAAAAAGAAAAATAGTTACCGTGGTACCTGTTGCTCCAAGGATCCCTATAATTTATTACTTGCCTAAAGTACATAAGAATGCTACGCACCCTCCAGGCCGTCCGATCATCAGTGGATCAGATTCGTAACCTCCCGTATAGGGAGGTATATCGACTTCCATTTACAGCCTATTGTTAGATCCATTCCGTCCTATTTGAAGGACACTAGACACGCTATCTCATTACTTCAGCAGGTAGATTATAGTGAAGACATCCTTTTTGTTACTGCTGATGTAGCCTCACTGTACACCTGTATCTCACATAAGTTGGGTTTAATAGCCGTGGGGCAGTTTTTGTCTAGAGTTAATAATATCCCAGGCACCCAGAAAAGATACATCATGGATCTTTTACAGTTTGCAACAAAGCACAACTATTTCTGGTACAACAACGTTTTTTTCTTGCAACATAAAGGAGTTGTAATGGTGGCTAAATTTGCACCCAGCCTGGCTAATATTTTCATGGCCAAATGGGAGGAGGATGTCATCTATGCTTGCAACCAACCTGAAATCATTCTTTGGGCTAGCTACATAGACGACATCCTCCTCCTTTGGAAGGGTGACCGGAATTCATTGGATACATTTATGTCCTATCTGAATGACAATCGGGTGAGTATAAAATAGTCCCATGAGGCTTGTTTTAGTAGCATACATTTTTTGGACTTAGAAATCTTTTGTAGCGGTGGCCAACTGATGACAAAGACATTCTTCAAACCAACAGACCGAAATGGATACATTCCGGTAGACAGTTGCCATCATGCGGCTTGGTTAACGCCAGTTAGTGCCCCAGAGCCAACTACTTAGAAGTAGGCGTAACCTTTCTGATTTTCAGTGCCAGGTAGATTTTGAAATCTAAGTTTGTGGATAAAGGGTACCAACCATCTGTTGATAGACAAAGAGATTGAACAGATCACAGCTACTGTATAGATAGAAACTCTTTGATGATAGAAACCCTAAATAGGGTTGAGCGAATCCGAACTGTAACGTTCGGGTTCGTACCGAACTTTCGTTTTTTTTTACCCGGACCCGGACCCGAACAATTTTCTGAAAGTTCGGGCTCGGTGTTAAGCTATGTAATGGCGCGCTGCAGGGCAGCCAATCAGCATTTATTTTACTTGTGTGACCTAGAAGCCATCACAGCCATGCCTAATAATGGCATGGCTGTGATTGGCCAGTGCAGCATGTTACATAGTTACATAGTTAGTCAGGTTGAAAAAAGGCACAAGTCCATCGAGTTCAACCATAAAAAAAATAAACAAACAAAATAAAACACAGTACATGCAATACACCCAACTCCATACCCACAGTTGATCCAGAGGAAGACAAAAAACCCCAGCAGAGCATGATCCAATTTGCTACCGGAGGGGAAAAAATTCCTTCCTGATCCCCCGAGAGGCAATCGGATTTACCCAGGATCAACTTAACCTACAAAACTTAGTACTCAGTTATATTATGTGCATTTAGGAAAGAATCCAGGCCCTTCTTAAAGCAATCTACTGAGCTGACCAGGACCACCTCTGGAGGGAGTCTGTTCCACATTTTCACAGCTCTTTCTGTGAAGAAACCTTTCCGTATTTGGAGGTGAAATCTCTTTTCCTCCAGACGTAAAGAGTGCCCCCTTGTCCTCAGTGTTGACCTTAAGGCCTCGTACACACGAGCAGACAGATTTGTTCAAATCTATCCGTCCGACAGATTTGAACAAATCTGTCTGCTGGGATTTTGGTTTGCTCGCGTGTACACACGAGCAAACCAAAATCCCAGCCAGCAGAGAGCGCGCTGACGTGTCGGTGACGTGGCGGTGACGTTGACGCCGCCACATCACCGCACCAGGAAGTAAAACACTCCGCGCATGCGCCGAATCCATTCGGCGGCGGTGCGGCGGCGGTGCGGGACGACATGTCTGCTGGTAAGTGTACTAACCAGCAGACATGTCGGGCGGACAGATTTCCTCCCGATAGATTTCAAAGCATGCTTTGAAATCTGTCGGGTGGCCAAATCCGTCGGCTCGGCCGTACACACGATCGAATCTGTCTGCTGAAACGGTCCAGCGGACCGTTTCCAGTGGACAGATTTGATCGTGTGTACGAGGCCTAAAGTTCACTATATGGACCTCTTATATATTTATACATGTTGATCAAATCCCCCCTTATTCGCCTCTTCCCAAGAGTAAATAAATTCAGTTTTTCTAATCTTTCCTCATAGCTGAGCTCCTCCATGCCTCTTATCAGTTTAGTTGCCCTTCTCTGCACTTTCTCCAGTTCTCCGATATCCTTTTTTAAAACTGGTGCCCAAAACTGGACTGCATATTCCAGATGAGGTCTTACTAATGATTTGTACAGGGGCAAAATTATATCTCTATCTCTGGAGTCCATACCTCTCTTAATACAAGAAAGGACTTTGCTCGCTTTGGAAACCGCAGCTTGGCATTGCATGCCATTATTGAGCTTATGATCAACTAAAACCCCCAGATCCTTCTCCACTATAGATCCCCCCCCCCCCCCCAGTTGAACTCCCCCTAGCATGTATGATGCATGCATATTCTTAGCCCCCAAGTGCATAACTTTACATTTATCAATTTATCAACATTAAACCTCATCTGCCACTTAGTCGCCCAATTAGACAGAGCATTGAGGTTGGCTTGTAAATTGGAGACATCCTGCAAGGACATTATTCCACTGCATAGCTTGGTGTCATCTGCAAATACAGAAATGTTACTTTGGATCTCAGACCCAATATCATTTATAAATATATTGAAAAGTAAGGGACCCAGCACCAAACCTTGGGGTACACCGCTGATAACCTTGGACCATTCAGAGTAAGAATCATTAACCACGACTCTCTGAATTCTGTCTTTCAGACAGTTTTCTATCCATTTAAAAACTGATATATCCAATCCTGTAGACCTTATCTTACACATGAGCCGTGTGTGTACAACTGTATCGAACGCTTTTGCAAAATCCAAGTATGCCACGTGACCGAGCATGTGACCCAGCCTCTATATAAGCTAGAGGCACACAGCACAGCTCATCACTCTGCTTTAGCTAGGGTAGGGAAAGGCTGCAGCTGCTCTCAGGGACAGATGTAGATAGGATTTTCCTGCTTCAGAAATCAAATTACAATACTCAGCCAGGGCTCAAAATTTCAAGCCCTGAGCTACTAGCCAGGCCTCAAGAGTTACTCGCCACCAGTTGCCCCACCTAACAGCCCATTAATACACTGCCCCGCGCCTAATTGCGCCCCTAAACACGCCCTCATAGATTATCTCATGGAATGACACTGTTAAATGTTTTATGCAAAATCAAGTTACACAATTAAATATTACCAACAACTTTGACAAAATAAGACATGGCATGGGGGCAGAACAGAGGGACAGGGAACTGGGAGCAGACCAGAGGGACAGGGCACTAGAACCAGGTCTCTTCCCCATTCTCTTGCAACTCCTATCCATCCAGTCTCCTCTGCAACTCCCATCCATCCTCTCTCTCTCCCCCTCTCCTATTTATCTCATCATCAGGAGCCCCTGTGTGCTGCTCCACGCTTGCATGTCCCCCCCTCCCCCTTTTATTCAGGCTGGCAGTGAGGAGAGGAGCTGCAGCACAGAGGGAGGGAGTACAATCCAGCTCAGTGAGCGCTGCACTGCCTACCTGGGACACCCGGAGTGGTCATTTTCACAATCCTCTACCTCACTCATTACTTCCTGCTCCGCTACATTGGTCGGGGGGCTGGCTCAGAGAGGTCATACTGTTAGGTCCCATGGCTTAATGAGAATTGTAAGGAGAGCACCTGTGTACTGCTCTGCCTGTGCGTGGCTCACCAGACTACTTTTCTCGGGCATGCACCTTTCCTCTTCGGCCGCCAATCGCATTGGTGGTCTAAGTGTAGGCACAGATTGGAGGGAGATTGGTCATGCAGCCCTGTCATCACTCGCCCCCAGCTTAAATCCACTCGCCAAATACTAGCAGGCGAGTGGAAATTTTAAGGGGCTGCTCAGCAATCGATCTACATAGCATTATGGAAAGGTGATTGTGCTTATAGGGAGAGAATCAGTTAGGAGTCAGTCCTACTTCACAAATCTAATAGCAGCAGCACTGCATGTGTTCCTGTCAGATACTCTGCATATTGCACCAGCACTGCACATGTTCCTGTCAGATACTCTGCTTATTGCACCAGCAATGCACATGTTCCTGTCAGATACTCTGCTTATTGCACCAGCAATGCATATGTTCCTGTGAGATACTCTGCATATTACACCAGCACTGCATATGTTCCTGTCAGATACCCTGCATATTGCACCAGCACTGCATGTGTTCCTGTCAGATAAACTGCATTAGCTACTGTAGGGAAAGGTTCCCGATTGTGCTTATAGGGAGAGAATTAGTTAGGAGTCAGTCCTACTTCACAAATCTAATTGCACCAGAATAGTGTCCCGTCATTGGTATCATTGGCAGGAATAGTGTCCCATCATTAGTGTCAGTGGGAAAAATAGTGCCACGTCATTGGTATCAGTGGGAGGAATAGTGTTCCATCATTGGCAAGAATAGTGTCCCATCATTTGTGTCAGTGGGAGAAATAGTGCCCCATCATTGGTAGGAATAGTGTTCCATCATTTGTGTCAGTGGGAGAAATAGTGTCCCATCATTGGCAGGAATAGTGTCCCATCATTAGTGTCAGTGGGAGAAATAGTGCCCCATCATTGGTATCAGTGGGAGTAATAGTGTCCCATCATTGGTATAATTGGCAGGAATAGTGTCCCATCATTAGTGTCAATGAGAGAAATAGTGCAGCATTATTGGTATCAGTGCGAGGATTAGTGTCCCATCATTGGCAGGATCAGTGTCCCATCATTTGTGTCAGTGGGAGAAATAGTGCCCCATCATTGGTATCATTGGGAGGAATAGTGTCCCATCATTTGTGTCAGTGGGAGAAATAGTGCCCCATCATTTGTGTCAGTGGGAGAAATAGTGTCCCATCATTGGTATCAGTGGGAGGAATAGTGTCCCATCATTGGTATCAGTGGGAGGAATAGTGTCCCATCATTGGTATCATTGGCAGGAATAGTGCCGCATCATTGGTATCAGTGGGAGGAATAGTGTCCCATCATTGGCATCATTGGCAGGAATAGTGTCCCAGCATTTGTGTTAGTGGGAGAAATAGTGCCGCATCATTGGTATCAGTGGGATTAATAGTCTCCCATCATTGGTATCATTGGCAAGAATAGTGTCCCATCATTTGTGTCAGTGGGAGAATAGTGCCCCATCATTGGTATCATTGGGAGGAATAGTGTCCCATCATTTGTGTCAGTGGGAGAAATAGTGCCCCATCATTGGGAGGAATAGTGTCCCGTCATTAGTGTCAGTGGGAGAAATAGTGCCACATCATTGGTATCAGTGGGAGAAATAGTGCCGCATCATTGGTATCAGTGGGATGAATAGTCTCCCATCATTGGTATCATTGGCAAGAATAGTGTCCCATCATTTGTGTCAGTGGGAGAAATAGTGTCCCAATATTGGTATCATTGGCAGGAATAGTGTCCCATTATTTGTGTCAGTGGGTGAAATAGTGCCCCATCATTGGTATCATTGGGAGGAATAGTGTCCCATTTGTGTCAGTGGGAGAAATAGTGTCCCATCATTGGTATCATTGGCAGGAATAGTGCCCCATCATTTGTGTCAGTGGGGGAAATAGTGCCGCATCATTGGTATCAGCGGGAGGAATAGTCTCCCATCATTGGTATCATTGGCAGGAATAGTGTCCCCTCATTAGTGTCAGTGGGAGAAATAGTGCCGCATCATTGGTATCAGTGGGAGGAATAGTGTCCCATCATTGGTATCATTGGCAGGAATAGTGTCCCATCATTTGTGTCAGTGGGAGAAATAGCGCTGCATCATTGGTATCATTGGGAGGAATAGTGTCCCGTCAATGATGGTGTACTATTCCTCCCACTGACACCAATGATGGGACACTATTCCTCCCACTAATACCAATGATGGGACACTATTTCTCCCACTGACACAAATGACGGGCCCTTTGTTTAAAAAGTTTGGAGACCCCTGCCCTAAAGTTTCTTGCAGAGTACCTCACAGGAACATATGCAGTGCTGGTGTAATTAGATTTTAGAAACAGGACAGACTCCTATATATTTCTATTCCCTACAAGCACAAACAGGAACCTTCCCCTAACCTTGCAGAGTATCTCTTAGTGACATATGCAGTACTGGTGTTTCTGAAGCAGGACAAGATAGTCTGACTCCTATCTAAATCTCTCCCTACAAATTCAATCGGGAACCTTTCCCTAACCTATCTTGCAGAGTATCTCAGAGTAACATATGCAGTGCTGGTGATTCTGAAGCAGGACAGTCTGACTCCTATCTAAATCTCTGCCTGAGACTAACTAAAGCAATGTGCAGAGTGGCGAGCTGCGCTGTGTGCCTCTAGCTTATATAGAGGCTGGGTCACATGCTGGGTCACATGCTGCACTGGCCAATAACAGCCATGCCATTAGTAGGCATGGCTATTATGCCTTCTAGGTTACTCGAGTAAAACAAATGGCGATTGGCTGCCGTGCAGCATGCCATTACATTGCCAAACTCCGAAACCAAACCCGAACTTTCAGCAAATTATTCGGGTTCGGGTCCAAAAAAAAAAAAAGTTTGGTACGAACCCGAACTATACACACTTCAATATACTGCAGTAAAACTGAACTGACGCTGCACTATCACTATATTCACATTACATTGACACTCTACACTCACAATAGAATCACAATAGCACAATAACTTGCTAGTATCAATGGAAAGAGCCCTGTTCTATTTATCTCAACTCCAATATCACACTGAAATTGGCTTCTCTGGGAAGGAAACTTTTATAGTGTGGGGTGGGTCTATGAGCAATGAGTGATTGTGGGGCATTAAGCGGGCCGAACAGATGGTTGAATGCCCTGCCAATTTGGGTGTTCGCCAAACGGGTGAACAGTCAATGTTCGGGCCATACTTATGCTCAACACTAATGTTGATATATCAAGTGGGACTTCTGCGCTACTAATAAGTCTATCCAGAAATCAGTGACAATATGCAGCAAACACAAAAATGCATACACAGCAACTAGTAACGTAAATTCAATGTGGGTGATAGCGCAAATTGAAAAAACAAATCATAACATACACAGTGGGTGATAGATAAAGTGCACAAAAGTGTACAGTGCCAAACACAAAAAGTCTATCAGGGACAAGGATAAGTCCAAGGAAAGTGCAAAAACTTGAATATGTGCACTAATGATCCATAATGGTGAAAGCAGTGTGAAAAGGATGTCCACTGGTCAGAGAGATATGAGGAAAAACACCACCACACAGCGCGTCTGGTCTCCCAGAACTCTCACCTCCAGCAAGTAAACACAGGCATATAGGATGATCTTTGTGTGGAAACCTCCCTCAGTAGTCTTGTTCACCACCACGGGTCGGTGGGAAGATAGGTACCTGAGATCTCGGGTGACAGTGGAAAAAAGGAGGGGGAAGGACAAAAGCCTCCAATAGTGTATTATCCTTGGTATAAAATAATTTATTAAGGAATTGCACTTACAGGTAGATGAATAAAAACTTGCATATAAACAACGGTGATCACAGCGCTTGTAGCACATCACTCACTGCACGTCTTTCCCTTCCCTACGCGTTACGACACAGGGTCATGTGTCTTCATCTGGGCAATGCTATTGGCCGTGTGAGGCCGCGTACACACGAGGGGACAGATTTGTTCAAATGTGTCGGCCCGACCGTTTCCAGCCGACGCAGCAAATCTGTCTGTTGGTCTGCTGTGCGTACACACGAGCGGATAGAAATCTCCCCGGACCAGAACGCGTGCACGTAAACCACGTACGACGTCACTATAAAGGGGAAGACCAAAGCTTACGGCGCCGCCCTCTGTTCCTCTTTTGCTAGTAACGTGTTAGCAAAGGTTTGGTTAGAGCCGATTCGCGCTTTTCGGTCTCCGCGCTTTACAGGTCGTATTCTCGGGTTCAGTGTGTGCTTGTGGGTGCGTATTTGGCAGTCAGTGCTGGCTGTCAGGTCGTTTCTGCTTTGCAGTGGCGTTCTGTCCGCGGGTATCTGTTTGTCGAGCGTATTTTGCAGGTCTTGCTGGATTAGGGGGTGCTTTCTGTGAGTGTGTTCTTGACTGACCAGCCGGCCGGTTTGAAGCCATTATGGAGCAGCAGCGTAACTTTGCTAGAGTTCGTGCTGGATATGGGCTTGCTTCTGGATGTTATAATTATTCCAGACCTTTGGCCAGGAACAGGGGGAGGAGGAGTTCCTGGGCCAAGAATTGGTTGCGCCAGCGTGACCGATTCTCTCATATGCCTCTGCTTAGGGAAATCCAGGAGAATAATCCTGATGACTTCAGGAACTTTCTCCGTATGACGGACCCCGTTTTCAACCGTCTGCTGGATCTTCTGTCCCCCTATATCACGAGGCAGGACACTGTGATGCGCCAAGCGATCACGGCCGAGCAGAGGCTTATTGCCACGTTGCGGTACCTGGCGACTGGGAGGAGCCTGCAGGACCTCAAGTTCTCAACAGGCATCTCTCCCCAGGCGCTTGGGATCATCATACCGGAGACGTGTTCTGCTGTCATACAAGTCATGCAGGAGGAGTATCTGAAGGTATGTTTCCTCTTTTCTGAAGCTCACATTCTCTGTCTTTATAAATGTGATTATTTTTTTTTGGTTTGGCATTTGTTCCCTATAATGACCATGCTTTTTCCATGCTGAGTGTTGAATGTTGCCTTTTCTCCCCATGCATGCATGTTGTTAAGCTTTCCATGTTCTTTTTGTTGGCCTACCTACATATTTTTTCCTTGCATGACTATTAACCTGTCCAGCATGCTATCCTAGGGACAAACACACCTAGCCTTTTTTTTTTTGGTGTGTGTGGCATATTTTTCTTTGCTGCATTGTAGTTCAACCCCAACCCCCCCTAAAATGTTGCCCCATCAGAGGGGTGGGGAGTGTGATAATAAGTGGGTTTTTTTAGTGGCCACAACTCCACCCCAATAATAAGATAAAATTGTTAATACTGTGTGATGGTGCACAAGTATGGTTTTTGTATTGTGTTTGCAATGTTTATGTGCCTAAGTACTATTTATGTTTATTTTTTTTTGTCCCCACAGTTTCCCTCCACGCCACAGGAATGGCAGACTGTGGCTTCCCAATTTGCCCTGCGTTGTGATTTTCCAAACTGCGGAGGAGCAATAGATGGGAAACACGTCCGCATAGTGCCACCAGCCCGTTCGGGGTCCTACTATTTTAACTACAAAGGTTTTCATAGTATCGTGTTGATGGCGGTGGTGTCGGCACAGTACGAATTTTTGTATGTGGACGTGGGGAAGAACGGCCGGCTGTCTGATGGGGGAGTGTTTGCGCGGACTGAATTTTACAACCGTCTACAAACTGGTGGTCTTGAACTGCCACCGGATGAAGACAATGTGGAAGGACTTCCGTTTGTTTTTTTAGCGGACGAAGCTTTCGGGCTTGGACCTCACCTCATGCGGCCTTTTCCCCAGAGGACTCTTACCCCGGAGAGGAGGGTGTTCAATTTTAGGCTAGCCAGGGCCCGGAGGGTAGTCGAGAATGCCTTTGGGATACTCGCCAGCCGGTTCCGCCTGTTCCTGACAGCGATAAATATGGCGGAATATAAATTGAACCATATTGTTTTTGCCTGTTGCATATTGCATAATTTTTTACGCAGGCATTCCCAGACGTACCTACCCAACATCGGTGCTGAGGCAGGACTACCCTCAGATACCCTTCCTGGGCTGGACACTGGTCGCGCTGGCTCGGTCACCCAATCTGCTCGTGAGGTACGCGACAAATATGTTGAGTACTTCATGGGCCGGGGGGCCATAGCTATGCCAGATCATATTTCTTTCTAATTCGGCCCCCAAAAGAAAGAAATATTACAAAATATAATAAATAATTTGACCATTGGACTCTATATACAGTTGTTTGTCATTATTGCTTTTTCTATTTATCTCTGTCTTCTTGGTTCTGAAACTAGTGCACTTCTAGTGCCAAATGTAGTTGTCATGTTTTAGTAAATAACCACAATTGGACATTACAGCCATACCCCACTTTTAAGTCCACAATAGAAGGGTCACTTCTGCACACAAACCAATGAGATACCAGCATTTATAAAATCTGGCTTAACTGAACAAGCTGGTGTTGGAAGAATATTGTTTTTTACGCAGAAGTGAGGCTGATATTGTGATTTGCAGCGGTAAGAACTAAACGCTAGTGTGTACTTAAAACCGGGTTTATGGCTGTAGTTACAAGTCACTCATCTACAAACTGGGTATTCAGCATATATAAACAACAAGCCACTCATGTTAGCGTACAAAATTTTTTATCAACAATTTTTGGGTTTGCCACCATGTAACATTTTTGGAGTAAAAACATTTTTTTTTTTTTTAAATTTTTTATGCAAAAATATGGATTATACCAAACATTTTTTTTAGAAAAAATATAAAATATTTTTCAAAACCACTAAAAATACTAAGTACAACAAGGTCATTACTACAACAGTCTCCCAATGTCACCCCGGAACACAACAAACTTGGAAGATGCACACATTCTTGTGTGTGAGTGAGAGGGCCCAAAAATGAGGATTATATCAAATGTCCACATGTGCTATCTGGCATCATGGGTGATCAATGCATGTGTTTTGTGGGTGCAAACCCTTCCCTCTTACCTGCTTGAGAAGGGAGGAAGGGGGTGTACCCACAAAGCAAAGACAATCCATAACCTGTGATGGCAGATAGCACATGTGGACACACTGTGTGTGCATCTTTCTATTTTTATAAAACATTTTTTTTTTGTTTGCAAGACGGATGGGTGATGGGGGGGGGGCCGGGCAGGGGGATTTAGTCTTTGATACGGCCCATCATATCAATAATATTTTTGTAATTTTGTTCAATTACAACCATTGTTTGCCTCATATTATCCATCTCTGTGCTACACTCCATAATTTGTTGGATGACAATTTGTGCACTTGCACGTGAAAAAGGTGGACTACTGGATGTGCTTGCAGCATCTTCATCCCCTATAAAAAAATAAAATAAAAATACATTAGTAATGTGCAGGCCTATCTACATCTCTTTCTCCCTGTGTGAAGCTGCGGTGACACTGACCTGTTGTGCTACTAATCTCCACCTCTCCATCATCCACAACTTCGCCTTCTTCCACAATCAATCCTTCTTCAATAACTCCTCCTTCTTCAATAACTCCTCCTTCTTCTATAACTCCTCCTTCTTCAATAACTCCTCCTTCTTCAATAACTCCTCCTTCTTCTATAACTCCTCCTTCTTCAATAACTCCTCCTTCTTCTACAACAACTCCTTCTTCAATAACTCCTCCTTCTTCTACAACAACTCCTTCAATAACTACTCCTTCTTCTTCACCAACTCCTTCTTCTTCACCAACTCCTTCTTCTTCACCAACTCCTTCTTCTTCACCAACTCCTTCTTCTTCACCAACTCCTTCTTCTTCACCAACTCCTTCTTCTTCACCAACTCCTTCTTCTTCACTAAATACTCCTTCCACATTTGCGTCTTCCTCATCTCTCCCTTCCACCACTCCTTCTTCTACCTGGTCCTCCTCCTCCACATGGCTAGATTTTTTCTTATGAGAGAGTTTGGGCCTCCTTGCGTCCTCCAATTTCTGTCCTGTTCTTTCCCCTAGAAATATCAGAAAACAAAAGGTATACTTATCAGCACACAGATATTTGAGGAGGGCATTAATAAATCATAATCATTGTGTCAAAGTGTTTTATAAACTTTGGATTATTGTCTTCCGCCACCAAACCTTAACCTTTGTTTTTCTAATGACTTCTCCCAAGCTGTGCTAATTACCCTTTTTAGCGAAGGGACACACATGGAAGCAGGGCCGGACTGACAACTCATGGGTCCCCCGGGCAATAGAATATTAGGGGCCCCCAGGCTTACAAATGCCCACTAAGCCAGGTGGCAGTATAGAGGCGGGGCAGCTACAATCTCAGTCAGTAGTTTCACATCAAAAGCATGTAGGCTTTGGACATATCAGGGACAGATGAGCTAAATTAGCAGATTTTTACATACTGTCCCTGGTTGAAATGAGCCTGGCATCTCTGATGGGGCCCCCTAGGGGCATGGGGCCCTCGGGCAGTGTCCGATTTCCTCAGTGGTCAGTCTGCCCCTGCATGGATGCCCCTCCCTAAAAATTAGGTGTCACAGACTGTTAAAAATGAATCTCATTATGGGGGAGACACAGGTGCTCTTGAGTCCAGATGTGAATCCAGCTGCTTATTATCACTGTGTGAATGTGAATGAATCCTGTTTGTCTTTTCACATTCAAATCAGTTAGGAAATCTACATAATTTTATCCAAAATGTGTAATAACTTTTCTCTATAAATGCCAAATAGCCATGTCCTGGTGTGCTGTTCCTTAGGACATAGTATGTGGATGAAACGAGGTGATTGACCGATGTTTCTAAAGAACGATCGTGCATAACTTCTTATTTGGTGTGTGTGTGTGTGTTTTTTTACATATTACAGGAAATATCCAAAAATAATTCTTCCAAAGTACAACCATTCCAACAAGGCACATGCATAAATATACATATCAAACAATGATATCACACAATTGCAAAACCCCCCCCCCCCCCACAAAAATAATACCTACTTTTATCCAGGATTTTCTTTATCTTCCGAAACTGGTGTGGCTCACGCAACTTCAAATCGGACCAGCGCTTGCGTAGCTGCTCTTTGGACCTGCTCACCCCAAAGATCTCAGTAAGCCTCTTCGCCACCTTGTCCATAATTTTGGCCTTACGGCGGTTCGGGGTGCTGTATGGGCCATAATCCCCATCATAATCCTTCCTGCGCAGGATGTGTACCATCTCCACCATCTCCTCCAAACTCATATTTGTGGCCTTGTACCGTTTGCTCCTTGAGCGTGACGTTCCTGGTTGTGTCCCTTCCTGATCCTCATGAGCGGGTAATGCTCGCTCGTGGGACATGGCCATCTTTTCGTTTCCCACTGATAAGGGGCGTGGAAAAGAGGAAAAGTTCCGTCATGGGCGTGGACGAAGGCGGCGTTTCACGCATGCGCGGATGAATACATCGTGTTTACGCGGAGCTTACGCGCGCGTTAAAACGATGACATACACATATGCCGGTAACTTGCAATATGAGGCCCTGGATGTTGAAATGGGGGGGTTAAAAACGGGCGGAGACATTGCGAACGAAGAGGGCGGCAGTATAGCTTTGCGCGGCCTATATAAGGAGATCGACGTGATTACGTCGGTTACGCGGAGATTACTCGAGCGTACGCGAGGAGCTACAGACACGAAGGTAAATTACAACATGGGATCAGCAGAGGCGTCTCAACTTTGAAACCCCATGTGGGGGTGGGGGTTTGGAATGTTGTTAGGAGCGTTTGCGCTATTTAGGTAGCTTGGGGCCACCAATGCAAGTTTTGGACAAAAATGATTGAACACATCACTACATATATATATGACAATGCTCTACCTCTTTATTTTTGTCTTGTGGATTCACATCATGCATGTATTGTTCTGTATTGTTTGGGCAGAGGTAATTAGGTTGTGTATTAGCTCCTCAATGCTGTGTGAGGTGCATGATATCTACACAATAACTAGTGGCTTCATTTTTGGAAAAATAAAAAAATTGTGGATGATTAAAGAGATGGCATGTATTTATTTTCATGTTACCAAAGGGTCTGCATGTTCCAAAAATGAATTGCACAACAATGGAGTGGAGCTGGCCAGCATTGTATCAGCAGGACACATTGGGGGTTATTTACTAAAGGGAAATCCAGTTTGCACTGCAAGTGGACTTGGAAGGGCATTCTCCATAGATGTGGAGGGGAAGATCTGAAATGAAGGGAAGCTCTGCTTATTTTATCAACCAATCAGGTGGAGGCTAAAATTGAATATATATTTTTTCTTGCATGTCCCCTTCGGGGCTACAGCGATTGCATTTCCAAGTGCACTTTCAGGCAGTGTACTTTCAAGTGCTTTTGCAGTGCTAAAGTGATTTTTTCTTTAGTAAATAACCCCCAATGTGTTTGTATACTAGTTCCACAATGATTGTACACATACATATTCAGAAAATGATAAAGCTGAGCCATTTTTCTTGTGGGTTTTAATTAATTTTTATTTGTATATTCTAGAGCATTAATCTGAACATATAAAAAAAAGAGAGAGATGGACCAGTTGGCTATCCAAGACAACACTCTTAAATTAATCGAATGTTATCGCGAAAAGCCTAATCTATGGGATAGCAGGCACCCAGGCTACCCAAACAAAAATCTCCGAGCAGACACTCTACATGCAGACGTGGGTTCCATCCTGCACAGCAAACATGGTGAAGGATAAAATGAGCAATCTCAGGAGCACCTATCGTAAGGTATATAAAGAGGTTAAAACCAAACGATCTGGATCAGCAGCAGATGCGCAAAAGGAGCCCAGGCTGTGGTACTTCCGCGAGCTTGCATTTTTGGATGATGAACTGGAGGGCCGGCCATCACTTTCCAATCTTCCTTCCAGCCTTCCTCCCACGCTTCCTTGCAGCGGAACTTCCCAGGATCCCCACGCCCCTGCAGAGCCAGAGGAGGGCCTGGCTGACATGGACCCAGATCTGGCGATCTTCAGTGAGGTATAGTAGTTTCATAAATATTTATTTGCTTCTAATTTGGGTTTGATTCTTGAGTTAGTATTGTTAAAATTGTAACGTTTGGACCAACAAAAAAAGGCGTGTGCAAAAAACTAGGGATCTCAGGGATGCCAACTGAGGGGTCTGAAGGACAGGCAGGTCTATTTAAATTAAGAAAACAAAAAGAGTCTAGAGCCAAATAATGTGTGTGTGTGCTTGATTGAGCAAAATATTACAACATGTCCCTTTTTTTGATACAGGAAGAGGCCAGCCAGGAGGTGGCAGCTCCTCAGGACCATGTCAGCCAGGGGGAAGGGGTGAGTGGCAGCCAGGAGGAGGCTGGGCCGAGTGGAAGTCAGCATGTCCCCAGGCTCAGCACCATAAGCCAGGTCCCTCCCCTCCAGATGAGGCGACCAGGCCAAAAGAGGCGGATGAGGCAGATGGAGGAGGAGAGCCTCAAAATGATGAGGGAGGCTGCTGAAATAATGCGGGCCCCCCTCAACCCCACAGAAGCCTTCAGTGCCTCTGTGGCTCATGAACTGAGCCGAGCGGAGGAGGATCAAAGGGACCTGGCTAAGGACTTAATCAATAAGGTCATCTTTTGGATGCACAGGGGCATGCTGACCCGGGACACAGACCTCAGTGACCCAGCCCAGCCTGCTTCCCATCTTTTGCCTCCTGCTGCCACATCATCAGCACCTGCAAGGGGCCATGGATGGGCCCGTGGACGTTCCGCTGCAAGGCAGTCAGGAAAGAAGGCTGGAAGTAAGAAGAGAAGGTGATTACCTGCCTTCCAGTTCATTATTCTAAAATGTAAGCTTGTTGGAGTACCACAGCTTGGGTTTCTTTGCTCATTTGCTGCTGATTCAGATTTGATTTGTTTTGTGTCTCCTGAGATTGTTCATTTTATCCTTCATCATGTTTTGTGGAATGCACAAGTCTGCATGTAGGTTGCTATCTGATCAAGTGGTGCAGATCATGTTTATTTTAATTTATTTTCTTGCCAAAATAAATGGCTTTTTGTATTTACGTTAAAACCTTGTCTATTGTGTTTTCTACTGTGGTGATTATGCCCCAAACCTACTAAAACTACAAGGTAGAATTTTGGAAGGACACAAACTCCTGGGTGGGGGGGTAGGTTAGGAGTGACAACTTGGTAACCCATGGAAAAAAAAGCAACAAAAACAACAAAAAAATGCATTGAAAAAAAAGTACAACAAATCCAAAAAAATGCATTGAAAAAAATGATCAAAAAAAATAAATAAAAATGCATTGAAAAAAAGGTACAACAAATCCAAAAAAATGCATTGAAAAAAATGATCAAAAAAAATAAATAAAAATGCATTGAAAAAAAGGTACAAAAAATCCAAAAAAATGCATTGAAAAAAATGATCAAACAAAATAAAATAAAAAAAGCATTGAAAAAAAGGTACAAAAAATCCAAAAAAATGCCTTAAAAAAAATGATCAAACAAAATAAAATAAAAATGCATTGAAAAAAAGGTACAAAAAATCCAAAAAAATGCATTGAAAAAAATGATCAAAAAAAATAAATAAAAATGCATTGAAAAAAAGGTACAAAAAATCCAAAAAAATGCATTGAAAAAAATGATCAAACAAAATAAAATAAAAAAGCATTGAAAAAAAGGTACAAAAAATCCAAAAAAATGCATTGAAAAAAATGATCAAACAAAATAAAATAAAAATGCATTGAAAAAAAGGTACAAAAAATCCAAAAAAATGCATTGAAAAAATTGTTCTAAAAGAATAAATAAAAACATTGAAAAAAAAGGTACAAAAAAAACAAAAAAATGCATTTAAAAAATAGATCCAAATAAAAATTATAGTCATGTGGAGGAAAGCTCAAAACAATTAGGAGATGCAGCAAAAAAATAATTATAAAAAGACAACGCGATATACTACAATCAAACTTTGCTAGATTGGGACAACTCAGTCTATATAAATGGCATCAGCAATAGAACAGCTTGATTATAGCAAGAGAACGAAGAAAGGCAATAAACGATACAATATAGATAGTTACAATGACGAATGTGCCAACTCACAAACAAACACGAGGTTTACCTGAACGAGCGCTCCCGTCCCCTCCTTTTGTCTGAGCATGCGCGCGATTTTGGTCCGATGGTTTGGTGTACTAACCAGCGGACATATCCGACGGACAGGTTTGCAGCGGACAGATTTCAAAGCATGCTTTGAAATCTGTCGGGTGGAGAAATCTGTCCGCTAGCCCATACACACGAGCGGAGATGTCTGCTGAAACGGTCCATCCGACCGGTTTCAGCGGACATATCCCCTCGTGTGTACGCCGCCTGAGAGTACATCGTATTTATGTAGACCGGAAGTTCCGCATCCGCCATTTTCTCGTAGCCCGCCATACTCGAAGGCAGTGTGCTGGAACTAGCCGTGTCTACAAATGGATTATAAAATTGCTACTACACACAGCATAGAATAATAACGAATGTGTGTTTAAATTAAAAGAATAGAATATATACATATAAAAAATATACTAGACTTGTAAACAGGATTAACCTGTATCTAGAAACACCTGTGTGCTTCTCACTTTACTTTTGCCTTATACGTCGCCATCTAGCGTCTATATTTGGGCATTACAACGTATTAATCGACACATTTAAAATCTTAGTGACAAAATAGATTTTTGTTCACTCATTGGGGTGATCGTGCATCTGAGTGTCATGTTTACATATTGTTCAGTTCCCAGATGATATCTTTTGATGAAATTCTGAACAGTGTACATGGCCCCAGTAGATAATGTATTGTAATGATACTATTATCTTTTGCAAAATTGTGCATACAGCATAAACTGGTAATTTCCCTCTTCAAACTCATAGGGGCTGGGGAACGACTCAGCAGCATTATACTGCACATAGCTGAAATACTCTACATATTGTAATTACAATTTAAAATTTAAAAATTACTTAAAAAACAATTTAAATCAAAATCAACATTCATCCCCCCAGGAATTAAAGTCTTCATCTTGTGGATCCATTGGGACTCTTTTTGGCTAATAGTCCTTACTTTGTGACTACCCCTCCAATTTTTCGTATATTTGTCAATCCCCCAAAACTCCAAACATGTAGGGTCCTTATTGTGTACTTTGTTGAAATGTCTCGACACATTGTGTTTGGTGGATCCTTTGATAATGTTCTTTACATGCTCCTTAACACGGACTTTCAGGGCTCTTTTTGTCCTACCAATGTATTGTAAATTACAGCTACACTGTAGGACATATATCACCCCCTCAGTGTAGCATCCTATACATTCCTTAATGTCAAAGGCTTCTCCTGTATTTGTTGCTATAGACTGAGTCCGTTTCTTTTGTGGTTTTCTTGTTTTTTCACATGCAAAGCAACTTCTACAGGGGAAAAAACCCTTTCCTGTAAAAAATGAAAAAGGGGCCTTCAGTGGAGGATCCACAACTGACTTGACCACTAGATCTTTGAATGTAGGAGCTCTTTTATATATGATCTGTGGTTTCTCCGGAAGTATCGTACACAGATCTTTATTACTTTGTAAGATATACCAGTGTTTTTTGATAATCTTGGCCACATCTTTGAGTTGGGAATTATAATTCAAGAGCAGAGCGGGGGCTTTTTGCTCTCTCTGTATTGGAGTCTTTGATTGTAACATCTTTGATCTGTCTAGTGAGCCCACCTCTCTGATTTGGTTATAGATAGAAGATTCATCATACCCTTTGCTGGTGAATCGTGAACCTATTAGCTGGGCTTGATTCATGTAATCTTCTTCCTTCGTACAGTTCCGCTTCATTCTAACCAGTTGACCCCTTGGAATGTTGAATAACCAAGGTTTAAAATGACAGCTATCCATTGATATATAGCTGTTGGTGTCCACATTCTTAAAGAAAGTTTTCGTAGTGATCTTATCGCCTTCTATGCTGATATTTAGATCAAGAAAATCAATAGATTTCTCATCGATCTTCCAGACCAATTTAATGTTCTGCTCGTTGGTATTCAGCTTATTCAGGACATTTTCCAGAGATTTCTTACTTCCATTCCAGATAATAATGAGGTCATCAATATACCTCTTGTATAGAACAAGCTCAGCTGGCATATCCTCATATACTGCTGACTCCTCCCACCGTGCCATAAACGCATTGGCTACGCTAGGGGCAAATTTAGCTCCCATCGCGATGCCAATGGTTTGTTTGTAGTATGATTGGTCATACCAAAAGTAGTTATACTTCAAGCATATATCAAGGCACTTTATGAGGTATTTTCGTTGTGGGCATATAAGATCACTAAAATTTCTCAATAACCATTTGGTGGCATGACATGCTTCGTGATGTTTAACTATCGTATATAACGACGAAACATCAGCAGTTGCAAGAATGGTTCTGCCTTCCAATACTGGTATTGAGTCCAATAAACCATATGCTTAGTATCTTTTAGAAAAGCGTTAGTTTTTTGGACAGCTGGTTGCATGAAGTGGTCTATATATTGACCAAGTCTTGATGTCAAAGAGTCAATCCCATTGACGATCGGTCTGCCCGGGGGATTCTCTTTCGACTTGTGTATTTTGGGAATGGTATATATTACCGGTACCCTACACGATTCAGGAATTAAATATTTGGCCTCCTTTTTGTTTAGGATACCTTTCTTTGCTCCCAAATTGATGACTCTTTGTACTTCTTTCTTATACTTCCAGAGTGGATTTCCGAGTAGTTTGCAGTAGGTGTCTGCATCTTGTAGTTGTCTATCCATTTCATCTTTATATTGTTGTTTAGACTGGACCACCACAGCCCCCCCTTTATCTGCTGGACGAATCACGATATCCTTCCTCTGAGTTAGGAGTTTGATTCCTTTTTTGATATATCCAGGATCTGATTTGGGTTTTAATTTCAAAGAATCTAGGTCTTTCAATACTAGTTTTTTGAATACATCAATATGCTGATTATTCGTGACCTGAGGATTGAACAAGGATTGATTCCTCAAATTGCTATGCATGGGTAGTGTCGGATCCCTGATGGTGGGGTATGTGATTTTTGAAGGGTTACTAAGAAAATATTTTTTGATATTTAACTTCCTTATATATTTCCGGGTGCCTATATATGTTTCAAATTTGTTGAGATTTTTGATTGGAGCGTATTTCAGGCCTTTATCCAAAACTGCTAATTCTTCTGCAGAAATGGTGCACCCGCTAATGTTTACGACATTCTCTCCACATCCTCTCTTTTTCTTTTTATATCTCTTTCCCGCTCTAGTGCCTCTCTTATTTCGGGGCTGGGTCTGATTTCTTGAGGGCGGGTCCTTGGGGATCGATATTGTTCTTGTGTCCGTTGGGGGGAGTGATCCCTCCTCTCCCTGTCTAAAAAAGACCGTTGGGAGTTATAGTCGCATTGGTAATGCCGATAATCTGCGGGGTATGGTTCTTGCTGGTATCTGATAGGGTCAAACCTATTATAGGTAGAGATTGGTGATCTCAGGGGTCTTCCATATTGATCATAACAGGGAACCTCCTTTTGCTCTCTATAATTCCTATCATTACCATTGCCACCATTTTGGGGTTTCTTAAAGCGTTTTTTGAAAGGTTTCTTCCTAGTATTTTTTGGAGTACGAGGCCCTTGATAACTATTAGACGGTGGTTCATAGTATGGCCTGGACATCCCATGGTACAGGTCCCTTCCTTCTAATCTTGGTTCCTGCCTTGTCATTTCAAGGCGTGTATCCCTTCCTTCAAATCTCAAATCCTGTCTCACATACGATGATGCAGGTTCCTGTATTCTTACCTCCCTTTCGGGGGTTGAATAGGTGGAGACTGGTTGGGCTGGTTCGGTTTTCAATTGCCATTTGAAAACCTGTTGCGCTTTGTAATCAGCCGTGTCACGTTGATATTTCTTCATTTTTCGCAACTGGACTTCTAGATTCTTGGCAATCAGATCTTTGTTCAGCTGGGTAGTACGTTTATTGAAATCACCCGTTTCTTTATGGGGTTCAATTTTTATTTTCAATTCCTCTATCTGTTTTTCTATTGCTCTCAGTTTCCGCTGTTTGCGTTTCAGCAGAAATTTGAGGCCTTCTAAACTTTTGTTGTTAAAAAAATCATACCATTCATCCATACCATTCATCCATCGCTTCTTTGCCAATAAGGCCATCGTTGGGAGGTAAATCCCAACGCAATCTGCGAGGTATAATACCCTCTCTAATGTACCTATCAAAGGTGTTAATATCCCACCAAAGGCATACTTTTTTATCCATGTGGTGACCTAGCTTTCTAATCAACCTTTGTAGGTCCAAGTTATGTGTCTGTGTTTACTTGCTGGAGGTGAGAGTTCTGGGAGACCAGACGTGCTGTGTGGTGGTGTTTTTCCTCATATCTCTCTGACCAGTGGACATCCTTTTCACACTGCTTTCACCATTATGGATCATTAGTGCACATATTCAAGTTTTTGCACTTTCCTTGGACTTATCCTTGTCCCTGATAGACTTTTTGTGGTTGACACTGTACACTTTTGTGCACTTTATCTATCACCCACTGTGTATGTTATGATTTGTTTTTTCAATTTGCGCTATCACCCACATTGAACTAATGTTGATATGCTCATACTTAAAAAGATACATTAGAGTAAATGATTTTCAGTTCCTTGCAAAAACTGTAAGGCCTCGTACACACGATCAAATCTGTCTGCTGGAAACGGTCTGCTAGACCGTTTCAGCAGACAGATTCGAACGTGTGTACGGGCAAACAGATGGATTTGGCCACCTGACAGATTTCAAAGCATGCTTTGAAATCTGTCGGCTGGGAATCCGTCCACCCAACATGTCTGCTGGTTAGTACGCTAACCAGCAGACATGTCTTCTTGCACACGCGCCGAATGGTTTCGACGCTTGCGCGGATTTTTTTTACTTCCTCGTGCGGTGACGAGGCGGCGTCAACGTCACCGCCACGTCACCGACACGTCAGCGCTCTGTCTGCTGGCGGGGATTTTGGTTTGCTCGTGTGTACACGCGAGCAAACCAAAATGCCAGCAGACAGATTTGTTCAAATCGGTCGGACAGACCGTTTTGAACAAATCTATTTAATTGTGTGTACGAGGCCTAAGTACTTCCAGGGCAGCAGGTATGGGTGGAAATTAGATGACAATGTCTGTAAGTCTGCCATCCCCAGAGAGCACTGCATATGATAATGTTTTCACTATTTTTTTTTTACTAAAAACAGCTCTGTAAGGAGAATGAGATCAGATTTAATATAACACTATAAAATAAAATAAGACACATAAGCTTCTAGTGCTAGCACATGTAACTGCTATTCGCTTGGCCCGTAGCAACAAATTTACTAATTTGTGATAACAATGCTTGAACATAAACACATCTGCTGTTTAATTTGACACAATAATTTGAGTTGGATATTGTGCCTTATGTACAGATTCCATTAAGACAAGACCCCACACTTTTGTTATTTTTTTTATTTTTTTTAATATGCTTTATTTATGTATTTTTTAAGGACAAGATCCATCTATCGATACAATTATATATTCCATTATATCTCTAAACATAGTACATTTCTTATCCTATTGCATTCTTTAAATCTATGTTTAGCTATCTATATGTTCTTCTGTCTGTCCTACTACAGAAAAAAGGAACACATTATGTTTCTCTTGCTATTGATTATCCTTATCTTTAATTTCTGTCTACCTCTTTTAACATGTTTATATCCCACCCTCCTCCCCTCCCCAAGAAGGAAAAAAAAAAAACATACAAAATAAATAAATCCTCACCCTACTTCACTCTCTCCCCCTTCCCACTCTCCTACCCCCTTAGGGGTCAATAGTTGTTACTTGCCGATCTCCTCTATGTTCCTAATTTCTCAGGGGGTTTATTCCTCAACTATATTTCCCATTACTCTCTTCTCTTCCTCTGATTGCACAAATGTATTCCATTTTGCCCAGGTTTTATTATATTGTTCTTTTCTATTTTGTGCCGTTAATACCAAGTCCTCTAGGATCCCCACATTTCTCACCTTATTGAGCCATTCCGCTATTGTTGGGGGGTGGGAACTTTTCCAATTTTTCGCTATACATGCTTTAGCCTCGTTAACCATATGACATATTATCGAGTTTTTATATGTCTATCGATAGTTGTGAGAGATGCAACAGGAAAAACTCTGGTTGGTCTGGTACCATGTTACCATTTTTTGAATGATTTTTTTGTACATCTTGCCAGTATTGCCTAATTTTAGGGCATGTCCAATATATATATGATATAGAGTTCCTTGTTCTTTGTTGCATCTCCAGCATCTACCTGAAGCTTCAGGGAAAAACCTTTTTATTTTTACTGGTGTATAATACCACCTAGTCAATAGTTTGTAGTTTGCTTTCTGCGATTTGGTACATATTGATGTATTTAAGGCTAAGTGTATAATATTTTGGGATTGGGCAGGTGAGAAGGTCTTATTAAAGTCCCTCCCCCACTCAATAATTGCTCGCATCTCGTAGTTCTCTGTTGGAGCTATTAACAACGTATATAATTTTGATATTGTTCGATCGAGGGGTTCCTTTTCAATACAGTATGTTTCAAATTTAGTCAGTTCCCGTTTGTTAAGACCTGCAGTGGGTATGGTACTGCGGCCTTCTTTTCACCTCCCAATCGCCAAGCATAAAGGATTAACGCTACCCTAGAAGGTAGACGGGATAGTGGAGATGTATGCAGTTTCCAAGATGATTCTTCCGAAAAGGATAGAGTATCCCCCCCTTCCCCAAGCATGAGCCAAGACTTCATGAAGTGTCCAGGTAAAAGAATGCTTTATTGAGTGCAGGTTGCCTATATTTATACAGCAAAAGGAATACTTGATGTAATCAGATATACAATCACCTCCTCCTCCCCCAACATCATACAATGGTGTACTAACGACCCCCCTTTCAATAGACCTATTTTAGGAGACAGACGTCTGTCTCCGATAGAATCCACATGAGTTAATTACTGGTCATTTGTCCAGATGAGGTGATTCAGAGGAAAGAACTTCTCACCTGCTAAACAATAGAACTTCACACAATGAACACTTCTTGAGAGACAGACTAAAGATCATTTACATGACACATGGAGATATTGAGAGCAGTTTAAGGAATAAACCAATTACCTCCCGGCAGAGAGCACCCTAATTTTTCCAAACATTAGAACACCCCTCTTCCACACAAGGTATACCTGCCACTACATAACCCCTGATAGCCCCGATCTGGGAGACCAACATATCCAAATTTCACCCAGATCGGTCCAGGGGTTCTTAAAAGACAAACAGAGTCTATGAGAAAATCCAGAATAAAGTCTATTTTCTTCACAATACTCCCCCTTAGTTCCATGGGTTGGTATACCCGCCTAGACCCTGCCGGGTTGGCTAGGGGATGTCCGGGTCAAAATTATACTTCCAAGTCGGTTTGGCGGGAAAGCCCATCCGCATTACCGTTCTGCTTGCCCGGGCGGTATTGCAGTGTAAAATTGTAAGGCTGCAAAGCTAGACTTCAGCGCAGCAACCTGGGATTGTCTCCAGAGACTCGGTTGAGCCAGATGAGGGGGTTGTGGTCAGTGAGTAGGTTAAATGCACGGCCATAAAGGTATGGTTGTAGCTTCTTTAAGGCCCAAACTAGAGCAAGGCATTCTTTTTTCACGGTGGCATAGCTGACCTCCCGAGGTAATAACTTGCGGCTTAGGCATGCCACTGGGTGCTCCATGCCGTCTTCCCCCACTTGGCTTAGTACGGCTCCCAGCCCAAACATGGAGGCATCTGTATGGACGAGAAATCTTTTGTTAGGGTCTGGGGCCGCCAATACTGGAGCTTCGCTCAAAGCCGTCTTAAGTCTCTGGAACGCTGTTGCACACTCCGGGGACCAGGCTACCTGCTTGGGTAGGGACTTTTTGGTCAGGTCGGTGAGGGGCTTTGCTAGGGTCCTATAGTCCGGGACAAACTTTCTATAATACCCTGCGGTGCCTAGGAATGCCAATACCTGCGTCTTGGTGCGGGGCTGGGGCCAATTGACTATGGCCTCTACTTTTGCGGGTTCGGGGCGCTGTTTCCCAGACCCTACTCTATGCCCTCGGTATTGAACCTCCGCCATGCCCACATGGCATTTCTCGGGTTTCAGGGTGAGGCCGGCTTCTTGTAACCTCCCAAATACCAAAGCCAAGTGCGTCAAGTGCTCCTCCCAGGTGCTGCTATAGATGGCAATATCATCTAGGTAGGCACATGCAAAGTCCTGCATTCCCTCCAGAAGTTGGTCCGCCATCCGTTGAAATGTAGCCGGGCATTTTTCATCCCAAAAGGCATAACCCGAAATTGGTATAGCCCGAATGGGGTGACAAATGCCGACTTGAGGATGGCGGCCGAGTCTAGCGGAATTCGCCAATATCATTTGCACAGGTCCAGGGTAGTTAGGAAGTGACCGCTGGCCATGCCATCGAGCAATTCGTCGATCCGTGGCATGGGGTATGCGTCAGTGATAGTCCGGTCGTTCAGTTTCCGGTAATCAATACAGAAACGAGTCGTACCGTCTCGCTTTGGTACTAAAACTACCGGGGACGCCCAGGGACTTTGGGAAGGCTCAATAATTCCTAACTCCAACATTTCTTGGATTTCTTTCCACATGCTGGTCCGTACTGCTGCCGCAATACGGTACGGCTGCTGACGTAATGGGGTCTCCCCCTGCGTCTCCAACCAGTGTACTGCGGCGGAGGTGTACCCGGGTCGGACCGAGAACAGCCCATCGTGTTTCTGCAGCAGTTGTTTTGCGTCCGTCTGCTGTGTGAGATTTAGTTTCTCCCCTAACCCAACTTGCTCTAGGGTACCTTGGTTAGCTGCCAGCAGGTCGGGTAAGGGGAGTCCTTCAGTATCGTCAGTGGACGGGGCACAGATAGCGGCCACGTCCTCAGAGCGCTCGTAGTACGGTTTCAACATGTTCACATGAAAGGCTCGTCTGATCCTTTCATCCGAACATTTGGCCACAATATAGGTGGTGTCGCTAATCCGTTCCACCACTTTAAAAAGTCCCTGCCACGCTGCCTGTAGCTTGTCCTTTTTGGATGGTCGGAGGGCTAATACTTTTTGCCCTACTTCCAGGTTCCTATCGCGTGCTCCCCGGTCATACCATTGTTTCTGTCGTTTCTGGGCTGCCTGTAGGCTCTCCCGAACTGATTCGGTCAGTGCACGCAGGCGGTCCCTGAATTCCAGTACGTACGGCAAAACCGGGATCCCTTCCTCTCCTGTGTTGCCCTCCCAGTGCTCCCGTATGAGGTCCAGGGGTCCCCGGACTTTTCTCCCGTATAGGAGTTTGAAGCGGGAGAACCCGGTCGACGCCTGGGGCACTTCCCGGTAGGCAAACAGGAGATGGGGTAGAAATTTCTCCCACTGACCGCAGGACTCTGTGAACGCTGTGAGCATCTGCTTAAGCGTGCCGTTGAATCGTTCACAGATGCCGTTGGTCTGGGGGTGGTAGGGGGAGCTAATTAACGGTTTCACCCCGCAGCTCTGCCATAAATGTTGAGTGACATTTGCCGTGAACTGGGTTCCCTGATCTGAGAGTATTTCCCGGGGGAATCCTACTCGAGAAAAGATCCTGACTAGAGCCTCTGCTACCGTCTCCGCCTCAATGTTGGAGAGCGCCACAGCCTCAGGGTACCTGGTGGCATAGTCCACCACTGTGAGGATGTAGCGCCTTCCAGAGGCGCTGGGTTTGTTGAGGGGCCCTATCAGGTCTACTGCCACTCTGTAGAATGGTTCCTCTATTATAGGTAGGGACCGTAACTTGGCCTTGGGGTGGTCCCCCCGTTTCCCTATCCTTTGACACGTGTCGCATGTCCTGCAGTATGTCTGCAAGTCTTTGGATATCCCTGGCCAGAAGAACGTCTGGGTAAGGCGGTCCTTAGTTTTCTTGATACCCAGATGTCCGGCTAGAGGGATATCATGGCTGAGCTTTAGAAGCTCTGCCCTGTATTTGCGGGGTACAACTAGTTGTCTTTTTATAACTTGGGCTGCCCCACTTCCCACTCCCCCTGTGACTCTATATAGCAGTCCCTTGTCCCAGTGGAAGACCTCTTGGGCATTACCTTCCTTAGGGGTACCTACGGCCTTCCTGTAACCTGCTAAGGTGGGATCTGACTGCTGGGCTTGGCCAAAGTCTTGTGGAGTGCCCCAGAAGGGGATAGGGTCAGGGCATACTACAGGGTTTTCGGTTCCTACCTGTGGTTCCTCAGAGTGCGTCTGTCCAGCTCGGCGTGCTTGCGTCCTGGTAGTCACAGGGCAGGTTCCAGCGAGATCTGGGGTAAGCAGCCATGAAGTTAGGCACCCCAAATCGTTCCCCAACAATACTTCCGCAGGTAGGCCCGACATAATGCCTACTTCCATCTGCTTGGCTCCGGTGCCCCAATTTAGCTGAACCTGGGCTGTGGGAAGTTTGTGTATGGCGCCTCCTGCCACTCTTACTGCAACAGTCCTGTTGGTGCGCGCCTTCGCAGATACGGTGTGAGGTTGCACCAGAGGGAGGGTGGCCCCAGAGTCTCGTAGTGTCTCAGCTTCCTTTCCATCTACTGTGACCCATTGTCTGTTGTGCACCCGGTTGTCCCCCTCGGTTTGTGCTAGGTTCACCTCATGTAGTACGGTCCATTGCTCAGCTTCAGGGCTGTGGTCTTCCAGTGGTTCATGCTGATAGTGATGGGCGGCTGCCCTCGGTGGTGGTGGCCGCTCCCAATTGCCTCTGCTCCGCTGAGGGCAATGTATCTTGTAGTGCCTTGGCCGATTGCATTGGTGACATACCAATGGCGGTTTCCGGTTAAAATTAGGTGGTGTAGTGGGTGGTCCTGCGATCGGTCGGTGGTGGGTCACAGGACTAGGTGTTGGGGTGCTGGACCTTACCAGGGGGAGGTTTCCACTAGTCTCTCCTCTTCTTCCCTCGTGATGCTCGTCTGCCAGCTTGGCCGGTTACTCGATTGTGGCCGGCTTCCTGTCCCTGACCCAGTCCTTGGTGTCTGCAGGTGTGTGGTCAAAAAATTGTTCTAGCAAGAAGAGTTGTAGCACCTCCTCTAGCGTCGCGGCTTGGCAGCCTTGTATCCAGTTTTGGGCCGCCCGATACATCCTAAAAGCCCATTCGGTGTAGGAGTCTCGGCCCCCTTTACGTAATGCCCAAAACCTTTTCCTGTAAGTCTCTGGGGTCACGGCATACCTGGCTAGCAGAATGTCCTTTACACTGGTGTAGTCGTGTATGGCTGTGTCAGGAACTGCTCGGTATGCCTCTGCTGCTCGGCCCGTGAGTTTGCTGCTTAGAATCGCGGCCCATTGCTCTGATTCCAGACCCTCCAAAGCACATTGATGCTCAAAGTCTTGTAGGTATGAGTCAATTTCCATTTCTCCATCCGAAAAACTTTTAAACGCAGCATAGTTAATCTTTCTCCGCTGCCCTCCATTTATAGATCCGGCTGAGGAAGCGGTGTCTCCTTGGTTTACGCTTGCCTGTTGTGCCCTGCGTTCTGCGCTCACCTGCTCCAGGACTTGCGTCACCATCTCTGGTGTGGGATTTGGCCCATATAGGTTTAGCCTCCACATCACCTTCTGTTGGAACTCGGCTTCCTCCTGGCTGACATTCGCCATGCTGCTGGTTTGGTCGCCCTCCATTAGTTCTGCTATGAGGGTGTAACGGCTACCCAAGTAGGGAGAGGGTATCAGCCGTTGGAGACGTCCTTTTCCCTGGCAAGTTGCTATGCAAGTAAGTCCAGTATAAGCTCATCCACGAGAGCCAAAGGGAGAGTCAGGTCCAGTTGTAAAACGAACAGAATAATATTCCCATAGCATACCCTTTTCAAGAACGAGACATGACTACGTTTTGAAGGGTCAAACATCAACAGCTTTAATGAACATCTCCTGGTTTATATCTAGTTACAAGCTTGTGAGTACTCAAGGAATAATGGAACTCTCCGCCCCCTCCCTCCACTTCAATCAACCCCCAGAAAAATACTCAATCACTAAAGGATAAACACAGGTCTTTCACACACACAATAGATCAATTAACCTTTGGGGATAGACAGGTGCATGAATATTATAGATGTACAGGCAGAATACATAGTTCCGTTACACTGCTCCCCTTTTGTGGAACACTCCGGCAGACCCGGATTGATCCTTTTCGGGTCAACTTGGGGATGTCCGGTCTGCTGTTAGGGTAAAAGTTCCGTTTGCCTGGACAGTCCATCGGCATTGCCATTAAATCTGCCAGGTCGGTAGCTGATGGTGAAGGTTACATAGTTACATAGTTACATAGTTACATAGTTAGTCAGGTTGAAAAAAGACACAAGTCCATCCAGTTCAACCATAAAAATAAATAAAAATAAAACAAAGTAAAACACAGTACATCCTCCCATACACCCAACTCCATACCCACAGTTGATCCAGAGGAAGGCAAAAAACCCCAGCAGAGCGATGATCCAATTTGCTACCGGAGGGGAAAAAATTCCTTCCTGATCCCCCGAAAGGCAATCGGATTTACCCCGGATCAACTTTACCTACAACTTAGTACTCAGTTATATTATGTGCATTTAGGAAAGAATCCAGGCCTCTCTTAAAGCAATCTACTGAGCTGGCCAGAACCACCTCTGGAGGGAGTCTGTTCCACATTTTCACAGCTCTTACTGTGAAGAAACCTTTCCGTATTTGGAGGTGAAATCTCTTTTCCTCCAGACGTAAAGAGTGCCCCCTTGTCCTCAGTGTTGACCTTAAAGTGAATAACTCAACACCAAGTTCACTATATGGACCTCTTATGTATTTGTACATGTTGATCATATCCCCCCTTATTCTCCTCTTCTCAAGAGTGAATAAATTCAGTTCCTCTAATCTTTCCTCATAGCTAAGCTCCTCCATGCCTCTTATCAGTTTGGTTGCCCTTCTCTGCACTTTCTCCAGTTCTCCGATATCCTTTTTGAGAACTGGTGCCCAAAACTGGACTGCATATTCCAGATGAGGTCTTACTAATGATTTGTACAGGGGCAAAATGATATCTCTATCTCTGGAGTCCATACCTCTCTTAATACAAGAAAGGACTTTGCTCGCTTTGGAAACCGCAGCTTGGCATTGCATGCCATTATTGAGCTTATGATCAACTAAAACACCCAGATCCTTCTCCACTACATATCCCCCCAGTTGTACTCCCCCTAGCATGTATGATGCATGAATATTTTTAGCCCCCAAGTGCATAACTTTACATTTATCAACATTAAACCTCATCTGCCACTTAGTCGCCCAATTAGACAGAGCATTGAGTTCGGCTTGTAAATTGGAGACATCCTGCAAGGACATTATTCCACTGCATAGCTTGGTGTCATCTGCAAAAACAGAAATGTTACTTTTGATCTCAGACCCAATATCATTTATAAATATATTGAAAAGTAAGGGACCCAACACTGAACCTTGGGGTACACCGCTGATAACCTTGGACCATTCAGAGTAAGAATCATTAACCACAACTCTCTGAATTTTGTCTTTCAGCCAGTTTTCTATCCATTTACAAACTGATATATCTAATCCTGTAGACCTTACCTTACACATGAGCCGTGTGTGGGGAACTGTATCGAACGCTTTTTCAAAATCCAAGTATACCACGTCCACTGCTACGCCTCTGTCCAGGGTTTTACTTACCTCTTCATAAAAAGAAATCAGGTTTGTCTGACAACTTCTGTCTTTCATGAATCCATGCTGTCTGCTGCTTAAATAGTTTGTTTCCAGCAAGAACTCATCCACGTGGTCTTTTATTAAACGTTCCAGTATCTTCCCAACTATAGAAGTTAAACTAACAGCTCTATAGTTACTAGGTAAAGACTTTGTTCCCTTTTTAAATATGGGCACCACATTGGCTTTATGCCAATCCAGTGGTACTATTCCTGTCATTAATGAGTCCCTAAATATTAGATACAGTGGCTTTGAAATTTCAGAGCTCAATTCTTTTAGGATCCGTGGGTGGATGCCATCTGGTCCAGGTGCTTTATCCACCTTTATTCTGTCTAAATATTTCTGGACCATATCATTTTTGAGCCATTGTGGATTTGGGGCTGTGTCACTCCCACCCCCTATATCGACATGAGCTCCCCCATTCTCCATTGTATACACAGAGCTGAAGAAAGCATTTAATAAATTTGCCTTCTCTATGTCCTCAGTCACCCACTCTAGATTATTTTGTAAAGGGCCTACATGCTCAGACTTGACCTTTTTACTATTAATATATTTAAAGAATTTTTTGGGGTTTGTCCTACTATCTTTTGCAATCTGTCGTTCATTTTGAATTTTTGCATCCTTGATTTCCTTTTTACATATTCTATTATATTCTGTGTAACATTTAAACGACACTAGTGTTCCTTCATTTTTATATTTTTTAAAAGCTATTTTCTTATTGTTTATAGCTTTTTTAACTTTGACCGTGAGCCACATAGGTTTTATCTTTAGCCTTTTAAACTTATTGCCCATGGGAATATACTTTGCAGTGAGGTTCCAAAGAGTCTTTTTGAAGAATTCCCATTTCTGTTCTGTGTTCATCGGTGCCAATATTCCCTCCCAGTCCAAGCCCTGGAGAGCAGTCCTCATGCTTTGAAAATTTGCTCTCTTGAAATTAAGTGTTTTTATCTTTCCTGTATGTATTTCTTGCTTATAGTTTACATTAAACAAAATCATGTTATGATCACTGCTACCCAGGTGTTCCTTTATCTGAACATTAGTAATGAGCTCTGCATGGTTTGAGATTACCAGGTCCAACAGAGCATCATTCCTAGTTGGGGCCTCAATAAACTGGACCATAAAATTGTCCTGCAATAGGTTTTTAAATTTTTGTCCTTTAACTGTCCCAGAAATTCCATTATTCCAGTCAATTTCTGGGTAGTTAAAATCCCCCATTATTATCACCGTCCCTGCCCTTGCAGCCCTTTCCATCTGTGCAAGGAGCCGAGTCTCCACCTCCTCATTAACATTGGGTGGTCTATAACAAACTCCAATGATTAGCTTTGAACTACGCACATCTGTATGCAGTTCCACCCATAATGCTTTAACTTCATCACACTCTCCATCAACCAGGTCCTCTTTCACGCTTGCTTTGAGGTCACTTCTCACATTGAGACAGACCCCTCCACCTTTCCTTTTTACCCTGTCTTTCCGAAAGAGAGCATAGCCAGGAATATTAATAGCCCAGTCATGTGAGGATTGAAGCCAAGTTTCAGCAATACCGATTACATCATAGCTCTCCTCATGCACCAGAGCTTCCAACTCACCTGTTTTGCTTGGAAGGCTTCTGGCATTGGTGAACAAACACTTAAATGTATTTTTACATTTTTCGCTGGCGTTTTTCATATGATTCATATAATTTTTAGTAGTGCAAATGACACTATAATTTCCAATGGCTGTTTGCAACATGGGAACTTTCTTGTCACCTGCCATAACCCCACCTCCATCTATCCCCATTCCACTCTCCATTAATGTCTGACCCCTAACTGACCTGTGTGCCCGATGTAATTCACGTTCACCCTCCCCCCTCAAGTCTAGTTTAAATACTCCTCCAGCATTCCCCTAAACCTCTCCCCCAGCACAGCAGACCCCCTTCCATTCAAGTGCAAACCATCTTTAGCATATAGGTTGCACCCCAATGAAAAGTCATCCCAGTGCTCTAGAAACCCAAATCCCTCCTTCCTACACCAGGTCTTTAGCCATGCATTCAGCTCTCTAATCTCCCCCTGCCTTTCCTGTGTTGCGCATGGCTCAGGCAATATTTCAGAGAATATCACCTTGGAGGTCCTTCCCTTCATCTTGCAGCCTAGTTCTTTAAATTGATTCTTAAGGAGCCTCCACCTTCCATGTATACTGTCATTGGTTCCAACATGGACCAAGACAGCTGGGTCATGCCCAGCCCCTCCCAGTAATTTATCCACCCGGTCCACCACATGCCGAACCCTGGCACCAGGGAGACAGCAAACCATTCGGTTGAGGCGATCCTGGCGACAAATTATTCTATCAGTCCTTCTGATTATAGAATCCCCTATTACCACCAACTGTCTAGGCCTACCTGCACTCCCCTCACCACTTCTACTAGATGGGTTGCTCTCCCGGCTGTTAGGGGTAGCAGTAACATCTAGGGCTGCCACCTCTGTGTTAGCCACCTCCACATCTTCACCCAACTTGGCAAATTTGTTTTGATGCACAAACACAGGATTGGCCTTCCTTGTCTGCAAGCCCCTTCCACTCCCTCTAACTACATTAACCCATCTTCTTATCTGATAATCCTGACTTGCCCCTCCACCCTCCACATTAACCCTACTGACCACCTGCTCAGCGAGCAGAGGACCCCTTTCAAGGTTGTCCTTTCTGCCCAGTGTTGCAACTTGCTCCTCCAGATCTCTAATGCGAGCTTCCAGAAGGGCAACCTGCTCACATCTGTCACAGCGGTATCCATCCTGGAGCTGTTGCACCAATTTTGTATACATGTGACACACTGTGCACTGAGCAAAACCTTCAACCCTGCTAGCACACATTTCCCAGTTACAATATAATTACTTGTAGGAAGTTTAAGATGTTACTTACAGTTTAGAAGACTCCTGTCTTAACTTCTGTTTTCAACTCCTGTTGTTTAACTCTTCCCACTTGTGTTTAAAAATCACACTTCTGTTTAGAAAATCACTTAAGCCAGCAACATGAACTGGGAGCCAGGTGAATAATGGAATTCAGTTCTGGAACAGTCACTTGCTTTGCTCTCTCAATGGCTCCCAAAACCTGTTGCTGATGCTCTTGGGAGAGATAAGGCACCACCTGAGCGCAAATCCCATTTAACCTTTTGACAATTTCAGCCTGTTTGTGCATTTCAATGTTCAAGCCACGGGACATCTCATAATACATGATGTAGTGTCGTTGCATCTCCGATTTCTCACTGGCCAACTTGTCACATTCCCATTTTAGACTGTGATATTGGGCCAGATCTACAGTACATGTCGGGGAAGGTAGTCTTACCCGGGTCTCAGCAGCAAGCGAGTTGGTTCCAGCAACGCGGGTTGGGGCACAGGTAGTCACGGTGTGGACTTCAGCGGGGCACATCGGGGCGTACGCAGAAACAAGG
Organism: Rana kukunoris; assembly: GCA_029574335.1. Classification (NCBI taxonomy): domain Eukaryota; kingdom Metazoa; phylum Chordata; class Amphibia; order Anura; family Ranidae; genus Rana; species Rana kukunoris. Next base: position 75,043,207 of record CM056054.1, on the reverse strand, counting down.
GGGGCCAAATCATTCCCAAGTAGTACATCTGCTGGCAAATCCTTCATCACCCCCACATTCACATGTCCCGAACCCACCCCCCAATCCAGGTGAACCCGGGCAACGGGTAGCCGGAAGACGGTGCCTCCTGCTACTCTTACGGCTACGGTGTCTCCGGTGTGCTGGTTCTCTGGGATAAGTTTCTTCTGTAGCAGGGTCATAGTGGTCCCAGTATCACGTAATCCATTGGCTGCCTTTCCATTGACCCAGACAGTCTGCCTGTGTTGCTGCCTGTTGTCCTGGTTAGCTGCTTGTATCGGATCTGCCTCATGCAGAACACCCCAATGTTCTACCTCCCCAACGCCGTGGGCCGCAGGCATGGATGTGTGGGGGTTCCCCCTTTCTGGCTGTCTCCATGACTGGGACTGCCTGGGTAAATTTAATGAACAGTCTGACTTTTTGTGCCCTGGTTGTTTTTGAATCAGAGTGATAGTAGCCTCGGTATCTCTTAGGCCTTGTGCTACTTGTCCATTCACCTGTACCTCCTGACGGTGATGCTGACGGTTATCTGGAGAGGCCGCTTGTATTGGGTCTGCCTCATACAAAATTCCCAGACATTCCTCAGGGCCCACCTCGGTCTCTAGGCAGTGGGCCGCAGAGGGCCGCGATGGAGTGACCTCTGTGTTGGATGTCGGGCGTCTCCAGTTGTTATTTGTAGATCTCAAAGGACAAAAACGAGCAATATGTCCCGTGTTGCTGCAGTGATGGCACGTCACCCTAGACGAATCCCGGGGATAGTTGTTGGGTTCCTGAGGACGTGGTGGTCCTGGTGGGACTGGAGCCCGAAACTCTGGGCGTGAGGTGCTGGTTGGAGTACACGGTTCTACCTTATGAGCCAGGCGTGTAGTACCCTGGCTTACTTTCCTTGTTTCCGCGTACTCATCTGCTAGCCGCGCCGCCTCGTTAAAGTTAGCGGGACGGCGATCTCGTACCCAGTCCTGTATGTCTGCGGCCAGGTCTTGGAAGAAATGTTCCATTAGGAATAGCTGCAATACTTTCTCCCCAGTGTTGGCCTTGCACCCTTGGACCCAATGGGATGCCACCATTTGTAACTGGTTTGCCCATTCCATGTGGGAGTCCCCAGCCTTCTTCTTGGATTCCCGGAAGCGACGGCGGTAGGTTTCTGGGGTTACGGCATATCGGGTTAACAGCGCCTTTTTCACGTGCTGATATTGTAAAATATCTTCTGGAGCAAGAGCCCAAAACGCTTCATTGGCTTTGCCCGACAATTTCCCAGACAAAATAGTGACCCATTGGTCTGGTGGTACCTGGTGCAGTGAGCACTGTCTCTCAAAATCCGCCAAATATCCATCTATTTCCTCCTCACTTTCTACAAAAGCTTTAAATGCAGTGAACGGTATTTTCTTTCCTGTAGCAGCGGGTGGGGGAGTAGGAGCTGCGTGTGTAATGGGCTGTCTAGCTCTTACCAGTTCCAGTTCTTGTCCCCTCTTGGTTTGGATCTCCTCTCTTGCTTCCCGGAACAGCTGGTTTATTAGTTCCGTGGACGTTTCTGGATACAAGGATAATCTCCGCTGTACAATATCCGTAATTATATCTTCCTTGCTGACAGGTGCTAGAGGCTCCGCTCCTTCCATGGATCCATCCATTTGGTCCAGCTCCAGTAAATCCGCTATCAGCTCCCTCCGTGGCCTGTTACTGGCACTCCTACCACGACTCTCCAATAAATCTTTTAGTGTGGTTCTTTTCAGCCTGGCATACTGAGACTCCATTCAGAACTTGCTCCTTGGATAAAAGGACCATCCCACCACTGCCAACCAATGTAACGGCTACCCAAGTAGGGAGAGGGTATCAGCCGTTGGAGACGTCCTTTTCCCTGGCAAGTTGCTATGCAAGTAAGTCCAGTATAAGCTCATCCACGAGAGCCAAAGGGAGAGTCAGGTCCAGTTGTAAAACGAACAGAATAATATTCCCATAGCACACCCTTTTCAAGAACGAGACATGACTACCTTTTGAAGGGTCAAACATCAACAGCTTTAATGAACATCTCCTGGTTTATATCTAGTTACAAGCTTGTGAGTACTCAAGGAACAATGGAACTCTCCGCCCCCTCCCTCCACAGGGGGCCCCAAGGCAGACACCCTGTCACCAGGTCAAAGAAGACACATTTCTTTCTCACATAGACTTCAATCAACCCCCAGAAAAATACTCAATCACTAAAGGATAAACACAGGTCTTTCACACACACAATAGATCAATTAACCTTTGGGGATAGACAGGTGCATGAATATTATAGATGTACAGGCAGAATACATAGTTCCGTTACAGAGGGTAGCTTTCTTTTTGTTGCTTGCCACCTGACCTCGGGCTTCCAGCAGATCCTTTAGTGTAGTCCTCTTTAGTCTCTCGTAATGCTGGGCCATTCACCTGCTGTCCTTATGGGTCCCATTCAACCCCGCTGCTTGCCATCAATTAGTTGTTAAGACCTGCAGTGGGTATGGTACTGCGGTCTTCTTTCCACCTCCCAATCGCCGAGCATAAAGGATTACCGCTACCCTAGAAGGTAGACGGGATAGTGGAGATGTATGCAGTTTCCAAGATGATTCTTCCGAAAAGGATAGAGTATCCCCCCTTCCCCAAGCATGAGCCAAGACTTCATGAAGGGGTGTCCAGGTAAAAGAATGCTTTATTGAGTGCAGGTTGCCTATATTTATACAGCAAAAGGAATACTTGATGTAATCAGATATACAATCACCTCCTCCTCCCCCAACATCATACAATGGTGTACTAACGACCCCCCTTTCAATAGACCTATTTTAGGAGACAGACGTCTGTCTCCGATAGAATCCACATGAGTTAATTACTGGTCATTTGTCCAGATGAGGTGATTCAGAGGAAAGAACTTCTCACCTGCTAAACAATAGAACTTCACACAATGAACACTTCTTGAGAGACAGACTAAAGATCATTTACATGACACATGGAGATATTGAGAGCAGTTTAAGGAATAAACCAATTACCTCCTGGCAGAGAGCACCCTAATTTTCCCAAACGTTAGAACACCCCTCTTCCACACAAGGTATACCTGCCACTACATAGCCCCTGATAGCCCCGATCTGGGGGACCAACATATCCAAATTTCACCCAGATCGGTCCAGGGGTTCTTAAAAGACAAACAGAGTCTATGAGAAAATCCAGAATAAAGTCTATTTTCTTCACACCGTTTAAACCTGTTTATTGGTCCCAGAGACTCCAGGAAGTGTCGCAATTGGACTGCCTGCCAGTATTTTATTTCAAATACACCCCCTGGTTGCGTCATAGCCGATATTGTAGGCCATTGATACCAAAAAATGTGATACCTGACTATAGCCTCTCTCTCGGAGTGTCTGAAATGCTCCTACTTCCATCCCCGGTCCAAAACGTGGGTTTCCCAATATTGGGTATAGTGGGGAATATTTTGACGAGATTTGGGGATTTTGGCAGAGCTTTGCACTTATTGCCATCGTAGGTCCTAAAAAGGGATGTTTTTTAATGTGTTTCCGGTAAGTTCGCATAGCACCAGGGTGTCCTATTCAAAGGTATATGGCTCATCCCCTGTTCCAGTTCTATCCGTGGTTTATGATCTTTATGTTTATGCCAATCTATGACTCTTCCCAAACGAACCGCTTGATGGTATTTAGCCACATCTGGGACCGCTAGGCCCCCATGACACTTGGGTAGAGTCATTTGTCTTCTATTTTTCCTTGGCCGTTTATTGGCCCAAATAAATTTTGTAAAGATCATATTTACCTGCCTAAAATAGGCTCTCAGGATTTCTATTGGTATGGCTTGGAATAGGTACAAAAATGTTGGCAATATATTAATTTTAATTGCGTTACAGCGACCAAACCATGAATGGAACCCTTGGTGCCACTTGTCCAGTAGGGAGCATACTTCTTTATATATTGGTGGGAAATTTACCACAAACACTTTCTCCAGTTTTGATGGTATATTTATCCCTAGATATTTCAGGGATGATTCTACCCACTTGAACTTAAATTTAGGTCGTATGTTTTGCAACATTTTCAGTGGGAGCGCTACCCCCATTGCTTCCGATTTTGCATAGTTAATCTTCAGGCCTGCTAATGTCCCGTATATTTCAATTTCTTTCATCAAGTTAGGTAGTGAGACCTGGGGGCAGGATAGTGAAAACATTAGGTCATCGGCATAAGCAGATATTTTATATTTCTGATTACCTACTTGAAGTCCTTGTATGTCCTGGTTTTCCCTGATCTTATTTAAGAGAGGCTCTAATGAAAGGGCAAACAACATCGGGGATAGTGGACACCCCTGGCACGTTCTATTCGAAATTTCAAACGTTTCCGAGTAAATACCATTTACTTTTATCGACGCCCGGAGTGTTGTATATACTCCTGCTATCCATTTCCGCATTTGCTCTCCTAAACCCATTTGTTTCAGTACTTCAAACATAAAAGTCCAGCTAACCCTATCAAACGCTTTTTCCGCGTCTGTGCTCAAAAAAAATAGAGGGCGTTTTTGTTTTATTGGCATAGTATACCAAATTAAGGACCTTTGCTGTATTGTCCCTTGCCTCTCGGGAAGGGACAAATCCAACCTGGTCTTGATGTACCATTTGTGTTAGAAAGGGCTGTAAACGCGTGGCAAGCAGTTTCGTGAATAATTTTAGGTCTGTATTTAACAGTGAGATTGGGCGATAGCTCCCGCACTCCGTCGGGTCCTTCCCCTCCTTCGGAATTACCAAAATATATGCCGTAAGTGCCTCCGGCGGGAATGCAGAAGCTCGGCCAATCTCATTGAAAACCCTTGTCAGTTTTGGGAAGAAATATTTGTAATATTGGATCGTTAATCCATCTGGACCTGGGGCCTTCCCATTTTTAACTGTTTTTATTGCTGCCTCCACTTCCTCTACTGAAATTGGTATTTCTAATTTTTTACGGTCTAGTGAGGATATCCTAGGCAGATGTGTTAAAAGCAGGTATTCTTCCGTTTTTTGTCATGGTTTCCCAAAGTCGAGGTTAAATTATAGAGAGATGATAGTATTCTCTAAATCTCTGGGCTATGTCTTTGGGGAGTGAAAGTAACTGTCCATTTTCCTTCTTAATATGGGGGATATATACTGTCTTTCCCTTTTCTCTGAGTTTTCCCGCCAGGATTTTGCTGCATTTTTCTCCTAATTCATATGTTATTTTTTTCCCCGCCTGTATTGCCGCTTTTGCTTTGTATCTGAGGAGATCTATCAATTGTCTCCTTAAATGTGCCAGGTCTATACCCACTGACATTATCTGTGTTTTCTTATGTTGTACTTCTAATGTCTGGATTTCTTTTAATAGGTTTGCTATCTGTGCTTCTCGTGTTCTTTTTTTTTTACTCGAGAGCCATGTTTAATCAGAATCCCTCTCATCACTACTTTATGTGCCTCCCAGACCATGGCTGGGTCACTCCCTGGTGTGTCATTTGTGCGAAAGTATTCCTCCATTTCTTTTGCTACATCATCTCGGATTTCGGGGATCTGTAACAGGCTTTCATTCAGACGCCAACGCCACTCAGAGGTGGAATTTACACTTGACAGAGTAATATGTAACGTCACTGGCGCGTGATCAGACCATGTTATGTTTCCAATTTTCACTTCGTTTACCACCGTCAGCAGATAGTGTGGGACAAGAAAAAGGTCTATACGGGAGTACATCTGATGCACGTTGGAGAAGTATGTATAGTCTCTTTCTCCCTCATGTAGCAGCCTCCAAACGTCTATCAACTGCAATTCCTGTAACTTCCGCAGGATCTTCTTCCTAGTACCACTAGATAAGTGGGAAACCCCCTTTGATGTATCAACATTGGGTTCTAATGTTGTATTGTGGTCTCCCCCTAAAATCAACTTCCCTTCTGCAAATCTTTCCAACTTACTCAAGGTTTTGTTCAAAAACACATCTTGTCGCACGTTTGGTACATACACCGTCCCCAGTGTCACCTTTGTATTTCCAATATGCCCCTTTAGAAAAATAAAGCGGCCCTCTATGTCCACCATTTTATCGACTAGGGTACATGGTATCCGATTTGAAATTAAGATCGATACCCTTTTTGACTTTGAGACCTGGTTACACGCATGGTATGTACAGGGGTAGAATCTATTTTGTAAGTAAAGGGGGCTCCCTTCCTTAAAATGTGTTTCCTGTATGAAGGCTATGTCTGTACCGTTTTTTTGTAGTTCAATCATGAGCATCCGCCTTTTTTCGGGGATGTTAAGCCCTTTACCATTAATAGTGGTTATCTTTATTCCCTCCATCTTAATCCCCAGGGTGAGTCACCTCTAAAAGGAGATCAACTATCAGACTGGAAAGGAGACAAGAGTAGAAAGGGGGAGAAAAAAAAACACACAACAATAAATAAAAATAAAAGTATTCCAACAACCTTTATACCTTAATCACCCTCCCACTTTCCCTATTTCCCTACTTCTAGATATTCTACTAACCACCTCCCTCTAAAGAGGCACCCAGAAGTGAACCTTTAATCTTGCGGCTCACGTGGGTGCTGACCTAATTGGGGATTGGCTTAGTTCGGCAGAGGTGCATCCCCCCTCCCCTCCCCCCGACCCCTTCGGCTGTCTCTTCTTAATTCCGTTTTCCATACTCCCTATCTTTTTATTTTTTGTTGTTTTAGTTTTTATTAGTAACCACCTTATCTTATCTTTTCAAGGACTTCCACTGTATATATTCCCTGGACCTGATTCCAATCCCGCCTGTGTATCTCCTCCAGCCGTGTCATCATGACTTCTATATCTGAACGGGTAGGCAGGGATTCTATGTCTGCACGCGTAGGCAAGGCTAGTAACAGGGCTCTTAAGTCTATATCCTGGGGATCCCTTATAGCTGCCCCCTGTGTCATCTCTTTGGGTATTGCTTCACCCTCCCTTTGTTCATCTTGCCTAAGGCCTTGTATACCTTGTATGCCTTGCATATTTACTCGCTCTCGTACCTGAGTAGCCGGTAATGATAGTTCTGCTTCCTCCTCCTCCACTATATAGGGGCTGTGTACCTCCACTCCTCTGGGTGTTTCTGCCGCCCTCCCACGTCGGCTAGTTGTTCCCGCACCTCCATTGTTTGCTGCCTGGGTAGGACGGCACAGGGAGGACCTGCTTCCCCTCGTACCTGTGGGGTAGACGGTATTGATGGCACAGCCTCCTCCACTAGCTGAGGGCTGCAGGCTTCCACTCCGTGTTAAACCGCTGTGTGTTTCTGCTGTCTTCCCCCGTCAGCTGTTTGGTCACGTGACTCTGCCATTTGCAGCCTGGATAGCGCGGCTCGCGTACAGGGGAAAAAGACGTCAATCTCCAGCTGCCCTCCCGATTTTTTTCAGCCCTCTCTCCTGCTTCTTCATCCCAGGTAGGCGGCTACTTGCTGGACTGCATTCAAGGGGCTATATGGATCGCATCTCTTGCTCCAGTTCCAGCTCGATAATCAGCGCGGGGGGGTCAGAGGGATATGAGCGTGTTACTCCTCACTCTGCCATACCAGAGCCACTCCCCCACATTATTTGTTAAATTGTCTCTGCTCAAGTCAGACCATCTGCTTACTCACAGAGACAATAAGAGAGACTAACTGCTAGATTATTTGTTTTAGCCAGAATAATACAACATTCTCAGATGCCAAAACACGGTCTTTAACCACTTGCCTACTGTGCACCTACACCCCCTTCCTGCCCAGACAAAATATAAGCTTCCGGCACTGCGTCGCTTTAACTGACAATTGCGCGGTCGTGCGACGTGGCTCCTTTTTTTCCCACAAATAGAGCTTTCTTTTGGTGGTATTTGATCACCTCTGCGGTTTTTAATTTTTGCGCTATAAACAAAAATAGAGCGTCAATTTTTAAAAAAATGCAATATTTTTTCCTTTTTGCTAAAATAAATAACCCAAAAAATATATTAAAAAAATATTTTTTCCCTCAGTTTAGGCCGATAGGTATTCTTCTACATATTTTTGGTAAAAAAAAAATGCAATAAGCGTTTATCGATTGGTTTGCGCAAAATTTATAGCGTTTACAAAATAGGGGATAGTTTATGGCATTTTTTTTTTTTTTTTTACTATTAATGGCGGCGATCTGCGATTTTTTTATTGGGACTGCGACGTTATGGCGGACATTTCGGACACTTTTCTGACATTTTTGGGACCATTTACATGTATACAGTGAAAAATGCTATAAATATGCATTGATTACTGTATAAATGTGACTGGCAGTGAAGGGGTTAACCACTAGGGGGCAGGGAAGGGGTTAAATGTGTGTCCTATGAGTGTTCTAACTGTAGGGGGAGGGGGGGTGACTGGGGGAGGTGACCGATTGTGTCCCTATGTACAAGGGACACAACCGCTCTCCTCTCTCCCTGACAGGGACGTGCAGCTCAGTTACTGAGCAATCGTGTGTGCCCGGCAGTGATCGTTGCCGCCGGGCACTCGCACGGGATCCCCGCAGAGCAGCGGGTGCGCGCGCGCGCCGCCGGCGACGCGCGCGCGCCCGTCCGCGGCTTTAAAGGGACATCACGTCATATGACGTGATGTCAGAACAATGGAGTCGTCTGCCCGCCGTCATTTGACGGTGGGCAGATGACAAGTGGTTAAGATGATAACAGAATGATCCAATCTTCAGCCACTCAGTGACGTTTTTAATTTCTATTTGATTTTTTGAAAATAGCATTTGAATATACTTCTAATTATAAATCAAGTTTGAAGGGTATCATTTGATATCTGGCAAATATGTTTTGTATTGTTTTAACTTAGTCTTGGTTTAAATCCCAATCCAGCTTTAAATAAAAAGCATGCAGGCATATTTTAAGTGAGCAATAAGCTTAATTTGAAATGTCTTTTTAAACAGGGATTTTTATTTTAACAAATTCAAGGATTAGGCAGCAGGCTGCAGAGAAAGTGTTATGGTAGAAAATGTTATAACTCAATCAAATTTTTCTAATCAAATTTTAAATTGCTTTGGAGTCAATAGAGCAGCCATTTTCAACCTGGGTGCATTGAGGTTTCTTCAAGGGTGCCTTGGGAAAATGCCTAAAAATTGCTCAAAAATGGCATGCAAGGCAGCATGTGGATGAAGGCTGCCTTTTAGTTACACTAAGGGGGTTATTTACTAAAGGCAAATCCACTTTGCACTACAAGTGCAAACTACAAGTGCAAAGTGCACTTGAAATTGCACTTAAAATGCACTTGGAGGTGCAGTCACTGTAAATCTGAGGGGTGAATCTGAAATGAGGGGAAGCTCTGCTGATTTTATTATCCAATCATGTGCAAGCTAAAATACTGTTTTTTATTTTCCTTGCATGTCCCCCTCAGATCTAAAACGACTACACTTCCAAGTTCACTTGCAGTGCAATTTCAAGTGGAAAGTGGATTTACCTTTTGTAAATAACCCACATAGGTTTTCATTGTGCAACATTTTAACCTTCTAGCTGCCTGCGTGCTACCGACCAATGGCATTATCATTTGATAAAGAAGATGTTAGTCGCCTGCATAGCATTTTTGTTTGACCCTCCCCTGCCCCTCTCCATCAGCGGCGGGGTCACTTTTGCTGAGTGATGGAGAAACTACCAGTTTGCAAAAGTATAACCTATAACATTGATTGTCCTACTTTTATTTGTGCTACATTATGTAAAACTATTAGAATTGTTTTGTTTTTTTAAAGTGTATATTGTGAAATGGTGCAATATTCTAGGCTCAAAGTGTCCCACTCTAATCAGCTAATTAAGCCATAACACCTGCAAAGGGTTCCTGAGCCTTTAAATGGTCTCTGGTTCAGTAGGAATCACAATCATGGAAAAGACTGCTGACCTGACAGGCAGAAAACCATCATTAACACCCTCCATAAGGAGGGAAAGCCTCAAGATGTAATTGCAAATGAATTTGGATGTTCCCAAAGTGCTGTATCAAAGCACATTAATAGAAACTTATGTGGAAGGGAAAAGTGTGGAAGAAAAAGGTGCACAAGCAGCAGGGATGACCGCAGCCTGGAGAGGATTGCCAGGAAAAGGCCATTCAAAAGTGTTGGGGACTTTTTACAAGGAGTGGACTGAGGCTAGGGTCAGTGCATCAAGAGTCCCCACACACAGACGGATCCTGGACATGGGCTTCAAATGTCGTATTCCTATTGTCAAGCCACTCCTGAATAGGGATAAGCTTTGTGTTCGAGTCGAACTCACGTTCGACTCGGACATCGTAAGTTCGATCGTTTGTCGAATTACGAACAAGATTCAAGTGGCATAATTCACTGCGGCATCGCAGTGCATTGCTGGCTGATGATTGGCCAAGCATGCACTATGACCCGCATGCTTTGGCCAATCGCAGCGTGCAAAAAACGGAGAGACATAATTGGCCTAAGGGTGGCTTTGGCCAATTATGGCGCAAGGGGTTTAGTACATGCCCCACACTATATAAGGCCGCCTGGAAGTCAGCCTTGTGTAGTGTGTTGCGGTGGTTAAGACAGAGAGAGACAGTCATTTTTTTGAGTTAGATAGAGCAGGCAGGCAGGCAGGCTAGTCAGTTAGTTACAGCGTGTAGAGGATAGATATGCATCCCAGGTGTTGTGTATATATATGTATACACTGTAATGAGTTTTGCTATATCCACTCTTCCTAATATACTGACAGGCAGGTGATTGTGCTAGCTGCAGTATTTTCACTTGGTGTACTGTGTCCTCTGCACAGTGTGCACCTTAAGCTACGTGAATACAATTGATGTTGTTCTCATATTAATACCACAGGCAGTGGCTGATCAGCAAGTATTTTCACGTGGTGTACTGTGTCCTCTGCACAGTGTGCACCTAAAGCCATGTGAATACAATTGCTGTTGTCATATTAATACCACAGGCAATGACTATTCAGCAAGTATTTTCATTTGGTGTACTGTGTCCTCTCCACAGTGTGCACCTAAAGCTACATGAATACATTTGCTGGTGTTCTCATATTAATACCACAGAGTATTAGCTCGAACTAGAGTATCTGTGAGGGGTTGCACTGTTGTGGCACCAACACCAGTGCCTAAGGCCCAATTTTTCTGCCCCTGTTTAACAGGGGCGTGTAATTACAATTTTTGATGCAATACTTTGCAGCAGGGCTCATTAGTGCGTTCCAACTAGAGTTTCTGTGAGGGGTTGCTATGTTGTGGAACCAGTGCCTAAGGCCCAATTTTTCTGCCCCTGTTCAACAGGGGCATGTAATTACAATTCTTGATATAATAGTTCACAGCAGGGTGTTCCAGCGCCCACCAAGACTAACTGTGAGGGCTTACAGTGTTGTGGTAGTAGTGCCCAAATTTCTGCAGAGTATATACGGCAGGCCCCTACTTTCAAACATCCAACTTACAAACAACTCCTACTTGCAAACGGAAGGAGACAACAGGAAGTGAGGGGAAATCTACCCCTAGGAGGCAGTGGCGGCTGGTGCTCAAAATTTTTGGGGGGGCGCAAACGAAAAAAAAAATATTGCAGCCTCACTGTGCCCATCACATGCAGCCACTGTGCCATGCCACCAAATGTAGCCACTGTGCCATGCCACCAAATGCAGCCACTGTGCCATCAATTGTCACCACTGTGCCATGCCATCAAATGCAGCCACTGTGCCATCAATTGTCACCACTGTGCCATGCCATCAAATGCAGCTACTGTGCCCATCAATTGTCACCAATGTGCCATGCCATCATATGCAGTCACTGTGCCATCAATTGTCACCAATGTGCTATGCCATCATTTGCAGTCACTGTGCCATCAATTGTCACCACTTGTGTCACTAATTGTGCCATGCCATCAAACGCCACCACTGTGCCATCAATTGTCACCAATGTGCCATGCCATCAAAAGCAGCTACTGTGCCCATCAATTGTCACCACTGTGCCATGCCATCAAATGCAGTCACTGTGCAATCAATTGTCACCACTGTGCCATGCCATCAAACGCCACCACTGTGCCATCAATTGTCACCACTGTGCCATGCCATCAAACGCAGTCACTGTGCCATCAATTGTCACCTCTCTGCCATGCCATCAAATGCAGTCACTGTGCCATCAATTGTCACCTCTCTGCCATGCCATCATATTCAGTCACTGTGCCATCAATTGTCACCACTGTGCCCGGCCTGTGCTCATTGTTGCCTCTGTGCCCCATGATGCCACTGTGCCCCATGCTTCTACTGTGCCCCATGCTGCCACTGTGCCCCATGCTGCCACTGTGCCCCATGCTGCCCCTTTCCCTGTAAAAAAATCACTTACCTGACGCTTCCATGTCCTCCCTCGATGTCTTCTGCCGCCCTGGAGAAGCTTCAGCCAATCAGGTTCCTGAAAACCAGAATCCGGGAACCTGATTGGCTGAAACGGCTGTCAGTCTAATGCAAGGACCGCAGATTGTCTGCGCTCCGAGCATAGACTTCCGAGAGCCGGAGGGCGGGACTGGAAAAGCCTATCAGAGCCACTGGCTTTGATAGGCAGTTCCCCTCAGCCAACCAGCTGTCGCTATTCGGGTAACCGGCGTCCCATGTCCGGTTATACGAATAGACCAGGCAGCTGGCAACAGTAACACACGTCCAATGCATAGCATTGAACGTGTGTTACTTGCGAGAGGGGGTGGCGCTGCAGCGCCCTCTATAGACGGCCGCCAGAACTTCGGCTAAAATGTCAAAATGACATTTTAGCCGAATAAAAGTTCTTAAAGGGCCCGTTTTTTTTTTTTTTTTTTCTTCTTTTTTTTTTTTGTGACTGCGGGAGGGGGGGCGGCGCCCGTGCGCCCATATGGGCGGGCCGCCACTGCTAGGAGGGGAAATTCTCTTCTGTAAGAGGTGTCTCCTGTCCACTGATGCTTTATCACCAATCCTTGTTTCACAAAAAAAAAAAAAAAAAAAATCAAAAAAACATTTGTCATTGGGACAGAAATAAGGTGAAATCTTCTGAACAGATGCGCACAGACAGCAAAACAAATGTTACAGGGGTAATAACCCCTCTCTATGTTTTCCAAACAGCTTAAAAATAGATTTTTTTGGCTGGAGCTACACTTTAAAAAAGTACCAGTTCAAAATTACAAACAGATTCTACTTAACAACAAACCTACAATCCATCACCGCCTGTATACTGCTGTTCAAAGTATATAGGGCCAAAGGGGCTGGTAATGACCTGGGGGGAGGGGGGGAAACCCATGCTATTTTTCTCAATGATTTTTATTCATATTGCAGTTTTAAATGTTTTTTTTTTTATATTAATGTCATTTTGTGCAGGGACAGTTCTAAACACGTGACACTTCACAGGCATACTATAGACACCCAGCAGGTACGATATTTAAAGGATTTTTTTTTTTTTTTTACTTTAAGCATCATTAAAATCACTGCTCCCGAAAAAAACGTCAGTTTTTAAAACCTTTTCTTCCATTGATACATGTTCCCTGGGGCAAGACCCGGGTCCTCGAACCGTTTTATGACAATACCTTGCATATTAGCCTTTTAAAATAGCACTTTTGATTTTGAACATTCAAGTTCCATAGACTTCAATGGAGTTCTAAAGTTAGCATGAACGATTGGTCCGTTTAAAGGTTCTGGTGCGAACCGAACAGGGAGGTGATTGGCTCATCCCTACTCCTGACCAACAAACGTCAGAAGCATCTTACCTGGGCTAAAGAAAAACAGAGCAAATTGTGCATCTCATTTGGAAACCCCAGAGTATGGAGGAAGAATGGAGAAGCACACACTGCAAGATGCTTGAAGTCTAGGGCCCCCATCAGGGGGGTACAGGCAGTACACATGTAAGGAGCCCGGGGAGGTCACCAGGGCCCCAGGTGGCAACCCCCTCCTTTTTTTTATTTATTTTTTATAAAAAAATATATATATTTTTAATATATTTTAATTTTATTTTTTATTAAAGGGTAATTTTTTTTAGAGGTCCGGAGGTCCCCAGGGCCCCAGATAGCAACCCCCCTCTTTTTTTATTTATTTTTTATAAAAAAATATATATTTTTTTAATATATTTTTATAAATTTTTTTATTAAAGGGCCAATTTTTTTTCTTTTATTTTTTTTTAGAGGTCCGGAGGTCCCCAGATGGCAACCCCCTCCTTTTTTTATTTTTATTTTTTTATTAAAGGGCCATTTTTTTTAGGGTTCTGGAGGTCCCCAGGGGCCCGGAGATCCCCAGGGCCCCATATGACAACCCCCTTTAAAAAAAAATATATATAATATATTTATTTATATATGAATATATATGAAATAAAAAATATATATATTTTTATATATATATATATATATATATATATATATATATATATATATATTATGTGTGTGTATGTGTATAAATATATATGTGTGTGTGTGTGTGTGTATATATATATATATATATATATATATATATATATATAATATTATTATTATTATTAAAGGGCCCAGAGGTCACCAGGGCCCCCGGATGACAACCCTCCTTTTTTATATAAAAATGTTTTACATTTTTTTTATATTATTTGGGTAATATAGAGATCCAGAGGTCCCCAGGGCCCTGGAAGGCAACCCACTTGTTTTTTTTATATATAAATGTTTCTTTCTTTTATATATATATATATATATATATATATATATATTTTTTTTTTTATTTCTTTTTTATTAAAGGGCCCAGAGGTTTCTTTTTATTAAAGGGCACAGAGGTCCCGAATGGAAAGCCCCCTTTTTTTGTAATTTCTTTTTATAAAAAAAAAAATGATTAAAGGGCCCAGAGGTCCCCAGGGCCCCAGATGGCAACCACCCTTTTAAAACATATATATATATATTTCTCTCTTTTTTTTTTCTTTTTATTAAAGGGCCCAGAGGTCCCCAGGGCCTCGGATGGCTACCCCCCTTTTTTATATATATTATTGTAAATTTGTGTTGTTTTGGGGTTGCATGTCATCTGCTGGTTGGTCCACTGTGCTTCATTATGTCCAGGGTCAACGCAGCTGTCTACCAGGAGATTTTGGAGCACTTCATGCTTCTTTCCGCAGACGAGCTCTATGGGGATGCTGACTTCATTTTCCAGCAGGACATGGCACCTGCCCACACAGCCAAAAGCACCAAAACTTGGTTCAATGACCATGGAATTACTGTGCTTGATTGGCAAGCAAACTCACCTGACCTGAACCCCATAGATAATCTATGGAGCATTGCCAAGAGAAAGATGAGCAACATGAGACCGAACGATGCAGAAGAGCTGAAGGCCGCTATTGAAGCATCCTGGTCTTCCATAACACCTCAGCAGTGCCACAGGCTAATAGCTTCAATGCCACGCTGCATTGAGGCAGTAATTGCTGCAAAGGGGGCCCAAATCAAGTACTGAGCCAGAGCCGGCCTGTCCATGGGACCCAATGGGACCATGGTACCAGGCGGCACCTAGGAGGGGGCGGCAATCCGGCGGCAGAAAGTTACAATACTAGCGCCACGGAGAGGCGGAGAGCAGATCGATGCCGACCGCGGTGACCGGTGCCTAGCAACCAGAGTGATCAGGACATCAGGAGGTGGAGCTGAGAAGGCCGCCCCAGCATTCACAGCGCGCCTCCGTGCCAAATTGCTCCGCAGTGTGCGTCCGCCCATCTCGAGTCCGCAGCGTGAGGGAAGTGTGGGGTTGAGGTCTGAGGACAAGGAGGAGAGAGAGCAGCTGCCTGTGCGGTGCTGACTGTGCTGAGTGTGGCCGACCACTGACCAGACTGAGTCTGACTGACAGTGTGAGCCAGCCTCTCAGACTCTGAAAGAAAAGGTAAGTTACAGTTCAGTAGCTGTGGTAATGTGGCATGTGTGCTGAGGCCTGGGCAGCTCTTACTTCCTCATGGTAATGTGCATCATGCATCATGTGCACAGTGCTGTGCACTGTCTGTCTGTCTGCAAACTATTATTCATTAGTTTGTCCAGTGGCCTGCGGCTGGTGCTCAAATTTTTTTTTTGGGGGGGGGGGGCGCAAACGAAAAAAAAAAAACGATTAAAGCCTCACTGTGCCCATCATATGCAGGCAGCCACTGGGCCCATCAATTATCACCACTGTGCCATGCCATGTAACGCAGCCACTGTGCCATCAAACACAGCCACTGTGCCATGCCATCAAAAGCAGCCACTGTGCCATCAATTGTCGCCACTGTACCAATTGTTGCCACTGTACCCTTTAATTGTCACCACTGTGCCAATTGATGCCACTGTGCCCTTTAATTGTTGCCACTGTGCTCATTGATGCCACTGCGCCCATTGTCGCCACTGCGCCCATTGTCGCCACTGTGCCCATTGTCGCCGCTGTGCCCTGTAAAATGCCCCTCCCCCCACGCTTTTCTGATAAATTAGATTTTATATCATGATATAAAACAATAAATGTGGGGGGCCTTTTGGTGGGAGTTATTGTTATATATTTTTGTTTGGGGGGGGCAGCATTTCATTCTTGGTCCCAGGCAGCACCATGTCTTGGGCCGGCACTGTACTGAGCACATATGCATGCTTCTATTTTCAGAGGTCCGATATTGTTCTATGTACAATCCTTGTTTTATTGATTTCATGTAATATTCCAATTTTCTGAGATTGTGGATTTGGGGTTTTCATGAGCTGTAAGCCATAATCATCACAATTATGACAAATCACAGCTTGAACTATCTCATATATCAGTTTCACCTTTTGCACTACCAACCACCATCCGACTGGAGTCGGACCACTTGGCCTTCAGGAGAAAGATTAAAACTCATCTCTTCTGAGGTCAAGTGGTTTCCTTACCGAAGGAATGGAAACAGCGCCCAGAGGCGATTCAGTTCCCATGTGTTGCGCTTTATACGTTTTGCACTCACTCACTCACCTTTTAAAGCGAAGCTCCACCCTGAAAAAAAAAATCCAAAATGCTGCCAAAAAAAAAATATATGTTTATACATACCAGAAGTGCCCGTTGCTAGGCAGATCTACCGAATCTGCCACTTCCTGATCCGCGGTCCGTCTTCTTTCTTCTCCTCCTTGTGCTGCCTCCTGGGGAATGGGGGAGCTGTGTCTTCTGGGACCTTGTGTGTGTCCCAGGAGACATCGCCCATTCACGTAGCGCTGCACGGCTCGCACATGCGCAGTAGGGAATCAGGCGGTGAAGACGTAATGCTTAATTTCCTGATTACCTTACCAAGGATGGCGGCGGGGCAGCCGAGACCTGAGCGATTGCTCGGCTTCAGCTGCCGTCATCGCGGGCACCCTGGACAGGTAAGTGTCCTTATTAAAAGTCAGCAGCTACAGTGTTAGTAGCTGCTGGCTTTTAATCATTTTAATTTTTTTAACCAGACCTCCGCTTTAAGCTGCATTAGTGAAATAAATGAACTTTTGCACAATATTCCAATTTTTCGAATATCACCTGTACATCGCTGCAATTTTTTTTCACCAAATTTGGCTTTTATCCAACTGATGTGAATGCCTCATTAATCTCTGTAAAAATCTGTAAAATACGTTGACACTGGAGGAAATAAATAGACCTGTTTATTTTAATAATCAAATGGCATGAGTGTGAACAACAAAGATGAAAACTTTCAAAACTTCCTCATGCAAATGTGTCTAGGACAGCATTAAAATGGTTCTAAAGGCACAAAGCCTTCTGCATGTAGTACTTACCCCTCCCCCCTCATACTTGCCTGATCCCGATCTTGATCCAACCCTGTGCACAAGAGCAAAAGCTTTGTCTGCTATCTTCCTCCTCATTGGCTCAGAGACAGCAGCAGAAGTGCTCATGATGCAGTCAATCACAGTCAGTGATGAAATAGTGGGAAACTACTGTCTGTGACAATAGACACAGACATCAAGTCTCAAGAGCAAGCCCATACAAGTCCCTTCATAACAAACGGCTTGCTATCGGGGCACTGGGTTGAGCCAGGAGCGCCAGTGGGGGACCCCAGAAGAGGAGGATCGGGGCTGCTCTGTGCAAAACTTGACATGTTTGTTGATATGAAATAAGTGAACTTATGCACTACTCATTGTATAAAATAAATGATAATGTGAATAATATATGTAGCGCCCCCTTACTTTCAGAAGGGACGCTATCTGTAAATTTAGTGGGGTGAGAGCCTTATTTGCTCTCACACAGGTTGATTTATGTTAAATTAGGCTACTGTCAGCCCTGAATTGTCCTGTGGGTCGTTCTGTGCTCCAGGGATGCAGTTCCATCTCTGGGCAGCAGGTGGCGGCAAAGGGATTTAGGCAGAGCCACTTTTCTCCAGCAGCCAATTGGAGGAGTGTTTTCCTCGCGGGGCATGCTGGGGGAGGGTATATCTGTGGCACGGCTCCCACCACTATGTGATTTACTGGGTCCCTATACTTCAAGAGGACTTGACTGAAAGGATACGCTCTATTGCTCTCAAGTATCGGACTTGTGGCAGAGGCCTTTACTACTTTACTAGAGCCAAGTCGGTGGCAGAGACTTGTTCCTTCTCAGTTTTCTCAGTGACACTCTGGCTGCCAGGCCTGTGGGAGAGGCCTGTCCAGGTGCACTGCACCCACTCCGGCAGGAGTGGCGACGGGAGGAAAGAATATACTCTAGAAGCAGGACTGCTTCTGTTTGTTATCCATAGCCTGACTCTGCAAAGTTATTCTCTTCACCAACCTATCCTGTCTACCTCAAGTTTACTGTTGGTCGATGTTGGACCCAAAATAAAGCACTTAGAAAACGTCAACCATTCCGTTACTGCTCTCACAGTTGCTGCCATCAATTTCCCTAGACACATCAAAGGTAACTTAACTTATGCCGATCCCACATCTAACCAGCGGCTCCTGAGCGGGTAGTGATACATATAAACAAAAAATTAATTGGCGCAATATAAAAAATGTGGATAATAAATAATAAAGTAGCTGCTGTCACTTTAAACTGATTTCACTTTCACCTGCAAAAAATATATTCCAAAAAACAGTGCTGTGCGACTAAGTGACTCAAAGCATTTACAAGTGATTTAAACCATACATAACATTATGCACACATAATAATAATAAATCCACTGGCTTTGAAAAAATGTAAAAAAATAATAATAATAAAAAATAAATAAAATGAATTATTATTTTTAGAATAATATTTTTTTTATTATTAATTTGTATTATTATATTTTATTTAAATTTAATTAAAAATGATGTATTTTCATTCGTATTTGTTAGTATTTTGAGGTAGTATATGATATTGCAAAATGATGGCTGTGCTGTGGTAAATCAGTGTGTAAGCTCTGGTTTCGCATGAAATTTATGGTTGTATATATTAGGTTAGTTGCACCCTGCCATGTCCCTGTGAATTTTCAGTGACCTCTTCCTGTAAGTTTCATATATGTTTGAATAGCGTGGGTATCGGCTAATGAGCCGCACGCATATCTAGGGAGTAAAGGGGAATATTTAAGTTTGTGTAGTGATGCTGTAGCTCCACCCCTTACTGTAGGATACAACGCCCTGATGACATGAATCTAGGGGGCAGAATCATTCAGCCTCAATTCTCTCACAGGCCAGGTCATGGTTTGTACATGGACCCACTTCAAGATGGTTGGAGCTGGAGATGGCACAAGCCCCAGTTGCTAACTTATCTGACCTGTTACTAGCTAGTCATCTATGCACGTTGGCCCCTACTCGCATCTCACCCACAATGGTGGCTACCATACATACATGGAAGATATTTACTTCCCACAAGTTTGTAGATCAAGTGCTCAAACCTCTTCCCATCCCCATCTCATGTTTACCTTTGATCATCCCGGGCATATCCGTTACGCGGTGGATGGCCAAGGGCTTAAGGGTAGTCGGAGACCTGATGTCCGGTCCTACTCCTAAATCGTTTCGGGATCTCCAAACGGAATACGGCTTGGACAATGGAGATTTCTTCAGACATTTCCAAATAACTCATTTTCTCAAGAAGTCACCTCCACTGTCCGTATTTTTACCTTGGCGAGCGGTACTTTATCTCACCAACCCTACAACTAATATCAGGGGGATCTCGCTATTTTACAATCTCTTAAATAACAAAACCATCTTTATTAAAACTTCGAACCTAGAAGCCTGGGAGCGTGATTTGGGAACAAAATGTACTAGTGATCAATGGCAAACTGCTTTACGCTGTACATTCTCTGCGACTAAAAGTGTCAACCTATGGGAACTGTCCCATAAGATATTGGTGCGGTGGTACTTAACACCATATCGCCTGTCTAAGTTTGACCCAGGAGTGTCCCCCTTATGCTGGAGACATTGCGGGGAGGTGGGGACATTGCATCATGTATTGTGGGCCTGTCCTTCCCTTCGGGGGTTGTGGGCGAGTGTCTTTGGTCTAATCTCCCGATTAGCAGGTACCCAGATTCCCCCTTCAGCCGAAGCGGCATTATTATCTCTGGGCCTAGAATTAGTGCCTATCCCGGTAAGAACCATAATTACCCATATCCTCCTGAGCACTAGACTATGCATTGTGCGGCATTGGAGGGATGCAGCTCCACCCTTGCTGAGAGAAGTTATTGAAACTACTAATACACATGCCTCCTACGAATTAATGTTTGCTGCCTCTCAGGGGAAATATGATAATATGAAGCACCGCTGGTTCATGTGGACTAAGTGGTACAGCTCGAGTTACAATAGCTGATGTTCGATTTATACGCTGAACAACACTTTGACATTTTATTTTATTTGACGTTTTATTTTATTTGACATTTTGCTTTATTCTGTTTACACATGTTATTTCATTACTGTTTACTTTCTTACCAATACTTCGTTCTAAATTATTTCTAGGGTTCCTCTACTGTACCCATTTGATATAGCTATGAGGTTTATGTTAGACATAGGGCGGGTGTCGTCGTCCTCCACCCCTCGGCGCAGTTTTGCTCCCAGGGGGGTGCCGGGGGAGGGAGGGGGCGTCGTCTCGGCCGCTTGCTCTGCTACTGGATTTAATGCGGAGGAAGTAATGTTCTCAATGGTTTTGTACCTTGTAGCATCAGTCAACTCGACTGTTTGTTTATTTGTTTGAAGGAACTATCATGATCTATAGTTTATTCTTACTGTATGTCCTGTTCCTCTCTTTGTAAGTTCTTGAAATTTAATAAAAATTATTGAAATTGAATCTAGGGGGCAGAGCTTGCATATGGATGTCCTACCGTGGCCAGTTCAAGATTAACTCCATACAGGTTAAGCTTTTATATCAGGGATTTAGCAGGAATTTTGTCAAATTAGCTGTGTTTTTATCTGCTAATAATGGTTTTAGTGTATCTTATGCGAGTATATTGTTTTAACAAAACATCTGCCCAAATACCACGGGGTCTAAAAAATCTGCAGCATCTTCTTTTTATTTTAGAGATCATATGCATTCAGAAAATATATGGTTTTGGGGTTCTTTCACAGACTCTGAAAGCTGTAAGGGAAAAATTATAACCTTCAGATTTGAGAGAAATGTGGATAGTTACATTTTGGCATACATTCAATTTTCCCCATTTTGTAAAAAGGCGCAATGTAATTTTTTTTTTTGTTATTAACTTCATACAGATTAAGCTTTTATATTTCGTAGGGATTTAGAAGGAATTTGGTCAAATTAGCTGTGTTTTTATCTGCTAATAATGGTTTTAGTGTATTTTTATCAAATATATTGTTTTGATAAACATTTGCGCAAATACCGCAGGGTCTAAAAATTCTGTAGCACCTTCTTTTTATTCTAGAGATCATATGCTTTCAGAAAAAAATATCATTTTGGGGGTCTTTCACAAATTCTGAAAGCTGTAAGGCCGCGCACACACGATCAGACATGTCCGATGAAACATGTCCGACGGACCATTTTCATCAGACCAGGCTGAAGTGGTCTGTTGGTCTGATGTGCGTACACACCATCGGACCAAAATCCCCTTGGACCAGAACGCGGTGATGTAGAACACAACGACGTGATGAAAAAACGAAGTTCAATGCTTCCAAGCATGCGTCGACTTGATTCTGAGCATGTGCGGGATTTTGGTCCGATGAGAGACAAGGACATTGTGGATTGTCACCTGGATAAAAGCAGTCACAGATCCCAGCAGGAAAATGTCATTAATCGGGACATTAAGTGAGTTTGATGGAGAACAAACATCCTGGAGTTCCTGGGTTGAGAGGCTGGAACAGTATTTCAGTGCAAATGACATCACAGACAACAGGCAAGTGGCAGTTTTTCTGACAGTGGTCGGGGCCAAAACTTATACCCTGTAAAACCAGCAACTAAGACTTTGGCAGAGCTGCTGACACTGCTAGAGGATCACTTCCAGCCCAAACCACTAGAAATAGCAGAAAGATTTCACTTCTATCAGAGGCAGCAGCAGACAGGTGAAGAGATTAAAGCTTATGTGCTCGCCCTTCGCAGACTAGCCTCTACCTGTTCTTTTGGGGACTACCTACCTACTGCACTGAGAGATAAGTTTGTTATAGGACTGAATTGTGAGTCGACACAAAAGAGACTGTTAACAGAGAAAGACCTTACCCTTACAAAGGCAATTGAGATAGCTTCAGTGATGGAAATGGCTGTGAAAGATACAGAGGAATTGAACCCCCAGAGCAGAAGGGAAGAGGTGAAGCAGGAAGTTTTCAGAACAGCAGTTAAAGCGGAGCTCCACCCAGCAAAACAACATTTTGCCATGTTGTTTAAAAAAATAAAAATAAAAAAACCTGAAAAAAAAAAAAAAATACTCACCCGAAATAGCTATTGCTATGCGGAAGTCTGTAATCTGCCTCTTCCACACCGCGGTTTAATGTCTTCTTGTCCTTCTCCTTGTGAATGGGGCGCGCTGCTTTCTGGGAACTGTGTGTGTTCTCAGAGAGCAGCGCGCCCATTCACAAGCCAGCGTGAGACTCACGCAGGCGCAGTAGGAAACGGGCAGTGAAGCCGTACGGCTTCACTGCCTGTTTCCCATAGTGTGAATGGCGGCGCGGGACCCGGAGCGATCGTGGGACCGGCATCGGGGGGGGCCGTCAGCGCGGGCACCTAGGACAGGTAAGTGTCCTTATTTAAAGTCAGCAGCTACAAAGCTCCGCTTTAAGCCAAATGCCGCAAACTGGAAATACAGACCCCCACCAAGCCGGGAGTCAGCTTGCTATCGTTGTGGGAATACAGACCATGACCACAAAGTCTGCCAGTTTAAGGATCAGACCTGTCATAATTGCGGTAGGACCGGCCATCTGAAACGAGTTTGCCGTAGCAAGAAGGTGCGAGATAAACAACCTCTGAACCCCAAGACAAAGACATATATGGTGGGAAGATATACATCATCATCTGAGTCAGAGGATGAGGAAGTGCTCCACAGGTTAGACATACATCATATGCATGCAGCACCCTCCGCAATGACTGTAGATGTAACCATTGAGGGAAAGAAAATCAAGATGGATGTAGACACAGGAGCAGCAGTTTCAGTTATCACCCAGAAACAATGGAGACAACTTCAGACCCGAAGAACTGTCCGCCCAACACCAATAAAACTGCAGACATACTCAAAGCAGATACTCCACCCACTGGGTTACGCAAAAGTAAAGGTATTGTACAAGGGTCCCTGTAACGCCGTCACCATTCCATTAGGAGATAATGAGGGATGGGTGGTGTCCCTGAAGCAGCGGTTCCCAAAGGTTTTTGATGATTAGTTGGGAAAAATAAAGCATGACTGTGTGAGACTCAAGATGAAACCCAACGCTCAGCCTAAGTTCTTCAAAGCTCGGACAGTACCTTTCGCACTCCGAGCAGGTGTGGAAGCAGAACTAAGTCGGCTGGAGGAACAAGGTGCCATCTCAAAGGTAGAGCACAGCGAGTGGGCACCACCTGTTGTACCGGTAAAGAAAGCGAATGGGGACTTGCGCATTTGTGGCGACTTCCGCATGGCACTGAACTCTCAACTGGAAATAGACCAGTATCCCCTACCCAGAGTAGATGACATTTTTGCCTCTCTTGCAGGGGGTCAAAAGTTCACCAAGCTTGATCTCAAACAAGCATATTTACAGTTTGAGGTCCATCCTTCTTCCCGCAAGTTTCTGACCATCAACACCCACAAGGGACTGTATGAATACAATCGGATGGTGTTTGGGTGCCTAAATTGGAGTTTTGTGGCCACCTGGTGGATGCAGAAGGGATACACACCACAGAAGACAAGGTTGATGCTTTAGTCAAAGCTCCAGCCCCAACAAAAGGTATGGGCCCGATCTTATGGGGCTTCCAACACCCGTTGGCTTCCTGCTGTCATTGCAGAGACTTTGGGACCCAAGATGTTCAAGGTCCGCCTGGAAGATGGTTCCATTTGCAGACGTCATGCGGACCAACTGCGTCCTCGTTCTCAACTGCCCGAATCCCTGATGCCGCCTGAACCACCAGTGTCTCAAGGATCTGCTCCCAGCGGATCAGGATGCACAGAGACTGATGATTGTGGGGACTCTGAACTTTTGAACTCAGCTCCAACAGAGCCCTCCAACTCTGATATGGAGGTCTGTTTACCCTCTGAGCTGGGGGATCCCTTCTTGGCCCCGCCGGTACCCATTCCGGCCAGCCCTCTTTCCTCCGGCCCCGAATCGCTGGATGCCTGGCCTCAGCGACACTGTCGCCCTTCTGACCGGTTTCAGTTGCAAGAGCAGTTACGAGACTTTCGACGGGGCCGACGGAAGTGATTCAATGATATATTAACCCCGCAACTGTCCCTGGAAGCTTGAAGTCCTGTAATTCTCCTGTTTTGGAGGACTGTTATTGGACAGTTATCAGTTAATGTTTTGTGCCTGTTATGGTTTTGTTGCGTTTTTTTTTTTTTTTTGAGGGATGGATGGAAGGTGTTATACCTGAAGGGTTCCACATGTACTGGCACTTTAAGGTTGGCTCCACCCAGCAGTGATGACAAGGGTCAAGGGACATAGCAGCCATCTTAGAGAGTGCTCATGTAGGAAGCAGATAAGATGTACTGTCCTGAGATGCATGTTGCAGTGTACAGCCTGTACTGAAATAAACATCCATTGCTCCAGACCAGAGTCTTGTGTCTCTCACAACACACAGGACATCACATATGGTTTGGGGGGGTCTTTTACAAACTTGACAGCTATAAGAGAAACAATAAGAAAGAAAAATTGCAAAAATGGTCTGGCCACCTGAGTGTACAAAATGGAGCATAGGGCCTGGCAGCGAAAGGGTTAAGACACCCAAACAATTCATATTCACAAATTGAAGCACCAACATTTTGTTCACATTTAGGAAAAGAATGTTGAACTGAGTAGCTTTTAATGAATTGTGTAAAGGGGGGGATATTCCAAAAGAATGGGAGAGAAAGGTCAGTACTGTAAGCCAGTCATGGGTGCTGCATGCACATGTGCTGAAATGAAACATTCTAACATGAGGAAAATAGCATGGGTGGAGAAATTTGCTATACTAACCATTCATAGGTTGGGAGCCTACTTCTATTTCTTAACCTCTTGCCGACCGCCCGCCATCATATTACTGCGGGACGGTGGCACTGTACCTCGAGAGCACGTAGCTGTACGTCCTCTCTTTTGCGGCCACTAGGGGGCGCGCGCGCGGCCGGCGGCTGGCGTGCGCGCCCCCCGCTCGCCCCCGAGTCCCGCGATCGCTCGTTACAGAGCAGGGAACGGGAGCTTTGTGTGTAAACACAAAGCTCTCGTTCCTGTCAGCGGGGGAAACGCTGATTTTCTGCTCATACAATGTATGAACAGAAGATCAGTGATTTCCCCTAGTGAGGCCACCCCCCCCCCCCCATACAGTTAGAACACACCCAGGAATACACTTAACCCCTTCCCTGCCCCCTAGTGTTAACCCCTTCACTGCCAATGGCATTTTTATAGTAATACAATGCATTTTTATAGCATTGATCGCTATTAAAATGCCAATGGTCCCAAAAATGTGTCAAAAGTGTCCGATGTGTCCGCCATAATATCGCAGTACCGAAAAAAAATGCCGATCGCCGCCATTACTAGTAAAAAAAATATATTAATAAAAATGCCAAAAAAATACCCCCTTTTTTGTAAATGCTATAAATTTTGCGCAAACCAATCAATAAACGCTAATTGCGATTTTTTTTTTTTTTTTACGAAAAATATGTAGAAGAATACGTATCGGCCTAAACCGAGGGAAAAAAAATGTTTTTTTTATATCTTTTTTGGGGATATTTATTAGAGCAAAATGTAAAAAATATTGAATTTTTTTCAAAATTGTCGCTCTATTTTTGTTTAATAGCGCAAAAAAATAAAACCGCAGAGATGATCAAATACCACCAAAAGAAAGCTCTATTTGTGGGGAAAAAAGGATGCCAATTTTGTTTGGGAGCCACGTTGCACGCCCGCGCAATTGTCAGTTAAAGCGATGCAGTGCCGAATCACAAAAAGTGCTCTGGTCTTTGGACAGCAATATGGTCCGGGGCTAAAGTGGTTAAACTGCATTAGACCAAATTAAACACACCAGCTTTCCTTTGCTATCTGGCAGAGTTGTGTAAATATGGACTGTCTGAATAAAAATACAGATCCTTTGCAAATAAACAGCTCTTGTGTATGCATTCACATGTACATTTAATTGTTTTCCTGGAATTCAGCTTCAGTACAGTATAATATTGTTTAAGCCTAATATATTATATCCTTATACAGTGACACTGTTAGAAAACATTGGAAACAAGAGCAACAACAGTTTCTTGTGAAGCCAGCCTGTGAACTTGTAGTCTGAGGAAATGCTGATCCCCAGTGAATTTAATCTATTGCACATTAACCACTTCCTTACTGGGCACATATACCCTTTCCTGACCAGGTGAAATTTCAACTTGTGGCACTGCGTCACTTTAACTGACAATTGCACGGTCGTGCGACGTGGCTCCCAAACAAAATTGACGTCCTTTTTTTTTCCCCCCCACAAATAGAGCTTTCTTTTGGTGGTATTTGATCGCCTCTGCGTTTTTTTTATTTTTTGCGCTATAAACAAAAATAGAGCGACAATTTTGAAAAAAAAACCAATATTTTTTACTTGTTGCTGTAATAAATAGCCCAATATTTAAAAAAAATAAAAAAAAATTCTCAGTCTATTCTTCTACATATTTTTGGTAAAAAAATAAGCGTCTGGTTTGCGCAAAAGTTATTGCGCTTATAAAATAGGGGACAGAATTTTTTTTTATTATTTTTTTTTTTTACTACTAATGGCGGCGATCAGCATTTTTTCGTGACTGCGACATTATGGCGGAGACATCAGACACTTTTGACACATTTTTGCCGCCATTCACATTTATACAGCGATCAGTGCTATACATATGCACTAATTACTGGCATTGAAGGGGTTAACACTAGGGGGTGAGGAAGGGTTAATTAGTGTACCCTGAATTGTGTTCTAACACTGTGGGGGGGGGTGACTGGGGGAGGTGACCGATGCTGTGTCCCTA
Organism: Rana kukunoris; assembly: GCA_029574335.1. Classification (NCBI taxonomy): domain Eukaryota; kingdom Metazoa; phylum Chordata; class Amphibia; order Anura; family Ranidae; genus Rana; species Rana kukunoris. Next base: position 75,015,854 of record CM056054.1, on the reverse strand, counting down.
TGTACAAGGTATCGGTCTCCTCTCTCCCCTGACAAGACATGGATCTCTGTGTTTACACACAGAGATCCATGTCTTGTCCCTGTAGCCGCCGATCCCGAGTGCCTGGCCAACATCACGGCTGCCAGGCACGCGCATCGGCATGTCAGCGATGCGGCAGGTGCACGCCGCCGCCGGGCGCGCGCGCCCCCCAGTGGCCTGGCGTACGGCTGTCGGGTAGTGGTTAAGGACAGGATGTGGCTAAATTATACGGATATGGACTGTCAGGTCTGATTATTCTGGTCAGATACACTATTTGCTAATGCCTGTTTTAAGATATTTAACTGCTTCAATACTAGGCTTTTATACCACCTCCATACCGGGCCTATTCTGACACTTCTCTCCTACATGTAATAATCATCATTCTTTTGCTAGAAAATTACACAGTACCCCCAAACATTATATATGTTTTTTTTAGCAGACACCCTAGGGAATAAAATGACGGTCATTCCAAAGTTTTATCTTGCACGGTATTTACGCAATTATTTTTCAAACGCTTTTTTTGTAAAAAAAAATGTTTTATGAATTAAAAAAATAACAAAACACTAAAGTTAGCCCAATTTTTTTGTATTATGTGAAAGATTATGTTACACCGAGTAAATAGAGACCCAACATGTCACGCTTTAATTATGCGCACACTCATGGAATGGCGCCAAACTTCGGTACTTAAAAATCTCCATAGGCAACGCTTTATTTATTTTTTACAGGTTACAGTTTAGATTTACAGAGGAGATCTAGTGCTAGATTAGTTGCTGGCACTCTAACGCACGCGGCGATACCTCACATGTGTGGTTTAAACGGCGTTTACATATGTCGGCGGGACTTGCGTGTGCGTTCGCTTCTGCACGCGAGCTATCGGGGACAGGGGCGTTTTCATTTTTTTTTTATCTTTTATTATTTTTTTTTACTTATATTTTATTTATTTTTACACTTTTTTTCATTTTTTTTTTTTCCACTTTTATTCCTATTACAAGGAATGTAAACATCCCTTGTAATAGGAAATGTGTGTGACAGGTCCTCTTTATGGAGAGATGTGGGGTCAATAAGACCTCACATCTCACCTCCAGGCTGGAAACCATGAGATCGGTGAAAAAAAATTCACCGATCTCATGAATGGTGACTTACAGCCGCAATCGCGGCTTTGTTTACATACGGGGACCCGGGCATGACGTCATCAGATCGCGCCAGGGTCCTCCGACGGTCATAGAGATGACTGGTGACCATCTGGTCACCAGTCATCTCTATGCTTCCTGCCGCCGCCGACGATTCGTTCTCCGGGCCCCTGAAGGTACAGGTAAGCCCGGAGAAGCACCGGATGGCGGCGGGAGGGGGGGTGTCCCCTCCCGCGGCCTGTAAGAACGATCAAGCGGCGGAACCGCCGCTATGATCGTTCTTACTTTGTGCAGAATCGCCGGCTGAAGAAGAGGATATCTGGATGATGCCTCTGGCTGCAGGCATCATCCAGATATTCGCCTGCAATGCCCAGGCCGTCAATTGACGGCCACTTAGGATGGTAAATCCCATCCCAGGCCGTCAATTGTCTATGGCTGGGTATTGAAGTGGTTAAAACATAAACCTGACGAGTATGGAAAAGAATTACAAATAAGTGGATGAGAAATTTTAATCATATTAATGGTTTTCTGTTGATAGGATTATAATTCACTTTTAACCTAGAAAAAAATAACTTATAAACCTAGAAATTGGATTGTATGTAAGAGCAGATCCATGCTTTAGCCCTGGTTCACACTGGTGCAATTTGACATGCAATTTGATAAATCGCATGTCAAATCAGCAGCATTTGCCAGCAATGGCACCATCCTAATCGGTGCAGCGCCGCATCTGCGGCACTGCACCAAATTCAAAAAGTAGTTTCTGTACTACTTTTTGCGATTTCGGCCCGCATTTACATTGACATCTCTGTAATAGGGATGAGCTTCGTGTTCGAGCCGAACGTATGTTCGACTCGAACATCGTATGTTCGATCGTTCGTTGAAATACGAACAAAACGCGCCAAATTAGAGTGACGTGCCACGTCCCATAATTCACTGCGGCATTGCACGCTGATGATTGGCCAAGCATGCACTATGATCCGCATGCTTGGCCAATCACAGCGCCGTCAGTACAGAGAGCCGTAATTGGCCAAAGCCAGGGTGGCTTTGACCAATTATGGCTCAGGGCTTTAGTACACGCCCCACACTATAAAAGGCCGCCTACAGGGCGGCCTTGTGTAGTGTGTTGCGGCGCTGGTTAGATATCAGTCACAGAGAGAGAGAGAGAGAGAGTCTTTTTTTCTAGCTAGATAGAGCAGGCAGGCTAGTCAGGTAAATTTACAGTGTGTAGAGGATATATATGCATCCCAGGTGCTGTACATATATTTATACACTGTATAGTTTAGCTAGATCAGTTCTTCCTAATTTACTGGCAGGTAGTTGATTGTGCTAGCTGCAGTATTCTCACTTGGTGTATTGAATGTGTCCTCTGCAGTGTGCACCATAAAGATACACAGGCATACTATAGACACCCAGTATGTACAATATTTAAAGGATTTTTTTTTTTAAATTAAGCATCATGCTTAAATAAAATAAAAAATAAAAATGAAAAATTCCTTTAAATATTGTACCTGCTGGGTGTCTATAGTTCGCCTGCGAAAACGTCTTTGAGAACCCCGATCTTGCCCCAGGGAACATGATTCAATTTAATTTTTTTTTTTTTTTTTAAATGGTAGTTTTTTCTGGAGCAGTGATTTTAATGATGCTCCCTGTGGCAAGATCCGGGTTCTCAAAGACGTTTTCTGACAATAACTTGCATATGGGGCTTTAAAATGAGCACCTTGAATTTGAACGTTTGAGTCCCATTGACGTCAATAGGGTTCTAAATGTTCACGCAAACGTTCAGGCTGTCGAAGGTTCTGGTGCGAACCGAGCGGGGTGTTGGGCTTATCCCTACTCTGTAATAGTGGCCGAAATCGGGACTGACAAGTGGGAGTGAAATTGTGCAAGTTCAGCTGAACTCGCACGTCTTCACTGCTGCAGTTTAGTGTGAACAGTATATATACACAGATTTGTTACTACCATTAGCCATCTAGGCCCTAAAGGGGTTAGGTTCCACTCTTTTACTCACACTGCATCTCCTGGTACAAAGGGGTGGATTGAGTTGGACAGACTTATGGGGATTTTTTCCTGAATCCATTCCCTTGTCCTGAATATTTTCCCCTAGTTTCTATAACAGTTCACCCCCCCCCCCCATCTGTGTAAATCTCCCTTGATACCTTTTTATGATGGGTGGGGGCCTACCATACAGTACTTCAAAAGGGGATCAATGTGTCCTCTTGATTGGAGTACTCTGAATTCTCAGCAAAGCAATGGGCAGCATCAAGGTCCCATTTAATTTGGGTTTTTCTGTCAGAGTTTGGCCAGTGGTAGTCTAAGAATACGGTCCATTCATTCCACTGTTTCAGAACTTTGGGAACTTTATGTGGTTTGCAGTTTCCAAGTAATCTTCAGTGCTGTTGTCAATTCCTGGAGACACTTGTGAACAAAGGCAGGGCTGTTGTCTGAGCCTATGGTGGAGGGGATTCCATATCTGGATGATAATTTTCTGGATTAGGCACTTGACCACTGCATGTCAGTTAAGTCAACCAATCATTTTTAAATCATTGAGGTTCCTACAGCTTGTACTTCAGAACTGTAAGGCTGGATCTCCGGGTATCAAATCCTGTGGCAGAGGATTCCAGAATCCCTCATCTGAACTTGCAACCAGTCTGTGGCAGAGACTGAGATTATTCTTGTCTGTGCATCGTCTTGGCTGCTAGGCCAGATGAGAGGGCCTATCCGGGTGAGCATTACCCACTTAAGAGAAAGTGGTGAGTGTGAATTTGAAGTTTAGCAATTCCCCAATGATCTGCTTTGTGCGCTTGAACCTTTCCCTGATCCTTCACCCCTCTACTTCTACAAGTTGTTTGAAAATAAAAGCAAAAGAAAAGGAACTATAACTTGTGAACATTGAACTTTCTGCTGACTCTCACCCTTAGATGATGAGGAACAAGGTAACGTGCAAAGCCCAAAACTAACCAGCAGCTCCTACGGGGGTAGTGCTACACAATGTTTTAGCTATGAACGAACAAATAAGTTAGTGTGTTCACTATGTTCATTTATAAAAGGAAGGGGCCAGTAAATGACATATTGGCTAGCCCCTTAACCTGTTCTCCATGCTGAAACATCCTCACAGGGGGCACAACAAAGAGGGAAGCCTGGGCAGTAGGGAAAATCAGCAATACACATAGTAATTAGTGTTGAGCAGAATATGCCATATTCGATTTCGCGATATATCTCGAATATATAGTCGAATATTCGAGATATATTCGTTAAATGCAAATATTCGCGATATTTTTTGGAAATGAAATGATTGCGAAATTTCGCTATTGCGAATGCGAATGCGAATGAAATTTCGAGATATGCGGAAGGAGCACTCTGATTGGCTCAGAATATTCGTGATATTTTATAATACAAAATAATTGCGAAATTTCGAGAAATGCGGAATGGAGCACTCTGATTGGCTCAGAATATTCGTGATATATTACAATACAAAATAATTGCGAATATTCGGCAAATGCGGAAGGAGCACTCTGATTGGCTCAGAATATTCGTGATATTTTATAATACAAAATAATTGCGAAATTTCGAGAAATGCGGAATGGAGCACTCTGATTGGCTCAGAATATTCGTGATATATTACAATACAAAATAATTGCGAATATTCGGCAAATGCGGAAGGAGCACTCTGATTGGCTCAGAATATTTGTGATATTTTATAATACAAAATAATTGCGAAATTTCGAGAAATGCGGAATGGAGCACTCTGATTGGCTCAGAATATTCGTGAAATATTACAATACAAAATAATTGCGAATATTCGGCAAATGCGGAAGGAGCACTCTGATTGGCTCAGAATATTCTTGATATTTTATCGTAATTTCGCAAAAATGCGAATGAGAAATTGATTGCGGAATTTCGACAGTAACACTCTGAAATCGAATATATGTGTTATTTTAGCTAAAAACAATATTGCGAATTTCTCGAAAATAATCGCGCGATATCGTTTTTGCCGAATAATCGCATTGCGATTTTTCGGCAATATAAAATGATCGCTGCAGCTACTCGGCCCAAGGTCTCTAATCATACCAGCAATGCTTTTAGACGTCGATGGCGATCTCTAGGATGTGATCTGTTCTAAAAAAAAAATTGAAAAAATACGAATATTCGAAATAGCGAATATTCACCGCGAAATTCGGAATATATCGCGAATACTCGAATATGCCATAATCGAGCAGAATATTCGCAATACGAATATTCGTGAGCAACACTAATAGTAATTAGGGTTTGCCCAGGTATACTTGACACAAACCCAGTGCATGCCTATGAATACAGCATATTCGTCAGGTAGCTCAAAAGGAGATTCAGCAGGCGCATCCTGTTCAAGTGTATCCCCATCAAATGTTGTACCTAATATAACATGAATATAAAACTTTCCATGGGAAAAAAATATATCTAAAAGGTAGTTTTTCCTGCCTACGTTTTACTCTTTTCACTTTCAGATTTTTTAATATAGACCATAACTTTCTAACGATGTCCATATGCTAAAATTTGCATAAGACAATAAGGTTACTCTATTGAAATCTAGAATTAATATTGGCTTCTTGGAGTCTAAGGCTGCGTACACACGATCGGTTAACCAGAGGACAACGGTCTGATGGGCCGTTTTCATCGGTCAAAACCGATCGTGTGAACGCACGACCATCGGTTAAAAACCCACGCTTAGAATCAAGTCGACGGATGATTGGAAGCATTGAACTTAATTTTTTTCAGCACGTCGTGAGAGTTAGGATCTGGAATAGAGGAGAAAACTTGAGCATTCGACTTAGTAAACTCTTTCTGCAATTTAAGTAGACATGTTTTCAATGAACAATGTATCCATTTTATCTACTGTGGGAAGAACAATCCAATCATAAAGGCTATACCAAATAACAATTCAAAAGGGACATTTCCTCTACACCCCTGGGGATGTGTCCAAGCGGAAGGACCTGTACCCAAGTAAAGCTGGTCGGTGCACACATTTTGGTCAGACTATTTTTAACTGTTTCCTAGTATCTCTTGAATTTCCCAGATGACTGGGAATGATCTGTGTGTGGAACTTCTGTTGAATCTGGAGGCCCCCTATAAATTCATAACTTTATGGTCATAACTTGACCAGTGAAATATCTTCCATGGTCTGACTCCACTGTTTCCATCAGGTGCTTTCCACACACAGTGTCCTAGACCAACACCTTGGCAGTGACTGAAACAGTGGCGTTGGCAACAGGCCAAACTTCTACCCATCAAGAGAACATGTCCACACATTAAAACATACTAGTACTCATGGGCGCATGCGCGAGTTTCTGGATGTAAGACGTGTCCTTCTAGAGCTCCGTACTCCTCGCCACAGTATCGGGACCTAATTACCTTTTCTGGACCACTCAGCAACCCCGCTTTATCTGTTTATCCCCTCCGGACCGGGCACAGCGTCTCTCGGGATGGTTTTGCCAAGTCATCGCGGCAAGACAAAGCCTAAACCCATCAAGGAGGCCTTGGCCCGCGCCTCATCTAAGATGGCGGCGAAGGCCCTGGCTAAACAGCTTGCCGCATCTCCAGACAGGTCCACTCTCGCAGACAGTGATGAGGAGGACAGAGCAGACAGTGATGAGGAGGACAGAGCAGACTCCCACACCAGCGACTCTCCTACTCTACTGCCCTCAGGCATATCTCAGGGGGGCTTTTTCAAATATACGGAATCGATGTTACACAAGGCGCTCAAGACAACGTCAGACCAGATCACTAACCGTCTATCATGTGAAATCAGGGAGCTTGGTCAGCGAACCGCTGATCTGGAAACCCGCGTAGATGACATGGAACTGACGCTCCAGGAACAAGCCCAAGAACAAGCATCTATCCGTGAGGAAAATGCCGCTCTCCTCTCACGTCTGGAAGACGCAGAGAACCGTGCCTGCAGATCGAATTTGCGCATCCGTGGTATTCCCGCGTCTGTAGATGATCTACAATCTTTTTCCACGGCCCTGTTTCAGGAACTGTCCCCCTCCATTCCGATCGAACGGCTGGAATTTGACCGGATCCATAGGGCTCTCACCCGCCGCCAACAAGATGGTCCCCCACGAGACATTATTATCAAATTACACTTTTTCCGTACAAAGGAACAACTACTTGCTGCGGTACATAATAAAGACGCTCTTCTGTTCCAGGGTCGCACATACCAACTTTTTTCCGACCTCGCTCCACTCACAATCGCTAAGCGTCGAGCGATGAAGCCCCAATTGCAAATTCTTATCCAGCACCACCTGAAATACACCTGGCGCTTCCCATTTGCCTTACAGTTCACCTATCAGGGACAGCAGCATTCCTGCACTTCACCCGAATCCCTTCAGCGTCTTCTGGAATCTCTCCACCTGGCTACTCTAGCGCAGCCTCCTGAGACGTCCCTGCCTCGTACCCCTGCTCGTAATGCAGCCCATCCGAAAGCCTTCACCCTGAAGGGACCTCAGCCGGGTCCACATTCTGTTCGCAAGGGGACCCCTGCTCGCCCTTCTAGGAATGGAGCTTCTGACCGTCAACTATACTCACCTCATTGAGGGTGTTTGACTACCAAATCTCCTTCTCCTCCTTCTTGTTTTTTTCTTCCCTGGTGCTGATCCAGTGTCCTGCTTCAATGTTCCCGTTGTAACTTGTCCCTCCTGTCGGTGACTCTACAATCAAGGTATCCTGTGACTGTGCACCCAGGGACTCCCCCCGTGCCTGGGGTTAAAAGCCGCATCCCCTACTGTCGATTGGGGTTGCTCAGGTCCAGTTTTTCACTTTTGTTATTTTTTTTTTGTTTGTTTGTTTGTTTGTTCCAGCCTCAAATCTATTTTTATTATTGTTTTTTTTTTTTTATGCTGTTGCTTAAGATGGTTTGAGAATGTTCTGAAGACATTTTCTATGTGTATTCATGTACCGTTAGTATATTTTATCATTGCTTGACTACCTCCCCTTCCCTCTTTTTGTTCCCTTGAGTACTAAGACTTATCTGGGCTTTGATGATCGCTTTGCTTACACATGGTTGTCATTTCGGTTTAAACGTCTACCTGGGAGGTCACCTCCTCACATGGCCTATGACACTCCGTATTGTGATTATCTTTTCTTAGATTTCTTATGCCCGCCCCCCTCCTACCTTCTCCTGTGTCCCTTCTCCTTCCCTTTTCTTTTTCTTTTCTTTCTCTTTTTTCCTTTCTCTCTTCTCTTTTCCCTATCTCACCTCTTTTTTCTTCCCTCTAGTGTCCTATTCCCTCTATCCTTCACCCATCCCTTCATTCCTCTCTTCTCTTTCTTCCCCTGTCCTTCCATCCCCAATCTTTATTTTTTTTATTTTCTCTCTTTCTCTTTTATGTAATTTCCACTTCGGACGTTTACTTATAGGTATATTTTACAGTGAATGTTCTGTTATGCTTTTTGCTAGTAGTTCTGTTAATCACAGATCCTGTTGTATCACCTATTTTATTTTGGTCCTATTTTCCCCTTTTATCCCTTGGGATGTAAATGCCATTCGTGGCCGGTTTACCAACTCAAAACTATTTTTTTTCTTTTCCTTTTTTTTCATTTATGAGCAGATTTGTCATCTCCCGTTTGTGGCAGGGAGCTGTCATTGCTCCCCCTCTCTGTGGTGCGCCCACTCCTCTGCTAGCTTTCTACAAATAGCACATTTTGTCAAATCTACGATTGGTGCCTGCTCCACTTTGGACAGTTAATCATTTTTTTAATGTATCTATAACTCAGATCCGCATGCCCCAGGTATCATCTCATGCATTTATAATCAGCTCACTGCCCCCTCTGCCGAACTCCCTCTGTACGCTGCACAGTGGTCTAAAGACCTACGTTATAGTTAGATTTGGATGACTGGGCGAACATATGGGCCTCTACTAAGTCCTCTACTCAAAACTTTGTGGCGCTAACTATAAAGTCCTTATGCGGTGGTACCTTGTCCCCGCTAGGATATCTAAATTTTTGCTGTCCTACCCTTCTGGATGTTTCCGAGGCTGTGGTGAGGAAGGCACCCACGCACATATATGGTGGTCCTGTCCAGTTGTACAACAGTTCTGGGTAACAGTATTTTGTATGGCCTCTACATAGTTACATAGTTACATATAGTTAGTCAGGTTGAAAAAAGACACAAGTCCATCCAGTTCAACCATAAAAATAAATAAAAATAAAACAAAGTAAAACACAGTACATCCTCCCATACACCCAACTCCATACCCACAGTTGATCCAGAGGAAGGCAAAAAACCCCTAAATTGCTTAATGACTCTATTTCCCCCGACCCGTCTCTTACCCTTTTGAACTTTGTTCAGAAGGAATACACTAGAGCCCAGATAAGTCTTCTCCTTCAGCTAACCACCGCAGCTAAACAAACTATAGCTAGGGCCTGGAAGACCCCTAAATTGCATATACTGGAAGTGAAAAATAGGGTGACTCAAGCTATGATTCATAGCAAAATTGAAGCAACAATTCTTGATCGGATTCCCCAACATGACAAGATTTGGAACCCATGGGCTGAGAAATTTCTCCCTCCTAACTTTGACATTACTTTACTTAAACCGTGAGAACCCTGGTTCGACGACCTCCCGGAGATCCATACGACCCAGCTGACGTTCTTTTACTCCTTCTCTCTTCTCCTTTTTCTGCGCTTTGCTTTTTTTTCCCTGTCTCTTCCCTTATCCTTTTCCCTTTGGGCTTTTCTTGCTCATCGCGTGAAATTCCCAATTCGTCTGCATTGTGGCAGTGTTACGTTTAGCTGCCATTATTCAGTTTACGGTTTATGTGTTTTGAACATGCAGAGAACATGCTCTTTGTTTGCCTTATTTCATGGCTTGGAGCATTCTCATTTGTTTCTCTACGTTTGCAGCCCCACGATAAGACGTCCATTAAATTTTTCGCTGTGCTGTTTTATCTCATTATGTACCACTAGCTTATGTATTCTATGTACCTGATTATTATATGACTATGATTGTATCTTCTTTATCCGAGCTGTACCATTATGTCTGCTTTATTGTTCTATTTAAAAAGGACTTTTGCCTGTACTCTGTACTCTTTGTTTTCAATAAAAAATTTGAACAGAAAAAACATACTTGTACTGTTAACCTTTTTATCAATTGAATATAGTCAATTTGCAACCTTGGGAAAGGGTACAAGGTCTTTGATAAGTGCTCGGCAGGGGCCTTTACAAATCTACCAGGGTGGTGTATTTACCATGTTTCACATTCTTAAAAAAATTGTTCAGCACCAATCGTGAACCCCAAGGCAACCCAATATGCAGTAATGGTTGACACCATGGCACCTTTGGATAGATGGAAGGATCTAGGCAATCCCCAGACTATAGATATATACAGCGTAGGAAGTGCACAGTACCTTCCATCCTCATGAGCCCAAAATTCATGTTTCCTTACACCTCTGATTTTCCACCTCTTCTTTTTTACTCTTTTTTTGTTTTGCTATTTACAATTTCCTTAAAGGAGTTGTAAAGGAAAAAATGTTTTGGGCTAAAATTAATGGGCCAGATTCAGGATGGCGAGCGGTTCTTTATTCCGGTGTAACGTTTCTCATTTACGTTACGCCGCCGAAACTTGTAAGTACTGTATTCACAAAGCACTTGCTCCTAAAGTTGCGACGGCGTAGCGTAAATGGGCCGGCGGAATTCAAATTGGGCGGGTAGGGGGCGTGTAGTATTTAAAATAGGCGCCATCCCGTGGCGTCAATGTATCCCAGTGCGCATGCTCCAAATTATGACGGTGTTTTCGACGTGAATGTCAATGACGTCAATCCCCCATTCACGGTTGAGTTACGCAAACAACGTAAAATTTTTCCAATTCGACGCGGTCACGACGTCCATACTTAACATAGGATGCGCCTGCTTTTTGTTGCTTTATCTTTACGCCGGGAGAACCCTTCCATAAACGTCGTAAAGTGACTGCGTCGGGCCCGCGTACGTTCGTGAATTGCCGTATGTTGCTGATTCACATTTTCTCGGCGTAAATCAGCGAGAACGCCCCCGGCGGCCATTTTAAAACTGCATTTAAGATCCAACGGTGTAATACAATTAAGCCTGTTGGATCTTTGCAGCAAACCGGCGTATCTTGTTTTCTGCATACAGAAAACAGATAAGCCGGAGCAAAGTGTGAGTTATGCCATCGTATAACTGATACGCCGGCATAACTCTACCTGAATCTGGCCCTATGTCTGCAAGGTAGACAGACAAAATAGTGTAATGATTCTGTTAACAAATTTGTAAATACCCATTAAATTCCTTCCTCTATATCACCTTTCTAGTTTCTGTTCTCTCATTCACTTCATGGTTTGCGGCGCTCGTTCATGTAAGAACTACATTTCCCAGTATGCATTGTGGCACGCCCAGTAATTAACACCTTCTTGAAGTCTCTAACACGTAGAGAGCCGCACAGATGTAGTTCCCAGGAGGGGGCGAGCACGTCACTGACAACCGCAGTAAAGCCTCCCTTCACTGTGGTGAGTTACAATCAGACAAGCAGGAAGTGAACAGAGAAGAAATAGAGCAACTTCTGAGCAAAAACGACCAATGAGGAAGTGTAATGTCTGCAGGTAAAGGATGCTTATTATGAAAAACAAAAATTCCTTTACAACCCCTTTAAGACTGTTAGGCCCCATACACACGAGCGGACAGATTTGTTCAAATCTGTCCGTCCGACAGATTTGAACAAATCTGTCTGCTGGGATTTTGGTTTGCCCCGCCAGCAGAGAGCGCGCTGACGTGTCGGTGACGTGGCGGTGACGTTGACGCCACCACGTCACCGCACCAGGAAGTAAAACACTTCCGAATCCATTCGGCGGCGGCGGTGAGGCGGCGGAGCGGGACGACATGTCTGCTGGTAAGTGTACTAACCAGCAGACGTGTCGGGTGGACAGATTCCCACCCGATAGATTTCAAAGCATGCTTTGAAATCTGTCGGGTGGACAAATCTGTCTGCTCGGCCGTACACACGATCGAATCTGTCTGCTGAAACGGTCCAGCGGACCGTTTCCAGCGGACAGATTTGATCGTGTGTACGAGGCCTTAAGTCTACCTGATCAGGTTTCTCAGGAGAGGAAGTAGCTACAAAGATTTTGGTAAGCTTAACCACTTCATTACCCGCCCATTGTCAAATGACGTCCACAGATGGGATCTCCCATCCTGGGTGGACGTCATTTGACGTCCTGGGATTCCCAGCTGTCTAGGGGGCGTGTGCGCACCTCCGGCCGTGCACACCGGCTGCATTGTTTGGACCCGGTGCTCGTGCTCGGCGGCTGCGATGTTCCCCAGGCACCCACGAATGCCCGTGATTACAGCAGGACCCTTTAATTTCACACAGTTCCATGTCCTGTCAGAGGTGAGGAGACCAATGTGTGTTCTCAATACAGAGGAACACAGATCGGTCTCCTCCACTTGTGAGTCCCATCCCCCTACAGTTAGAATCACTCCCTAGGGAACATATTTAACACTTTCAGCTCCCCTAGTGTTAACCCCTTCCCTACCAGTCACATCTACACAGTAATCATTGCAGTTTTATAGTACTAATCGCTGTATAAATGTGAATGGTCCCAAAAATTTGTCAAAAGTGTCTGATATGTCCGTCGAAATGTCACAATAAAAATCACAGATCGCAGCCATTACTAGTAAAAAAAATATATAAATTTTTTTAAATGCAATAAATCTACCCCCTATTTTGTAGACACTATGGCCCGGATTCACAAATCACTTACGCCGACGTATCTCGAGATACGCCTCGTAAGTGTAAATATGCGCCGTCGTATCTGTGCGCCATGCCCACAGAATTAAGATATGCCTAAAAACTGACTTCATCCGACCGACAAAACTTGCCTACGCCGGCGTATAGTGGGCGCATAGTTACGCTGGACGCATTTGGCACTCCCATCGATTTTTGATGCAAATATGCAAATGAGGGAGATATGCCGATTCACAAACGTTCTTGCGCCCGGCGCCTGTTTTAAGCGATTTGTGTAAGGGTTACGTCCGGCGTAAAGTTATTCCCCATATTGGAGGCGCAACTCATGCAAAGGTATGGACCAGGGAACGAACGCCGTCTAATTTTATGTAGTTTACGTTGTACGTGAATAGGGCTGGGCGGAGGTTACGTTCACGTTGTAGGCAGTGATTCGACGTATCTTAGCCAGTTGTTTTGATGTGATTGTGAGCATGCGCACTGGGATGGGTCCAAGGTACGACGCATGCGCAGTTCATTTGAAGTACTTGTCTGAAGCTCAGCCTATCATTTGCATTGGGTCACGCTTCATTTAAATGTATCACGCCCACTTCCAGCCCACTTCCACTTGCGCTGCCTTACGCCTACGACTATACGCTACGCCGGCGCAATGTTGGGAGCATTTGCTTTGTGAATTACATGCTTGCCTCTCCGTGATGCGCCGGCGTAGCGTAAAAGAGATACGCTACGGCGGCATAAATATGCGCTGATGTATGTGAATCTACCCCTATAACTTTTGCCCAAACCAATCAATATATGCTTACTGCGTTTTTTTTTTTAAAAATATGTTGAATACATATTGGCCTAAACTGAGGAATTTTTTTTTCGCTTTTTTATTATTATGATATTAATAAATTAAAAAGTAAAATTAAAAAGTAAAAAAACATTTTTATTTTTTTTCCAAGGAAAGCTCTATTTGTAAAAAAAAAAAGGACGTCAATTTGTCATGCACTGAAAACTAAGAATTCGTCTGGGCAGGAAGGGGTGAAAATGCCCTAGGCGTGCGCAGCCTCTTGCATTAGGATGTGCACCCAAAGTTATATATATATATATATATATATATATATATATATATATGCATACACACACACTATATTGTCAAAAGTATTGGGATGCCCGCCTTTACGCATATGGGCGGAGATTCAGAAAGCTTTTATGGCGGCGTGTCTCCTTGTACGCCGCCGTAATTTCAAATCTGCACCGTCGCATCTTTACGGCGATTCAGAAAGGCAGTTACGCCTGAATTTTTCCAAGATACGCCCGACGTAAGTCTCTTACGCCGTTGTATCTTGTGTGTATATTTACGCTGGATGCTAAGGGCGCTTCCGTAGTTTTTCGTGTTGAATATGCAAATGACCTAGATACGCCGATTCAGGAACGTACTTGCGCCCGGCGTATTACTATACGCCGTTTACGTAAGGCATACGGCCGGCGTAAAGTTTTCCCCTGCTATATGAGGCGCAGCCAATGTTAAGTATGGACGTCGGAACAGCCATCAAATTTTACGTTGTTTACGTCGTTTACGTAAGTCGTACGTGAATGGGGCTGGGCGTAAGTTACGTTCACGTTGTAGGCAGTGTTCGGTGTATCTTAGGCTTTCTATCCGACGTGATTCTGAGCATGCGCACTGGGTTACGTCCACGGACGGCGCATGCGCCGTTCTTTCGGCCATGCATCTACATGGGGTCACGCTTCATTATCATACAACATGCCCCCTACCTGCCTACTTTGAAATACGTGGGCTTACGCCGGCCCATTTATGCTACGCCGCCGTAACTTAGGACGCAAGTTGTTTCTGAATACGGTACTCACCTCGCTAAGTTACGGTAGTGTAGCGCATATGAGATGCGTTACGCCCGCCTAAAAATACGCCAGTCTTTCTGAATCCTGGCCAAGAACTTTAATGACATCCCAGTCTCCGCTGACATCAGACGTTCCATAGAGTTGTATGGAGCGCACGTTCAGGTCCGCCAAAAAAACTCTGTGAAAGGGGCCTCATACAGTATGACTTATTTTCAGTGTGATGTGTATTATATGTGTTACATATCACAGAGACCGGTATTGTGGTAATATTGAAGTTTATTGAGATTTTTATACATTAGAGGGTTCCACCATTATTGTTGTGTGGGAACACATAACAATACTTAGTAGCAAGCCTTTAACTGACACCTTCTTATTTTACCTCCAGTAGATTATTGTAAATAGTAGTGTGGTAATTGCCTATTATACTAAAGATCGGCATGTGGCATTAATAAACATCAACAGATTTCAGTTGTGCCCCACCAGGCCGCCACCCCATTGAGAATGTGCCTGTCTGCTGAGTTCATCTCCCCATCCCTGCACTTTTGCACTGATTGGCAGCAATGATTGGCAGTGATAGGCACCACTGATGGCCACTGATAAGTGGCACTGATTGGCAGCACGGATAGGTTGCACTGATGGGCCCTGATTGGCACTGATAGACTGCACTGATAGGTAGCACCGATTGGCAGCATTTAGTGGCACTGATGGGCAGCACTGAGGCTGCGTACACACGATCGGTCCATCCGATGAGAATGGTCCGACGGACCATTTTCATTGGTTCACCGCTGAAGTGGCCTGATGGTCTGATGTGCGTACACACCATCAGTTCAAAATCCGATCGGGTCAGAACGTGGACACGTAAACCACGTACGACTCACTATAAAGGGGAAGGCCAAAGCCTTTGGCGCCGCCCTTGAGTACGCTTTTGCTAATTCTGTGTAACCGCGTGTTAGCGAAGGTTTGGTTAGAGCCGATTCGCGCTTTTTGGTCTGCGTGCTTTTACAGGTCGTATTCTCGGGTTCAGTGTGTGTGCTTGTGGGTTCGTATTTGGCATTCAGTGCTGGCTTTCGGGTCGTTTTTGCTTTGCAGTGGCGTCCTGTCCGCTCGTATCTGTTTGCAGTGCAATTTTTTCAGGTATTGCTGGATTTGGGGGTGCTTTCTGTTTTAAGTGCGTTCTAAATGACCAGCTGACCGATTTGAAGCCATGATGGAGCAGCGTGACTTTTCTCGAGTTTGTGCTGCGTATGGCCTGTCTTCTGCAGTTCATATTCACTCAAGGACTTTGGCCAGGAACAGGGAGAGGAGTTCCTGGGCCAAGAATTGGTTGCGCCAGCGTGACCGATTCTCTCATATGCCTCTGCTTGGGGAAATCCAGGAGAATAATCCTGATGACTTCAGGAACTTTCTCCGTATGACGGACCCCGTTTTCCACTGTCTATTGGATCTACTGTCCCCCTATATCACGAGGCAGGACACTGTGATGCGCCAAGAATCTCTCCCCAGGCGCTTGGGATCATCATACTGGAGACGTGTTCTGCCATCATACAAGTGATGCAGGAGGAGTATATTAAGGTAAGTTTCCTCCTTAACATCACAATCTATGTCTTTAATGTATGTTAATGTCTTGTAATTCCCTAATTGCCATGATTGTAATATGCTGTGTGTGAATGTTCCCTTTTCTCCCCATGCATGTTGTAAGCTTTCCATGCTCTTTTTGTTGGCCTACATGCATCTTTCTCTTCACTAACCTGTCCAGCATGCTATCCTAGGGCCAAACACACTCATAGCCTAGTCCAGGGCTTGACAAATTTGCTTGGAATCTCGCCGCGTCCTGACGAGCTTGTGCGCAGAAGCGAACACATAGTGCCCGCATATGTAAATGGTATTTAAACCACAAGTGAGGTATCGCCGCGATCGTTAGAGCGAGAGCAGTAATTCTAGCTCTAGACTTCCTCTGTAACTCAAAATGTTCAACTTGTAGATTTTTTTAAACGTCGCCTATGGAGATTTTAAAGGGTAAAAGTTTGACGCTATTCCACGAGCGGACGCAATTTTGAAGCGTGACATGTTGGGTATCAATTTACTCGGCGTAACATTATCTTTCACACTAAAAAAAAAAAAAATTGTGATAACTTTACTTTTTTATTTTGTAAATTGTAGTTCTGCCCCCCCCCTAAAAATGTTTATTGCCCCATCAGAGGGGTGAGGAGTCTGATAAGTGGGCCTATATTTTTGGCATGAAATACTCACTCCAATAATAAATGTTATACTGATGTTGCACAAGGATGGTTTTTGTATTGTGATTGCAATGTTTATGTGCCAAAGTACTAATTTTTATTTTTTTTGTCCCCACAGTTTCCCTCCACGCCACAGGAATGGCAGACTGTGGCTTCCCAATTTGCCCAGCGGTGGGACTTTCCGAACTGCGGAGGGGCAATAGATGGGAAACACGTCCGCATAGTGCCGCCACCCCGTTCGGGGTCGTACTACAAAGGTTTTCATAGTATCATTAGAAAACATTGGAGAAAAAATTGCGCTAGTCATACCATGTGGTGAACAAAGTGTTAAGAAATAATTAAATAAATAAATAAATAATATTAAATATAAGAAATATATTAAACTCTAGGGAAAGAAGGTAAGGAAAACCTTCTAGTGAGACAACCAAAATAAATTGAATTTATGACTGTGTGAAAAAAATATTAATAATAATAATAATAATAAATAAATAAAATCCATTCAGTCCAAAAAGATCTGTGACTTCTTAAACTTAATGTCCCAATCAAAGTATCAACTCCATGGATGTACTGTATGTTGAAGGGGGAAAAAGCCAAGATGAAAGGGATTCCGCCACCAGTCAGGTTTGGATAGAATAGAAAAGATCCTTTCAAAAGGGCCCTTTCACACGTGCGAACCGTTCGTCCGTTTTTTTACGGATGAAAAACGGACCGCAATGATTCCCTATGGGCTAGCGGACGTTAGCGGATGAGCATCCGCTAACGACCATTTGCATCCGTCTCCGTTAAGCTCCGCTTTTTTGAACGGAAGAAAACCCTATTTGTCTTCCGTCAAAAAAACGGAACGGACGAAAAACGGATGTGAACGGACGATCCGTTTAACATCCGTTCCGCTTGACATCCGTTTTTCATCAAAATATTGAAAAATAAATAAAATAACAGAATTCAACAAACTTTAATATGCATTCAATAGGCATACATTACAATAACCCTTGACCCAGGAAGTGTTTAAGCACATGCTGGCTAGAGAGAAGAGAAAAGTTTTATTATACTGAAGAATTGGAGAGAAGACAATGGCAAAAGATGTCTCAGAAGAACAAATCATACAACTTGTGCATGAGAGGCCTGCATTGTGGGACAAGAGATGTCCAGAATACAGTGATCGAAACCTTACCATTGTTAAATGGGAAGAGATATTTGAAGCAGTGACCCCAAACTGGCTATCACTGAGCACCAAGAGACGTACACAACGTGGTAAGCAGTATGTGGGATGGGGGTGGGTTGGCATGATAAAACTTGTAGTCCATCCATATGTCAGCATCCATATGTCTGCCACAAGTTGTGGACTGGCCACTGGCCACGTCACCTGCCATGACACTTGGCACGTCACCTGCCACGACACTTGCCACGTCACCTGCCACGACACTTGCCACGTCACCTGCCACGACAATTGCCACGTCACCTGCCACGACACTTGCCACGTCACTTGCCACGTCACCTGCCACGTCAGTTGCCACGTCACCTGCCACGTCACCTGCCACGTCACCTGCCACGACACTTGCCACGTCACCTGCCACGACACTTGCCACGTCACCTGCCACGTCAGTTGCCACGTCACCTGCCACGTCACCTGCCACGACACTTGCCACGTCACCTGCCACGACACTTGCCACGTCACCTGCCACGTCAGTTGCCACGTCACCTGCCACAACACTTGCCACGTCAGTTGCCACGTCACCTGCCACGTCAGTTGCCACGTCACCTGCCACGTCACCTGCCACGACACTTGCCACGTCACCTGCCACGACACTTGCCACGTCACCTGCCACAACACTTGCCACGTCACCTGCCACGTCAGTTGCCACGTCACCTGCCACTGCACAACTGTATTACAAATGTAGGTTTCAAATAGTATACATAGATTTAGGAGTTCTATCAGTTCATTGTGTCTACTGTTCCTTTGCAGGTGACAAAATCATGACACGTTGGAGGTCACTCAGAGACCGGTTCAGGCGGGACTTGAAGGAGGAGCTTAAGAGCAAAAGCGGTGCTGGATCATCCAAAAAAAAACAGGTCCTTTTTTTGAGATGCTGCAATTCTTGGAGAATGTTATGAACTTAAGAAGGTAAATAAATAATTTGGTTATCCCCTATATTAAATTAGTTTGCCTATTAAGCTCCAAATTGCAAGAATTTTTTTCCTAAAAAAAAAAGGCATAATGAACTAGTATGCATAGCATACTAGCTCATTAAAAATTGCTTTCCCGAGATCAAAGCCCCCGCAGTGGTCTTCTTTCCCCTCCTTTATCGATGCCATCACTCTTTGTGTGACTTGTGTGTATTGCGGCTCCAGTGCTGTGATTGGTCGTACCCATGATGATGTCATGCGTGTTGGAGTCATCAGTCACCACACAGTCGCCTTCAGAAATGGCTGTGTAAATTTTTTCTGCAAATATCTTCTAAACCGTGTAGGCTTAGGAGCTATTTCTTGCACCTACAGATAAGCGTTTTAAGTAGGCTTAAAGCGGAGCTCCACCCTGATTTTTTTTTTTTTTTTTTTAAATCGAAAAAATAAATAAAAAAAAATACATGGGAAAAAAAAATCACCCTAAATAGGCTGTTGCTATGTGGAAGTCCCGAATCTGCCCTCATGTTCCGCGGTGTGGTTTTCTTCCTCCTCCTCTTCTCGGTGTAGTCTTGTGAATGGGCCGCGCTGCATTTTGGGAACTGTGTGTGTCCCAGAAAGCAGCACATGCGCAGTAGGAAACGGGCAGTGAAGCCGCACGGCTTCACTGCCTGTTTCCCTGACTGTGGATGGCGGTGCCGGGATCTACACTGTTAGTAGCTGCCGACTTAAAAAATAAAAAATGCGGGTGGAGCTCCGCTTTAACTGTAGGTAAAAGTGGTCTGTAGGGTTTACGACAACAGTAATCACACACATGGATCTATGTATTGTACTAACTAATCTGTATTGATCTTTTATCCATCTATCAACAAATGTTTTACAGTACTGCAAGCAATCTGTCTGGTACAGAAGAAGAGGAGACGGATACAGAAGATGAACAACCAGTCCCTGAGGGAGAGATGGGAGCTGCTGAGAACCAGGCAAGGCCAGATAATGAGAACCCTTCTACAGCCACCATAGAAACCCAACGAGTGCCTGTAAGTATGCTATATCAAATCACTAATCTTGAAATCTGGACAAAATAAAATATACTAATAAAATGTTACACCCCTCAGATACGTTCTTTGAGTCCTGCGAAAGGAAAACGTAAAAGCAAGAAAAAAAAGGATATGGACGGAGCCATGTTGGCCTTCATGGAGGACATGAAGGGGATGCGCAGGGCTGAGTCTGAGAACAAGGATCCATTTTTAGATCATACCAATGCACATGCAACCTTCCTTCGGAGTACATATAAGTATCTTGAAACCACACCCAATTCCAGAATAATGGATGTGCATCTGGCAATTGGAACTTATATTGGGGCATGTATTAGAGCTGCTCATGCTGGTGAAGCCATGCCAACATTTAATAGCCCTCCCCAACGCCCATACCAAACTGAGCATGCTCCACCACCTCATCCACCATACCACCCAGGCTTTATCCCCCATTACCAACGTGCCCCAGCCACCACCTCCCAAAATGTAGTACCCCCACCACAAGCACCCAGCTATGACTCCTTCACTTCCCTGTCCACTTCATCCCAATCTTATACCTATCCCTATTCAACTTCACCCAGACCTTATTTTCAGGACCTTTAATTAATTATTTAATTTGTCCCGTTTGAATCCCCAGTTTCAGTTGCCACGTTTTAAAATGTTGTTTACTTGGCCATTTCCTCACTTGTTTGTTTGATGTATATCCTCCTTTTTTTTACATAACATTTTGTTAAGTATGTTGCGGTCACTTCTATGCTTTTAAAATAAAGGAAATTGACTGCTTGAAAAACTGTTTTTTATTATTGTACTCTATATAAACAAAATGCAACTGATACAAACTAATGTGATGGTCATAGGGTCAATGATAAAGACACTGGGAGAATGAAAAGTATCAGCTTAGAAGTCACAAGACTGCTATACTAACAAGATAAGTATAATTTTTTTTAAATAATGTATTTCCAATTCCATTGCAACAACAAAGATCATGCAGGTTAGCAAAGGGGTCAAACATGGAACCAGCAAGGTGCACTTAATAAAGTGCCTCGTTAGAGTTTTTAAGCATACTCATACTGCCACGGAACCTCTCCTTCTGGGGACATAAAAAAATTAGTAAAATTGTCACGCATGGTAATGGCAGAATTGTTAGGTCGTAGTCCGGAAAAACGGACAGAAGGTAAGTCTATCTTGTCCTCTTCTTCAACAGAAATCCCTTCCTTCTCACGTATGACATTGTGGAGGAGACAGCAGGCTTGGATTGCCAGTTGGGCATTCTCCACGCTGAGTTGAATTGCGGTATGAAATATGCGCCATTTGCCGCTCAAAATGCCAAAGGTGCATTCAATAAGGCGCCTTGCACAAATCAAACGGTAGTTGAAATTTTTTTTAGGGGTCGTTAAATTGTGCCTGGCATAAGGCCTTAAAAGATGCTGGGAAAGTCCAAATGCCTCATCAGCTACAAGAACATGTGGCAAATCTGGTCCTACAGTTGATGGTAGTGGTTTATCGGATGGGAAATTAAAGTTTCCCTCCAGTAGTCTTCTCCCCATTTGTGATGCTGAAAAGACTCTTGCATCTGCATTAGATCCATAGGCCCCTATATCAACAGCTACAAACCTGTAGTTACTGTCGCAGATTGCCATCAGCACAAGTGAAAAGTATTTTTTATAGTTGTAAAATTGCGAGCCAGATCCAGGTGGCTTCTGAATTCTGATGTGTTTCCCATCCAGGGTTCCAACACAGTTAGGGAATTGTGTTTTTTTCCAAAAGCCATTTGCTATTTCATGCCACATGGTGGCATCCGGAACAGGCATTGCAGACGACCGAAGCTCCTCCCATATTGCTTCACAGGTCTCATGTACTATTCCTGATATAGTTGAGATTCCCAACAAAAAGAAATGGTTTAGTGATGTATAAGAAACTCCAGATGCAAGAAACCTAGGAAGAGTAGAAGAGTAGAAGACATTATGAAAGGAATCCAACATTACACTGGACATAATCAAGCTAAATGGCTGGCTGGCTGGCTTACCTGATGGTAATGAAAAGTCGCTCCTCTGGAGGCACAGAACGTCTCATGTCTGTGTTTGTCCTGTATAATCGTGGATGCAACTTTTCCAGCAAATAATCAAATGTTGGAATCGTCATTCTGGTAAAATTAAAAAAAATTGGAGGGTAACGTCGCAAATCTGCGTATTGCAGAGCAAAAAAAACCTCAGTTGGCCTCTTGAGGAGCATGGGATGTACCCAATACCTGCGTCTCCTCGCAGACATCTTCCTAGTCATGCTTTTTTTTCTCCACAGATAGTAGAGCATGACAAATGATGTCACATTCTCATAATAACTCCCTGAATCCATCTTAATAAGCAGTAAAGTACAGCAATGAATCAGGAACCAAACAGCCGGCTGTTAACATACAGCAAGAAGAAAGCACATTGCACGCTGGGGGAAACAGAGAATCATGGGAAAATTCTTGAAAAGCTGATTAAATAAAGTTCTAAAAAAAAAAACGGATCAAAAAACGGATCAAAAAACGGATGAAAAACGGAACGAAAACGGATGTAAACGGATCAAAAAACGGATCAACTGAAGGGGAAAAAAATGATCTTAAAAACGGATCGCACGTGTGAAAGGACCCTACGGCCCCTTCCACACGGGACAGGCTGCATTGGAGTTTGTCTGTCCACTGATCCCTGCTGAACAGTCGGATCGCTGGTTCATGTCCACTTATGCAGTGTCAACACAGACACATCATGCTTTCCTATATGGGCGTTCGGATGTAAGTGGACTGTCTGTCCGTTTACACCCAACTGCCATTCAATCCAATCCACCAGACAGATGAGGAACAGATCCCCATCTACCTGTTTTTAGTGGATCAGATGTCAACGGACACCAGCTGCTCTATAGAGGAGCACAAAAGGGTCCAATCAGGTCTGAAAAAACTGTCAGGTGGACCTGATCGGTCCACTAGTGTGAAAGGGGTCTTACTGGAAAGTAATAAAATGTCCAGCCTGGATCCCAACTATCCTCAGAAGAGTTGACAGCATACGTGACCACTTTCGTTTCGCTTAATGCTGGGCCTGTAGATTTTGTTTGTAGGTGACAAGTGGACGTTTAAATGTCTAATATGCCTATTCAATGCTCAAAAGGGAGATTCATGTTTTAGACATTTATCTAGTTTTCTAGACATGGAATCAATCGAATTTTCATATAGAACGTTTTAAATGTCGACAGAAGAAGATTTATTTCATGTAGCTACCCAGTAGTTTAATTGCTCAGTGAAAACCTATTAGTACATATTTGCTGAAGCTACTTGATCATTTTGTTTTATTTGACCTAGGCATGTGCATTTCGTTTTGTTCCGAATCGAAATTCGGACGAATTTTCCATTATTCGGACATTCGGATGCATACGAATTCCCGAATTGCTATATTAGCGAAATATTTCGACCGTTTTCGGAATTCGTTCGTTTTCGACCGAATTTCGAAAAAAAAAATGGTCGAAATCGAAAATATTTCAACCAGATTAGAAGTCTCTTTTCGAATAGAATTTTTTTCGAATTAAATTCGAAAATAATTTTTTTTTCGAATTCCGAATCGAATACCCGCGGACTAAATTCGATCGGAATTCGAAAAAAATATATATTTTCGGATTTAATTCGAAAAAAATTCTATTCGAAAAGAGACTATTTGTTTTCTAATCTGGTTGAAATATTTTCGATTTCGACCGTTTTTTTTTCGAAATTCGGTCGAAAACGAACTAATTCGAAAAACGGTCGAAATATTTTCGATTTCGACCGGATTTTTCGAAATTCGATCGAAAACGAACGAATTCCGAAAACGAATTCAACACATGTAACGAACCTAACTTAACGAAATGTATTAAATGACGAATTGAAACGAAACGAAACACATTTTTCACTTTTGCACATGCCTAATTTGACCAACACATTTTGATGCTAACTATATCAACCTTTCTATATATAATTTATAGATGGAATACAAACCTAAAATCAATTTAATTGCAAAAGTAAGATATGACTAGGTGTTTACAACCACCTACAAATCACCAGAAGCCAAGAAGTGTATACTATTATCTAATATGACTAACATGTCTATCTATTCAACTTCTGATTTCTTTATACTTGGCAGACCTCAGTGCTACTCATCATAACATAATGCAATTATGTTTATCTTCCTGCACATACAACTTTATATAATCTTAATTTCTTGGCTATCTTCCCACATATCTAGAGATGATCATCAAAAGTCCAGAGGATAGTGTCTATGCAGAATACAAAAGAGTAGGTTTCTTATAAAGAAACAACTTTATACATAAAAAAGATCAAAGATTAAAGCTAAGAATTTTTAATGCTAATGCTCCGTTGCAGCAATCTGTGATCACCTGAGCCCTCAGGGTCGCAGGTTCGATCCCGGCAGGGTCCACTCAGCCTTCAATCCTTCCGAGGTCGGTAAAATGAGTACCATTGATTTGGGTAATAGTGACTATCTTACTATATAAGCGCCTCGAGACCCGATGAGCTACAGCTTCGGCTGTGGCTTCAGAAGCTTGCCATGGCAAGAAGCTTGCCTGGCTTCAGAAGCTTGCCTGACAAGTTAGGGTAAGACAGCGCTATATAAGACTTGCATTATTATTATGTCACATGGTCTGTAAACATTATCAGCATTCTCGTTGGAAGTTACTAGTTCTTTCTAGTTCTTTCTAGTTTTTTTCCCATCTTGTGTTCTTGGGAATGCAGATACATTTCTGTTTTGTAGAAAAGTTATCTTTAAACTAGTGTCCCGACAGAGTACAGATCATTAGTACCATACATGGTGTATGATGTAACATGATATCAAAAGATGATATGAGATGATAATTCCTGGTCTATTTTTGTGCTGACTTGGTCTGTGCATGCCCCTAGTTGTTAGAGCAAGTGACAGTACTATCTTTTTTTTAAATGCTGCATTTCACTTTAGATACTTTATCACTTTTTATATATCTAATCAAGTTTTAAAAAACACTCTAAGAAAGTAATGATCTCTTTTATGGGTTCATTTAAAAAAAACTTAGAATAGAAAATTAGATTTTTGTATAAATAACCCGGCGCTGCCTGTGTGTGGAATAGCTAGGCTAGTTGAATAATAGGTGGAAAAAGTGGATGCGATAAAGTGTAGCGCTTATATAGTTTTTTTTTTTTTTAAATCACTTCTTTTTTATTCAATGTTTACATTTATCATACACTTGTGCGGATATTCAAATACAAAATACAGTGCATATTAAATAGGTAAAAAGATATGTAAAACTCTAGTTTCCAGACTCGCTCCCTTTTCTTGACTATATCCCCTTTGTGCAATATTTTGTGCGTATTTCTATTTACCACCCTCCCTCCCGCCCTTCCCTACCGCCCTTCCCTACCCACACCACCTTATCGTGACCATTTCGTTTTACCTCTAATTTATGTTCTTGTTTTGGTACATTACTCCTCCCTATTCCTTCTATTTACCTCCGTAGTCTGTTCCTTATCGACTGTGGCGGAGAAAGTCTGTCGTCGCTCAGCCATGTTTGCCAAATCTGATCAAATTTCCCAGTTTCCCTCTTACGACTATATGTTAGTGTTTCTCTAAGAAGTAAGGAATTTACTAGTAGGATCCACTGCCTTCCGGTGGGGACCTCTGGTGCCATTCAGTATCGTGCTATAAGTTTTCTTGCTAGATATAGTACTCTAGTTAACATTGTATAAATTCCTTTTGGGAAGGTATCCGCCTCTATGGACCCCAATATATATACCAGAGGGTCCAGTGGGATGGGTGTCTGTGCAAGTCTACTTATGCACTGGGAGATCTCCTCCCAATACCGGTGTAGTTTTGGACATCTCCAGATCAAATGTATAAAATCGCCCTGATGTATTTTGCACTTCGGGCATAGCGGGGAGTCTCTTCCTCCCCACCTGTGCATCTGCTCTGGTGTTCTATATGCTCGATGCAAAATAAATAGCTGTGACAATCTATGCAATGCTGATAACGATACTACGGGAATACATTCTACGGCCCTTTTCCAGAGGCTTTCATCTATATTCCCTACATCTTCAGTCCATTTGCTGCGACATTTTAAGGATGTATAATCCTGAGCCCTGGATAGTAGTTCCCTATATATTTTGGAAATTAGTCCTTTCCGATCCTCCATTCCAAGTACTGCCTTGATTAAGGGAGCTGTCGATACTGTTAGGGATTGTGTTTTTTGTTGTGCCTGTAACGCATGTCGAAGTTGGAGGTATTGATAAAATCCCTTTGGATTTAACTGGAATTCCCGACACAACTGTTCGTATGTTTTCAATTCCTCCCCTTCATACAATTGCTCGACAAAATGTATCCCTTTCTCCTTCCACACAGTGAATCCCCTTAATTCCTGTATTTCCGGATATCTAGGATTATGCCATATCGGGGTGAAGGGCAACGGTCCCTTTACTCCCAAGGCTTTCCTAATCTCCCCCCAAACCCTTTTAAGCAAAATACCTGTCGGGGCAGATCCTGGTATGCTAGGGAGGTCCATTTCCAGATGAGATGCTGCCACTAATATAGGGGCACAACTCGTTACCATTTTACAAATGGGGTCCTCGTTCTTTTCCCGTCCCCATCCCGCTAGGTGTTGAGTCTGAGCAGCCAAGAAATAAGTTTTAGGATGTGGGACAGCAAGGCCTCCCCTATCCTTTCTATTCTGAAGGGTAGCTAGGCTAATCCTGGCTGTCTTCTTCTTCCATATCAGGCTTCTCATCAGTGCTTCAATTTGTTAAAACCATTTATTCGTAATCCACATAGGGGAATTATGGAAGACGTACAGTAGCTGTGGTGCCCATATCATTTTAATTAGGTTTGCCCGTCCTACCACCGATAGTGGAAGTTTACACCAGCTGTTGCATTTCTCCTTCTGTCTAGCCAATAGTGGGCCCAGATTTAGCTGGAGATACTCCGCCGGATCTGGAGATACCACCACTCCTAGGTATTTAAAACTGCTGCTTATAACAATCTGCTCTGCTCCATGTGGCAGTGGTCCCTCCATTTTGTCTATAGGCATCAGGATTGATTTTGACCAGTTAATGGCAAAGCCCGAAAAGCAACCGAACTTCCCAATGATCTGCATCACTGCCTGCAGCGATGCAGAAGAGTCGCCTAAATAGATTAGCGCATCGTCTGCATACAATGATATCTTATCTTCTCTCTGGCCCCTACGGAATCCCACCACCTCGGTGGAATTGCGAATAGAGATGGCCAGGGGCTCAATCGCCAATGCAAACAGCAATGGGGACAATGGGCACCCCTGCCGGGTACCTCTATAGAGCTTAAACGCTGATGAAAGATTGTTATTGATACGGAGTCTGGCTCTGGGTTCAGAGTATAGCACCTTCACCCATTCCATAAACCTGTCTCCCATTCCGAATCTTGCCAAGGTCTCCAGGAGGTAGGGCCACTCCACACTGTCAAATGCTTTAGCAGCATCCAGTGACAGAATGGCCCTACCTCCCAGGTTGTCCACCGGCATCTGCAAATTCAGATAAAGTCGCCGAATATTATCCGCCGTGGAACGAGATGGTATAAAGCCACATTGATCTCTATGTATCAGTTTTCCTATCACCCGTGATAACCTTGAGGCCAGTATTTTGGCCAATAGCTTTACATCTACATTTAGCAAGGATATTGGGCGATAGGAATCCAGCGACAGTTTATCCTTTCCTGGCTTTAATATGACGATAATTATGGCTTCCTGCATGCTCTCTGGTGGGGTACCTGTTTCAGTTACCTCCTGCAAAGTCTGTAGCAAAGGCGGCAGGAGCATCTCTTCATACTGAGAGTATACCTCTACCGGTATGCCATCTGGTCCTGGGGACTTATGTAGCAAAGCCTCGTGCAGGGCGTTCTTCAGCTCTAGCATAGTGATGGGCGAGTTTAACATTTCCCTACATTTCCCTTCAGACAGCTGTGGAAAGGTACATGATTGCAAGAAATCAGTCCTATCTGATGGACTGTATCTAGCTTTAGAGGAGTATAATTCCTCATAAAATTTTTGAAAATCCTTCAGGATATCGGGCCCTGTAGTATGCAACTACCCTGTATTCGTCTCTATTGCTGTAATACTTGAGGTTTCCCGCTGCCCCCTTACTATAAGAGCAAGGAGGCATCCCGTGTTTTCCCCTTCCTCAAAATAGCTTTGTTGTTGGAAGTATCTGCCCTTCTCTGCTGCCATTAATAGAACAGAGTTATAGAGGGATTGTGCCTCCCTCCAAGAGTCATGCCTTTCTTGAGAGGGGTCTGCAACCAGGGCTTGTTTCCTAGCTTTCAGTTCATCTCGTACCCTTTTTTCCCATTCCTTAGAGCGAGTTTTGATACCCGAGATCTCCTTAATCAGGCAGCCTCTCATGAATGCTTTGAGTGCATCCCATACAGTTGCTGCGCTAGCAGAACCCCTATTGAAGTGATAGAACTCCTGTATAGCCTCCCCTGTACCAACCGTAGGTGGTAACAGGGTCAGCCAATATGGGTTCACTTTCCAGGGCATGCGGTCTGATGTAATAGTGACATTGAGCTTTACCTAAAATGGCGAATGGTCGGATAGTAGACGGGGCTCATAGGCCGAGTCCACTACCCGGTGCATTAGCAACTCATTCCCCAGCCCTAAATCAATGCGGGAGAATCCATCATGTGTGGCAGAGTAGCAAGAATAGCATCTCTCGTCTACATGTCTCTCTCGCCAGACATCATGGAGTCCTATTTCCGAGATCAATGAAGCAAAGTCTGTTTTGTTAGCCATCTGCCCCATCCCTCTAGGTGATAGAGATATTCTGTCCAGGCTTCTATCTAGTGTGTTGTTAAAATCGCCTAGTGTTAATACCGGTACGTCTGGGGAGAGCGCCATAAATTGCGCCAGATTCCTAAGTGGTGCTGCCGTAAACGGTGGAGCGACATATATTGAAGCAAGAATACACACCAGACCATTAATTTTACACAATAGAAAGACATATCTGCCCTCTCTGTCTATCTGCTGTTGGAGACACTCAAAAGTTACATTAGCTGAAATCAACACACCTACTCCTCTGGAATAGGAGGAGTGTGTTGAGTGGTACTGTACTGGGTATTTTCGTGAATTCAATAGATGCACCGAATCAGGCCGCATATGTGTTTCCTGCAGACAGATTACCTGAGGTTTCATTTCATCAAAATATTTAAACATCGCCTTTCTTTTAATCTTGTCCCCTAGACCCCTGACATTCCATGTCATCAGCATTATACCCTTGTTATTCCTATTCACCATTACCCCTGCCAGAAAACAGTTCTATATAAGCCACCTAATAAAAGAAAAAATAATAAAAAAAATATATATATATAAAAAATAAACTTTAAGTACATTTCCCATGAAGACTACAACCTTTCCCGCCATTTCAGTATAATAACACTTTGTGTTACCCCTTCTTTCAGTGCTTCTTTGTGACCCAGTTCCATTCATCTGATAAACCCATGTAGTCTGCATAGCAATCGTTATATTAAACATTATATCAATATGTATTGGTGGTTTGATCCCCTCTTCCCTCCCCATCCCCTCCTCCCCTCCTCCCCCCCCCCTCCCCTCCCCCCCTCCCTTTCTCCCTCCCAACCCCCTTCTCCCCTCTACTCCCATTCCCCCCTGCCCAACTTAGCCTACCCTTGGGACTATGACCACTTCACTCCACCCACACCTTCTCACTTTCACACTGACATTCATCCTAGAAGCCCTAATCTGGGGCTCCTCCTCCCCTCCCCCATTATTGGGCACATATACCCCCTTCCTGCCCAGGCAAAATGTCATCTTTCAGCACTGCGTCGCTTTAAATAAAAATTGTGTGGTCGTGCGACGTGCCTCCCAAACAAAATTGACGTCCTTTTGTTCCCTACAAATAGAGCTTTCTTTTGGTGGTATTTGATCACAAAAAAGAACGACAATTTTGAAAAAAAAAACATAATGGCCCGGATTCACAAAGCACTTACGCCAACGTATCTCGAGATACGCTGCATAAGTGTAAATATGCGCCGTCGTATCTGTGCGCCGTGCCCACAGAACTAAGATACACCTAAAAACTGACTTCATCCGACCAACGTAACTTGCCTACGCCGGCGTATAGTGGGCGCATAGTTACGATGGACGCATTTGGCACTCCCATTGATTTTTGATGCAAATATGCAAATGAGGGAGATATTCCGATTCACGAACGTACTTGCGCAAGGTGCATGTTTTAAGCGATTTGCATAAGGGTTACGTCCGGCGTAAAGTTATTCCCCATATTGGAGGCGCAACTCATGTAAAGGTATGGACCAGGGAACGAACGCTGTTTAATTTGACAAAGTTTACGTTGTACGTGTATAGGGCTGGGCGTAGGTTACGTTCACGTCGTAGGCAGCGATTCGACGTATCTTAGCCAGTTGTTTCGATGTGATTGTGAGCATGCGCACTGGGATGTGTCCAAGGTACGACGCATGCGCAGTTCATTTGAAGTACTCGTCTGAAGCTCAGCCCATCATTTGCATGGGGTCACGCTTCATTTAAATGTATCACGCCCACTTCCAGACCACTTTCACTTACGCTGCCTTACGCCTACGACTATACGCTACGCCGGTGCAGCGTTGGGAGCATTTGCTTTGTGAATTCCATGCTTGCCTCTCCGCGATGCGCCGGCGTAGCGTAAAAGAGATACGCTATGGCGGCATAAATATGCACCGATGTATGTGAATCTACCCCAATATTTTTACGTTTTTGCTATCCGCAGGAAGGAATGATTTAATGGTGCATGATGGAAATTCACACCAATGATGTATTAATGGTTTGGGGAAATAAGATAAGAAGGCCACATCGCGTAATTCTGTTTAAAATTATCCTTTTTTTTATTTACAGCTGATAAACTTACATTTAGCAGTATGGTTTCAAGCGCTTGTATAAACTTAGGCGGCAGTGGAGTCTACCCAATGCGTTTCGTGTCTATACACTTCGTCCGCGGTGTCCCTCCACTGCAGCCGTATAAAATGTATAAGAAATTTGAACCCAACAATGAGAGCCTAGCCCACTGTGTCATGCCGGCATCCATGCGGGTAATTTCCGGTTTCTTCCAAGATAGTGGAACAGCTGATGAGGACTGATTAACCCCTGACACAATCTCAGGGCAAAACCCATTTCTGCCGTTTGATTCAAATCATGCAGCAAACAGAACTGCTTCTTTCGATGTCCGTTGTGACTGGTCAGGCAAAGCAAAGTCCCATGCTGGGCGCCAAATTGATGAGGACTGATTAACCCCCGACACAATTTCAGGGCAAAACCAATTTATGCCGTTTGATTCAAATCATGAAAGCATGCAGCAAACAGAACTGCTTCTTTCAATGTCCAGCCAGAAAGAGACCGATCCTATTTATTTCCATAGCCTTATAGACAAAATGACATCATTCAGACAAGCATACTGATTGGTTCAGTCCATACAGTTCAGTCCCTTATTACACGCCCCTGTAACGTCTGTTCCTGGCATACTGCACACATCCTTGCCATGTGGCATAAAAGTCCCCTCATGTCAAACAGGGATTCTCGTTAAAGCCCACAGGTGCAACATGCTTCGTTTGATGGGATGGGCTGAAAGGAGGGAGTTTAGGATTGCAGTAGAAGGGAGGGACAACAGATGCCCAGGAGGTTTTCTCCTTGCAAGTCCATTTTTGGCACAAACAGTCCTTGTGTCACACAGGGCATCATTCAGAGCCATATAAGCACACGGTGAAACAAAGAGGGAGGAGGGGATGACATCTGCTTTTAAAATTATTAGTCCTTCTTTGCCCAATGTTGCGATAAAAGCAAATAAAAGAAATAATGAAAGAAAAGCAACATTTGGCAACATTTGAGTGATTTTAACACAAAGTAACATAAAATAAAATATTAATTTTAGTACTTACATCACAGTCCCCCCTTAAAATTACCATTTTATCAGAACGGTCCTCAGGTAACATTCTACATACACCCCCCTTGTTAACTAAAATTATGTCTAGGGTCATGCGATTTTGGAAAGTCATTTGTGATGTGGCCTCTAGTTGTTCAGCTATTCCCTGGAGTGCATCCCTGTTTATAGTTAACGAACCTCTGTTGATTAAAGCAAATATAATTAATCCAATCTACATTCCTATTGGAACCCTCTTTCTCCCCATTACTAAATTAAATTTCTAAAAGCATCAGTTTCACCAAATTACTGTATTTTCCTTATTGGGCTTTCCTAAATATGTTATTTCTTAAATAAACCTAATTATATTGAATTACGCTATTTTCAGAACCAATCATACAGTATGATCGACTTATTGCCTGACTGTTTATATATGCTCTGGAGACGAGACACACTTTTAACTCCTCTCCTTGATGCATCAGTAATAATCGAAAGATTTTTCTGAATCATGGCATCTTACATTTAGATCAATGAATGTTATTGCACAGATGGGGAGATGGGTTCACTGTATCGACACACCACTTTCATGCCATTTATATGTTATGGTCATTACTGTTACATTCTGTAAATGACCTTTACAACATCAAGTGTTTTATCTATGACATATTGCTCTTATTGCCTGACTGTTTATATTTGATTATCTAATCATATCCATTTACCCAGGGTGTGCAGACTCTGTGGAATTAGTTGTGTTTTCTGGTCCCCTTATGCTGGCTATACACTATGCGAAAAATCGTCCGAAAATCGCTCATGGAGACACTTAGTTCGTTTTTCGTCAAGTTAATGGGGCCAAATTGTTAATCGTTTGTGATGTTTTCGTGGAAAAAAAACGATCGGCTAGTTTGGAAATTTTTTGACGACCGAACGGTAAATCGTAAGGTTAATGCGTTTTTCGTCTGAAAAAAAATGAATGCTTGCTACTGTGCATGTATGAAAACACTAACCCGGAAGGTAAATATTTGTATCAAATAATGTTCACGTCAAAAGGTCATGATACACTTCACCAACTACCTGCAATCTCTTCAAATGTGATATACCTTTATGTTTATGTAAAGAATTCACTACGTACACAAAACATGCAATATTAAAACTTTATTGCAAAATGTATTATTTAGAAACAAAAATAAAGTAATCCTGTTCAATATTTTTTTTTTTTTACTTTTAATCCTTCTTTATTTAGGAAGTATTGGTTTTACAACAGAGATTAATTATCCATTACATATAAATAAAACAAATAAGCAGAACAATATCATATTTATCTCATAATCATTTGTACTCATTAATACTTAGAGAGACTCAGAGAAAGCAGGGAGAGGGTAGGTAAAACATAGATATTTACGTTGGGGTCTCTTCTGGACTCAAAGCCCCGTATTATTTCCCGAAGTTCCTCATCCAGTTTTAAATTCCCCCTCTAGTTAATGGGGTGTTATATTCCCCTGCTCTCCCTAGTCTCACCCTATTGTCTCCCTTTAATTGTCATCTTTACCCAGACATTCCCCCTGTCATTAATTCCATTTATAGTTCCCATATTTTATTGTGTGACCTTACCTCCCTTTATTCCCTTCTTCCCACCCCTATCTCCCCTGCCCAAGAGAAAAAAAAAACACACTGTCTCCCTCCTCTCCCTTCCGGTAAAGCAAACTCCTCATTGTCCACTATCTTAGGACCTTGATCTATCCCGTTCCTCCACTCCTCTCCCCATTAATTTCCTCCCTTCTTCTGAATATATAAATACATTCCATGCTCCCCAGGTCTTATTATATTGTTCTTTTCTATCTTGGGTTGATAGCACCACATCTTCTATCGCACAGATATTTCTCACCCTATGGAGCCAGTCGATTATCATAGGGGGTTTATTTTTTTTCCAATTTCGGGTTATCCCAGCCTTAGCTTCATTGATCAAATGGCATATGATCGACTTCTTATATGTTTTTATTGGAATCTGTGAAAGGTGTAGCAGACAAAAAGCTGGGTCGTCCTGTATTTGATATGTTGTAAATTTTTGGGTTATCTTTAGTACTTCCTGCCAGTATTTCCTGATCTTAGGGCAAGTCCAAAATATATGGTACATAGTTCCCCTATCCTTCTTGCATCTCCAACAGGTATCTAAAGTTCAAGGGAACACCCTACTTAATTTCTCCGGTGTATAGTACCATCTGTTTAATATTTTATAATTTAATTCATGGAGCCTAGTACTTATTGATGTTTTCATAAATAGATTAATTATTTTTTGCTGCTGGGTTTGAGAGAAGTTCCTCTCCATATCTCTTGCCCACTCTCTTATAGATGGTTTCTCCTGAACTTCTGGAGGTGTTATTCCTAACCTATACATCTTAGATACTAATTTATCTGGGGGTTCCTGATCTTCACAGTATCTTTCAAATTGTGTTAATTCCCTTTTGTATCTACTTGTTGGTCCTAAGGAATTCAGGAAATGACACAATTGTATAGCTTGCCAATTTTTGACCCCATATTGTCCCTCTGGGTGAACCAATGAGGATACAGTCGGCCATCTTTCTAGTTCTGCGAAATGTACAATCTGTGTAAGGCCCCTCTCTCTAAGAGTCCTGTATGCCCCTTTCTCCATGCCTGGTGGAAAGCCCGGGTTCCCCAATACTGGGTACAGGGGGGAATAGCTTGAGGTATGCTTACCTAACTGGCATATCTTGTGGCCTATTGCCAACGTCGCCCCTATAATTGGGTGATTTTTTAACTGGGTCGGTAATGTTTGATAGCACCAAAGTGCTCTTTGCAGTGGGACTTGACTGATTTCTTGTTCAAGGTCTACCCATAACTTTTATCCCTTACTCCTACACCATTCTATGGTCCTACCCATATGTACCGCCTGATAGTATTTAGTTACATCTGGTACTGCTAAGCCTCCATTACTCTTGGGTAGAAACATCCTACTCCTACTAATCCTTGGTTTTGACCAGATAAAATTAAAAAGAAGTCTATTTACTTGGAATAGAAAGACCGGGGGGATTCTAATTTGTATTGCTTGAAATAAATACAGTAATCTAGGGACTAGGGAGTATATTCATCTTGATGGCATTACATCTCCCGAACCAAGAATGAAAGCCCCTCTGCCATTTCTTCAAATTATTCTTAATTATATTCATCAGTGGAGGGAAATTTGCTTCAAAGATGTTACCTAATCTTGGTGGGACGAATATCCCCAGATATTTCAGGGCTGTCTTAACCCATTTAAATTTAAATTTGGGTTTTAAGATTTGTTGTAATCCCCCCGATAGTTCCACACTCATTGCTTCTGATTTCTCATAATTAATTTTTAGATTTGCTAATTTCTCTCATCAAATTCTGTAGTGATTCCTGGGGGCGGGATATGGTGAACAGCATATCATCTGCAAATGCAGAAATGTTATATTCTCTGTCCCCTATATCCAATCCCCGGACTCCCGGGTTAAGCCTTATCTTATTCAACAGAGGTTCCAGTGTCAAAACATACAATAGCGGGGACAACGCTTAATTTTTTTTCTTTTTTTGTATACAAGACATAATATTAATAAACATTAATCCAGGATTTTTTTTTTTACACAACAGAGCATACATTTTTTTATTACATAGGGGCATATCTGAGATACGCTACGCCGCCGTACCTTACCTGGCTTTAGTTCAAATCCATAAAGATTTTGCGCCGTAAGTTACGGCGACGTAGTGTATCTCAAGCAGGGTAACGGCGCGGAATTCAAGTTGGGCGGGTAGGGGGCGTGTTTCATTTAAATGAAGTGCGTCCCCGCGCCGACCAAACTGCGCATGCTCCGTTCAGAAATTTCCTGCCGTGCATTGCGCTAAATTACGTCGCAACAACGTTATTTTTTTTACTAGCGTGAATTACGTACATTCCTATTCACGGACGACTTGCGCAAAAATAAAAAAAATTCAAATTTCAATGCGGGAACGACGGCCATAATTAACATGGCAAGTCTAACTATAAGCTGCAAAAAAGCAGCTTTAACTATACGTAAAAAGCCGACTAGAGACGGCGTAAGAGAATGCGACGGCCGCGCGTATGTTCGTGGACCGTCGGAAATGGCTCATTTGCATACTCGACGCGGAAAACTACGAGAACTCCACCCAGCGGACGCCGAAGTATTGCATCTACGATCCGAAGGCTACAAAGGCGTACACCTGTCAGATCGAACCCAGATGCCGTCATATCTTTGAAAGTACGCCGGCATATCAGTAGATACACTGGCGTACTCTCTCTATGAATCTGGCCCATAGTTTTTTTTTTATTACACAGGGGAGCATAATTTTGTTTTACACAGAAGAGCATAATTTTGTATATTACACTTGGGAGCATAGTTTTTTTTAAATTACACATGGGAGCATAATTTTGTTTTAAAGAGAAGCATAATTTTGTATATTACACAGGGGAACATAATTTTTATTTATTAACAAGGAGAGCATAATTTTTTTGATTAAAATATTTTTAAAATTAGCTCTCATGCTTTTGAAAGTTAAAGTTTTTGGTATCAAAAATATCTCTAGTTTTTGACCTGCAGAATAAACATGGTTTGAGATTCTATTTGAGGTTTGAGATGTCAGTCACCAATACTATAATGTATGTCAACAGATAAAAAAGTGACTGTCGGCTCAAATCTCATTTACAGATTTGCTCTAACCATGTTTTTCCATGCCAGGCTTGACTTTTAAATGTGCAAAGGACTCACAAACAAAAGAAAGTGCTCGTTATCCAAAAGTAAAATATTAGAAATTTTGTGCAAACTTCAGCAAACAAATAACGAAACCAAAAAAACAAAAAAAAAAATAGACACCTCCTACATTTTAGTTAGTGTGTCGATAACAACCAGGAATTGCTTCTGGACAGAGGTTAAGTGATCTTTAATTTTTTCTAATTCTGATGAGCATTTTTCCAACTCTGAGGAGCACTTCAACAGATCAGATAACAATATTTGGCCAGTGACGGTATTTAATTCCTGTTCCACAGGCAGATGATGTGCTGTTGAAGATAGAAAAATTAAAAAAAGTCAGGGGAATGTGTTTTCCAATTCAGTTCTAGTTACAGTGTATGTATACTGGGTAACCTGTGGTGCGTGTGATGCTTTCACAGGTATGCTGTGCCTGGTCTGCTTCAACATCTATAATACATGGGCCTGGTTCAGCATCATCCTCATCAGTTCCTTTTTCAGTGACTGGAGATGTGTCATCAACCGTGATAATATTCAGTGCTGTCCTTAACTGCTTTTTGGGGTTTTTCTGTGTTCACATTACAATTCACCTACAACTACACCTACCTGCCCATTCACTA
This sequence comes from Rana kukunoris, assembly GCA_029574335.1. NCBI lineage: Eukaryota > Metazoa > Chordata > Amphibia > Anura > Ranidae > Rana > Rana kukunoris. Next base: position 74,978,465 of record CM056054.1, on the reverse strand, counting down.
TACACTTTTGATACAACTTGACTACTTTTTGATTTTAATTAGATATACATACTGTATTTTCTGGCGTATAAGACTACCTTTTACACTTAAAAAAAAATCCCAAAAATCAGGGGTCGTCTTATACGCCGGGTATAAAATGCTGCACACTGGATGTTAGCCCGTTGGATGACCGCTGGATGTGCGGTAATACTGTATGTAGCTACGGCTACATACAGTATACCCTGCTGAGCCAATCTCGGCAAGCGATGTATTCTATTAGTGAATATAAAGCCTGCCAATCCCAGCAGGCTATATACAGTAGCCTGCTCGGATTGGCTTTGAGATTAGAGGGCTGATGATGTTACAGCCTCTGCCAATCCGAGCAGGCTTTGTATTCATTAACCACTTAAGGACCCCCGCACGCACATATACGGCCACAGAATGGCTCGTACAGGCACAAGGGTCCCCCTGCCTCTGGGAGCGATCGCCGACGAGCGGGCGGATGTCCGTGATTTCCGCCCCCCCCCGCGATCGCTCCCAGCCAATGGGAGCGCGCTCCCATCGTGTCAGTTCCTCCTCCTGTGTTTACACAGGAAGGAGGAAATGATGTAATCTCTCATCGCAGCGCTGTTTCCCAGCGCTGCTGATGAGAGAAGACATCACAAGTAAGTGTGCACCAACACTACACTGACATACACTCACATAGGCAAATTAACCCCTTGTGATCGCCCCCCCCCCCCACCCCCCTGTCACAGTGTCACTGAATGCAGTGATCTAATCACTGCATTTAGTGTCAGTGTGACAGGCAGTGTAAAAAACAGTTAGTGTTAGGTTCAGGATAGCCCCCCCACCCCCCCTAATAAAGTTTTAACCCCCTGATCACCGCCCTAGTTAACCCTTTCAATCCCTATTGCCAGCGTCACTAAGCGATCATTTTTCTGATCGCTGTATTAGTGTCGCTGTTCCCGCTAGGTAGCTATTTTTTTTTTATTGCGATTTTTTTTTTTACTAAAGACATGTGGCTGAATTAATTTTGGCCTAAATGTTTTACTAAAATTTAGTTTGATTTTTTTTATATCAAAAAGTAAAAAAATTGTGTTTTTTTTCAAAATTGTGGCTCTATTTTAGTTTATAGCGCAAAAAATAAAAATCGCAGAGGCGATCAAATACCACCGAAAGAAAGCTCTATTTGTGGGAAGAAAAGGACGCAAATTTTGTTTGGGAGCCACGTCGCACGACCGCGCAATTGTCTGTTAAAGCGACGCAGTGCCGAATCGCAAAAACACCTTGGGTCATTTACCAGCGTATTGGTCCGGGTCTTAAGTGGTTAATAGAATGCATTGTTTACCGGGATTGGCTCAGCGGTGTACACTGTATGTAGCCGAAGCTACATACAGTATTACTGCACATCCAGCGTAACTGAATAGGACATAGTGGAAGTGGGCAACTATGTAGTAGGTGTCATGAAGAACAATGTTGATTGAGGAATTGGCTAGGACAATGCCGGTGAGTACCCCTGACTGTAAATAAGAATCCGAGGGCTCATAGTATTGGGACCTCTCATTTAATAATACCCTATGCATTGTGGTCAGTCAACTAAAGACTTTAACGCCTGTTGGAATAGTGATGATTATTGTGTATGCTCATGTGCCTACACTTAGGTCGGTGGCAAATATGTGGTGGAATCCATGTTTTTTTTTTTAATGGTGTTGCCTTGGAAGGGGGGTAGTCTTATATGGCGAGTATAGCCCAAAAGCTATGTTTTCAATTGAAAAATAGGGGGTCGTCTTATACGCCCAGTCGCCTTATACGCCGGCAAATACGGTATATACACACACTCTTACTCATTTGGGATTTCACTGCAGGTGCCGGTCCTCTTCCTCTTTACCTCCGGGGGCGTTTAGTGTGTGGCTCCTTGTAAGCCCATTTCTTTGTTGGGTCCCCTGCCTCTTTGGGGAGCTGGGAATTCCCCCGGAATTCTCCGGATCCTGCACCTGGCTTACCTTCCTGGCTATGAGATCATTCATCTCTTTCTTTAGTGGTAATTAAGCACACAGTGAAACAAAGAGGAAGGAGGGGATGACATCTGCTTTTGATATTATTAGTCCTTCTTTGCCCAATGTTGAGATGTACTGAAATTCTTTATAATCTGTCATTTTCACTTAAAGGGTCACTAAAGGAAAAAAAAATTTTGCTGACATGACTGTTTACAGGGTATAGAGACATAAGAATTAACTGATTCCTTTAAAAAAAATGAAAAATAGATCAAAATCAATCATATAATGTGCCTGCAGTTTAGTTTCATTTTTAAACTGGTTTCAGCTTTCTGTGAAGTAGAGAGACACACAGAACAAAAACAAACAAATCCAGGGCAGTGTTTTGTTTTTAAAATTAATCTGATTGGTTCTCAGGAGTTTTAGACACACAGTAATGACAGCTTGGACCACAGTGAAAAGCTGCCATGAGATTTTTCATAAGGAGCCAGACAAGCAGGAAGTGTGGCGATCAGAGCAGAATTACAGCAACTTCAAAGCAAAAACGAACAATGAGGACATGAAACCAGGACTGAGTAAGGTAAAGGAAGCTAGTTAGCTAAAAAAAAAATCCTTTAGTGATCCTTTAAGGATTATAACACTTGTAGTATAATACATGTATTATCAAGAAATACAAACAAATAAGAGAAATAATGAAAGAAAAGCAACATTTGGCAACATGTGAGTGATTTTAACACAAAGTAATAAAGAATAAAATATTCATTTTAGTGCTTCCATCACACAGCGATTTGGGTAGGGGGTTTGTGCTAGGAAGGGGGATTTCTGCTGGGTGGGTGATTTTGGTGGGAGTTGTGCTAGGAGGGGGGTTTGTGCTGGGAGGAGGCTTTGGGTGGGGGAGCTGTGCTAGTAGGAGGGTTTGGAGGGGTGTGCTAGGAGGAGGGTTTGGAGGGGTGTGCTAGGAGGAGGCATTTGGGGGTTTCGTTCTAGGAGGGGGATTTGGTGGGGTTGTGATAGGAGGGGAATGCACAAAAAAGCATGTGTGCTCAGATGCACCTCCTGGTGACTGGTGTACCCCGGGATTGTTTGAGATTCTAAGGCCGCGTACACACAATGAGACATGTCCGCTCAAACATGTCCGACGGACCGTTTGCAGCGGACATGTCTCATCGGATTTTGGTCCGATGGCGTGTACACACCATCGGATCAAAATCCCCGCCGGCAGACAGCGCGTGACATGGCGGTGACGTTGAAGCCGCCACGTAACCGAACCAGGAAGTGAAAAACTTCCACGCATGCGTCCAGTCCATTCGACGCATGTGCGGGCAGATATGTTCGCTGGTTAGTGTACTAACCAGCGGACATATCCGACGTACATGTCTCCGGCGGACAAATTTTAAAGCATGCTTTGAAATTTGTCCGCTGGACAAACATGTCCGTTAGCCCATACACATGATCGGATTTGTCTGCTGAAACGGTCCATCAGACCAGTTTCAGCGGACAAATTTGATCGTGTGTACGCGGCCTAAAGGGTGCCATGGCTGAAAAAAGGTTGAAAAACATTGTTCTAACCAGTCAATTTTAGTGGCCACAGCCCCCCTCCTCTGGGCACACTGTTAAATGTTCTACTAATACCAGTGTTGACTTAGTAAATTTCATTATGCTTTCTCGAAATTCACTTTCTGCCCTAACACAAAATAACTGTAATTTGTCTTAACACACAGCAAACACATACTCAGCATATGACGAATAGGAGGAAATTACAGTGTGCTTATCTTGTAATCTGCTATCAATCTCCACCATTCAAGCTGCTTCCAATGGGAAATATAAATTCTTCAAAATTACATAGCTCAGCTTAATTGACAACTATTGAAAGACATTTGGAAGAAGATGCAGAAAAAACCTACCCAATCATAAATCTGTCTACGGATTGTGACATATGTTTTTATTACAGAGAAAACATATTAATGACAATACTGTCTTTTCTTTGAAATTATATCAGTCTGGCGAATATCTTTTCTCTAATATTTAACATTTAATGCATGACTACATATAGAGTTGAAAGCGAAGTTGTTAATATGTGTACCGTAATGTAAGCAATTCAATAAAATATATTTGTATACTATATAAATCCTAAATAAGACACTGCTTTGTACATCCATCCTAAGACGAAAAAAAAAGAAAAGAAAATGTAGATTATTCTTTCATTTAACATTTGTGAAATTTGATTAAACATTGGACTTGTGACCATAAACTCTAAAACATGGTACCATTAATATTACTAAGCAGTCGTATTTAACATCATATGATTGAATAAGATGGTGTATGCCGAGTAAATAAATAACATGTCACACTTAAAAAATTGCGCTTGTGGAATGGTGCTACAGTGTTTTAAAATACCTCATGGTGCCATTGGCATTTACGTATGCGTACAGGACCAATGCATGAGTTCGCCTTTGTGCATGAGCATGGATAGGCGGACACTTTAAAATGTTTCTTTTTTTATTTATTTTTTACACTGTCTTGTTAAAAAAAAAAATATATCTCTATTTTTGCTGTGACAAGGAATGTAAACAATCCTTGTGACAGCAATAGGCAGTACTCTTTATGGAGCTCTGGGGTCTATTAGACCCCAGATGTCTCCTCTGCCCTTAAAAGCATCTGATCATACCAAGATCAGTGATCGGTGATGATCAGATGCTTTCACAATTTAAAAATGGCGCTGTTTACATCCGGAGAAATCGTGGCAAAATACTAGCTGCTTTCAGTTTCCTATACCATAGAGATGATCAGGAACAGCTCTATGGTAAGCCAGAATTGCTGGCTTCATTCTGGGCTTGCTGGTAGGATGGTAGAGCCCTAAGAGGCACTAGGGGTCAGCTCCTCCCTCCGCCTGTAAAAGCAATCCAGCGGCTAATTAGCCACTAGGATGGCTTTTACCAAAAAAATGATCACCTGCAGAAAAAAGCAATACCAGGATAATGTCTGTAGCGGCACTTGACACTGCTGACATACATTTACATTAGGCGATCTTCAAGTGGTTAAACCCAAAAACAAGAACAGCTTTCCAATCTTTACTTGTGGTGGCTACATTGGTTTTCTTTTTTGTATAGGCTTTTTTTTATGGTGTCTCGATTGTGGATAGAAAAGCAACTAAGACACTTTTGGACAGTAACATTGTTAATCTGGTGAAAGAGTGGTGTTAGATGTGCTATGAGATTTAGATTTAGATTTGACCAACAAATTAAAGTCAAATACCTGCTAACACTTTATAGAACAGTTACAGCAACATTGTTTTCCTTTTGGGATAAGGCAGCCAGATGGTGTTGTATACTGTGTCCACAATACTTTATGGCTAGAATTATTGGCATTTTGCCCATTGAACATGACCCATTCAGATGAATGGGGCTGTGCTGCAACCAATCGGCAACTGCACTTGTAATGCACACAGTTGCAGCACAGAAGCAGTTAAAAAGGTACAAATACCTGGGGAAGAGGTGACACCATGGATCGCTCTTATGAGGGCAACACTTATGTAAATGACCCCTTAGGAATTACAGCATGTTCACTCTTAAAGTGGTAGTTACCCCTCTTGGTAATTTTTATCTACAGCTAAGCCTATAATAAGGCTTACTTGTTGGTAAAATGAATATCTCCTAAACGTGCACCGTTTAGGAGGTCTTCACCCTGGATGCAGCCAGTTCCGTCATCAATGCATGCGCTCTGAAGGTCCTGCTTACCTTGCCGGAACTTCAGACCTTTGTGACAGAACTAAGGGCTCCCGCACGCATGCGCAGTAGTGACGTCATCGCGCCCCGGCCAATCCCATAGCCACAAAAACCTGGAAGAAAGCCTGGGGGAAAAGATCAGCCTTCTCAACGGTGACAGTACATCACATTACGTTACTTCTGAAGTTGTATTCTGTCGTACAAGAATTTTTGTATGGTGAGTAACCTCTTCAGTTTCGACATTAGACTAGCATGCCACAAAAAACGAACGGCCGTCCGGGGAGCTCTCTGCAGTCAAGGGGAGGCAGAGAGGAGACTGGGCACTAGAGGAGTAATCCCACTGTCTACAGAATTAAAAAAAAAAAATTTCCTGAGCCCCATTTGTTTAGCAGGGGGCTGGGGCAAAAAGGGGACTATTTAATGTTTTTCAGGTGCAGGTGGAGTAAAAATGACCACCTATTTGAAAAAGCCCTGAAAGATTAATCTGTATTTAATAACGGATATGACATTATTAGTTCTGGTACCTTTAACCACTTCCATACCAGGCACTTACGCACCTTCCCGCCCAAGCCAATTTTCAGCTTTCAGCACTGTCGCACTTTGAATGACAATTGCGCGGTCATACTACACTGTACCCAAACAAAATTTGCGCCCTTTTTTCCCCACAAATAGAGCTTTCTTTTGGTGGTATTTGATCACCTCTGCGGTTTTTATGTTTTGCGCAACAACTAATAAAAGACTGAAAATTTAAAAAAAAAAAATACAATTTTATTTTTTTCTGTTAACTTTTTTGTAAATAAGTATGTTTTCTCTTTCAATTACGGGCACTTATATGGCGGCACTAATGAGGTAGTACTGATGGACACCGATGAGGTGGCACTGATGGGCACTGATAGGCGGCGCTGGTATGCGGCACTGATGGGCACTCATAGGTGGCACTGATGGGCACTCATAGGTGGCACTGATGGGCACTCATGGGCAGCACTGGGAACTCATAAGCGGCACAGAATGGCACTTATGGGTGGCACTGATGGGTACTTATGGGTGGCACAGATGGGCACTGATAGGTGGGCACTGGGCATGGATTGGCACAGAGGGGTGGCACTGAAGGACACTGTGGGGTGGCACTGATGTATATGTTGCCAGTCAGTGCCCATGTGTGGGCACTGACTGGCATCTTTCTTTTTTTTTTACCTGTATTTTTAATTTTATTTTTTAAATCCTGTTGTTTTTTTTGTTTTTTTTTACGTTTTTTTATTTATTTTTTGCCCTGCCAGTGTGGGCATCCCTGGTGGTCTAGTGTGGGCATACGAGGGAGGGCTGCGCTGATAAACAATCAGCGTGAACCCCCCCTGTCAGGAGAGCCGCCGATCGGCTCTCCTGTACTCGCGTCTGTCAGACGCAAATGAGGAAGAGCCGTCGGCGGCTCTTCCTGTTTACATCGTGATCAGTCGTGATTGGACACGGCTGATCACGTGGTAGCGAGCCTCCGCCGGTGACTCGTTACCGAGATCGGTGATGCAGGGTGTCAGACTGACACCCCGCATCAGTAATCGCCGCGCTGCGCGCCCCCATGGGCGCGCGCGGCATGAAATCGTGCAGGACGTTTGAGAACGTCCAGTCACGATTTCATAACCACTTCCCGGCCGTAAATCTGCTATTGGCCGGGCCGGAAGTGGTTAATTTGCTGAAACGTAACTACATTTCTGAAAAGTTTGCTAGTTAACTGCTTGCCGACCTGCCGCCGTTATTTTACTGCGGCAGGTCGGCTCTCCTGGGCGAGAGCCCGTAGCTCTACGTCAGCTCTTCTGCGGCCACTAGGGGGCGCGCACCCCCCCCGCTCGCCCCCGAGTCCCGTGCACGATCGCCGCCAGGCACACGCAATTGCTCGGTACAGAGCGAGGATCGGGAGCTATGTGTGTAAACACAAAGCTCCCGGTCCTGTCAGCGGGGTAAATGCTGATCTTCTGTTCATACAATGTATGAACAGAAGATCAGTGATTTCCCCTGGTGAGTCCACCCCCCCATACAGTTAGAACACACCCAGGAACATACTTAACCCCTTCCCTGCCCCCTAGTGTTAACCCCTTCACTGCCAATGGCATTTTTATAGTAATCTAATGCATTTTTATAGCATTGATCGCTAAAAAATGCCAATGGTCCCAAAAATGTGTCAAAAGTATCTGAAGTGTCCTCTATTGTGTCTCAGTACTAGAAAAAAAATGCTAATCGCCGCCATTACTAGTAAAACATTTTTTTTATAAAAATGCCATAAAACTACCCCCTATTTTGTAAACGCTATAACTTTTGCGCAAACCAATCAATAAACGCTTATTGCGATTTTTTTTTAATGAAAAATATGTAGAAGAATACGTATCGGCCTAACCTGAGGAAAAAAATAGGTTTTTTTATATTTTTTTGGGGATATTTATTATAGCAAAAAGTTAAAAATATTGAATTTTTTTCAAAATAGTCGCTCTATTTTTGTTTATAGCGCAAAAAATAAAAACCGCAGAGATGATCAAATACCACCAAAAGAAAGCTCTATTTGTGGGAAAAAAAGGACGCCAATTTTGTTTGGGAGCCACATTGCACGAATGCGCAATTGTCAGTTAAAGCAACGCAGTGCCGAATCACAAAAAGTGCTCTGGTCATTGGGCAGCAATATGGTCCGGGGGTTAAGTGGTTAAATCCATTCATCTAGGGGGAACATTACAGGCTATTGCATGGATAGTAAATAAATACATTCTGCAGAATCTTTGTATTTTTGTCTATTAAATTGGCTCATGTAACTTTAATTAGCAAATGTGTGTTGGCAGCCAGTGCTTCAGCTTGACGTCAGTCATTGCTTCTGGTCCAGAACTGTTCAAATCATTCACAAGCTTCAGGTCACCAGCAAGAGCTCAGACACAGGCTATTTTCTGTTTGCCTTTGAATTATGCGATAAATTACTTGGAAATTGAAGGCAGAATAAATTATTCAAAAAGAATGCAAACTTGCTTATTTAAACAACATTAGCTTTACTCAAAACAGATTTATTTGCAGTAGAGTTTTTTCACACATGCAGGTCCAAAATCAATATATACAGTATATCCAACAATAATACACAGTCTGAAAATAAATGAACAATATTTGCTTCATCACCTATGTTCATTTTTCTTCTTACAGTTTATGCTCAGTAGTCCTCAATAAACCATACTCGCACACCCAGCAGGTTCAGTACTGTGCTGCTGTGATCCATTAAATTAAAAGCTGGGTCCAGCGCCACTATCTTCTATTCTGATGTCATCCAAAACAGATTGTCTCTTCCAGGTTCTTGCAGCCCCTCCCCCCAATTATGTGTGCAAAGTCCAACCAATTTATAGAAGCTGATGCTCCTGGCATCAGAAGCGGAGTATACATCATTCTTGACTAAGGGAGAATGAAGAGAAATTAAAAAAAAATGTAAATAAAAAAAAAAAGTAAGAAGAAAGTTTGGCTATTTAATGCTATGGAGCAGATAGGATTGGGATAATTTTGAGTGAAGGTGTGTTTTAGCTGCAACCAATTTTTTCAACAGCATAACGCAATCCTGATTTTAAAATGTGGTTTGATTTTGTGATATATATATTTTTGGGGTAAATTATTTTTATTGGGTTTAAGTTTAGATACAAAACAGAGCATACCCAGGCTCGGTCCACGTACATCACAATAAAACAAACAGTGAAAAAAATTAAATATTAACAGTAGTGCCGCTATTGGCACTAGAACAAAACTTCACGCTCCAGTAACTTCTGAGATTTCTAGAGCAATGAGCTTTGCTTTGCCTTGATCTGAAACTAGCACACCAGCTTGGATTCACCTATAGATGGTGTTTCCCCCTGTTGGCCAGGTTCTGTAACGGTCAGACCTCTTTCACCCTCTGCTCTCCGACTGGCCTGCTTGTTCTTTATACCTACATGGAGATGGACCCCATCCAGGTACCAAACTGGCTACAACTGCTTCCGCGGCCGGCTGGCCATGCAGGGACATCTGCATACAGGAGGCACCTTCCATTCCATGATTGCAGAGAATGAGGAGATGCTCTCAGGCACCGACACCAGAGGGGACACGGTGAACATGGTATCATTGTCAGCATACCAATATTAATACTTTTTGTCCTTTGACATGCTCTGTTTTGCTGACGTTTACTGGGTCCACTGCCTGAGGCTATAAAAAATTATTGCTTGTAAGCAGTACACTGGCAGTGACTTTTTTGTCAGAAAAAACAAACCACTACCTATTATGAATGCCTGTTACTTTAATAACCCCCTTTCCGTGAACAGTGGACAAATATAATCGGATTACAAAAGGCCTTTGTTCCTTAATTTTTTTAAACTCTATCAATGCAATTTGATCACTGTGATTGGTCATAGCGATAACATAGTATAAGGACAATTTCACTGGCCCTGTAACATGTGATAGCTTTAACTAATAAAGATCACAGTAGTAAACAGGGGCATCATGAATGAATAGCCTTTGTTTATAGCATAGGTAATACAGCATAGGTATTCGGTCCACTCTTAATATTTACAGGAATACAAGAATTTAATACCCAAAATGGAATAATGAGAAGGATAGCAGAGTTAGACCATGGTGAAAAAAGAGGAGGAGGAAAAATCCAATGTTTCGGGGTGTGAGAACCTCCTTTCTCAAGAACCTCCTGCTTAGCTTTGTTTATCATTATTCCAATTTGGGTACTAAATTCCTATATGTATTTCTGAATATCAGCTTCTGCATGACATTAGTGGATTTATAAGCTACAATAGAATACATTTTTGTATTTGTATTTAGATATAGTTTAAAGCCCTGCCTCCTTCTGACCCAACCTTCTCCCTCCTTCACAATTGGATATAAATTGTTTTTATTCTATTTATTTAAGGCATTGTTACAAAGCAGCACTTCCACATTTCTCACCTGGTGATGTTTTTTCCCCCACCCCCCATCCAGATTCTATACTTGTGCAGATGTGCCGCAGGGTTTCAGGTGCACAAGCAGGGTCCCTTGGACATTTGCGCATTCACAGAGGACTGCACATGCTAAAAGACAGCTATTAAAGTGGTTGCAAAGTCACAAGGTTTTATTTATCTTAATGCATCCCCCCTCAGCCTAATACTTACCTGAGTCCATCTCAATCGATGTTGCAGGAAAGACTTGGTTGCTGGGACTCCCCTCCTCATTGGTTGGGGCGCTATTGGCTCCTGCTGCTGCCAAAAAGTCAGTGAGCCAAGGAGGAGAGAGGGGGGCAATGCCACGGCTCCGTGTCTGAATAGACACACAGACCAGCAGCTCGGCTCTGGTGCCCCCATAGCAAGCTGCTTGCTATGTGGGCACTCAACTGGAGGGAAGGGCCAGGAGCGCCAAAGAGGGACCTGGGAAGAGGAGAATTGGGGCTGCTTTGTGCAAAACCATTGCACAGAGCAGGTAAGTATAATGTTTGTTATTTTTAAGCAAAAAAAAAAAATTAAGCCCCTTTCATACCTTCGTCTGTATTTCATTCATCTGTTAACGGATGAAAAACGGACATCAAGGCATTCCTATGGAAAAACAGATCATAGCGGATGATCGGAACATTCGTTTTTTTTTTTAATAGATAAAAGCTCTATTTTTCGTCCTCTGCCATCTTTGTGCATGCATGTGAAATCTCCTGAAGGAGTGGTGTGAATCTGCGCATGGAAAAAACTCTAAAATATATGTTGCAGTAAGGACAGTGAAATGTATATAGAGTAAGGTACAGATTAGATAGAATAATCGGTTACAGTGCCTGCCCCTACAAGTGTACCCCACCGAGGTGGTATATAGATTGTAGAGAGGGGATTAGTAGGTGGTGGCGCCTGCTGTGTAAGTTATAAATAATGAGAAAAATGTGTTGTGCACATGAATGCTAATATAGATGGTAAAGTGAAAAAATAAATATATACTCAGGTGAAAAATAAATAAATAAATATAATGCAAAAAATGCATAAATAGAATTGGTGTAAAAAATCACATAAAAACTGATAAAACTATTTAAATAAATAACTGATTCATATAGTCCATAACAGTGGCGGCCGGTGAAGTTTTAGGATGGGGGGGGCACAAGACCTCCACATTTGGCCCATCCCACTTCTCATAAGCCACACCCCTTATTTAATCCACCCACTCCGTCCCCTGTATTCCACTTGCTTCCACTCACAGTGTCAGGAGTATACAGCTCAGCATCATAGCACACAGTATATAGCCACAGAATCAAAGCACAGAGTATAAAGCCCAAGCATTACAAATCATGGTATATAGCGCAGCCTTATAAATCGGCGCAAACAAACTAAAAAATTACACTGTTAGTAATGAAGGACTGAGGACTCTAAATGGGCAGGAGATTATCAGATACTGCGGACATACTGCACGAGATGACCAGAGACTGCAGACATACTGCACGGGATGACCAGAGACTGCAGACATACTGCAGGAGATGACCAGAGACTGCGGACATACTGCATCAGAATACCAGAGACTGTGGACATACTGCATTAAATTACCAGAGACTGCGGACATACTGCACGAGATTACCAGAGACTGCGGACTTACTGCACCAGATTACCAGAGACTGTGCGGACATACTGCATTAGATTACCAGATACTGAAGACATACTGCACGAGATTACCAGAGACTATGGAAACTTCGCAAATGAAGTTTAAAAAACGTTTTTTTATTTTTTTATATCTTATTTTTATCATTATCAAAGGGAAAGGCATACAAAAATAGAATACATATTCCATAGATAAAAAAAAGAAAACAACATAATGTCCGAATATTACCAATGTAAAAATATAACGTATACCTTCTATCCATCTGTACAGTTTAACCGACATTAATCTATGCTATATGTATCCCTCTATCCCTTTTACTATATCTTCTTCAACCTAATACCAACCCCCCCCCCCCCCCCCAAAAAAAAGCAACCCCTCCCCCCCCATGCCCTCTATCCCATGAGATGTACGGCACACAATCTTATAAAGTTCCTTTATATTCAAATTTCCAGTTTTAGCCAAATTGACTTTTCTTCTCTTATTATTCTTACAACATTTTCTTCCCTTCCTCTGAATTAATAAATGTTTTCCAGCCAACCCAAATTTCATTATATTGTTTCCTCCTATTTTGGGCTGAAAAAACTAGATCTTCCATTGCTTCTATCTCCTGAATTCTCGTAAGCCACCCTGCTATGGAGGGAGGTCTAGAGTCCCTCCATCTTCAGGTGACTCCCACCTTTGCTGCGTTAATCAAGTGACATATAATTTCCTATAATTCTGAACTGGAACCTGTGAACAATGAAGCAGAAAAAAGGCGGGATCATTTGGTATCTGATATTTTGTAAACTTTTGAGATATTCTCCTCACCTCCTCCCAATAATGTTTAATTTTTTCACAGGACCAGAATATATGCAAAAGTGTACCCAACTCCCTCCCACATCTCCAACATCGGTCTGAGTTTTCTTTTGCAAATTTATTAAGCCTTACTGGGGTGTAGTACCATTGTGTAAGAATTTTATAACTGGCTTCTTGGGTTCTTGTACAGATCGAGGAGTTAAATGTCAATAGAATAATCTGTTTACGTTGGGTTGGGGTAAAGTTTCTCTTCAGTGCCTCTTCCCATTTGCCAATTCCTGACATCACATAATCTTCTGGGGGTGCAATCAGCAGGCTATACATCTTAGATACCACATGCAAAAGTGGTTCGCCCTCACTACAATATTGTTCAAACACTGTCAATTGCCTTTGAAAATCCTCCGCCGACCCCAGCGATTTTAGGAAGTGGCTTATCTGAATTGCCTGCCAGAAAGTGAGCCCAAAGGACCCCCCCCCCTTCTTTTTCAGGTCACCCATTGATGGCCAGGCACCTGATTGTATAAAATGTGAAACCTGATAGACGCCCTTCTTTCTAAGATTTTCAAAATTGCCCTTTTCCAATCCTGGTGTGAAGTTCGGATTTCCTAATATGGGTAGCAATGGTGAATATTTTGACGAGAATTCCTGATTCCTGCAAATTTTTGCTGATATTCTTAACATAGGTCCTATTGTAGGGTGTTTCTGGTAGTTCTACATGATACCACAGTGCTCTAGATATTGGGATTGGGCTGACCTGTTGTTCCATGTCTACCCAGCATTTTAACTCTCTATGCCTGCACCAGTCCACCATCCTTGTCAGGTGAGTTGCTCTATAGTATTTCACTATGTCTGGTACAGCCATCCCCCCTACTCTCTTCGGCATTCTCAGCAGTTCTCTCTTTATTCTAGGTCGTTTCCCCACCCATATTAAATTCATAAACAGGCTACCTACTTGACTGAGAAAAGAAGCTTGAATAGTGATTAGGAGTGCCTGGAAGATGTACAACATTTTTGGCAGAATGCTCATCTTCACTATACTACTCCGCCCAAACCATGAATGCAATCCCTGTTTCTATTTGTCTAAAAGTGTTCGTATTGAGTTATATAACCCAAAAATATTCTTTATATTTGCTGGTATATATGTACCCAGATATTTCAGGGCCTCCCCCCATTTCAATCCAAAATGTTGTCTAATGATTTCCCTCACATTGGCTGGCTTTGCCACTTTCATTGCTTCGGATTTAGTTCTTTTGATTTTTAAGTTAGACATCCTTCCGTATAGCTCAATTTCGTTTACCAGGTTAGGGAGTGAGATATGTGAATCAGTCAAGGAGAACAGCAGATCATCCGCGTATGCTGCCACCTTGTGTATCTGCTCCCCCATTTGGATTCCCTGGATATCTTGGTTCCGGCGAGTTCTATTTAATAAAGGCTCCAATGAGAGGGCAAACAACAAGGGCGATAAGGGGCATCCCTGTCTCGTACCATTTGAGATCTTAAACGGGCGGGAAAGAACTCCATTTACTTTTACTGAGCACGTGGGTTAGTGTAAACACTCATAATCCCCCTAATCATGTGTTCCCCCAGCCCCACTTGGCTCAGCATCTCTTCCAGGAACCCCCAACTCACCCTATCAAACGCCTTTTCTGCGTCAGTGTTCAAGAGTACGCAGGGGATTTTTTTTATCTCAGCACAATGGATCAAATTAATGATCTTGATTGTGTTATCCCTATTTTCTTTCCACGGGATAAACCCTACTTGATCCAGGTTCACTAATTGCGCAATCCAGGGTTGGAGTCGGGTTGCAATTATTTTTGAAAAAAGTTTTAAGTCTACATTTAATAGCGATATTGGTCTGTAGCTACCGCAGTCTGCCGGGTACTTCCCCTCTTTAGGTATCACCGTTATGTGTGCTAGAAATGCATCCGGGGGGAACTTCGCAGTACTCCCAAGGGCGTCAACATTTTTTGTCATTTGACCAATTGGTAGTGTAGAAAATTCCCTATAGTACCTTATAGTAAATCCGTCAGGACCTGGGGCCTTTCCTGGCTTAATCTTTTTCAATGTTGCATCTACTTCCTCAATGGAAATAGGTTTCTCTAAACTATCTCTAGCTGGGGATGGCAATCTAGATAGCCCTGAGGCAGATAGGTATTCCTTCATCTCTGGCTGGGATTTCCTGTCTATCACAAGATTATCCACTTCAGCCCCGGACCATATTGCTGTCCAAAGACCAGAGCACTTTTTGAGATTCGGCGCTGCGTCGCTTTAACTGACAATTGCGCGGTCGTGCGACTTGGCTCCCAAACAAAATTGGCGTCCTTTTTTTCCCACAAATAGAGCTTTCTTTTGGTGGTATTTGATCATCTCTGCGGTTTTTATTTTTTGCGCTATAAACAAAAACAGAGCGACTATTTTGAAAAAAATGCAATATTTTTTACATTTTTCTATAATAAATATCCCCAAAAATATATTAAAAAAAAATATTTTTCCCTCAGTTTAGGCCGATACGTATTCTTCTACATATTTTTCGTAAAAAAAAATCGCAATTAGCGTTTATTGATTGGTTTGCGCAAAAGTTATAGCGTTTACAAAATAGGGGGTAGTTTTATGGCATTTTTATTATTATTTTTTTTTTACTAGTAATGGCGGCGATCAGCGTTTTTTTTTCGGTACTGCGATATTATGGCGGGCACTTCGGACACTTTTGACACATTTTTGGAACCATTGGCATTTTTTTAGCGATCAATGCTATAAAAATGCATTGTATTACTATAAAAATGCCATTGGCAGTGAAGGGGTTAACACTAGGGGGCAGGGAAGGGGTTAAGTGTGTTCCTAGTGTGTTCTAACTGTATGGGGGGGGGGTGGCCTCACTAGGGGAATCACTGATCTTCTGTTCATACATTGTATGAACAGAAAATCAGCGTTTCCCCCGCTGACAGGAACGAGCGCTGTGTGTTTTCACACACAGCTCCCGTTCCCCGCTCTGTAACGAGCGATCGCGTGTGCCCGGCGGCGATCGCGCCCGCCGGGCACACGCACGGGACTCGGGGGCGAGCGGGGGGCGCGCGCGCGGGCCGCCGGCGGCGCGCACGCGCCCCCTAGTGGCCGCGAAAGGCGCGACGTAGAGCTACGGGCTCTCGCGCACCCGTGCCGACCTGCCGCCGTATTACTGCGGCGGCTGGTCGGCAAGCGGTTATATATGGAAGAATAATATTCCCCAAATGTCTGGGCTATCTCTCTTGGTTTTCATATTAGCTGTCCTTCCTTCCCTTTTATTTCAGGTATGTATGTTGAGCCACTCTTTTCTTTTAGGCCTCGTACACACGAGCAGACAGATTTGTTCAAATCTGTCTGTCCGACAGATTTGAACAAATCTGTGTGCTGGGATTTTGGTTTGCTCGCGTGTACACACGAGCAAACCAAAATCCCCGCCAGCAGACAGCGCGCTGACGTGTCGGTGATGTGGCGGTGACGTTGACGCCGCCACGTCACCGCACCAGGAAGTAAAACACTTCCGCGCATGCGCCGAATCCATTTGGCGGCGGTGCGGCGGCGGTGCGGGACGACATGTCTGCTGGTAAGTGTACTAACCAGCAGACATGTCGGGCGGACGGATTCCCACCCGATAGATTTCAAAGCATGCTTTGAAATCTGTCGGGTGGCCAAATCCGTCGGCTCGGCCGTACACGCGATCGAATCTGTCTGCTGAAACGGTCCAGCAGACCGTTTCCAGCGGACAGATTTGATCGTGTGTACGAGGCCTTAGGCCTCGTACACACGACGGGATATGTCTGCTGAAAACGGTCCGATGGACCGTTTCAGCAGACATCTCCGATCGTGTGTATGGGCTAGCGGACAGATTTGTCCACCCGACAGATTTCAAAGCATGCTTTGAAATCTATCCGGTGGGAATCTGTCCGCCCGACATGTCTGCTGGTTAGTACACTTACCAGCAGACATGTCGTCCCGCACCGCCGCCGCACCGCCGCCGAATGGATTCGGCGCATGCGCGGAAGTGTTTTACTTCCTGGTGCGATGACGTGGCGGTGACGTGGCGGCATCAACGTCACCGCCGCGTCACCGACACGTCACCGCGCCGTCCGCCGATGGGGAATTTGATCCGATGGTGTGTACACGCCATCGGATCAAACTCCAGATCGGACATATCCGATGGAAATGGTCCGCGGACCGTTTTCATCGGATATGTCCGATCGTGTGTACGAGGCCTTAGTGTTCCTGCCAGTAACTTACTACACTTGTCTCCTAGTTCATAGTTAAGTTTCTTGCACCTTTGAATTGTTGCTTTTTGCTTTGAAACGCATTACTTCTGTTAGCTGTCTCCTTAAATATCCTAAGTCCTTCCCACTACAGTGTAGTTGTGTTTTTTTTTAATGTTGGACTTCCAACTTCTGAATATCTTCCAGAAGTTCCCTGATTTGTTTATCACGTTTCTTTTTCAGGATCAAACCATGCTTGATCAGAATACCCCTAATCACAGTCTTGTGTGCTTCCCACACCATGCCCGGGTCAGTCCCAGGAGTATCATTAACTTGAAAGTACGCTGCAATTTCTTTAGCAACATCTTCCCTAATTTCCGAATTTTGCAGTAAACTCTCATTTAAGCGCCAACATTTGTCCTGGGATAGAACCGCATTGGAGAGGGAAAGACACACGCTGACTGGAGCATGGTCAGACCATGTTATATTCCGTACTTCTGCTTTCGTTACTGAAGTGATCAAATAGTGTGGGATCAAAAATAAATCTATACGGGAGTATATCTGATGTGGGTTGGAAAAAAAAGTATAGTCCCTTTCTTCTACATGTAGTATCCTCCATACATCTACTAACTATGTCTCGTGCAGTTTCCACATAATCCCTTTTCTGACGTTTCCCGGGGTCGATGATGTCTCTGAGGACACATCCAATCCGGGATCCAAGGCAACATTGAAGTCTCCTCCCAAAATTAACTTCCCCTCCGCAAATTCAGCCAAGTCTGTAAGGACTTTTTTATT
Organism: Rana kukunoris; assembly: GCA_029574335.1. NCBI lineage: Eukaryota > Metazoa > Chordata > Amphibia > Anura > Ranidae > Rana > Rana kukunoris. Next base: position 74,960,366 of record CM056054.1, on the reverse strand, counting down.
AAATACATCTTGGTGAGTATTTGGTACATACAATGTGGCCAAGGTTACTTTGGCCCCTCCAATATTGCCCTTCAGAAAGAGATACCTACCCTTCGGGTCCAAGCGTTTATCTAACATTCGGTTGGAGATCAAAATCGATACTCCTTTCGATTTTGCTTCCTGATCCATTGCATGATAGACACAGGGAAGAATCTATTCTGGAGAAATGGTAGATGTCCTACCTTAAAGTGTGTCTCTTGGACAAATGCTACATCAGTTCCCCATCTCCTTAAATCATTTAACAGCATTCTACGTTTTTCTGGGACATTAAGTCCTTTGGCATTCAAGGATGTTATTTTTAGTGCCGCCATCTCAGAGAAAGAGGAGAAGAAAAAAAAAACAGAAACCCTCTAAAAGTACCTCCCCCTCTCCCCTCTATGCCCCTAAGGAAAATAAACACCCCTGACTGGTTTTTCCCCAGTTACCTCCGTGGGTGAATTCCTAACTAGGGGGAAATGACCAAAGATGGTCGAGCAGCTCCCTCCCTGACTCCTCCCTCCCTCCCGGCCATATTTATTATTTTCTCCATACCCTTCCTATCTATGCCATGCTTTCAACTTAATCACACACAGATAGTACCCCCGGTTTTTCTCTTTCATTCCCTCCCCCCTATATCCACACATCTATAAATGTTTATATAGATTCCATCTTTCACAAACACTCTTTACCCCCTATGGATATGATTTATGCCATATGGTATTTATATCTTCATATCATTTCATATCCATAGTTAGTACACTTATATATTTTTATTTATTGTTTGCTCCTAACAGTGGGGGGAAGAAATAGAGAGTGGCTTAGAGGCTTGTTCTTGGGAGGGTTGGTTCTTTTTTATCCCTCTCTTTTTTCCTTTATTGTTCTGTGAATGGACAGCAGAGGGGGGAGGTCCTTATAGGTATATTAGTGAAATATAACTAATATGAGGAAGTGTATATAGAGATGTCTGAAGTAAACTTTGGTGTTGAAATGAGATACATTCATATTCCTCATCCATTTATCAAGAATTACTTGACCCGAACCCGAACTTTGAAAAAAAGTTCAGGTTCGGGACCCGAACTTGACCCCGAACCCGAACCCCATTGAAGTCAATGGGGACCTGGACTTTTGACTACTAAAATGTCTATAAAAAAAACAAAGGGAAAGGGCTGCAAATGGCAGCAAAATGTCGGGAAGAGCATGGCAAGTACTCTGAAAATAAATGTGGATAGGGAAATAACTTAAAATAACATAAAAAAAATTTTAATCATTTTGACCTAGGAGCACGAGGTCCATATGTAGTAGGAGGTTGAGGTGGATGTGGCGGTCTAGGTGAAGCGGCGGTGGAGGAGGAGGAGGTAGCCAACACAGCAGATTTTGGTTTTTAATTGATTTATTCTATTCTGCACAAGGTATGGACAAGTCCTCTGGGATCCATGCCTGGTTCATTTTAATGAACGTGAGCTTGTCCACATTGGCTCTGGACAGATGGCTGTGCTTGTCTGTGATAACGCCCCCTGCCGTGCTAAATACACGTTCAGACAATACACTGGCCGCAGGGCAGGCCAGCACCTCCAAGGCGTAAAGGGCAAGCTCAGGCCATGTGCCCAATTTGGAGACCCAGAAGTTTAAGGGGGCATAGCCGTCATTCAGTACGTGTAGGTGCGTGCACACAAACTGCTTCACCATGTTGCTGAAATGCTGCCTCCTGCTAAAACGTTCCATATCAGCTGGTGGTGCTGTTTGTTGTGGCGTGCTGACAAAGCTTTTCCACATTTCGGCCATGCTAACCCTGCCTTCTGAGGTGCTGGCGGTGCCCCTGCTGTGTTGGCGACCTCTTCCTCCTCCTCTGCCTTCGCCTTGTGCTTCCACTGTGCCTCCGCTGCCAGGTGGGAATTGCACCAGCAGCGCGTCTACCAGAGTGTGCTTGTACTCGCGCATCTTGCGATCACGCTCCAGTGAGGGAATTAAGGACGGTACATTGTCCTTGTAACAGGGATCCAGCAGCGTGGCCACCCAGTAATCAGCACCTGTTAAAATGTGCGAAACATGCCGGTTGTTGCGGAGACACTGCAGCATGTAATCGCTCATGTGTGCCAGGCTGCCCAGACGCAACGAAAAGCTGTCCTCTGTGGGAGGTGTATCATCTGTGTCCTCTGTATTCCCCCAGCCATGCACCAGTGATGGCCATGAGCTGGTCTGGATGCTATCCTGCTGTGAACATGGTTCCTCCTTCTCCTCCATGTCTTCCTCCTCCTCATCCTCCACCACGTCATCCTCCAGAACTGTGCCCTTGCTGGAGAATTGTGTACCTGGCCTTTGTTGGTCCACGAACCCACCCTCAGAGCCACTTGAGAATGACTGCCCTGAAAGCCTTTGAAATGATCCCGATTCCTCCTCCTTCTCCTCCTGTGCCACATCCGTTTCCATCATCGCCCGTAGCGTTTTTTCAAGGAGGCATAGAACTGGAATAGTCACGTTGAGACCGGCGTCATCGGCACTGGCCATGTTGGTGGAGTACTCGAAACAGCGCAACAAGGCACACAGGTCTCGCATGGAGGCCCAGTTATTGGTGGTGAAGTGGTTCTGTTCTGCAGAGCGACTCACGCGTGCATGCTGCAGCTGAAACTCCAATATCGCCTGCTGCTGCTCGCACAGTCTGGCCAGCATGTGCAAGGTGGAGTTCCACCTTGTGGGCACATCACATATGAGGCGGTGAGCGGGAAGGCCGAAGTTACGCTGCAGCACTGTCAGGCGAGCAGCAGCAGGGTGAGAACACCGAAAGTGCGCACAGATGGCCCGCACTTTCTGCAGCAGCTGTGGCATATCAGGGTAAGTTTTCAGGAACCTCTGCACCACCAAATTCAGCACATGCGCCAGGCAAGGGATGTGCATCAAACCAGCTAGGCCCAGAGCTGCTACGAGATTTCGCCCGTTATCACACACCACCAGGCCTGGCTTGAGGCTCACTGACGCCAACCACTCATTCGTCTGTTGTTCCATGTCCCTCAACAACTCCTGCACGGTGTGTGGTTTTTCCCCCAAACAGGAAAGTTTTAAAACTGCCTGCTGGTGTTTACCCATGGCTGTGCTGAAGTTGGTGGTGAATTTGTTACGCTGACTGGATGAGGAGGCGGTAGAGGATGAGGAAGCGGAGTAGGAGGAGTTAGGAACAGGAGGCAAACTGAAGCGCCCTGCAATCCTCGGTGGTGGAAGGACATGTGCCAAACTGCTACCCGCCTCAGGCCCAGCCACCACTGCATTTACCCAGTGCGCTGTTAGGGAGATATAACGTCCCTGACCGTGCTTACTGGTCCATGTATCCGTAGTTAGGTTGACCTTGGCACAGAAGGCGTTGCGCAGTGCACACCTGATTTTGTCCCCCACTTGGTTGTGCAGGGAAGGGACGGCTCGCCTGGAAAAGTAGTGGCGGCTGGGCACGACGTACTGTGGGACAGCCAATGCCATCAGGCTTTTAAAACTCTGCGTCTCCACCAGACGGAATGACAGCATTTCAAAGGCCAGTAATTTGGAAATGCTGGCATTCAGGGCCAGAGATCTCGGGTGGGTAGGGGGTACTTCCTCTTCCGCTCCAGTGTTTGGGAGATAGAGAGCTGAACGCTTCCATGGGACATTGTGGAGATGTTTGGTGACCCAGGTGATAGTGTTGCTTCCCGGTCCTCTAATTGAGGGGTGGCAGGTGGCACTGTCACTACAGAGGTGGATGAAGAGGCCGAGAGGCAGAAGAGGAAGCAGAAGAGGAAGCAGGAGGAGCCAGAGACCTTTCTTGGTTTTTGAGGTGTCTACTCCACTGCAGCTCGTGCTTTGCACTTAGATGCCTGGTCATGCAGGTTGTGCTCAGGTTGAGAACGTTTATGCCTCGCTTCAGGCTCTGATTGCACAACGTGCAAACCACTCGTGTTTTGTCATCAGCACATTGTGTGAAGAACTGCCATGCTAGGGAACTCCTTGGACCTGGCTTTGGTGTGCTCGGTCCCTTGCTGCGTTGGGCAGTAGCAGACATACTGTCTAGGGGACGGACGCTCTGCTTTGGCACCCTGCCCCCTCTTCTGCTGTGCTGGTGGCTCTGTGCGACCACCGCCTCTTCCTCCGAACTACATGGGTCACCTGCATGTCGGTCTGCACAATTGCAAAAGCACCAGCTGTTTCATCATCATCCAAGACGTGCTGTGATGGTCCCCCCATGTACTCATCTTTAAATATAAGTAGTTGGGCATCAGTGCACTCAATCTCTTCCACTTCTGGGGCTGGGCTAGGTGGATGGCCCTGGGAACACATGCTAACAGACTCATCAAAAAGCAGAAGAGACTGCTGCATGATTTGGGGCTCAGACTGCTTGGCTGATTTGCAAGGGGGTGAGGTGAAAGACTGATGGTGGATATTGGCTGCAGGCGCCAACTCTGAACTTTCAGCACAAGACTGGTTGGGAGACAATGTGAAGGAACTGGAGGCACTGTCAGCAACCCAATCTACTACCGCCTGTTTTGCTCCTGGCCTCAACATTCGTAGAGCTGGATTAGGCCCGACCAAATACCGCTGCAGGCTCTGTCGCCTACTCACACCTGAGAAAGGTGTTTCACTTGTGCATGTAGCTGGCACAGATCGACCACGTCCTCTCCCATGTAACAGGAGCTCCACCAGCAGCACCACGACCGCGGCCACGTCCCTTATTTAACGTTCTCCTCATATTTCTCAAATGTAGGATCTTGCCCTAAATGAGTGTTTTTTGAGTACAACAATAGAACAACACTAGCTAAAGTGTTTATCTCACACCTACAGATATAGAGGAATCAATGCAAACACTGGAGGAAACACTGCAAAAAAATTATTTTTTCCCTAAATGGTTGTTTTTAGAATAGCACAATAGAAGAAAAGTATATAAAGGGTGTATCTCACAGTAATAGGGCAGTCCAGGTGTAATATGCAGAGATTCTCCTATATAATTCTCTCCCTATAGCAACAAGCAGGAAGCTTTCACTAAACTATGTAATGCACAGTATCTCACAGGGTACAGATGCAGTGCTGTTGTAATACGCAGAGATTCTCCTATATAATTCTCTGCCTATAGCAACAAGCAGGAACCTAGCCCTAAACAATGCACTGGACACACACAGTATATCACAGGTGACAGTTGTAGTGCTGGTGAAATATACAGAGAGTCACCTACAGTATATATTTCTGTCCCTATAGCAAATAGCAGGAACCTGTCCCTAAACAATGTACTGGACACACACACAGTATATCACAGGTGACAGGTGCAGTGCAGGTGAAATATGCAGAGTCACCCATATATTGCTGTCCCTATAGCAAATAGCAGGAACCTGTCCCTAAACAATGTACTGGACACACACAGTATCTCACAGGTGACAGGTGCAGTGCTGGTGAAATATACAGAGAGTCACCTATATATTGCTGTCCCTATAGCAAATAGCAAGAACCTGTCCCTAAACAATGTACTGGACACACACAGTATATCACAGGTGACAGGTACCGTGCTGGTGAAATATACAGAAAGTCACCTATATATTTCTGTCCCTAAAGCAAATAGCAGGAACATGTCCCTAAACAATGTACTGGACACATACAGTATATGACAGGTGACAGGTGCAGTGCTGTTGAAATATACAGAGAGTCACCTATATATTTCTGTCCCTATAGCAAACAGCAAGAACCTGTCCCTAAACAATGTACTGGACACACACAGTATATCACAGGTGACAGGTGCAGTGCTGGTGAAATATGCAGAGAGTCACCTATATATTTCTGTCCCTATAGCAAACAGCAGGAACCTGTCCCTAAACAATGTACTGGACACACACAGTATATCACAGGTGACAGGTGCAGTGCTGGTGAAATATGCAGAGAGTCACCTATATATTTCTGTCCCTATAGCAAATAGCAGGAACCTGTCCCTAAACAATGTACTGGACACACACATGATATCACAGGTGACAGGTGCAGTGCTGGTGAAATATACAGAGAGTCACCTACATATTGCTGTCCCTATAGCAAATAGCAGGAACCTGTCCCTAAACAATGTACTGGACACACACAGTATATCACAGGTGACAGGTGCAGTGTTGGTGAAATATGCAGAGAGTCACCTAAATATTGCTGTCCCTATAGCAAATAGCAGGAACCTGTCCCTAAACAATGTACTGGACACACACAGTATATCACAGGTGACAGGTGCAGTGCTGGTGAAATATACAGAGAGTCACCTATATATTTGTGTCCCTATAGCAAATAGCAGGAACCTGTCCCTAAACAATGTACTGGACACACACAGTATATCACAGGTGACAGGTGCAGTGCTGCTGAAATATGCAGAGAGTCACCTATATATTGCTGTCCCTATAGCAAATAGCAGGAACCTGTCCCTAAACTACCTCAATCAGCAGCAAACCTGTCCCTACACTAGCTAAAGCAGACTGACGAGCCCTAAACGATGTAATGCACAGTCCCTATAAGATGCAGATCTCACAGAAATAAACAGTGCTGGTCTAGATTTCTGAAGCAGGATAATCCTATCTAACTCGGTCCCTCAATCAGCAGCAGCCTGTCCCTACCCTAGCTAAAGCAGAGTGACGAGCTGTGCTGTGTGCCTCTATCTGATATAGAGGCTGGTCACATGCTGGGTCACATGCTGCACTGGCCAATCACAGCCATGCCATTAGTAGGCATGGCTGTGATGGCTTCCTAGTCACAGTAGTAAAACAAATGGCGATTGGCTGCCGTGCAGCGCACCGTAACATAGCCGAACTCAGAACCCAAACTTTTTCCAATTATTCGGGTTCGGGTACAAAAAAAAAACAAAGTCTGTACCGAACCCAAACTTTACAGTTCGGGTTCGCTCAACCCTACTCATAACTAATACTCTCCCCAAAATGCTGCACCAGTTGCTGTGTGGAGTCTGACTGCATTGGCTGCAGACCTCCTTTCCACAGTCAGTGATAGCACTGCTATAATCTATACTGCTCCACTCACTGTCTCATTGTTACAAACTGCCTATTCAATATTATCTATGTTAAGTGTGCATACTTTTTTAATATTATTTGACTGTACTGATGTAAACTGATTGTATCTATTATTAACCTGAACTACTTTGAATTACAAAATATACTGTTCCTTAACCACTTCCTGATGGCCGTACGACTTTGTACTGCCGCAGTGTGGATGCTAATTGCCGGGAGGCCATCTATATACGGCCTCCGGCCTCCAGCCACTGAGATGCCGATGCTCGATATCCGCCAGGCACCCGCGATCGGCGGTTACAGAGACAAGGACGTGGATCTGTGTGTGTAAACACACAGATCCATGTCCTGTCAGGGAGAGAGGAGACCAATCTGTGTCCCTTGTACATAGGGACACAGATCGGTCATCCCCCCCTGTCAGTCCCCTTCCCCCACAGTTAGAAACACTAGGCAGGGTACACATTTAACCCTTTCCTCACCCCCTAGTGTTAACCCCTTCCCTGCTAGTCACATTTATACATTAATTTGTGCATATTTATAGCAGTATAAATGTGAATGGTGCCAAAAATGTGTCAAAAGTGTCCGATGTGTCCGCCGTAATGTCGCAGTCCCAATAAAAATCGCAGATCGCCGCCATTAATAGTAAAAAAAAAATATAAAAAAATAATAATTCTGTCCCCTATTTTGTAGTCGCTTATTGCGATTTTTTATTTATTTTTTACCCAAAATATGTAGAAGAACACGTATCGGCCTACTGTAGACTGAGAATTTTTTTTTTTTTAATTGGGCTATTTATTATAGCAACAAGTAAAAAATATTGATTTTTTTTCTAAATTTTCGCTCTATTTTTGTTTATAGCGCAAAAAATTAAAACCGCCGAGGTGATCAAATACCACCAAAAGAAAGCTCTTCTTGTGGGGAAAAAAGGACTTCAATTTTGTTTGGGAGCCACGTCGCACGACTGCGCAATTGTCAGTTAAAGTGGCGCAGTGCCATAAGCTGAAATTTCACCTGGGCAGGAGGGAGGTATATGTGCCCAGTAAGCAAGTGGTTAAAGTCCATGTTCATTGCCTTTACTTTGTGCTGGGTACTGTTGGTGACAAGGGCCCAGATTCAGAGAGCGATTACGCCTGTCTAACTGGTGTTAGACAGGAGTAATTTCAAATTTTGCGCGCCGTATCACTAGTTTGAATCCTCAAACCATGATACGGCGGCTTCGGGCTTCGATCCGAGAGGCTTACGTCTTCGCAAGCCTTCGGATCTACGTTGCGATATTTTTGCGGCCGCTGGGTGGAGTCCGCGTCGTTTTCACCGTCGGGGTATGCAAATGAGTTTTTCCACGATCCACGAAGGTACGAGTGTCCTTCGCAATCGCCTACGTAATTTTTTGGCTACGTAATGTTAGAGCAGCTTTTTGCTGGTCTAACAGTGCGTAACCCATGTTAAGTATGGCCGTCGTTCCCGCGTCGAATTACATTTTTTTTTTTTTTTAACGTAACTCGTTCGGGAATAGGAATGTACGTAAACGACGCTACTACGACGTAACGATGTGATTTCGCGCAATGCACGGCGGGAAATTTGGGAACGGAGCATGTGCAGTTTGATCGCCGCGGGAACGCGCCTATTTTAAATGCTTCACGCCCCCTACTCGCGTAGATGGATTGCGCCGGGAGAAATACACTACGCCGCCGTCGTTTACTGGACAAAATCTACTTGGATTCCACGTAGAGCCAGGTAAAATACGGCGGCGTAGTGTATTTCGTTAACGCTACGATAATCTAATTCTCTGTGAATCTGCCCCCAGGTTTTCTGAGCTTAGAGCAGGAGTCCTCAAACTATGGCCCTGCTCCTTTAAAAACGCAGCAATCCCCCTCCCCTCTACACACTCTCCCCCACCTTTTTATCACACAAGATGAGAAACACGAGAGGTCCGGACAAAAGGTGGGTCTTTTGAGTTAAGCAGTGGGGCGGTTTCAGCAATCAAACACCTGCCTTTCACTAGCAAAGTACCGCTCTTTGTCCGGACCTGCCATGCTTTGCCTCTTGGCTGATTGAGTTAGCAGAGAGGTGGAGTGCTGGGATGTTATAGAAGGGGCGGCAGTGTAATATTGATGGGGGATCTGTGATGGGGGGAGTCTGTGAGAAGAGGAGTTTGTGTTGGTGGGCTTTGTAATGGGGGATCCTGTGATGGGAGGGGATATGCTATGGGGGGACCTGATATATTTTTTTTATGGGGGGAATCTGTGATGGAGAGGAGTCTGTTATGGGGGTCTGTGATGGGGGGTCTGTTATTCTAGGCTTTGTATTGTAGAGGAGTTTGTGGTGAGGGGTCTGTTATTGGGGGCTTTGTGATATAGAGGAGTTTGTGTTGGGGCGCTTTGTGATGGGAGTCAGTTATTGGGGGCTTTGTGATGGAGAGAAGTTATAGTTGGTGAGGCTTTGTGATGGGGGGCCTAATACGGGGGGAGTCTTTGGGGGGATTTGTGATAGAGAGGAATCTGTAATGGGGGTTTGGTGATGAGGGGAGTCTGTGAAATACTAATAAGTTTATGTTGATTAAAATTGTTCTTTATTTTAAATATTGTATCGGTTTTTCCTGTTTTTTGCACTTCAAATAAGATGTGTGCATAGGTTCATATTTTTTAAACTATAGTCCGGCCCCCCAACAGTCTGAGGGACTGTGAACTGGCCCCCTGTTTAAAAAGTTTGAGGACCCCTGGCTTAGAGTGTCAGAAGAGCTGAGGTGTTTCCAAGGTTGGGGAAGTTCTGGAGAACTAGCATCACTCAGTGGCCCTCAGGAGGGTAGCGCTACAAGCATTTACTGTATATTGACCGCGATCAGGCAGGTAGTCTATTCAATAGCATGCACAGTCAGATTATTTGCAAATCTACTTGTTGATAATTATAACTTTTAGTATGTTCTTAAACAAATATGGATACCAGCCATATCTTTGGGAAGTAGCTTTGTTTTAGTAAACCAACTTGAACTCAACCATGCAGTATGGTTTATTAAAAATCCTTCTAGCATTCCAGAGAGGAAATGTTTACCTCTTGTTAGGAAGACAGGCTGCTGAATACATACGTGTTGAATAAAAGATAAAGAGAGCTAAAAATACTACAAGTGTAGGAAATATTTTGACGTCTGTCAAACCTGTCCACTAAAATTGGGGTAGCATTGAAAGTAACAGGATCACAAGCATGTCTGTGTGTCAATTTGGCAGAATCACAGCGATTCTGCCCACAATCCGGAACGCCTAGGTGTGAACTGAGCCTAATGCCGCGTACACACGGTCGTTTTTTGCGATGAAAAAAAACGACGTTTTTTAAAACGTCATTTAAATTGATCGTGTGTGGGCAAAACGTCGTTTTTTGTCTTAAAAAAAAACGACAAAAAAAAAATTCCAACATGCTTGAATTTTTTGTGTCGTTTTTCAAAACGTCGTTTTTTGTTTCACAAAAAGCACTGTGTGTAGCAAAAACGTCGTTCAAAACGACGTTTTTCAACCCGCGCATGCCCAGAAGCTAGTTATGAAGCGAGCTTCAATGGAAAAGAGTGGTGAACGTAACCTCGCTTTTTGTGAAAAAACGATGGTGTGTATGCAAAATTGTCTTTGAAAAGTGACGTTTCAAAAACGTCGTTTTTTACTTCACAGAAAACGTCGTTTTTTTCATCGCAAAAAACGACCGTGTGTACGCGGCATTAGTGTACTGGGTCCCGCTATAAGTCGCTCCTTCTTAACAACCAGGGGGGGCGGCGTGTTTGCCAAATATTCGCCCTGGGCACCAGATGACCTTGTCCCAGCACTGGCTGTAACAGACAGAAAAGCGCGAATCATCTTTTACTAACAAGGAATCAGCTAAAGCAGCTCAAAGGCGAATAGAACTTTCCCTTTAGAGTGCCGTTTTACGTGTTGTACGTCACCGCGCTTTGTTTATAATTTTTTTAAAACGATGGTGTGTGGTCAAAGTCGTTTTTAATGATGAAGTTGGAAAAACAACGTTTTTTTTCATGCTTCTATCTAAAATAGATCCCTGTCCTCCGCCCTGGATGAACTTGCCCCCCTCACTACATACCGAATCAAACCCCAACACCTACAACCCTAGCAAACAGATGACACCAGAAGTCTCAAAAATGTGGCCGTGCTCTTGAGTGTCTGTGTCATAAGACTAATGCCGCATACACACGATCACTTTTTGTGATTAAAAAAAAACAAAGTTTTATGTGACGAAACAAAACGATGTTTTTCAAACTTCATTTTCCAAAACGATGTTGCATCCACACCATCGTTTTTCCAAAATGCTCTAGCAAAGTGTGGTGACGTACACCACGTTCGACGGCACTCTATTCCATTGAAGCTCCGTCTCATAACTTGCTTCTGAGAATGCGCGGGTTTAAAAACGTTGTTATAAACGTAATTTTGCCCACGCACGATTACTTTTTATGACACAAAAAATGACATTTTGAAAAATGACACAAAAAATTCAAGCATGTTCGAATTTCTTTTTGGTTGTTTTTTTGAAGACATAAAACGACGTTTTGCCCACACACTATCATTTTAAATGACGTTTTTGAAAACTTCGTTTTTTTTCATCACAAAAAGTGATCGTGTGTACGCGGCATAAGTCTCACAAAGACTTCAACCAATATAAAAATTATTATTTTTGCCTCCACACTGCCAAGCAGACCTATTTTATCACTCTCAAACACCCTCTCATCCAGTCAACTCTTCTCTTGCTCTCTACTTCATCCTTCACTAACTCACTCACTACCCAAGTGATCGCCAATCATTTAAAAAATAAAATTGATTTAATTCATGATGAAATTTACACTCTACAAATATCTTAAAGGAACACTGAAGGCAAAATGTTTTTTTTTCTTAAAATAACAAACATGTTTTACTTACCTCCACTGTGCAGCGCGTTTTGCACAGAGTGTCCCACGAACGCTGTCTTCTGGCGTCCCTCGGCGGCTGTCTCGGCTCCTCCTCGCAAGAGCTTTCCACCTTCATGCGAGCGAGCTTGCATGGTGGAAAGCTTTTGCGGGCACGCTTCCGTGATACAGCGGTGGGCATAGCCGCCGACTGTATCACTCGGCCCCTCCCCCCGGCGTACCGCGTCATCAGAAGTGATTGACAGCAGTGCCAGCCAATGGCTGCACTGTTATCAATCCATCCAGCCTAGCCAATTAACGGCCAGGCTGGGAACTGAAGAGGATAACGGGGACGCGCGTGGGACTTTCGAGGGGTGAGGTAAGTAAAACTGGGGTTCGGGGGGGCGGTACCGTCAGATGTTTTTTCACCTTAATGCATAGGATGCATTAAGGTGAAAAAACATTTACCTTTACAACCCCTTTAACACCCCATGTCCACAGGTACAATCAACACTTCCTTTATTCAACCCTGCTATATACATGGTTGCCAAACTTACTTCTAATGCCATCTAATCGCCTGTCCCCTGGACCCTGTTCCCTCTCAAATACTGCAGTCACCCTCTGACTCTATCCTACACTCTCTAACCCACCAATCTCTCTCTCTCTCTCTTCTGGCATTTTCTCTTAAAGCGGAGTTCCACCCATATAAAAGACATCAGTTACAAAAAGTGTAGCTGCTGACTTTTAATAATCTGAGGCCGTGTACACACGACCGAGGTTCTCGCTGGAAACCAGCGAGAACCTCGCTGGAAGCTGCATTCCAGCGAGGACCTCGGCCGTGTGTACACTCTCGGCGAGCTTCCCGTCGGGAAGCCCGTCGAGCAGAAATAGAGAGCACGCTCTCTATTTGCTCGACGGCCCACCTGGAAGAATGGCTGGTTGCCATTCCCGACGGGCGGGTCGCCGATTTCGACGGCCGGCAGGGAACCTCGACGGGCGGAACGATGTGTTCTGCCCGTCGAGGTTCCCTGCCGTGTGTACACGGCCAGACACTCATTTGTCCCATGTTCCAGCGATGCAGGCGAATAAAGCCCCGCTACTCTCCCCCTCCTTTCCACAGTCCCGGCATTCCGTGATTGGCCGGGCAATCTTCTATTTATCTACTCAATCTTCTGGGACCTGTCACATGTTACAGAAGATTGCATGAAGGGAGGGGGAGAGATGAACTTCCTTTCTGGCAATGCGAATCCGACTGAGGTAATGGGAGCTGGATGCCTCTAAAAAAAGGGTATCTGCCCCCCCCCCCCCCAAAAAAAATGATATGCCAAATGTGGCATGTGAGGGGGTCATCTTCACGGAATTTCCATTGTTGGATGGAACTCCGCTTTAAGCATGCACTAGTCACCCCATACTTAAAAACATTCCTTGGACCCCACCGATCTTACCAACCTTACCATATCCTTTAGCCCCTTTTCCCCCAAACTCCTTGAATGCCCCATTAAGAATAATGATCTTAATCCCCTTCTGTCTGGATTTTACCTTCAACACTCCATAGAAACTGCTCTCCTAAAACTCAAACGGGGTACTAACAGCAAAAACCAATAGACACTATTCTGTACTCCTACTTCTGGACCTTTTGGCTGCCTTTAATATGGTTGACCACCCCTCCCCCCAAAAAAACATACTCCTTTAGTCTCCATAACTTCCTCTTTGTTGGCTCTCATCCTACCTATCCCACTGCATCTTTAGTATCATTTACAATTCTATTTCCTCTTCTCCTCCTACTTTCTCCTTGGGGTGCCTGAAATTGGATAGAGTAGGAGCTAGCCAGACCAATTGGGGTAGGGAATTCCAAAGGATGGGACAAGCTCTGGAGAAATCCTGGAAGCAAGCATTGGAGGAGGTGACAAGGGAACTAGAGAGCAGGAGGTCTTGGGAGGACCGAAGAGAGCAGCTTGGTTGGTATTTTGTGACTAGGTTAGTGATGTAGCTGGGGGGAGAGTTGTGGAGGGCTTTGTAAATTATGGTTGATGCTTTGAATTTTATATATATATATATATATATATATATATATATATATATATATACACACACACACAGGGCTCAAAATTTCAAGTCCTGAGCTACTAGCCAGGCCTTAAGGGTTACTCGCCACCAGTTGACCCAACCAATGCCTACCCTGCACCACCCCTAATTCCGCCCCTAAACACGTCCTCAGAAATTATCTCATGAAATGACACTTAAATGTTTTATGCAGAATTAAGTTAAAAACTTTATTAGTGCAGCCACACCTGGGCCCATCATTGTAGCCTCACTGTGCTCACTCTTGTGCCCACCATTGTGGCCTTTGCTCACTGTGCCCATCATTGTGGCTTTTTCTCACTGTGCCCACCATTGCAGCCTTTACTCACTGTGCCCACCATTGCAGCTTTTACTCACTGTGCCCACCATTGCAGCTTTTACTCACTGTGCCCACCATTGCGGCTTTTACTCACTGTGCCCACCATTGTGGCCTCTGCTTACTGTGCCCACCATTGTGGCCTCTGCTCACTGTGCCCACCATTGAGTGAATGAATGAATGAAAAACTTATATAGCGCGGCACATACGAACTGAATCGACTCTGGGCGCTCGTTGTTTCTGTCTCTCTGGTCATCAAAAGAGCAGAGTTTTTATCTGTCTTCTGAAGCTCAGGTGGTTTTCCTCCAACCGAATGCTGGTTGGTAAAGCGTTCCATAGTCTGGGACCTTGGAAAGCAAACCTTCTTTCTCCTTTGGACTTGTATCTGGCTTTGGGTATCTTGACCAGATTTTGGTCGGTGGATCGCAGAACGCGATTGGGATTGTGGGCTTCTATCTTTTCGCATAGATATTGCGGAGCCTTCCCATGGATGCACTTATGAGTCAGACAGAGTGTTTTAAAAGCAATTCTGTCTTTTACTGGCAGCCAGTGAAGGGTTCTCAACGAAGGTGAGATGGATTCCCAGGTTTTTTTTCCCGTCACAAGTCTGGCGGCTGTATTTTGAACAACTTGCAGACGAGCGATTTGGTACTTAGGGAGTCCGAGGTAAAGGGCATAGTCCAGTCTAGAGTTCACAATTGTTCCCACCACGACTGCTATGTCTTTTTTGGGGATAAAGGGAATAAGTCTGCGTAGTAGGCACAGCAGATGGTGAGATCCGCTGACTACTGACCCTATTTGTGCATCCATTGTCATGTAGGAGTCGAAGATGACCCCAAGACTTTTGACTTTGGAGCTAGGGGAGATGATCTGGCCCAGAATGGGCGGGGGTGTCCAAGTTGTTGCCAGCTGACTCTTGCGACTGGCATGAAACAGAAGAAGTTCTGTTTTGGAACTGTTGAGTTTAAGATAACTCTTGGTCATCCAGTTTTCTATCAAAGAGAGACAATTCTCTAAACTGGGATGATGATCCTTTTTATTGCAGATGCAAAAATACAGTTGCGTGTCGTCTGCGTATGAATGATAAAGTAGTTGTTGGCTACTGATGATTTCAAAGAGAGGGCGAAGATAGATGTTGAAGAGCACCGGTGATAGGGGGGATCCTTGAGGGACTCCACATGATACCGTGCGTTTTTCAGAAATGAAAGGTCCTAATTTGACTGTTTGTGATCGGTTTTCCAGAAAGGAGGAGAACCATGATAGATCACCTTCTGAGACTCTGGCTACCTCAGCCAGCCGAGTCAGTAACAACTTATGGTCTACCGTATCAAAGGCTTGCGCTTAGGTCCAACAGAACCAGGAGACAAGATTCTCCTTCGTCTGCGGCCTCAAGAGCGTCGTCCCATATTTTAAGCAATGCTGTTTCTGTCCCGTGTCCGGGATGGAAACCTGATTGGAATGGATCAAGTAGATTATGGGTATCTACAGTAGGTGACTGGGATATTGTGTCAATCTCGCTCCCTTTCTCGGCGAGATTGACCACCTGCGAGCCCCATCGCGGGAGCCAGCGCCGAGCTGGCTTGCCGCGATGGAGACAAAGCCGTCATAGAAGCGACGGGGATCCGACGCGGATTCCCGCCAATTCTACACGTGGGCGGAGTTTGTTATGAATCCTGAAGGAGAAATCCCCGCCGGATTTTTAAAGAAAAATCCGGCATGGGTTCCCCCCTCAGGAGCATAACGGGCCCTTAGGTCTGTTATGGGTTGTAAGGAGACCCCCTACGCCGAAAAAACGGCGTGGGGGTCCCCCCACAATCCATAACAGACCCGTATCCAAAGCACGCCGGCCGGCCGGTCAGGAAGGGAGTGGGGGCGAGCGAGCGCCCCCCCCCTCCTGAGCCGTACCGGGCAGTATGCCCTCAACATGGGGGGGTTAGGTGCTCTGGGGCAGGGGGCGCACTGCGGCCCCCCACCCCAGAGCACCCTGTCCCGATGTTGATGAGGACAGGGCCCCTTCCCGACAACCCTGGCCGTTGGTTGTCGGGGTATGCGGGCGGGAGGCTTATCGGAATCTGGAAACCCCTTTAATAAGGGGGCCCCCAGATACCGGCCCCCCACCCTAAGTGAATGAGTATGGGGTACATTGTACCCCTACCCATTCACCTGCAAATAAAAAGTGTAAACACAAATAAACCACACAGGGTATTGAAATATTTTATTAGTTGGCCGCCGGGGGGGGGGTGTGTATGATCGCTTTTATAAAAGCGCCCCCCTCCGGCGGGCTTCTGTGGGGGGTGGGTGCCGCCGTCTGGTTCTCTTCCGCCGCCGGGGGGGGCGCTTTGATAAAAGCGCCCACCACCCGGCGGGCTTCTTTCGACGTCTTCGGCGGCTGGGGGGTCTTCTCCCACTCTCCGGGGTCTTCTCCTGCTCTCCGGGGGTCTTCTCCGCTCTCCGGGGGTCTTCTCCGCTCTCCGGGGGTCTTCTTCTTCTTCAGGACTAGCACGTGGTACCTACCGGAGCATGATGGGACTGCGACGTCACAAGATAGGCCTATATAACTCGCTGCGAGCCGCGCGCCCGGCATAACAGCGGAAGGAAGCGTCGCGTCAACATCTGGAGAACAGAAGAAGAAGACGACGCCACAGAGGAGGGGGCTCGCCGCCGCTAGTAATTGAGCTAACACACAAAGTTAGCGGCGGCGAGTCCTGAAGAAGACCCCCGGAGAGCGGAGAAGACCCCCGGAGAGCAGGAGAAGACCCCGGAGAGTGGGAGAAGACCCCCCAGCCGCCGAAGACGTCGTAAGAAGCCCGCCGGGTGGTGGGCGCTTTTATCAAAGCGCCCCCCCCGGCGGCGGAAGAGAACCAGACGGCGGCACCCACCCCCCACAGAAGCCCGCCGGAGGGGGGCGCTTTTATAAAAGCGATCATACACACCCCCCCCCCGGCGGCCAACTAATAAAATATTTCAATACCCTGTGTGGTTTATTTGTGTTTACACTTTTTATTTGCAGGTGAATGGGTAGGGGTACAATGTACCCCATACTCATTCACTTAGGGTGGGGGGCCGGTATCTGGGGGCCCCCTTATTAAAGGGGGCTTCCAGATTCCGATAAGCCTCCCGCCCGCATACCCCGACAACCAACGGCCAGGGTTGTCGGGAAGGGGCCCTGTCCTCATCAACATGGGGACAGGGTGCTCTGGGGTGGGGGGCCGCAGTGCGCCCCCTGCCCCAGAGCACCTAACCCCCCCATGTTGAGGGCATGCTGCCCGGTACGGCTCAGGAGGGGGGGGGCGCTCGCTCGCCCCCACTCCCTTCCTGACCGGCCGGCCGGCGTGCTTTGGATACGGGTCTGTTATGGATTGTGGGGGGACCCCCACGCCGTTTTTTCGGCGTAGGGGGTCTCCTTACAACCCATAACAGACCTAAGGGCCCGTTATGCTCCTGAGGGGGGAACCCATGCCGGATTTTTCTTTAAAAATCCGGCGGGGATTTCTCCTTCAGGATTCATAACAAACTCCGCCCACGTGTAGAATTGGCGGGAATCCGCGTCGGATCCCCGTCGCTTCTATGACGCACTCGCTGGAATGTGCTTTTACTATTCCAGCGAGTGCGAGATATCGGCAGCCTGTCGCCGAGATTCAGCGCGATGCTGGCGTGCTAAAAACACATTCTCGGCGGCAGGCACTGTAGATGCTGTTGCAGCTGTTGTACCACTACTTTCTCCATTATCTTGGATAGAACATTTAGGCCTGTTATGGGACGGCGGTGATTAGGGTCCTTGGGGTCTAGAGTGGGTTTCTTCAAGATGAGCTGGATTATGCCCTCTTTCAGCAGGGAGGGCACTATGCCTTCCTTGAATGACTGATTTAGGAGCTGCGTGATGGGTAGTGCCAAGATGTTGGCACATTCCTTCAGCAGCTTAGTGGGGATAATATCATTAGGCGCTGTGCAGTTTCGCAAAGTACCGATGATATTTCTTGTGGCATCAACGGAGATGGGTTCCAGAGTGAACTTGGTTGATTGTAGAAGGTTTCTATGGGTGTTCTGTGGTTGATTAAGGGGGTGGTTGTGGGGGGTATTATTTTGTTGAATGCTTTCCCGGATTCCCTCAATTTTATTGATGAAGAAATCCGACAATTCATCGCAAAACTCTTGGGTATCTGAACTCGGGGGTTCAAGACAGCCTGGATTCATGGTCTGACTGACCAGCTTGAAGAGTTCCCGAGGGCGATTTAGGGCGCTATTGATGGCCTTAGAAAAATAATTTTTCTTGGCTTGGAAGATTTCTTTACGGTATTTCCTTGTTGTTGTCTTGTAGCTGATGAGGTTCTCTTCTGACGCGCTTCTTTTCCAGGCGGCTTCCGCCCTTCTGCGCTCTTGCTTCAGTAGCGATAGCTGGTTGTTGAACCAGCCGTTCTCCCATCGATCACAAAGGGGAAGAGAAAAGCCGCGGAATTACAAAGTCGATAGCCCGATGTAACAGCTGAATTTACATTGCAATTGCCTACTCTTCGCTCGTGGTTACACACAGCCCCACCTCCCGACCCCGTGCCTGTATCAGATAGACAGAATGCCAGTCCAATGCTGGAACATGTTCTGTCTTTCTAAAACAGGCACGGGGTCAGTAGGCGGGGCTGTGTGTAACCACAAGTGGAGAGGAGACAACTGCAATGTAAAATCAGCTGTTACAGCGGGCTATCGGCTCTGTAATTGCACGGCTTTTCTCTTCCCTGGGGTGATCGATGACTTCCGATCAATCCCCGCTGGCCGGCGGTACTCGCGCTCTTCCCCCCCCCCCACTCCCAGCTCCTCGCCAGAAACAATTTTCTACTCAAATTTTGCAAGTAGGCGAGTGGAAAATGTAAGGGCTGTGTATATATATGAATTTCACCCTGTGAAATGTAGGAAAGCATAGGTACATTATGAAAATATGCATGGCTACATTTAGAGGGAATTCAAAATGTATACATTTCTGTTATAAGAGGAAATGTAAAATGGGAATTTTATTAGAAACACCACATAGATATTAGTCACCATGCTAAATACTTACAAACAGCCTGTAACCTCATATTTCTTTTTAATGCTGTTTAAACTCAAATAATCTGCTCTAAAAAGAAGATGGTTAACAATTGAGAGCTTTATTGTGATTGTCTCTTTATTTAAATTATAAATAATTTTTAATCGGTTTATTGCAGAATTTGTTAAAGTCTATGTTTCTGTTTGCATATTTAGATCAACTTGATATTGTTTCAATGGCTGAGACAACAATGACGCCAGAGGAAATTGAACTTGAAATGACTAAAATCCAGCGGCTTCGAGAAGTCTTAGTGAGACGGGAATCTGAACTCAGATTTATGTGAGTAGTATTTCAAATGGAAATATTTTAAAATGGGAAAATTAGCAAACAAAAATTGCTTGATTTATTAGATATTTAATCATAGACTCTTCATGCTGCCTAAGATAGCACTATTATTTGCACACCAAATAGATGGTTTCTGCTTACATGCATTCCATTTCAATGGATTTGGGCATTGGTTGTTCTGTTAAAAGAAATAAAAAAAAGATAAATGCGGATGTACGATATAATAATATATGATAATCCGCTTACATCCATTTGTCCATAGAAGTGAATTGCTGTTAATTTTTCATCTGTCAATAGACGTGAACAATGAACCGATGGAACGCCTGTGTCAAAAGGTCCTAAGTGCCATTTTTACACTTTTACACTCATAATGGTATAGGTACAGAAACCTCATTCCTCCAGAAGCTCATATTGTATACAATGGTTTTCAAGGAGCTACAGTATTTAGTTGCCAAAAGATTACCTGCCTTTAGGGATGAGCCGAACACCCCTGCGTTCGGTTCGCATCAGAACCGTCGAACAGACCGACCGTTCGCGCGATCATTTAGAACCCCATTGAAGTCTATGGGACTCGAACGTTCAAATTCAAAAACTATCATTTTAAAGACCAATATTCAAGTTATTGTTGAAAAACATCTTTGAAAACCCGGGTCTTGCCCCAGGGAACATGTATCAATAGAATTTTTTTTTAAAAACGGTCGTTTTTTCAGGAGCAGGACTCCTGAAAAAATTACCGTTTTTAAAACTTTTTTTTTCCATTGATACATGTTCCCTTGGGCAAGACCCGGGTTCTCAAAGACGTTTTCACAGGCAAACTATAGACACCCAGCAGGTACAATATTTAAAGGAATTTTTCATTATTTTTTTTTAAGTTAAGCATCATTAAAATCACTGCTCCAGGAGCAGTGATTTTATTAATGCTTAAAAAAAAAAAATACCTGCTGGGTGTCTATACCTGTGATAACGTCTTTAAATAGCACAATCACCTGCCTGCCAGTAGATTAGGAAGAACTGATCTATCTAAGCTATACAGTGTATAAATATATGTACAACTCCTAGGGATGTATATATATTCTCTACACACTGTAAATTAAGCTAAACTGACTAGCCTGCCTGCCTGCTCTATCTAGCTATATAACAAGACAATCTCTTTGTCTCTCTGACTGCTTTCACTAACAAGCCGAAACACACTACACAAGTCCACCCAGCAGGCGGCCTTATATAGTGTGGGGCATGTACTAAAGCCCTGAGCCATAATTATGGCTCTTCGTTTTTTACGCGCTGTGATTGGCCAAGCATGGGGGACATACAGCATGCTTGGCCAATCATCAGCACGCAATACCGCAGTGAATTATGGGCCGTTTTGCGTCACTCGAATTTGGCACGAACGACTGCTTTTGTTCAAATTTCGTTGAACGTACGAACAGACAATGTTCGAGTCGAACATACGTTTGTATCGAACGCGAAGCTCATCTCTACCTGCCTTATACCATTTCCTAGCAAGGACTGTTCATTCAGGTTGGAAGAGATCTTCTTGTGAATTAGCAAATTAAACTTAACTAGAAAAGGTACAATTTCTGGGGAAATTGTGTGACGTGTTCTTGCCTCCACCAATACTCCTGACTGAAGACGGTGCCCCTGGAGATGTAAATGTGATCTAACAGTGTGTCGATCTTTTGCTCCATTAAAAACTGCTCCATCAAAAACTATCCCATCAAAACTGCACCATCCTATTTGCCCCTTCAAAAACTGGTAGCTATGGAGGGTTGCTATGGACTGGTTTCTATGGACGGGTTGCTATGGAGGGGTTACTATGGAGGGGTTGCTATGGAGGGGTTGCTATGGAGGGGTTGCTATGGACTGGTTGCTATGGACGGTTGCTATGGACTGGTTGCTATGAACTGGTTGCTATGGAGGGTTGCTATTGTCTGGTTGCTATGGACTGGTTGCTATGGACTGGTTGCTATGGACTGGTTGCTATGGTCTGGTTGCTATGGAGTGGTTGCTATGGACTGGTTGCTATGGACTGGTTGCTATGTACGGGTTGCTATGGACTGGTTGCTATGGACTGGTTGCTATGGTCTGGTTGCTATGGAGTGGTTGCTATGGTCTGGTTGCTATGAACAGTTGCTATAGTCTGTTTGCTATGGACTGGTTGCTATGGACAGTTGCTATGTACGGGTTGCTATGGACGGTTGCTATGGACTGGTTGCTATGGACTGGTTGCTATGGACTGGTTGCTATGAACAGTTGCTATAGTCTGTTTGCTATGGACTGGTTGCTATGGACAGTTGCTATGTACGGGTTGCTATGGACGGTTGCTATGGACTGGTTGCTATGGACTGGTTGCTATGGTCTGGTTGCTATGGACTGGTTGCTATGAATGGTTGCTATTTGCAGAGTATGCAGAAGTTACGCAGAGCAAAAAAAAAACATAGCCATATCACCTCACAGCTGTGTTGGAAGAAGCTATAGAAAGCCATCACAGCTGTGTGGGAGGAGCTACAGAAAGCCCTTTAGCTGTGTGTGAGGAGATATTTTCCTCAGCGTCTCCTAGGAAACCAATGTAAACACATGCAGGCAGCCTCTAAGCACAGACTCAGATTCTGGCTGTTTTGAAAACGTGTGCTTCTTCAAATGATTGTATTTTAAAAACTATAAATCGTACAGCGAATATCTTTATATTTTACGAATTACAAGACCCAGACCTTTAATTTGATGTATAGTATGTCTCTGAAATATTAAAATTGAAGGCACAGTCGCAGTTTACAAATTCCCTTGCAAATTTCAGTTTTCAAGATTTTGACGTCCATTGACTTCCATTGAAATGATGGATGGCGTGTGTTGCAAACAAATGGCCGTATCTTGAAAACTATTTGAACGATCGCTTAGCCATGGACACGTGTAGTGGCAGCAGGGACAGCTGAACATTTTGATATAAGATTTGTGTAGGTCGGCCTAAAAATGAGGGAGTGGTCGCAGTTTGGAAATCATGTAATGATTTTTCAGTTTTTGACATTCCACACTGTAAGCTTCACCATTCATTCCTATGGGAAAATTTCACCGCAAAAATTACGATATTTCGCGAACGATTTGGCGAAACGTTCCACAAAGTAATAGCCCACTATTCGGGAACAATCCGCACATTTTGATATATTACTCGTCTATGTAGTGTAAAAACTGTGGGAGGAGTTAGGGTGGTAAATTTGGCTATAAGAATAATGCCGCGTGCACACGGTCGTTTTTTGCGATGAAAAAAAACGTTGTTTTTTAAAACGTCATTTAAATTGATCGTGTGTGGGCAAAACGTCGTTTTTTGTCTTCAAAAAAACGACCAAAAAAAAATTCCAACATGCTTGAATTTTTTGTGTCGTTTTTCAAAACGTCGTTTTTTGTTTCACAAAAAGTCACCGTGTGTAGCAAAAACGTCGTTTAAAACGACGTTTTTCAACCCGCGCATGCCCAGAAGCTAGTTATGAAGTGAGCTTCAATGGAAAAGAGTGGTGAACGTAACCTCGCTTTTTGTGAAAAAACGATGGTGTGTATGCAACATCGTCTTTGAAAAGTGACGTTTCAAAAATGTCGTTTTTTACTTCACAGAAAACGTCGTTTTTTTTCATCACAAAAAACGACCGTGTGTACGCGGCATAAGAATAATAATATATATGTGAGAGAATAGTAAGTGATCTTGCTATGCAAGAACACTTAATTAACAATATTTCAGATACCAGCCTATTAATTGAAAATTAACGTCATTACTTATGATATTGAAATAATGCCTTTTTATTTGTGGAGGGGGGGGGGGCAAATAATGGGTTTGCATGGTGGTATAGTTTTGCAAGAAGTATTTAATCATTTGTTTTAAAGCAAAACATACCAAAAAAAAGACAACAGGATTTTTTTTCTCAGTATGAGCAGGTAATATTTAAAAACAACTAGTGTATAATATGTATACACACAAATTACTCATCTGTGATTTATCTGTTTTCACAGAACAAAAATGATGGTTCATTTGCAGAATCATTAAAGTTTTTTTTTTTTTTTTTTTGATTGTGTTTTTTAAAGCCAAAGCTGCAAAAAATCAAACAGTGACAATATTTTTTACATTTTAGCTGCTGAACAGTATTCACATTGAAGAAAAACTTAAAGTGGATGTAAACCCAATTTTTTTCATTTCTTTTTTGATGTCACAATGTACAGTATAAGATTTCCTATCATCTGTGCCCAGTCTTGCCACACAGAGTTAATCCAGCTCTGAGCAATCCTCTTTTCTTTTTTCAGTGAAATAAAACAGACTTACAGAGAAAACCCTTAGTCCGTTATGCCCCCTTGCTGTGAGTGACAGGTTATTTACATGTCTAATGCACTAGCCTGGAGACAGGCATTATTTTTTAATTCCCACCCCCACTCCTTTTCTGAAGATATGTGGACTGGATGTTAGTGATCATAGCAGAATTCAGTGTAAGGAATATATAGGAAAAAATGCATGTTGATTAGGGGAGTGTAGAGGTGGGCAGGGAGACTACTGACATCACGACTCCACCCACTGAGCTCCAGACAACAGATCCACCCACAGAATTTGCAGTTTTTCAGTTCTTATAACAGACAGAGGGGAAACATTTGACAGGTAAGGATACATTCAGGAGGCATGTATATCCTTATAGATCAGCACTATGGCAGTAGTTTAGAAAGGATGAGAGTGGGTTTACATCCACTGTGTAATGTCTCTCTATGTCTCAATTGAGAAGCCTTCTCCTTCAAGGCTTCCAATAAGAGAACTTCATGGTTGGGACCTACAGGAAAAAGTTGCACATGCACAATAAAGCACAGCCCACTAGTTCGCTGAAGAATGGGAATACCACCCAGCCTAGCATAGGCCACAACTGTCTATCCAGGTATGCTGCACTGATCTGAGTTCTGTAGAGAGACAGCCACATTAAAAAACAAAACAAAAAAACTATGGGCCAGATTCACAGAGCGATTACGCCTGCGCAACAGGAGATGCGCGTGCGTAAGTCTAAATGTCCCCAAAACGAGATACGCAAGAAATCTACTTTTTTTGTCCAGCGTAATTTCATTAGACAGGCGCATCCGTCCGCGCAAAACTGTGCTAGACAGACCATTGATTTGCTAGTCAAATATGCTAATGAGGGACTTACGGGGATCCACAAAAGAACGTTGGGGCAGCGCAGGCTACGCAGTGTGCGCAACAGCAAAATGTCCTGTCTAAAATTAAACCATATAAAAGCTGCTCTAAAAAGAGAAAAATCGTCTACATGTCAGATAAAGCAACACTGTTAGTGAGGAGCAGACCAGTCACACGTGTTGCACAACAATCTGTATGCCAACATGCCAGGGGCATCGTCGCGCATAGCTATACTACTGACTTTAGATGAACAAAGAAGGAGGAGGGCACGGAGGATGGCACGGGAGAGGATATACCGCACACGCATAGACCTGTTTGGCATGAGTGATTCTGAGGTGTTTCGCATCTTCAGATTCACCCCTCATGCCATCATGGAATTAACCACAACCCTGCAGGATGACATCACCAGCCCAACACAACGCTCACATGCAGTGCAGCCACTGGTCAAGGTCATGGCAACACTCCATGTCCTTGCCAGTGGCTCTTTTCAGCGTACAAGTGGAGTGGTGGCTGGGATGTCACAATCCTCCATGAGCAGATGTGTGCACCAGGTTGTCCCAGCAATCCTCAGACGCATGGCCAACCAAATCATCAAACCCACCACTGAGGACCTGCGGCTGAAGGCAATGACAGTTTTTTACAGAATTGCCAGATTCCCACGCACCATCGGGGCCATTGATTGCACACATGTGGCACTCCAGCCCCCCCATGAGACAGAGCACATGTACCGCAATTGGAACCATTGGCATTCCATCAACGTACAGGTGATAGTCGATGCCCAAGGCCTCATATGGCACGTCCGTGCCAAACACCCCGGATCCAGCCATGACAGCTACATATACAATCAGAGCCACATCCGAATGGAATTCGATCAGAACGTGTATGGGGCCACCTGGTCCTGGGGAACCCTACTCCAACAAAATTGAGGGTGATACCCCTTTTCCGTCAGGAATGTCACCTCCATATTCAAACAGCATTCACAACCCAAAAAAAAATAAAAACATTACCAGCAAAATCAAAAAATTTCCAGCAAAAAAAAAAAAGGCAAAAAAAAAGGGGAAAAACAAATTAGTGCCCTTGACGTGAGCCACGCCTAGGGCGCCCCCGGCCACGGCCCCGGCTCCTCAGGGGAGACTCATGGGGAGGGGGAAAACCGGGGAAGGAGGAGCAGCCCCTGATCTCTGCCCACCTGGCGGCCTGCCCTCCAAGGCCACGGCTATTCTGTCCAGGGCACCACCTAGTGTTGCCGTGTTGGCCTGGATAGCCTGGGTGAGGGCCCTCACATCCTGCCCAACGCCTGCTGATGTAGTCTGCAGGTCGTTAAGGCAGTTTCTGAAAGCCTGGGAGTGGCAGTCCAGGTTCCCCAGCGTATCCTTGATGGAGGACAGGCTCTCCTCCATCCGCACCAATGTCTGGCTGACCTGTCCCAGATGGCGGGTCTGGAGGAACTGGTCCCTTCTCAGAGTGGCGGGCAGAAGATCGGCCACCCCCCTGGTCTTCTGGGTCGCCTTCCTGCCTCCAGCTGATGCTTGTGGCCGGGGAGAAGGGGAGGCCCTTGGGAGGGGAGCCATGTTGGGGGAGGAGGGGGGGATCTCCCCCTTAGGGAGGGCTGGCTGCTGCCAGCCAGAGGGGAAGAGTCCTCCACAACCAAAAGTCCAGTGCCTGACATGGACTCCTCCTCCTCATCAAACTCAACCTCCTCCTCCTCCTCTTCAACCTCCTCCGCGGACTCCGGCCTTGTCGGGGGGGCCTCATTAGGCTGATGTCCTGGGGATGGTGCGGTCAGGCCAGATGGCCCTGCACCCTCCTGCACATCTGTGGATGACACAAAACATTCACAGGTTGGAGGATCCACACACTTGCCACATATGCCCTTTCACCCCCTCCCCCACACATGCTACACACCTGATATAAAAAAAAAACTTACCTGGCACCACGGGCTCCGGACTTGAGTCAAAGCCGGGCAGGCCCTCCACTTCATGCTGATGAAAGGTCAGGGCCACCGCATGCTCCTCTGCTGTCAGCCTAACACGGCATGGTGGGCCCCCTCCTGTGGCCCTGGCATGGGCAAGCATTTTGGCCAGCTTCTTTTTGACCAGACGCCGGAGGTCATTAATCTTTTTATCAATCCCAGACCGGTTCCGTGTCTCCCCCTCCCCCGCTGAATTCACCTGGTCAGTGATCATGTCCAAAATCTCCCTCCTCCTGGCCGGGGTGGTGTTGGCACTGTCCGGGCCATGGAGGAAACGCCCATAATCGCTAATGGCCCGGGCAAGAATTAGTTTCTCCCCTAAAGTGAAATTTATTTTTCTCTTTCTCTCTGTCATACTCATACAAAAACTCACTCCCAGTCAACAAAAATCAGTCACAAAAACAAGCACAACCAATCAAGCAAGAACACACACAAAGAGAAAACTAACACCCAAAAAATCACACAAGCACTCAGCAAAAATCTGTCACAAAAACAAACAGCAACAATTAAGCAAGAAAACAAACAACCAGAAATATATCAAACAAACAGTCTCTCAAACACTTATAAAAAAACACTTTCAAAGATCTACTAACAAACACTTGATCACACAGTAAACTAATCTGACAAATACAAAACACAACGCAACTAACAACGGAAACAAAAGCACTTTGTTAAATGGGAAGGGACAAAGGGATGTACTTTTGCAATGGAAGTGCGTTTGTGTCTGTCTATTTATGCTGTCTGCGTAGTCCTTAGTCCATTTCCAATTTCACTGATTGCGCCGTTCCCGAGTTGTGAGCATGCGCAGAGAGGTGCCAGAGAGGCGGTGCGCAGAGAGGTGCCAGAGAGGCGGTGCGCTACGCCGGTCCAATAATGCGCAGATGTACCTGAATCTGGCCCTATATTTTTAGCTAGAAAAATACTTAGAACCCCCAACATTATACATGTTTTTTTTTAAGTTGAGGCCCTAGGGAATAAAATGTCACACAGTATTTGTGCTGCGGTTTTTCAAAACTCTTTTTTGTTTTGTTTGTACTTGTGCGCTGCTATGGACCTCACAACCAACCAAAACTGATAGAAAAAATAAATACCAAAGAATAGTATATCACCCTAAATATACAAATGAAAAAGCTGCAACCATTAGCAAGTGACCTCAAATAATGATAATAAAAATTGCAGTAATAAGCGATAATGTGCGATAATCTTGTGAAGCAATGATAAAGTGCGCTAGTTCAAGAAGCTATGCAGCAAAAATAAACAAACATGCATGATAGATTATCCCTATTATAAAGATATAAAAATGCAGTAATATGCGATAATATTGGATATTAAGTGAAACCATGTTAAAATGCGCTAATACAAGAAGATATGCAGAATTTTTTTTTTTTACAAATATGCATGAATGACAATCCCTGATTTAAAAAATAAAAAAATGCAGTGGTATGCAATAATATGCGATAATATGTGAAACCGTGATAAAGTGCACTGATTCAAGAAGCTAAGTAGCAAAAATAGACAAATGTGTAAGAATGACTACCCCATATTTATAAAAATAAATTAAATTACAATATATGCGATAATATGCTGTAATACAGTATATGAAACAGTGATAAAGTACACAAATCAAGAGCGGATATTCATTAAAAAAAAAAAAAAGTTTTTGAAAGTTGTGAACACAGTTGCTCCCACCATCCAGGAGTGTGCCCTAGCAGATCACCTTAAAGTTGTTGTAAAGGAAATGTTTTTTTTTTTTTTTTCATAATAAGCATCCTTTACCCGCAGACATTCCTCTTTTCACTTCCTCATTGTTCGTTTTTGCTCAGAAGTTGCTCTATTTCTTCTCTGTTCTGTTCACTTCCTGCTTGTCTGATTGTTACTCACCACCATGAAGGGAGGCTTTACTGCGGTGGTCAGTGACGTCCTCACCCCCTCCTGGGAACTACATCTGTGTGGCAGGACGCTCTCTACGTGTTAGAGACTTCAAGGCGGTGTGAATTACTGGGCGTGTCACAATGCATACTGGGAAATGAAGTTCTTTCATGAACGAGCGCCGCAACCCAGGAAGTAAATGAGACAACAGAAACTAGAAAGCCGGAGGTGATATAGATAAAGGAATTTAATAGGTATTTACTTGTTTTTTAACAAAATCATTCTGTTAACAGAATCATCACTATTCTGTCTGTCTACCTTGCAGACATTAATTTTAGGCAAAAAAATGTTTTCCTTTACAACTCCTTTAAACAAAGACCACAAAAGATCTAATGATGCTTTGGTATAAATATCCTTAACGGCAATTCACATTCCACTCTCCTCTCCTGCATCGAAATCCACAGCTGGTCTGAAGGGGCTTTAATATATGGATCCTTTATGGACAATCACATTACACTCTCCTCTCCTTATAGCATAAACCCAGGGATGTGGTCTATGGCTCAGTAATCGAGGATAAATATCCGCTATGCTGTATTAGATCTCCTCCTCCCCTCCATTCACAGGCCATACAAGAAAAATAAAGAACTCCATAGTGTAGTAATTAACAGAAGAAATGGTTAAAAGCAAGCAGTATTGATAAAATCCCTACTTCCAGTCTCGGTCATTACCGGAAGTGATGTCACCGGCTCCTCGCTGGTCATGTGACTGTTTTAAAGATACTATATAGCCCCTAGGATTGCTTTTACAAGAAAGACGACTGTCAACTCTAAAAAACAATACTGGGATGATTCTTGTATAACCACGGAAAGTCCCTCGGGCTGAAGTGATTAAACTACAAACAGCATTTATTACTGTAGTAGGAGTAGGCTACATTGGGGCTCTTTGCTTAATGGAAGCAACATCAGGTCCACTGGCCATCTAAGAGAAGGAAGAGTGTGCTGCGGGCTAAGCTCACCCAGCAATGTAGTCACTACTGGTTGTCATGAGCTGTCAGTCCTGTTACTGAATAACTTGATGGACAACATTTAGCATTAGCAACATTCAAGAAAAGTCACAATGCAGCTAGGTCATCACAGAACACTTTCTGAATACCCCATCATTGGATAGCAGTAAAATCTTATCTTCTGATCCTTTCCCACTGCATACACTTTAAATCTAGACTGGGTTTTCTTTTGTTGGTTCAGCAATTGCTGAGGCGTTAGCATTGTCAAAAGGACAGAGAACACACCCGAATTGTAGTAATAATTTAATGAAGGAAAAACAAAAGGTAACATTCACTCACAAGGGAAAGTGTCTATCCCACTCATCTATGGCCCGAAGTAGTCCCCCAAAGTTTATTTTTAGAAAGACCATCCAGCCATAGACAGCTTATCGCTGGCCACAACTGAAGGGACCTTCTGAAGTGGACTTTGGGAAAATATACTGGGCCACAGGTGAGATGGTTCTACACTCTGCCATGTGAATGCATTTTATAATGTTTCTTAATCATTACCATATATAAGGGAGAGCTGCAGAAAGGTGGAAGTACCCCTAATGGATATTGCCTTGGTTTCTGGCCTCTCTCTCTCTAATTTTCTACTTAAGGTTTCACTGTATATGTGCTTTTGTGCTTTTTTCAGTTTTTTTTTTTTTTAGGGCTGTCAGATGGCTTGGTTAAAGCAAGTGTATCAGGCTCTAAAAACAACTTTGATACATGCAACACATTCCACCACAAACTCCCTTACACTCAACATATACATTCATCACATCTAACATACACCTTAGACCTGCTCTGTGGACAATTATCCATCTGCAGACAGATCTGCATATTTCTATTCAGCAGTTTTCTTTTCTATGTCTTCTCTGTGACATGAAGCTCTGCCCACTTTCTGCACATCACTTCTCTACTCCTGCCAAAGCTGACCACGGACACACAAACCTCTCACTCTACCTTCCTAAAGGTGCAGGGTGGGTCATAAAATGTCCCCACCCCACCACATATGGAATCATGGCAGACAAAGACATTTCTAGGGATGGTCAGTTATTATTTAAAAATAAAATAAAAATAATAATAATAATAAAATAAATACATTTGAAAAATACTTAACAGTGATTGGTGGATGAGTTGACAGTTGCCCCAAAACGGTCCTCTGGCATGAGCTGCTACCTATAAAAAGAGAGAGAGGATGCTTTTTTAGGGGGGCAGACAATGAGAAGATATAGAAAGCAGCATATCTACGTTACATAGTTAGTCAGGTTGAAAAAAGACACAAAGTCCATCCAGTTCAACCATAAAAGAATAAACAAACATAATAAAACACAGTCCAATCCCATACACCTAACTCCATATCCACAGTTGATCCAGAGGAAGGCAAAAAACCCTAGCAGAGCATGATCCAATTTGCTACAGGAGGGGAAAAAATTCCTTCCGGATCCCCCGAGAGGCAATCGGATTTACCCTGGATCAACTTTACCTACGTTGCCTGTGATGGAGTTCTTACTACGTATGATGATGGAGCGGGCCGCAGCTATGGCTGTAGAGGAAAGAATGTGGCAGTGCCTATCCCTGATGTTGACAACAGCTGTGTGGGGACAGCTGCCTCAATTGCCCTCCTCACATATGATATGCTTGGAGATGCTAGGAGGCAGATCATCATCAGCCTGGATCAGGCCGGCTTCACTGCACCTCTCCTCCTCTGCTGCGCGGGTTTCCGGGTCATGTACTACGCAGCTTCCTCCGGTGCAAGACCTGCCTATGGAGGAATTAGCTTTGGGCCTGCCTTCTGTGTTGGCTGATGTCCAGCCTTTGGCTCTGGAAGATATGGCGGATCCTCATAAGCGACCACGTAGGTTCAAATTCCTGATGGGTCAAGTGGCTGCGGGAAAAGGAAAAAGTGTCATGAACAAAATAGAGGTAATGACTTTTCACAGAATAGTGGAATGATAAAATGGGCACATCGCCACAAATAATTGGCAGAGGCGGTTAACCTTTCCATTCCAGTTGTTGAATCTGCAGATGTTGATTAAAAAAAATCAAAGAGTTTTTGTTCATTTTCAAATTTTATGTAAAAATGTACATCTTCATTTAATACAGTTAATCAGTCCCAGTTAGATTCAGGCATTGTGTCCATGTGGCTTAATCCTCTATCTGAACCGAGATCCCCTATGACAACTTCAGTTTCCACAGCAACTGTAGTTAATGATTCTCCTACTGTTGTGAATTTCACACTAGTTCCAGAATTCCACTAAAGATAATAGAATTGATAAGAAAGAGGGAGAAGAAAAATGATGAAGGCAAATGTTCTTTCAACAACTGGTTGCAAGCGTTTTGCATGTATGCTAGTGTTTTAGGTGAAAAATGTCCTGATTTATGCTGTGTCTTACTTTAACATGTTGAAATAATCCTTAAAGTGGATGTAAACCCCAAAAAAATAAAAATAAATATGTCACAATGTAGAGTATACCATTTCCTATCATCTGTGCCCAGTCTTGTCACACAGAGTTAATCAAGATCTGAGTAATCCTCTTTTAATGTTCTGTGAAAATGAACAGCCTTCCAGATAAAAACCTGCCTAAATAAAAAGTCAGTTTTCTCTCTTCTTGCTTTGAGTGACAGGTTATTTGCTTGGACATGTTTATCATATGTTATGTTTATCATAACATGAGGTATAAAAAGTGAGAAATCCACCCCTCCCCCACAAAACAGATCCTGGTAATATACAATGAACTTTGGATCACCTCAAGTTGTGATAAACAAAACATAGCATATGATAAACACGTCCAAGCTAGATTTGTAAATTATCTGTCACTGAAAGCAAAAACAGAGAAATGGACTTTATAATTTGGCAAGTTTTTATCTGGAATTCTGTTAATTCTCACTAAACATTAAAAGAGGATTACTCAGCGCTGGATTAACTCTGTGTGGCAAGACTGGGCACAGATGATAGGAAATCGTATACTCTACATTGTGACAACATGGGTTTACATCCACTTTAAAGCCTATGAGAATTTTCTTGGATGTTCCTGGTTCTATTACAATGAGCCATTTCATCAAAAATTGTCCGCATATACAGTGCCTTGCGAAAGTATTCGCCCCCCCCCCTTGAAATTTGTGACCTTTCGCCACATTTCAGGCCTCAAACATAAAGATATAAAACTGTAATTTTATGTGAAGAATCAACAAGTGGGACACAATCATGAAGTGGAACGAAATTTATTGGATATTTCAAACTTTGTTAACAAATAAAAAACTGAAAAATTGGGCGTGCAAAATTATTCAGCCCCTTTACTTTCAGTGCAGCAAACTCTCTCCAGAAGTTCAGTGAGGATCTCTGAATGATCCAATGTTGACCTAAATGACTAATGATGATAAATAGAATCCACCTGTGTGTAATCAAGTCTTTGTATAAATGCACCTGCACTGTGATAGAGATGGGAGGCTGAGCCCGCAGGGCTACAGGGCACTATTATCTACATATTCCCAAACACACCACGCACTGTAAATACACAGATTGGACCACCAGAGACCCGAATGGGACCCACCTTTACGTGAAATCACATCAGAGGATCCCTATTAACTGTCCTAACTGTCTTGCATTAGTGGAAAATCTGTACTTCAATGTTACCATCTGTATTGTTGTCAATGTACTATTTCTGTTATTAAGGGCCCCTAAAGGCCGACCTCTCTGTTATAAATAAAAAAAAAATGATTGGTCTTTGCGTCAAGGGGTTGCATTTTTTCAAAACAACTGTATCAAGCTATTTCAGGGGTTTTCTCACCCTATCATTTTGTGAGGATTACGAGTGACAATAGAAAAGATTTGATGGTTTGGCATTGTTTTTTAATAACATTTAATGGTTGTTCTTTATGGTAGACCCCATTTTGTGCTGCATCAGCACTTAACTTGCATCCTGGGTCATGTGATTATGGAGCTTTTTGGAACGGTCATTGGTCTGCTGATATATGGCCTAGTGCTTGTAAGGGAAAAGGTTTGGTGGCTTTGGAACTCTTAAATGCTTAGAGCTTAAATTGGATGTAAACCCTCACATATACCCGGTTGTAACGGTTTGGCCCGTGATACTCACAGACTTTTGAAGGATGCAGTGTACTCCTGTGCCAGCTTCATCAATGACTCTTGGGTCTAGGGTCATTCTGTGCCCCTTTTGGGCATAGGGTGACTGAGAAATGACAATTCATGTTTGCAGGATATCTTGGAATTTTACAGTTTGGTTAATTCTGAACCCCCAACCGGTCAATAAGAGTGTCTCCTTCAATGCTAACCTAGACTGTTGAGGTGCTAAGTCAGGCTTCTGAAAGACCTTTCATTGTGGATGCTAATGGCTGTATGGTGTGAAAGGTGTGAAAGTATATTGATGATAGACTTTCAGGGGTAGTGGGTTAGCATGTCAATTATGTTTCAGCTTGTCGCGGAGTCAGAACATCTGTCTAAGATGTGGATGGATTGAGGGGAACTCATTGTGTGATGCTGTTTTGTGTGAATTCTATTGATAATAGATCTGACTTGGCAGCTGTAGTAATTAACTCCTGTAGGTTCGGTGCTGGAGCGTCTAACTTGGCAGCTGTAGTAATCAGTTCATGATAATTATGTCAGACCGGTGCCGAAAAGTCTGTGGGATGGGTAATGGAGACTCGTTAGCCCCCCATTGTGTGATGTTGGGGAGCGGAGAGTTTCATTGTCCCTGTGACATGTTTGTAACTATATAAGACTGAGAGTTACCATTAAAAGTGTTCATACATTTGATTTAGAGAACAGAGCTGAGTCTCGACTTTATTCTGGGAAATGGAATGGATCGTGTCTGCTGGTTTGTCGGAGTGTCGGATAAGCTGTCTTTGGTTGATGGAGTATCGTAAACGGTGGTGACCGTTACAGTGGTGGCACAGCAGTGGGATGTTTCCATCGCCAGAAGGACAGCTACAAGGACACAGGACAATGGAGACACAGTATGAACGGCTGAAGCTCTCTTCCTTCATGGACTTACTGGAGAGCCGGGGCAGACCAGCCAGCAACCGTAAGAAAAGGGACATTATTGCAGAACTTGTCAAAATGGATAGAGCTGAAAGGCCCGGCGTAACAGACAGGACACAAGAGGAAGAAAGTTTTGATCGGGCTGTTAAACGTGGACTGGCACAGTATGATCCTAATTCTTCATCGGAGATCATAGACCTGGTTATGGCAGCTGTGGATGCAACTTGGCTACATCAAATAGGTGCTGCATCAGCAGAAGTCACAGCAGCAGAAGTCACAGCAGCACCAACTGAAGAGAGAGGAGAGGTACAAATACCAGTCGCCATGGAGGAGGAATTCAGAAGGAGGTTACAAGAGATGCGGATACAGCACAGAGGACCAGTATCAGAGGAGGTCCTGTTAGGATGGTCTGATGCGATTCGCTACGAACTCTGGAAGGAAGCGCTAGCTCTTGAACAGCAACACCGGGGGAAGGTCCTCATCTCCATCCATGTAAGGTACTGGCCGCAGTATGACGCAAGAATGCCGTTATTGGGGGAACAACCGAAGCAGGAGTGGACAGCCGAGTTAAGCAGGCTGATCCGGGCAGAGATTCAATTGGACGAGAGCTACAGAGCCCTCCGGTGGTATGTAGCCCAAGAGTTTCTGGCCAAGACCTTTCTATCTAAGGTCCTGGATCAGGTTGTGTTTATCCAGCTGCAGAAGCGGTTTGAGTCACACGGTCTGTTCCATGATTGTCAGTCGGGATTTCGACCCGGTCGCGGTACGGAGATGTCTGCCCTAGATATGAGGGAACGTCTGCTGGGTGTCCGCGACGCGGGGGGGTCCGCAGCCTTGGTGCTGCTGGACCTCTCTGCGGCGTTTGACACCATTGACCATTCTATCCTTCTCTTTAGAATGCAATCCTTATTTGGCTGTGAGGATGCAGTGTTAAATTGGATTAGATCCTTTTTGTCAGAAAGAACGCACTCCTTAAAAATGGCGTCGTACCACTCAAACACCCTGTCATTGACCTGCGGGGTACCTCAGGGCTCTGCCCTCTCTCCCCTATTCTTTAACTGCTATATGCGCCCACTTGCCGACCTCATTACCAGCTATGGTCTAGGCTGCCAGATCTATGCGGATGACACACAGATCTTGGCAGACCTTGCAAGTGGACCTAATATGCCTGAACAGCTGAATAAGGGACTATCTAACATCCAACAATGGATGGACACAAACAGGCTAGGCCTTAACGCCGACAAAACGGAGCTATTGCTGATCGGCCCACAGGCCAACTCTACCTTTTTACCTGCCTGGCCATCCTCGTTTGGCTCTGCCCCAATTCCAGCTAAGCAGGTTAAAAATCTGGGTACAATTTTTGATGCTGAACTAAGTTTCATACCTCACGCAAAATATTGCATAAAATCCGCCAACTACCATCTGCAATTATTACGGAAAATTAAGAATCTTTTCACTCAGCACAACCGTATGATCTTAGTTCATGGACTTATCCACTCTAGGTTGGATTGTTCTAACATTTTCTTCCTAGGGCTTCCACAGAAGTGGATAAAACGATTGCAGATTACACAGAACCATGCTGCAAGATTAGTTACAAACTGCCCAAGGCGGAATCACATCTCCCCGGTACTAAAGAACTTACACTGGCTCCCGATAGTAAAACGGGTTGAGTTCAAGGCACTCTGTTTGGTGTTTCGGGCCTATTGGCAACTAGGTCCGATGTATTTATCAAATATGACAGAACATTACTGTCCACCCAGAGAGCTTCGTTCGACTGACGCTCTGTTAGCAATTATTAAATCTAGCCAATTAGCTTCGAAAGGTGGCCGCCGGCTCCAAACACTGGGGAATTTTCTGTGGAACCAGCTCCCTCATCAGCTCCGAGCATCCACCTCCTTGATGGCCTTCCGTAAGGGCTTGAAGACACTTTTGTTTTCACAAGCCTATAGATAGAGACCTGCCCTTCCAAGCCCTTTTTTTTTTTTTTTTTTTTTTTTTTTTTTTATTTATTTTTTTTTTAGCTTGTTGGTAAGCGCTTAGACACAAGTATCACAACTTGCATTTGGCGCTCTATAAGTATTTAATCCAATCCAATCCAATTCAGGAATGGGAGCTGGAGATCGCCTACAGACAGCTGCTAGTCTCTGCTCAGCAGCAGGGTGTGGCTCCAGTTGCCTGGGACTATGAGGAAATTTCAAATGACAACTCTGAAATCCTGGCTGATGAATCAGCAGTGGAAAATCTGAAGATTGCCATTCCCAAAGCGGAAGCGGATGATGTGGAGTTCCAGGGGGCTAGGGCAGTTGGCTCATCTCCCCAGCCACAGATTACAGAACGTATGGACTTAATGGACCGTTCAGAGGATGTTATGGTTTATGCAGACCCAGCAGAAGATCTGGCAACAGAGCAGAGTGCCACAAGCCTCTGATCTCAACTAACAGAAGAGGGAAGTATAGAAGGTTTGTTATAGGGCTGACATCAAAATGTAGAACAATTTAAATAAATCCGAGTACACCTGAATCCTTCAAAAGTATTGAAATAGAAAGATTGCCCATAAAACAATGGGATAGGGGTTAAGGATTCTCAATGGTGTATCGGAAATAGATAGTAGATAAATCTATGAGTCTGATCAAGTCTCAGTAAATATTGGTTCTTAGACACGTTCAGTGTTTTTGAAAAAAATAACAAAAATGTATTCATACAAAAAATACAAAAACATTGTACAAAATTATTAAAAAACATTCATATTGGGAGAGAGAGTATATTAAAACTGCAGAAGGACTGCAAACCATCTTTTGAAGTCCAAGCGTGTTTGAGGTTCAACTAGTTTCGCCCATAAAAGAGCTTCGTCAGGAACCCACGATTGAATGTACTTTCTATGTAAATACAAAAAGATACAATGAGCTAACATATCAGAGTAATAGAGAGAATGTTACATATTATAAAGTATGCATAATTATTGGTCTCTTGGCGAAACACATAAAGGGTGGTACATTTGATCTTTAAAAAAGTTATTATACTATACTGAGGTCCAAGCGCAATTGTGTGGAGCGGGAGAGGGCACATACCTGAGACGGCTGAGAGGGTAATCTCAAGGAAGGGGTATCCGCAAAGGCGTAATCTCTACGATTAGAGAAGAGGCCACCGAACGGGCGGGATGGATTATAGTCACCCGGGTGGGGATGACAAAGACAGCTGTGTTGCTAGGTGCTGATGATCTAATGGAGAGAGAGTATGGTACATCAAAAACTGATTATATAGGTGAATGGTTCCCCAAACGCTTCTGATAAGTCAGATAAGGAATCTCACTTACTGGTGCCTGATGGTGAAGGAACTTACTTGGACTGGATCTATGCTAAGTCCAAGAAAAAGAGAGAAGGTAGACTAATGCTGGCCAATTGAAATGGCTGCTAAATTGCTATCATCGAGTCCTATATGAAAAACAGGATTGATGAGAACCAGTTAGTGGCCAAAATATGAAATAAAAGTAAAAATAAATATAGATATAAAAATAAAATAAATATAAAAATAAAAATAGAAATGAATAATTAAAGCTAAGGACTGTTTATTAATAGATAGATATATACATAGATAGATAAAGCAACACTGTCCATGCATGGCAATACTAAGCCTTCTGATGCAAGGGCATGGGCATAGAGCCTCACAGTTGCTAATTAACAACTTTGCTAATAGGTAGCCGGAGGTGCCTATAAGGGCAGGTCCATGTGCAGCTATTGCTACAACTGGTTGAATCAGATTTGCCTGATGTAGGGAGATGAATGAAGGGGAAAAGAAAAATAACTATCAATATAAGGATGGAAGTAAATGTAAAAAAATGATAAAGTTCTTATTGAATTTCTATGTGCCATAGATTAACATGACTCCATGGCAGAGTAAAGAAAAATACAAGAAGTGTATCTCAAAGTATACCTGTAGGGAATAATGTTGTCAGCAATGGAGTGAGCAGCTTGTCTCTTCCTGAGCGCTACACTAAATGATGGCAGCTAACAGGACTGTTGATATACACTTCTTGTATTTTTCTTTACTCTGCCATGGAGTCATGTTAATCTATGGCACATAGAAATTCAATAAGAACTTTATCATTTTTTTACATTTACTTCCATCCTTATATTGATAGTTATTTTTCTTTTCCCCGTCATTCATCTCCCTACATCAGGCAAATCTGATTCAACCAGTTGTAGCAATAGCTGCACATGGACCTGCCCTTATAGGCACCTCCGGCTACCTATTAGCAAAGTTGTTAATTAGCAACTGTGAGGCTCTATGCCCATGCCCTTGCATCAGAAGGCTTAGTATTGCCATGCATGGACAGTGTTGCTTTATCTATCTATGTATATATCTATCTATTAATAAACAGTCCTTAGCTTTAATTATTCATTTCTATTTTTATTTTTATATTTATTTTATTTTTATATCTATATTTATTTTTACTTTTATTTCATATTTTGGCCACTAACTGGTTCTCA
Source organism: Rana kukunoris (assembly GCA_029574335.1). NCBI lineage: Eukaryota > Metazoa > Chordata > Amphibia > Anura > Ranidae > Rana > Rana kukunoris. The sequence continues at coordinate 74,921,226 of CM056054.1, read as the reverse complement.
TCAATCCTGTTTTTCATATAGGACTCGATGATAGCAATTTAGCAGCCATTTCAATTGGCCAGCATTAGTCTACCTTCTCTCTTTTTCTTGGACTTAGCATAGATCCAGTCCAAGTAAGTTCCTTCACCATCAGGCACCAGTAAGTGAGATTCCTTATCTGACTTATCAGAAGCGTTTGGGGAACCATTCACCTATATAATCAGTTTTTGATGTACCATACTCTCTCTCCATTAGATCATCAGCACCTAGCAACACAGCTGTCTTTGTCATCCCCACCCGGGTGACTATAATCCATCCCGCCCGTTCGGTGGCCTCTTCTCTAATCGTAGAGATTACGCCTTTGCGGATACCCCTTCCTTGAGATTACCCTCTCAGCCGTCTCAGGTATGTGCCCTCTCCCGCTCCACACAATTGCGCTTGGACCTCAGTATAGTATAATAACTTTTTTAAAGATCAAATGTACCACCCTTTATGTGTTTCGCCAAGAGACCAATAATTATGCATACTTTATAATATGTAACATTCTCTCTATTACTCTGATATGTTAGCTCATTGTATCTTTTTGTATTTACATAGAAAGTACATTCAATCGTGGGTTCCTGACGAAGCTCTTTTATGGGCGAAACTAGTTGAACCTCAAACACGCTTGGACTTCAGAAGATGGTTTGCAGTCCTTCTGCAGTTTTAATATACTCTCTCTCCCAATATGAATGTTTTTTAATAATTTTGTACAATGTTTTTGTATTTTTTGTATGAATAAATTTTTGTTATTTTTTTCAAAAACACTGAACGTGTCTAAGAACCAATATTTACTGAGACTTGATCAGACTCATAGATTTATCTACTATCTATTTCCGATACACCATTGAGAATCCTTAACCCCTATCCCATTGTTTTATGGGCAATCTTTCTATTTTAACAGAAGAGGGAGTTCCTGGGGTAGTGGATGGGACTTCGATCTTCACTGACACAACCCCAGAAAATGGTGCAGCACTGAGACAGAAAGATGTCAGCTTTGCTTTGAAAGCACCGGGGGATTTTCACCTACCACCAGTGGATGGCACTTCAGTCTCCACTGGTATACCCCAGGGATGGGGGCAGTTGACACAGAACCCCAACAGCATGATGGACTGAGCCCAGTCACCCTGTCTTCTCTCCAGCGGCTGAAAGGACTGCAGGGAGAAGGGCCAGTCCAGGCCTCTCCCCAGCGGCAGGCATGTTCTCTGAGAGAGGCAGAGTTTGGCTGGGTGAGTAATGCTCTGTTTGGAGCAATTTATTTGGGGTACGGTATGGATACCAGCATTGGAGGACTGGAACTACTGACTAACTTCTGAGTCAACCCATTTGGGGTCCCCTCTTGTGTTGGTCTCCCACCGAGAGGGGAGAGATGTAACGGGATGGCCCGTGATACTCACAGACTTTTGAAGGATGCCAGCTTTTGAAGGATGCAGTGTACTCCTGTGCCAGCTTCACCAATGACTCTTGGGTCTAGGGTCATCCTGTGCCCCTTTTGGGCATAGGGTGACTGAGAAATGATAATTCATGTTTGCAGGATATCTTGGAATATTACAGTTTGGTTAATTCTGACCCCAACCGGTCAATAAGAGTGTCTCCTTCAATGCTAATCTAGACTGTTGAGGTGCTAATTGAGTCAGGCTTCTGAAAGACCTTTCATTGTGGATGCTAATGACTGTATGGTGTGAAAGTCTATTGATGATAGACTTTCTGGGGTAGTGGGTTAGCATGTCAATTATGTTTCAGCTTATCGCAGAGTCAGAACATCTGTCTAAGATGTGAATTGCTGTTTTGTGTGAATTCTATTGATAATAGATGTGACTTGTCAGCTGTAGTAATTAACTCCTGTAGGTTCAGTGCCGGAGCGTCTAACTTGGCAGCTGTAGTAATCAGTTCATGGTAATTATGTCAGACCGGTGCCGAAAAGGCTGTGTGATGGGTAATGGAGACTCGTTAGCGCCCCCCCCCCCCATTGTGTGATGTTGGGGGGTGGAGTGTTTCATTGTCCCTGTGACATGTTTGTAACTATATAAGACTGAGAGTTACCATTAAAAGTGTTCATACATTTGACTCGGAGAACGGAGCCGAGTCACGTCTTTATTCAGGGAAATGGAATGGATCGTGTCTGCTGGTTTGTCGGAGTGTCGGATAAGCTGTCTTGGGTGGGATGATGGAAGATCGTAAACGGTGGTGACCATTACACCGGTGAAGAAACCTAGGCATACAGCCAAGATAGCTTATTGGACGAAAGGCACACACCCCCTCTCCTCATAGGTAGAGACTTTCAGCTCTGTTTGTTTTATAGTTCAGGGCTCTGATCTATTTATAGCATCCTCCCCAACACAAAACTCAGGCTGCTTTTAGCTTATGTGTTTTAGAACTTGTCAGGCTGATAATAGAAGAATGCAGCAAGAGACAGCTATGGGACACAGGGCTTTGAAGAGAGATAACATAACACTGCAGATATATGTGATCCGGATGTAATGTCATGCCCTACACACTTATGAGACCTTCTGTGACTCCTGTCCTCAATGCTATTAAAGCATCAGTGGCACCAACCATGTGGGTGTCATATCAAGCATCGTGTCATTATGGTGTTTGTCACGGAAGGTCCCCGCACTCAGCATTGAATGCATCCGTCATACACCGCTTCTATCAATCTGGACATAAGTATCAGATATTCCAGCTACCTTTAATACACAACGAGACGACACTTGTATGTGTGCTAAGTATGGACTGTTTAATAGGACCAAAACCACAATCTTGTATACAGTACAGCTTGTTAAAGTTAATCACAGGAACAATGAACTCCCCACCCACACATTCCTTTGCTAATGACATTCAGGTGAGCAAATTATCTAATCAGTAGCTAGGCATTTTGGCACCGCATCATCTGTTCACCTGCAGAACACAATGGAAAGGTATTTCACAAGCCCGGCTTCACTTAGCATTTCAATAGTCGAGGGAAGCATTGAAGAGTCATTGTCCTAGTGACCTAGTCAAGACAAATTAAGCCACTTGTAATGAACTGTCAGTAATGTCCCATCTTCTGCAATACATGATATAATTTCTTCGTCACCCTATGGCCCTATTGGACATAAGGTGACCCTAGACATAGGAGAATCTGAGTCTGTCACATTTCTCCCCCATCAGAAGATGACTAACAGGGTCCCAGACCTCCACTTGGTCTGGACATGCATTAGTCGGACAAACTGAATTCCAATAGTCTGTCCCCATGACCTCCAATCTTGGCTGCAAGGAGTAGTGGGGAACCCCAAACGGTTTGACTCCAAAGTTAGTCAGTAGTTCCAGTCCTCCAATGCTGGTATCCATACCGTACCCCAAATAAATTGCTCCAAACAGAGCATTACTCACCCCGCCAACCTCTGCATCTCTCAGAGAACATGTCTGCCGCTGGGGCGAGGCCTGGACTGGCTCTTCTCCCTGGAGTCCTTTCAGCCACTGGAGATAGAACAAGGTGACTGGGCTCAGTCCATCATGCTGTTGGGGATCAGGGCCAACTGCCCCACATTCCTGGGTTATACCAGTGGAGACTGAAGTCCCATCCACTGGTGGTAGGTGCAAAGCAAAGCTGACATCCTCCTGTCTCAGTGCCGCACCATTTTCTGGGGTTGTGTCAGTGAAGATCGAAGTCCTATCCACTACCACAGGAACCCCCTCCTCTGTTAGTTGAGAGCAGAGGTGTGTGGCACTCTGCTCTGTTGCTAGCTCTTCTGCTGAGTTGCTGGGAGTGGAGACCACAGTCCCATCCACTACCACAGGGACCCCCTCTTCCGTTAGTTGAGAGCAGAGGCGTATTGCACTCTGCTCTGTTTCCAGCTCTTCCGCTGGGTACATCATAACATCCGCTCCTTGCTGGGGAGGAAAGACCACGTTCTCCACCCTGGCCAACTGTTGGGGAGGGACGATGAACACCTCCTCTCCATTCTCCCCCTGTATCTGCTGCTGGGAAGTGATCGCCACCTTCTCACCCTGAGCCTCCGGAACTGCCACAGGGGTGGGGCAGAGGTCTTGAACCATCTGTCCGGTGACCAGCGCTTCAGCTGGGGAAATTTCTTGCAACTCCACCGATACTGCCCTTGGTGCTGAGCAGAGCACAGTGAAGTTTGGCCCCGATACCAGCTCTTCTGCTGGAGGCTTTTCAGGTTGTTCTTCCTCAGCAGAAAAGTCTATCAGATTCCCTGTCTCTGCAACTGGTGTCTGGGGATAGGAGTTCACATCTCCTGTCCATGAAACCCAGAAGATGCTATTGGTACTGAGCAGAGGTTAGCAGAGCTCGGCCCTGCGGTCAGCACTTCAGCTTTGGGAATGGCAATCTCCAAATTTTCTACTGCCGGTTCACTGGCATACTGCTGGACAGGCACATTCCTCCATTCACGATCATCCCATGCAGAAACAGGATCATCAAGGCCAGTTAGCACTTGCTGCATCCGCCATAAGACCTCTGGGTCCATAGCTGCAGGGGCAGGTTGGCAACGCACACCGTTACTCTGCCACATTGACGATTCTTCAGCCAGGATTTCAGCATTGTCCACTGGTATTTCTTGATAGTCCCAGGTAAAGGGAGCCCAGCCCTGGCGCTGAGCAGAGTCTAGCAGCCGTCTGTAGGCAAATTCCAGCTCCCATTCCTGAACGGCCAGAAACTCCAAATCTTCCTGTAGCCAGTGCACTTCCGAGAGATTCAGTCTCCTCTCTCTGTATTCCATTATGTCCTCCAAACGCCACTCCCGTTCGCTCCCAAAGTCGGGTTCCCCGTACATCCTCCAATACAACAATCCCAGGCCATCATAGTCAAAGCCTTCCGTGGGGCTGTCATCCGCTGACCACGGGCACTCTTGGGCTACATACCAACGAAGGGCTCTGTAGCTTGTGTTCTTTCTTAGCTTCTTCAGAGCTGCAATCAGCTCAATTTTCAGAAGGATTCTTTTTATCATTCCTTAATTTTCTGGTGTCATGTAATTATTATTTTTCACATAATGTTAAGACTTTGGTGTTTCTTTTTTCATTCGTATGCATTGAGCCAATTCTTACATGACTTGTTAAAATGGATTTAAACCCACTCTCATTCTTTCTAAACTACTGCCATGGTGTTTATCTATAAGGTTAGACATGCCTCCTGCATGTATCCTTACCTGTCAAATGTCACCCCTCTGTCTGTTATGAGACCCCGAAAAACGGCAGATTCTGTGGCTGGGTCTGTTGTCGGGAGCTCGATGGGTGGAGTCGTGATGTCAGTAGACTCTCCGCCCACCCCAACACTTCCCTTGTCAACATGCATACACATCCTGTGTATTTCTTCAATCATGCTGAGGTGTGAAGCAGCCAATCCTGGGAGAGCTGGAGAAGAAAGGGGGAGGGGATCTGAAGTACACTGAATGTCTCGCTCAGGTTCCTGCATGAGATATGTAAATAACCTGTCACTCACAGAAAGGGGGAGAGACAGACTCTTATTTTTCTGTCTGTCCGTTTTTATCTCGTTGAAAAAAGATAAGAGGACTGCTCAGAGCTGGGTTAACGCTTTGCAGCAATACTGGCACAGATGACATGAAATCCTATATTGTACAAGGTGAAAGCATTAATTACATTTTTTTTCAGGTTAACATCCACTTTAAGCATGCATTGAAGGGTTATCAGAAAAAAACACGTTGTAGTAGATGCTAGATTACCAATATCGGCGGAATGTTTAGGTCATATCTGTGACACTACGGAGGGAATATGTTACTCTCCTTTGTGCTTTTAGGGCAGGGGTCTCAAACTCAAATTATCTGGGGGCCACTGGAGGTATAAGCTGGGTGAGGCTGGGCCGCATCAAGTATTGGACCAAAATTTTAAACACTCAGTCTTCTCCATTCTTCTTTCGGCACTGCCAGCCAATCACATAGATTAGCGCTCAGTCAATTAGGGCAGTGAGCCAATATTCGCTCAGCCCTGATAGGCTGAGCTCTTGTTCCACCCACAGAAATGTCCTATCAGGGCTGAGCGAATATGGTTTTACATACATATAATGCACCCATCATGTGCCCCTCACATATAATGCCCCATCATGCGCCCCTCACCATCCACCAATAACACCCCCCACCAGCAGTAGCACCACCATCATCCACCAGCAACACTCCCATTCCCCCTACCCCCCTGTGGTAATAGCATGAGCTGACAGATGTTGGGGGGTGCTACTGCTGAAGGGGGGTTTGGATGATTGAGATCCACCAGCAACACCCCCCCTCCCCATCCACCCTACCCCCCTGTGGTAATAGAATGAGCTGACGGATGATGGGGGTACTACTGCTGGGGTAGGGGGGTGTTGTTGGATGAATAGGATGCTATTGCCAGGGCAGTAGCACCGCCACCATCCACCAGCAACACCCCCAATCGCCCTACCCCCCTGTGGTAATAGCATGAGCTGACGGATGATGGGGGTGCTACTGCTGGGGGGGGGGGTGTTGGATGATTGGGATGCTACTGCAAGGGCAGTAGCACCCTCATGTTATTACCACAGGGGGGTGTTGCTGGTGAATGATTAGGGTGCTACTGTTCAACACCCCCCAACCCCCCAGCAGTAGCACCCCCATCATCCACAAGCAACACCCCCCATTCCCCCTACCACACTGTGATAATAGCATCAGTTGAAAGATTATGGGGGTACTACTGCTGGGGGGTTGGGGGGTGTTGATGAACAGTAGCACACTAATCATTCACCAGCAACACCCCCCCCCCTGTGGTAATAACATGAGGGTGCTAGCCTCCCAATCATCCAACAACAACCGCCCCCCCCCCCAGCAGTAGCACCCCCTATTCCCCCTACCACCCTGTGATAGCATCTGCTAACCACCCCCCCCAGCACCCCTTTTTAGCATCAGCTTTTGTCATTACACATCTGGCATTACAGTAGCAGCAGCTTACTTTGAAGGACGCTGCTGACGAGGGCGGGGGCGCTCAGTGCTTCTGAGAATCTTCGCTTCAGTGCGGACGGGCGCGTGACGGCAGCGCCGCCCTACGCTGCTGACGTCACATGACGCACACCCCTGCTTTGCCGGAACAAAGATGAGTACAGGGGGGGGGGCTGCAGGGAAAGGGTACCGCGCTGCGCTGCAAAGTATGACACTGTCCGGGGGGAGGGCTTGTCAGCGGGCCGCAACTGGCCCGCGGGCCGGGAGTTTGAGACCCCTGTTTTAGGGTATCAGAATTACTGCCCTATTAAGTAATGGCATACGTTTATTATTTAATTATATATTTATTTGAAGGGATTCTGTTCAGATTTTGTTGCGGAAAATTAAAACTGATACTATGGATGATGGTCAAAGGATCACTTTGTGGGGGCGTGGCCAAGACCGGCATGTGAGAGGACGCACTTCTCCTAGCTCCTGCCTGATCCATCCATTGATCCTTCCCCGGTGTCTTTTTTTTTTTTTTTTTTCACATCAGACTTAACCGGAAGGTTAGAGGCTTAAGAAGAGTTCATTTTTGTTCCGCCCTTCATCCCTTCGTATTTCCTCTTCGGTTTCGCATCACTTGATTTTTCAGTTTATTTAATTTGTCATGTTTTACCATTTCTTTATTCTTTCTTTCCCCCTCTCTCTTTTTTTTATTTATTTATTTATTTATTTTTTTAGTCATTGGGAAAGGGATACAAGTTGCAGGTTGAGAGGGGACACATTACAATTATTACACCTGACTTCCACAAAAACATTTCTCATTGCTCCCCTCTGTCTTTATATCCCTAGATCTCCTATTTCTAATTTAATTTCTTACCGCGGCCCCTTTTTTTTTCTCCCTCTCCCCCCCCCTGTTGTATGCACCCCCTCCCTGCTTCTAGAACGTTTACCTTTTCGGATCAGGCCACCTGTTTGTTTTTTTTAAGGTTTACCTATCTGTCTCTGATGCTACACAAACAAAATTTTCAGTTGTTTTAAAAGATCTCCACTGGTCCCAGGTCATTCCTCCCCTTCCTCCCTCTTCTTCCCCCAAGTTAACCCTTCTCAGATACTCCATCTCCGAGATATGGTCGACCCGGTGTATCAGTTCTTTTAAAGGGGGCTTCTGAGGGTGTAACCAAAATTTCGGGATTAAACCCTTTGCTGCGTTTAACAGCCTTTTACTATCCCTTGTCCGTGGAACAGACAGGTCTGAGGGTCTAGAGGGATCCTTTCTTTTGTGATTTGTTCTATTAGATCGAGAACCTCCTTCCAGTATTCCTGGGCTCTCGGGCAATCCCACCAAATATGGAATGTTGTCCCTACCTGGTTACACTTCCTCCAACATAGGGGGGAGTTGGTCGGGTGTATTTTGTTTAATTTCACCGGGGTCAGGTGCCATCTCATCAAGCATTTATAGTTAGCTTCTATTGTTGTAATATCTTTTGCATAATTAAAAGAAGCTTTAATCATGTGTGTGTCTTCGGTCTTTTCCCCGATGTCTTTCCCCCATTCCTCTATACTTCGTATTGTTCCCTTTGACCCTAATTCTGTCAATATCTTATAAATCGCCGCAATTCCATGCTGTAGTGATTTTCAGGTGGAACAGAGTTTTTCTATTGGGTTCTGTGCTGTGTCATCTCTTATTGGTGCTGGCAGTGTGCTAACAAAGTGCTTCAATTGTAGGTATTCCCAATCGGTTATGTGTTGAGCCCCTTCTACTGTGGGTATATCCTCTTTTTTTTTTTTTTTCCCTTGTGTGACTATTTCCCCCAACCTTATACTACCTAATTTATTTCCCATTCTAGTCCTATTTCCTGGTGCAAAAAAATCTATATTGGCTAATGGAATTAATGGGGAGTTATATTCCCATTTTTCCTGTTTACATATTGAGTCCCATATCTTAAGGGCCTGCTTTGTGATACTATGAGTGTCTGTATTACTTATCCTAAATTTTGGTGGAATCCAAACTATTGAGTTTAATTGTTGCTTACTTTTTTTTTTTTTCCATCTGTGCCCATTTTTTTAACGTGTTCCTATTTGTCCATTCCACGTGTCTTGCTAGGATTACAGCTTGATGGTATCTTTTTATATCGGGGAGGGCTAATCCTCCTCTTTTTTTTTCTCGGGTGAGGATTGCGTAACTTATTCTTGTTTTTTTGTCCTGCCAAATATATTTTATAATTATGGTTTTTAGTACCTTAAAAAAGCTTTGTGGGACGTTAATTGGAAGCATTTGAAATTTATATATTATCTTAGCTAACACCATCATTTTAAATGCATTAATCCTCCCCATCTAGGAGATCTGTCTTTTATTTAGATTTTTTACGTCTCGTCTTATTTCATTTAGTAGAGGGATATAGTTAGCCTCGTAGAGGTCATCTACTTTGGGGGTTATTTTTATACCTAGGTAGGTAAGTGATTTTTGTTCCCACAAAAAGGGGAATGCTTTATGTAAAGCCGCCTCTTCCTTTGTTTCTATTCCTATATTCATGATTACGGTTTTTACTGGATTTATTTTAAAGTTAGACAGATTCCCATATCTTCTTATTTCCTCTAATATATTAGGTATAGATATTTTTGGTTTGGTCACATATAGGAGTACATCATCGGCATATGCTGCCACCTTATGTTCCTCCTCTCCCACTTTCACCTCCCCTATGTCTGGGTTATTCCTTATCTTGCACAGCAATGGCTCCAGAGCTATTATATATAGGAGAGGTGAGAGTGGGCAACCTTGTCTTGTACCATTCATCATATCTAACACTGAAGATACGCTCCCGTTAACCTTTACTCTTGCCGTTGGAGACTTGTATAGGTTTCCCACCCATTTCATATATCTGGGACCCAGTCCTACACTTCTCAGGGTGTCCATCATAAACCCCCAGTCGACTCTGTCAAACGCTTTTTCAGCGTCTAATGACATGAGTACGACTGGGGGTTTCTTCTTTTTATCTTCCTGTAATAAAAATCGTTCTTAAGCTATTGTCCCGACCTTCTCTGCCTTTTACAAATCCCGTCTGATCAGAGTTTATTAAATCCAGCATAAACGGCTTTATCCTTGTTGCCAATATCTTTGCAAAACATTTTATGTCGGCATTCAGTAGTGCGATTGGACGGTAATTAGAGCAAAGGGTATTATCCTTTCCTGTTTTGGCTATAATTGAGATATTGGCAAGAAGTGATTCTTTCCTTACTTCTTCTGTTTCACCTATTTTGTTAAAATAAATGCACATCTCTGGGGTCAGATGCTCTTTAAATTTTTTATAATACTTAATTGGCAATCCATCTGGGCCTGGACTTTTTCCCCCGGGTGTTTCTTGAATCGCTTGATTAATTTACTCCTGTGTAATTGGGTCTTCCAGAGTTTCCACTGTTTCTTGCATTAATTTTGGTAAATTTGCTTCATTTAGGTACTCCCTAATTTTCCTTTCCCTAGTCTCCTTCTCCTCTCGCTTCTCCCCCTTCCTGATTGTATATAGTGTGGTATAAAACGTCCGAAAAGCTTAAGCAATTTCGGACGTCCTGTACCTCATCTGTCCTTCCTGGTCTTTTATTTTTTCTATGTAATTTATGTTTCTTTTTTCTTTTGAAATCCTGGCCGAGTATTTCCCCGGTTTGTTTCTCCATAAATACCTTTCTTTCGAGACGTTTTTAAATGTTTTCCTGGTTTCTATTTCCATTAGATCTCTTAGTTGGGTCCTCTTTATTACAATTTCCTGGTAAACTTTGTTGTCTTTTTGGTTTTTGTGTTTGACTTCCAAATCTTGTAGTTCTCTAATTATCCTATTTCTATTCGCTTCTCTTATCTTCTTTTTTCCTGCCCCTAGGGAGATAAGTTTTCCTCGGATGCAAGCCTTGTGGGCTTCCCATATGGTTGATGTACTCACATCCGGTGTTTTGTTGGCAGTAAAGTATTCATCTATATCTGTTCTTATTATATCGCAAACTTCTATGTCATCTATTAACTCCTCATTCAAATTCTAGGTCCCCCTCCTCTCTTCAACTTCTGTGAAATGCATTCTCACTGAAACTGGGGCGTGTTCTGATATTGACATCACCCCTATCGCGGCGTTGTTTACATACTCTAGTATTTTATGATCTACCATTATAAAGTCTAATCTCGAATACATTTTATGTACCGAAGAGTAGAATGTATAATCTCTTTTGTTTGGGTTTGTGATTCTCCAAGCGTCTATTAAATGATTTTTGGAAAGTTTTTTTTCCGCTATTTGCTGTTGCTTGCTGTTCCCAATACATACCGTCAACACTCTATCTAACTGTAGATCTAAGGTGAAATTGAAGTCTCCAGCTAGGACTACGTTACCTTGTTTGAAGTCCATTAACTTATTAAGGATCTTCTTTAAATACCTCTGGGGTTGTTTATTAGGACAATATACATTGGCCAACGTATACCGTTTACTGTGTAGAACTCCTCTGAGGAAAAGATAACGCCCATCTGTATCCACTATCCTATCTTCTACTTTGAAGCTTACGTTTTTCCCTATCCCTATGGCTACCCCCTAGATCCTTTCTGAGGGGAATCACCATAGTACCATGTTGGGATTGCCCGAGAGTACAGCCTAACCCTCGAATCTAGAGTTATATGCGTCTCCTGGATGAATACTACATCTGCAAAAAGTCTTTCGATCTCCTTTAAAGTCATATGTCTTTTCCGTGGAGAATTAAGTCCCCTCACATTATAGGTAATAAAATTTACGTTAGACATATGTTTGCATTTTTTATTTTTTTTCCCTTTTTCTCTCTCCTCTGTTCCCTCTCTTTATTGTCATCTGGCGGTCGGCTGTCCCTTTATTTCTGTCTCTCTATCCCTCCCCCCCATCCTCTCCCCTTATGCCCCCCTTCTCTTCCCTCTCCCTCCCTTGAACCTCCTCCCTCCACCCCCCCTTCTTCCTATCCCCCCTCCCCCTCCTTCAACCCTCCCCTCCCCCCAATCCCAGAATGGAATCTTGACCCTAAGGTCAACTTTGGGGGCATCCTCTCTTACACCCCCTTGTGCAAGAGTGCTCCCCGGCTTGAGGCGGAGTACAATTCGGCACTACCTCCCTTCCCCTGTTCCCAGGGGAATTTCCTCAAGGCAGTCGTGGGCTCCAGCTCCCTGGTCTCCCCGCTACCCTGCGCTTAGTTACATGTTTTCTTTTAAATCTCTGAAATTTGTACCCCCCCTTCTCACCCCTCTCCCCCCTCCCTCCCCTCCGCACCGCCCACCCGCATCTATCCCCACCCCCTCCTTAATAACTGCTTGGTATTTGAATTCCCAATTTTTGACAGAACTCAGGTATTTCATCCAAAAATGTTAGTTTCGCCATAACCCCGCTCTTTCTACCAATCAGGCATGCCAGAAATCCCCAATTATACTGTATTTCTAATTCTTGTTGCTCCTGTAGTAGTGGTTTCAGGTTCCTTCTTCTTCTGAGCGTCTTTTGGGATAAATCCTGGTATATTTGAATATTGTGTTCCTCAAATTTCATTGGGGACTTCCCTCTCAGGTTTTTCCATAATTGGTTTTTATCTTCCCAACTTTCGAACCTTATTATAATGTCTCTAGGATTGTCTTGAGGGATTTCTCTAGGCCTCCTAATCCGATGAGCTCGTTCTATTTTTAATGGGGAGGTTATTTGTCTATCCAATATAGGATTACAGATTTTTCGAATAATTTCTGGAAGGTTTTTTGACTGTGAGGAATCGGGGACTCCGCGTATCCTAATATTTTTCCGTCTGTCTCTGTTTTCCTGGTCTTCTGCTTTATACGCGTGTTCCCTTTGCTCTTTTTTTATTTCTAGAATTTCCTCTTCTAATTTTCTGATAGTATTAAAATTATAGTCTGTTTTTTTTCAACTTCCTCTAGTCTTTCCAGCATAAATCCCATATTTTTCTCCATTCTCTCCATTTACGTTGTTAACGCTTTTTCTAAAGAAGCAAACATTTCCTGCATTTCAGTCTTTGTTGGTAATGCTGATCCTGATATTTGTTCTTCTGCGTCCTGTATTATGTCTGTCTCGTGATCTATCGCTGTCTCTGATAGAGTGTCGGGATTTGCTGAGCTGTTTGGGTTAATTGAAGTAAGTTTTATCTTTTCCTTTTTTTTCTCCCTCTCCCTCTCATACATCCCCTGTGTAACATATTTACTCATTGGCCCCGGGCTTTGGCTCAGGCGGGGAGTCGAGGCAGCTCCCCCCCTGGCTCCTCTTGCCCTAGTACTCATCTCTATAGATTTCTCTACTAAAGGTTTAATAAGTTTGAAAATGACAATCTCCCCTTACGGGAGGTTTTTACACTATAAGGATGAGTTCTTTAGGGTTTGGGGGACTTGGGTGATTTTTAAGTACTTGAGTGTACTTAAGTGTATATAGTTTAGCCACTACTTAAGGGTGCAGATATTTAAAGAGGGAGAGAGGGCAAATACCATACGGAGTATGTTAATGTTGCTGTATATTGTGTGTTTTTTTTTCCCCGCGGCTTTCCCCTTTCATCCGTTCCTTTCTTCACGGCCTGTCAATATCAGCTTTAACGGCAGTAGTCGGCAATGTCACCATATGATAGTGGCATTGTTGTGATCACCCAAGAAGAAGGAGAACGCAATACCCCATCCAGATTAACAGCCGCAGTACACAAATAGCTTACGTATGGTTAACCAATTCTCTCTTCTTAATTTGCTGCTTGCTGCACCAACTTCAACAACTTCACTTATTTCACTTATTTCAACACATGCTTTACATGTTACAATATTCAGCAATAGATGGAGTAAATGGTGTTTTACTTACTGTCTGCAGTATCGGTATCTGTCTAATAGAGCCCTTAACCCATGTCCAGGTCCGGAGTCTTGGATCTGAAATACTTTGTTTTTTGTACTTACAATTTTGCTGGTTTGCTGTGGTTATGGTGGTTATGCAGTGATTTGTGGTGATATGTACAGGGCTGCTGTCTTCGGTTCTATTTATTCAAGACCGCCGTTCACCAAACTCCCTCCGGTTTACAGTGTGGCTTGCCCCTGACTCACGTCACTCACTTGTGCAGGAGAGCCGATGTCCGGGACCCCCACTGCTACCAGCGGCTCCTCTGTCACCTCAACTCGCCGTGTATTTCTCCGTAGTCGAGCCGGCGTTGCTGCAGCTGCAGCCGCCAGAGACGCCGCGTGACCGCATGACCAGCAGCAGGAACGGGCTCTATGGAGACGGACGCCGCGAGGACGGTAAGTTAAACAGGAGAGTCCGCTGCTCGGTTCCACCGCGGAGGGAGAAGAGGGGGGGGAAGCCGAGGGGTGCCTCAGCAGGAGAGCGGGGCTGTCGGCCGAAGGACAGTTAGACACTCAACCATCGTAGCGTTGTGGGGCCCACTGGAGCACACACCCTAACCGCCTCGACGTGAGGACCGCGCCATCCTAGACTCCTCCCTCCTTCCCCGTTGTCTCTGATCTGGCTCTCTTCGGCTCCCCAGCTGGCTACCAAGCCCCTGCACTGCCCGGATCCACCGCCGGCCCTCTGTACAAGGGGGAAGACCCGCTGCGGAACGCCAGAGATGGCAGGACTGGACTCCCAAGATGGCGCCACAGGCGGCTTTGGCACAGCGCACTCCACGGATGGCAGACAAGCCAAAGGATGGAGCCAGCAAGAAGGCACTGAAGGCACAGGGTAAGGAGCAGCCCAGGGATATGCTATTTTATGCACACAACTTAAAGGCCCTGTTTACACTGAGGCGGGGGGATCAGCAGATGGCGGGGATGGAGGAGGCCAGGCCGCACAGGCAGACTGGGGCCATGAGGCAGAGAGTGCTCCCCACAGCTCCAAGGCAGATGCAGTTCAGTCCCCCTCCCCCCCACCCTCAGATGACACACAAGAGCCTGTGGAGCAGTCAACATTAGCAGAAATACTGAGAGCGGTGCAGATGGGCAATGCTGACATAAAGGCACAGTTTGGGGGCCTGAGAGAAGAGGTGTCCCTTCTTCGGCAGGACCTCCAAAAGGTCAGGGAAAGGGCAACAGCCGTTGAGAGCAGAGTGAGCGATTTAGAGGACAAACTCCCTCAAATAGCAAGTGACACCAGAGCAGCGCACTGCATGGCCCAGGACACGCTTAGCAGAGCAAAGGACACAGAAAATTGTTTGTGCAGGAACAATGTCCGCATTGTCGGTCTCCCCGAGAAATCGGAGGGCAGAGACCCCACCATGTTTATGGAGAACTGGTTTATTGAGGTGTTTGGCAGGGACGCTTTTTCACACTGACTCAATGTTACATTCAATGGAGTCAGAGTATCATT
This sequence comes from Rana kukunoris, assembly GCA_029574335.1. Taxonomy (NCBI): domain Eukaryota; kingdom Metazoa; phylum Chordata; class Amphibia; order Anura; family Ranidae; genus Rana; species Rana kukunoris. The sequence goes on along the minus strand of CM056054.1, from coordinate 74,906,003 downwards.
TTACCCAAGGTGCAGAGAAGTAGAGCAAGATTTGCTGATGTGAACAAACGCCTGAGAGCCCTGCAGTTACCATATGCCATGCTCTACCTGGCCAAGCTGTGCGTAAGCGCAGATGGACATGCGCAGTTCTTTGAGTCACACAGGGAGGCAGTGGCCTGATTGGATCACAATGAGCAGGTCTTATGCCATCACAGGGCTGATGTTGGAGGAGACTGACCCCGTCACACTCTGTGAAACACTGACTGTGCATTTATATCTGGACTGTTGATCTCCTCATAATGATGAGCTGTTGTTCTGGCTTCTTGGCTACCCTTTCATCTTATCCGGTTCCTCTTCCCGTTCCAGTCTGCCGGGGAAACAACTTCACTTCCTTAAGTGCTAGGATACGAACTGTGACTTTAATCTATGTATAAATTTGGATCCAGTTGACATGTTCAGACCATCAGTTAGCCCGTGGTTGGGCTGGGTTGCAGCACCAGGACTTGCCCTGTTGGCAATATCACTATGGTTGACTATACTTCAGTCCCCTCCAAGCGCTTCCAGGAACTGGGATTCTCCACCTAATTGGGGACTGCCTAACATCTACTGCACTACTGTTTGTTGGCACCGTTGTGCCTGGTTGTATTCTCCAATACTCACTGTCCTACAGTCCAAGGGATTATTATTATTTTTATATTTTTCTTACTTTCTCTATTTTGGCCACCTATCATTTTGTTGCCGCACTGGATCACCACCACCGTCCCTCAAACTTTTCCTCACTGGGACAGTCCAGGCCGGGGGCGCCCAAGGGCCCATGCTAAGTCACTATTTTTGCTTCTGCAATGGAGGGTACCCTCCTGATCTCCTGGAATGTTAGGGGCATGCCCCCCCCCTCTTAAACGTACAATGATATTTACATGTATGAAAAAGTTTTACCCTTGTGTTTTCAGGAAACGCATCTGACGCCTGACACGAAAGGCTGTTTGAAATGCTCCTGGGTGGGCAGGGCATACCACTCCACTCACACCTCCTTTTCCCGGGGGGTGAGTGTGCTGGTACACAGATCCCTGGACTACCAGGAATATGCTTCTAGGGTTGACCCGGAGGGGAGATTTGTGTTTTTGCATTGCCGTATTGGAATTCTGAAATTTATTTAGGTCTGTGTTTACATTCCTCCCCCGTTTGATGCTCGGGTGCTACGACTTCACCTGGAATTTCTGGAGGATAGGCCAGATCTCCCGATGCTGCTTGTGGGGAACTTTAATAACTGGTTGGACCCCGGACTGGACAAACATCCGGTACCCAGGGTAAACCCTCATAGGCTACTCCTCTGGCTAGAATGTTACAGTAGGTGGGCTGGCTAGATATATGGAGGCACCGGAACCCTACAGTTAAACAATTCTCATGTTTCTCAAAGTCTCATGGGTCACTACCTAGGATAGACCTGGTGGTGGGTAACTCTAATGCTTTCCTCGGTTTTGGAGGTCGCATACAGACCTAGATGTGTTTCTGATCACTCGCACATAGTGATAAATCTTACGGTGTCTCATTTGTCTACTCTCTCCAGAGCACCCTGGAAATTTAACACCTTTTGGCTTCAGCTATTCACTGCCCCGGAGGAACTAGAAGGGAGTATCCAGAGGTTTTTCTCTGACTAGCCTGATTCGGAATCTGTCCTTGCTGAATGGGAAGCATTTAAAGTTTATTTCAGACATCTGCTTAGTGGTGAGGTCAATAAGGTTAAGAAGCGCTCTGAAGCCCTCAGGGAAGCTCTGGAACTAGAAGTGCACTCTTTGAAGGCTAATTATGTTCAGGATCCCACTGAGACGGCTAGAGGGGTGTGGCAGTCGGCTCAATCTGCGTATGAGCATTTTATTTATTTGTTTTATCATTTTTTTTGTGCAAAATCTATATTTATTCGACAAAAAGGCAAATACAAGAGAAAAAGAAGACAAAGAAAAGAAAAACAAAAATACAATTGTACTGTTCCAAACTTCACAGTGGTGCATGGTATGCCCATTAGTGCCCCTTTAGACCCAAAACAACCAACCTTGACAGTATAATCCCTCCATAGTGTCGCCCAGCGGCACCGGCACCAGCGAAGGGGGGGCCAAACTAGCCTCCATCAAACCTCCACCTGCACCGTCGTCCAGCGTGCAACACTTCACGGCGCACAATCTGCATTTTAACATTTTTTTTTTTTTAACTGATTTATGATTTATTTATCTGGGGAGAATAACGCTTTATAAATTGGGTTCTATGATAAATGTGTGTTTGTGGTGTTTAAAGTTCTGTATTTAGTCCTCTTTAGTGGTCTTCTTCTGGTGTTTTTCCTTTATCTTCCTCCTTTCTCTGCCCAGCTGCCTATATCGCAACCTCTTGGGGTTCAAGCCGTATGCCTGCAGTCTCTGCCCACTAAATTCTCTCCCACCCATTCGCACCATGGTACCTAAAAGAAGTCCAGCCTTCCGTTTCGGTTTCTTCTTCTTTTCTTTCAGACACAGGTCATTCACTTTTGCCTCCAGCACTGCAGCCTTGGCAGAGTCTTTCTTCTCTGCCAGTATATGGTTGGCATTTGGCTTGCTTTTGATGCTTTTATTCCCTGCTGCTTTCGTACTTTATCCTTGGCCGGGTCTTCCTTTCCTGGCGGTATAACGCTGACACTTGGCTTGCTGTTGGTGCTTTTATTCGCTGCTGCCTTCAGTTCTTTATCCTTGTCAGAGTCTTTCCTCCCTCTTGGCATACCATTAGGACTTGACTTATTCTTTGTGCCTTTATTCACTGCTGCTTTCGGTACGTTAACCTTGGCTTTCTTTGCTGCGGGTATACTGTTGGCATTTATCTTGTCCTTAATCCTTTCTTCACCACGACCCCCCTTGGTCAAAGATTGATTTTTCAGCTCCGTTTCGGCAAAAGCTGGTTTCTCTCCTATTTCCGTCGTCTCTGAACCTTTAATGTATGTCGATTTTTTCTGACCCGGGTCCAGCTGTATTGTGGGTTCAGTTTCAGCAGATTCGAATGCCACCGTGCTCTCTTCCGATTTAACATTTTTTTATGGTTTAGGGGAGTAGTTTGGCAGGTTTTACCTACCACTTTTGATTTTTCATGTTCGTGTCCCATAGACTTTAATGGTGTTCGCACAAATGTTTTGCCTGTTCGCATGTTCTGGTGCGAACCAAACCGGGGGGGGGGGGGGTGGTGGTCTTCGGCTCATCCCTAATCTTACCTGTTCATAATATTAATTTGATTTCCTAGCACTGCACTTTATGTGGACCTATTTGGAATATTTGATTTAATATACTGTTAACCATTTCCTTAACATTTCATAGTGTTGGTGACATAGGTTAGCCAGGAAAGAGTCATGGATCCTGTACAAATCATTTGTAATATGGTAGTTCATCTAGAATACACAGTTTCATTTTGGCCACCATTTCACAAAAAGGATATTGGAGAACTGGAGTAGATGCAGAGATGGGCAACCAAACTGTCCAGAGGCATGGAGGAGCTCAGCTATGAAGAAAGATTAGCTGAACTGAATTTATTCTCTCTTGAGATGAGGCGATTGGGGGGGGGGGGGGCATAATCAACATATATAAATACATAAATGCTTCAAATGGTGAACTTGGTGTATAGTTATTTACTTTTAGGTCATTACAGAGGACAATGGGGCACGCTTAACATCTGGAGGAAAAGAGATCTAACCTTCACATACGGAAAGACCTCTTCACAGTTATGCCGTGTACACATGATCGGTTTATCCGTGGAAAACAGTCTGATGGACATTTTTAATCGGACAAACCGAACGCGTGTGGGCCCCATCAGTCTTTTTTCAATCGGTGTAAAAAAATAGAACATGTTTTACATTTTTCCTATGGATAAAAAAAACGATAGGAAATTCCAATAGTCTGTGTGGAAATCCATCGGAGAAAAATCCATGCATTTTTAGAATCAAGTCGATGCATGCTCGGAAGCATTGAACTTAATTTTTTTGGCTTGTGGTAGTGTTTTACTTCACTGCGTTTTGCGTCTCGGAATTTAGTCTAATAGTGTGTATGCAAGACTGATGAAAGTCAGCTTCATCGGATATCCAACGAAAAAATCCTTCCGATTTTATTCCATCAGAAATCCGATAGTGTGTACAGGGCATAAGAGATGTGAAATAGACTCCCTCAAAACAAAAATTGTTCAGTAGATTGTTTTAAAAAAGCTGTATGCATTCTTAAATGCACAAATTATAACTGGATACTAATATTTAGAGGTACACCAGGGGTAGTTGATCCAGGAAATATCCGACTGCCTCCCAAGGAATCGGGAAGGAATTTACATGGAAGAGAAAAAGACACATATAGTAGAGATAAAATAAAAGAGCTGCTCACCCCATTATTTGGCATAAAGAAAAGAGAAAGGTTCCCCAGCAGGGTTTTTAGGCAGCGGGGTCAAAGGATTAAACAGTTTCCATATAAAAACGATATTTATTAACCGATAATATCGGATATCACAGTGTGTAAAAAGTTGTACAATGTATATAAAAAAAAGGGGGTACAAAAGTATCTAAATCCTTGTAGCAGTAGACACAAAAGTATCTCAATCCTTGTAGCAGTAGACATAAATAATTATACATATCGTTATGTTGCAGGTGAATGCACAATGTAGACCCCAACGCGTTTCGACCGTTCGATCGGTCTCTTCAGGGGGATAGGCATTTTAAAATATAAGGATTCAAAAGTATTACAAAACATATAAGCATACATCATGGTGGGTCTATCACAATGATATAATTACCGCTAAAATAAGGAATCGAACATGCTGGTAACCGTTGGGTAGCCGGGGGGGCCTAAGGCTGTCTCCATCCCCCCCAACGTGAAGGGCGGCCCATCCACGAGGGCCTACAAGGAGCCAGAGTGTGGACACCCTCCAGGGGGTGGAGGAGTCGGCACCTGCAAAGGACACCCATAGAGTTGTGTAAAGGTTAAAAAGGATTAAATAAATCAATTCAGCTGACAGCACAGCAGTATATATGGTATTCAGGGGGCTAGAGGCAGTTGCTAGGTGCCAATATAAAATGGATATCAGGGCATCTTGGGGTTGTTCAATAAGTAAGGAGTATACAATAATGTAGAGCGATAGTAAACTAGGTAATGTGTGAAAGGGGTTGGTTGGTGTGAAAGGGGTAGGTCGTGTAGGAATTTATACCCCCACTGGAGCAAATTGGACCATGCTCTATTGGGTCTTTATTTGCCTTCCTCTGGATCAACTGTGGGAAAAGGGAAGGGCCAGATTCTCAAACAAGTTGCGGTGGCGTATATGGAGATGCGCGGCGTATGTGCTAATATGCGCCATCGTATCCATGGACCGCAGCCACAGAATCAGATACGCCTGAAATTAGGATTCGTCTGACCGTCGTAACTGTTCTAAGTCTGCGTAGCGTAGGCGCATATTTACGCGCGTCACGTCTGGCGTTCTCATTGATTTTGTATGCAAATATGCAAATGAGGGAGATACGGGGATTCCCGAACGTACGTGCGCCAGACGCCGGCTATATGCTCCGCGTTTATTACGCGTGTTCCGCGTTAATTTACCCCTCATAAAGCAGGAGTAACTTTGCCCCAGACATGTGGAAGTCAGCAGGAGAGCTAATACAGCAGCACCGTTATGGATGAGCTGAGCAGACACACTTGCAGGACAACACATCCGTATGCTAACATGCCAGGGGCAGGCGTGGTCATAGCACTACTAGTGGCTTTAGAGGGGCGTAGAAGGAGGAGAGCACGGGAGAGGATATACCGAACACACATGAGCCTCTTTGGCATGGGTGATGAGGAGGTGTATCGCATCTTCAGATTCAGCCCTGCTGCCATCCTGGAAATAACCATAGCCCTGCAGGGTGACCTCACCAGCAGGACACAACGCTCACATGCACTGCAGCCACTGGGCAAGGTCCTGGCAACACTGCATTTCCTCGCCAGTGGTTCATTCCAGCATACAAGTGGAGTTGTGGCTGGGATGTCACAAACCAGCATGAGCAGATGTGTGCACCAGGTTGTCCCTGCAATCCTCAGACGCATGTCCCACCACATCATCAGACCCACCACTGAGCGTCTGCGGCATAAGGCAATGCTGGATTTCTACAAAATTGACGGATTCCCACGCACAGTGGGGGCCATTGATTGCACCCATGTGGCACTACAGCCCCCCCGTGAGGCAGAGCACATATACCGCAATCAGAAGCATTGGCACTCCATCAACGTACAGGTGATAGTCGATGCCCAAGGACTCATATGGCACGTCCGTGCCAAACACCCCGGATCCAGCCATGACAGCTACATATACTGTCAAAGCCCCATCCCAGCAGAATTTGAACTTAACATGTATGGGGACAGCTGGCTGGTTGGTGAGTGACATGGGTGGCAGGCATGACTGCCCCCCCCCCCCATGATGCACACATCACAAGGGGCACATGCACTACTAACATCCTCCGGTCTTTTTCCTTCCAGGTGACGCGGCATATGTACTTGGGCCCCATCTCATGACTCTATTCCTGAATCCCCAAACCAGAGGAGAGAGAAGATACAATGAAGCACATATCAAAACTCGTGCAGTGTTGGAGCCTACATTTGGGCTCCTGAATTCCCGTTTACGATGCCTGGATAAGTCTGGGGCAACCCTGTTGTATTCCCCAAACTTTGTGTGTCAGATCATCGGTGCATGTTGCATTCTGCACAACTTAGCCGTGAGAAAAGGCCTGCAGATTGACCTACGTGATGACCTGACCCCCGAACCACACTGCCCCCCGCTGCCAGAGGAGACCCAGTCTGCTGATGGAAGAGCAGTCACCCCACATTCACACACCATTCACACTGCACCGTGTGCAGTATCAAAAAAAAAAAAAAAAACTCTTCACCAGAGCATATAAAAAAAAAAAAAATCTTCACCAGAGCATATGATAAAACCAAAAAAAGATATCAAAAAGGCAATCACTTGCTCTGGCGTGGGCTCCGCCTGGTGCCCAGGCTCCTGGTCCTTAGTTGTCGGGGGGTGCCTCTGGTGGGGGGGGTATCAGGTAGAGGAGCATCCCCTGGTCTCTCCCTGGCTGCCCTCCAAAGCCACAGCTATGCAGGTAAGGACCGCCTCCATAGAAACTGTCTGGGCCTATACAGCCACTCTCAGGGCCTACACCTCGCCCACAAGTTCCGCCGTTGAGGACTGGAGCTCCACCAGGCAGGTAACTGATGCAGACGTGTTGGCAGAGACATCCTGCAGAGTGTCACTTAAGGGGCCCGAGGAGCCCAGGCTGTCTGCCAGCCGCCTCATCTCCACCACCACTTCACCCATATGGCGGGTCTGCCGGTCCTGCTCCCTTGACAGGTGTTCTGGAAGGAATTCAGGGACACCCCTTGTCTTCCTGGTCACCTTCCTGGGCCATGGAGTGGCTGGGGACCTTCCATAGGGGGAGGATCTTGAGGGGCTGGTGATGACGGGGATGGACCAGGGGGGACTGGACATGACGGGGCAGACACTGAGGGGCTGGAGATGAGGGGGGTGGATAAGTGTGATGGTCCTGCCAACACACTTGGCTCCTCCATATAGAGGCAAACCTCATGGTCCATAGGCACCACCTCCTCCTCAACCACCTCTCCAGTTGCGGACTGGGCACTCCCCTCCACCAATACTACCGGGCTTCCCAGGGGGTCAGAATGAGGCACAGGATGTTCCGGAGATGCCATGGGTCGGACAGCAGCAGCAGATGGCCCAGCTTCCTCCTGCACATCTGTGGGTGACACAAAACATTCACATGTTGGTGGACCCACACACTTGACACGTGTTCCCTTACACCCCCCCCCCCCCCCACACACACATGCTACACACCAGATAGTAGATAAAGCACACTTACCTGTCCTCAAGCCCAGAGCCACGGAGTCATAGCCTGGAAGTCCCTCCACCTGCTCCCTCTGTAGGCAGCAGGCAACCACTTTTTCCTCTGCAGTGAGACGGATCGCACAGGGTGGTCCCCCTCCAGTGCCCCTTGCATGCCTGCTGATCACACCCAGCTTGCCTCTGACCAGGCGCCACAGGTCATGCATCTTCTTTGAGATGTCTTGGGCTCTCCTCACCTCATGTGACAGGGAATTTACCTGAGCGGTGATGCGCTGGAGTATCTCCTCCTTTTTAGCCTTACTTGTGGTGCCACTCTGTGGGCCATGGAGGTGAGCATCGTACTGCTCCATGGCGGAGATAATGATGGCCCTCTCGTCGGGGAAGACGTTTTTTTTCCGTCTTTCTCTCCTCGGAGCTGACATGGCACTACACAAGCCGAACTACGACATGCGAATGACAGGCGCATGTCCGGCCGCATTTATACACATTGCGTAGGCAGAGTGGGCCGGCGTTGCTCAGGTGTCACACTGTGCATAGTTGTGTACATGCGCAGAGGGGCGGTCCAGACGGTCGCGTCACTGCGCATACTCCGACCGTACAAGCGCTCATTTGCATGGGGTCACGGTTCATTTAAATGGATCACGCCCACCTCCCTCCTAGTTTGAATTGCGTCGGCTTACGCCAAACAATTTACGTTACGCAGGCGCATCGTGGGGCGCTATTGCACTGAGAATATGGTGCTTGGCTCTCGAAGTTATGCCGGTGTACGATGTACGAGAATATGGCCCATAGTGTGTATATAGAGATTTTCTATTTGCATGTGTTTTTTTATTTTTTTTATTATTGTTTTAACTATATGGACTTTTTCAACCTTACGAACTAGAACTATGTACTTGGTGGCATTGTCTGGCTTTATTTTCCATTACACATGCCAAGTTGGCATTGATTGTGCTCACAGTCAGCAGTATCTTATAAAGATGATTACATTTTCAGAGATTTCACCATGGTAACACAGACATGTGTAGCGCTGACCCCCAAAGGAGCGGCTGATTGTAAATTTGGGCCTGTACTCTGCCTTGACACCCCCGAGTATTTTTGGTCTCATTCCCCTTGACACAGCTGTGGTGCAATACAGATATAAAGCTTTGGTGTTGAAGGGGAAAGTAATCATACACAGGCTGTGCTGAAACAACAGTTAGTTTTACTGAAATAGATTCTGTACTTAACCACGAGAACACATTTGGTGGGCAACAAATATTACAGGAGATTATAGGCAGCAATCCCCTAATGTCCTCCCCTATCAGCAGGACTTTGGCGTCTCCAAGTGGGACTAGTGCGCAGACCACAACTCAACACTGCGCACCTTCCCACTTCCAGCACACCATACAAAAATCAGTAAACACGCTATGCAACGTACAACATCTAACAAGAATAAGATCACAGCGTGTAATGGACTTAATGTTCCCACCTCAGACAGTGTCTGGTAAATGGTAGCAGTACTGCAAGGCCTTGCAATGAGTACAGTCTAGTCTCTGATCTTCTTTTCTTCTGCTAGCAATTTAAGAGAAAGATTTGTAATCCAAGTGCTCTCTGGTTAATGAGTGGTGTGAAATAAACTGAAACTGTAGTCTAACTGTGGGAGGTACCTGTACACTCTCTCCTGGGAGCACAACTCCAATGACCGGCACCAACAGTTGGTTTAGGCTTGAGGCCTTTGCACGTGAGGCTTTATGGCACACCGCGACAGCGTGGAACTATCAGTCCCAGCAACACTACCAAGGCAGCCTAGATGTGTGTCAAACAGTACAAGACTTTGGGCATGAGCCCTCTCACCACACGAGGTCCAGGCGGATGGGTGTCTTCACTCCATACGAGGTCCAGGCGGATGGATGCCTTCACCCCTCACGGTCTCAGTCCGGTCTCTAGCAATCATCCGGTTGTCCGATTCTCCTCCAGAGCCGATCGGAAGTCCTCCGTCACCCTTCTTGAGATCGATGGCTTGCTTCTGCAGAAAGTAGGCCGGAATTCCATAGATCGCACCGAAAGAGGGAGAGAGAGAGCTCCTCCAGGGCGTATGTCCCAGGAACCAGAGAGAGCTAAAAATGGCCACCACCAAACCTTTTATCCCCTTCCCAGCATGCCTTGCAGCCCCGAGTGTTCATGGGTAAGTCCTTCACATCACTCCTCCCATGCTTCTTGAAAAAACCAAAAGATGGTGCCGCCCATTCCACATTTTCACCACTAGATGGTGCCAAACACCTATTTACAACACCAGTCCATAGAATAACATTGTAAAACATCAATATGTCTTTGGAGAGGCAAAAACTGTCCCCGCTACATACTCCCCCTGCTTTGATTCTTTGGTCCCCAAAGACATTCAAAATATTTGGCTCTGTTACACATTTTTGCCTCTATGCGGCTGCACAACACTGACAGAGGAGCCTCCCACCAATTCTCATATGATGGGGAGCTGTTCTGTGCACTCACAGGTGACACCATGGTGTCTAGTACAGATGTGTCAAGGGGTGAGTTGGGGTTTTCTCCTTCTGAATTGGCAGTAGAGAGACCAGGCATTTCAGGATTTCTTTTAGCAGTAAACTGAGCCTGGTCAGAGCTTTCACCCAGCACATCATAAGTCAGTCTTTTGGGTGCATGAATCTCTCTTCTAACCCTTTGTCTCTTGGGAGTAGGTACTATCTCCTCTCTCACTTCACACTCTTGTACTTCAGTGTCAAAGGGTGGGTGATCTTCAGAGTTTTCATTTTGTGGCACAAATTCTGGGGCTTCTGGTCTCAGAATTACAGTGTCCTTTTCCTGTCTGCGAGGTGAACAGTGTGCATCAACTCCTGGCACTTCAGGTGGCCACAACCAGCTTATCTCCATCCACTCGGGTGACAGGGGGGTGTCTTTCGGATAGAACTCTTCCATGGGGATCTCTCCCCCTTGTCCTCCCATTATTCCATATGATGAAACTGGAGTTGCTTGCTTCACCTTCCCTAGCAACACTTTAGCTGGCATCTTCACCGGTGACGCTGTGGTGTTCCGGACACTGACTGAGACCTTTCCTCTGCTCCGCTTCAGTGACTTGGTCGATAGCAGTTCTGGGATTATTTCCAACTCTTTGGCCTCTTTCTCTCCGTCCGTCTCAAGGACGATGAAAGGTCCCGGCTGTCTCCAAGTCAGTTTGACAGAAGCCTTCAAGCAGACTACTTCACCAGGTTGTACCACCTTCTCACTTCTGTCCAAACGCCAGATTTTCCCCACTCCTTCCGCCGGGGCTTTCTGCTCATGCAATAGATTCTGATGCACCTGTGTTAACATTGGGTGTATCTTTACAGCTGGAGAACCCTGTGTCTGTACAAGCGGTATCAAGAGTCTTCGGACTAGGTCGGTGTTGGTCCCAATAATGAGGGAACTTTTGTCAGCCCCTGGTGGGCGGGGACACACCACTGCCAAGGCATCGAAGGCTTCGGCCTTCCCTGCCACACTCGGGTCGAAGGTGAGCCTAATGGGTAGATAGCCATCGTAAGGGAAGTTCTGAGTCCCTAGACCCCATATCTCCAGGTCCTCCAGCTTCTGAAGTGGCAGGTGTCTGAGGTGTTTCTCGTAGAAATCTCTGTAGAGTAAGGTCACTTGGGCTCCAGTGTCCAGCAGGGCTTTGGTGTAAATCCCTTCCACTTGGATAGGGACAATGGGAGAAGGTCCCACTAGTTCAGAGGGGAATCCATGGGGAGTGGCAAGATTAGCCTGTTTGGTGGTTTGCACTTTTACACCTCGCCTCGGTGAGCGCTTGCTCGAATTCGGCCTACATGCGTCCCTAGGGACCTGGTATGCATGAGGTTGTTTGGAGTTGACTGTTGTGACTGGGCGCCCAGCTGACTCCTTCACTGGGGCCCTCTGAAGTTTTCCGCCGGTTCTTGGCGCCTTGTTTCAGTCTTCGCCGGGCTTGGGCATACTTGGCGGTAGTGTCCAGTTGAAACAGGTCTTTAGCTTCGCCGGTCTCTCAGTCAGGGCGGCTGCATGATCCACTGGGGTCTTCTGTGTCGAGACTTCCTCCCTCTGTGGTCCCTCCAGCTTCTCAGTCAACAAAGCCATCATTTTCAATATTTCTTTCTGCACCCGAAACAGTTTTCCTAATTCAGACTGGGGCATCTCATCAGTGTTCGCTGTCAGGACACTAGCTTCCTGGGAGCTCGATGAAACATCAGATTTGTGCCATCTGATCCTTGCGGTGGTACTGGACTGAGTCTTCCTTTGTTTCTTCTCTCTTTCCATTTCCATCTTGGCTGCCTCATTGGTCTCCTCAATGAGTACCTCATCTGTAGTGGAGGGATCATCCAAATACTGCCTCAACTGGAATTTAACATAGTCACTCCTCAGGCCTGTAGCCACAGACCTCAGAAACTTCTTCTGAATTAGTCCAGCCCCAAAGTGTTCATCTGAGTCTTCCCCCTGGGAGGCGGACAACAGGCGGTCTTTCAATTCAATGGCCCTGAACAGGAAATTCTGAGGAGTCTCCTGACCGTCCTGTGCCATATTTATCAGTTGATGATACAACTCAGTGGCACCTTCCTCCTTGTAGTAGCTCTTTAGTATTCTCCTGAGTTGTGTTAGAGTCATTCCATTTTTCATTTCTAGCATGCCTCTGATACTCAGGCCTGGGCTAATGGCGTTGACTACAGCCTCTACAATTTCTGATTCAAGATAGCCTCTTTGGAGTCCCAGTTCCATCTGGTGCAAGAGATTCGTGTAGGACAGATTCCCCTTCTGTTCCTTTTCTCCTATCTGTCCTTCGATTTTGAAGTCCTTCCGAATCGTCACCTCTGGCAAGTGGCTGTGGGTGCGTCTCTGGAGAAATGAGGCAGGTCTTGACCTTTGCTTACTACCAGTCGAGTCCTTACATGAGGCACTTAACCCTTCAATGTGTTCTGCGATCATGCCGGAGGCCTCCTTGAATCTTTCTTGTATAGTGCGGCACTGCCGTTTTAGGTCAGATAGTTGTCGTTCCAACTGAGAACCTCCCCTGTTTGTGTCAAACACAGTCTTTTCCCCCCCCTGAGGGGGCCTTGAACCGGTTTTGGTTGGGGTTGACCCAAAACTAACTCCCAGCATCGTTGGCTTAACACAGCTAGAGTTGACAGGGCTTCCTTTAGCTCCTTCTGGGTGCGTCAGGTAAAACTTGGTTCTCCCAGCTAGCTGTACACTTGAGCCTCTAAAGTTCTCCGGAATTCCCTTCCTCCATTCCAATAGAGCATAAGTATGGGAGGTCTCACAATCTGATCTGGTTGCGACCACCCAGGCCTTCCTAATTGGGGACAATGCCTTTACAATCTTGTTGACCTGTTCGTTCTCCCAGGCTTCTCCCGGGAGTGCGATTGCTACGCTCGCTTCTGAGCGAGCGCCTTCCGCCCCACACCATCGGGCCACTGTACTAGGATCCATATTGGTGCCAAGGGATGGGCTTCACTTGCAGAGAGACAGGGATCCCGGACGAGCCCCCACGTGTAGCGCTGACCCCCGAAGGAGCGGCTGATTGTAAATTTGGGCCTGTACTCTGCCTTGACACCCCCGAGTATTTTTGGTCTCACTCCCCTTGACACAGCTGTGGTGCAATACAGATATAAAGCTTTGGTGTTGAAGGGGAAAGTAATCATACACAGGCTGTGCTGAAACAACAGTTAGTTTTACTGAAATAGATTCTGTACTTAACCACGAGAACACATTTGGTGGGCAACAAATATTACAGGAGATTATAGGCAGCAATCCCCTAATGTCCTCCCCTATCAGCAGGACTTTGGCGTCTCCAAGTGGGACTAGTGCGCAGGCCACAACTCAACACTGCGCACCTTCCCACTTCCAGCACACCATACAAAAATCAGTAAACACGCTATGCAACGTACAACATCTAACAAGAATAAGATCACAGCGTGTAATGGACTTAATGTTCCCACCTCAGACAGTGTCTGGTAAATGGTAGCAGTACTGCAAGGCCTTGCAATGAGAACAGTCTAGTCTCTGATCTTCTTTTCTTCTGCTAGCAATTTAAGAGAAAGATTTGTAATCCAAGTGCTCTCTGGTTAATGAGTGGTGTGAAATAAACTGAAACTGTAGTCTAACTGTGGGAGGTACCTGTACACTCTCTCCTGGGAGCACAACTCCAATGACCGGCACCAACAGTTGGTTTAGGCTTGAGGCCTTTGCACGTGAGGCTTTATGGCACACCGCGACAGCGTGGAACTATCAGTCCCAGCAACACTACCAAGGCAGCCTAGATGTGTGTCAAACAGTACAAGACTTTGGGCATGAGCCCTCTCACCACACGAGGTCCAGGCGGATGGATGTCTTCACTCCATACGAGGTCCAGGCGGATGGATGCCTTCACCCCTCACGGTCTCAGTCCGGTCTCTAGCAATCATCCGGTTGTCTGATTCTCCTCCAGAGCCGATCGGAAGTCCTCCGTCACCCTTCTTGAGATCGATGGCTTGCTTCTGCAGAAAGTAGGCCGGAATTCCATAGATCGCACCGAAAGAGGGAGAGAGAGAGAGAGCTCCTCCAGGGCGTATGTCCCAGGAACCAGAGAGAGCTAAAAATGGCCACCACCAAACCTTTTATCCCCTTCCCAGCATGCCTTGCAGCCCCGAGTGTTCATGGGTAAGTCCTTCACATCACTCCTCCCATGCTTCTTGAAAAAAACAAAAGATGGTGCCGTCCATTCCACATTTTCACCACTAGATGGTGCCAAACACCTATTTACAACACCAGTCCATAGAATAACATTGTAAAACATCAATATGTCTTTGGAGAGGCAAAAACTGTCCCCGCTACACATGAAAAGAAAATTATCTGATATGGCTGGTCTCATCATTTTCTTCTCTCATAAAAGATAACATTGGAGCAGTTTAATATTCTATTTAAGCTTGGTAGTTTATCCTTTACATAAAAGGTGCTATTATAGTCAGGTGTTGGAATCCCATATCAATTTCCAAGGATACTTTTACCTTTGACTGTAGATATTTTCCATATGTAATCCATAAAGGGCCAGATTCAGGTAGAGTTAGGCTGGAGTATCTGTGATACTCCAGCCTAACTGTCGCTTTAAGCCGGCGTTTTTGTTTTCTGTAACCAGAAAACAAGAAACGCCGGGTTGGAGTTCCGATGCGAGCAGCGTAATTAAATTTCGCCATCGCATCGTTACTTCAACTTAAAAATGGCGCCGGGGGCGTTCCCGCTGATTAACGCTGAAAAAATATGTTAATCAGCGGGAGTCGGAAATTCACGATCGTTTTCGGGCGCGACGCAGTGACTTTACGAAGTTTCCGGAAGCGATACGCGACGTAAAGATAAAGCAGCCCCCTAGTGGAGTATCCTATGTTAAGTATAGCCGTCGTCATCGCGTTAAGTATAGCCGTCGGGAAAAAAAAAAAATCGCGTCGCTTGCGTAAAACATTCATGAATGGGGATGTGACGTCATTGACGTTCACTGACAGAATTTGTAGCATGCGCACTGGGATGCATTGACACTCGACGCATGCGCAGTACGTTCGCCGCGGGATCGCGCATAGTTTAAATAATACACGCCCCGTACCCGCCCAATTTGAATTCCGCCGGCTCATTTGCGATGCGCTGCCGCAACTTTAGGAGCAAGTGCTTCATGAATAACAGCACTTGCTCCTAAAATTTCGGCAGAGTAACGTAAATGAGAAGCGTTACTCCAGAGCAAAGATGCTCTCATCTACCTGAATCTGGCCCACAGTCTGTAACTTAAGTTAGCATGTGCTTCATTTATTAAGACAACTCACTGTTGTTGACTTATGCATCACATTTGTCACCCCCAAACCAAATGGAAAAAGCTATCACATCAAGATTTTTTTGTTTCGTTTTTTTGTTGGTTTGTAACTGATAGGTGCCAGTGATGGGCACTGGTAGGTGACACTGATGGGCAGCACTGTTGATGAGGCACTGATTGGTGACATTGATAGGGGGCTCTATGGGCACTGGTAGGTGGCACTGTGAGCACTGATGGGTGGCACGAGAAGCTGGTGTGTGCTACAGATGAGCTGGCAGGTGCTCTCCTTGATCTGGACTGATGTCCCTCTGACAGCGGATGGTGATCGGATTTTTTTTCTCCTTGCGCTTTAATAGATGTCCTCCCATGCTTGAGCGGCCTGCGTATCCCCTGCAGGGCACGTGTGGCGAACTCTGTGATGAGCGAGTCTATGACACTCGAGGGATCACAGATCGGAGGAAGGGGTCGATCTTGACCCCTTACCACGTGATAATCTGTCAGCCACTGGTAGCTCATCATGTGATGTAAACAGAGCCTGTAACCGGCTATTTTTCTCCTCATGCTGATAGCGCAAGGAAAAAAAAAAACCTGATCACTGGCGGCTGTCAGAGGGACATCGGTCCAGATCAAGGAGAGCAGCCGTCAGCTCATCTGTGCCACCTGCCAGCACCCACCAGTGCCCATAGTGCCACCCATCAGTGCCCACAGTGCCACCTACCAGTGCCCACAGAGCCACCTATCAGTGCCCCCTATCAATGTCACCTATCAGTGCCTCATCAAGAGTGCTGCCTATCAGTGTCACCCACCAGTGCCCATCAGTGCCATCTATCAGTGGTACCTATCAGTGCCACCTTATCTGTCCCCATCAGTGCCGCCTTAACTGTGCCCATCAGTGCAGCCTATCAATGCCCAACAGTGCAGCCTATCAGTGCTGCCTCATGAGCGCATATCAATGAAGGAGAAAAAATACCTGTTTGTAAAATTGTATAACAAACTATGAAACATGATTTATTTTTTCTAAATTTTCCTTTTTTTTTTCATTGTTTAGCAAAAAATAAAAACACCAGTGGGGATTAAAAAAAAAAATTGATAACATTTTCATTTGGGTACAGTGTTGCATGACCGCGCAAAGAGTGACAGCGCTGAAAGCTGAAAATTGGTCTGGGCAGGAGGGGGGTTTAAGTGCCCAGTAAGCAAGTGGTCAAACTAATCACAACAGCTCATTTGTCCTGAGGTAAGCTACCTGTGCCAGATTCTCAAATGCATCCCATCATTATTAAAGTGTATGTAAACTCTAAGGCCGCGTACACACGACCAAGAAACTCGTTGGGCGAAACACATCGTTTTCCCCGCCAAGTTCCTTGTTCGGCAGTCAAAATACTCGTCAAGCCAAATTTTCCCATTGCCCATCGAGGAAATAGAGAACATGCTCTCTTTTTGGCTCGACGAGTTCCTCAAAGGGTTTCTCGGCGAAAAGTGTACACACGACCGGTTTCCTCGGCAGAATACGTCTCCCATCGAGTTTCTTGCTGAATTCTGCCGAGGAAACCGGTCGTGTGTACGCGGCCTAACAAATAACTCCTGTTTTTTTGCACACTTTTGGTCTGCTAAATGTACCATTAAACATATTTTGGTCTATATGTTCAATATGTACAAAAAAATACCTGTTAATTTTGCCAGAAATCTTTGAGCTGAAAACCTCCTGTGCACAAAGAGTTGTTATGGAGATGAAGCGGGAAGGAAGAGATGAGGAGATGTCTGTATTCTTTTCAGTTCATCAGAATTCATACCTCCCAACAGTCCCAGATTCTGCTGGACAGCCCCGGATTCAGACTTATGTCCCGCAGTCCCGCATTGCCTGCACCGCCACTCACTCTTCATCTGCACAGCGCATAGGAGGCAGGAGAAATGCTTGTGAGCAAATCCTAGATTGACTGATCATTAAAAAAAACATTTGCTGGGGCTCTATCCTTCCATCAGTGGGGCAGTAGCAGAGCAGGGAACTCTTTTTTTTTTTTTTATAGGTAGGGGGGAGGCAACTAGTCCCGCATTTTCCCGACAGTCGGTTTAAAGTTGATGCCCCCAACCTGTCTGTCCCTGGCAGAGTGATATGGAGGGGATGCCTGTCTGCCTTACTCCCTCTGAGTGTTGAGGGCAGCAGCCAGCGGTGACTGTGAGGGACCATAGCCATCCATCAGCCAGGTACGTGGAATGGGTATCGTTTTTGCAGGGATCATCCAGGCAGCAGTGGCGGTGGCACAGAGCAGGGACAAGGGGGGAAGCAGGAGGGTTATGGCAACATGTGAGCTGGGGGGGCAGGAGGAGTGTTTCTGCCACTACAAAGGCTGACAGAAGTAGCGACAGCGGCATCACTACTCCTGTCAGCTTAGCGCAGGATGAGAAAAGTCAAATCAGGCAAGCAGGAGAGAGCTCTCATTCCTTTCCAGTTTCACACTGTAGCACTCCTGCATTGGCACTGTCACACTGGAACTTTACAGGTTGCTTTCCAACCCCCATCTCCTCCCGGCAATGAAAAGGTAAGAAAATTCTGTAAAGTGCCGGGACTCATGCGATCTGACAGGAGTGAATGTATTGAACCTCTTGCTTGTTTCAAGGATGGAACATGAAACACAGATAGGAAGATTCCATAGTGCAAACTATTTATTTAAAAAAATATATAAAAAAAAACAGGCCAAGTGATCGATTACAATAAAAAGTGCCCATCCCGGCACTGGGGCTGCAGGCTAAACTGTATCACAGACGTCCTCCACCTCCGTGTCGGCGTGCGTTCCACTGGCTGCTCTCTCTACCCAGAAGGACAGGATGGGATGCGGAGCATAGATCACGTGACCAAACTGCGCAGCCGATGTATGTTTTGTTTGGAATACCGTCTTCAGGGGGCGTTGTTACCATATGCAGACTTGAAGTGGTATTAACACCCCCCCCCCCCTCAAAAGAAAATGTATATTGCAGGCCAGGTTACCAATCATTAAATGTGGTTGCTGCATTCATTTTCTTTTTTAGGCTTTTTTCCCCTCTGTTGTTACCTGGTGATTTGGCCAGTAACACACCTTCTGTATTAGTGTGCCCCCACTCTGGAAAAAAGAGCACAGGGAGCACCTTTGGACGGCAGAATTGTCAGTCTGGTGGGAGGGGAGTGTTAGCTGGACTAGCAGATTTAGATACACTAACACTTTATAAGGTGTTGCACACAGATTAAATAAAAGCTGATCATTCTAAGCACCCCTGTTAGTAGTAAACAGTTTGTCTCAACACACTAACTGCTACATCTGCAGGACAGCTTGTTCTTTTGAAAAACAACAGATGTACTAGCTGGATCATCAGATGAAAATAGAAGAAAGCCTAAAAAAGAAAGAAAAAGGAAACAAATGCAGCCATCAAACTTAGTCTCTGTTTAACCATGCTTCTTTAAGCCACCTCAATATTAAGCACATTTTATCCACACACGTCCCAAGTTCCAAAGTTGGGAGGTATGAGAATTGGCACTCTGTGAAAAGAAATTCATAGCTGTGGTATCATGTCAAAGGGGAATGTAGGAGAATACTATACATCTGACACTTCAGCCCCAGACCATTTGTCAGCTTAAAGACCGGAGGTGTTTTTACAATTTGGCACTGCGCTGCTTTAACTGGTAATTGCACGGTCACGCAATGCTGTACCCAAACTAAATGTGCATCCTTTTTTCCCCACAAATAGAGCTTTCTTTTGATGGTATTTGATTGCCTCTGCGATTTTTTATTTTTTTGTCATATAAATGGAAAAAGACAGAAAATTTGGGAAAAAATTATATTTTCTACTTTTTGTTATAAGAAAAATCGAATAAACCTCAATTTTAATCATAAATTTAGGCCAAAATGTATTCAGCCACATGTCTTTGGTAAAAAAAAAAAATCAATAGGCGTATATTTATTGGTTTATGCAAATGTGATAGCGTCTACAAACTAGGGTACATTTTCTGGAATTTACACAGCTTTTAGTTTATGATTGCCTATCTCATTTCTTGAGGTGCTAAAATGGCAGGGCAGTACAAACCCCCCCCCCCCCAAATTACCCCATTTTGGAAAGTAGACACCCCAAGGAAATTGCTGAGAGGCATGTTGAGCCCATTGAAGATTACGGGCCAGATTCAGGTAGATGCGCGCATATTTTCGCCAGCGTATCGCAGCGCATATACGCTTCGCTGACGCAAACTAGCGAGTGAAGTACAGTATTCACCAAGCGCATGTCCGTTACTTTGCGCCGGAGTAACGGAAATGCACTGGCGTAACCCGACGCAAGTGGAAGTGGGTGTGATCATATGTAAATGATGGGCGGAGCCCAGCGCAGAGGCTTACGTTCAGCGCATCATCCACGGAGCATGCGCAGTGAGTGAGGCTTCACTCGGCCCCCTGTGCGCATGCTCACAACTTCCGTCGGCACCACTTCACGGTAAACGTCAGCGCAATGTGTTCCGTTGAGCGTTTAAAAGCGCTAGCGGAAGCGCCATTCCGGCGCAAAAGTATTTCCGTTTCCCCCCACCCCAGGGAAGTTACTTTTGCTAAGAGATGGATGCTCCCGTCCCCCCCAAAGAGAGGAGAAACCTAAATTTCAATTCCCAGGAGGTCTCTGTTATAATATCCGCTATGGAGACTTATAATGACTTCCTCCACGGCAAAAAAAGTCGGAAGACCAGCCGGGATAGGAAGCAAGCCATCCTGGAGACCATTGCTGGCAGGGTGAATGTTTTGGGGTACTCCACCCGGACTGCTGGCGATATTCAAAAAAAAAAAATGACCTGCGGCGCAAGGTCCGTGGCAAGGTGGCCACCATCAGCAGGCATGAGAGGGGCACGGGGGGTGGACCCCCATGTGCGGTCAGCCTGACCACGGAGGAGGAGGTGGTCGCCCGCTGCCTGGAGAGGGAGCAGTTGGAGGGGGTACCAGGCTATGATTCTATGGAGGAAGGCTCCAGGACAGGTAAGTGTTTTTTATCCCCTATTTGGTGTGTTGCATGTGGGGGGGGGGGAGGGTACATGTGCCAAGTGTGTGGGACCACCAACATGTGTCTGCTTTGTGTCATCTACAGATGACGGAGCTGGGCCATCATCTGTTGGCGGCCAGTCCACCCCATCCTCCCAACGGGATCCTGAGGTCGAGCCCCTGGGTGTTGAAGAGACCGAGGTGGAGGAGAGTGCCCACACCTCACCTGCAGAGGTGGTTGAGGAGGAGCCTGTTATTCCTGAGCAGGACTTTATTTTGTTTTTGGAGGAGTCCTCCCCTTCTGCAGGGCCCTCTGTAATACTCTCCCCCATCCTCGGAAGCCCCTCAAGGGCGACTCCATCCCCACGGGGACAACCATCTCCTGGCCCCAGGAAGGCGACCCGGAAGACCAGGGGGGTGTCTGATCTGGTCCAGGACCAGGTGGCGATGGACCACGCCAGGCAGACCCAGCAGATGGGGGAGATTGCTGGGCACCTGGACGGGGTCGCTGACAGCCTGGGCTCCGTGTTGCAGCTGACCAGTGCTGTGCATGACGTCGTGACCAGGCTGGGGGAGGTGAAGGCTGATGTTAAACACCTCACTGCAGCCGTCCACGCCAACACAGCTGCCATCCGGGAAGAGGGGAGGCAGAGGCAGCGTGACCAGCGGCATCATGTCACCCGCCAGCTGAGGATGCAGGCCCCGACTAATCACTTTCTGAGCCGGATTGCCATGGCCTTGGAGGGCATGCAGCCAAGAGCTGCCAGGAGTGGCCCACCCGGGGATCAGCCTCCTCCAGATGCCCCCCCACCCCCACCCACTCCCTCCAGGCAGCTGAGGAGCCCGAGAGTGCCCACAAGAAGGAGCCCCCGTCTGCCCAGATGAGGGGTTTTTTTGTTTTTGTTTATTGCTCAGGTTATGAGTATTTTATTATTTTTGTTTATTGCTCAGGTTATGAGTATTTTATTTTATTTTTACCTGCACACGGTCAGGAGTGCAGGGGACAGTGTGAATGGTGTGTGAATGTGAGGGGGTGCCACTCCTGCCAGTAAGGGGTGTCACCCTCGGCCGTGGTGAAGAAGTTATCCCCACGGCTGTGTGAATGACGTGTGAATGGTGTATGAATGGACAGTGACATCATTGGGGCCTTGACGCTGGCGTTGCTGCTCCCAAGTCCTACATGCTGGACTTGGGCTAATCCAATGTGATGTGGATGTGGTGTGTATGATCTAGGGACATCAGTGGTGTACATGCGTGCATTGTCTGTGTGATTAATGTTTTGGTTTAGTGTCCAAAGATGCCTACGGCGAGGACCCTCCTGACTGCTCTTCCATCAGCAGACTGGTTCTCCTCTGGCAGGTGGGGACTGTGTGGGTCGGGGGTCAGGTGATCACGTATGTCAATCTGCAGGCCCTTTCTCATGGCAAAGTTGTGCAGAATGCAACATGCACCGATGATCTGACACACGAAGGTAGGGGAATACAATAGGGTCCCCCCGGACTTATCCAGGCATCGGAAACGGGACTTCAGGAGCCCAAATGTTTGCTCCACCACTGCACGAGTTTTGATATGTGCCGCATTGTATCTTCTCTCTCCTCTGGTTTGGGGGTTCCGGAAAGGAGTCATTAGATGGGATCCCAGTGCATATGCAGAGTCACCTGGAAGGGAAAAGACAGGAGGATGTTAGTAGTGCATGTACCCCTTGTGATGTGTGCATCATGGGAGGGGATAGTCATGCCTGACTCCCATGTCACTCACCAATCAGCCAGCTGTCCCCATACATGTTCTGTTCGAATTCTGCTGGGATGGGACTCTGATTGTATATGAAGCTGTCATGGCTAGACCCGGGGTGTTTGGCACGGACGTGCCATATGAGGCGTTGGGCATCAGCTATCACCTGTACGTTGATGGAATGCCAATGCTTCCGATTGCGGTATATGTGCTCTGTGGCACTGGGGGGCTGAAGGGCCACATGTGTGCAATCAATGGCCCCCACTGTGCGTGGGAATCTGGCAATGCTGTAGAAATCTGTCATTGTCTTCAGCCGCAGCTCCTCAGTGGTTGGTCTGATGAACTGGTTGGACATGCGTCTGAGGATTGCGGGGACAACCTGGTGCACACATCTGCTCATGGAGGACTGTGACATCCCAGCCACCACTCCACTTGTACGCTGGAATGATCCACTTGCAAGGAAATGAAGTGTTGCCAGTACCTTCACCAGTGGCTGCACTGCTTGTGAGCGGTGTGTCTTGCTGGTGATGTCATCCTGCAGGGTTGTGGTTAATTCAAGGATTGCATCAGGGCTGAATCTGAAGAGGCGATACACCTCCTCATCCCCCATGCCAAAGAGGCTCATGTGCGTGCGGTATATCCTCTCACGTGCCCGCCTCCTCCATACTGGGGGACCCAGTACTAGTGCTAGGACCGTGACTGCCCCTGGCATGTTGGCACACAGAGGTGTTGTCCTTGCAAGTGTGGTTGTTCAGCTTGCTATTTTCGTCGGTAACGCTGCTGCTTTAGCTGCTCTCCTGCTGACCTGTGGCCGTCTGGAGTAAAGATAAAGCAGCTATTTGTAGAAATAAATTTGCGACGGACGGACGAGATACGCGCGGCGCATATAGCCAGCGTCTGGTGCTAATCCGTTCGCGAATTGGGAAATCTCCCTCATTTGCATATTTGCAGGGCAAATCAATAGGCGCGACGGATGCGACAAGCGAAAATATGCGCTAACGATACTCTGGCGAGGGAAAGTTAAGCCGATCGGAAATGGCCCGTTTTCTGGCGCATCTAGGTTGGTGGGTACGGCCACATAGATACTACGGCACATCTTTACAGTTACGCGTTATTGTTCACACATGCCATGGTTATATGTGGAATTGCACCCCAAAATATATTCTGCTGCTTCTCCGGAGTACGGAGATACCACTTTTTGGGAGCCACGGACGGGACCCTGAAAACCAAGCACCACCTTCAGGATTTCTAAGGGCATACATTTTTGATTTCACTCCCCACTACCTATCACAGTTTTGAAGGCCATAAAATGCCAAGATGGCACAAAAGCCCCCCCCCCCACCCAAATGACCCCATTTTGGAAAGTAGACACCCCAAGTTATTTGCTGAGAGGAATGTCGAGTCCATGGGATATTTAATATGTTGGCACAAATTGCAAGAAAACTAAAAACTTTTTTTTTTTGCACAAAGTTGTCACTAAATTGTATATTGCTAACACATGCCATGGGCATATTTGAAATTACACCCCAAAATACATTCTGCTGCCTCTCCTGAGTACGGGGATACCCCATGTGTGGGACTTTTTGAAAGCCTAGCCACGTACGGGGCCCCGAAAACCAAGCACCGCCTTCAGGATTTCTAAGGGCGCAAATTTTGGATTTCACTCCTCACTGCCTATCGCAGTTTCGGAGGCCATAAAATGCCAAGATGGCATAACCCCCCCCCCCCCAAATTACCCCATTTTGGAAAGTAGACACCCCAAGCTATTTGCTGAGAGGCATGTTGAGTCCATGGAATATTGTGCAAAAAAAAAAAAAAATTATTTTTCCCGCAACTTATATAAAATATTCCATGGACTTGACATGCCTCTTGGCAAATAGCTTGGGGTGTCTACTTTCCAAAATTGGGTCATTTGGGGGGGTTTGGGCATTTTATGCACAACATTTCGAAGCTAATGTCACACAGCATCTATTCTTCTAACCACTTGAAGACAAAGCCCTTTCTGACACTTCTTGTTTACATGAAAAAAAAAATTTTTCACAAGAAAATTACGTTGAACCACCAAACATTATATATTTTTTTAAAGCAAAGGCCCTACAAAGGGGTGGAGCCATACAGGGAGGAGAGATGATAAAAGGCAGCCAGAAAGAGTCAGGCCTCTAATTGACACATGGAAGAGAAGGTAAGCTGCCAGACATTATTGCATGTCCATGACTAGGGATGAGCTCCGCGTTCGAGACGAACGTATGTTCGACTCGAACATTGTCTGTTCGTACGTTCAACGAAATTCGAACAAAACAGGTCGTTCTCGCCAAATTCGAGTGACGCGCAACGACCCATAATTCACTGCGGCATTGCGCGCTGATGATTGGCCAAACATGCACTATGACCCTGCATGCTTGGCCAATCACAGCGCGCAACCAGGGTGGCTTTGGCCAATTATGGCTCAGGGCTTTAGGGCTTTAGCACACACCCCACACTATATAAGGCCGCCTGCTGGGCGTAGCTCGTGTAGTGTGTTGCGGTTGTTAATGAGAGCAGTCAGAGAGACAGTCTTTTTATATAGCAGGCAGGCAGGCTAGTCAGTTTAGCCTAATTTACAGTGTGTAGAGGATATATATACATCCCCAGGAGTTGTACATATATTTATACACTGTATAGCTTAGCTAGATCAGCTATTCCTAATTTACTGGCAGGCGGGTGATTGTGCTATTTAACCACTTGCCGACCAGCCGCCGCAGTTATACGGCGGCAGGTCGGCACGGGTGCGCGAGAGCCCGTAGCTCTACGTCGCGCCTTTCGCGGCCACTAGGGGGCGCGTGCGCGCCGCCGGCGGCCCGCGCGCGCGCCCCCCGCTCGCCCCCGAGTCCCGTGCGTGTGCCCGGCGGGCGCGATCGCCGCCGGGCACACGCGATCGCTCGTTACAGAGCGGGGAACGGGAGCTGTGTGTGAAAACACACAGCGCTCGTTCCTGTCAGCGGGGGAAACGCTGATTTTCTGTTCATACAATGTATGAACAGAAGATCAGTGATTCCCCCTAGTGAATCCACCCCCCCATACAGTTAGAACACAAATAGGAACACACTTAACCCCTTCCCCGCCCCCTAGTGTTAACCCCTTCACTGCCAATGGCATTTTTATAGTAATACAATGCATTTTTATAGCATTGATCGCTAAAAAAATGCCAATGGTCCCAAAAATGTGTCAAAAGTGTCCGAAGTGTCCGCCATAATATCGCAGTACCGAAAAAAAACGCTGATCGCCGCCATTACTAGTAAAAAAAAAATAATAATAAAAATGCCATAAAACTACCCCCTATTTTGTAAACGCTATAACTTTTGCGCAAACCAATCAATAAACGCTAATTGCGATTTTTTGTTACGGAAAAATATGTAGAAGAATACGTATCGGCCTAAACTGAGGAAAAAATATTTTTTTTTTAATATATTTTTGGGGATATTTATTATAGAAAAAAGTAAAAAATATTGCATTTTTTTCAAAATAGTCGCTCTGTTTTTGTTTATAGCGCAAAAAATAAAAACCGCAGAGATGATCAAATACCACCAAAAGAAAGCTCTATTTGTGGGAAAAAAAGGACGCCAATTTTGTTTGGGAGCCACGTCGCACGACCGCGCAATTGTCAGTTAAAGCGACGCAGTGCCGAATCTCAAAAAGTGCTCTGGTCTTTGGACAGCAATATGGTCCGGGGCTGAAGTGGTTAAAGACATTATCACAGGTATAGACACCCAGCAGGTAAAATATTTAAAGGAATTTTTCATTTTTTTTATTTAAGCATCATTAAAATCACTGCTCCTGGAGCCGTGATTTTAATAATGTTTCAATTAAAAAAAAAAAAATTCACTAAATATTGTACCTGCTGGGTGTCTATAGTTTGCCTGTGAAAACGTCTTTGAGAACCCGGGTCTTGCCCGACGGAACATGTATCAATGGAAAAAAGTTTTAAAAACTGTCTTTTTTTCAGGAGTCCTGCTCCTGAAAAAACGACCGTTTTTTAAACATTTTTCCATTGATACATGTTTCCTGGGGCAAGACCCGGGTTCTCAAAGACGTTTTCCAACAATAACTTGAATATTGATCTTTAAAATGATCGTTTTTGAATTCGAACGTTCGAGTCCCATAGACTTCAATGGGGTTCCAAATGTTCGCGCGGTTCTGGTGCGAACCGAACGCGGGGGTGTTCGGCTCATCCCTTTCCATGACATTCCTGGTCTGTAATTTTGTTGCATAGGCATAGAATAAGGGGGGGTTTGGGAAAAAAGCATAAGTGTCTGTCAGTCCTGGCTGCAGTGCTACTTGGGAGATATGTTTTGATGCATTGCATCACAGAAATTTGCATCTCCATTTTCATGGCATCGGGCACCTGGTCAAAATAGGGGACAAGGGTATTGGCAAATTGTTGGGAGAGTGACAATTGCCCGGTAAACCGTTCAGACATATCCTTTAATAAAGTGTACATTTTTACAGACACTTTTTCATTTGGCCGTTTGTTGCCACCCCCCTCTTAGTTGTGTGCCAATTAGGCACTGGTGCAGTAGCCCCCCCCCCTCCTCCTGTTTCTCCTCTTAAGCTATCTCTGCCCTTTGCCGATTTGGAGATCGTGTGTTTGGAGGCTCCTGTGTTTGCGCTGATGTGTCTTCTTCACCAGGTTCATCATCCCAGCAGGTGTCTGTGCTGCAATTTACAAAACAAACCAGAACATTGCTTTTAGGGGGGCAGGTAATAATTGGACAGAAACACAGATTAATAATACCCTTTTTATATAAATTACCTTCACATCTTCAGAATGGGTCGCAAAAATTCAAGGTCTTTGGCATAGGAGTATGGTGTGAATGACTTTGCAGCCGAGCCACTTCTAATACTCCTTTCCTTTTTTAACCACTTATCAACCAGCCCAATTACGGCTACAGGGTGGTTGCTTAACTCTGGGAGGGCGTACATTGACGTCCTCCCAGAGAATCGTTCCCGCGTGCCCCCGTGGGCGCTAACTCGGGAACATCCGTGCTCGCCACAGGACCCATCGCAACACAGATCGCGGTAAAGGACCAATGACGGCGGTCCTTTACCACGTGATTGCTCCGTCCAATGACGGAGCGATCACAAAAGTAAACAAAGGTTTGTAGTGGGGTCATCCCAAGTTCATGCTCTCCTCTCCTCACACAGATTCAGCGTGAGAGGAGAGTGACCCTGTGACAAAAGTGCCCAGCAGTGCCCAGCATTCTCCCAAGTGCCAGAATGGTGCCATCTGTGCCACCTCCATGCCACCAGTGCCTACAGTGCCACCTCTGTCTTACTAAAGACCCCTTTGTGCCACTAAAGAGCCACACCAGTGCCACTACAGAGCCACACCAGTGCCACACCTGTGCCCATCAGTGCCACCTGTGCCCATCAGTTCTCATCTGCGCCACTTGTGCCCATCAGTGCTCATCTGCGCCACTGCAGTGCCACATCAGTGCTGCCTGTGCCCACCAGTGCCACATGTGTCCACCAGTGCCGCCTGTATTCTAAAAAGTGCCACCAGAGCCACACCGCTTCAACCAGAGCCACACCAGTGCCATTACAGTGCCACTACAGAGCCACACCATTGCCATCTGTGCCCATCATTGTCACCTGTGCCCATCAGTGCTCATCTGCGCCACCTGTGCCCATCTGCGCAACTGCAGTGCCCACCAATGCCGCCTGTGCCCAACAGTGCCGCCTGTATTCTAATCAGTGCAACCAGAGCCACACCGCTTCAACCAGAGGCACACCAGTGCCATTACAGTGCCACCTGCTCCCATCAGTGCCACCTGTGCCCATCAGTGCCCAGCTGTGCTGCCACTACAGTGATCTGCAGTGTAGCCTCACCAGCCACCAGTATGGCAAAAAAAAAAATCACTAGTGAGGAGGCCTACCAGCTTCTATGCATGACCGATGGGAACAGCAGGGAGCTCTCTGAGTCTCTATCAGATTCAGATTCAGCCTATGAACCTGTTACAAGCAGAATCGGAAGAGGAAAATGTGCCAGTGAAAAGAAGACGTTCTGGCGTGGAGCAGCAGCCTTCTACCAGCAGCGCAGGGCCATCCACCCCGAGAGCAGTGCCGTCCACCCCGAGAGCAGTGCCGTCCACCCCGAGAGCAGTGCCAACACAAAGGCCAGGCACCAGTAGGGTGTCATCTCAGCCTTAAAGGGATAGGGGCCATGCCAGCCTTCCCTATGCCATTCAAAACCCCCTGTGGCTTCCCTCTAATTCCGGAGCAGCAAATATCCCCCCTTTCACCGCCCAGCTAGTTGTCCAGGTGAACACCGACGATTTTGCCATGCTCGATTTTTTTTATTTGATTTTTACAGAAGACTTGCTATCGTCCATTGTGGCCCAGTGCAACCTCTACGCACTAGCTATGCTAGTGGTAACACAGGGGTCTCACATATGTGAGGGGCTCCAGAATTGTTTTTCTGGATGAAGAAAACAAATTTCTTTTGTTTTCTCATTTCCGGATTAGGGTCTGGTTGCCCGGAGGCTTCAAAGAGATTTGGGTGGGAGAAGCCTCTACCCCCGTCCCCATTCTTTCCTGACCTGCTACTTGGACCATGTACCTGCTTACTACCAGGACCAATATTTTGGCACTGCTGGCAATGTCTCTACTTGCACTGGCCCTGGACTGTATATGGACAGTATCCCTGCCTGTACTGACTATGGACAATATTCCTGCCTGCTGCCTGGACAATTCCATTCACTGTCGCTGACCACATCCCTGCCTGCTGCCTGGATCAGGGCTCTCCTCCTGTGGAAATTTGCACTACTAAAACCACAGGTAATCCTTTTTTTTTACCCATTACTCAGCAGAATGTATTTTAGGGTGTAATTCTTGGTATGTACATGCTGTGTTTAGAAATATGAAGGGCCATCAAAAATGTGATAGATTAAAAAAAAAAAAAAAAAGTGGGAGCTGTGGTGGCTCAACGTGATTGGCACTGCGCTGACAAGCCGTTCACCTCTGCTCAGCCAAGGGTTCGGATCCCGGTCTCGGCTACATGTGAATTAAGTTTGGTGGTCTCAGCCCGGCTACCGGTGGGTGTGCTATGCAAGGTACGCCTGTGCTTAGCATGCCCACCCCCCCCCCCCCAAAAATAAAAATAAAAAAAAATGTGATCGATTGTAAGGAAATTGGATGTGTAATGTATGTGCCTAGAACTCCTGATGATGCTTCTTGGATGTTGGGCCTCTATGTGGCCAGGCTTTTAAAAAAATCACACATGTGGTATCGCCATACTCAGAAGGAGCAGCAGAATATATTTTGGGGTGTAATTTTTGCCACGTACATGCTATGTGTTGGAAATATCCTATAAATGGACAACTGGGTGTGTAAAAAAAATGCGTTTTCATTTTTTTTCCACATTTTTCAAAAATATCTGGAAAAAAATGACCAGTTCAAAAGACTAATTATATATCAAACAGGAGGCTCATATCTTATGCATTATCTCTCTTTACTAATGCTCATAGCAGAAATACAGTAACCATTTAATGTAACTAAAAAACTCAAAGAACTACAACTCCCAGCAGTCCCTGGGCCAACCTAGCCCCTCCCAGACCGTAGCCTGTATATAAGGGACTGCCTGTGGTAAAATAGTCCTCTTTCTTTCTGCTCATGGCAGCATTCAGATAAGTAATTTTGGCTCCTATTGTGTCTCTGTGCAATTGTTTCTGAGGGACATCGGTGTCAGTGGGGGAGGGACTCCCCCCCCCCTGTTGTCTCAGGTTTCGTTCCCAGGTTGATTTGTCATTTTTATGTTTTTATCATTTTATTTTTGTGTTACTTGGTAATCTTTAGGCAGGTGTGCGTTGTATTTTTGAGGTGGTGCCGGATCACTGGCTGCTGCGTGTCCCCTTGTGTCTTCCCCCCCCCCCCCGCTCCCTCGTTCCCTTGGCGGGCGCCGTGATACGGGCGCCGCCATCTTCTCCTTCTTCCTCACAATTTGCGCGCCAGCGGGGGGCGGAGCCTATCGGCGCCTTCAGGTACAGCCAATCAGCGCTCTGGAAGACGTAGTCTCGCGAGACTTCGTCCCAGAGCGCAGAGGATCTCGGGCTTTCCTTCCCACCGCTGCCAGTGCAGCGCTGACGGTGGGAAGGAGAGGAGCCTGTGAACAGCGTGTCCCCCTCAGGTTTTGTTGATTCCTCAGTATAAAAAGACTAGATATAACACTAACTACATAGATTATAGGTATTGTCAAAAGCCTTTAGTACTTAGTTCCCTCTGACTAAACGGAATTTATTCCATCTGAGGGACTTTGAGCTTCCAAAATTCTAAACTTTTACTACTGTTCTATCCATAGTCATGTCTGATGAACCCACAGCTACCCCCCCCCCCCCAGGGGGAGGGTTTTTCTCTAGACTCAGCTCAGTTTATGACGGCTAAACAGATCCAGGACCTGATCAACAGATCAGTCCAGACGGCTCTGGCCTCGGCCATCCCACCCGCAGGATCACACTTTACTATGACTAGCCTGTCTGCCCCGCCACTTCTGAGTGGCGAACCGCCAAACAAAAAGGGAAAGGTTTCAAGTAAACAGAAACATTCATTGGCGGCACCCGACTCCCCGACAGGGGAAGTAAACAATATGTTGCAGGCAGTTCCTTCCTCGGTCTGCCAACCCCAGCACCCACCAGACTCCGTTCGACCCCTGGGCCTCAGGGAGTTGGAGGGTAAGAGGCATAGGTCCTCTAGAAGGACTAAACCCGACTCCTACATTGATTCCTCTGACGAGGACTCACAGGGTATTTTGGAGGATAATGAGTCTGACGGCTATGAGTCCGATGCTAGTGATAAAGGTGCTGGGGATACGGCGTTTAACTCCAACGCCACCCCTGTTACACAGGGTGAAGTGGTCCTAGACGCCCTAGGGGAACCATTTTTTCACCCTGACGCCATCTCCCATCCGAGATCTGGCGAATGGTCCCCTCTTCCTCATGTCTCCCAATACGTGGAGCTCTGGGCCAGAAAATCTTTGGACAGATCCGCCCGCAATAAGTTACGAGCCGAATGCCCTAGGCCCTTTATCCCCAATAAGGTGGTGGCTACACCAGAGGTAGACCCCATTCTGGCCAAATATCTGGCAAAGTCGGGAAAACTCCCCAAAAAAGGGATTGAACGTTCCTTCAGGTCAATCCAGGAACGCATTTTAGATTTGTTAGGCCCTCTAACTAAAATCCTCAACTTGTCCGAGCAGGCGGCCGCGTCAGGCCAACCAGTGGACTTAGCCCAATTACGCGGATGGGCCCAGAGGGCTATTTGCCTAGCAGGCACCGCTAACACCACCTGCTCGGTGGAGAGACGCCGCTCCATCCTAATGCGGCTAGACCCCCAACTCTCCCACTTAGCCGAAACCGAACCCGGTCCTGAGGCGGTTGGCATGTTATTTGGGGATAACCTCATGAAGGACATCAACAGATTTGTAGGCCTATTTACAGGACTGGACAAGGCCCAAACCTCTCTGAAAAGGTCTAGTGCGAATTGGGTTTTTTCCAGGGCCGGCAGAGGTAGAGGCCGATCTGCCAGCCGCGTGTCCTCCTATAGGCCACAGGGCAGAGCTACCCAATACCAATATCAGCAGGCTCCTTCTTCCTATTCCATCCCAGTGGCGCAACCAGCACCGTTCTTTCCACCCCGAGGCAGAGCCTGGCGCGGACGCATCGGACGTGGCTACCCCCGTTCCCGTCCTCCCACCGGTGAGTATACCTTGCATTCCGCAATCGCACATTCCAGTGGGGGGTCGTCTGAGGCATTTTATCCACGCCTGGTCTGCAATTACGGCAGACTCATGGATATTACAGACGGTCGCAGGTATTCAAATAGAAGTCCTGTCACCACCGGTCTTAGACATTATTCCCCCTCCTATCAGATTTGCATACCTAAACGTTGTTCTCATAGACAACGAAATAACGGATCTCAGATCCAAACATGCGATTATAGAAGCCGAAAGCTCATCCCCGGGGTTCACGAGCAACCTCTTCCTTGTGAAGAAGAAAGGGGGGCGGTTACCGTCCCGTGGTAAACCTCAGGGACCTAAATCAACACGTCTGCTACAGACATTTCAAGATGGAGGGTATTCACTGCCTCCGAGAGCTCTTGCAACCGGGAGACTGGTTGGTAAATGTGGACCTGAAGGACGCCTATCTCACCGTCCCGATCCACCCAGAGTCGCAACACCTGCTCCGTTTCCTATGGAAGGGTCGAATGTGGCAATTTACTTGCCTCCCATTCGGCCTGTCGTCAGCACCATGGTGTTTCACCAAACTGATGAAACCGGTGGTGGCATCATTAAGGAGCAGAGGGGTTTGTCTGATCATTTATCTAGACGACCTCCTCATCATGGCCCGTTCCAGAAACCTAGCCTCCCTTCACATGTCATGGACGGTCTCACTATTACAGAACCTAGGGTTCTTGGTCAACCGAGAGAAGTCGGTTCTGGTCCCGGCCCAGGAGATGGAGTTCTTGGGCTTCCTGGTAGACACCAATCAGGCTGTCCTCCGCCTCCCAAAGACCAAGTTAGCCCTAATACGCAAGGAAATCAGGGCGGTTCTCCGCAAAGGTTCCTTGTCCTTAAGGGTTCTGGCCCGCTTGGTGGGGCTTTTAGCGGCCTCCATCCAGGCTATCTTCCCGGCCCCTCTTCACTACAGGGCCAAAAAGGTTGGGGACCACTGCTGTAGACCACAAATTATTGCTCACTCGCCTATCTGAAGTGGCTAGAGTTGCTGACTCGGATTTACCCTGGTTCTCCTTCTTGGAAAACCGATCTCGAATAGTGAAACTGGGTCCTTTCACTTCTGAAAAACGCACAATGTCATGCAGAGTCCCTCAGGGATTCCCCCTGTAGCCCGTACTATTCAATATCTATCTCTGCCCTCTTTTTGAAATCATCAGTAACCAGAAGTTACTTTACCACTCCTATGCGGATGACACGCAACTATATTTTCGCATCTGCAACACTAAGGATCATTATCTCGGACTAGAGAAATGCCTTACTTTGATAGAAAATTGGATGACGAAGCGTTACCTTAAACTCAACGGCTCAAAAACAGAACTTCTCCTGTTTCATGCCAACCGAAAGAGACTTCCCGCCCCAATATGGACACCGCCGCCCATTCTGGGACAAATTATCACCACTAGCACCAAAGTCAAAAGTCTCTGAGTCATTTTTGACACCCACATGACAATGGATGCACAAATAGGGTCAGTAGCCAGCGGATGCCACCACCTGCTGCGCCTGCTACGTAGACTCATTCCCTATATCCCGAAAGAAGACATAGCAGTCTAGGTGAGTACAATTGTCAACTCCATGAGAAGAAAGGGGAGAAGAAAGGGGAGAAGGAAAGGGAGCAGTATCCTCACATGTAGTGACCATGTGGATACTGGATAGTATAATGGGTGCCATGTCCTATTAAGTATGAGAGAAAAATTAACTAGGGGCAAGTTATTGGATTTTTCAGGCACTATATGTTGTAAAGGATGTAGTCGTACAGAGAAAATTTCTCTAAAATATGTATTTATTTAGACACAAGGGTATAATTAAACATTAAAAATTTGACTTTCCATAGGAACAGTCTGGCAGACTAATTACACATTGCAGGGTACCTCCAGAGTAATACAGGAAAATTGTATAGCCATAATAATTAAATTAAATAATACAGGATTATTTTTTTATTAAATTAAAGAAATCAATTAAAATAATCGATAAAAAATAATATTGATAGTATAAGTATCCTGTATAGACGGAGGAGGTGCAGACATGAAAGTCTGCAAGATGGATCTTGCGATGTGGAGACTCGACCGGTTTCGCGCGTCTTACATCGCTTCCTCACGGAGTCTTTTGAATACGTTTGAGAGAGTATTAAAAGTCTGTGTAGTCCAATGATGGGTGTAGAGCTTAAGAGAATACATTTCTTATAGTAAAGCTCAAATAGGGGTCCGGGCTGCTGGACGACTAAATAAATAACCCTTGAGGGTAAAGGATCTAGGATGAAGTGCTGCCAACACAAGGAGGCCAAACTGAGCGTCCTTGAGAAAGGAGTATTTCCGAGATGGTAGTTGTTAGCAATGAAGCTTTTTGGGCTGGTAGCACAAAGTAAAGCTGGTCAATCCAGATGGCGTCGATGGCAGCATTAAAGATCCCTCAGTCTCCCAGGAGACTGCAGCTAAAGCTTAAGCTCTACACCCATCATTGGACTACACAGACGTTTTAATACTCTCTCAAACTATTCAAAAGACTCCGTGAAGAAGCACTGTAAGAAGCGCAAAACCGGTCAAGTCTCCACATCGCAAGATCCATCTTGCAGACTTTCGTGTCTGCACCTCCTCCGTCTATACAGGATACCTTTACTATCAATATTATTTTTTATCGATTATTTTAATTGATTTCTTTAATTTAATTTTAAAAAAATCCTGTATTATTTAATTTAATTATTATGGCTATACAATTTTTCTGTATTACTCTGGAGGTACCCTGCAATGTGTAATTAGTTTGCCAGACTGTTCCTATGGAACGTCTAATTTTTAATGTTTAATTATACCCTTGTATCTAAATAAATTTACCTTTTAGAGACATTTTCTCTGTAGGACTACATCCTTTACAACATATAGTGCCTGAAAAGTCCAATAACTTGCCCCTAGTTAATTTTTCTCTCAATTATCAACTCCAGACTCGACTATGCAAACACCCTATACCTCAGACTCCCAAAATACCAAATCACTTGTCTGCAAGTCGTTCAAAATATGGCCGCTCGACTCGTGACTGGGAAAAAAAACATGGGAATCAATCTCACCTTCACTGAAATACTTTTATTGGTTGCCAGTAAAAGACAGAATCACTTTTAAGGCACTCTGTCTGACGCATAAGTGCGTTCAAGGAAATGTCCCCAGAATCTATGCGAAAAATTAAAATGTCACAACCCCAATCGCGTTCTGCAATCCACCAACCAAAATCTACTCCAGATACCCAAAGCCAGATACAAGTCCAAAGGAGAACAAAGGAGAACAAAGATTTGGAGTACAAGGTCCTAGACTGTAGAACGCTCTAACAACCAGCATCCGCTTGGAGGTGAATCACCTGGCCTTCAGAAAAAAACTCAAAACCCATCTTTTCTGAGGGCAAAAGTACAGTAGGGAAAGGATACTAAGCGGCCAAAGGCGATTCAGTTTGCATGTGTTGCACTATATAAGTTTCTCACTCACTCACTCTAGTCTTAAACTTTTGCACATTTTTCAACATTGTTAATGTGGTTGTTAGTATTTTATGCACGGATTAGCGCAATTTAATTTATAATATTTGAACTAGCACTTACCCCGCATTCACATCAGGCCATTTTGACATGCGATTTGACATGTCAGATCGATGCCTATTGCCACGGCACCGTCTGAATCGGTGCAACACTGCACCGATTTCCAAAAGTAGTTTTTGCACTACTTTTGGCGACTTCGGGGTTGATTTGAATAGACATCTGTGCATGAACCCACACAGATGTCTGTCAAATTGCCTCCGAAGTCAGACTGAAATGCCGATTTGAAATTGTGTGATTTCAAAATGGCCCTCAGTGTGAACGTTGGACATTTGCTGTCAGAATTTCCGACCACAAAAATTTGAGAGCTGGTTCTCAAATGTTCCTGAAAATCCGATCGTCTGTATAATTCCGAAGCACAAAAATTCTACGCATACTCGGAATCATTGAACTTCATTTTTCTTGGCTCGTCGTAGTGTTGTATGTCACCACGTTCTTGACGTTCGGAATTCATGACAATATTTGTGTGACCGTGTGTATGCAAGACAAGTTTGAGGCAAAATTACGTCGGAAAAAAAAGATACGGTTTTGTTGTCGGAAATTTACGATCGTGTGTACGCGGCATTCCACCAAATTCTATGTGCCTCAGTTTTAGTAATCCCCTCCCCCTCAAAAGGGACAGGATAGGAAAGGTCCCACATACTTTCAACTATGGGGAGGAATGGTGTTATAAGAACACTAGCAAGAGAAATTTTCAACACAGGGATAGGGTGTCCTGATACACAAC
Organism: Rana kukunoris; assembly: GCA_029574335.1. Lineage (NCBI taxonomy): Eukaryota > Metazoa > Chordata > Amphibia > Anura > Ranidae > Rana > Rana kukunoris. The sequence continues at coordinate 74,869,595 of CM056054.1, read as the reverse complement.
GATGGAAACATTGGAGCTCTGTTAGCTGTTTCCCCTATATGATTTTAGAATGTGATTTTAATTTTTTTTTAACAAAAAAAAAAAACCCTGGAGGCGATTTAATACCACCAAAAGAATGCGCTATTTGTGTGTGTGTGTGTGGGGGGGGGGGGGATTTTTGGGTACAGTGATACATGACCACGCAATTGGCGTTCAAAGAGTGAGAGCGTTGAAAGCTGAAGGAAGGGTGTTTAAGAGCCCAGTAAGCAAGTGGTTAAATGAAGACTGATGACATTAAAGCAGATGAGGAAAAGGATAACAAAAGGTAAAACGGTATTCCTTGAAATCCAGATGTCTTCAGTTAGCCTTGTTGTGTTGGTAATCCTTGTTAATAGGGTATAGCAAATTTGGCAGAACTTTAAGATATCCTTGTTTTATTGCAACTTCCTCTCTTATAATCCTAATGGTGTTATCCAGTGCAGCTACAAGAATCAATAATGTGAGCAAGGCATAGATGTCTGCTTTCAGTGTTTTTTATAGCATAAGAACTGACTTCCAGTGGAACTACAAGTACCACCAAGCTGAACTGTGTGAATGATGTCTGAAAGCAGTGTTTTATAACAAGATGGGCTATGCCCGCTCACCACACGCCTCACAGCCTGTTAAGTCTTATTCTCCGGGCCCCGGCTACTAATGTGTGGGGAGCAGAGGAAGATCGACAGGGAAGGAAAGAAGATAGGCAGATGGCCGGGACTTGAGCCAGGGCTGAAGAACATGGGAGCGGAGCTGAATGGGCATGCACCCGAAACTGAAGAAATAATTCCTCCGCTCCGACCAGCACATGATCATCAGAAAGGGGCACAGATAATGCAAAAAATACACCCCTAAGCTAGTACGAGAGGCAGGGTGGAGATGTGTAATTCAGATTTTCTTTTTTTTAATTCTGCACTGACTGTCTTTGAAATTGCCCCAGCCCCTGTTCAAATTTAATCCGGGGACAAAACCAGGGGCAGACTTGGTCCAGGGACAGTGTCCTTATTACGGGTACTGTCCCCGGAAACCGGGGATGTCTGGTCACCCTAACCTAGTAAAAAATGAAAAATGCCTGTAAGCGAAACACAGCTAAATGCGAGTTACCGCGTCTACATGCGTTTACAAGCTGTTACAAGTATCATTGTAAGTGCTGTCTAGGGATACTATTTCATTGGCTATATTTCCATTCAAGGATAACAGACAGCAGTTGTATTCACTAAAGATTATTTTTTATTCACAGAGGCACGGGTGGTTTTGTCAACATATTTAATTGGAATATGCTGTACAAGCACTAAGCATTTGGCCCTAGGGCTGGGCCAAGGCAGAGGCAGAACTTTGCTGCTATCCTGAAGGGGGGGCAGCTGGGACTGGAGCCTGTCCTGTTTCTCAGAGGATTTACCCAGCCAAATCTTGCATTGTTCGTGACTGAGCTTTTAAACTACCGTAACTGTATCTTTCATTCATGAATTACTGTTATGCAAGTGTAAACAAATCTTTTCTTAAACATTTATCCTCTTATTAGCCCTTAGCGTTTGTGCACACTTCTGCTCACTTGCCCTGGTTCACTTGCATGATTTCACTCCCGCATGTCAGTTGCGATTTTGGCGGCGATTTCACAGACATCTGTGCGAGTTTCTGCACAGATGTCAATGGAAATCGCACCCTGAAATCACAAAAAGTAGTACAGAAACGACTTTTTGAAATCGGTGTGGCGCCGCAAATGCAGTACTGTAGGGCCGAAACAACTAATCAATTAATCGACAACTAATCGATTATGAAAATAGTTGTCAACTATTTTCATAATCGATTAATCGGCCAGTTGATTAGTTGGCCTGCATATAGAATGCATTATTTGTTTACATATGAGGAAATACAGTGCAGCACACATACAGCTCAGTAAACCATCCATACATGTCACTGAGTAGAAAGGGGGTGCAATCAGCGCAAACAAATGAGGAAAACTTATATAATAAAAATTATGTTGAAATTAACTCTAAAGTTAAAATTTCGCATGAATGCCAGCTGAACACAAAAGAAACTTTCACAATATTCCCAAAAATACATACAACATAAAAATAGTGCAGCGCAAACAATATAATAAAATAAGATATGGTATGTTATTGGTGCTTATCATACACCATTAATCAGTGAAACTTGTGTAACAGAAACACAGTAAAAGGTGATATCACCCACCAGTGATAAAACAATTGTGCATAGGTGAATAAATGACTAAAACAAATGTCCATAAAATAGTGTAATAAGTCCAATCCTTCAGTTGGTGTGGTTGATCAGAATCCACCAAGTGCGAAGTGTTAATGGTATACAGTGATCCCACCACCACACGAATATTGTACTATTACCTCCGAATTAGACCACTGTTTTACCAGATGGTCAAACTGCGCATAGAATCCGCCAGGTAGCCCAAGGGAGAGATGTTGTACTGGGTCCTCTCACATCAATCATAATACATATCAAAAAATGAGGGATGAGAAAAAACAAACATCTAAGAGCTTCCGTAAAATAAAGGATTTATTGCAGCAAAAAACTCACAGCTTACTCACATTTGGTGAGAGAATAATGGGCATCAAAACAGAACCATAGGACCAGACAGAGATCACATCAGAGTAAGGTTCAGACACTGTACGAGCGACTGTGTGGTAGTTCCTGTCCCCGGACGCGTTGCGTAAAGAATACTTCCTCAGCAGGGCAGGAATCCAAAAGGTCGCGCGTTGTTTAAATATGCCGATTAGCCGGAAGGGATTCTCACATGAAAAGTAATGGCGCGCCCTGTGACGTTCACCGTCACGTGGGATCCCTATGGCTAGAGGTATAGTGATGTGCCGTCCTTCAAACGTGATGACGCAGAGCGGCACGTCTGCGCGTCATTACACGTTGCGATAACTTTATTGTTCCGTGACAGGACAGTCAAGGCGACATAAAAATAAATAATAAATATATGTCGCCATCTAGTGGATAAAAGGCATATTTGTATTCAAAATAAATACAACAGTCAAGACGACATAAAGAGTCGCCATCTAGTGGATGAAAAGCATATTTGCATTCAAAACAAATATAACAGCGCTCGAACCGATCGGAACCTCTCTGATATGCAAACAAATTGCTATACAGTTCCTACATCAAATATGCACCATCCCAATCATAAAGGCATATATATATGTAGAATAAAAAGCCCATATATTATAGTGATCCATTTATTAATCCTAAACAAAATAAAATTATATTAAAATTGTATTAAAATAACTAAAAAATATATAAAAAATAACTAAAAAATATATTATTTGTTAGATATAAAACAATTCAAATCAAATTCTACATTGAGGCCCTCTGGAGTGAGCACCTTGGTCTCATGTATCCAGAAGGACTCTCTTTGGCTGATTTGACGAATGTAGTTCCCACCCCTCCAATGTTTATCTACCCTCTCGAGTCCCCAGAATTTTAAACATTTAGGATTTCTGTCATGGTGTTGACGGAAATGTTTAGAGACACTATGGGACCGTTTACCCTGCCTAATGTTACTGACATGCTCTCCTACACGGACAGAGAGAGCACGGGATGTGCGGCCTACATATTGGAGCCCGCAATCACATTCCAACATGTAGACCACACCCACAGTTTGGCAAGTGATAAGATTTTTAATGGTATAACTTTTGCCGGTGGAGAAGGAAGTGAAATTTTTCCGCTTCTTCACATTGTGTCTACATTGTTTACAGGCCTGGCATCTTCCACAGGCATAGAAGCCTGAAAGAAAAGAAAAGATTTGGTTTTCCTTAAAGGCCGGTGGATCAATAGCTCCAGGGGCTACTATATCCCTTACAGTAGGCGCTTTTTTGTATATAAAACGTGGGCGTAAAGGGAGAAGAGGCCCCAGGGTTTTATCCTTTTTTAACACCTCCCAGTGTTTATTAACAATCTTTTCGAATTGTCGGTATTGGATATTGTAGTCTAAGATGATTTTGAATTCAAAATTCTCTCCATTATTTACTTTTGTCGAGTCAGCTACTAAATCAGCTCTATTAAGATTACCAACTCGTGCTAACTCGCTAGAAATATTCTCTTGATCATATCCTTTTTGACGAAATTTACCAACTAAAATCTTAGATTGTGAGAAAAAATCCGTATCAGACGTACAGTTCCGTCTGAGACGAATGAATTGGCCCCTTGGTATATTGCACAACCACTGAGTGCCTGAGAATTTGTGAATTTGAAAGTGTGAGGAGCAATGACTCATGAAACATGCAGTCCTGGGCAAGAAGTGAGTGGTTCTAAAGGCAGAAGTTTTTTTTTGCCTTGCTATAGCGGGAACTCTATACTATACTTTGCAGCTTGCTATTGAGGCACTCTGAAGGGAAGAGGAGCCAGAAGCATCGGTGAGGGACCCCAGAAGTGGAGGATCTGGGCTGCTCTGTGCAAAACCATTATACAGAGCAGGTAAGTATAACAAGTTTGTTAAAAAAAAATAATCACTTTAAAGACTCTGTGCAGGGAAGATTAGCATCTGAACCCAGGGAAAGTGGAGGTAATAAAGGCATTACCACTGTGTATGGATATTTAAGAATAATTTTTATTTATTTTTTACATATTAACTAAATTGTACACCACACTTTTTTTTTAAGATTATCCGATTAGTCGATTAATCGAAACAATAATCGACCAACTAATCGATTATGAAAATAATCGTTAGTATCAGCCCTACAGTATTGCACCGATTAGGACTGTGCCATTCCCGGCAATAGTCACCGATTTGACGTTGATGTTAAATCGCATGTCAAAATGCACCAATGTGAACAAGGGCTTAGAGGCATTTGAGCTTTTATTTCTCTACCTCTAAAGCCTCGTACACACGACCAGTTTTCCTGACAGGAAATATGTCAGGAGAGCTTTTGGCTGGGAAAACCAGACATGTGTATGCTTCCTTGCAGTTTTCCCACCAGGAAAACAGCTGAGAATCCCGTCCGGAAAATAGAGAACTTGCTCTCTATTTTCCTGTCGGGATTCCCAGCGTTTTTTTTTTTCCGTCAGATTACTCACCTATGGGAAAGACTGCGTGGCAGTGCCAATGGAGCATACACACAGCCGGGTTTCCTGGCCAAAGCTCCATGGCAGTTTTCCTGCCAGGTTTCTTGGCTTTCCCCTCGGTTTTCTTGGCAGACTTTTTACCGCTGAGAAAACCGAGCGTGTGTACAGGGCTTAACCGTAGCTTTCATTTTTCAGCACCAAAAAGGCTTTGTACTAGAAACATAATTCTAGTGTTTTTATAAAATGTAAAAATTGCAAAACAAAAAAATGTTGGGAGGGAGCACACTTTCAAGCCCTGTACACACAGCCAGGAATCCCATCAGGAAAAAAAGGTTGGTTTTCCCGATGGGATTCCTGGCAAGCTTGGCTTGCCAAGCCGTGCATACAGACGGCCATTCAAAAGAACTGCAGTTTATTTGAATGCCAAGAACACCAGTGTTGCTCATCTTACTTTAAAAAAGTAATTAGTTACAGTTACAAATTACTTCACCGAAAAAGTAATTGCGTTAGTGACTCAGTTACTACATTGAAAAAGTAATTAGTTACTCAGCAAAGTAACTGAATTTTTTTTTTATATTCTACAATGCTTTGTTGAGAAGCAGATGACGGGTGCTTGCCAGGGAGCAGTGAGTTAATACTCCAAGACAAAAGAATGCCAGATCCTTGAGAGAAGAAAACCAGAAACAAATGGTGATCTCGTGTATATCCCAGCCTAGGTGCATCTGTCCCACCATGTATGTGCAGCTAATAGGACTTAAACCCCTTATCCATCTGCTACATATTACATCCAAATTATAAGCTGGAATAAAATGTATGTTTATAATATACATTCCCTTGACGTTTACAGAATCTGTAATTTAAAATCTTATATTAGGCTTTAGAATTTTCTATAGTTTATTGTTTATTATTTTATTTATCTTATATAAGCTTTATTAGATGCAAGGGATCTGGAATGGGGATGTCAGATTTTTCTTTGTTGTCTGATGAAGAGATGAAATCACTGACCAAAAATAACCTGCTGATCATTGGTCTGTATAGGTGTCCTGCACTTACCATGTTGACCACTAGATGTCACTGTGTTGTATAAGGAACGTTTGTTCTGTGGAACATTTTGTTCCGGCCATGTGTTCCCCGGATCATTGATCAGGTTGCGCACACAGTGTGTGTGATCGATGCGAGTTTTTCCCCGGTGATAGATCAGTGTGAGGCGGGTGGAGCTCATTGTATCCAGGGCTCCTTGCGATTGGGAGTTTTCAGACCGCTGTGACAGGCCATCACAGTGGTCACATGATTCTAAAGCGGAGTTCCACCCATATTTATGTTCACAGCGCCGGCAGAAGCAATTACTCTGCTGCCATCTAGTGGCGGTAGATGTAATTGCGGTAATGCCGCCCAAGTAATGGTAACTGAGTTACCGTGAGGGGAAGAGTAATCAGGTAGATTACTCGTTACCCTCAAAAGGGGCTGCGTTAGGTAACTGCGTTTATTGTAACTCCATTACTTACAACACTGAAGAACACAGTGATGTCATCGACTACGATGAGCTGGCGCTTGTCACATTCAATGTCGTTGCCGCCATCTTGCTACACCCTACACTATGCCTTGTATGCTACTGCGCATGCATCGAAGGCTTATCGAGCATGCACGGTTTTACTTTCGGACAGGTAAGCATACAGTCGACCGTCTTTCTCAGCAGGAAACACTCTGACGGGAATCCTGACGAGAAAATAGAGAGCCAGGTTCTCTATTCTCCCGTCGGGATTCCCGGCTGTTTTCCTGATGGGAAAACTGATAAGGAGCATACACACGGCCTGGATTCATGGCCAAATGCTCTCCTGGCTGTTTTCCTGGCAGGAAAACCAGTCATGTGTACATGGCTTTACATCCTTGCCTTGATTGTCAGGGGACCCTGTTTCGGTGCTGCTTGGCCCTGCATCTTAGCTCCAATCCCTTTCTCATCACTTGGGAAATTTTCAACCCTGCTAAACAGAAGCTAGGTTTTTCCTAGCAGGACCAGCATGTTTGTGTCTTATGTTTGCATCCTCCTGAAACTTTCTTGTGAATTTTCCTTTTTTTTTTTACAAATTCAACATCCCTTCCCAAACCCAGGCTCCACCCAACTGAACCTTCTACTAGTTAAATTAGTTTTCATAGAATAGGGTAGAATAGGGACAACCCCATCCCCTTTCTCCTTAGCGATAGGTTACATAAAGGAAAAGAAAATGTAAAGAAAACTGAAAATATACCGACTATCAGAGCTTTTTTTCTTAGAAAATAGGTGCAGGAACTCAACCACGATACGTTCAGATTTCACAAACAGTAGAAGGGTCTTAAAGGGGCATTAAATACCAGAATTGCATTACATACAGTGTGCAGAGTTCAGGGGGTTACAAAGCAGTCACTTGTAAACACTGAAACCAGACTTCTGTGTTCACAAGTGATTGTGGTGAGCGGGCACCAAAGGGTCTGAGCCAAAGGTGGTGGAACTGAGTTCCACCAAGTTCCCCCAGAAAAAAAGCCCTGCCGACTATCAAAACTAATATTAATTTAATTTAATAACTTATAGTAAACTAGTCAATTCCCAATGTCAGTATTTTGTTTTGTTTTCTTGCAGGATTGATGACATTCAGCTGTGCAGAGAAATCATGAGCCTGAAGCAAGAATTGCAGACCTTAGATGTGTCTGGTAAGTGTTAATATCTGTCATTAAATGTAAACTAAAAAAACAGGGGAGTTGCTAGGACTGTAAAGCTGAGTACACACAGGTGTCCGTTTATCAAACTGAGATCAGCGGCTATCCCGAGTATCGCCGCTGATCGCAGGTCATTAACAGTTTATGAAACTGCGGTAATCAGTGGAGAACATGTTCTCCACTGATCATCGCAGCACAATGAGAATCTGTAAGGCCCCGTACAGACGAGTAAATGTATCTGTTCAAATCGGTCGGACAGACCGATTTGAACAGATCTGTCTGCTGGGGACCTATTGGTTTGATCGTGTACACACGATCAAACCAAAATCCCCGCCGGCAGACAGCTAGCGTGATGCTATTAATCCCAAAAAAAGGGTTAAAAACTCCCATTTAGCTGCACTTTCAAAGCGCTTTTCAGGGGCTTTAAAAGCGCTGCCCATTCTATCCAATGGGCAGGGTGTTTTAGGAGTGCTAAATACAGCGCTCCCAACCCACCCCAAAGATGCTGCTTGCAGGACTTTTCATAATGTCCCGCAAGCACACTGTCTGAGTGTGAAAAGTCACACTGAATGAATGGGAGGCGGTTTTCAGGTGCTTAGCAGAGGCTATTTCCAGCGCTAAAGCACCTGAAAACTGCCCCAGTGTGAATGGGGTCTAAAGAACATGTGTTTTTATATGATTAATATAAGCAATAAAAGTAATATACATTAGCAACATGTACACACATTTTCATATGAACAGTTCCATATATATATATATATATATATATATATATATATATATATATATATATATATATAGTAAACCATCACAAAAAACACATATAAACATAAACATTTTGATGTATCCATGTACTTCAAATGGCATCCCCTTTTGTAAAAGATGGTAAAAAAATCCCAAAAGGAGTATTGGTTCTATGAATCTCCAAGGTAGAACCCCCTCCTGAAAAAAAAGCCCCTAGAATGTACTCACAATGCATCGGGATGGTCCAGCATGCATGTAAAACCCCATGTATGGGGTTCTTGTCACAACCAATGCTCAGCCCAGGAGAAATTGGAGGATATGCAGGCTTCCCCCTCCTCTTATAATCCTGCAGTCAGAGTAATATCCCTACAGAGTCTCCGCTCTTTCCTCCTAACAGCAGACATAACAGCACAGACAAGAGACATGAACCCACCTGTTTTTTTTCCCCCCCAATATTGAACTACCATATCCTTCTGATCATGGTGGACAATGCTACATCTATCTACTTAAAGTGATATCAAAAATGTATTTTGTATTTATTTTTTAATAACAAACATTTCATGCTTACATGATCTGTGCAGCCTGCCACTGCTCCTGGCCACTCCTCCCTTCTGCTGAGTGCTCCTATAGCTAGCAGCTTGTTATGGGGGCTCCCGAGCAGGCTTGATCCCAAGCTGCTGCTCTGTGTGTTCATTCACATACGGAGCGTGGTTTGGTCTCGCTCCAGCTTTCTCCTCATTAACTCACTGGCTGTGAGTGACACTAGTGGAAGCCAATGGCTACCCCTGCTATTTCAGCCAATGAGGATGAAAAAAACTGGGAGAGCCGCTGCTCCCGTGCACATCACTAAATCAAGATGGGGCTTAGGTAAGTATTAGGGGGCCCCAGCCCTGTATACAAAAGGTTTTTTACTTTCTTGCACAGAATGCATTAAGGTAAAAAACCTTCAGCCCTTGCAACCACTTTAACCACTTCCATACCGGGCCATAGTGAAATGACGATGGCAGGAACTCCTCCTTTCTCTGAGTGTACGTCATATGACCTTTGCCCATTCTCGCTACTCTCGGGTGATCAGGGATGATTCTTGTCCCTCGGGACACAGCCCATCCCCAATCAGTATGAGAGGTAACTGTCAGCGCAGATACAAAGTACATAAATAGGTAGGGGTATGGTGATTAGTCCATTAGAAATAATAGTAACAGGCAGTTCAATGGTTAAAAATGCAGGTGATTTTGCTGTTCAATGGCGGCTGCTGTCCTCAGAGAGCTGACTCTGTGGTAAACAAAATAGGGGTAGAGAAAGGAAGCACCACCTAAGTGCAGTATTAAAGAGGTTCTTTTAATGACACATTGTACAAAACACACTTACAAGAAGTTAAGGAAAGAAGGCTCATCTGTAACATCCTGTAGTCCTTGTCCCGGATCCATGGGCTGCTTAGAAGTGAAGATAGGCAGGGAGCTGTGGTGGCTCAACGTGATTGGCACTGCGCTGACAAGCCATTCACCTCTGCAGCCAAGGGTTCGGATCCCGGTCTCGGCTACATGTGAATTGAGTTTGGTGGTCTCAGCCCGGCTCCCGGTGGGTGTGCTATTCAGGGTACGCCTGTGCTTAGTACGCCCACCCCCCCCCCCCACAAAAACCACCACACTTGCACGCACACAAAATTGGTTTAAAACACATGCACTTTGGCCATGCGGTCTCTTAAAATAAAAGAGAGGCGAAGGACCTACAGGGCTGGCTGGGTGGGCTAGGCCCCCTCACTCCCTCATAGGGGGAGTCCCTCTGCCCCATTGGGGTCCTGTTGGGCCCCAGTTGGGCTCCCAAGAGGAGCAGGTAGGGCGGGGTGAGTGGGAGGCCCCCCTTCACACCCGCCATTGCCACCAGGGGCATGGAGAAGGATGGCGATTGCCTCCGGGGGGAGGGTCTGCCTACTCCCAACTCCTGCAGTCCGGCTCCTCTCTCTCGAGTTCACGCACAAAAATACACTTTAAACAGAAAAAAAAAAAAAAGGAGTGAAGATAGCAGAATGTGTGGAGTGTTCAGGCTTGTCCTGTGGCCATCAGGATGAGGCCTGTTCCAGCCTCACAAGTCACGTGACAGGTCACGTGATTACTTCCGAGGAACACTTCCGGGAGGAGGGTCAGACAGGGAGAACAAAGGCTGATTGGGCTACGCGCTCGGAGACACTGCTCCTTCTATTGGCCTCATCCCCAATCAGTGTAAAGAGGCAATACAAATGGCTCTTTACCACGTGACTGGCTGTGTTCAATCACACCCAGTGACAAGCACTGTCCTCGTGCACTCCGCTCGTGCACATGCCCAGGGGCGTGCAGAGTGGCGATCGGGGATGCAGTGTCTCACTCTGACAGATACAGCCCATCCCTGATCAGGGTAAATAGCCAATAATATTGGCTCTTTACCACGTGACTGGCTGTGTCCAATCACAGCCGGTCACAGAATGTAAACAAACCAGTACCAAGTAAAACACACCGATTGCCCCCAGTAATAAAGTGTACATGTACCTAACCCATCAGAGTACCTGTCACCAGCCCATCGAAGTACCCGAGTACCTATGTGCAGCCCATCTGAGTACCCAAATACCTATTACAACCCCTCAGAGTACCGGAGTACCTGTCACCAGCCCATCAGAGTACCGGAGTACCTGTCACCAGCCCAGAGTACCCGAGTACCTATCTGCAGCCCACCCGAGTACCTGTCTCCAGTACCAGTCCCTGTCTCCAGTACCAGTCCCTGTCTCCAGTACCAGTCCCTGTCTCCAGTACCAGTCCCTGTCTCCAGTACCAGTCCCTGTCTCCAGTACCAGTCCCTGTCTCCAGTGTTTCTCAACCTTTTTCCAGTTGGGGCACCCTTAAAAAGTATTTTCAGTCTTGAGGCACCCCAGTCCAAGGCTTGGTTCACATTATGGTGTGTCGCAGAACACGCGCAAAATCGCGCTCATTCCTGACACACAGACAAGTTGCTCTGCTCTTTAGAGGTTCCATTAATTCTTAATGGTACCCCCACATATTGGAAAACGTGGGGTGCTTTTGCTGCAGTGCAATTTTAAAAAAAAAGTTTGGGGACTTGTTTCCCTGCATTTTGTGGGTACGGAAATATATGGACTGCCCTACATGCAGCTACATAGATGTGAACCAAGGGCTTGTTCACATGTCATAGGGGTGGTAAAACCACATGGTTGAGATGTTTTTACCACCCCCAAATTCTCCACCTTTAGCTGCAGAGGCAGCAGCTGAGGGTGTTCACATGCTGTGGCTGCAACTAGAGGTATAACGAGGATGAATGGGACTGCACTGCAACTGTGTGCATTGCACGGTGGCGGTGTAGTGATGCTGCATTTACGGGCTTAAAACAGGTGGTAAAGAGGCAACATAATGCCTCTTTACCACCTGTCAAATGCCTCTGAAAAGCAATCTGTGCATGGATTGCTTTTCAGAGGAGCAGCAGTCCTTGGGCCAGGATTAAAAGTAACATACACACATACATACACACATGCGCACACACACACACAGACAGACACTCACATGTGCACACATACACACACAGACATATGTATAAAGACATTTTAAAATGAATCGAGCTTCTAGCTCAGTACCTTTCCAGATTCCTCATTCTGCCGGTTACTGGACTCTAGGGGGCAGCAGAGAGCACAGAACACTCCTCTGCACTTTACTTTCACTTTTGAAGCCAACAGAGCTTCTCACAGTTCGGCAGGAGAGCAGGCTCATCTGACTGCCTTCTCTCCACTGACCCTGCGGCACACCTGAGACCCTCTGACGGCACACACGTGTGCCGCGGCACTCTGGTTGAGAAAGGCTGGAGTACCCAAGTACCTGTGTCCAGCATATTAGAGTACCTAAGTACCCATCTGCAGCCCATCAGAGTACCTGAGTACCTATCTGCAGCCCATCAGTATATCCAATCTGTTTGTAGTCCCGAAAAAGGACGGGGTCGGTCCAATCCTGGATCTCAAAGCCCTCAATGCCTTTGTGAGAGTACGAAAGTACAGGATGGAATCAATTTGCTCTGTGGTCGCTGCACTCCATCCAAGGGATTTTCTGGTGTCCCTGGACATCAAGGATGCATACTTGCATGTCCCCATATATTCCAGGCACCAGAGGTTTCTTCGCTTTATGGTCGGGGATAACCACTCCCAGTTTGTGGCTCTCCCATTTGGCCTGGCATTAGTGCCAAGGGTTTTCACCAAGGTGCTCGCTCCGATTTTGGCCTCGCTGAGACAGCAAGGAATCACTATTGTGGGCTACTTGGAGGACGACCTGCTCAGAGACGCTTCGGGTTTAAAAGGAGAATGTGGTGATCGCCAATCAGACTCTTCAAGAGTTCAGTTGGGTATTGAACCTACAGAAGTCGGTGTTGATCCCAACTCAGCACCTGGAATACCTGGGCTTAATTCTGGACTCCTCAGAGGCAAGAGTTTACCTCCCCTTGAGGAAGTTGCAGACTCTTTGGTCGGCGGTGAAGCTGTTGGCATCCCGTAGGTGGTCGACACTGCGCTTCTGCATGCGAGTCCTGGGTCTCATGGTGGCCACCTTCAAGGCGGTACCGTATGCTTAATTCCACACGCAGAAGGAAATTCTGTCCAAATGGGACAAGTCAACTAGTCAGGGCTTCCCTGGTATGGTGGTTGAGGTCTCCGGCCCTTCAGTCCGGGAAGTCGTTCCTTCCTTTTTGCTGGACGGTGATCACGATTGACACCAGCCTGACTGGCTGGGGGGGTGTCTGGGGTGTTCAGTCAATGTAGGGTCAATGGACGCAGGAGCAATACTGTCTGCTGATCAATGTGTTGGAACTTCGGGAAATCAGACTGTGCCTCTCCACATGTTCACCGAGGCTTCAGGGACGTCCAGTTGGAAAACGCCACGGCTGTGGCGTATGTCAACCATCCAAGAGGAACAAGAAGCTTGGCTGCAGTATCGGAGGTCACGCACATCCCTCGATGGGCAGAACGGAGTGTGCCGGCTCTGTCAGTCGTATACATTCTGGGCGTAGAAAACTGGCAAGCGGACTACCTAAGTCGCCAGATGTTGGACCAAGAGGAATGTTCGCTACACCTGGATGTGTTTTGACTCCTTTGCCTGAGATGGGGCATGCCAGACATGGATCTCCTGGCTTCTCGACTCAATTGGAAGGTATTGAGGTTTGTTGCCAGGTCCAAAGATCCCTGGGCAGACGCGACAGACGCGTTGGTGGCTCCATGGGGACAGTATCAGCTGATATATGCTTTCTCCCCGCTAAAACTTCTTCATCTTCTGCTTCGCAGAGTGGAAACCGAGGGGATCCCGGGGATTCTAATTGCCCCAGATTGGCCTCGGTGAGCCGACCTTGAGAGAGGACCTTCTGTCGCAAGGTCCTATACTCCATCCTTCTTTACAGTTACTGGCTTTAACAGCATGGCCTTTTGGATTCAGAGTAATTTCCACCATGCTGAGGGCACGGAAGTCATCTTCTCGGAAGATCTATCAATGCACATGGAAGCCTACATCTTTATGTGTGAGGCGATAGGGTGGCATCCACGGACATATTTGGTTTGCAGAATCCTGCTGTTCTTACAGCTAGGAGTGGATCAAAAACTTGCCCTAAGCACCATTAAGGGGCAGATTTCAGCCCTGGCTGTTTTCTTTTAGTGACCCTTGGCTTCTCATTCACTGGTGAGTACATTTGTGCAAGGGGTTCGACATGTGGCCCCTCCAGTTTGTCCACCACTACCATCGTGGGATTTGAATCTGGTGCTTTCGCTACTTCAGAAACCCCCCTTTGAGAACATCAGAGATATTTCCCTTTTGACTCTCTCTCTCAGAAAGTTGCCTATCTGGTGGCTATTACATCAGTCAGGAGGGTTTCTGAGTTGGCGGCCTTGTCTTGCAAGTCCCCCTTTTTGATCCTCTACAAGGATAAAGCGGTGCCAAGCCCGCAGCCTTCGTTTCTTCCAAAGGTTGTTTTGGCCTTTCATCTAAATGAGGACATTGTGCTTCCGTCCCTGTGTCCTCGTCTGTCACATATGTCATATAGAGGTTGTTCTATATTCCTTGGATGTGGTCCGAGCTCTGTAAGTGTATCTCTCTGCTACGGCTTCGTTTCGGAGGTCAGACTAACTGTTTGTGTTGATGACTGGTCCAAAGAAGGGCCTGGCAGTCTCGTCGGCCACCATTTCTGGGTAGATCAGATAGGTTGTGATTCAGTCTTATGGCTTACAGGGGCGGGCGCCCCCTTTCCTGTCATGGCGCAATTGACCAGGGCAATAGGTGCCTCCTGGGCTTTCCGAGATCAAGCGTCTGTCTACCAAGTGTGTAAGGTGGCACCTTCACAAATTTTTACAAGGTTGATGTGAGTGCATCTGCGGATGCTTGCTTCGGCCGCAAAGTTTTGTAGGCGGCGGTTTAAAGTTGCAACTCCTCCGTTGAGGTCGGGAGCACTGTTTGTTTTTGGGTGGAAGTTGATTTGCTTGCTGTGATTACCCTTTGTTTTTTTTGACACTGCTTGGGGATGTCCCTACTGTCAGGAATATTTGGAGCTGTGTCCATCCATGAATGAAAGAGAAAATAGGATTTTTGTACTTACCGTAAAATCCTTTTCTCTGAAGTTCATGGACGGACACAGCACACACTCCTCCTTTTTTTTAGTTTATACTGCCATTTGACGAACTGAGCTGCTGACTGCAGGGTGAGGGGTTATAACCAGAGGGACCACCCCCTGGGCGGTACTGTTCAGCTTTGCTGTGTTACATGTTTTTAACTGTTTAACGTGTCTGCCTAGTCCTCTCCTGATAGAAATATAACCCTACTGTCAAAAATATTTGGAGCTGTGTCCATCCATGAACTTCAGAGAAAATGATTTTATGGTGAATACAAAAATATATATTTTTTTAAAGAGTTTCATTGTATGTGAAATCACATTTAGTATAATATATTATGACTGTCTGTACAATCATCTTAAAACATTGGGTGCAATCAAATGGTCTCTCGTATGTATGTAGCAGACAGAGAGAGACATTCAGTGATCAAGGAAAACAACCCCAGACATCAGGAACAGAGAACTTTTTAGACACATGGGCCCAGATTCAGATAGAATTAGACTATCGTAGAGTATCAGAAATACACTACGCTGCCGTTTTTTACCTGGCTCTACATGGAATCCAGGTAGATTTTGTCCAGTAAACGACGGCGGCGTAGTGTATTTCTCCCGTCGCAATCCATCTGCGCGAGTAGGGGGCGTGAAGCATTTAAAATAGGCGCGTTCCCGCGGCGATCGAACTGTGCATGCTCCGTTCGCAAATTTCCCACCGTGCATTGAGCGAAAACACGTCGTCACGTCGTAGTAGCGTCGTTTACGTACATTCCTATTCCCGAACGAGTTACTTAAAAAAAAATATATATTTTAAAATCGACGCGGGAACGACGGCCATACTTTACATGGGTTACGCACTGTTAGACCAGCAAAAAGCTCCTTTAACATTACGTAGCCAAAAAATGACGTAGGCGATTGCGAGGGACACTCGTACCTTCGTGGATCGCCGTAAAAATTCATTTGCATATCCCGACGCATGAAAACGACGCAAACTCCTCCCAGCGGCCGCAAAAATATCGCAGCGTAGATCCGAAGGCTTACGAGGACGTAAGCCTCTCTGATCGAAGTCCGAAGCCGCCGTATCATGGTTTGAGGATTCAAACTAGTGATACGGCGCGCAAAATTTGAAATTACTCCTGTCTAACACCAGTTAGACAGGCGTAATTGCTCTGTGAATCTGGGCCATGTTCTTTGTGGTGCCCTAAAAACTCAGGTGTTGGTTACATTCTTTTTTTTCCAATATTGTAGTGAAGTTTTTTCTTTTAGATCTCGTTCACACTGGCGTATAGCAAGAACTTGCTATCCCACTCGGAAACAAGTGTCAATTCTGCCCACAATTCCAAATCACCCATATGTGAACGGGGTTTTAGAGATAAGCCAAGTGATGCTGGTCAAAATTATTTCCAAAGTACCAATCTCAACTTTGGAAAAAAAATTCACCAAAGGTTCAAACACTCAATTTAAATAATTCGCTAAGGCAAATTTGCCAAATTTTTATAAAAAAAAAATGTTAATATAGAGGATGTCTATGTGGATGGGATAAAGGGGTAGTTTAGTTTATTTAAAAAAAAAGAAAAAAAAGTAGCTGATAGGCAGCGCTTTATAGACTGGATCCAAAAAAGTAAAGCAGTCAGTTGGGACCATAAAAAATCAATAGTTTATTACACCAATAGCAGAGTCATAGAAGAACAATTAAAAAGTAAATAAAGGCCAAGGATACCACTGGAAGTCTATGGGCATGGAGATGTTAACACCACTAGGAGGGCCCGCTGATGGAGCATGGAATGGCACCAGTAACAGAATGGAGACGTCGTCTGAAGGTGATGCACCTGATAGCTGGTGTCTGGAGGCAGAGACATAGCCGTGTCCAGGGGATTGTGGTGCTGCGGATCACGGAAAGGGCATTGGGCCTACCTAGGCCAAGCTGTGGGTCCAGGGTGTCTTCCAGATGGAGCCTTGCCGATGGAGAGGGGGAACCAACAGGGATGTTGCCGGGAGACCAGGGGAGCCGAGCTGAGCCAAAGGTGTCAGGTACGCCTCGATGACATCAGCGCAGAGTCGGTGGTATGGAGAGGAAAGGGAAGCCTGTGAGCCAACATGGAACGCAGGCTAATCCATTGCCACGACAACAAGTTTCTCACGCATGCTCTTTGTCAGTCTTGCTTAGTTAATATTCCTTTTTTGTGCATTTGATTATTTTTATACAATCATTTTAACCACTTGCCGCCCTCCATATAGCAAAATGATGGCGGCAAAATGGTTTCAATATCCTGACTGGACGTCATATGAATTCTTCAGTATATTGAGCCGATGCGAGCCCCCGGGGGCACGCATTACAGCGATCGTTGTTGCGGGGTGTCAGTCTGACACCCCGCAACACCGATCTAGGTAAAGAGTCTCTGACGGAGACTCTTTACCACGTGATCAGCCTTGTCCAATCACGGCTGATCACGATGTAAACAGGAAAAGCCGGTGATCGGCTTTTCCTCACTCACGTCTGTTAGACACGAGTAGAGGAGAGCCGATCGGCTGCTCCTCTGACAGGGAGGGTTTGTGCTGATCAATGATCAGCCCAGCCCCCCCGAGGATGCACATACTGGACCACCAGGGATGCCACCAGACCACCAGGGATACCCACCACAGGTATGCCACCCTAGATCACCAGGGATACCATTCAGAAATAAATAATGGATGCCTAATGGATGCCAATCAGTGCCCACAATGGATGCCAATCAGTGCCCACAATGGGCATCACTGATTGGCAGGCATTATTGTTTGGCACCAATTGGCATCCATTAGTACAACACATTACAGAACATCAGTGCCACCTATCAGTGCCCATCCTTGCCCATCTGTGCCACCTATCAGTGCCCATCTATGACGCCTATCAGTGCCCATCCGTGTCGCCTATCCGTGCCGCCTATCAGTGCCTACCTGTGCCGCCTATCAGTGCCCATCCATGCCACCTATCAGTGCCCATCCGTGCCGCATATTAGCCACCCCATCGGTGCCACCTCATCGGTGCCCATCAGTGCCACCTTATCAGTGCCCATCAGTGCAGTACCATCAGTGCCCATTAGTGAAGGAGAAAACGTACTTATTTACAATGTTTTGTAACAAACAAAAAAACACCTTTTTAAAAAAAAAATGTCATTTTTTTACTTTCTCGCATGGCCAAAACATCAGCCACTTGGGCACCACATGCTTGACCAGACATATGTCGACCTGCCATGCAGTTCGTTGGCAAGCATACCTAAAAGACCCACACCAAAGAACAAAGCGGACCTCCCCTTGTCCCTCATCAGCTGGCATCTCCAGTCCTCTCTAAAGCCTGCACTGATAGGATAGAAGGTGTAGAATTAGGTGTGTCACAACCTAGTAGCACATGCAGGCAATCTACCATTGATACACTGATGACAGAGTGTACCACACAAAACTGCCCCAGCTGCTGCAGCGCTGAAAGTAGTACTCTCCCAGCCATCCACATGCCCAGCGGTTGAATGCTAGCTTAGCAAAATTGCTAGCACTTCAACTGCTGCCTTTTCAGTTGGTAGATTCTGCCCCCTTCCGTGAGTTTGTGGAATGTGCGGTACCTCTGTGGCAAGTTCCCAAACGCCACTTTTTCTTACAGAAGGCGATTCCGGCTTGCTACCGCCATGTGGAAGGCAATGTCCATGCCTCGCTGGACAGGGCGGTCAGTGGTAAGGTAAGGTCCAGCAGGCATGGACAGGGACGTTACCTCTCTTTTACGCCGCATTGGGTGACTCTGCTGGCAGCTGGGAAAGACGCAGGGCAAGGTACAGTAGTGCTGGAGGTTGTTCCGCCACCTCGCCTCCAAAACACTACTACTGGTTGTGACACACCTCTCTCCTCCACCCCCTCTTCTTCTTCCTCTGTGGCCTTTTCCTCTGCTGTGTCCTCAGAACCAGCCATGCTCTGTAGGCGTACGAGGGGCTACGCAGGAATGCAGGCAAAGAGATGCCATGCGGTGCTAGAGCTGGTGTGCTTGGGTTCTGGGCAGAGGTTCTGTCAGCTCTGCAGGAGCAGGCTCAGAGGTGGTTGATGCCACGTCAGCTTAAGCCAGGAATGGTGGTTAGCGACAATGGCGCCAACCTCCTCTCTGCCCTGCGACAGGGACAACTGATCAATGTGCCCTGTTTTGCTCATGTTCTGAATTTGGTGGTGCAGCGGTTCTTGGGCAGGTACCCGGGCTTACAGGATGTCCTGAAGCAGGCCAGGAAAGTCTGTGTGCATTTCCGAAGGTCATATAATGCCAGTGCTCGGCTGACAGACCTCCAAAGGGAATACAACCTGCCCAAGAAATGCCTAATCTGTGACATGCCCACCAGAT
Organism: Rana kukunoris; assembly: GCA_029574335.1. Classification (NCBI taxonomy): domain Eukaryota; kingdom Metazoa; phylum Chordata; class Amphibia; order Anura; family Ranidae; genus Rana; species Rana kukunoris. The sequence goes on along the minus strand of CM056054.1, from coordinate 74,850,157 downwards.
GGAACTCTACATTGGCCATGCTGCAGCGGCTGCACACACAGCAGAGGGCCATCAATGAGTACCTGTGCCAATATGTCAGCAGAACTGAGTCAGGGGAGCTTGGTTTTTTTCCCCACGCCAGTGGGCCTTGATCAGAGATGCATGCACTGTCCTGTCACCATTTGAGGAGGCCACGAGGATGATGAGCAGTGACAGTGCATGCATCAGTGAGACTGTCCCTCTTATTCACATGTTGGAGCACACGCTGCGTGGAATAATGGACAGGGCCCTTGAGGCAGAACAGAGGGAGGAAGAGGAGGACTTCCTTACCTCTCAAGGCCCCCTTTATCCAGACAGTGGTCCTGCTTGCCTGCCTAGCACACAGGATGAGGACGAGGAGGAGGATTGTATCAGCAGAATGGAGGTGGAGCCTAGCACTCAGCATCAGCAGCAGTCTTCAAGGGATCAATTACAGTCCCAAGGAACCCATGGACTTTTACGTGGCTGCGGATCCTGTCGTCCTCAGTGACCCAGAGGACTGTGCCCCGAATGCCTCAGCAAACCTACGCTGCATGGCCTCCCTGATCCTGCAAAGCCTGCGTAAGGATCCTTGTATTCGTGGTATCAAGGAGAGGGATCATTGCTACCTGGCAATCTCGATCCACGTTACAAGAGTAAGATTGCGGACATTTTCTTGCCGTCGCAGAAGGAGCAGAAGATGAAACATCTTCGGGAGGCTTTGCAGAAAGGGAGGCTGTGCAAAGCGTTCCCAGAACCTGGGGGATTACCAAATCCTGGTTCTGGACAACGTGTTGCTGAGGCTTCGGTGAGTCACAGAAGGAGCGGTGGAGAAGGTGGCCGTCTGACCGATGCGTTCAGACAAATTTTTAGTCCGCAGCCCCAAGGTATGACCGGTTCCAGCAACCATCGCCAGCGTCTGGTTTACATGGTGCAGGAATACCTAGGGGCAAGATCAGACTTGGACACCTTCCCCACCGAAAATCCTCTGGCTTACTGGGTCTTGAGGATGGATCACTGGCCAGAGCTTGCACAGTACGCAATTGAGCTACTGGCACCAGGGCCGTCTTTAATATGGTTTGGGCCCTGGGCAAACATTTTTTTTGGGCCCCCCCTTTAGCTTATTTTGGGCCTGGCTGGTTCATATGTATGTGTTTTGGCGGCCCTCATTTGTGCAGCACAGCATTGATTTGAATGGGCTGCCATGCCTTTGTTTCCTGCAGAAAAAAAGGTGCATTCAGCATTTTAAAAATCGGTTGCCTTGAAATCCATTCTGCTTTTGCACCATGCTACTTACCTGCAGTTCTTGCACCATGCTACTTACCTGCAGTTCTTGCACCATGCTACTTACCTGCAGTTCTTGCACACACAAACGCACTGTGTTTTTAAAAGCGTGACCTAAACATCTAAAAATGCAGCGAGTTTGACAGAGCGGGAACTGCAGATAAGTCACAGCAGAATGGACAGACAGTGCTGTATTTCATTGCTTGATGGGCATAGGCGTGCCGTGTGCTCAGCCTATTACATGAGGCATCAAATAAATGGGCTGCTGTGCCTGCACAAATGTGGGCCGCCAAAACACATACATGTGAACCAGTCAGGCCCAAAATAAGCCCATCAAACAGTTAAATACAGACAGTAATGCCATGTGCTCTGAGGCCTCACTCAGCCTGGTCTGCAGGTCTGGTCTGTGATTTGGGGAGTTCCTCTATTTTACACATGGCATGGGGTCCCATGGTGCTAAAGCAGAATGGACAGACGGTGCTGTGACCCCATTCCATGCCATGTGTAAAATACAGGAACTTTTTAAAACACTGACCAGTCCTGCAGTGAATCATCAAATATTATAAAGACTTTGGGCACACTCTACAGAAAACTTCTATTTACAATATAGATTAGCAAACAGTGACATACATTGAAGAGCAGGACATGAAGAAGTCAGCCTCGGGAAGAGCAAACTGGGGATGTTATAAAATCACATTCTAATTCACTTTTATATACAAGCAGCACCCAGTGGCAGGAAGGGAGAAGTGCACGTCTAAAGGGAAACCAGGGGTTTTGTACATTTTAAAACACTGGGAAGGGAAGCAATACTGTCACCTGGCTGCGTGCCGCTGATGATTTTCAGCCTGATTTGTGGGCAGCACAGGGGCTTAACGGGCAGCAGGGCCGCCATCAGGAATTATGGGGCCCCTTACACAGCTTCAGGCATGGGCCCCCTGGAGCAGAGAACGGGGGGGGGGTGCTGCCCCCTTAGATTGAGACGCAAAAATATATATAAAAAAAGGGGTGTAGCCATCCGGGGCCCTGGGGACCTCTGGGCCCTTTAATAAAAAGAAAAAAAAAGAAATTAAAAATTAATATAAAAAATATATTTTTTTTAAAAAAAAGGGGGTTGCCACCCAGGACCTCTGGACCCTTTAATAAAAAAATAAAATAAAAAAAATATATTAAAAATAAACACTTATAAAAAAAAAGTGGGGTTGCCATCCAGGGCCCTGGGAACCTCTGGGCCCTTTAATAAAAAAATATATAAACAAAAATAAAAAAATAAACATTTATAAAAAAAATAAAAAGGGTGTTTGCCACATGGGGCCCTGGGGACCTCTGAGCCCTTTAATTATATATATATATATATATAAATAAAAAGAAATAAAAAGAAAAAAAAAGAAATAAAATATAAAAAAAAATTAAAAAAAGGGGGGTTGCCATCCAGGGCCCTGGGGACCTCTGGGTCCTTTAATAATAATAATAACATTTATATTATATAATATGTATATATATATATATATATATATATATATATATATATATATATATATATATATATATATTAAAAGAAATATATAAAAAAGTTTTTTTTTTTATAAAAAAAGGGGGGTCGTCATCCGGGGCCCTGGGGAACTACGGGCCCCTGGGGACCTCCAGACCTCTAAAAAAAAATTGGCCCTTTAATAAAAAATAAAATAAAAATATATAAAATAAATATATATTTTTATTTAAAAATAAATAAAAAAAGGGGGTTGTCATCTGGGGCCCTGGGGGCCTCCGGGTCCCTGGGGACCCCTAAAAAAAATGGCCCTTTAATGAAAAATAAAAATATATTTTAAAAAATTGGCCGTTTAATAAAAAATAAAATAAAAATATATAAAATAAATATATTTGTTTTATTTAAAAATAAATAAAAAAAAGGGGGGTTGCCATCTTGGGTCCTGGGGGCCTCCGGGTCCCTGGGGACCCCTAAAAAAAATTGGCCCTTTAATAAAAAATAAAAATATATTTTAAAAAATTGGCCGTTTAATAAAAAATAAAATAAAAATATATAAAATAAATATATTTTTTTTATTTAAAAATAAATACAAAAAGGGGGGTTGCCATCTTGGGTCCTGGGGGCCTCCGGGCCCCTGGGGACCTCCGGACCACCGGACCCCTAAAAAAAAAAAAAAAAAAAAAAAAAAAATTATTTTATTTTTTTTTCAAAGGGGGTTGCTTTGGGCCCCCAACAGTGACAGGGCCCTGGGCAGCTGCCCCTGTTTGCCCTATGGTAGAGACGGCCCTGACTGGCACATTCAGTGCTGCTGGAGGCTTTGTGACCGATCACAGGGTGCGCCTCTCCACCGACTCCGTCGATCGACTGACCTTCATAAAAATGAATCAGGCTTGGATCAACACCAGCTACCAAGCACCTGATGCTGATGTAACTGAATAATTTTTTTGAAATGTCAGATCCCTTGGAGACTGCCTATGCGGATGCTGAGTGACTGTCCTGTTATGCTGCTGACTGAATATCATTTTCCTCCTCACTGTCTCACTGTTCTTGCTATTAGCTAGTAAGAACATTTTTGTTTCTGGGCTCCGCCACCAGTGCCTAAGGCCCAACTTTTCTGCCCCTGTTTAACAGGGGCGTCTAATAAAAAATGTTGATACAATACTTTGCATGTGGCTCTTTGTTGCTCTCCAATTACAGTATCTGTGAGGGGTTGCAGTGTTGTGTTGTGCCTAATGCCGGGTACACACGATCACTTTTTGTGATGAAAAAAAATGACATTTTTAAAAATGTCATTTAAAATGATCGTGTGTGGGCAAAACGTCATTTTATGTCTTCTGAAAAAAAATTTGAACATGCTCGAATTTTTTATGTCATTTTTAAAAATGTAATTTTTTGTGTCATAAAAAATGATCGTGTGTGGGCAAAACGACGTAAAAAATTACGTTTTAAACCCGGACATGCCCCGAAGCAAGTTAAGAGACGGGAGGTAAAACTACCATTCATAATGGAGTAAGCACATTCATCACGCTGTAACAGACAAAAAAGCAGGAATCGTCTTTTACTAACAAGTAACCAGCTAAAAGCAGCCTCAAGGTGAATAGAACTTCCCCTTTAGAGTGCCGTGGTTTTGTTCATCATTTTCCAAAAATTATGGTGTGTACGCAACGTCATTTTTGAAAATGAAGTTTGAAAAATGTTTATTTTTCATGAAATATATTTTTGCTTTGAAATACTTGTCTAAATCTATTATTTATTTTTATTTTTTTAAACCCCTTCCCAGCACATTAATCAGATCCTTTAACTTTCGGTTCACCTCTTGGTTGAAGCTGCCCTAAGGCGATATTTATGCCCTCAATTTGGGACCTGCAGGAATAGACCTCCCCAATTAAGACCTGGGCACTGTCGGTGTCCAATCCACCCCCAACTGCACGAATACCTCCTGAAATTTGGAAAAAAACATGTATTACAATTATGCAGGCCTACATGTATTACTCGAAGCTGTGCTGTATGACCTGCTTGAGATCCATCCATCTGCCTTTTGGCCACTTGAAGCTGGAGAAGGGACTGGGGGGACCCTTAGCATTGATACCGGACCTGTACGAACTCGAAATTCGTGGGAGATAGGCCCACCTTTCATGATCACAAAGTGAGTGCATGTCTGTATGATTTATCATTATTTTTCTATTGCCATCACAGTATTATGCTATGTTGTGTCTCTGATTTTTTCATGCCCATCTGCCATTGAGATCCTTTGTCGTCATCCCTTACTGCTGTGCATTTTCTCTGCTGGAGTGGATTTTTTGGCTATCTGTACATAGCCAGAAGGTGAGCGGTTAGAGAGCACTAGGAGTGTCTGCACCGAAGCCTCCACCTGCATCATTTCAATGTTGGAAGTTTTCTTTCTTCTCTGGGCATTTCACTCACGGAATTTTTTTTTTTTTTGGACTTGTACCACAGACTATTCATTATTCCACTCTTGTATTATTCACTCCGTGAAATCATTTGATGTCTGGATGTCATAACGTTTTATGGTGTTATCCTTATTTGTGTGTTTCAGTATCCACTTTTCACATGTTGTTTACACTTGTTCATTATTTATCTAGTTCCTAGAACCCTCCCCCTGGTTCGTGCACTATTGTGGCACATACCGCTAGCACAGTGCAGACACCAATTTTTTTTTCACTTATCACCTTTTTTCTGGTCTAGGACAGACTACCAGGCATCTGCACGCAGTGCCCCCTAGCTGTATTCCCCGACAGCGCAGGAGCCTCTTTCACACACTGACCTGATGTGGTGCCATTTTCCACTTCTCGCACATCCGGCGGGAGTGGGACTTGGCTCTGTGTGGGGTTTGTCCACTCCACTGCTGCAGCTTGATTGCGCCCTATGAGATTGTAAAAAAAGGGATACATGAATCAAAAAGATTAGAGGTCTGAAAGAGGAATATCAATCATTCTTTTTATAAAGTGTGGTACAATTGTCTGTTTTTACAATCCTTCTAAGCTTAACACAGGATTTTATCCATTACCAAAGCTGCTGCATTTCTCTATCTTTGGCCAAGTAACCTACATGGAAAAACAACAAGTATCCACTGGATCACCTCTGTGTGACATCCTAACTAGGTTGTTCTTGTGGCCAACACTCAGTGCCGACCTGCCCTCCCTGGGGCCCTAAGCAAAATGACATGGCACATTAAAAATGAGAAGCCGGGGGCGCCGACGACAGTGACATGTCACATGTACAGAAAGTTGAGAAGTGGGGGGAGGGGGTGTTCTGCTGTCGGAAATGACATCTTACATTAAATTGAGAACCAAGGGGTGCTGACTTCTTGCCTCTTCTCCCATGCAGCCAGCGAGTTGAGAAGCGGGGTGAGGGGGCAAAAATGATTTCTTACCAGGCGGGGCCTCTAGTAATTTGGAGGGCCCTTCGCAGCTTTGCAGGGCCCTAAGCGGCTTGGCCATGCCAACACTTGTGCTACTGAGTCCATATGTGTAACCAACTGCTGAGCAATGAGCATACTCCCCTTTTACTGTATATTGACTTAAGTTGGATTATTTAAATCTAGTTAATAACACATCTAAATTAAATAAAAAATTGGTCTCACATAAAAAGATCATAAATAGAATGAACGACCAATTATTATGCCCACAAACATGAACCGTGAGACATCAATTCTTGAACTGTATATATACAACCTAAAAGAAAAAGCACATGCCACAAAATAATAAAAACAAATAATCAGAGTACACATGATGAAAATTACTTACTTCTTCTGATGACTCTTTGAAGGCTCTCCATCTGCTCCGGCTCTCTGATTTTCAGGTCAGACCATCTCTTACGCAACTGCTCCCTGGACCACCCCGAATACTTCATGGATAGTCTTCTGAACCTTCTCCATGATCTGGGCCTTGACTTTATTTGGGTTCTTGTAAGGCCCTTTTTTGCAGTCATAGTTCTCCTTTTTAAGAATGGCAACCATCTCCACCATCTCATCGAAGGACATGTTGGTGGCTTTGTACCTCCTCCTGCTCCTGGTGTGTGCCTGGCCTCTCTCCTGCCTTGAGGTTGCAGCTTCATGTCTCTCCCGAGTGTCCTCCATCATGTCTTCAGTGAAGTGCATTGACCGACTGAAACGGGGCGTGGCAATTACTAAAACGATCATCATGGGCGGGGATACGTGCGGAGCTTCTTGCATGTGCAGTGTATAAAGGGATATTGCGTAAGTGAGAACGTCGTTCATAGTCAGTAGAAAACGTCGGGAAAACGATTGTGCAGTACGACGATACGAAACTTGATTTTGAACTTTATGAGTTTGTGGGTTAGATATGGGGAGAAAGCTAAGGCTTGACTGACATTTGTTTTTTTTTTTTGCTTAATTTTGACTTGCAGAAATAATGGAGGCCTTCAGAGAACAGGAGTTCTTCACAGAATTTGTTCAAAGGGGGCCCCGAATGGCAACCCCCCTTTTTTCTAGAATTTTTCTTTCCCAAAAAAATAATTTATTCAGCCAAGATCTGGCATTGGAATGGCCCACCCCTACCCCTACAATAATCGACATATTGTTGCCGCACAGCAAGTGCGCTTTGGGGCGCCAAGCCTGTATGTCCAGACTCACGTCCCGCCACTGGAACACCAATGGCCTCATCAGGCACAAGTGTCTTGTAGTTTGTTCAGTGTCTCTTTAGGAAAAATTGTGCAATATGCAGCAGCAAAGTATGACATGGTTCAGATTCTACTTAACAACATAAAAAATAAAAAGGAATGCAGCGCTAAAATTACTTAATGTAGAGAAATTGTAATGATACAACAATGTGAAAACAGATTTCTAAGTCCAATCAAGGAAAATGTGAAACACACTTGGCTAGGAGCCTGGAAAATCACCAGCATACAGGAATTAAAATTAAAAGCTCCTGGAGTGAATTATTCTCAATATTGAAAAATAGATGGGCTGAGCTAGACAAAAATACTAATCATTAGTAAATAATAACTAAAGGTGAATGACAATAAAGAAAAAATTAAAAATCACAATAATTAGAAATCTCTAATAATGATCATTGTGAGATTTAATAAAAAGTCCAGTGTTAGTTCTTCATAAATTGTGATGTGTAGAAAAGGAGAAAAGAATGCCAGGTAAATTCCAATAATCATCAGATGAGGAAGAAAAGGAAACACCATAGACATATGTGGTAAGATTGCCTGCTTACCGCAAGGAAAGACTGTTTTGCACCAGCCTTATGGAGCACAGGGACATCCGGTCTCCCCAAAACCAAACAGCATGAATCCGAATTGACTTTCAGCAATGGCTCCGGGAAGGGTACATGGATGGTAAATAATAAAAAGGGAGACTCTCATAGTGTATAACGTATAAACAAAGGAGAGCTTTAATAGATAATGCACTTACATCTATTCGATGAAAAAACGGCATGTAACAATTTCGATCCAAGAACGGCATATAACAATTTCGATCCAAGATCCGATACCTCTCGCTAGTCGACCGGAAAAACTCAGCCTGCGTACAGGACAGAACGCAATGATGTCAGGGCACCCTACGTACGTTTCGTCACGATGGGACTTCTACAGGGGATTAGCCGGATGTCGACAACAAAGCAAATCGGAGTTTAAATAGCCCCGGACTCCATTTTGAAAGAGGGAAAGCTGCTGTATGAACTAAGGGCAAAAGCGGAACGAATAGCGAAAGAGGTAAAATTCAGAAGTAGCGACGAATATTTCAAAATAAAAATGATTTCAAATCGAAATATCGTCTAGAACGCAGCAGAGTTCAACAGTGACAGGGAAAAGGTATCGGATTTACACACAAGCTAGGATCGAAAGACAACATGAATCAACATATGAATATCTCAATTCAATTTAGGAATCACCATATCGTAACACATGAGTGACTCACCATAAAGTTATATGGATCAATACATATGTGCATCATTATATGAATATACAAAAACAATTTAACTAAAAAATTAGCAGATAAATAAAATAAAGAAAAAGATTCAGAATCGAATCAATGGTAAAAATAATTACTAAATAAAAAATAATAATAAATATTAAAAAATTATTATTTTAAAATAGGAAAATTAAACCTATGGGCTGATAGGATTGTATTAGGAATTATTTAGAAAACAATTAATATCCCAATCAACGTTAAGACCAAACGGAATAAAAGATTTTAAACAGAAAATCCAACGAGTTTCAAGTCTAGAAATAGCTCGTACCATGTTGGTGCCTCTCCAGTGCGGACGTATGTTATCTATGGCAAAAAAATAGTCCCTTTAATCTGTCTATCATGATACTTGTCATAATGTCTGGAGAGGTTATGTTTTGGAAACCCACTTTTGATCCTGCCAACATGCTCGCTCAGCTGAATATGTAAACTCCCTTTTAGTACGGCCGATGTATTGTTTCGAGCATGGGCACTGGATCATGTAGACCACATACTTGGTTGAGCAAGTAATAAAAGATTCTATCTCGAAAGTTTTAGTAGTCACCGAGGATTGAAACGAAGTACATTTACGATCCTTAAATGCATTAATTTTACAGATGCTGCATTCTCTACTTAACAACAAACCTACAGTCCTTGTCTTGTTTGCACCGGCTGTATACTGCTGTTCAAAGTATATAGGGCCAAAGGGGGCTTGTAATGACCTGGGGGAGTGGGTGCGGGGAAACTCATGCTATTTTTCGAAGTGATTTTCATTCATATTGCAGGGACCAAACATTACATTAAAGCCGCAAGCAGTATTAAATTACTTTTTTCTTACAGTAATCTCATTTTGTGCAGGGACAGTTCTAAACATGTGCCACCTCACAGGCATACTATAGACACCCAGCAGGTACGATATGTAAAGGAATTTTTCTTTTTTTTTTTTTTTCACTTTAAGCATCATTAAAATCACTGCTCCAGAAAAAAAAGACAGTTTTTGAAACTTTTGTTTTCATTGATACATGTTCCCTGGGGCAAGACCTGGGTTCTCAAAGATGTTTTCTGACAATAACTTGCATATTGGGCTTTAAAATGAGCACTTTTGAATTCGAACGGTCCCATAGACTTCAATGGGATTTGTTCGAAGGTTCTTGTGTGAACCAAACGAGTGTTCAGCTCATCCCTAGTCCCACGTTTAACCTCGAAGAGGGGGCGGGAGCTCTGTGTCCTGTGATGTATTCCCAAGAAAAGGATTTTACAGGTAAACTATTCAAAAATCCTATTTTCTTGCTCATATATCACGGGACACAGAGCCTTAATTATTTAATAGGACATTTCATACCAATGCTAAAATTGAGGGGAGGGGGACACAGATCAGAAATAAGACTGCCATCAGGCCAGAGGATCTATACTGCTGCCTGCAGTCCACTACGCCCAAAGGCGGCATCCACATACCCTTTCACATCTACCTGGTAGAACTTAGTTAATGTATGAATCAAAGACCAAGTAGCAGCCTTACAGATCTGAGCCATGGAGGCCTGGTGATGCACTGCCCATGAAGCACCAACTACTCTAGTGGAGTGCGCTTTTACCTGAAAAGGAGGAATCTTCTTTTCTAAACCATAGGCCTGAATAATGACTTGTCGAATCCAACATGCAAAAGTAGATTTTGAAGCTGCCTGATCCTTTCTTGGGCCTTGTGGCAGAATAAACAGACAATCAATGTTTCGTATATGAGCCGTAGCTTGCAGATAAACTTTCACCGCTCTTACAACATCTAGAGAGTGTAGAATCTCTTCCTCCGCAGACTGTGGATCTGGAAAAAAGACGGTAGGACTATATTTTGATTCAGATGAAATCCTGAAACCACCTTACGTAAAAAAGTCGGGTGAGGACGCAGAACCACTCTGCCATCATGAATAATCATATACGGCTCTTTACACGAAAGAGCTGCCAATTCAGATACCCTCCTTGCTGAGGATATGGCTACGAGAAAAAAATGTTTCTTTGTAAAAAGACTTAAAGAAGCATGGTGTAATGGTTCAAAAGGTAGTTTCTGTAAAACAGACAATACCAAATTCAAATCCCATGGGCACACGGGAGACTTAACAAGCGGATTCAAGCGCAGAGTTGGTTACTGTATGGTATGTATGGTTACTGTAGGCATTGTACAGGACGCCAGGGTTGGGTCCTGGATGGATGCTATGTTGCACCAATTTTTGGAGTATGGTCCCTTTAAGGCAGTGGTGTAGGGTTTAGGAGGTCACCCAGAGGGGGTGAGAAATTCCAGCAAATTTAAAGTTGATCCAGAGAGGACGGGCTTACAGTCCTCTCTGTCCTCCTTAATGTCATTTGGGGCCCGGAATTTCGGAGGCTCTAAAGTGACGTTCGGGAGGAAAAGAGCTTCCTCTCCTGACCCCTGGCTTTCAAGCACACATGAGGTTAAGAACTTCCAGGAAATTAGCTTAAAGGACAGGAAGTGCTGATAGAGGGTGTGGAGGAGTATGGGAGTGGACCTGTCTGCAGAAGCTGTGCACTTCTAAGAAGGACTGGAAGTTCTGCCTAAACCGTATGTGCCTTTGTTTTGGTTTATTTGCTGTGCTGAAGGAAAACAGACTTTTTCATTTATGCTGGAGACAAGCAGTACTTTTTTTGTAGCTGCACAGCAGGAAAACACACGGCTGCTAGCTGCCCAGTTTACGACCCAGCAGGAGTCCACTCAAGCACAGGTGGCTGCCTTGCGTTGGCAGTACAGCGGCTGGCTCAGGGACAAGAGCAAGAGGTCATTGCCGTTAGCAACCCAGTGTCTGTGAGAGCCATCCATTTCCTACAAAAACTAACGCTCAGCGATGATGTACAAACCTTTCTCATCCACCTTTGAAAGGATATCAGAGAGAGAGAGGGGTGGCCCCGGGACCAATGGGCCGGCATTATCTCCCTTTTTCTCACCGGTGACCCGCAAAAGGCCTATTTTGACCTCCCAGCTGAGCACATCAGCGACTATGAATGTCTAAAAGCAGAGATCCTGGCCAGACTGGGAGTGACCACAGCCGTCCGGGCTCAGAGGGTGCATCACTGGTGGTACAAACCTGACCAGCCACCCAGGTCCCAAATGCAAGAACTAATTCAGTTAGTTAAAAAATGGTTGCAGAAAAGTTGTCAGGTCCACAAATGGTGGAACGAGTGGTGATGGACTGGTACCTATGGTCCCTGCCAGATGACCTACAGCGCTGGGTAAGCCATGAAAACCCTACAATACGCTGACCAGCTGGTCGAATGGTACACTGTGGTGGAGGACCTGCTTGGGCCGGCCAAGCGTCGTGAACCCACACCAAGCACACCCAGACCGGCCACCGCCCCAAGGAGAGAAGCCTTCCTGGACGTTGGAGTCTGCAGGTCTACCCCATCTGCCATAGAACCAAGGAGGTCGGTTCCTGTGCCAAAGATAGGGGACATACAGTGTTGGCGATGTCGGTCCTGGGGTTATACCCGGGCACAGTGCCTGCTTCAGGAGGAGCCTATGGACTGTGGGACTGCCCGAAGAATCTTTTTATGTGCAAAGAGCGTGTGCCACGCATCTTGATCTAGCTTCCGGTCGGGTTTGTGTGTGAAGTGTGGGTGAACCACCTTCCTGCCAGGGCTCTACTGGACTCGGTAGCATGGTCACACTGGTACATGCCAGGGTACTTGGGAGGATTGGTCCAGTAACTAAGACTCTATGGGTAGTATGTATCCATGGGGACACCAAGAAGTACCCCTTGGTCCCGGTAACTGTGTCCTATGGCCATACCTCAGTTACACAGGAGGTTAGAGTGGTAAAAAGCTTAATACATAACATCATAGTGGGGTGGGACTGTCCACTATTTCTGGAACTATGGAACTAGGTACAGACGGGGCTGCCAGGAGAACTGGGGACACTGGGCTTGAGACAGAGTCTGGGGGATCCGGGCCTGAAACCTCCACAACACACCCCTCTAATGTGGAGATACCTGTTAATTTCGTTGCAGAGAATCTTAGTTTGGATAATAATGGTCCTGTGTCAGGTCTCAAAATCGAGTTGACCTCTGAGGGGGGGGGAGTCTCCCCGTTACAAGTCATGCTGGGGGAGGATAAGGAGGAGCTCTCCCCGGTTGAGGAGGGTGAGGGAATAACATCCCAGAGGCCAGTGCATACAGACCTGGATGTACCCAGGGGTGCATTTGGCACCGCCCAGTTACAGGATCCTACCTTGGTCCACGCTCGAGAGCAGGTTTCTGTCATTGATGGGGTTTCACAAATACCAGGTGCAGATCAGAGGTTTCCTCATTTTGCGTTGAAGGGGGACCTAGTCAATCGAGTGGCTGAAAGCCGAGGGGAACCCATAGAGCAGTTTCCTGGTCCCTCAACCGTATAGGCGGATGCTCCTTGATCTAGCCCATGACGACGCACTGGGAGGACACCTGGGGGCGGAGAAAACAGAGGCCAGGATAACCGACCAGTTTTACTGGCCAGGGGTGAAGGCCGAGGTTAAAAGATATTGTGCATCTTGTCCCATTTGCCAGTTAACTGCCCCAGTGGCACGCTATAGAAACCCCCTTGCCTATTATCGAGATCCCATTTGAGCAGATCTCTATGGATCTTGTGGGACCCCTGATAAAGTCGGCAAGGGGGCACCAATACATAATGGTCATCCTAGACTACGCAACTAGATATCCAGAAGCAGTCCCGTTGAGAAAAACTTCCTCTAAGGCCATTGCCGGGAGTTTTTTCAATTGATCTCACGCACCGGGTTCCCCAAAGAAATAATAACAGATCAGGGCACCCCTTTTATGTCAAAGGTGATGGCAGACTTGTGCAAGCTGTTTCAGATTAAGCAGTTGCGGACGTCCGTCTATGACCCGCAGACCAATGGCCTAGTTGAGAGGTTTAATAAAACTCTAAAGTCCATGTTGAAAAGAGTTGTCCAGAAAGACGGGAAGTATTGGGATATGTTACTCCCTGCCCTGTTGTTCGCTATCCACAGGTTTCTCACCGTTTGAGCTAGTGTATGGACGAAGACCCTGGGGGTTGCTTGATCTAGTAAAAGAAACGTGGAAAAGTGAGTCCTCACCGCATAAAACCGTGGTAGAGCATATTCCTCAAATGGGAGAAAGGGTGGCTAAAGTGATGCCGCTAGTGAGGGAGCACATGCAGAAGGCTCAGGATGCCCAAAGAAGGGTATATAACTGGCCGGCTTAAGTGAGACAGTTCCAAGTAGGAGACAGGGTAGCTGTCCTAATACCCACGGTGGAGAGCAAGTTCTTGGCCAAGTGGCAAGGTCCCTTTGAAGTAGTGGAGAAAGTGGGTTAGGTAAACTATAAGGTACACCAACCAGGAAAAAGAAAACCCTACCAAATTTATCACATACATTTGTTGAAGCTCTGGAGAGACAGAGAACCGGTGTCCACGATGGTGGCGGTACAGTCAGGGGACCATGTAGGGATCGACCTGATGCAGGTTGCGGCTACCCTAACTAGGCCCCAAATCCAGCAAGTAAATAAGAGTTTCTGCACAGACATGTTTTCAGGGTTGCCGGGGCTCACCAACGTCATCGAGCATGACATTGTGACCGAGCCCAAGGTGAAAATCCGGCTAAAACCCTACCGTATCCCAGAAGCTCATAGAGTGGCATCGAAGAGCGAGTGATCCAGTCCGATTGTGTTGGTGCCCAAACCCAATGGTACATTCCGCTTCTCCAACGACTTTAGAAAACTCAATGAAGTCTCCAAGTTCGACGCAAACCCCATGCCACGGGTAGATGAGCTGATTGAGAGATTGGGTCCTGCCAGGTACATCACCATGCTGGACCTCACAAAAGGTTACTGGCAGATTCCCCTGACCAAGGAGGCCAGGGAGAAAATAGCTTTCTCTACCCCGGAAGGCCACTTCCAGTATAAGAATTCCGTTTGGCCTACACTCTGCCCCCGCCACATTCCAAAGGGCTAGGGATAAAAATTTGCGTCCACACCAACGGTATGCCTCCGTTTACCTGGATGACATAGTCATTTTCAGCACGGATTGGGAGTTCCATCTTCCCCGGGTACAGGCAGTGGTAGACTCCTTGAGAAGGGCAGAGTTCACCATCAATCCGGAGAAGTGTGCGGTTGGGGTGGAGGAAGCCAAGTACCTAGGATACATTGTAGGTAGAGGGCTAGTGAAGCCCCAAATGAGCAAGGTAGAGGCCATACAGGGCTGGCCCCACCCCCAAAGAAACAGGTCAGAGCGTTTTTAGGCTTAGTTGGATACTATAGGTGGTTTGTCCCCAACTTCGCCACCATTGCGGCACCGCTGACTGACCTCACCAAAGGCCGAAAGTTGGTGATGAAAAAGCTTTTCAAATGCTTAAGACAGCATTGTGCCAGGATCCGGTGCTTGTAGGATTTTATAGTGCAGACCGATGCCTCAAGTGAAGGGCTAGGAGCAGTTCTGTCTCAAGAAATCAACGGAGAGGAGCACCCAATAGTTTTTCTTAGTAGGAAACTGACGCCAGCTGAGAAAAATTATGCAGTGATGGAACGCGAATGTCTTGCCATCAAGTGGGCTTTGGACTCCCTACGATATTTTCTCCTAGGTAGGTTTCGCTTAATATCAGACCATGCTCCTCTTACGTGGATGAGACAGAACAAGCACACCAATGCCAGGGTAACAAGGTAGTTTCTGTCTCTTCAGGAGTTTAACTTCATGGTAGAGCACAGACCCCGAGAGACAGCATCAGAATGCCGATGACCTCTCCCGAGTCCACTGTATGATGGCGAGTGGTGTCTCCAACACCTCCGCATTGAGGCAGAGGGGGGGGGGATATGTACAGGATGCCAGGGTTGGGTCCTGGATGGATGTTGCACCAATTTTTGGAGTATGGTCCCTTTAAGTCAGTGGTGTAGGGTTCAGGAGGTCACCCAGAGGGGGTGAGAAATTCCAGCAAATTAAAAGTTGATCCAGAGAGGACGGGCTTACAGTCCTCTCTGTCCTTCTTAATGTCATTTGGAGCCCGGAATTTCGGAGACTCTAAAGTGAAGTTCGGAAGGGAAAGAGCCTCCTCTCCTGACCCCTGGCTTTCAAGCACACAGGGGGTTAAGAACTTCCAGGAAATCAGCTTAAAGGACAGGAAGTGCTGATAGAGGGTGTGGAGGAGTAAGGGAGTGGACCTGTCTGCAGAAGCTATGCACTGCTGAGAAGGACTGGAAGTTCTGCCTAAACCGTATGTGCCTTTGTTTTGCTTTATCTGCCATGCTGAAAAAAAAACAGACTTTTTCATTTATGCTGGAGACAAGCAGGACTTTTTCTTTGATGCTTTTCCCTGTGTGCTGAAGAAAGCGTTGTGTTTTTCGTTTGGTCACAAATAAAAAAAACTTTTTGTTCACTGTTACGGTTTACGCACTTAATCTCGCAGAGCTAAAGAACCCCCAAAGTTCACAGTATGCTTCAGTATGCTTACACTCATAGCTATGAGTAAACACTAAAGTTAGTGTGAAACGCGTCAGCTGTCCTAGGTTCCGTTGCTGTGACTTGTAGTGCGGTTTCCATTTTTTTACATTAAAAGTTACGTTGGATTGGAGTGCGGCTGTCCTGATCATCTTTTGTTCATAATATATATTGATTTCCTGCAATCCCTTGCACAAAGGCAGAGGTAGTGTGGTTGAAGATGAATATTATAAACTCTGCTATAATTCACATGTGCTGAATAGAGAACATGTTGACAAAAGAGGATTAAAAAGAAGTGAACAGAAGAAAGACCCCAGTGTGATTCTGCTCCTTCGTTTTCCTATCAACAGGCTGCTGGAGGTATGTTCATGATTATGCTGTTCTGGTGCTGTAGTAAAGGTTGAGAGTATCAATTTACTGTTTGAAAGGGATGTCTTTTTTTGGTGATTTTTTTTTTAACGAAACACACAAAAACAAAGTCCAACAATAACCTCGAAAGTGAAGTTTCAAAATAAATTTACAAAACTAAAATTTGAAAATTGCTTTCTTCTCTCATCTCACCGTCATCTTTTTCAACCTATATACGATATTACACCTTATTAGAACTTCTACAAGATGTCCAGACAATGCCCCATCAATATACTCTTCTGTATTGGCGAGCTACATGTTCGTGTAGCCATCCACATATATCAGGTATCCATACCGCACTTCAGTTTCAATATTACTGGCTTACCAGTAAGGCCATTAAGGAATGGTTTTGGGTGCGGTGGAAAACTCATTCTGCCTCTGAAGCTGCTGTTGATCTATAGACCAGTGAAAGGGTGAGTGACAGTGATGTCTAATGCCGCTTACACACGATCACTTTTTGTGATGAAAAAAACGCAGTTTTATGTGACGAAACAAAACAAAGTTTTTCAAACTTCATTTTCCAAAACGACGTTGCATACACACCATCGTTTTTCCAAAATGCTCTAGCAAAGTGTGGTGACGTACACCACGTTCGACGGCACTCTGTTCCATTGAAGCTCCGTCTCATAACTTGCTTCTGAGCATGCGCGGGTTTAAAAACGTAGTTTTCAACGTCGTTTTGCCCACACACAATCACTTTTTATGACACAAAAAATGACATTTTGAAAAACGACACAAAAAATTCAAGCATGTTCGATTTTTTTTTTTGTCGTTTTTTTTAAGACATAAAATAACGTTTTGCCCACACACGATCATTTTTAATGACGTTTTTGAAAACGTCGTTTTTTTTCATCACAAAAAGTGATCGTGTGTACGCGGCATTAATCCCGACACTAGCTGTACACAATTACAAATGCTTTGGCAGGTAAAAAGCTAGCTTGCCTATAGATCAGTTTTAAAATTTGTAAGCATTGTGCTAATTCATTTTGTTTTACCATCATTTCCTTTTGCAGAAAAAGATAAAACAAGTCAGCAGAAAAAAAGAGAAGATGAACTAATTCAGAAGATCCAGAAGTTGGTACAGAAAAGAGATTTCCTCGTAGATGATGCAGAAGTGGAGCGGTTAAGGTGAGGATTCTAGTTTATGGCATTCTGAGGTCAAGATGATTATACTACATTGTTATCCAGTTCCATCAGTGAGCATTTTAACAACTGGCATACTACACATGCTCCAGAAAACGCCATCTAAATACTTTGGGCATGTGTACTATGCTTCTCTGTATGCCTTGCGGCTATCTTGCCACATTTACTGACAATTCAGTATGACTGGATCATTATTACAGAAGCAGATTAGGAGAAATTGTTGTCATCAGGAGAACTTGTTTCAAAACAAACCTTGTTTGAAACAAACCTTGTTTAACCACTTGACCACTGGGCACTTAAACCCCCTTCCTGACCAGACCTATTTTCAGCTTTCGGTGCTCTCACAATTTGAATGACAATTACTCAGTCATACAACATTCTACCCATTTGAAATTTTTGTCCTTTTTTTCACACAAATAGAGCTTTCTTTTGGTGGTATTTGATCACCTCTGGGTTTTTTATTTTTTGCGCTATAAAAGAAAAACGACTGAAAATTCTGTAAAAAATAAATAAAAAAATCTTGTTTCTGGCATATTAGCGGGTTATTTCTCACACACAGCATATGCATACCACAAATTACACCCCAAAACACATTCTGCTATTCCTCCCGAGTATGGCGATACCCCATGTGTGAGACTTTTACACAGCGTGGCCACATACAGAGGCCCAACATGCAGGGAACGCCATCAGGCGTTCTGGAACACCGAGACCAATTCTGACATTTCTCTTCTACATGGAAAAATCATCATTTATTTGCTAGAAAATTACATAGAACCCCGAAACATTATATATGCTTTTTTAGCAAAGACCCTAGAGAATACAATGGCGGCGGTTACAACTTTTTATCTCGCACGGTATTTTCGTAGACATTTTTTGAAAGCGTGTTTTAAAAAAAAAACTGTTTTGTGCTAAAAAAAAAAAAAAAAAAAACAGTAAAGTTAGCCCAATTTTTATCGTGCAAGGTATTGCAGGGTATTGCAGAGTATCTCGCAGGGTATTGCAGAGTATTGGGGTATTGCAGAGTATCGCGCAGGGTATTGGGGTATTGCAGGGTATTGGGGTACTGCAGAGTATTGGGGTATTTCAGAGTATCGTGCAGGGTATTGCAGAGTATTGGGGTATTGCAGAGTATCGCGCAGGGTATTGGGGTATTGCAGAGTATTGGGGTACTGCAGAGTTCTGGGGTACTGCAGAGTATTGGGGTATTGCAGGGTACTGGGGTGCTGCAGAGTACTGGGGTGCTGCAGAGTACTGGGGTATTGCAGAGTACTGGGGTACTGCAGGGTACTGGGGTATTGCAGAGTACTGGGGTATTGCAGAGCTGGGATGGATGGAGGGATGGCTGGATCTGTGACTGCATTTGTCACAGATCCAGCCACAGCGCAGCTGCTGACACCCCCCCCCCCTCTAGTGGCACACTGTACCGAACGGTACAGAGAGGAGACGCCGGTTTGTTTACAAGTGATCGCGCCATCATTTGACGGCGCAAACACGTGGTAAACGGCCGCTATCAGCGGCAATTTACCGTGATCCGTGATGCGCCGGGTCTTCTAGACCCGGCGAGCACGGACACTTCCGCGAGCGCGTCCCAGGGGACGCGCAATCGCAGAAGTGAAGGACGACGTCCCAGGGACGTCGTCCCAAAATAACTCCACCGCGCCGTAGCAGTAAAATGCCTATGGCGCAGTGGGAAAGTGGTTAAAACCAAAAAAATAATAACAATTTTATATTTTTTTTGTTATATCTTTGTCTATAGATTGCATAGAAAATAAAATAAGAGAATGACAAAGGTATTGCAGAATCAATAGGCACATAGCCGAAATGAAAAAATTGCTCTGGTATATACTGCAGGGTATACTGGGGCGAGAGTTGAAGTGGTTAAGATTGTGGCAAATGGTCTCAGTGTAGTCTGAATATATTTTGTACTACAGTAAAAGCAGTACACAGCACTGTTTCTCGAACCTGCAAAATGCATTTACTCACCAATTCTAGTTTAGCATACCAGATTATTCATTTTATTACACCTAAATTAGGATACAGTACATCTTTAGCTGAGGGCAGGGCTGGGACAAAAATTTGGCCCTGGACTTCATCCAGACTGGCCCACTTTGACAGGTCTCTCCCATGGCGGCTGGACAACTCCTGCACCCACCCCCCCCCCCCCCCGGCCACCCAAGCCCCCTCTCCCCCTTCACAAGCCACTAGCCGTTCTACTTTATTAGAGTAGAATAGCTGGTACTGGTACTCTTATAGGCAGTACCAGTGGTAGGAGAGATGGTGAGCGCTGCGGGAAGGGAGAGATAGAGGAGCGGAGGGGGGCAGTGGTCCGCTGTCACTGAAGCCGGCCCACTGAGCTTTCAGACCACCGGGAAACTCCCTGTAATCCCAATGGCCAGTCCATCCCTGGCTGAGGAACCTATGGTCCCAACTTGTGCTTTCCTGCAATTAGGTAGATAGAATGCCACAGGTGGAAAAGTATTTCACCATGTATAGGCTACAGGAGCAGATTTTTCTCTATGACTCTAAAAAGGATCAGATCCTTCATTTTATTCAACCACTAGTTATCGGATCTGTGAATGTGTGAGAATGTGAACACTCCCCAACTGTTATTGTATAACATATTGATTTGGTGTTTGCTATTGTAGAACTTCAATGTCCACACACAATGTACCTCTTTCTCTTGGGGTTTATTTTGGAGAACTTTAGAAGAAAAGAGGAATAAGGGGTGGAAGGGTAGGTAGGTTCAGGTGCAAAGTAAGGAAACACTCCTGATTCCAGCAAACAGTTCTCATCACCACTCTGGGTATTGCTCACCCGAAAAGGTCCCTCTCACTGGCCTAGCAGCCGTAAAGTCTCTGCCACAGACCTTCCTTTCTTGATGAGATATTATGGTCCGGAATCCTCTCACTAGTTTCTCACTAGAACCCTTGAAATCGACAGGCGACACTGTCAAGCCTCTCGGTTCACGGTGCATCCTTTGGTAAAGCTTCCAGGTCTTCTCCTAGGGTACCAGCCTCTTGCATGGCCCCTACCAGAATAGGGTCTCCCCTGGTCCCCTTCATCAAGTGGCCTCCTCCCGCAGGAAGGAACAGCACAGTATCACCTCTGCGGTACAGGCCCCAGCCAGACAACTGGACCCACCATACGAAGCTGCAGCCCTGGGCCAACGTGGTCCCGGAGCCAGGATTCACAACACGCACCCCTGGCCAGGCGGGCCACGAGGCGTGAACGGATGGAACTCCGCACCAATAGCGTCTGTCCCTTAAGTACCCCTCCCCAGCATGCACAACGGGGTAACTACTGTTGCCACCCATGGCCTGGGGTGGTAATAACACCCCCAGGCAATCAATAGTAGATCACTCCCAGCACAGCCATGGCTGGAACAGAGGCTAAATTGCCCTTAATTAATCTGGTCTGAGCCAAATAACATCTCAGACCCCCGCTAAATTTCAAGCAGCCATAAATACTGCGCTCATCCAATATATAATATCTGTAGTGGCTGACAACACAACAAAAGGATAAATGTGGAAAATGTAAAAACAAAGTGCAGCGCTGCACTTTGTTTTAAAATTTTAAGCAGCACCTGTTCATCAGGGGCAGGGCGCTACATATGTAAAAGCAACATACCATTTTCCTGACAGCCACATGGCAGCAAATAGACATCTTGTAACGGGAGAGAATGCCAAGTCATTTAATAATTACAGTAAAAAAGAGTAAGAAAGGGGTTCTCACTTAGTGGGTCATGACTATTAACCCTGTATGCATTCTGTTTGAATTTGATGATCCATAATGCTATAACATGCAATGATGCATGTCTAACTTCCTAAAACCAGAGGGTAACAAAAATAGCCTGTTTAACCACTTGACCACTGGGCACTTAAACACCCTTCCTAACCAGACCAATTTTCAGCTTTCGGTGCTCTCACAATATGAATGACAATTACTCAGTCATACAACATTCTACCCATTTGAAATTTTTGTCCTTTTTTTCACACAAATAGAGCTTTCTTTTGGTGGTATTTGATCACTTCTGGGTTTTTTATTTTTTGCGCTATAAAAGAAAAACGACTGAAAATTCTGTAAAAAAAAAAAAAAAAAACTTGTTTCTGTCATATTAGTGGGTTATTTCTCACACACAGCATATGCATACCACAAATTACACCCCAAAACACATTCTGCTATTCCTCCCGAGTATTGCGATACCCCATGTGTGGGACTTTTACACAGCGTGGCCACATACAGAGGCCCAACATGCAGGGAGCGCCATCAGGCGTTCTGGAACACCCAGACCAATTCTGACATTTCTCTCCTACATGGAAAAATCAACACTTATTTGCTAGAAAATTACATAGAACCCCAAAACATTATATATGCTTTTTTAGCAAAGACCCTAAAGAATACAATGGCGGTTGTTGCAACTTTTTATCGCGCACGGTATTTTCGCAGAAATTTATTGAACGCGTGTTTTTAAAAAAAACTGTTTTGTGCTAAAAAAAAAAAAAAAAAAAACAGTAAAGTTAGCCCAATTTTTTTTCATAATATGAAAGATGAAGTTACGCCGAGTAAATAGATACCCAACATGTCACCCTTCAAAATTGCGCACACTCGTGGAATGGCGCCAAACTTCGCTACTTAAAAATCTCCATAGGCGGTATTGCAGAGTATCGCGCAGGGTATTGCAGAGTATTGGGGTATTGCAAAGTATCATGCAGGGTATTGGGGTATTGCCGAGTATTGGGGTATTGCCGAGTATTGGGGTATTGCAGAGTATTGGGGTATTGCAGAGTATTGGGGTATTGCAGAGTATTGGGGTATTGCAGAGTATTGGGGTATTGCAAAGTATCATGCAGAGTATTGGGGTATTGCCGAGTATTGGGGTATTGCCGAGTATTGGGGTATTGCCGAGTATCATGCAGAGTATTGGGGTATTGCCGAGTATTGGGGTATTGCCGAGTATTGGGGTATTGCCGAGTATTGGGGTATTGCCGAGTATTGGGGTATTGCCGAGTATTGGGGTATTGCCGAGTATCATGCCGAGTATTGGGGTATTGCCGAGTATCATGCAGAGTATTGGGGTATTGGCGAGTATTGGGGTATTGGCGAGTATTGGGGTATTGGCGAGTATTGGGGTATTGGCGAGTATTGGGGTATTGGCGAGTATTGGGGTATTGGCGAGTATTGGGGTATTGGCGAGTATTGGGGTATTGGCGAGTATTGGGGTATTGGCGAGTATTGGGGTATTGGCGAGTATTGGGGTATTGCCGAGTATCATGCAGAGTATTGGGGTATTGCCGAGTATTGGGGTATTGCCGAGTATTGGGGTATTGCCGAGTATTGGGGTATTGCCGAGTATTGGGGTATTGTTGAGTATTGGGGTATTGTTGAGTATTGGGGTATTGTTGGGTATTGGGGTATTGTTGGGTATTGGGGTATTGTTGGGTACTGGGGTATTGTTGGGTACTGGGGTATTGTGGGGTACTGGGGTATTGTGGGGTACTGGGGTATTGTGGGGTACTGTGGGATTGTTGGGTACTGGGGGATTGTTGGGTACTGGGGGGATTGCAGGGTACTAGGGGATTGCAGAGCTGGGATGTTTTGAGGGATGGCTGGATCTGTGACTGCATTTGTCACAGATCCAGCCACAGCTCAGCTGCTGACACCCCGCTCCCCCCCCCCTCTCCTCGCACACTGTACCGAACGGTACAGAGCGGAGAGCGAGGAGAGGGAGGAACCGGCGTCATCAAATGACGCCGGTTTGTTTACAAGTGATCGCGCCGTCATTCGACGGCGCGATCACGTGGTAAACGGCCGCTATCAGCGGCAATTTACCGTGATCCGTGATGCGCCGGGTCTTCTAGACCCGGCGAGCACGGACACTTTCGCGAGCGCGTCCCAGGGGACGCGCAATCGCGGAAGTGCACGAGGACGTCCCAGGGACGTCGTGTCAAAGCAACTCCACCGCGCCGTAGCAGTAAAATGCTTATGGCGCGGTGGGGAAGTGGTTAAGAAATGGAAAGAGCTTATAGTTGATATATAGGTTTATAGAGACATTAAGGCCGTGACGTGACGAAGTTGTTGTAATTCTTGCAGGCTGATAGTATCTATTATTAGGTTACATGGAACCTGGATGCGTCTTTTGACATGGATTGGAGCAAGGGACTTAGTATCGCATGATCAGGAAAAAAGGTGATTTATGGAGCTTTCCTACATCAGCAGGCACATAAAGCTCCTGTAGCCAGGAGCTGCATAATGTTGCCTGCATTGTCAAGCTGCTCTCTCCTAGTGTTCAGCCTGGACTCTGTTGTCATATCCTCTAGATATAGTGACTGAGTTCTAAAAGTAAAACAAAGCATCTTGGGACATGTAGTCCAGGGAGCCAAGATTTGCATCAAGCTGGACTGTTTTGAACTACAAATACCAGCCGGCAGAGAAAGAAGAACATGATGCTGATGGAGGTGATAAAAAGCCTGTGTGCGGACGGGATCTTCCTCTTGAGACCTGGACTGACTCTGCGTCAGTGTGTGATGTGTCTGAGTCGTGGCCTTTGCTACAGGGAGAGAGAGTCATCGTGTGTGGGTGCAGGAGCATCCACTGCCAGCTACTTCTAAATGGCTGCTCTTCACACATCCATGCCAGATCCAACTGAGCTGAAGTACAGTGGGGGTTATTTACTAAAGGCAAATCCACTTTGCACTACAAGTGCAAAGCACACAACACCATCTGTAAAACATGGTGGAGGCAGTGTGAAAGGCATAGGCATGCAGGGCTTCCAGTGTCAATGGTGTTGTTTGATGATGTGACAGTGAATTCGGCAGTGTTTAGTGTTTAAAGATATTCTGTTGGCCCAGATTCAGCCAAATGTAGCAAAGTTGATTGCACGGCGCTTCACAGTACAGATGGACAATGACCCAAAACACACTGCAAAAGCAACCCAGGAGCTTTTGAAGTAAAAACAAGTGGAATATTCTGCAATGGTCCTGTCAATAACCTGATCTCAACCCAATTGAGCATGCATTTTACTTTCTGAAGGCAAAATGAAAAAGGCAGAAAGACCCACAAACCAAGAAAAACTGAAGACAGCTGCAGTTAGAGCCTGGCAAAGCATAAGAAAGGAGTAAACCCAGTCTGGTAATGTCCATGGGTTCCAAACTCAGACAGTCCTTGTCAGTAAAGGATTCTTAACAAATAATTAAAAATTAACATTTTACAATTCCAATTACAGTTGAGCCCCTGAAAATGGGGGAACTGTATATAAAAATGGTTGCAGTTCCTAAAATTTGTATTTGATATTTATGTTCAACCCTTTGAATTAAAGCTGAAAGTCTGCACATCAAATTAATTTGGATTGTTTAGTCTTAATTTCATTCTGGTGGCATACAGAGCCAAAAGTATGAAAATTATGCCTGTGTCCAAATGTATCGCTACCCCATTCAGGAGCCGCTGATTGATTTGAGATCAGTGTATTAAGTTACCTCTGTATGTTGTCTAGGGGTGATTGCAGTGAGCAGAGCAATAAGAGAATGCCCAAACCTGCTGCTGAAGTTTTCTGAATGCTTTATTTCCTGGTCCAACACGACCAACATCAACATGAGGTAGAGAGAAAAGGTTGATGAAAGGAGAAAACATTGCGGTATCAGGCCTTGGATGAAAAGAAAGCAGTCCTGCTTTCTGTAGTAAAACAGTTCGTCACCACTCCAGCCAGAGTGGGCAGAGTGCCTCCGGACAGACTTCTGCCACAAGCCTGGCAGCCGGAGCGTCACTTAAGGTTGCTGGGAGGAACAAGTCTCTCTCACTGACTTGCCTCTAGTTAAATTTAGTGTTTTAAGATGAAGACCTCTGCCACAGGCCCAATGTTGGACTGTAGAGTGAATCCCCCCAGAAAGTTCTCTTTTCAGTAGGGGTCACCAGCTGACAGTCTATGGTTATCTGTCAGTTCCTGGCAACCAGATCCCCGATGGTTCGTTCAAGCCGTTTTGGATCACCTGCCTCCGGGTTCTCCTCAAGCCGATCCCCCATCGAACAGCACACAGCTTAGGATCTCTTTAGTAGAAGTGGGGCCCCCAGCAAGTTGCTAGGGGGCCTCTTTCAGCATCAGCAGGGAACTTGGCATAGCATGCGACCCAGCCTGGTAGGCCATATCGCCCGGGTCTGTTGGGTGCGCACACCCTGAAGGTGGGTGCCGCACCTGGAACCTGGAACCCGCGAAGAACCCCAAAAAATTGCGTCTGCCACAGATATACCCTTCCCCAGCATGCTCCGTGAGGGAAAACTCCTCCAATTGGCCCAGGGGAAAAGTGACTCTGCCCGAATACCTCTGGCGCCACCTGCCGCCCAGAGATGGAACTGCATCCCTGGAGCACAGAATGACCCACAGGACAATTCAGGGCTGACAGCAGCCCAATTTAGCAAAAATTAGGAATGGGAGCAACATAACTCTCCCACTTTCCCACTAACTCCAGCGTAGTGCCTTTTCTAAAAGAAAGGTGGCGCTACACAAATATATATGGACCCAACTGTACAGTATATGCAGCCACCCCCATTGCTTCTCCTATCCTTTCTGCCGCCCCCCCTGTGCTCTCTCCCCCCCCCTTGTGCCCACCACCCCCAGTGTTCTCACCCCCCCTTTTGCTCTCTGCCTCCCCCTGGTGCTCTCCAGCCTCCCCTGCTCTCCGCCTTGCCTATGCTCTCCAACCCACCATGTGTTCTTGCTTTTCCCTGTGCGCTCTGCCCCCCCTGCTGTCTGACCCCCATGCTCTCCGACATCCCCCTGGGCTCTCCACCCCACCCAGAGTTCTTGGGCTTCCCCCCATCCTCTCTGCCTACCTCCAGTGCTCTCTGGCCCCCCTGTGCTCTTCACCCCACCCCGTGTTCTCTGGCTTCCTCCCTGTGCTCTCCAGACTCGCCCAATGCGCTTTCCCAAGCCCCCTTGTCCCCCGCACCTCTGTCGAGTTCCCCCCTCTCCTCTGGGGGGGGAAGGGGCCAGTTAACATGTCATGGGCTTCTCATTCCAAAATGCCCGGGCCTATTTTTTGAGTGCAGAGTGTTAGTTTAGTGT
The DNA here is from genome assembly GCA_029574335.1 of Rana kukunoris. NCBI lineage: Eukaryota > Metazoa > Chordata > Amphibia > Anura > Ranidae > Rana > Rana kukunoris. The sequence continues at coordinate 74,823,409 of CM056054.1, read as the reverse complement.
TAGTATAGTGTGTGAGAATTGTGTGTGAGAATCGGGTGTCAGTGTAGTGTGCTAGTGTTTAACCACTTCAGCTCCAAAAGGTTTACTCCCTGTGGTGGTGGGACCCCGTGCTACCTGAAAGATTGCTGGTTTACGCCAGATTTTGGAGAGAAAGACACACTAATTGCACAGTTGTGTGTTTGAACAAGAGGTCCCAATGACAATATTGAGTTGAATAAACCCTTGTGGAACATTGTTATTGAGATTAAACAGAAGGATGTGGTGGTGATCTCAGATGGTTAGGTTGCCAAAGGTAACCACATAGTTAGTGAATCTGAGAAACAAATGTTGGTTAATGTTGCGTCAGGTAGTGAGAGCAGTCATTCCCTGACAGATTTTATAGAAGTGGGTCCCCAACAGTCCCGGGAGATTAGGTCTGTGAGAGGAAATAAAAGGATCCTGAGGCCAAAAGGTAGAAGGGATAGAGAGATTAGTAGGAGCCCACTGTTCAGGAATAAGTGCTGGTGGAAGCACATCCAGAAGAAGATGTGGGTGGAGCGCCTCTTTAGAGAAAAGGTTGGGCAGATTGGGACTCTTGCTGCTGGTGTTGGTGGAAACATACCCGGAAAAAATGGGCCTACACAGCCAATGGCTGGCACAGAGGTGTCCCATTTGTGATGACGGGTTTATGTTTTCCTCCCTCCGGTTTGAAACAGGGGGGGAGGATATGTGGTGGTGGGACTCCATGCTACCTGAAGAGAGAAAGACACACTAATTGCACAGCTGTGTTTGGCTATTTAGTTCTGACCTGACTATGGCTCATAGTCTGTCCTGGGAGACATTTGGGAGACATTTGGACTCATCCCTCTGAGAGGAGTCCAAGGCTGCATGTCTGCAGGAGGCAGATGTCATTGGTGATTGAGCAGCAGGGCGCTGATCAGGAGTAAGCTAAGAGAGAGCTTAACTCTAGAAAACTCTGTTCTGAGGAGCAGGCTAAAGGCCTGAAACAGCCGGATGGCAAGAATGAAAGCCAGGAGGCTAAAGTGTTGAGTATGCAAGATATAGTAATGGTGGAACCCCCTGTGAGGGCTACTGATGTATTTGTGAACTTTTGTGTTTTTAACCACTTCCTGATGGCCGTACGACTATATACGGCCGCAGGGTGGTTCTAAATCTCTGGGAGGCTGTCTTTATACAGCCTTCACTCCTCCGGGCCACTAAGGGGCACGTGAGCGCCGCCGCCGGCGCGCGCATGCCCGCCACATCACTCACATGCTGATGTGTGTGCCTGGCGGCCGCGATGTCCGCCGGGCACTCGCGATCGGCGGTTACAGAGACAAAGACATGGATCTGTGTGTGTAAACACACAGATCCATGTCCTGTCAGGGAGAGGGGAGACCGATCTGTGTCCCTTGTACATAGATCGGTCACCTCCCCCAGTCACCCCCCTCCCCCCACAGTTAGAACACAATGCAGGGTACACATTTAACCCCTTCCTCACCCCCTAGTGTTAACCCCTTCAATGCCAGTCACATTTATACAGTAATTAGTGCATATTTATAGCACTGATCGCTGTATAAATGTGAATGGCACCAAAAATGTGTCAAAAGTGTCCGACGTCGCCGCCATTACTAGTAAAAAAATAAATAAAAAATAATAATTTTGTCCCCTGTTATGTAGGCGCTATAACTTTTTTTTTTACCAAAAATATGTAGGAGAATACGTATCGTTCTAAACTGAGGAAAAAAAATGTTTTTTAAAAAAAATTGGGCTATTTATTATAGCAACAAGTAAAAAATATTTTTTTTTTCAAAATTGTTGCTTTTTTTTTGTTTATAGCGCAAACAATAAAAACCACAGAGGTGATCAAATACCATCAAAAGAAAGCTCTATTTGTGGGGGGAAAAGGACGTCAATTTTGTTTGGGAGCCACGTCGCATGACCGCGCAATTGTCAGTTAAATCGGCACAGTACCGTAAGCTGAAATTTTGCCTGGGCAGGAAGGGGGTATATGTGCCCAGTAAGCAAGTGGTTAAATAAAAGTGGGATACCAGGCCCTTAAAAATTCAGTTCTGGACTGGTGTACTCACTAAAAAACGTACCTACCTCTGGAGTCTGATCACCCCATCTTATTTCATGACCAGGCCATTTTTTTGCAATACAAAACTGCGTTATTTTAACTGACAATTTGGCCACACAATGTGGCCAAATAAAATTGATAATATTGTGGATATTGAATTTATCCTAATATTTATAAAGTGCACCTGTGTTCATTATGTGAAAAAAACAAATACATAACAATAATACGATAAATGATCAAATACTGATGAAATAATGCACATTAAATAGAGTCCTTGTGCCTCATGTAAATTACTAGTGATATCTGTCAGGCTAGGAGCAGATAACAGTTCAGGTGTGCTAACTATGTAAACAGCTCAAGAACAAGAGCACATACCATGAGCAGGTCTGAGATGAGCAGGTCAGCTGGGACTTGTGGTTCACCACTGCAGATGAAGGTGGACGTTTAGCTGGTGCTTGTAGTTCACCGCTGCAGATGGATGTTCGCTGTACTTGTAGTTCACTGCTGCAGATGGATGTACAATAGAATCAGGCAAAGCGTAGTTTAGGCAAGCTGGGTCATACACAGGTAGATCAGAGTTCAAACGGTACCGAATCAGAAGCGAACAAACAGGGTCAACGAGCCGGGTCATACACGAACTACAGAGGGCAGAATGTCAGTTTGACATGAAATTTTTTTTTTTCGGGCTTAACAAAAAGGGAATGAGCCTTTAATCAGGCCAATACTGAGCGGACATGCCTCTGATGTGTTTCAAGATTGGGAGAGTATATCAAAATATCATCTAAGTATACAAGCATGAAGCGACCCAACAGGTCACGGAAAATGTCATTCATAAAGTTTTGAAAGAAAGCTGGTGCTTGTAGTTCACCGCTGCAGATGGATGTACTACAGTAAAATCAGGCAAAGCGTAGTCTAGGCAAGCTGGGTGATACAAAGGTAGATCAGAGTTCAAACGGTACCGAATCAGAAGCGAACAAACAGGGTCAAACGAGCCAGGTCATACACGAAATACACAGGGCAGAATGTCAGGCTGATTCAAACAGTGGCAAACAAAGGTAACTCTATGGCGGCGTACAGACGATCGGACATATCCGATGAAAACGGTCCGCGGACCATTTCCATCGGATATGTCCGATCGGGAGTTTGATCCGATGGCGTGTACACACCATCGGATCAAATTCCCCGCCGCTGGACGGCGCGGTGACGCGGCGGTGACGTTAACGCCGCCGCGTCACCGCCACGTCACCGCACCAAGAAGTAAAACACTTCCGCGCATGCGCCGAATCCATTCGGCAGCGGCGCGGCGGCGGTGGGGGCCGACATGTCTGCTGGTAAGTGTACTAACCAGCAGACATGTCGGGCGGACAGATTCCACCGGATAGATTTCAAAGCTTGCTTTGAAATCTGTCGGGTGGACAAATCTGTCCGCTAGCCCATACACACGAGCGGAGATGTCTGCTGAAACGGTCCATCGGACCGTTTTCAGCGGACATATCCCCTCGTGTGTACGCCGCCTATCACGAGCACTGATTGGATGATAATACAGGTGATTTAAAGGTGAGCTGGCCAATCACTGTTGTTTCCCAGGCAAAGGCTGTGTCAGGTGAGTTGTGCTGGGTCCCAAAGGGATCCTAGTACTGACAATATCTAATCCAAACGTGTATGTAAATGAACTTACCAAAAAATATATATATATATGTATATATATATATATATATATGTATATTAGGGCTGTGCAAATTAACTTTTAATTAATCGATTAATCCTTCATTTTTTTAAAATTCATTGGAGATGTCTTTTGGTACCGTTTGGTATTACTCGCACCATTTTTACAGTTTATGTAGTTACATCGATTTTTATCTCCAGTGCAATATTTATTTGGTTACCTACTTGAAGACTATAAAAGTTTTATTGCTATTTTCATCGAGCTCTGCCTTTGTGTGTTTTTTGTATCCTGCTATCCATTTTTCCAGTTGTTGGTAGCTGCACTGGGAATCGGCCTGCAAGGAGATCCGCTAAAAGTAATGTAGGGAAAAAGACAGCCGCACTCCAATGGATGAAAAAACGTAAAAATAGCGCCTGTTTATTCCAGTCAAAAAATATAACTAAAACAGCAAAAACAGATAACAGTGGGGTAACAAAAGCTGACGCGTTTCACATCGACAAACGATGCTTAGTCATAGCTCAGCTTAGCTATGACTAAGCATCGGTTGTCGATGTGAAACACGTCAGCTTTTGTTACCCCACTGTTTGCTGTTTTTGCTGTTTTAGTTATATTTTTTGACTGGAATAAACAGGCGCTATTTTTACGTTTTTTCATCCATTGGAGTGCGGCTGTTTATTTCTTTTTCCCTACATTGCACTACGCATTGCCTGCACCCACTTGAGTTTTTGAACTTTACTTACCACTGAAGAGTGTCGTCTGGAGCGGCGGTTTTCCTTTTATCAGCTAAAAGTAGTTGGATCTGTGTGCGTTATAATTAATCGAAATTAGTCGATTAATCGATAAAAAAAAAATGATTAATCAAACACAAAAATTTTGATCAGTAACAGCCCTAATATATATATATATATATATATATATATATATATATATATATATATATATATATATGTGTGTGTGTGTGTGTGTGTGTGTGTGTGTGCGTGTGTGCGTGTGTGTATATATGTAAAATGTAAATATAAATTAAAAAAAAAATGAAGAAAGTGCTTCATGCTTTGTGAACATCTAGTTCCTTATTTCACACAAGGATCCCCTCAAACTGTGCTACTATGTGGCCCGCACTCACTGGATTTATCACCCCCTCTTGGGGTTTACAGCATTCAAAGTGTATGCCACTGTGCAGCACTCTGGCAATGGTACGTCCTGCTGTGATCCTGGTGATGCTTGCAGTGGTTAGGAGGAGAGAAAGGGGTCCCAAATAGTGTAGTAAAATTTAAAAATTCAGGGCCAGATTCACAGAGCGATTACACCGGCGTAACAGGAGATGTGCGGCATTAGTCTAAATTTGCGCATGCGTTTCCATACTCCGCATCCCCAAAACGAGATACGCAAGAAATCTACTTTTTTTCGTCTAGCGTAATTTCGTTAGACAGGCGCATCCGTCCGCGCAAAACTGCACTAGACACACCATTGATTTGCTATTCAAATATGCTAATGAGGGAGTTACGGGGATCCACAAAAGAACGTTGGTGCAGCGCAGGCTACGCGCTGTGCGCAACAGCTGCATGGCCTGTCTAAAATTAGACCATAGAAAAGGTGGTATAAAATTAGACAATTTGTCTACATGTCAGAGAAAGCAACACTGTTAGTGAGGAGCTGAGCAGTCACACTTGCTGCCCAACAAACTGTATGCCAACATGCCAGTGGCATCCATGCTCATAGCTATACTACTGACTTTAGATGAGCAAAGAAGGAGGAGGGCACGGGAGAGGATTTTTTTTTTTTTTTTTACCACACTTTTCCTTCCCACAGACTTCCCACTGAGGTGCCTTAATACAGCACTCTGGGAACAGCCTATTCGTTCATAAATTTCTTTCTGTGTCTTACCCTCTTGCTTGAGGGTGTCAATGATGGCCTTCTAGACAGCAGTCAGGTCGGCAGTATTACCCATGATTGCGGTTTGGAGTAATGAACTAGGCTGGGAGTTTTTAAAAGCCTCAGGAATCTTTTGCAGGTGTTTAGAGTTAATTAGTTGATTCAGATGATTAGGTTAAGAGCTTGTTTAGAGAACCTTTTCATGATATGCTAATTTTTTGAGATAGGAATTTTGGGTTTTCATGAGCTGTATGCCAAAATCATCAATATTAAAACAATAAAAGGCTTGAACTACTTCAGTTGTGTGTAATGAATCTAAAATATATGAAAGTCTAATGTTTATCAGTACATTACAGAAAATAATGAACTTTATCACAATATACTAATTTTTTTAAAACGACCTGTATATATATATTACATTTTTTGTCAGTTCATTTACATACACGTTTGGATTGGATATCACTAGTAATTCACTTGAGGCACAAGGACTCTATTTAATGTGCATTATTTCATCTGTATTTGATCATTTATTGTATTTATGTTATGTATTTATGTTTTTTTCACATAATGAACACAGGTGCACTTCAATATCCACAATATTAGCATTGCACTTTACATATTAACCACTTCCTTACCGGCGCATTGTAAAATGACGCCGGCAGGAACCCTACCTCGATCCGGGAGGAAGTCATATGACGTCCTATGTTCCCGGCATTCTAGGGCAAGCACGCGTCCGCGGCAACGTTTGTGACCCCGGAGCGGGTGCCCGGCAGCCGCGATTGCCTGTTAACCAGGGCAGGAGTGTGGATCTGTGTGTGTAAACACACAGATCCACCTCCTGTCAGAGGTGAGGAGACCAATGCTGTGTTCCCAGTACAGAGGAACACACATCAGTCTCCTCCCCTTGTGAGTCCCCTCCCCCTACAGTTAGAACACACTTTAGGTAACATTTTAACCCCTTCAGCGCCCCCTAGCATTAACCCCTTCTTTGCCAGTCACATTTACACAGTAATTAGTGCATATTTATAGCACTAATCGCTGCATAAATGTAAATGGTCCCAAAAACGTGTCAAAGGTGTCCAATGTGTTCGCCGCAATGTCACGGGAAAAAAAACAAACAAACATTTATTTGGGTACAGTGTTGCATGACCGCGCAATTGTCATTCAAAGTGCAACAGCGCTGGAAACTAAAAATGTATTTGGGCAGGAAGGGGGTGAAAATGCCCTGTATGGAAGGGGTTAATCAAAGTAGCGCCATTCCTACCTCACTCAATTCATTATCTCACTTAGGTGAAATAAATTAAGTAGAGGCAGCTGCTTAATTAATTAAGGGTGTCAAAACCTCAAAACTCACTCATAGGCAATATTTGATTTCATTGTGCGGATTCATTTATACCATTTCAAATAAAATTTATGCTTTTTTCCCCACAAATAGAGCTTCCTTGGTGGTATTTGATCACCTGTGCAGTTTTTATTTTTAGCTCTATAAATAAAAAAAGGCCAACAATTTTGAAAAAATAAATAAAAAAACAATAGTTTTTTACATTCTGCTATAACACACAACCAATAAAAAAAATATAAAAAATATAATTTCTTCATCAATTTAGGCCAATATGTATTCTGCTACATGTTTTTGGTAAAAAAGGTAAAAAAAAAAAAGTCCCAATAAACCTATATCGATTGGCTTGTGCAAAAGTTATATTGTCTACAAACTCTGGGATATTTTTTTTTTACTAGTAATGGAGATGATCAGCAACTTATAGACCGCGATATTGCAGTGGACAACCCTAATTTACACTTTTCTGGGGACCAGTGACACTAATACAGTGATCAGTGCTAAAAAAAAATGCACAGTCACTGTACTAATGACACTGGTAGAGAAAGGGTTAACATCAGGGGCGATTAAAGGGTTAAATGTATGCCTAGGTTGTGCTTACTCACTGTAGGGGAGGTGCTTTGAATAGTTCAAGGCAAAGATCCATGTTCCTGCTTAGCAGAAACACAGAATCTGTGACTTCCCTTCTGACAGAACGACAATCTGCCTTGTTTATATAGGCAGGTTGTCATTCTGCCTGTGCCCTGTGTAATCGGCTCCCGTTGTGTAGAATCACAGTGGGAACGGGTTGCCGATGGTGCACACGCGTACCCCAGACCCGGAAGTGTCAGATCACATACTAGGTATATTACCTGCCACAGTATATGTGCAGTGGGTAGTTGTTAACTGGTTAACACAGCTTTACATAACATTCGACATAGAATGCTGGTGTAGTGTTAGTATAGTGTAGTGTGCCAGTGTAGTGTGTTAGTGTAGTGCAGTGTTTAACATGGCATTACATAACATTTAGTTATACAGTGCTGCATACCCTTTTTTGTTTTGCCCCTTTTTTTTTTTATAATTGTCAGCCACAGTTTTTCTGACTGCGACGCTGGTGTTCCTCTTCTGTCATCATCAGTCCTCAATTTAAAGTGCACCAAACATCACTTTTCATTGAATAAAGTGCATCCAATTACACATTCCATTCCCCAGTATCTATAAAATTTGAGCAATAAGCCCTCCTCATCATGTCTGGGAGGCCAACGTTCCCATGCCACTATGAGGGGGCCAGCATCGTCTGTGTCCACACGCAAAGGTGGACGTGGTCTGCCCTCGGGCAGGTCACCTTTGTCTGTGTTTAGTGATGTGATATAGCCACAGCATGTAGAGGTAGTGGTAGACTGGCTTACTAAACCATCCTCAACCTCCATGACCCAAGCTGGTACTTTTTTTTTTTTTTAAGTGTATTTTTGTGCGTGAACTCGAGAGAGGAGCCGGACTGCAGGAGTTGGGAGTAGGCAGACCCTCCCCCCAGAGGCAATCTGCCATCCTTCTCCATGCCCCCAGGTGGCAATGGCGGGTGTGAGGGGGGGCCTCCCACTCACCCCGCCCTACCTGCTCCACTTGGGAGCCCAACCGGGGCCCAACGGAACCCCAACGGGGCAGAGGGACTCCCCCTATGAGGGAGTGAGGAGGTCTAGCCCATCCAACCAGCCCCGTAGGTCCTTTGCCTCTCTTTTTTTAGGAGACCGCGTGGCCAAAGTGCGTGCGTGTTAAACCAATTTCGTGTGCGTGCAAGTGTGGTGGTGGTTTTTGTCGGGGGGGGGGGTGGGCGTACTAAGCACAGGCGTACCTTGCATAGCACACCCACCGGGAGCTGGGCTGAGACCACCAAACTCAATTCACATGTAGCCGAGGCCGGGATCCGAACCCTTGGCTGCAGAGGTGAATGGCTTGTCAGCGCAGTGCCAATCGCGTTGAGCCACCACAGCTCCCTCCACCCAAGCTGGTACTAATGCACAGTTCACCGCAGCTGCCAGAGTGGCTTCTTCTATCTCCTTGTCCACAGCTGCCATAGCCCCAGCATCATGCATTGAGGAGTCAGCCGAATTTGAACACAGCGTCAGCCACTTGCTTCTTGGGAATGCACAGACATTACTTAATTCTGATGTTGTTTCTGAGGAAGGGACTAACATGAGTCTACAGAGCGGGGAGGACACTGATAAACAACAAATTGGCAGTTCTGTTCCCCCAGCTGCAGCGTATTTCCAAGTTGGCTTCAGTGATGAGGATGGAGGGGATGCTGATGATGAGATTATCGACGCGACTTGGGTGCCAGATAGAGCAGAGGTGAAAAGTAAGAGGGAAAAACAACCCCAACAAGGCATGATGTGCTCCAGAGGCAGGCATCATGGAGTAGAGAGCAGCCACCCTATTCCATAATATTGTGGAGCTCTCCTGGCCCACTTCTCACAGCTCAGCATGTGCAGCCACACTGTTGCAATTTGCAATCTCTGCAACAAGCAGATCAAGCATGGCAAAAACACCAGCCATTTGGGTACCACATGCTTGACATTTAACCTCCCACCATTGGCAAGAGCACCTCTCATGTATATCCCTGCTATATCTCATGACCTCTCAGCAGCCTCCACTGACAGGAATGATGGTATAAGCTAAGCGTGTCACAGGTCCTTGCAACATGCCTGCCAGCAGCATACCACCAGCTGTAGAGTATAGCAGGCACATTTCGCTGGCCGAGTTGCTGCAGCGCAAAAAAAAAAAACACACTCCCTGTCACCTACATGCCCGGCGTCTAAATTCCAGCTTGTCCAAATAGCTAGCTTTACAATCCCTGCCTGTGTCTGGTGGATTCTGCCACCTTCCATGAATTTTCAGAATGTGCTCTACCACAATGGCAGGTTCCCAGTCACTATTTCTTTTTACATAAGGCCATTACAGCTCTGTACCATCACGTGAAACGCAATGTTTGCCTTGCGAAAGTATTCGGCCCCCTTTAAACTTTGCAACCTTTTGCCACATTTCAGGCTTCAAACATTAAGATATAAAACTGTAATTTTTTGTGAAGAATCAACAAGTGGGACACAATCATAAAGTGGAACGAAATTTATTGGATATTTCAAACTTTAACAAATAAACTGAAAAATTGGGCGTGCAAAATTATTCAGCCCCTTTACTTTCAATGCAGCAAACTCTCTCCAGAACATCAGCGAGGATCTCTGAATGATCAAATGTTGACCTAAATGACTAATGATGATAAATAGCATCCACATGTGTGTAATCAAGTCTCCGTATAAATGCACCTGCACTGTGATAGTCTCAGAGGTCTGTTTAAAGCGCAGAGAGCATCATGAAGAACAAGGAACACACCAGGCAGGTCCGAGATACTGTTGTGGAGAAGTTTAGAGCCGTATTTGGATACAAAAAGATTTCCCAAGCTTTAAACATCCCAAGGACCACTGTGCAAGCGATAATATTGAAATGGAAGGAGTATCAGACCACTGCAAATCTACGAAGACCTGGTCGTCCCTCTAAACTTTTAGCTACAGTATTATGCTATGTTGCCTCTTTCTCTCTTCCCTTTCTACTTGTGATCGAGCATATTGCTGAAAATTTGAGATATATATCTACAAGTCTTAGGATATCAGTTTGGATATTGGCCGCTGATCCTTTGTTGGTGGATACACATCAGGACATCCTTCTGGTTTTAAGCCCATTTTGACTCATGGAACGTATGTTTACTAGTGTTGCTCACGAATATTCGCATTGCGAATATTCGCTACGAATATTGCATATTCGAGTATTCGCGAATATCGCGAATATCGCGGCGAATATTCGCTATTTCGAATATTCGAATGTTTTCAATTTTTTTTTAGAACAGATCACATCCTAGAGATCCCCATCGACGTCTAAAAGCATTGCTGGTATGATTAGAGACCTTGGGCCGAGTAGCTGCAGCGCTCATTTTATATTGCCGAAAAAATCGCAATGCGATTATTCGGCAATAGCGATATCGCGCGATTATTTTATATTGTAATATATCACGAATATTCTGAGCCAATCAGAGTGCTCCATTCCGCATTTCTCGAAATTTCGAAATTATTTTGTATTGTAATATATCACGAATATTCTGAGCCAATCAGAGTGCTCCATTCCGCATTTCTCGAATATTCGCAATTATTGTGTATTGTAATATATCGCGAATATTCTGAGCCAATCAGAGTGCTCCTTCCGCATTTGCCGAATATTCGCAATTATTGTGTATTGTAATATATCGCGAATATTCTGAGCCAATCAGAGTGCTCCTTCCGCATTTCTCGAATATTCGCAATTATTGTGTATTGTAATATATCGCGAATATTCTGAGCCAATCAGAGTGCTCCTTCCGCATTTCTCGAATATTCGCAATTATTGTGTATTGTAATATATCACGAATATTCTGAGCCAATCAGAGTGCTCCATTCCGCATTTCTCGAATATTCGCAATTATTTTATATTGCAATATATCACGAATATTCTGTGCCAATCAGAATGCTCCATTCCGCATTTCTCGAATATTCGCAATTCGCAATTCGCAATTCGCAATTCGCGATAGCGAAAATTCGCAATCATTTCATTTCCAAAAAATATCACGAATATTCGTATTTAGCGAATATATGTCGAATATTCGACTATATATTCGAGATATATCGCGAATTCGAATATGGCATATTCTGCTCAACACTAATGTTTACTTGGGTCTGAACTTTCTGGTAAGCCTGCATCGTCATTGGTGGAGGGTTTTGTCACCGTTACTCAAGGAATTGCATTGAATTGATCCGGTGTTTTCATCATCTTATCATTTGGAATCACATTGCTTTGCAGTTTTTTCAGTGGACTTTTTTTGTCAACTTTAGTGTTTTGACATTGACACTGGGTGCTCAATTTTATTGATCTTTTATTGCTTACTAATGAGTTTTAATTATATGCAGATATATGTATTGCTCCAGTTTGTATAGCGCAACACTTTTTTATTACATCTAGATTTCTTGCTTCCATCAAACAGCCGTGTCAGCTGCTTTAAAATATTGTTTCTATTAGCAGCGCGGTGTCACGCACCATACCATTCATCCAACTAGTGCCCTAGAATTCACTGTGAAGTGCACAGTGCATTGTGGGGTGCTAGGTGGGATGATCAAACAGGCAAACAGGCAATGTTCGAGTTGCCCAACACTAGCAATCATACCTGACCCCCTTAATATAAAGTTATTTAGTTATACTCTAAACCCATGTAAGTGTTCATACAGTGTAGTCAAATTAATTAGATGTTATTCAAACATCTCTATATGTATAAATACTGCTTATACCATGGTTCATTTGTTTATATATTGCTGTTCATTTTCTACCCTCAGAGAAAAAGAAGAAGACAAAGAAATTGCAGACTTCCTTCGCATCAAATTAAAACCCCTTGATAAAGTCACAAGGCCAGCTGCCAGTAAGTTTTATCACTTTTGTTATGCACCATACATAAATAAATAATACTCAGCAGACATTAAGGCTCCATGTACACGGAACGCTTTTACAATTGCTCCTAAATGATAAAACATGATTTAAAATGCCCATTTTGCCGCGTTTAGCCACGCTAAATGGGCAAAAACTAAAAACGCCTATAAACGAAACGCGGGTTACCACGTTTAGTCACGTTTGCCGTCTGAAACGTGGGAATTTTCTGTGTCTGAACTCAATTTTTGCTTTCAAAGAAACGCTGTTAAACGCAACTGCCTAAAAACGGCAATAAACGAGACTGTGAAAATGGTCACATAGGATAAAATTGAATGAGTTCAGGGGCAGTTGAAAAAAGCATCCAACTGCCTCTGAAGGTATGTTTAGCAGTGTCCCATGTACATGGGGCCTTAGGTTCTTTATGAATTGTGATCAACATGAATAACACCTTGCTGCCTGACTGACAGATTTATCTGCCTTTCAACAAGCTGCTGAAAGCTGGATTCAGATGCCCCCACTTTAGCTGCAGCCTGTCAGTCCAGTGAGTGCTGGAATTACAGAGTGGGGTGCAGTGGTTAACAGCAAATGTTCTCTAATGTGAGCAGACTAACACCTGACAGAACAACAGTCATGTGATCTATAAGCTCTTGGTCTTAAGGCCAGCATAGGACAGCTGCAGTGTCACGTGGATGCTGCAGCATGGACGTGGTTATTCATGTTTGCTTTTTTTTTTTGTTATTAACCCCAAACCTCTTTATTATTTATGAAATGGCCTGTTAGGCATTTTATAGGTTACTTCGTTTTCTTAACCATACAGTAAAGGACACAGGATCCTATTCTTAACCATGGGTTACATGCTGTTACCCTTTAGGTGAATGGACAATAGCAAAAAAAAAAAAAAAACTGAAAGGGCACCCTCTATATAATCCCTCACACTCCCAGCAAGTCTCCATTTTTGGTAATGTACTTAGGTAATAGATGTTTCATCTCTACTGAGAGAAGTTTAGCTATTTTAAACAGTTTTTTTTTTTCAAAATTATTCTATCAAGTTCCTAACTGCATCATAATTACTTCATCAGCTTTCTAGCTCTGTTGGCTGTTCATCTATGCCTTGGGGGATCATACCCAGTCTATGCCTGTAGGAAGATGTGGGGGTAGTGTGTAAAGTTGCTTCAGGCACTGAATTCTGTGTGGGTGCTCACCTTGGCTCTTATTGAGGTCAAGAGCTATGTCTGCCTGCGATGGAGCACTGCCCCTACAAAACCCTACAGGATTAAGCCCACCATGGAGTGTGAAGTCATCCTGCTACATGAGAAAGGCATCCGCCACTGTAATGTGCACCCTCTCTAGTCCCAGTATGCTGGTTCTCCCTCTTGGGTGGCTATGGCGGAGTTTGTGTTGCAACACTTTAAATGATGTGTCTAAGCAGAAGCATCTGTATTTTTAAATTTGGTACCTTTTGCAGGCCTCCATTTGGAGCAAGTCTATCGTACTAGATTGCCTCAATCTTCCAGCGCTACTGCATATTTTCTTTGACAAGGAAGATCTACTCTGCTAAAATCTCATCAAAGCTTAAAGATAACACTGCTCTCCTTATTGATGCAGTACACTCAAGGTTAAACGCTAGACCAGCCTGAGTCTGCTCACCCTAAGGCCTCCAGCATTGGATTCCCTTATGTTATCCAAACCTGCAAATACCTTCCCAGTGCACTCCCAGTCCATCTTGTATGGTGACTATTCTCATGGTAAACCCGTGCCCCTCCTAAACATTTTGCTCAGCAATATCTTAAGGGGTGGCTATGGCAGAGTTTGTATTACAACACTTTAAATGATGTGTCAATGAGCAGAAGCATCTGTATTTTTAAATTTGGCACCTTTTGCAGGCCTCCATTTGAAGTCTATCATACTAGGTTGCCTCATCTTCTAGCCCTACTGCACATTTTCTTTTCCCTGTTGTGCATTCTCCAGTCGGGGTCCTCCAAGTACCTAAGGTCTCCAGCATTGGGTTCCCTAAAGTTATCCAAACCTGCTAAAACCGTCCTAGTGTCCCTCCTAAACATTTTGCTCAGCAATATCCCATTGTACTTCAGAAATAGACAATTCATGTAGTTCACCCAGACATTTATTGCCTAAACAAGACTATAATAATCCCTGTGGAGGATAAACCTGTATTAAAGAACCCGGTAAACAAGATGTTAGAAGTTTTGTTTTCTTTGGTGGGCCCCGACATCTGCCAGAGCCCAGCTATCTTGCACTTAACACATGGCCTGATAACCTAGTTCTATTTTAATAGATCCCTGAGTTGACCACCACTGGGAGATTTTATTGTGGTTTTAGCGCTAGTATGTGAACAGTTTTGTAGAAAGGCTTTACCAGCTTCCTGTCCGTCCATATCAGAAGGATACTTTACCTGAAATGCTGATCAGCCGAACTCACATACAAGAGGCACCTCAAGAAGATGTTCTTTAAGGGAGAGTGCCTGTGTGATTTTTGCTTTGACTATTATATCAAAGAAACCAAGGGGGGAATAGAACTCTCCTCTCCAGAAAAAGATGATGCATGCTTCTGATGGTAGGACTTCTAAAACTAGGAAAAGCTCCTTTTTATCTCTCCCAGGCCTCAAAACCTAATGCCAGGGCACACTTTTGTCAGGAGATATGAAACTACAAGTCCTCCTCCCACTGGGTGGGCACTAATAAGTGCAAGAACATCTATTTGCCTTTTTGGCCTTCTGGTCTTTTTCATGGGGCCATCAGCTTTCTACTCAAATCCATTCATAGTTCCCAAGGCAAATAGAAGCTCCCAGACCATCCTAGATCTGAAAACTGTCAACTTATTTTTGCAAGTTAAAAAATTCCACATGGAATCGGCCTGAATGGTCATTGCCTCCCTCGTTCCTGGGGATCTTCTAGCCTCGGTAGATATTAGAGATGCTTACATGCACATTCCCATCTTTCCTTCTCACCAGCACTTTTTGACTTTTGCTTTGAGCGCTCAACATTACCAATTCGTCACCCTTCCCTTTGGTCTGTATATGGCACTGTGGGTTTTTACCAAGGTGCTTTGCCCATCTCTGCTCCATTCTCAGAAAACTCATGTTGCGGGATACCTGGACAATCTCCTGTTAAAGAACCAAACCCAATTAACACTGTGAGCCAATGTGCACTGGCTGGACTCTGCAGAGATTCAGTTGGCTTCTCAACTTTCAGAAGTAATCCCTGGAACCGTTTAACTAGAGTATCTGGGCCCGACAATGAATTATGACCCGGACCAGGGACAAACTTCTGTCTCTCTGCTGTGGCGGCCCAACCCTTCGATCTCAGGGTCATCCCTCTATTTATGCTTGCTGTTTTTCACTGAGATTTTTTATTTTATTTACAAACGTTTTTATTTGGAAGATCCATAACAGAAATACGGTACAGTGCGAATGATATTAATCAGTAATATAATGTTGTACAGTAGTTCCACATTGAAAATGTGTTAATTCTTATGGATATGAATATAGAGTAATAAAGGCTAAACAAATTTAATAAACATTCTCAATTGGTGTATGAGATGACATATAGAAAAAGAGTAATGTAGTGTCTTGATATATGAATACAACAATAGTGGATCTAAGATTAGAGATACCTGAATGTCAAGTCCCAATAAATATTTTTTTTTCTTAAAGATGTATATTGTCATAGAGGGTATGATGATCAGAAATTGTAATCATTTGCATCCTACATAAGAAGAGTGTTTGACCTCCAGTTATATGCAATCATCCATTGGATGGAACTAAACATTGAGTGTAGCAGTCTGTTGCACGATATAGGAATATTTGGTATAGTAGCATATAGAAGACATATTTGGGGTGTGGGATTGATTGTTTTACCTGAAGCATCTTTAATTCTGCTAGCTGCAGCTTGCCATATTGGTATTAGAAATTTGCAGCTCCAGAAGATGTGCATAAAGGTTTCTTGTTCTGAGCATCATCTAAAACAGTTAGGGGAGGCTGTAGGGTAGAAAGTGTTGATCTTACGACAAAATAACAGAAAAAGTCATTGTGCACAACTATTCACTCACTAAAGTCAATACTTTGTAGAGTCACCTTTTGCAGCTATCACAGCTCCAAGTCGCTTTGGATAAGTTTGTATGAGCTTGCCACATATTACCATTGAGATTTTTGCCTTTTCCTCCTTGCAAAACTGCTCCAGCTCCTTTAAGTTCGATGGTTTGCGCTTGTGAACAGCAATCTTTAAGTCTGACCACAGATTTTCTATTGGATTGAGGTCTGGGCTTTGACTAGGCCATTCCAACACATTTACATGTTTCCCCTAAAACACTCAAGTGTTGCTTTAGCAGTGTGTGTGTGGTCATTATCCTGCTGGAAGGTGAACCTCCGTCCTAGCCTCAAATCACAAACAGAGTTGTACAGGTTTGCTTAAGTCTATCCCTGTATTTAGCACCATCCATCTTTCCCTCAACTCTGACAAGTTTCCCAGTCCCGACTGCTAAAAAAAAATGATGGTGTTCTTTGGGTGATATGTTGGATTTGCACCAGACATAACGTTTTCTTTGATGGCCAAAAAGTAAAATTTTAGTCTCATCAGACCAGAGCACCTTCCTCTATACATTTTGGGAGACTCCCACATGCCTTTTCGCAAACTCAAAATGTGCCATTTTGTTTTTTTTGCTGAAAGTAATGGCTTTCTTCTGGCCACTCTGCAATAAAGCCCAACACTATGGAGCATACGACTTATTGTCGTCCCATGTACAGATACTCCCGTCTCTGCTGTGGAACTCTGCAGCTCTTTCAGGGTTACTTTAGGTCTCTTTGCTACCTCTCTGATTAATGCCCTCCTTGCTCGGTCCATGAGTTTTGGTGTGCGGCTGTCTCTTGGCAGGTTTCCTGTTGTGCCATGTTCTTTCCATTTGGCTATGATAGATTTGATAGTGCTCCTAGGGATCATCAAAGATTTGCATATTTTTTTATAACCTAACCCTGACTTGTACTTCTCAACAATGTCCCTTACTTGTTTGGAGAGTTCCTTGGTCTTAATGGCAGTGTTTGCTTAGTGGTGCCTCTTGCTTAGGTGTTGCAGT
The DNA here is from genome assembly GCA_029574335.1 of Rana kukunoris. Classification (NCBI taxonomy): domain Eukaryota; kingdom Metazoa; phylum Chordata; class Amphibia; order Anura; family Ranidae; genus Rana; species Rana kukunoris. Next base: position 74,805,913 of record CM056054.1, on the reverse strand, counting down.
CTCTGGGGCCTTTCAAAAAGGTGTGTATATATAGTGACAGATCATGTGACACTTAGATTGCACACAGGTGGACATCATTTCACTAATTATGTGGCTTTTGAAGGTAATTGGTTGCATCAGAGCTTTTTATGAGCTTCATAACAAAGGGGGTGACTACATACGAACATGGTAATTATCAGTTTTTTTTATTTCTAAAAAATAGTTTGATGTATATATTTTTCTAATTTTACATCACCAACTTAGACTATTGTGTTCTGATCCATCATATATAATTTGGATTAAAAAACTTGGAACTAAAGGCTGTAATGTAACAAAATAGGTAAAAAACCAAGGGGTGAATACTTTTGAAAGGCACTGCAAAACATGGTGGTGGAAGCATCATGCTGTGGGGATGTTTTCCAACAGTTTGGACTGAAAAACTGGTCAGAGTTGAGGCAAAGATGGGTGGTGCTAAATACAGGGATATTCTTGAGCAAAACCTTTAAGGCCCTGTACACACGATCAGACATGTCCGATGGACCGTTTTCATCGGACAATGCTGAAGTGGTCTATTGGTCTAATGTGCGTACACACCATCGGACCAAAATCCCCTCGGACCAGAACACGGTGACATAGAACACTACGACGTGATGAAAAAACTAAGTTCAATGCTTCCAAGCATGCGTTGACTTGATTCTGAGCATGCGCGGGATTTTGGTCCGATGATTTTGTGTACTAACCATCGAACATGTCCGACGGACCATTTTCCAGCGGACAGGTTTCTAAGCATGTTTGGAAACTTTTGTCCGCGGGAAAATGGTCCAATAGGCCGTACACACGATCGAAAATGCCTGCTGAAACTGGTCTGCGGACCAGTTTCAGCAGACATGTTCGATCGTGTGTACGCGGCCTAACACTGTGTGATTTGAGGCTAGGACGGAGGTTCACCTTCCAGCAGGACAATGACCCCAAACACACTGCTAAAGCAACATTTGAGTGTTTTAAGAGGTAACATGTAAATGTGTTGTATTATGAAGTGAACAGATAGGATGAGGTACCCCCATAGCCTAAATAGAATTTATAAACAATGGACCAACATGATGGATTATCACAGTACCATAAAAAATATTACATAGAAAAATCAATAAAACCAGTTACAATAAATATGAAAAGGACAGTTGACGCATTTCACATTTCTGCTTCTTCAGAACCAAATATTTTTGAAGAGCCTTGAATGGACAGACAGGAAGAGATGGATATTGTTATGCCCATACACACACCACTGTGTAAGTAAAACCTACCTGCCAACATGTGCTCATCAGAGCAAAGATCAAGAGATAGCATAGTGCTGGGGTGGAAGGCGGGAGCCGGCGTTCCTAATAGCAAGCTGGTGATTAGTTGTTAGGACCGCCTCCATTTAGCTCCCACATCCCACTCTCCAGATATGTAACAGAAGAGCAGTGGAGGCTGGGGGAAGGCAGAGCCATGATCACGATCCACCTGTCGATGGCTTGATGACTCCGGTTTAGATACATCTTTAAATAGAGGTGGGTAAATAGAATCTAAAGTAGATATATGGATACTCAAATAGGGCAAATTGGAGGGCCATGAAATTGTTTTATCTTTGTGGACAGGCATTCAGAGTTGAGAGATATATTTAGGGCTTTCATTTTTTTATTATTAAGAGATGGGCCTAAAATAAGAGCCAATGCGTTAAGTAAATAGAAAAGATTTTCTAAAGAGGTGTAAGGAGATGTGACAAGAAGAAAAATGTCATCAAAGAGAAGAATTTTGTGATGAATATTGGCGAAGTCCTTTGATAGATAAATTAACTGCTATAGGTTCCAAGTCTAATGCCACGTACACACGACCGTTTTTCAAAACTGAAAATGAAATGAATTTTTTTTATAAATGTAATTTAAAATGAATGTGTGTAGGCTCCAGAGCATTTTTCTTGACGTGAAAAATGGGCATTAACCACTTGACCACTGGGCACTTAAACACCCTTCCTAACCAGACCAATTTTCAGCTTTCGGTGCTCTCACAGTTTGAATGACAATTACTCAGTCATACAACATTCTACCCATTTGAAATTTTTGTCCTTTTTTTCACACAAATAGAGCTTTCTTTTGGTGGTATTTGATCACCTCTGGGTTTTTTATTTTTTGCGCTATAAAAGAAAAACGACTGAAAATTCTGTAAAAAAAAATAAAAAAATCTTGTTTCTGTCATATTAGCGGGTTATTTCTCACACACAGCATATGCATACCACAAATTACACCCCAAAACACATTCTGCTATTCCTCCCGAGTATGGCGATACCCCATGTGTGAGACTTTTACACAGCGTGGCCACATACAGAGGCCCAACATGCAGGGAGCGCCATCAGGCGTTCTGGAACACCCAGACCAATTCTGACATTTCTCTCCTACATGGAAAAATCATCATTTATTTGCTAGAAAATTACATAGAACCCCAAAACATTATATATGCTTTTTTAGCAAAGACCCTAGAGAATACAATGGCGGCCGTTACAACTTTTTATCTCGCACGGTATTTTCGCAGAAATGTATTGAACGCGTGTTTTTTAAAAAACTGTTTTGTGCTTAAAACAAAACAGTAAAGTTAGCCCAATTTTTTTTCATAATGTGAAAGATGACGTTACGCCGAGTAAATAGATACCCAACATGTCACCCTTCAAAATTGCGCACGCTCATGGAATGGCGCCAAACTTTGCTACCTAAAAATCCCCATAGGCGGTATTGCAGAGTATTGGGGTATTGCAAAGTATCATGCAGGGTATTGGGGTATTGCCGAGTATTGGGGTATTGCCGAGTATTGGGGTATTGCCGAGTATTGGGGTATTGCCGAGTATTGGGGTATCGCCGAGTATTGGGGTATCGTTGAGTACTGGAGTACTGGGGTATTGCCGAGTACTGGGGTATTGCCGAGTATTGGGGTATTGCCGAGTATTGGGGTATTGGGGTATTGCCGAGTATTGGGGTATTGCCGAGTATTGGGGTATCGCCGAGTATTGGGGTATCGTTGAGTACTGGAGTACTGGGGTATTGCCGAGTACTGGGGTATCGTTGAGTACTGGAGTACTGGGGTATCGTTGAGTACTGGAGTACTGGGGTATTGCCGAGTACTGGGGTATCGTTGAGTACTGGAGTATTGGGGTATTGCCGAGTATTGGGGTATTGCCGAGTATTGGGGTATTGCCGAGTATTGGGGTATTGTTGAGTACTGGGGTATTGTTGAGTACTGGGGTATTGTTGAGTACTGGGGTATTGTTGAGTACTGGGGTATTGTTGAGTACTGGGGTATTGTTGAGTACTGGGGTATCGTTGAGTACTGGGGTATCGTTGAGTACTGGAGTATTGGGGTATTGCCGAGTACTGGGGTATTGCCGAGTACTGGGGTATTGCCGAGTATTGGGGTATTGCCGAGTATTGGGGTATTGTTGAGTATTGGGGTATTGTTGAGTACTGGGGTATTGTTGAGTACTGGGGTATTGCCGAGTACTGGGGTATTGTTGAGTACTGGGGTATTGTTGAGTACTGGGGTATTGTTGAGTACTGGGGTATTGTTGAGTACTGGGGTATTGTTGAGTACTGGGGTATTGTTGAGTACTGGGGTATTGTTGGGTACTGGGGGATTGCTGAGTATTGTTGGGTACTGGGGATTGCAGGGTACTGGGGATTGCAGGGTACTGGGGGGATGGCAGAGCTGGGATGTTTTGAGGGATGGCTGGATCTGTGACTGCATTTGTCACAGATCCAGCCACAGCTCAGCTGCTGACACCCCGCCCCCCCCCCCTCTCCTCGCACACTGTACAGAGCGGAGAGGGAGGAGAGGGAGGAACCGGCGTCATCAAATGACGCCGGTTTGTTTACAAGTGATCGCGCCGTCATTTGACGGCGCGATCACGTGGTAAACGGCCGCGATCAGCGGCAATTTACCGTGCTCCGTGATGCGCCGGGTCTTCTAGACCCGGCAAGCACGGACACTTTCGTGAGCGCGTCCCAGGGGACGCGCAATCACGAAAGTGAAGGACGACGTCCCAGGGACGTCGTCCCGAGGTAACCCCGCCGCGCCGTAGCAGTAAAATGCCTATGGCGCGGTGGGAAAGTGGTTAAAAAATTAGAACATGCTCTAAATTTTCGCGTTGTTTTTCACATCGTAAAAAATGGACGTGTGTAGGCTTTAACGATGGGAAAAAAACATGCATGCTCAGAAGCAAGTTATGAGACGGAGCACTCGTTCTGGTAAAACTAGCGTTTGTAATGGAGATAGCACATTCGTTACGCTGTAACAGACTGAAAAGCACGAAGACTGAAAAGCACGAATCGTCTCTCACCAAACTTTTACTAACACAAAATCAGCAAAAGCAGACAACAGGGTGGCGCCATTGAAATGGAACTTCCCCTTGATAGTACGTGTTGTACGTCACGGCGCTTTGCCCAAGCATTTTTTTTCATGATCGTGTGTAGGGATGAGCTTCGCGTTTGATCGTTCGTCGAATTTCGAACAAAAACGATCGTTCGCGGCAAATTCGAGTGAAATGAAACGACCGTTTTTAAAACTTTTTTCCATTGATACTACTATCAATGGAAAAAAAAGTTTTAAAACGGTCGTTTTTTCAGGAGTCCTGCTCCTGAAAAAACGACAGTTTTTAAGACTTTTTTCCATTGATACATGTTCCCTGGGGCAGGACCGTGTTCTAAAAAGACGTTTTCCAACAATAACTTGAAAATTGGTCTTTAAAACGACCGTTTTTAAAACTTTTTTTTCCATTGATAGTAGTATCAATGGAAAAAAAGTTTTAAAAACGGTCGTTTTTTCAGGAGTCCTTTAAGACTTTTTTCCATTGATACATGTTCCCTGGGGCAAGACCCGGGTTCTGAAAGACGTTTTCCAACAATAACTTGAAAATTGGTCTTTAAAATGATCGTTTTTGAATTCGAACGTTCAAATCCCATAGACTTCAATGGGGTTCTAAATGTACGGGGTGTTCGGCTCATCCCTAATCGTGTGTATGCAAGGCAGGCTTGACAAGAATCACGTCGAGAAAAACTTAATTTTTTCTAGGACATTAAAAACGGTGGTGTGTACGCGGCATAATATAGAGGATAAAGAGGATAGGAGATAAAGGGCAACCCTGCCTAGTGCCTCAAAGAATTGAAAAGGGTGTAGATGAAAAAACAGTGTTTTTGATTGAAGCAATGGGATTAGCATATTGGACAATTATCCAAGTTAGAAAGTAATCTCCAAATCCCCATTTATGAAGTACAAAAAATAAAATATGGCCAGGATAAGGAGTCAAATGCTTTACATACAGTGCCTGCCGCCGAGAATGTGTTTTTAGCACGACAGCATCGCGCTGATTCTCCGCGACAGGCTGCCGACATCTCGCACTCGCTGGAATAGTAAAAGCACATTCCAGCGAGTGCGTCATAGAAGCGATGGGGATCCGACGCGGATTCCTGCCAATTCTACACGTGGGCGGAGTTTGTTATGAATCCTGAGAAGGAAGTCCCCGCCGGATTTTAAATAAAAATCCGGCATGGGTTCCCCCCTCAGGAGCATAACGGGCCGTTAGGTCTGGTATGGGTTGTAAGGAGACCCCCCTACGCCGAAAAAACGGCGTGGGGGTCCCCCCACAATCCATACCAGACCCGTATCCAAAGCACGCCGGCCGGCCGGCCGGTCAGGAGGGGAGTGGGGGCGAGCGAGCGCCCCCCCCCCTCCTGAGCCGTACCGGGCAGCATGCCCTCAACATGGGGGGGTCAGGTGCTCTGGGGCAGGGGGCGCACTGCGGCCCCCCACCCCAGAGCACCCTGTCCCCATGTTGATGAGGACAGGGCCCCTTCCTGACAACCCTGGCCGTTGGTTGTCGGGGTATGCGGGCGGGAGGCTTATCGGAATCTGGAAGCCCCCTTTAATAAGGGGGCCCCCAGATACCGGCCCCCACCCTAAGTGAATGAGTATGGGGTACATTGTATTTTATTAGTTGGCCGCCGGGGGGGGGTGTGTATGATCGCTTTTATAAAAGCGCCCCCCTCCGGTGGGCTTCTGCGGGGGGGTGGGTGCCGCTGTTCTTCGCCGCCGTCTTGTTCTCTTCCGCCCCCGGGGGGGTCACTTTGATAAAAGCACCCACCACCCGGCGGGCTTCCTTCGACATCTTCGGCGGTGGGGGGGGTCTTCTCCCACTCTCCGGGGTCTTCTTCCACTCTCCGGGGTCTTCTCCGGCTCTCCGGGGGTCTTCTCCGCTCTCCGGGGGTCTTCTCCGCTCTCCGGGGGTCTTCTTCTTCTTCAGGACTCGCCGCCGCTATCTTCGTGTTAGCTCAATTACTGGCGGCGGCGAGTCCCCTCTTCTGTGACGTCGTCGTCTTCTTCTTCTCTTCTCCAGATGTTGACGCGACGCTTCCTTCCGCTGTTATGGCTGGCGCGCGGCTCGCAGCGAATTATATAGGCCTGTCTTGTGACGTCGCAGTCCCATCATGCTCCGGTAGGTACCACGTGCTACCTACCGGAGCATGATGGGACTGCGACGTCCCGGGGGGCGTCCCCGTGGTGCTTTAGGGGCTGTAATGTGGATGGGACCATGTATCACACTTGGTGGTCATGTCTGAGAGAGACGATTTTGGATACGCACATACAATTTCATATATTCACTGACCCATGTTAACCTGCGTAAATCTCCTCTGAATGCACTGCTGGGATGTTCAGTAGAGGGAGCACCAAAGAGTACTAAAAAGTTGATAGCCTTTATCTTTGTAGCGGCAAGAATATCTATAGCGAAATTTTGGAAGTCCCCCACTGTTCCTTTCTATTTACTGAAAAATAAATTGTCTTGGATAATGGTGAATGAGAGGTTGACGGCTATTTTAGAGGATAAGGTTGATGAGTTTCATGAAATCTGGGACACTTGGATCGGCTATCTCACAACTACGTGAGGATCTAAGAGATATCCTTTATAACTGGGAGTGCTCCCCCGTTCCTCTGTTTTCTCTTCTTTTCTTTCCTTGACTATTCTTTTCCTCTTTCTTTTTTCTTTCTTTTTTGTTTGAATTTTCTGTTATGGGCTGGGTCCTTTGGATCAGTTGGACACTCAGTTGAGAAATCCGGTGTTAGCTTGGGTTCAGATTACCTTAGCTGATGGATCTGTAATACGGTCTCAGGAATATTAAAGCAGAGTTCCACCCAAAAATGGAACTTCCGCTTAATCCCCTCCCCCTTACATGCCACATTTGGCATGTAATTTTTTTTGGGGGGGAGTGGGGGCTTCAGTAGGAGTGGGACTTCCTGTCCCACTTCCTGCTTCCGCCGAGGGGCTGGTAAGGCGATAAGGCCTAATCGCCTCACTGCAACCCCTCCCTTTGGCGATCGTCTAGGACACTGACAGGTCCTAGACGATCCCCTGTCCAATCAGCGGCGGGCCGCGAGCGCATGCGCAGTGCGGCTCCCGCATGCGCAGTGGGTGCCCGGCCATGAAGCCGAAGGCTGTCACGGCCGGGTGCCCACAGTTGTGATGAGGATGCCGGCCGGGGAGGGGGGGAGAGGAGCGGAGCCCCGGTCGCTGGAACGTGGAGAAGGTAAGTGTCTGTTTATTAAAAGGCAGCAGCTACACTTTTTGTAGCTGCTGACTTTTAACCACTTGCTTACTGGGCACATATACCCCCTTCCTGCCCAGGCGAAATTTCAGCTTTCAGCACTGCGTCGCTTTAAATTAAAATTGACGTCCTTTTTTTCCCACAAATAGAGCTTTCTTTTGGTGGTATTTGATCACCTCTGCGGTTTTTATTTTTTGCGCTATAAACAGAAAAGTGCGACAATTTAAAAAAAAAAAAAAAACATAATATTTTTTACTTTTTGCTATAATAAAAATCCCATTTAAAAAAAATAAAATAAAAATAAATTCTCAGTTTAGGCCGATACGTATTCTACATATTTTTGGTAAAAAAAAAAATCGCAATAAGCGTATAGTAATTGGTTTGCGCAAATGTTAAAGTGGCTACAAAATAAGGGATAGAATTCTGACAATTTTTTTTTCTTTACTAGTAATACGGCGATCTGCGAATTTTGTCAGGACTGCGACGCTTGCGGACACTTTTGACACATTTTTGGGACCATTCACATTTATACAGCGACCAGTGCTATAAAAACGCACTAATTACTGTATAAATGTGACTGGCAGGGAAGGGGTTAACACTAGAGGGTGAGGAAGGGGTTAAATGTGTATCCTGGGTGTGTTCTGTGTGGGGGGAGGGGACTGACTGGGGGAGGTGACCAATGCTGTGTCCCTATGTACAAAGGACACAGCATCAGTCACCTCTCCCTGACAGGACGTGGAGCTCTGTGTTTACACACAGAGCTCCACGTCCCTGCTCTAAAACTGCCGATCGCATGTACCTGACAGACATCGCGACCGCCGGGGAGGCGCCAGGTGCGCGCGCCGCCATCGGCGCGCGCGCACCCCCCAGTGGCCGGAGAAGACGATGCTGTCAAATGACGGCGGCTGGGATATTCAGATCCCATTTGTCACCGTCATTTGACGATAAGCGGGGATTCAAGTGGTTAATAAACATTACATTTGGGTGGAACACCCCTTTAAGTATGCCGGTTGTATTTTTATGTCTCCAATGGATTGTACTTATGTTTTGACTTTTATAACACGGATATGTGCTGTTTGTGTTTTATTGTATTTTTTTTCTTTTAAATTTAATAAAAACATTGGAAACAAAAGAGCACTGTTTGTGTCCCATAGACGTTAACAGTGTTCGCACAAATTTTTTGCCTGTTCGCAAGTTCTGGTGTGAACCGAACGAGGGGGGGCTCATCCCTACTAATGGATATAATATAATAATTAACATTACAATTACGATGGGAAATCTCAAATATATATTTATAAAATATATTTGTAGAAAAGTAACTAGTATATATTGTCAAACAGGGATTTATGAATAGGTATTTAAAAAAAGCAATATAAATGTCAAGGCGATATAAGATCGACATTAGATGACTGACTAAAGAGATATAAGGCATTGATCAAATGTTAAATCAAACATATGTTGAGTGGTTGTTTACCATGTTAGTTTATAAAGTATGGTCTTACCTTATATGTCTCATTACTATTATGAATCGTGTATTTAATTATATCATATATATCAACTTGAAGTATATACAATGAAAGTGTATATAAAGTTATGGAAGGGGTATGAGAAGGGGAAAAAAAGGAAGAGAGGAGTGGGGAGGGGAAAAAAATAAAATAAAGATAAGTTAGTTAACTGTCAGCTGAAAAATCTGTGAATTAAGATGATCCAAGGCGGTCTTGTAACCCTGTTTGCAGGAAAGGTGTTGTCATCAGGTATTCCTCGAGCTTGAAGTGTGTTATCAGGTATTCCTCGAGCTTGAAGGAAAGTAGTGTTCCCTGAAGATGTCTGGAATGAGGATGTTGTGTTAGACATCATAGGAAGTGGTAAATTTAGTAGCTGGAAGCAGGAATAAACCTCTTCTGAAGTGCGAATTTGAAATAGGGTGTTTCCATGAGAAAAGTAAAGCTTGAGGGTCTCCCAAGCCCCAATAATATAAAAGTTTTGCATTCTGGAGAATAATGAGAGCTTGGCGTTTTTGGATAGTCGAATATGCTAAGTCAGCATAAAGGCTATATGGAAGATCTTGGAAGGACAAAGATTCTCGAGCAGCGTGAAGTTCTTGAGTGCAAAAGTAGGTGTCGTGTGGTTGACCATTACATTTCCATGGGCCAAAACCTCTATGTGCATGATCGATTTCCAATTTATTGATCAGTAATTATGGGGCTAATTCATGAAAGAGGGCGAGAATTGATCCATTTAAGTCTTTTTAGCTCTCTGGGAGACCCCAAATGCAAAATGACATCTTCACGCTGGTTTTTTTTGATAGTTTTTTATCTGGTCTTTAAGTAAGGAAAGATCATGAAGAGCTGCATTTAAATTTTTCTCATGACTATTGAGCACTACAGAAATATCTGTGCGTTTTCAAGGATTTCAGTGTGATGACCAGTTTCCCGGGTGTCATGACACAGATCAGTCATGATAGTATGTGATGTAGCCACCAATTCTTCTCTAATGATGTCTCTCACTTGCATAAGGGCAGCAGGGCCCATTACATAGGGGGGCAGCAGGGCCCATTACATAGGGGGGCAGCAGGGCCCATTACATAGGGGGGCAGCAGGGCCCATTACATAGGGGGGCAGCAGGGCCCATTACATAGGGGGGCAGCAGGGCCCATTACATAGGGGGGCAGCAGGGCCCATTACATAGGGGGGCAGCAGGGCCCATTACATAGGGGGGCAGCAGGGCCCATTACATAGAGGGGGCACAGCAATCCACATTACAGGGGGCACCAGGGAACATTACAGGCAGGCAGGGAGAACAGCAGGGGACATTACATGGGCACATTACAGTACATGGGGACAACAGGGAGAATTGCAGGGGGGACAGCAGGGCACATTACATGGGGGTAGGGTGGCTCATTATAAGGCACAGCAGGGCACATTACATGGGGCACACCAGGGCATATTATAGTAGCGGTTGACTTACAAGCAGGAGTGGCCCACTGTTCTCCACTGGCCTTGCTCTCCTGTCTATCCCATGTGATGTCACATACAAGTATCTGGAATGGAAAAAAGGGGAGGAGGAGCTGGCCGGGAACAGGGCAGACAAAAAAAAATTCCAGCCAATTTTCTGGCCAATAATGCCTCAAAGGGAAACATTTTTACTTTTGACGCCTAACATGGCAATCGGTTTTTACACCTTGATCTTACACAAACACATCGAAGCTGCATACTGCTACACAATATCCAGAAATACAATAAATAAGACTATAAACATTGTTTAAACATTTAAGCTCCAAAAGGTTTTACCCCTTTTATAACCAGGCCATTTTTTGCTATTCAGCACTGCTCTACTTTAACTAGAAATTGTACAGTGAAATAAAATGTACCAAATTGTAATTTGTATATATTTTTTTCCACAAAAATAGAGATTTCTTTTGGTGGTATTTGATCACATCGGTGTTTGTTTTTTTTTCATTTATATAATAAAAAATAGACATTTTGAAAACTTTTTTTCACTTTCTGCTATAAAACATATCCAATAAAAAAAAATGTAAATTAAAAAAATACAATTTCTGTATAAATGTATGCCAAATGTATATACTGGAATTTTTTTTCTCCCTGTGGTAGTTTAGGTGCTTCTCTAATATTTTCTTGAAACCCGCTGCTGAGACCACCACCTGTGGAAGGGAATTCCACATCCGTGCCGCACTTACATTAAAGAACCCTCTACGTAGTTTAAGTATAAACCTCTTTTTTCTACTAGTAATGGTGGTGATCAGTGACTTATAGTGGGACTGTGATAGTGCGGTGGACAATCTGAGACTAATGGACACTTTGAGTGGAACTGACTAACATTGATATGACCAGCGACACTAATACAGTGACCAGTTCTAATAATATACACTGTGACTGTACTAATGGCACTGGCTGGGAAGGGGTTAACATGTAGGGGAAATCAAAGGGTTAACTATGTGCCAAACTTTGGAGCCCTGCTTTGCAGGGAGAAAAAGCTGGCACGTCGCTGCTGCCTGTATAGCTCTGTGTAAACACAGAGCTCTATTCTGTCATTCACTCAGCTGATCAGTGGGTTTTGGCCATAAATCATTGGCTGGCATCCGCTGAACGATTTGCGCTGTAGCGAATGACAGCACAGCCGGGGAGGTGGGAATGCATAGATGTACATGATCCAGCACAGCCAGGCCTTCCTGTAGCTGTATATCTACAGTAAGCGGATAAAGGATACATTGACCTTTAGTAACATGTTACACCCATATTAAGGGTCTAACAAGTAACATGCTACTATACATTTTCTCCCCTCACCCCACACAGCCAAATCAATCATTCACAGGAATCACATCTTTCACCACAGAAGACAGTTCTCAATAGACTATTTATTTTTTTAAAGGTTTTTTTATTTTAGTCATTATACCAATTTCCAATCTTGTGTTTATGTACTGTCATGCTGTACATGCATTCATAGAGGACAGTGGCGAAGAGTGTAGGGCTCATGTCTGTCAAAAAATGCTTGTACACTTAACGCCCATTCATTTCCTGAACAATTTGTAGCTTAAATCTCCAACACACTCAACAAGCCTAATCCCATGCTTTCCGATGGTTCCTGTTCACATTTGAGCACTTTTGAGTCCAGGCACTTTTAGCTCAATGTCTAAAGCTTGCTGTGTTTTTGCTCCCATTGACTTCAGTGACAGTGTGGGAAAAAACATATCTATGGGGCCAAAGGTACACAATCTTGCCTTAAAGAAGCTCATGAATGCATTTCACACTTAAACAATTGAGAAATAGAAACGGGCAAAAAGCCTCAAAATAGCCTGCATATGCTACCAATAAACCAAAATGTTTTAACCCCTCAATCGCCATTCTAGGATGACGCATTGGTGCGTCCCCAGTTCTGGCCACTCATGCACGTCACTGGGGAGGACAGCAGTGGGATCCAAGTTCAATGTGTCCACCACACACAGCGGAACAGGATACATGGTCACTGTTATTGACCATGTACCATGTGATTACTTTAACCACATATCACACATGCAAACACAGGCTGCAGTCCGAGGGCTTCCACACTGAGGCGATGCCCTGGCAGGACGTTAAAAAATGTCCTACAAGCAGCATGTTTGGAGCGGTGTACACCACTTTTGCTCATTGAAATGAATGGGCATCGCGGCCGAACCGCCGGCAAAGCGCCGATGCAGCGGCGCTTTGCGGGTGGTTTTAGCCTTTTTTCGGCCGCTAGCAGGGGTTAAAAGCGTCCCGTTAGTGGCCGAATACCTCTGCAAAAATTACAGTAAAGCACTGCTAAAAATGCCCCAGTGTGAAAGCAGCCTAAGTGATCAGAGATACTGTACTTCATTAAAGAATACTGTGCCTCTGATCATTGACCAAAGCAGTATAATGTCAACATAGTAACACTGCACTGCTTTAGAGACAGTGATTTATTTTTTATGTAAAAAAAATATTGCAAAAAATAAGAAAGTATAAAAAATTACTAAAAAAAATTATGAAGGGCTCATTCACACTTGTGGGGCTCTCTGAAAAGCAATATGCATTCAAATCGCTATACAGAGGATGTTAAAGGGGTTGTAAAGGTAAAAGTTTTTTCACCTTAATGCATTCTATGCATTAAGGTGAAAAAACATCCGTCAATACCGCCCCCCCCCCCCCCCCGTTATACTTACCTGACCCCTTGAAAGTCCAGCGCTCGCCCTGCGACATCCTCTTTGCCGCTCAGCCTGGCCGTTGATTGGTTACAGTGGATAGATTGAAAGCAGCACAGCCAGTGGCTCACGTCCAATGACGTGGCGCGTTGGGGCCGAGCAATACAGTGAGCGGCTATGGCCACCGGCTGTATAATGGGAGCGCGCCCGCAAGAACTCAACACCATTCGAGCTAAAGTGGGAGTGTTTGTTTGAGGGGAGGTAAAAATGAAACTCAACCATGGGATTTTACACCCCCCTGTGAAGAAAATAAACTTTATTCTGGATTTTCTCATAGACTCTGTTTGTCTTTTAAGAACCCCTGGACCGATCTGGGTGACATTGGGATATGTTGGTCCCCCAGATCGGGGCTATCAGGGGGTATGCACTAGCAGGGTGTTATCTGCCTGGAGATAATTGGTTTATTCCTTAAACTGATCTCAGTATCTCATTGTGTAAATAATCTTTAGTCTGTCTCTCAAGAAGTGTTAATTGTGTGAATTTCTATTGTTTAGCAGGTGCGAAGTTCTAAATCACCTTGTCTGGGCAAAGGACCAGTAATTAACTCATGTGGATTCTACCGGAGACGTGCAAATTGTAGTATATACCGTAGTATGTACATTTACCGCGCTACTCAAATAACATACAAAAAATGGCAGCCAACACAACTAAATGAGATCAATTTAGCAAGACAAAAACAGGAAAAAAATGTGTAGCGCTAAATTAGGTATTGAATGATGACAGTGTGGTGAGTGATCAGCACAAAAAAACATGGAAAAAACAGACAAAAAATGCCACCAGTAGTGTTCAAATAGAGTGTCTATTATGTTGAAATAGTCTCTGTAGAATCCAACAGGATTAATGCAATCGTGACTTAGTGTATCCAAATAAGAGATCCACCACCAGTTAAAATGATGAAGGCTTACCAAATGATATGGAAGTGCTCCCGACGCGTTTCATTTTCTAAAACATCCTCATGGGTACTGACCTACTGCTAAAAAGAGACCCTTTATATATACTAGAAGCCCCCATACCTTAATTGTGAACCAGGATGGAATGGCGCCATCAACCTATGGTTATTTCCGGGTATGGGGTAAAATGGCGGATTCGGCGTGCGTTCCAAGCCTCTCACCCAGACGAGCACATGGAACGCACCATCGAATGCGCTCAAATCGGTCGGTTGCAATAGACGTCAAAACAACGGAACGTATAATGTTTCCGCTGTGACGTCGAATGTGGTTTCCGTTTTCAGATCGAAAAGGGGCAGGGCCACAGTGCAACATACGATGATGGGAGATGTCGAGACAGCGGAGCGTGTGACACTTCCGCTGTGACGTCGAATGTGGTTTCCGTTCTCGAATCGGAAGGGACAAGCCACAGTATGCGGTTCACAGATGCCTTCTGAATCATAGGAGGCACGGAGCGCAGCTCAAATGCGAGACTAGAAACATTTAACTAAAACGTTTAAACTTATAAAAATTATCTCACAAATTAAAAATGTATGTCCACTTGTATGAAAAATGGGAAATTCATAATTAAAATAGTAACAGTCAAATGGACTACTTGGTCATAAAAGGAAAATCGCCATTGATAGATTCACCAACCATAATGTACCAATATTGAATGATTATAAAAAGAAAGAAAACCAACTAATGAATTCAAAGGACTAGATCTTTATGGTGCCCGTAGTATACTAAGGTTTAAAACTAGTTAATGGGGCTTAGGGGCTAGAGATTGGTCAAGGTTATTAGGATTGGTTGATGAATGCGTTTACGTCCCACTCTACGTTTAAGCCGTGCGGGACATAAGTACACAACTCATAAATCCAATAGGTTTCCAACCTAGACACTCCTTTCGATTTGGCTCCGCCCCTCCACGGTGCAACATATTTATCAATAATAAGAAATTGGGTGCCCTTAGGGTTATGGGCATGGCATTCTCTGTAATGTCTGGGGACTGTGTGTTTAGTACAGCCACTCAGAATTTACACGACCAGTTGCAGTTGATCGAAATTCAAGAGATTTTGATCTCTCATTAGTGTTGTAATGATATACATTGCATTTTTTGCACGGAAAATAGCCCTTCATGTCATGAAAGAAAATAGGTCTTACTGGTGGGTCAGCAACATTTGGAGCGATACTATGTCTGAGTGATGGAGCTCCTTTGAAGATGACCTTGGCTTTATCTGGTAAGTTTGGTCCAAGGACTTTGTCATTTTTAAGTATGCCCCAATGTTTGTTGATAATGGTTTTAACATCATTATGCTGGTTGGAGAATGCGGTAAGCATAGAGAACTTGAAAGTATCATTAGGTTCTCGAGAAGGTTTTTGCAACAAGGACCTACGATCCGTTGTTGCCACCTGTTGCAATTCAGACTCTACTATTGAGGCATTATAGCCCTTTTCTATGAATCTTTCCTTTAAAGTCAGAGCCTGTGAAAAATAGGTGTTGACGTCTGTACAATTCCTGCGCAGACGTAAGAATTGACTCCGGGGGACCGAATCTAGCCAGGACTTATGACGGCTGTCTCTGGGGATAAAGCTGTTTCTATCAGTGGCTTTAAAATGTGTCTTAAAGCTGAACTGCTGAGATTCCAATTTAATTTCAAGGTCTAAAAAGTTGATCTTGGTGGGACTACTTTCAAAAGTAAGTGAAATGCCACGGTCATTACTGTTCAAAGATGAAAAGTACCTGCCCAGTGACTCAGACGAGCCATCCAATAGGAGGAGGACGCCGTCTATGTATCTAGCCCGTAGGACTAGGGAAGGATGTTGGTCCACAGACGGCGTCCTCCTCCCATTTGGACATGAATAAATTGGCCAAACTGGGGGCAAACTTGGCCCCCATTGTGACACCTCGTTTCTGCAAATAAAATTTCTGATTGAACCAAAAATAATTGTGGGTGGTCGCATATTCCAAAAGTTTAATAATAAAAGATTTTTGATCTTCCACAATAGAGTGGTCCTGACTTAGAAAATAGGTGACGGCTTCGAGTCCCAATTGTTGGGGAATGCACGTATACAATGAAGCTACGTCCGCAGTTACAAGAAGGTAGTCACCCTGAATGTTCAGGCCCTCTAAGAGTTTAATAGTAGAAGTGGTATCTTTAAGATAAGATGGGGTAAGTTTGAATAGCGGTTGCAAATAAAAGTCGATGTAGCGGCCGATTCGGGATGTAATCGAATCGATCCCGCTTACTATCGGTCTACCGGGAGGTTTAAGTGTGTCCTTGTGAATTTTTGGTAACTTATAGATAGTTGGTATTTTGGGAGCGACAGGTATTAGGTAGGCTTTCTCTTTCTTATTCAAGATGAACATGCCAAAACCTTTGTTAACTATATTGACCAGTTCTTTTTTTTAAATGCTGGTTGGGTCATTGGAAATTTCCTGATAGGTATCGACATCACTGAGGATACGATCCATCTCCATATTGTAATCAGACTTGTCCAAAACAACCAACCCACCCCCTTTATCTGCAGGACGTACGATAATGTCCTTCCGATTGCAGAGCGAGAGGAATCCATCTTTAGGTATAGGTTTGTTATAACATTTCTTAATGGGCAATGCTTCTAGGTCTTTAAGGACTAAATCTCTAAATATATTGATAGAGGAAGATGCGGGTACTGGGGGGTTAAACAAGGAGGGGTTTGAAAGTCCCGAATGTACAGTCCCCGATGTGGCAGCTCTTTCAATAGTGGGTGATGTATTAGAGATAAAATGCCGTTGGATATTAATCTTATGTACAAATTTGTGGATATCGATGAATGTATCAAATTTGTTAAGCTTCTTAGGGGGGGGGCAAATTTAAGACCCTTATCAAGGACGATCAGTTCACTGGCTGAATTTTTTTTGCCACTAAGATTAAAAATCCCTTGGCCGATTAGACCTTTCTCTTTTTTCTTTTGATGCCTTTTGCCTCCCCGGTTGCCTCTCTTACATCCGAAGGCCTTTTTTGGCCTTGTCCGCCCTGGTGAAAATCCTTATTATGTCGGACATCGGAACCATGATAATCATAGTCTGAATATGGTCTCTGGTAATTAGAGGACTCATCTAGAATATCACGAAGGGGTGCAAACCTATTATTCGTATATGTCGATGAATAGTCATGGCTGTACGGGTTAGTTTCATATGGAATCATATAATCAATGGGTCTTCTTGGTGATTCATTATATCTATAGGGATCCTGGCCATGATAATAGGGAGTTCTAGTGGATGACCCTCTGGATGTGATTTTATTTCTGGTCTCTTCATTCTGGTCTGGTGTGTCACTACACGGTCCCAACATTGAAGTTTTATCCTGTAAAGAACCTATGATGTCCTTTAAAGCGTGCCTGACCTAATAAGTATATGCTTATTTTGGTCCATATCATCTGGTAAGCCTTCATCATTTTCACTGGTGGTGGATCTCTTATTTGGATACACTAAGTCACGATTGCATTAATCCTGTTGGATTCTACAGAGACTATTTCAACATAATAGACACTCTATTTGAACACTACTGGTGGCATTTTTTGTCTGTTTTTTCCATGTTTTTTTGTGCTGATCACTCATCACACTGTCATCATTCAATACCTAATTTAGCGCTACACATTTTTTTCCGATTCTACCGGAGACAGCCGTCTGTCTCCTAAAATAGGTCTCTTGAAGGGGGGCTCGCTAGTAACACCATTGTATGATGATGTGGGAGAAGGATGTAATTGTATACCTGATTACATCAAGTATGTCTTTTGCTGTATATAAGTAACCTGTCTCTCAATAAAGTCATTCTATATCTGGACACCCTTCATGAAGTCTTGGCTCATGCTTGGGGAGGGGGAATACTCTAACCATTCGTTAGAATCATCTTGGGAACTGCATTCTTCTACACTAACCCTCTACCATCTAAGGTAGCGATACTCCCTTATGCTCGGCGATTGGGAGATGGAAAGAAGGCCGCAGTACCCTAACCACTGCAGGTCTTAACACCCCCCATCCAAACTATAAGTGTAAACCAGTCACAGTGTCCCTGAACACCCCTACATCAGTCCCAGAAACACCATACTGCCTCATACCACAGGGTGTATTAATACCTTAATGCAAGGGCCATGCTCAACCATACGGGGATGTACAGGTGTTCCATGCATCCCCATGCAGGTAGTCTCATCGATGTCCATTGGGACACAGTGGCTGCACAGACACAGCTGCAGCTCCCAATCTGACATCCATTTGGCTGCAAGGCCTAAACACAGACAGTGTGAGTTTAGGGACATGCACATGAAATTAAATAGGATTGGTCCCAGCACAGAAGCCTGGTGGACCCCACTACCCACCCCTGACCATTTTGAGTACTCCCCATTTATCACCACCCTCTAAACGCGCCCTTGTAGCCAGATTTTAATCCATGTACTCACCCTATGGTCCATGCCAACAGACCTTATTTTGTACAGTAAGAGTTTATGGGAAACTGTGTCAAATGCTTTTGCAAAATCCAGATACACCACATCTATGGGCCTTACTTTATCTAGATTGCAACTCACCTCCTCATAGAAGGTTAATAGATTGATTTGACAAGACTGATTCTTTATGAATCCATGCTGATTACTTCTAATGATAGTTTTCATTACTAAAATCTTGTATATAGTCCTTTATCCTCCCCTCCAAGAGCTTACATACTATTGATTTTAGGCTAACTGATCTGTAATTCCCAGGGATGTATTTTGGGCCCTTTTTAAATATTGGTGCTACATTGGCTTTTCTCTAATCAGCTGGTACCATTCCAGTCAGACTGTCAGTAAAAATTAGGAACAATGGTCTGGCAATTACTTGACTGAGTTCCCCAAGTATCCTCGGGTGCAAGCCATCTGGTCCCAGTGATTTATTAATGTTAAGTTTCCCAAGTATAATTTAAATTATATCCTCTGTTAACCATGAAGGTGTTTCCTGTGATGTGTCATGAGGATAAAAACTGCAGTTTGGTTACTAAAGCCCCCTAATTCCCTTGTGAAGACTGAGAAGAATAAATTGAATACCTTCGCCATCTCCCCATTCTTTGTAACCAGATGTCCTTCCTCATTCTTTATGAGGGCAAATATGGCCTGTCCTCCCTTTTTTACTGTTTACATACTTAAAGAAGTTCTTGGGATTTATTTTAGCTCTCCTCTGCTATGTGTCTTTCATGTTCTATCTTAGCCACCCTAATTGCACTCTTGCATTTCTTGTTGCATTCTTTATAATGTCTAAATGCTGATGATGATCTATGAACCTTGTAATTTTTGAAGGCCTTCCCCTTTGCTTTTATATACATTTTTACATTGGAGCTAAGCCATCCAGGACTTTTAAATGTATTACCCAATGGGATGCATTGGCTAATGCCCTTAAAGCAAACCCATCTCTCCTCCGTGTTCTTTGTTCTAAGATTTTATCCCAATTTGTGCCTTCTAGCAAGGTTCGTAGTTTAGGGAAGTTGGCTCTTTTGAAATTCAGTGTCTTTGTATTCCCCTTATGTTTCCTATTTGTGTGATTTATACCAAAGCCAATTGACCTATGATCGCTGTTACCTAAATTGCCCCGTATTTCCACATCCGTGATCAGGTCTGTATTGTTGGTAATCAATAGATCCAATTACCTTAGTAAATATAAATATATCCTTAGATGAATGCGTGGTTCCCTCCATCCAGTCTATGCCTGCATAAGATGCAATGTCCAGTATAATTAGTCCAAACATTAAAAACTCTTACACATGTGGTATTTCCATACTCAGGAGTAGTAACAAAATGTGTTTTGGGGTGTAATTCTAAGTATGTTAATGTTGTGTGTTAACCACTTGCCCACCGCCTCCTGTACTTTTACATTGGCAGAATAGCATGGCTGTGCAAAGTAGCATATATTTACGTTACTTTGAATTTCGCACTGTGCGGGGTGCGCGAGCCCCTACCGCGACCTCTGTGGCCGCTGGCGTCCAGTGATTGGGTCACAGAGCAGCAGAACAGGGAGAGGCCAGTGTAAACAGGGTCTCTCCCTGTTCTGCCTAGTGACAGACCACTGGTCGTTTGCTCCCTCTCACGGGAGCAATGATTAGTGTCATGTCACAGTAAACCACACTCCCTAACAGTTAAAATCACTCCCTAGGACACACTTAAACCCTTCCAAGCCCCCTACCGGTTAACCCCTTCACTGCTAGTCACATTTATACAGTAATCAGTGCATTTTTATAGCACTGATCACTGTATAAATGTGAATGGTCCCAAAATAGAGTCAAAAGTGTCTGATGTGTCTGCCGTAATGTCGCAGTCATGATAAAAAATCTTTGATCAGTGCCATTACTAGTAAAAGTTTTGTTTTTTTTACCTAAATATGTAGAAAAATACGTATCGGCCTAAAAAAAAATCGTTTTTATATATATTTTGTAAAAAATGTTGCTTTTTTTTTTTTAAATGGTCGCTCTATTTTTTTTTATAGCGCAAAAAATAAAACCCGCTGGGGTAATCAA
The DNA here is from genome assembly GCA_029574335.1 of Rana kukunoris. Taxonomy (NCBI): domain Eukaryota; kingdom Metazoa; phylum Chordata; class Amphibia; order Anura; family Ranidae; genus Rana; species Rana kukunoris. Next base: position 74,785,155 of record CM056054.1, on the reverse strand, counting down.
ATACCACCAAAAGAAAGCCTTCATTTGTGGGAGGAAAAAAAGGACGTCAATTTTGTTTGGGAGCCACGTCGCACGACCACGCAATAGTCAGTTAAAACGACGCAATGCCGAATCCCAAAAAGTGACCCGGTCCTTCGGCAGCCAAATACTCCAGGGCTGAAGTGGTTAAAAATATCTTACACAACTGACAGCATTGTGTAAAATATATACTTTTTCATATTCTTCCCACATTTTCCAAAAACTTGTGGCAAAAAAAAATATTTTTCTTTAAAAGACTCATTATCCATCTTATAAAATACACGGAGAAATCGGGCGTTTGCTTTTCCAAAATGTAGTCGTTTTGTGGGTGTTTCCACTATTTTGGTGCTCGAGGGCCACTAACAATGTATCAAGAATTAGGCCTAATTCACACTTATGCATTTTTAGTGCTTTTTGCATTTTGCAGATTTGCACTATAGAATGTGTTCCATAGGAAACCATGTTAAAAAGGACTGTAGTGCAAATCTTAAAAATCCAAAAAGCACTAAAAATGCATGTGTGAATCAGGCATAAGACACATGATTTATGCTCCTTGTAAGCTTAAATGTGCTCCTTTGATTTTAGGCCCTCTATGCAGATAGGTTGCAAAAAAGTCTCACATGTGTGGTATCCCCATACTCAGGAGAGTAGCAGAATATTTTATGGGGTGTAATTGCAAGTACGCCTATTCTGTGTGTGAGAAATAACTTCTCAAAATGACTTTTTAATGTTTTAATTTTGCCCCAAATTGTAGCAAAAAATTACAACTTCAAAAACTCACCATGTCACTTAAATACATTTGACTGTCTACTTTTCAAAAAGGGATCTTTTGGGGGGTATTTGTACTGTCCTGGCATTTTGGGATCTCAAGAATTGAGATCGGCTGCTAGAATATCAGGAGTGATCAATTTTCAAATATCTACAGATATTTGAAAATTAATCAGTCCTGATATTCTGACAGCTGATCTCAATTTAGTCTGTGTAAAGATTCTATACTATAGTTTGTGGACTCTATAACAGGGGTGCCCATCCTTTTGAATAGCGAGGGCCACTTAAGCAACTTGGTAACCACGGGCCACTAAGAGCAGAGCGGGTGGATGACAGGTCACGGCTACTCTATAGGCCCTCCGATCTGCCCAGATGGAAGGGGACGAATTCCCTTCTGTTTTTTAGATTGGAGGTAGGCAAACTTAAATGGACATCTGTCGCTCTGTAGAGATGAATTGAGGGTCCCATTTAGTCGGGCTGATCATGTGAAAAGGGCCTAAGACTGCTTTCACACTGATGTGCTGTGGTCTACCCACACCGCGAGTGCAGCGTAGTGCACGTGTCTATCCTGCGGGTCAGTTGAACTTTGCTATAGACTCCCCCTGTGGCAAACCAGACACTGTAGAGGAAGCATTGGCTTATGGGGCTCTGGTCCACAGCCGCTTTCTTCCTCTACCACCAGCTACATTCACAACACTGATGCTGTGGTATGGCTGGTGAGCAACCTGCGATCTGGGCTTGCCAACCCACTATTCCAGAGCAGAAGGTCGCGAGCCACATCAGAGGGCTCCGCGGGCCACTGGTTGGCCACCCCTGCTCTATAACTTTCACACAGACTAAATAATATACATTGATTTGGGTTAGTCTTACCAAAGAAATTTAGCAGGAAACATGTTGGCATGAATTTAGGGAGAAAGACTATTTGCTAAATTTTATAACAAAATCTAAGAATTTTCTATTTGGTTTTCCAAATTTTGGGCCAGATTCACGAACACTTGCGCTGGAGTATTTGGATATGCGCCGCGTAACTGTGATGATGCGCCGTCGTTTCTATGTGCCCGTACCCACCAAACTAGATGCGCCCAATAACGACTCATTTGCGACCGGCGGAACGTTCCGACGCCAGAGTATCGTCAGCGTTTATTTTCGCTGGGCGCATCAGTCGCGCCCATTGATTTCCCCTGCAAATATGCAAATGAGGGATTTTTCACAATTCACGAACGGATTAGCACCATACGCTGGCTACATGCGCCGCGCGTATCTGGTCCGTCCGGCGCAAAGTTATTTCTACAAAAGGCTGCTTTATCTTTACTCCAGATGGTCACAGGTCAGCAGGAGAGCAGCTACAGCAGTGTTACCGACGATAAGAGCTAGCTGAGCACCCCCACTTGCAAGGACAACACCTCTGTGTGCCAACATGCCAGGGGCAATTGTGGTCCTAGAACTACTGATGGGTCCCCTGGAACCAAGAAGGCGGGCACGTGAGAGGATATACCGCACACGTATGAACCTCTTTGGCATGGGGGATGAGGAGGTGTATCGCCTATTCAGATTCAGCCCAGATGCAATACTTGAACTAACCACAACCCTGCAGGATGACATCACCAGCCCAACACACCGATCACAAGCAGTGCAGCCACTGGTGAAGGTCCTGGCAACACTTCATTTCCTAGCAAGTGGATCATTCCAGCGTACAAGTGGAGTGGTGGCTGGGATGTCACAGTCCTCCATAAGCAGATGTGTGCACCAGGTTGTCCCTGCAATCCTCAGACGCATGTCCAACCAGTTCATCAGACCAACCACTGAGGAGCTACGGCAGAAGGCAATGACAGATTTCTACAACATTGCCAGATTCCCACGCACTGTGGGGGCCATTGATTGCACACATGTGGCCCTACAGCCCCCCAGTGCCACAGAGCACATATACCGCAATCGGAAGCATTGGCACTCCATCAACGTACAGGTGATAGCCGATGCCCAACGCCTCATATGGCACGTCCGTGCCAAACACCCCGGGTCCAGCCATGACAGTTTCATATACCGTCAGAGCCCCATCCCAGCAGAATTTAACCAGAACATGTATGGGGACAGCTGGCTGGTTGGTGAGTGACAAGGGAGTCAGGCATGACTATCCCCTCCCGTGATGCACAACAGAAATCGCACATGCATGACTAACATTCTCCTGTCTTTTACCTTACAGGTGACTCTGCATATGCATTGGGACCCCATCTAATGACTCCTTTCCGGAACCCCCAAACCAGAGGAGAGAGAAAATACAATGAAGCACACATCAAAACCCGTGCAGTGGTTGAGCAAACATTTGGGCTCCTGAAGTCCCGTTTCCGATGCTTGGATAAGTCTGGGGGGGCCCTCTTGTATTCCCCTACCTTTGTGTGCCAGATCATCGGTGCATGTTGCATACTACATAACTTTGCTATGAAAAAAGGCCTGCATATTGACATACGTGATGACCTGACCCCCGACCCACACAGTCCCCACCTGCCAGAGGAGAACCAGTCTGCTGATGGAAGAGCAGTCAGGAGGGTCCTCGCCGTAGGCATCTTTGGACACTAAACCAAAACATTAATAACACAGACAGTGCACGCGTGTACACCACTGATGTCCCTAGATCACACACACCACATGCACATCGCATTGGATTAGCCCAAGTCCAGCATGTAGGATTTGGGAGCAGTAACGCCAGCGTCAAGGCCCCAATGATGTCACTGTCCATTCACACACCTTTCACACATCATTCATTCAGCCGTGGGGTTCACTTCACCACCACGGCCGAGGGTGACACCCCTTACTTTCAGGAGTGCCACCCTCTCACATTCACACACCATTCACACTGTCCCCTGCACTCCTGACCGTGTGCAGTACAAAAAGAAATTAGAAATATCATATCCTGATCATTAAAAGAAAAATAATCTCATAACCTGAGAAAAATAAAAAATAAACTCATGACCTGAGTATGTCAAAAACAATAATATAAAACCAGAAAAAATAAAAGGCCTCATCGGGGATGCCGGGGGCTTCTTCTGGGGGCCCCTCTCTGGCTCCGCAGCTGCCTGGATGGAGTGGGTGGGGGTGGGGGGGCATCTGGAGGTGGCTGATCCCCAGGTGGGCCACTCCTGGCAGGTGTGGCCTGCGTGCCCTCCAAGGCCCTGGCTATCCGTCCAAGGTATGTGTTCGTCTGGGCCTGCATCCGGAGCTGACGGGTCACCTGGTAATGCTGGGCCCGCCGACTCAGCCTCCCCTGCTCCCGGATGGCAGCACTGTTCCCATGGATGGCAGCAGTGTTGGCCTGGACGGCTGCAGTAAGGTGCTGGATATCCCCCTGCACCTCCCCCAAAGTGGTGACCACTGCAGCGCAATTAGAGCTGACATCCTGCACTGCGTTGCTGAGGTTGGCAACGGAGCCCAGGCTGTCAGCCACTTTCTCCAAGTGCACCGCTATGGCCCCCATCTGTTCCGTCTGCCTGGCGTGATCCCTCGCCAACTGGTCCTGGACACCATCAGACACCCCCCTGGTCTTCTGGGTCGCCTTCCTGGGGCCAGAAGATGGATGTCCTCGGGTGGAAGGAGTCGCCCTTGAGGGGCTTCCAAGGATGGGGGAGGGGATGACAGACGGGCCAGGAGAAGGGGAGGAGACAGACAAAACCAAAGAAAAGTCCTGCTCTGCCACAGCAGGATCCTCCACAACCACCTCGGCAGGTGTGGTGTGGCCACTCTCCTCCTCCACAACCTCTTCACCACCCAGTGGCTCGGGCACATGATGGCGTGGGGGGGGAAGGGGTGGAATGCAGGCTGACAGATGATGGCCCAGCTCCGTCATCTGTGGATGACACAAAGCAGACACATGTTGGTGGTCCCACACACTTGGCACATGTCCCCCCCCCCCCAAATGCAAAACAACAAATAGGGGATTATAAAACACTTACCTGTCCTTGTGCCTTCCTCCACGGAGTCATAGCCTGCGACCCCCTCCACCTGCTCCCTCTCCAGGCAGCGAGCAACCACCTCCTCCTCTGCGGTCAGGGTGACAGGACATGGGGGACCACCACCTGTGCCCCTCTCATACCTCCTGATGGAGGCCACCTTGTCCCTCACCTTGCGCCGCAGGTCATTTATTTTCTTTTGTATGTCCCCAGCAGTCCGGGTGGAGTAGCCCAGGACATTGACCCTGGCAGCAATGGACTCCAGGATGCCCTGCTTCCTCTCCCGGCTGGTCTTCCGGCTTTTTTTGCCATGGAGAAATTCATTCTCCGTCTCCATAGCCGAGATAATCACTGAGACCTCCTGGGTATTAAAGTTGAGGTTCCTCCTCTCTCTGGGGGTAGCGGGAGCAGCCATTACAGTGCAAAAGTATCTTCCCTGGGGTGGGGGGAAACGGAACTACTTTTGCGCCGGAATGGCGTTTCCGCCAGCGCTTTTAAGCGCCCAGCGGAACGCATTGCGCTGACGTTTCCCAGGAAGTGGTGCCGACGGAAGTTGTGAGCATGCGCACAAGGGGGCGAGTGGAGCCGCACTCACTGCGCATGCTCCGTGGATGATGCGCTGAACGTAAGCTTCTGCGCCAGGCTCCGCCCATCATTTACATATGATCACACCCACTTCCACTTGCGTCGGGTTACGCCAGCGCATTATCGTTACTCTGGCGCAAGTTTACGCGCAACTGCTATGTGAATTACAGGACTTGCGCTGAAAGGGTCTTCAGAGTAACGTAAATGAGAAGCGTTACTCCAGAGGAAAGATACTCTCATCTACCTGAATCTGGCCCTTTGTCTTTTTATCTTTACATAGCGGGGAAAAAAAACTGTGCTAATTAAATACCACCAAAGAAAGCTCTGTCTCAAAAGAATGTTATAACATTTATTTTGGTATGGTGAGTATTTGTTATTCAAAATGTGAAATCTAAAAAAATGCCAAACGGGGGTGGAACCTTGAAGTGGTTAAAATGCATTTTTTTTTTATATATATTTTACATTTAACAGTCTTTATTTCAAAAAAGTTTAAACGTTTTCTTTTTACACTATGCGTTGCAATGTGATATTAGAAAAAAAGAAAAAGAAAAAAACTGCGCTAAGAAGAACTATAAAAAGAACTGAAAAAGTTCATCAATTAGAAGCTGCGATTATCATGTAAAACATAGAAAAAATCAAGAGATGGTGTTGTGCTCCAATAGCATAGAAAGATATCATATAAAACAAATACAAGAGCAAAATTTAGAAGAAGAAATAAATTACGCTAACCCTGATCATTCAATAATAAATAATATACTATAGAACTCAATATGAGTTTTGTATTCAAAATATAAAAAAAGTCCTATACACAAATTGATAATTGTGACAGATTAATGAATGATGTAAAGAAAATCCACAACTGTGTTGATTAAAAAAATGCCCAAAAATGTGTGTCCATAAATATACAACCAAAAATGAGTTATAAAATGAAAATGAGTGAAAAAAAAACAATAAATAAAATAACTGTACACCGGTGCTCTTGTGAAAAAAGTCCATACAAGTCTAAAATGCCATATCCAAAAGAAAAATGTGTTGAATCCACCACCAATCAGCTGAAATTACTTCTTACCAACTTGCCGCGATCCCCCATAACAGAAGATCAAAAGATACATGTAATCAATCGCAGCTTGACTCCAAGAAACAGCAAACACAATCACGGGTCCTTGGTAGTAACCTCACGACTAGGGATGAGCTTCGTGTTCGATGCGAACACATGTTCGCATCGAACATTGGCCGTTCGATCGTTCGTCGAAAACGAACAAATCGGGTCGTTCGCGCCAAATTCGAATGACCCATAATTCACTGCGGCGTTGCGCGCTGATGATTGGCCAAGCATGCACCATGACGCCGCATGCTTGGCCAATCACAGCGCCCAAAAAACGAAGAGACCTAATTGGCCAAAGCCTGGGTGCTTTGGCCAATTAGGGTTCAGGGCTTTAGCACACGCCCCACACTATAAAAGGCCGCCTCCCGGGCGGCCTCGTGTAGTGTGTTCCGGCTTGCTTAGAGAAGTGAGACAGACAGACAGACAGAGAGAGAGAGAGAGAGATAGATAGATAGAGACACAGTGTCTTTTCACATAGCTGTTTAATACCACCTTAGCGCATTTGGTGTCACCGCACGTGTGCTGTTACATACCACCTTAGCGCATTTGGTGTCACCGCACGTGTGCTGTTACATATCACCTGAGCGCATTTGGGGTCACCGCACGTGTGCCGTTACATACCACCTTAGCGCATTTGGTGTCACCGCACGTGTGCTGTTACATATCACCTGAGCGCATTTGGGGTCACCGCACATGTGCTGTTACATACCACCTTAGCGCATTTGGTGTCACCGCACGTGTGCTGTTACATACCACCTGAGCGCATTTGGTGTCACCGCACGTGTGCTGTTATATACCACCTGAGCGCATTTGGTGTCACCGCACGTGTGCTGTTATATACCACCTGAGCGCATTTGGTGTCACCGCACGTGTGCTGTTACATACCACCTGAGCGCATTTAGTGTCACCGCACGTGTGCTGTTACATACCACCTGAGCGCATTTGGTGTCACCGCCGTGTGCTGTTACATACCACCTTAGCCCATTTGGTGTCACCGCACGTGTGCTGTTACATATCACCTGAGCGCATTTGGTGTCACCGCACGTGTGCTGTTACATACCACCTGAGCGCATTTGTTGTCACCGCACGTGTGCTATTACATACCACCTGAGCGCATTTGGTGTCACCGCACGTGTGCTGTTATATACCACCTGAGCGCAGTTACTGTCACTGGACGTGTGCTGTTACATACCACCTTAGCGCATTTGGTGTCACCGCACGTGTGCTGTTACATACCACCTGAGCGCATTTGGTGTCACCGCACGTGTGCTGTTACATACCACCTTAGCGCATTTGGTGTCACCGCACGTGTGCTGTTATATACCACCTGAGCGCAGTTAGTGTCACTGGATGTGTGCTGTTACATACCACCTTAGCGCATTTGGTGTCACCGCACGTGGGCTGTTACATACCACCTTAGCGCATTTGGTGTCACCGCACGTGTGCTGTTACATATCACCTGAGCGCATTTGGGGTCACCGCACGTGTGCGGTTACATACCACCTTAGCGCATTTGGTGTCACCGCACGTGTGCTGTTACATATCACCTGAGCGCATTTGAGGTCACCGCACGTGTGCTGTTACATACCACCTTAGCGCATTTGGTATCGCCGCACGTGTGCTGTTACATACCACCCTAGCGCATTTGGTGTCACCGCACGTGTGCTGTTACATACCACCTTAGCGCATTTGGTGTCACCGCACGTGTGCTGTTACATACCACCTTAGCACATTTGGTGTCACCGCACGTGTGCTGTTACATACCACCTGAGCGCATTTGGTGTCACCGCACCTATGCTGTTACGTATCACCTGAGCGCATTTGGTGTCACCGCACGTGTGCTGTTACATACCACCGGAGCGCATTTGGTGTCACCGCACGTGTGCTGTTACATACCACCTTAGCACATTTGGTGTCACCGCACGTGTGCTGTTACATACCACCTGAGCGCATTTGGTGTCACCGCCGTGTGCTGTTACATACCACCTTAGCCCATTTGGTGTCACCGCACGTGTGCTGTTACATATCACCTGAGCGCATTTGGTGTCACCGCACATGTGCTGTTACATACCACCTGAGCGCATTTGTTGTCACCGCACGTGTGCTGTTGCATACCACCTGAGCGCATTTGGTGTCACCGCACGTGTGCTGTTACATACCACCTTAGCGAATTTGGTGTCACCGCACGTGTGCTGTTATATACCACCTGAGTGCATTTGGTGTCACCGCACCTGTGCTGTTATATACCACCTGAGCGCAGTTAGTGTCACTGGATGTGTGCTGTTACATACCACCTTAGCGCATTTGGTGTCACCGCACGTGTGCTGTTACATACCACCTGAGCGCATTTGGTGTCACCGCACGTGTTCTGTTACATACCACCTTAGCGCATTTGGTGTCACCGCCGTGCGCAGTTAGTGTCACTGGACGTATGCCGTTATATACCACCTGAGCGCAGTTAGTGTCACTGGACGTGTACTGTTATATACCACCTGAGCGCAGTTAGTGTCACTGTACGTGTGCTGTTATATACCACCTGAGCGCAGTTAGTGTCACTGGACGTGTGCTGTTATATACCACCTGAGCGCAGTTAGTGTCACTGTACGTGTACTGTTATATACCTATACCACCTTAGCGCATTTGGTGTCACCGCACGTGTGCTGTTTCATACTACCTTAGCGCAGTTAGTGTCACCGCACCTGTGCAGTTATATACCACCTGAGCGCAGTTAGTGTCACTGGACGTGTGCCGTTATATACCACCTGAGCGCAGTTAGTGTCACTGTACGTGTGCAGTTACATACCACCTGAGCGCAGTTAGTGTCACCGCACCTGTGCTGTTATATACCACCTGAGCGCAGTAAGTGTCACTGGACGTGTGCTATTGCATACCACCTGAGCGCAGTTAGTGTCACCGCACCTGTGCTGTTATATACCACCTGAGCGCAGTTAGTGTCACTGGACGTGTGATGTTATATACCACCTGAGCGCAGTTAGTGTCACTGGACGTGTGCTGTTATATACCTCCTGAGCACAGTTAGTGTCACTGTACGTGTGCTGTTACATACCACCTGAGCGCAGTTAGTGTCACCGCACCTGTGCTGTTGCATACCACCTGAGCGCAGTTAGTGTCACCGCACCTGTGCTGTTATATACCACCTGAATGCAGTTGGTGTCACCGCACCTGTGCTGTTATATACCACCTGAGCGCAGTTAGTGTCACTGGACATGTGCTGTTATATACCACCTGAGCGCAGTTAGTGTCACTGGACGTGTACTGTTATATACCACCTGAGCGCAGTTAGTGTCACTGTACGTGTGCTGTTACATACTACCTGAGCGCAGTTAGTGTCACCGCACCTGTGCTGTTATATACCACCTGAGCACAGTTAGTGTCACTGTACGTGTGCTGTTACATACCACCTGAGCGCAGTTAGTGTCACCGCACCTGAGCTGTTATATACCACCTGAGCGCAGTTAGTGTCACTGCATGTGTGCTGTTATATTCCACCTGAACGCATAAATATGTCTGGAAGGACAACAAAGAGAGGCAGAGAGTCACGAGGGCAAGCAGGCTCTGCATGTAGAGGTAACGCTGGTAGTGGATGTGGTGCATCCTCTTCAGCACGTGGCCGTGGCCGCGGCCGCTCGTATTTCTTTTCGGGAGCTGGCCGTGTTGAGCCTCAACATGCAGAGAAATTAGTAGAGTGGATGACCAAGCCGTCCTCATCCTCCTCATCCTCTCTCACACAGACTGATCAAAGTTTATCTGGCAAAGCAGCTGCCAAGGCGTCCTCTTCCCTCTGCACAACGGCTTCACACAATACTTCCCTAGTACCACCATGTCCTCCTGAGGAGTCCCCCGAACTGTTTCAACACAGTGTTGGGTACATGCTGCAGGAAGATGTGCAGCGTTTTGAAGACTCCGATGACGGAACACTTATAGAGCAAGGCATTGATGTGAGCCCAGGGAGAGGAGGTGGCCGAGAGGGACAGCAATTTGTCAGTGATGATGTTCCACCAGCTGGAGCATACTGCCAGTTTGTTGACAGTGATGAGGAGGGAGGGGATGATGAGGTCACTGACTCTACCTGGGTGCCTGATAGGAGAGAGGAGGAGGATGAGGAGGATGAGGAGGATGAGGAGGAGGAGGAGGCACAGGCACATCTCCAAAGAGGCAGGATGCCCTCCAGGGGTCAGCTTAAGGTCACACCCACTGCATTACAGCGCACATCTACGGCGATTGTGCATGGCGCTGCTGTGTTTGACCGGTACAGCAAAAGTACTTTGGTGTGGGCCTTTTTTTGAAACATGTCCACAAGATCGTACCTTTGCTATTTGCAACTTACGTCGCAAGCGTATCTCGCGTGGCCAAAACATCAACCGCCTGGGTACCACATGCTTGTCCAGACATATGTCGACCTGCCATGCAGCTCGTTGGCAAGCACACCAGAAAGACCCACACCAAAGACAAAAGCGTACCCCCCTTGCCCTTCTGGGACCTCCAACCCCAGTAGACCCCCAGTCCTCTCTGAAGCCTGCAGTGAAGGTGTAGAAATAGGTGTATCACAAGCTAGTAGTAGCGGTCAATCTACTGATAGTACCAGGCAAATTTCCCTGCCCCAGCTGCTGCAGCGCCGAAAGAAGTACAATCCCAGCCATCCACATGCCCAGCAGTTGAATGCTAGCTTAGCGAAATTGCTAGCACTTCAACTGCTACCTTTTCAGTTGGTAGATTCTGCCCCCTTCCGTGAGTTTGTGCAATGTGCAGTACCTCAGTGGCGAGTACCAAAACGCCACTTTTTCTCACGGAAGGCTATTCCGGCTCTCTACCGGCATGTGGAAGGCAATGTCCATGCCTCGCTGGACAGGGCGGTCAGTGGTAAGGTGCATATTACCGCTGACTCATGGTCCAGCAGGCATGGACAGGGACGTTACCTGTCTTTTACGGCGCATTGGGTGACTCTGCTGGCAGATGGGAAGGACGCAGGGCAAGGTCCAGTAGTTTTGGAGGTTGTTCCGCCACCACGCCTCCAAAACACTACTACTGCTTGTGACACACCTCTCTCCTCCACCCCCTCCTCTTCTTCTTCCTCTGTGGCCTCTTCCTGTGGTGATGTTTTCTCCAAACCATCCGTGCTCCATAGGCGTACGAGGGGATACGCAGGAATGCAGGCCAAGAGATGCCATGCGGTGCTAAAGCTGGTGTGCTTGGGAGACAGGAGCCACACTGGGGAAGAGGTTTTGTCAGCTCTGCAGGGTCATGCTCAGAGGTGGTTGACGCCACGCCAGCTGAAGCCTGGAATGGTGGTCAGCGATAATGGCACCAACCTCCTCTCTGCCCTGCGACAGGGAAAACTCACCCACGTGCCCTGTTTTGCGCATGTCCTCAATTTGGTGGTGCAGCAGTTCTTGGGCAGGTACCCGGGCTTGCAGGATGTCCTAAAGCAGGCCAGGAAAGTCTGTGTGCATTTTCAAAGGTCATATAATGCCACTGCTCGGCTGACTGACCTCCAAAGGGAATACAACCTGCCCAAGAACCGCCTAATTTGTGACATGCCCACCAGATGGAACTCAACGTTGGCCATGCTTCAGCGGCTGCACACGCAGCAACGGGCCATCAATTAGTACCTGTGCCAATATGGCAGCAGAACTGGGTCAGGGGAGCTAGGTTTTTTTTCCCCACGCCAGTGGGCCTTGATCAGGGATGCATGCACTGTCCTGTCACCATTTGAGGAGGCCATGAGGATGGTGAGCAGTGACAGTGCATGCATCAGTGAGACTGTCCCTCTTATTCACATGTTGGAGCACACGCTACGTGGAATAATGGACAGGGCCCTTGAGGCAGAACAGAGGGAGGAAGAGGAGGACTTCCTTACCTCTCAGGGCCCCCTTTACCCAGACAGTGGTCCTGCTTGCCCACCTAGCACACAGGAAGAGGAGGAGGAGGATTGTATCAGCAGCATGGAGGTGGAGCCTAGCACTCAGCAGCAGCAGTCTTCAAGGGATCATTTACAGTCCCAAGGAGCACGTGGACTTATACGTGGCTGGGATGAGGTGCCTGTGGATCCTGTCGTCCTCAGTGACCCAGAGGACTGTGCCCCGAATGCCTCTGCAACCTTATGCTGCATGGCCTCCCTGATCCTGCAAAGCCTACGTAAGGATCCTCGTGTACGTGCTATTAAGGAGAGGGATCATTACTGGCTGGCGACTCTCCTTGATCCACGTTACAAGAGTAAGGTTGCGGACCTTATGTTGCCATCGCAGAGGGAGCAGAAGATGAAACTTCTGCGGGAGGCCTTGCAGAAGGGTCTGTGCAATGCGTTTCCCAGAACCGGGGGGATTACCAAAACCTGGCTCTGGACAACATCTTGCTGAGGCTTCGGTGAGTCACATTAGGGGCGGTGGAGAAGGTGGTCGTCTGAACGATGCGTTCAGGCAGTTTTTTAGTCCGCAGCCCCAAGGTCTGACCGGTTCCAGCAACCATCGCCAGCGTCTGTTTACATGGTCCGGGAATACCTAGGGGCAAGATCCGACATGGACACCTTCCCCACCGAAAATCCTCTGGCTTACTGGGCCATGAGGATGGATCACTGGCCAGAGCTTGCCCAGTACGCAATTGAGCTACTGGCTTGCCCTGCATCCAGTGTTCTTTCAGAACGGACATTCAGTGCTGCTGGAGGCTTTGTGACTGATCACAGGGTGCGCCTCTCCACCGGCTCTGTTGATCGACTGACCTTCATCAAAATGAATCAGGCTTGGATCAACACCAGCTACCAAGCACCCGATACTGATATTAATGAATAATATCTTTTTGTTGAAATGTCAGATCCCTTTTAGACTGCGTATGCTGATGCTGAGTGACTATCCTCTTATGCTGCTGATGGAATATCCTTCTCCTCACTTTTCTTGCTGATAGCTAGTAAGAAATGTTGTGTTTCTGGGCTCCGCCACCAGTGCCTAAGGCACAATTTTTCAGCCCCTGTTTAACAGGGGCGCCTAATAACAATTTTTGATGCAATACTTTGCACGTGGCTCCTTGTTGCACTCCAATTACAGTATGTTTGAGGCGTGCCCTTTTTTCTAAAAATGTTCTTTCACAAAACAATAATGGCCCCCCACCACCACTAAAATATTCGACATTATGTTGCCACACAGAACTTGCGCAAGTAGTATTAATTACTTTTTTTTTTATAGTCTCTCATGTTGTGCAGGGACATTTCTATATATATATATAAAAATTAAGAAATTAGTGAATAAATTACTTCTTTGACCAATGGCCAAAAATAAATACACATAGGCCAAATGGTCCAAAACTAAACTCAGTGACATAACTCATATACAATACATAAACATAATACAGTATTATAATTATTAAACTAACCAAAAACAGAAATCTTAGCCAAACTGGCACAGACAAACCAAAAATATTGACTGTAAAGTTATGTCCTGGAAAATATGTTATAATAACCAACCGCAACAATATTATAAAAATGTGTATATTAAGAATTGTTGGTAAAAGCATTCACATCAGTATCTACATTTAAACCAAAAGGTATGTATGTTTTCAATCTATATATCCAAGCCATTTCTTGTCTGGAGATATCCCTAACCAGTGAACTGCCCCTCCTCCAGTGGGGTTTATATGTGTCTATCCCAATAAAAAGTGTGTTAGATGGATCTCTATGATGTACCTCAACATAATGTCTCGAGAATGTTTATTCAATCTAACTTTAATAGCCCTTTTGGTCCTCTCAATGTATTGTAACCCGCAGGGGCATTGGATGAGATAAATCACCCCCTCCGATGAACAGGTAATGAATGGTTCCACCTTAAAGGTCCGAGCAGTGCTAGTGGACACAAAATTAAAAATCTTTCTGTCCTTACATTTGTTCGAGGAACTTGACATTTTTTACAGCGATGATAACCTTTGAGGTCCTGAAAAAAACATCTATCCACTTTCGGAGGATCCTGCACACTGGGAGCAACCCTATTCCCAAGTGATGAAGCCCCCTTAAAAATAATCTGCGGTCTATCGGGTAATATGGTCTTAAGAATCTGATCACTGCCCAGCATGTGCCAGTGCTTCTGAATCAGTTTCCTAACACTACAATGTTGTACAGAAAACATTGCAATGAAAGACGTGGATATTTTATTCTCTGTTATCTGGCGTGCTTTATCTGCCAAAGGTGACTATCCACATTTCTGATAGGGGAGGCGTGCCCAGTCAGCAAAAAAGAAAAATAACATAGGGGCTGGGATTTACAATCTAAGCAAACAGGATTTAACAGACTGAGCAGAGACTGTTGGATAAGGGTCTGACATTTGCTCCACCTAGGAGTTCGAACAAATATCAGACTTTTATGGACGTGCACAAGTACGTACGGAAGTTAAAAATTAAACTATATATGTTAACTAACCCCATCAGGGAGGGTGTTGCGGTGAGATTTGAATTTCAGCATTCCGGTCTATCGAATGCCTCACTCTTCAACCCCCCAGGTTCATTAGCACCCCCCATCACAGTCTTAAGAGATGTTGTACTACGGGATTTAAAACACATCAAAATCAAAAAGATCAAAATGCAGAAAGATTTAGAAATGGGCCTGGATGTAAAAACAAATCACTAGTTATCCGACCAGCCGACAAGGGTGAGGGGATTGTAGTCTTAGATCGGTGTGACTACTTGACTGAGTTGTATCGGATTATAGGGGATAATGAGACTTATATCCCTCTAAATAGAGATCCTGTTAAATATAAGGAGTTGAAGATTATTATAGAGTGGGGTTTTCACAAAGGGATTCTTACCAAAACAGAGAAACTTTTTTTGCTACCTAGTGCCCCTCGCACTCCAATTGTATATAATCTCCTAAAGATTCATAAGAATCTTACTTGTCCCCCGTGATGTCCCATAGTCAGTGGGATTGATTCAATCACGTCCCAGGTGGGCAAGTATATTGATCACTACTTGCAGCCCTTGGTTCAGAAAATTCCGTCTTGCATCAAGGACACCAAACAGGTCATAAACTTTCTATCTGGGATCACTCCCAAGAGTGAGTTATGGCTGGTTACAGCGCATGTAACCTTGCGCTACATCATTATTCCCCACCAGTTGGGTTTGGAGGCAGTTCGTTTATACTTGGTGAGAAAATCCGGATTATCTCCATTGCAGATTGATTTCATCATGGAGTCATTAGAATATGCTGCAACCCATAACTATTTTCTGTTTGACCAAAAGTTCTACCGTCAAGATAGGGGAGTGGCGATGGGGGCCAAGTGGTAGGAGGATGTCGATGACGTTCTCCTTCTAAGGGATGGCAGTGAGCCAGACTCTTGAGTTTTATGGCACTTCTTAACTACTTGCCGACCAGCCGCCGCAGTTATACGGCGGCAGGTCATCTCTGCTGCGCGAGATCACGTAGCTATATGTCATCTCGCTGTGCAGCCAATAGGGGGCGCGTACGCGCCACCCCTGGTCCCGACGTGCATGCCCAAGTGGTCGCAATCACCGCCGGGCACCTGCAATCGCTCGTTACAGAGCGAGAACCGGGAGCTGTGTATACAGACCTATCGTCTGTTCAAACAATGTATGAACAGCGATCTGTCTTTTCCCCGTGTCAGTCACACCCCCCTTCAGTTAGAACACACCCAGGGAACATAATTAACCCCTTTCTTGCCCTTGCCCTCTAGTGTTAACCCCTTCCCTGCCAGTGGCATTTTTATAGTAAAAAGTGTCCGCAATGAGGTCGCAGTACCGATAAAAATCGCTGATCGCCGCCATTACTAGTAAAAAATATTAATAAAAATGCCATACAACTATGCCCTATTTTGTAGAGGCTATAACTTTTGCGCAAATCAAACGCTTATTGTGATTTTTTTTACGAAAAATATGTAGACAAATACGTATCGGCCTAAACTGAGGAAAAAAAAAACGTGTTTTTTTAATATATTTGGGGATATTTATTACAGCAAAAAGTAAAAGATATTAATTTTTTTTTTCAAAATTGTCGCTGTATTTTTGTTTATAGCGCAAAAAATAATAACCACAGAGGTGATCAAATACCACCAAAAGAAAGCTCCATTTGTGGGGAAAAAAAGCAGGCCAATTTTATTTAGGAGCCTTGTCGCATGACCGCACAATTGTCAGTTAAAGCGACGCAGTGCCAAATCGCAAAAAGTGGCCCGGTCATTGACCAGCAATATGGTCCGGGGCTGAAGTGGTTAAAAAAACAACAGTGGCATCAAATTTCATTTTGAAGCCAATTTGGAGGAAATACATTTTTTGGACCTTACGATTAAAGTAAAAGATGAGAGAATTATCACGTCTACTTATTTTAAGATAACGGATAAAAATGCATACATATCTTTAGACAGCTGTCATTATGAACCCTGGCTGAGAGCTGTCCCTCAGGGTCAATTTACATGCCTTAGGCTGGGTTCACACTTGTTCCGACAACGCTCCTACATTGGGAGCTCATGTAGCATGACGTGTGAAAATCAATGTTTTCCCATGGGAGCTGTCTTAAAGCGGAAGTAAACCCATCGATCTAACAGTTTCAAAAAGCAGTTACATTTCCGGCATGCCGGGATTGCCAACTGTCACATTGATTGTGCTCTCAACCAAACTGCCAAACCATCCAATGGCTGGTGTCATAACTGATCACATGTGCAGCATCATGGCAGTTGAAGATTAAACATAGGCCAAGATGGCAGCTTCCTTGCCTGAAAATGATAGGTGGGTTTACTTACACTTTAACTGGTCCTACACAAGTTGGTCCGACTTTGAAAATGCTCCCTGTACTACTTTGGTCCTACATTGATCCTACTTCAGCCCATTGAATATTATTGAAGTAGGACCAAAGTAGGAGCCTTGTCCTAACCATCCAACTTTTGACACCTGACATGTGATTACAGCACCAGTAAAAGGAATTTATCTCACTCTGGGATGGTTTTGATTGGTCAAAGAACAAGTCAGTCAATCACTAAGTAGGACCAAAGTAGTATCCTGTTCATGAAAGTAGGATGGATGTAGGACCAATGTAGGATCAATGTAGGATCAATGTAGGACAGATGTCGCAGAGCAAAGTAGGATGAAAGTCGTGTAGTGTAGTGTGAACCCAGCCTTAGGCGCAATTGAACTAAGGTGGAAACTTTTGGCAATCAGGCGGCAGTTGTGTCTACTAGGTT
This sequence comes from Rana kukunoris, assembly GCA_029574335.1. NCBI lineage: Eukaryota > Metazoa > Chordata > Amphibia > Anura > Ranidae > Rana > Rana kukunoris. The sequence continues at coordinate 74,767,555 of CM056054.1, read as the reverse complement.
TGTGGAAAAGGGTTATGATCCACAGCTGTTAACCCAGACTGTAAAAAACATCAGAGATGTGGATAGATCGTCACTTTTAGCAGACAGGGACGCCATCAGGGGGTACAGGCAGTTCCGAGGGGCCCGGATGACAAACTACCTTTTTAAAATGTTTCTTTATAAAACATTTTTTTAATTTTTTGATATATTTTGTTTTTATTTTCTACTTAAATATTTTATTATATATATATATTTTTTTTTTTTTAAAGGATTACTTCATTAACAAAATTGAGGGAATCCGGGAAAGCATTAAGCAAAACAATACCCCAATCAGCCCCCCCCCCCCCATTTTTCACACAATATCGACAGTAAGTCACCACAATCAGGTAAGTTCACCCTGAAACCAATCTCTGTCGATGCCGCAAAAAATATCATTGGTACTTTGCGTAACGGCACAGCGCCAAATGATATCATCCCCACTAAACTGCTGAAGGAATGCGCCGACATCCTGGCTCCTCCTATGACGCAGCTTAAAAAACAGTCTTTCAAGGAAGGCATAGTGCCCCCCCTGTTGAAAGAGGGCGTAATCCAACCCATTCTAAAGAAACCCACCCTAGACCCCAAGGACCCACTCCACCGCCGTCCCATAACAGGCCTAAATGTACTCTCAAAGATAATGGAAAAAGTAGTGGTACAGCAGCTGCAACAGCATCTAGATACCCACAAGCTACTTGATCCATTTCAATCGGGTTTCCGTCCCGGACACGGGACAGAAACCGCATTGCTCAAAATTACCAACCACCATTCAGTTGGAGAAGAGAACCACTTAGCATTCAGGAGAAAGATCAAGACTCATCTCTTTTGATCAAAGGAGACAGGAACAACAAGCGACCAGAGGCGATTTAGTTCGCATGTGCCGTGCTATATAAGTTTTTCATTCATTCATTCATTCAAAGGGCTCAGAGGTCCCCAGGTGCCCGGATGGCAACCCCCCTTTTTTTATATATATATATTTTTTGTAAGGGCCCAGAGGTCCCCAGGGCAACCCACCCTTTATTTTTTTCGTCAAAGCCCCCCGACCTCAATTCGTGGCGGCAGCACCCCCGCTTCTCAATTTTCACTTTTCTTCCTAAAGAGAAATGGGCAATTAGAAGGCATGCACACAAGGGAGTAGGACCTTTATTATAAGACAATGAATGCAGGGGCCTATTCACAAAGCCAGGAAGAAAAGGGAAATCACATGAAGAGAAAACCTCCACATTGGTATAAATTGCCACTTCACTTTTAAAAAACATATCATGACAGAGGTATGAATACTGCCATTTTGGTCCCATTTTGAAAATGCTAGTTGACTAGCTTCTAGGGTTGAGCGAACCCGAACTGTAAATTTCGGGTTCGTAGCGAACTTTCGTTTTTTTTTTTACCCGGACCCGAACAATTTTCTGAAAGTTTGGGTTTGGTGTTCGGCTATGTAACGGTGCGCTGCATGGCAGCCAATCAGCATTTCTTTTACTTGTGTTACTTGGAAGCCATCACAGCCATGCCTACTAATGGCATGGTTGTGATTGGCCAATGCAGCATGTGACGGAGAGAATTAGTTAGGAGTCAGTCCTACTTCACAAATCTAATAGCAGCAGCACTGCATATGTTCCTGTCAGATACTCTGCATATTGCTCCAGCAATGCATATGTTCCTGTCAGATACTCTGCATATTACACCAGCACTGCATATGTTCCCGTCAGATACTCTGCATATTTCACCAGCACTGCATATGTTCCTGTCAGATACTCTGCATATTGCACCAGCACTGCATATGTTCCTGTCAAATACTCTGCATTAGCTACTGTAGAGAAAGGTTCCTGATTGTGCTTATAGGGAGAGAATTAGTTAGGAGTCAGTCCTACATAACAAATCTAATTGCACCAGAATAGTGTCCCATCATTGGTATCATTGGCAGGAATAGTTTCCCATCATTAGTGTCAGTGGGAGAAATAGTGCCCCATCATTGGTATCAGTGGGAGGAATAGTGTCCCATCATTTGTATCAGTGGGAGAAATTGTGCCGCATCATTGGTATCAGTGGGAGGAATAGTGTCCCATCATTGGCAGGAATAGTGTCCCATCATTAGTGTCAGTAGGAGAAATAGTGCCACATCATTGATATCAGTGGGAGGAATAGTGTCCCATCATTGGTATCATTGGCAGGAATAGTGTCCCATCAGTGTCAGTGGGAGAAATAGTGCCCCATCATTAGTATCAGTGGGAGCAATAGTGTCCCATCATTTGTATCAGTGGGAGCAATAGTGTCCCATCATTTGTATCAGTGGGAGAAATTGTGCCGCATCATTGGTATCAGTGGGAGGAATAGTGTCCCATCATTGGCAGGAATAGTGTCCCATCATTAGTGTCAGTGGGAGGAATAGTGTCCCATCATTGGTATCATTGGCAGGAATAGTGTCCCATCATTTGTGTCAGTGGGAGAAATAGTTCCGCATCATTGGTATCAGTGGGAGGAATAATCTCCCATCATTGGTATCATTGGAAGGAATAGTGTCCCATCATTTGTGTCAATGGGAGAAATAGTGCCCCATTATTGCTAGCATTGGGAGGAATAGTGCCCCATCATTTGTGTCAGTGGGAGAAATAGTGCCCCATCATTGGTATCAGTGGGAGGAATAGTGTTCCATCATTGGGGAAGGTTCCTGCTTGTCAAGATTTTTTTTTTTGTATGTATTTTATGTTATTTTAAGTTATTTCCCTATCCACATTTGATTGCCATTTGCAGCCCTCTAGCCCTTTCCATTCGTTTTTTAGAGACATTTTAGTATTCAAAAACCTGAACTTGACCCAACCCGAATCCGAACCCAGACTCTTTTCCGAAGTTCAGCCGAACCTGAACATCCAGGTGTTCACTCAACTCTAGCTTCATCTTACGTTTTATTTACAGATCAAGTAGAAACAAACATTCTTTAACCACTTAAGACCCGGACCAAAATGCAGCTAAAGGACCTTGCCCCTTTTTGCGATTCGGCACTGCGTCGCTTTAACTGACAATTACGCGGTCGTGCGACGTGCCTCCCAAACAAAATTGACGTCCTTTTTTCCCCACAAATAGAGCTTTCTTTTGGTGGCATTTGATCACCTCTGCAGTTTTTATTTTTTGCGCTATAAACAAAAATAGAGCGACAATTTAAAAAAAAAATCAATATTTTTTACTTTTTTCTATAATAAATATCCCCCAAAAATATATAAAATAAAATGTTTTCCTCAGTTTAGGCTGATACGTATTCTACCTATTTTTGGTAAAAAAAAACATCGGTTGGTTTGCGCAAAATGTATAACGTTTACAAAATAGGGGATAGTTTTATTGCATTTTTATGATTTTTTTTTAACTACTAATGGCGGCGATTAGCGATTTTCTTCACGACTGCGACATTATGGCGGACACTTCAGACAATTTTGACACATTTTTGGGACCATTGTCATTTTCACAGCAAAAAATGCATTTAAAATGCATTGTTTACTGTGGAAATTACAGTTACAGTTTGGGAGTTAACCACAGGGGGCGCTGATGGGGATATGTGTGACCTGAAGTGTGTTTACAACTGCAGGGGGATGTGGCTGTAGGTGTGATGTCATCCATTGTGTCCCCCTATAAGAGGGATGACACGATCGAAGCTGCCGCCACAGTGAAAAACGGGGAAGCCGTGTTTACACACAGCTCTCCCCGTTCTTCAGCTCCGGGTACCGATCGCTGCACTCCAGCGGCGATCAGGTCCGCGAGTCCCATGGTCCCGGAGCTTCGCACCGGGTCACGGGAGCGCGCTGCATGCCTTGACATTCTGCCAACGTATATGTGCAGGAGGCGGTCCTTAAGTGGTTAATTGTGATGTGTTAAAGTGTTGAAATTAGTTACCACTATAGCTTGTTCCAAGTCAATGACTTAAAGTTTGGAAGCCAATGCTTCAGTAGTCAGTACAGGAAACTAGTATTCTCAAACAGTAAGTTCAGAAATGGTAGACTACATAATTTTCCATTTAATTGAGAGCTTTAAATCTGAACTCACATTAATAATATAGACTCTGGGGCTAATTAAATAAATGCAAGGCACTGATTATCTCTACTTACCAACTGAAATCAGCCACAGAACCTATGTTCAGGTTTAAAGGTTGAGGTGGCAATCCTACAGGAGGAATAACTATCATTTTGACTGGGAAAAACTCATTAGCCTATTCTCTTAACCCTTTCATGGCAATTGTTTTTTCTTTTTTTTTAATTATTATTATTATTATTACTACTACAGGTGTGAACCCAGAGAAGAAAACTGAACTTCCAACAAGCAAAACATCAATAACAAAGACAGGAATGGCCATCCTCAAAGATTGTTGTGGGACCACCCAGTGCAGCATCATGTAACGCACAGCCTCCACCTGGTTATCCAAATTCCTCTATAAGTTGCTGGCTGGGTTCTTTAAGAGAGGGTTCAACGCATCTAGAATCCTGCTGCCAAGAACTGTACATGCTGTGGATAATACAGCAACACATTTTCCAATAGTGTATCAATAGTGAATCCCTCTCTGTCGCATGGAACACTCAACAAGCATGTTTAAAGAGGAGCGTGTATGTACCCAGAGATATAAATTATATATATATATATATATATATATATATATATATATATATATATATATATATTACAGGATGGACAGTAAACAGTTCTGATTTGTACAAGCCTGAGTGATGATTACTTAGTAGAAATAGTAGTCTGTGTTGTCACCTAACACTTTTGAGATATTAACATGCTGTGTATATAGTATGACTGAGTGTAGTTATTAGGTGACCAATGTAAAGCCCTAGAGAGTGAATTCCTACACAATGCAACAACATACAACAGTTCTGCCAGTCCTCCAGGATTGAGAGGTGAGAGTGAGAGGTTCATGATCCCATACAGCTCAGTACAACCCAAAACAATATGCAGCTGGATGAAAAACTATTTGACATTTAAGACAAAACACAATAAGTTGAAACCAGTCAGAAATCATCTTTCACTGGCCTGAAACAAGCAACTCAAACCTGAAGTCTGGATTTGGGGTAGAGGAGAAAAAAAAAACATGTCAATGTTCTAACCATGTTATTTAACACAGCCCTTTAAATTAACATTTCCTTATTTGCTGCTATCCATATGGGTTTGCCATTTCATAACAAAACTTTTGCTTACAATATTATATCTCATTTAAATCAGCCTAACCATTTTGATTCAGCTAGTCACATTTTAAACATAATGAAAAAAGCAAATATGTACCAGTAGTAGTACGGTAATAAAAGCCTAGCAACGCATATTAACTTTGTTACGGTACATCATTATTTTGTCACTTATAAGTTAATTAGATCACCAAGTCTTATGCCGCGTACACACGGTCGTTTTTTGCGATGAAAAAAAACGACGTTTTCTGTGAAGTAAAAAACGACGTTTTTGAAACGTCACTTTTCAAAGACAATTTTGCATACACACCATCGTTTTTTCACAAAAAACGAGGTTACGTTCACCACTCTTTTCCATTGAAGCTCGCTTCATAACTAGCTTCTGGGCATGCGCGGGTTGAAAAACGTCGTTTTGAAAGACGTTTTTGCTACACACGGTGACTTTTTGTGAAACAAAAAGCGACGTTTTGAAAAACGACACAAAAAATTCAAGCATGTTGGAATTTTTTTTTGGTCGTTTTTTTTAAGACAAAAAACGACGTTTTGCCCACACACGATCAATTTAAATGACGTTTTAAAAAACGTCGTTTTTTTTCATCGCAAAAAACGACCGTGTGTACGCGGCATAAGGGTAGCCATACATGACCTGATCCTTGTTGGTGATGTTCCTGGCTTTAGCATAGTGTTCATCAATAAAGCAGTCTAGGGCTTCCCTGGGGTTCAGTAATTTGTATTTGTCAGAGACACTTGCAAGGTGTCCTAGTCATTCTCAAAGCACATCACAGCTGGTAACAGGCTGGATAGATGTGTAACTCTCCACGTTAATGGTAAGACATGCATCCTTTCATGGCCATCTCAAGGGTTCAAAGTGTAGGGACTAGGAAGATGTAAAAATCAGAGTCAATTGAGAACCCTGTTGTTCTCCTATCACACCAAAAGTTTTTAAGTTGGAAAAGGGTTAATGAGGCATTCTGAACCTTCATAGAGATGCATGTATTTTTTATGCTCTCATTCAAGTTAAATTGCAGCCCTTTCTTTAAGAGGGGAAATATAGTGTTTTTCCTTTTTACTTACCTATTTAAAAATGTAAATGTGATAAGCTTATTTTAAAGAATTTTATGAAGGGGTGTTAAAAATGTAAAAACCTTGTTTTTGGGTATAGTATGTCAATATTTTACAGTATGTACTGTACAAGCACCGGCATAGATGCCCATTAGATAGGCTAGCTCTGCTTAGTACTGAACATTGTTGCTTTCCATTGCTCCTCCATGTTTCTGAGATGACTAAGAAAATAAAGGCTGCATTTGGTATGATTAAAACAGATTTGCATAAAGTGAAAGTTACTCATGTAAACCAGTTGGCAGTCTGACATGCAGACAATACACTGCCACTAAACATTTATGCTTGCAGGTTTAATTCTTTACCCAAGGGGTTGCCCAGGGAATGTGTTTCAAATCTGTAAACACTTTTTATAATCTTATAGTGAAACAGTATGAATAGAATCTGGGGCATGCCATTATTGACTTGTTTTTAAAAGTTCAAGCCCTGACATTGTCATATAGGTTCAGTTTTTACTACCTGCTGAGTTGTTGACCAAGATTCAGGTAGTCAACAAAATCTAAAATACAATTTTGTATGTCTTTTCTGCATACTTGTTCCAAGGTCGGGGAATCACTTGGTAGTAAAGTCAGAATTAACAGCCTAAAACCTACACTGATGGAAAAAAAAAAAAAGCCAAGAAAGCATTGGCGGCTCACATTTTTTACACTCACAGATTTCTTTTAAGTAGAAAATGACAACTACATTCCCTAAAATATACATGCACACTTAGGCGGCGTACACACAACCGGTTTTCTCGGCAGAATCCAGCAAGAAACTCGATGGGAGACGTATTCTGTCGAGAAAACCGGTCGTGTGTACACTTTTCGCCGAGAAACTCGTCGAGCCAAAAAGAGAGCATGTTCTCTATTTCCTCGTTGGGCAATGGGAAAATTTGGCTAGACAAGTTTTTTAACTGCTGAACTAGGAACTCAACGGAGAAAACGATGTTTAGACCCCTTTCACACTGGGGCGTTTTTTCTGGTGCTTTAGCAAAAAAAAGTGCCTGTAAAGCGCCTGAAAGAATCCTCAATCCTCATTCTGAGTGCTTTCACACTGAGGTGCTGCACTGGCAGGGACGTAAAAAAAAAGTCCTGCAAGAAGCTTCTTTGCAGCGCATTTAGGAGTGTTGAATACACCGCTCCTAAAGCCCCCTTCCCATTGATGGAGCTTTTTTTAATGCCAAAGCACCTGAAAACTGCTCCCAGTGTGAAAGGGGTCTTAGCAGCACTTTACCAGCGATTTTTGAGCACTGGCAGTGTAAAAGGGCTCTGAAAGCACTCAGGCTTTCACAATGGGATTGCAGATCCATGAAGAGCCTGAAAAACGCCCCAGTGTGAAAGGGGTCTAGAAGAGGAACTTCACCCTTATTTTAATAGAAAAGTATGGGTTTCCATTTTGTTCTTTGCTTAATCCTTGCAAGCTGCTAGTATCAAACTTTCCTGCACTCTGAGAAGTGCACCCTTTCTGTTAAAAGAAACAGATAATTACCTGTGGGAGGGACTACAGTCTCCTCTGCAGTGGTGGATTTTTTTTGAGGGGGGAAAACAAACTTCCCTCCCCCTGCAGCTGACACCTTTGGGTCCGGTTCAGGTAAGGATTCAGGTACTAGGTTTGCACCTGAACCGGTGAACAGAAAAAAGCACTGGACTCCGGACTGCAAACCACAGCCACATATGTGTGAACCCAGCCTTAGACACCTTTTGAAATGTTTAGCAATGTCAGTCTACAAACAGTTACAAACATTACATCCAGCATACTTGCGACATGAACAGTATGTTGGGATTTTTTTTTTCCGCCGTACATACCGTTATATTGTTATTTTCCCCATGGCTTCCGGGTTCTGATTCCCACGGGACTGGGCGTTCCTATTCAGAAGGTAGATGATTGACGTCTGGTGAATAACTTCCCAATGCGCATAAAGCGTGTCACCAGTTTTCTGTAAAATAGCCGACCTGCAAGTCGGTTCTATATGGCGCCTGCGCCCGCCGTTTAGCGATAACTGCGCAGGCGCCATATAGAGCCGACTCGCAGGTTGGCTATTTACGGAAAACTGGTGACGCGCTTTACGCGCCTTGGGAAGTTTTTCACCAGATGTCTATCATCTACCTCCTGAATCGGAACGCCCAGTCCTGCGGGAATCAGAACCCAGAAGCCATGGGGAAAATAACAATATAACGGTATGTACGTTGGAAAAAAAAATACCAGCATACTGTTCATGTCGCAAGTATGCTGGATGTAATGTTATATAATTGTTTTAGGGTGAACCTCCACTTTAAAGATAATTGCAGATTTTCACTATTGGCAGATAAATCTATCTCTCTTTACTACCTAAAACCCTGAGTCTGCCTCCTGGAACAATGAATATAAGTTGATGCAGAAAAAAAAAATGCTGATCTAAGGAAATCTCACAGTATAGACTAAATTTCCCAAGAAGATACTTTTGATGTAGCAATCCCAGGATGTAATGGTGAGACCAGGGCTAAATCACCTGTGCTTCACTCAACCAGGAAAAGCAGTAATTGGAAGTTAAAGCGGAACTGCAGATTGCTCACATAATTTGTAAAAAAATATCTGCCATTCTGAAGCTTTCCTCCAACCACTTTGCATATTATTTTATATATACTGTACTTGCCAAAAATGCTGCAGAGACCTCCCCCTCTACTAAGTCGGGCTGCAGCCATTTTAACTGTAGGTAGCTGAAGCTGCTATCTGATCACTTCTTGGATTTACACAGACACACCTCCAGCTTTGCAGCTCTCATTGGCCCTCTTATGACTCACCCCCTCCCTTTCTGAGAAACTCTCATGAAAGGGAGAGCTTTGCATGGTGTCATAAGCCTAGACTTTTTATCAGACAAGAAACATGAAGTGAGCTGTATAAGGTATTTACTGGCAGAAAAACAAATGTTTTACTATCCAAAGTAAAAACAACAAGAGCAAAAGATTTAATAGATGACTGAAGGTCTGCTTTAATTAAATGTTATTTTAACTAATACATGTATTATGATTTCATATCAGCATGCAGAGCTGCATGCTATTGTTTTTATTTAAAGGATGGAAAGGTCCACTCTAAGGACAAAAAAACCTTTACAAAGCTGAAAATCATGAAGATATGTTAAAATGTCCTCCAAATTTACGTGCGTTAAATAAAAATTTAAATGTGTACATGCTGAAAATACACTATAGTCTCCCACTAAAAAAATAATTGAATAAATATATATGGGCTTGAATGCAGTAAAGAAATGAAAAAGGCACTTACCAGCTGCTGTTCTTAAAAAAAAAAAAAAGTGCGGGTGACATAAGATAACCATCTCCTTGTCAACAAAGGATGCATTTAAATTTGATTTATGCCTATACTATCCCCCACCCTATCACAAGCATTGGTATTATGGGATTCACTTAAAAGCAATCCACTCTTAATTTCTAGAGGCAAACCTTTGTCAAGTATCTTTCTCAACCCATCTTTCTGCCCCAAAACGGAAGTGGACTCCTTCAAATGGTGGCTTGATAGGGGGGTGTACCGCATTGGACGTTTCTTTCAACATACAGGTCCTCTTCCTGAGCAATTCCTTATAGACAACCTTTGCCCCCCCCCCCCCCTCTGAAAGATCCAGACTACACCAAATACATACCTTTGCTCAGAAACTTTGGAACGATAAAACAATTTCTGGCCTTTTGACCCCATATGAACACAAATGCGAACAAGCTCAGAATAGGAAAGGTAATATCTCTATCATCTACAAATCTCTTGCATCAAATAACATAAAATTACCTCATATGCTAGCTTGGGAAAGAGAGCTTCAAGAGGACTGGGACTTGGTGGACTGGCAAAAAAACTACTCTAGATCTCTTAAGGGTTTTAAGAGTCCATCCCTCATTGAAGCTAATATAAAAATTTTCACTAGATGGTACTTGGTCCCATTTAAATTGGCCACCATGTATCCGTCATTCTCACCACTATGCTTTAGAGGTTGTCAAGGAATAGGCACCATGATCCATACTTGGTGGGAGTGCCCTAGGATACGGGGATTCTGGAACAGGGTATTCCAGATTATCAGGAGAGTTACCGGTTGTAACCTCCATCAATCTCCTGCAATAGCCTTATTGAATGGACTAATACCACAGAGCTCCAAGGCCATTAGACAGCTGATTCTATTTATACTGACTGGTGCCAGAATCACTTTAGCGGCTGCATGGAAGAAACCGTCGGTTTCCATTTTACACAAGAAGAGAAAGGTTACATGGATTATGGAACAAGAAAAAATAATTAACTCTATGTTAGATACCTCTACCCAGTTCACTGAAATTTGGGAACCTTGGTTGATTTACATGGGAATCTCCCACAACATGTAAGTTTAGTTTTGGCTCTGGACTCAGACTGATGTAATCCTATGGCAGGTAGGCCTACCTTCCCTTCCCCTTTCCTCTCCTTCCTCTTTCCTCCTTCTCCCCCTCTCCTTTCTTTATTTTTATTCTTTCTCTTGAACAGGAGATATTCATTACATATCATATTCTCCACTGGTCTCAGGTAGTGCTGATTTAGTTTAACTGGATGTATGTATTAAATTCCTTGTCTCCTTCTAGGTTTATAAGTTAAGAGTTAATTGAGAGATGTTTCTCTGGACAACATTTGGATCTAATTTTTTTTGTCATCAGGGGGGGCTGCCCCCCCTCCTCGACACAGATTGCTCCCGGTGGGGGTGTCGGGGGGAGGGGATGCCCCCGGAAACCTATCCTCTCCACGGTTCGGTATGATTTATTCCTTACATATATTTTAGTTTTATGATCTCAGCTTATAATAAAAGTTTTATAGATTGCTTAGTAAACAGGGAATTTTAGCCCTAAAATGTTGTCGCTACCTCTACTGATTCCCATCCCTCCTGATTATACACGTTTACACTCCCATGTTAGACTTACCAGGTATATAGTTGGGACATTGGGGGGGGGGAGGGAGGAGAAGGGGAAATCTAGTTAAGAAATGTAATCTATTGTTTACTACTATAATTGTCAACACGATGTTTCCTGATGCATTTATTGTATTACGTTTATTAATCTGTATGCTCTTTATTTTATTATAATAAACTTAAATTTAAATGAAAAAAAAAATTTGATTTATGATTAAGCATTATGCTAATTTTTCCTGATTAGGCAAAATCCACTGAATTAGAAACGCTGTTTTCTATCAGGCCTGTTTGTGGTATATCTTTATAGTGAATAACACCAGATATCCTGTATCTTGCATTTTTTGTGCGCTGACCTACAATTTTCACACTTAAGTCTCAATGGTGTCTTCCAGACACATGTAAGAAAATTCCTTAATAAGGGAATTATTATATTATGTATTAGCATATACATTTTAAAGCAAAACTAGTTAAATCCAAAGTCCTAATCATTCACTTCCATGTCATCCAGGAAACTCAACTCAAAACAAACAAAAGGTGACATAATGAAAGCTTGCATTTTGACCAAAATAAAATGGAAAAAAGATTTTGAGATCCTATACAAAAACAGACAACCCTTTATGTTGCACACATTGGCTTTGATTCACTGTTACAAAACAAAACTCAGTGACTGGTTACAGGGGGCCCACATGTCTCCCATTCAGCAATAAAAAGATTGCCTTCACAAAATTAAATATTTTCTTAAGCAAAAAGACAAATAAAGTAGGGTAGATATTCTGTTCTATTCGCCTAAATACATGGATGTGGAAAGCAGTTGTACTTAAAATGTATTTCCACATTTGAAGGTAAAGTGGGATAATACCGATTTTATATTTATTACTTGTCCCCATTCACATAGCATAAAAATATTTTTAACTGCAGCTTACCTTTTTCAGATGCTCTGTTCTGGACCATTCAGAAATAAAAAATCCTATATAGTTCTCTCTGTTGTTGAGAGGACGGGGCAGCTGTGTTTGTCATAATAAACCCTGTCTGTACAGTGCAGGCAGTGCTTCATTATCAATTGTAACTAGATTTGAACATTATTTGTTCTAACAAAGGTTAGAGGCTGGGCTTCCTACATTATATGTTAACGATGACAGGCTCATAAAAAAACTGCCAATTTCTAATCATTTGGGACTTTGCAGATACAGTACTCTACCAATTAAATACAATGCAATACATTATTAAATAGAAAAAATGAATTTCCCCCTAGATGGGACTTTAAACGGCAACAACTAATTGCCCGCCCTCACACCTTATTTAAATCTCTAATTGCTGTACATTGCATGCTAATCGTGGGTTTAAATCAGGTGGTCAGTAGGCAACATATTGCCTACTCACCACCTGTCAAACACACTCGGATTGCTTTTCAGGGGAAGAGCAGGTCCTGCTGCACTTGTGAATGAGTTCTTAGTTGCATTTGGCAGCGGTTCCCTTAATGCTCATTCACACGTATAGTCGGGGGTGCTGCAGTTTACCTGCACCGTGGGTGCAGTGCAGTGCAGTGCCCCTGCGTCCTTTCTTGTTTAGCTGCGCTTTGGCAGACTTCTTTAATATCTTGCAGGTGTGGTGTGCTTTCATAAATTCAACCAAACTGACATGATATAATAGAAGTCTTTGGCTAAGCACAGCAACCCCACAGGAAAGCTGCAGGTACACTGCACCCGCAGTGTGGGTAAACCACAGCGCATCAATGTGAAAGCAGCCCTATACTATTTTGCCCAGTGTATTGCTTCACACTGACCTGAACATCTCGTCTTTTCTGCTGCTGGCACCACTCTGGAGACGGCTAGCTGGGATAAAAGGTGGAGTGCAGTTGGTATCACTCCGCAGACAGGAGCTAGCAATATAGAGGAGGCATCTTATGAGGCTCTTGCTCCCTGCTACAGCTCCAACTTTACAAGTAGTGGCTCTGCATTGCATTCGGTTTGATGCTCTAGGATGGCGGGTCAGCAATCCCAGACCGTGATCTACCAGTCACCTGTCCGTGATCTACTGGCAGCTGACCGCTGATATAGAATGTTGGTATATTCTCCCTTCACATTTCTAGTGGACTATGCCTCCTTATCAGAATGTACTAGTTTAGGGCAGATTTAAAACCTTACAGCCAGCCATGGTACCTTCTCCCCTTCTCCTGAGAAACCTCTAAAAAGGTAAAAAAAAAATCAGCATGATGAACAGTGGTGTTTTCTCAAATGCCACTGCAAAGGTGGAAAAACACCAAGTATGGAGGGATTTTTTTTTCTTAAGTTTTGGGTAAAAGGGAAGGGTTAGCCTTTTTTGACACTGGGGGGATTTCATTCTTCTATTAGTCCTGGTGATCATTGTCATTAACAAAAAGTGAAAAAAATCCCAAAGTCATCCCCAGAACAAGAAGAGGAAATCATATGGGGAAACCTGTTCCACGAGTAATTTCTGTAAATTTGAGCAAATTCCTCTAACTTTCTGTTGTGTCTCTGGGCCAGGAAGTGAACTTATTTTTCACCAGGGGTACACAGACCACCTTTTTCACTCTTTCAAAAAAATGTTTTGGCTATAAATATACTTTAAAAGGTACACACTAATTACTATAAGGAAGTTTATATTTTGTATTTAGATATGTATTATATTTGTTTTCTCATACTGTACGTGCATGTTTATTTTAATAAAAACTTCCTTGTGTTTATAGATATCTCAATAATTTCAAATTGGTTTGTGCTGCATCTTATTCTGAGAATGTTGTCTGCAGTGTTTAGACCACTCTTGTTGCTGGAGGCCATTAATTTTTTATTTCTCTCCCACAACACTCTGGGCAGATAGCAGCTCAGAAAGTACCCAGGTAATGTATGCACTTCTGTGTCAAATGAGATCCAAAAGAACATTATGGCTTGTTCCCACCAACATATAAATAAAAAATAGCGAAACATGCATTTAAATGCATATTTCCATGTGTTTTTATGCACGTTGACATCCATTGATTTTTTTTTTTTTTATGCATTTTTCCGGTATTCATTGTGGTATTATATTCATACATGCAGCATTTTTCCACATGTATCCATGTGCCTTTGCAGAGACCTGCATTGATCATGTACACCAACTATATGGTATGAATGAGCCCTAAATATTTTACTCAATTCCATGAAGACATGGCAATTGTTCACAGACGCTGGATGCAGAAGCACAACCAGCATCAAAACGAAGAAAAAATATGGACAGCCGCACACCAAATTTTTTTTAAAAAAGGTAGCCTTTAATTGTAAAAAAGGAAAAAAGCACAGCAAGCAGTGGGGTGTATAGCTGAAACGTTTCACACTACAGCCCCTTCACCACAACAAGGTAACGATCACGAAGGGGAATTGACACATGTATGTGCCTTTTTTTTTGGTTTGGTTTTTGCAGCCACAGTGCAGCACCAGAGGCCAGAAAAAGTAGGCATGTACACATGCCTGAAAAAGGCAGCCAGACAGAAAGCTTGATGTTTTCCAGGCAGAAGGTGCACTAAAACATTGAGGCTGGTACCCTAGTTGGTGGCGGATAAGTCACGCAAGTCATCCGGCATGCAGAGATAAAATACAGCAGCGTGTGGACCATTTTTAGCCCAAAGCAGCGCATCTCATCAGGCCTTTTTTTTAAATGTATCACCCACTGTCGGTCCCTTCGGGATCCATGCCTCATTCATCTTAATAAAGGTGAGGTAATCTAAACTTTTTTTGACCTAGGCGACTTCTCTTCTCAGTGACAATACCTCCTGCTGCACCGAAGGTCCTTTCTGAAAGGACACTTGAAGTGGAGCAGACCAGAAGTTCTATCGCAAATTGGGATAGCTCAGGCCACAGGTCAAGCCTGCACACCCAGTAGTCAAGGGGTTCATTGCTCCTCAGAGTGTCGATATCTGCAGTTAAGGTGAGGTAGTCTGCTATCTGTCGGTTGAGTCGTTCTCGGAGGGTGGACCCCCGAAGGGCTGTGGCGATGCGTAGGACTTAAAAAGCTCTGCATGTCCTCCATCAACAACACGTCAATAAAGCGCCCTGTCCTTGCCGGCGTGGTCATAGTAGGAGGAGGATTACTTTCACCTCTTCCCCTGTTAGATTCCCATTGTGCTGTGACATCACCCTTATATGCTGTGTAAAGCATACTTTTTAATTTATTTTGGAACTGCTGCATCCTTTCCGACTTGCGGTAATTCGGTAACATTTCAGGCACTTTCTGCTTAAACCGGGGGTCTAGTAGCGTGGCCACCCAGTACAGGTCGTTCTCCTTCAGCCTTTTTATACGAGGGTCCCTCAACAGGCACGACAGCATGAAAGACCCCATGTGCACAAGGTTGGGTGCCGAGCTACTCATGTCCCGTTACTCGTCCTCACTGATCTCACCGAAGGTCTGTTCTTCCCCCCAGCCATGTACAACAACACGGGTACCAGATAGGTGACACAAGCACCCTGGGATGCCTGCTGTGGTTGGTCTTCCTCCTCCTCCTCCTCCTCTTCCTCAAAGCCACATTCCTCCTCTAACTGCTCTTCCTCATACTCCTCTTCCAGCATTGCCGCAGGTCCAGCAAGCGATGCTGATAAGGCTGTTTCTGGTGGTGACCACAACTCTTCCTCTTCCCGCTCATCTACAGCCTAATCAAGCACTCTTCGCAGGGCACGCTCCAGAAAGAAAACAAATGGGATGTCGTAGATGGTGCCTTCAGTGCGACTGACTAGGTTTGTCACCTCCTCAAAAGGACGTATGAGCCTACAGGCATTGTGCATGAGCGTCCAGTAACGTGGCAAATAAAATTCCCAGCTGTGCAGAGGCTGTCCTAGCACCCCGGTCATACAAATACTCATTGGTGGCTTTTTCTTGTTGGAGCAGGCGGTCGAACATTAGAAGTGTTGAATTCTAACGTGTCGGGCTGTCGCAAATCAAGTGCCTCACTGGCATGTTGTTTCGCCGCTGGATATCTTAAAAGTGCGTCATAGCCATGTAGGAACGCCTGAAATTGCCACACACCTTCCTGGTCTGCTTGAGGACATCCTGTAAGTCTGGGTACTTATGCACAAAGCGTTGTACAATCACATTCAACACATGTGCCATGCACGGCACATGTGTCAACTTGCCCAAATTCAGTGCCGCCAACAAATTGCTTCCGTTGTCACACACCACTTTGCCGATCTCCAGTTGGTACGGAGTCAGCCACTGATCCACCTGTGCGTTCATGGCGGACAGGAGTGCTGGTCCGGTGTGACTCTCTGCTTTCAGGCAAGTCAACCACAAGACGGCGTGACACCGTCGTATCCGGGATGTGGAATAGCCCCTGGGAGCTGAGGGGGTGCAGGTGATGTGGAGCAAGATGCAGCAGCAGAAAAGGACTCTGAGAAGGTTATCGCAGAGGATGGAGTAGGAGGAGTAGAGGAGGTGGCAGCAGGCCTGCCTGCAAGTCGTTGCGGTGTCACCAACTCCTCTGCAGAGCCACGCATTACAGACCAGGTATCAGTGGTCAGATGGACCCTTGCCCCAACACTGTGTGTCAGAGATGCCATGACTTCCTTTTGCACAATAGAGTCCATTTTGGGGATTGCCTTTTGTGAAAAGAAATTTCGGTCGGGAACCTTCCACTGTGGTGTCCCAATAGCTACAAATTTTTTTAAGGCCTCAGACTCCACCAGCTTGTATGGTAAAAGCTGGCGGGCTAAGAGTTCAGACAAGCCAGCTGTCAGATGCCAGGCAAGGGGGTGACTCTGTGACATTGGCTTCTTACGCTCAAACATGTCCTTGACAGACACCTGACTGTAGGCAGATGAGCAGGAACTGCTCAAGGTGAGAGACATAGTGGCGGATGGTTGAGAGGGGGCAAGGAGGACAGCAGTGGTTGACGTGGCTGAAGATGCTGGACCAGGAGGGGGATGGTGGCTTTGAGCTTGTGTGCTGCTTGTACTCGTCATCATGTGTTGATCCCATAGTCGTTTGTGCTGTGAGATCATGTGTCTTCGCAAAGCAGTTGTACCCAGGTGGGTGTTGGATTTCCCACGACTCAGTTTGTGTTGGCACAGGTTGCAAATGGCATCACTTATCAGAGGCAGACATACAAAAAAAATGCCACACTGCTGACCTTTGCAATGACGCCATTCTGGTGGTGGCAACAGCATGTGTTGATTGGCGTGCTGTCTGGCTGACCCCGGGTGCCGATACATGCTGTCTGACTGTGCCACTAGCTCCTTGCGACGACCTCCCCCTGCTTCCAACTCGTCTCCTCCTCCTCTCTGAAATGTTGCACTGGACAGGTGGGCACAGTTTACCCTGTGAGCCTAAGACACCCTGGCAGACAAATGACTACTATTCTGTATTGCAGTGAATTTTGTTCTTATATGTTATCAACTGTGCCAACAAAATATAGATGAGATGTGGCACTAGACAGGTGGGCACAGTTTATGCTATGAGCCAAAGACACCCTGACAGACAAATGACTACTATTCTTTATTGCAGTGAATTTTGTTCTTATATGTTATCAACTGTGCCAACAAAATATAGATGTGGCACTGGACAGGTGGGCACAGTTTACGCTATAAGCCTGGGCACCTTACATTACACAGCACCCCACAGCTCTGGGCCCCTTTATATAGCACCCTGCACCACTGGACCCCTTTATATTACACAGCACCCTGCACCTCTAGTCTAGCTAAACTCAATACAGTGTATAAATATATATACAAAACCTGGAATGCATATATATCCTCTACACACTAACTCTATCTGACTAGCCTGCCTGCCTGCCTGCCCTATCTATCTCTAAAAAATGACATTCTCTCTCTGTCTCTCTCTGTAAACCACGCAGCACAGATTAGAGAGAAAAATAAAAAAAACAGACTGATTGATTTGCCCTAAAAAGGGCGGTTTGGGGTGCTGTCAGGACGCTGTTCTAACAGAAGAGATCAAATGAGTCTTTCAGGACTGGAGTACAGTGGTTGACCGCGATATTGTGTCAATCTCGCTCCCTTTCTCGGCGAGATTGAGCACTTGCGAGCCCCATCGCGGGAGCCAGCGCCGAGCTGGCTTGCCGCGATGGAGACAAAGCCGTCATAGAAGCGACGGGGATCCGACGTGGATTCCTGCCAATTCTACACGTGGGCGGAGTTTGTCATGAATCCTGAGAAGGAAGTCCCCGCCGGATTTTAAATAAAAATCCGGCATGGGTTCCCCCCTCAGGAGCATAACGGGCCCTTAGGTCTGGTATGGGTTGTAAGGAGACCCCCCCTACGCCGAAAAAACGGCGTGGGGGTCCCCCCACAATCCATACCAGACCCGTATCCAAAGCACGCCGGCCGGCCGGTCAGGAGGGGAGTGGGGGGCGAGCGAGCGCCCCCCCCTCCTGAGCCGTACCGGGCAGCATGCCCTCAACATGGGGGGGTCATGTGCTCTGGGGCAGGGGGCGCACTGCGGCCCCCCACCCCAGAGCACCCTGTCCCCATGTTGATGAGGACAGGGCCCCTTCCCGACAACCCTGGCCGTTGGTTGTCGGGGTATGCGGGCGGGAGGCTTATCGGAATCTGGAAGCCCCCTTTAATAAGGGGGCCCCCAGATACCGGCCCCCCACCCTAAGTGAATGAGTATGGGGTACATTGTACCCCTACACATTCACCTGCAAGAAAAGTGTAAACACAAATAAACCACACAGTGTATTGAAATATTTTATTAGTTGGCCGCCGGGGGGGGTGTGTATGATCGCTTTTATAAAAGCGCCCCCCTCTGGCGGGCTTCTGCGGGGGGGTGGGTGCCGCTGTTCTTCACCGCCGTCTGGTTCTCTTCCGCCGCCGGGGGGGGCGCTTTGATAAAAGCGCCCACCACCCGGCGGGCTTCCTTCGACATCTTCGGCGGCGGGGGGGTCTTCTCCCACTCTCCGGGGTCTTCTCGGTTCTCCGGGGGTCTTCTTCTTCTTCAGGACTCGCCGCCGCTATCTTCGTGTTAGCTCAATTACTGGCGGCGGCGTGTCCCCTCTTCTGTGACGTCTTCTTCTTCTTCTCTTCTCCAGATGTTGACGTGACGCTTCCTTCCGCTGTTATGGCTGGCGCGCGGCTCGCAGCGAGTTATATAGGTCTGTCTTGTGACGTCGCAGTCCCATCATGCTCCGGTAGGTAGCACGTGGTACCTACCGGAGCATGATGGGACTGCGACGTCACAAGACAGGCCTATATAACTCGCTGCGAGCCGCGCGCCAGCCATAACAGCGGAAGGAAGCGTCACGTCAACATCTGGAGAAGAGAAGAAGACGTCACAGAAGAGGGGACACGCCGCCGCCAGTAATTGAGCTAACACGAAGATAGCGGCGGCGAGTCCTGAAGAAGAAGAAGACCCCCGGAGAGCGGAGAAAACCCCCGGAGAGCCGGAGAAGACCCCGGAGAGTGGGAGAAGACCCCGGAGAGTGGGAGAAGACCCCCCCGCCGCCGAAGATGTGGAAGGAAGCCCGCCGGGTGGTGGGCGCTTTTATCAAAGCGCCCCCCCCGGCGGCGGAAGAGAACCAGACGGCGGTGAAGAACAGCGGCACCCACCCCCCGCAGAAGCCCGCCGGAGGGGGGGGGTTTTATAAAAGCGATCATACACACCCCCCCCCCGGCGGCCAACTAATAAAATATTTCAATACACTGTGTGGTTTATTTGTGTTTACACTTTTCTTGCAGGTGAATGGGTAGGGGTACAATGTACCCCATACTCATTCACTCAGGGTGGGGGGCCGGTATCTGGGGGCCCCCTTATTAAAGGGGGCTTCCAGATTCCGATAAGCCTCCCGCCCGCATACCCCGACAACCAACGGCCAGGGTTGTCGGGAACAGGGTGCTCTGGGGTGGGGGGCCGCAGTGCGCCCCCTGCCCCAGAGCACCTGACCCCCCCATGTTGAGGGCATGCTGCCCGGTACGGCTCAGGAGGGGGGGGCGCTCGCTCGCCCCCCACTCCCCTCCTGACCGGCCGGCCGGCGTGCTTTGGATACGGGTCCGGTATGGATTGTGGGGGGATCCCCACGCCGTTTTTTCGGCGTACGGGGGGTCTCCTTACAACCCATACCAGACCTAAGGGCCCGTTATGCTCCTGAGGGGGGAACCCATGCCGGATTTTTATTTAAAATCCGGCGGGGACTTCCTTCTCAGGATTCATAACAAACTCTGCCCACGTGTAGAATTGGCGGGAATCCACGTCCGATCCCCGTCGCTTCTATGACGCACTCGCTGGAATGTGCTTTTACTATTCCAGCGAGTGCGAGATGTCGGCAGCCTGTCGCCGAGAATCAGCGCGATGCTGTCGTGCTATAAACACATTCTCGGCAGCAGGCACTGTACACTAACCTAGCTATCGCTTTCCCTATAAAATCAGCAGCAGCAACACTGTCCCTCCTCTCACTAAGACTGCAGGTTCAGAATGAATCTAAAATGGATGCTGCCCTAGAGGTGGGAGGGAGGGTATGCTGCTGATTGGCTGGAATGTGTCTGCTGACTGTGAGGTACAGGGTCAAAATTTGCTCAATGACGACGAATAGGGAGCGGGTCAAACATTGCATATAAAGTAAACGGTGTAGGGGTGATGGCGCTGCTGAATTGATCACAGTCCAAGGTGATTATGGGTGTCCTTAGTGGTAAAAACTATACATAAGTGTTGGGTAACCTGTGATAGGGTTGAATCCAATGAAGGTGGATCCCCTATAGGCACACTTTAACAACAAAGGCGTGTTGTTACCTCATTAATAGTGCTGAATATCCTAGTTACCAATATGTGGTTAGGTAATGGACCTCCACCACTGGATGGTGTCCAATGGTATATGGGAAGTACTCCTCCAAAAATAATATTACAGGGAGTGCAGAATTATTAGGCAAGCTGTATTTTTGAGAATTAATTTTATTATTGAACAACCATATTCTCAATGAACCCAAAAAACTCATTAATATCAAAGCTGAATATTTTTGGAAGTAGTTTTTAGTTGGTTTTTAGTTTTAGCTATTTTAGGGGGATATCTGTGTGTGCAGGTGACTATTACTGTGCATAATTATTAGGCAACTTAACAAAAAACAAATATATACCCATTTCAATTATTTATTTTTTACCAGTGAAACCAATATAACATCTCAACATTCACAAATATACATTTCTGACATTCAAAAACAAAACAAAAACAAATCAGTGACCAATATAGCCACCTTTTTATGCAAGGACACTCAAAAGCCTGCCATCCATGGATTATGTCAGTGTTTTGATCTGTTCACCATCAACATTGCGTGCAGCAGCAACCACAGCCTCCCAGACACTGTTCAGAGAGGTGTACTGTTTTCCCTCCTAGTAAATCTCACATTTGATGATGGACCACAGGTTCTCAATGGGGTTCAGATCAGGTGAACAAGGAGGCCATGTCATTAGTTTTTCTTCTTTTATACCCTTTCTTGCCAGCCACGCTGTGGAGTACTTGGACGCGTGTGATGGAGCATTGTCCTGCATGAAAATCATGTTTTTCTTGAAGGATGCAGACTTCTTCCTGTACCACTGCTTGAAGAAGGTGTCTTCCAGAAACTGGCAGTAGGACTGGGAGTTGAGCTTGACTCCATCCTCAACCCGAAAAGGCCCCACAAGCTCATCTTTGATGATACCAGCCCAAACCAGTACTCCACCTCCACCTTGGTGGCGTCTGAGTTGGACTGGAGCTCTCTGCCCTTTACCAATCCAGCCACTGGCCCATCCATCTGGCCCATCAAGACTCACTCTCATTTCAGCAGTCCATAAAACCTTAGAAAAATCAGTCTTGAGATATTTCTTGGCCCAGTCTTGACGTTTCAGCTTGTGTGTCTTGTTCAGTGGTGGTCGTCTTTCAGCCTTTCTTACCTTGGCCATGTCTCTGAGTATTGCACACCTTGTGCTTTTGGGCACTCCAGTGATGTTGCAGCTCTGAAATATGGCCAAACTAGTGGCAAGTGGCATCTTGGCAGCTGCACGCTTGACTTTTCTCAGTTCATGGGCAGTTATTTTGCGACTTGGTTTTTCCACACGCTTCTTGCGACCCTGTTGACTATTTTGAATGAAACGCTTGATTGTTCGATGATCACGCTTCAGAAGCTTTGCAATTTTAAGAGTGCTGCATCCCTCTGCAAGACCTTTGTAGGAAAAAACAAAAAAGGTTGTCCACATAGCGTGACATGTTTGAAACCAGAGAAAATGTATTTATTGATTAAAAAATCGTGGACATATCCACCGATATTATCCAGAGGCACCTGGGTTAAAAAAAAACTGAAAACTAAAAACCAAAAGAGAAAACAAAATGATGTCCTTGCTGTCCGCCTGTCCCGGTATAGTGAGGATGCGAGGCTGCCGACACCGCCGGTGTGTATAGTCTTTGGGCGTCTGTGTCGTTCCAGGCAGCTCGCGCCGGGTATTATGGCATGTGGATCAGCTACAGACACATGTGTGTACGAGCTTGTGTGGTCCCTGATGCGTTTCGTCATGTGACTTTCTCAAAGGTGATCACCTTTGAGAAAGTCACATGACGAAACGCGTCAGAGGACCACACACAAGCTCGTACGCACGTCTGTCTGTAGCTGATCCACATGCCATAATACCCGGCGCGAGCTGCCTGGAACGACACAGACGCCCAAGGACTATACACACTGGTGGTGTCGGCAGCCTCGCATCCTCACTATACCGGGACAGGCGGACAGCAAGGACATCATTTTATTTTCTCTTTTGGCTTTTAGTTTTTATTTAACCCAGGTGCCTCTGGATAATATCGGTGGATATGTCCACGATTTTTTAATCAATAAATACATTTTCTCTGGTTTCAAACATATCACGCTATGTGGACAACCTTTTTTGTTTTTTCCTGAGTGACACCCAAAGTGCTTGATTCAACAACATCCCCAGGACGTTTCTCACACTCTGGAGCAGCTGCAACGGTGACACAGGGAATTGTACAAAAGGAACAACCAAGGTACCACCACCTCCTGCATATTGCCCCTCTGGAGTGGCGACGTCTGGTGAGTGGGGACCCAGGTGGGGGAGCACAAAAGTCCCTGAGCATTGCCTTGAGAGAGGAACCGGCACCAAAGTCAATATACAGTTACTCTGCAGTTTCAGATGATTTTGTGGTTTGAACTTTAACCCTACCATCCACCTATCATTACAAGTTTTGCATTTATATCTACAGGACTCTTACTAATGGTGAGGGGGGCTGTTGTTAATGTTTGTACTACAGCCTTCTGGTAATTGAGTTTTTAGCCCTACCTTTCGTGGGGGCATCTGAGTCAATATTTGTATATTGAGGTTGAACATTTAGATATAACTCTTATTCGATTGGTCTGCACAGTATCTTGTCTGCATCCTTTTATTTAATTTTTTGGTTTGATAATCATCTTGTCTGTATCTCTCAGCATTCACAGTCGAGTAAGGAATAATAGTTTGCATTTCATCCCTCGGCAGCAAAATATTTAATGTAGCACTTTTTATTTTTTTAGTTTATACACTGACGCCCTTGAGAGCTAGGGTAGCCCGGGCTCTTGACTAAGAGCATCAAGGTTCTAGTCACGGATTGAGAAAACTTTTTGCACATATAGGATCATAGACCCTCTTGTAATTGGAGGCTCACATAGGGTCAAGATGTAACATTGGCCTGCACAAAGTCCTAAACCCTTTTTGCACGTTTTTCACTTTAATATTATTTTTTGGAGGAGTACTTCCCATATATCATTGGACACCATCCAGTGGTGGAGGTCCATTACCTAACCACATATTGGTAACTAGGATATTCAGCACTATTAATGAGGTAACAACACGCCTTTGTTGTTAAAGTGTGCCTATAGGGGATCCACCTTCATTGGATTCAACCCTATCACAGGTTACCCAACACTTATGTATAGTTTTTACCACTAAGGACACCCACAATCACCTTGTACTGTGATCAATTGAGCAGCGCCATCACCCCTACACCCGTTTACTTTATTTTTGGTCTCTTTTGAGACCCTGAGGGAGGCAGCAGCTTTATATCATTTCCTAAGCGCGGATTCTTTCACCTCTCACAAACATTGCATATATCCGCCGGCGAACGTGAACAATCGATGTTCGCCGGGAACTGTTCGCCGGCAAACCGTTCTATACATCACTAACTGTCAGTACAATACTCTTGTAACGCAACTTGGTTTACCTTAAAGGGGTTGTAAAGGTTAAAAAAATGTAGCCTATAACCACTTTCCGACCGCGCTATAGCAAAAATACTGCTACAGCGCGGTGGAGTTATTTTGGGACGACGTCCTTCACTTCTGCGATTGAGCGCCCCCTGGGACGCGCTTGCGAAGGTGTCCGTGCTCGCCGGGTCTAGAAGACCCGGCGCATCACGGATCACGGTAAATTGCCGCTGATAGCGGCTGTTTACCACGTGATCGCGCCGTCAAATGACGGCGCGATCACTTGTAAACAAACCGGCGTCATTTGATGACGCCGGTTCCTCCCTCTCCTCTCTGTACCATTCGGTACAGTGTGTGAGGTGAAGGGGTGAAAAGCGGGGTGTCAGCAGCTGTGCTGTGGCTGGATCTGTGACAAATGCAGTCACAGATCCAGCCATCCCTCCATCCATCCCAGCTCTGCAATACCCCAGTACCCTGCAATACCCCAGTACCCTGCAATACCCCAGTACCCTGCAATACCCCAGTACCCTGCAGTACCCCAGTACCCTGCAGTACCCCAATACCCTGCAGTACCCCAATACTCTGCAGTACCCCAATACCCCAGTACTCTGCAATACCCCAGTACCCTGCAATACCCCAGTACCCTGCAGTACCCCAATATTGTGCAATACCCTACGCAATACCCCAATACCCTGCGCGATACTCTGCAATACCCCAATACTCTGCAATACCCCAATACCCTGCCCGATACTCTGCAATACCCCAATACTCTGCAATACCCTGCGCGATACTCTGCGATACCCTGCGCGATACTCTGCGATGCGATACTCTGCGATACCCTACGCGATACTCTGCGATACCCTGCGCGATACTCTGCGATACCCAAATACTCTGCGATACCCAAATACTCTGCAATACCCAAATACTCTGCAATACCCAAATACTCTGCAATACCCAAATACTCTGCAATACCCAAATACTCTGCAATACCCAAATACTCTGCAATACCCAAATACTCTGCAATACCCAAATACTCTGCAATACCCAAATACTCTGCAATACCCAAATACTCTGCAATACCCAAATACTCTGCAATACCCATTTTTTTAAAGCACCCCTGTCCCCGTGTGCTCGCATGCAGAAGCGAACGTATACGTAAGTCCCGCCCACAAATGAAAACAGTGTTCAAGCTACACATGTGAGGTATCTCTGCGAACGTTAGAGCGAGAGCAATCATTTTGGCCCTAGACCTCCTCCGTAACTAAAAACATGTAACCAATAAAAGTAATTAACGTGTCGCCTATGGGGATTTTTAAGTAGCGAAGTTTGGCGCCATTCCATCATTGTGCGCAATTTTGAAGGGTGACATGTTGGGTATCTATTTACTCGGCATAACTTCATCTTTAACATTATAAAAAAAAATTGGGCTAACTTTACTGTTTTTTTTTTGTTTTTTTTTAGCACAAAATTTTTTTTTTTTAAAACAGGCGTTCAAAAAATTTCTACGAAAATACCATGCGAGATAAAAAGTTGTAACCGCCGCCATTGTATTCTCTAGGGTCTTTGCTAAAAAAGCATATATAATGTTTTTGGGTTCTATGTAATTTTCTAGCAAATAAATGATGATTTTCCATGTAGGAGTGAAATGTCAGAATTGGTCTGGGTGTTCCAGAACGCCTGATGGCGTTCCCTGATGTTGGGCCTCTGTATGTGGCCACACTGTGTAAAAGTCCCACACATGGGGTTTCACCATACTCGGGAGAAATAGCAGAATGTGTTTAGGGGTGTAATTAGTGGTATGCATATGCTGTGTGTGAGAAATAACCCGCTAATATGACAAACAAGATTTTTTTTTTTTTTTTTTTACAGAATTTCCAGTTGTTTTTCTTTTATAGCGCAAAAAATAAAAAACCCAGAAGTGATCAAATACCACCAAAAGAAAGCTCTATTTGTGTGAAAAAAGGGACAACAATTTCAAATAGGTACAATGTTGTATGACTGAGTAATTGTCATTCAAATTGTGAGAGCACCGAAAGCTGAAAATTGGTCTGGTTAGGAAGGGGGTTTAAATGCCCAGTGGTCAAGTGGATAAGTAAACTCTGTGCTATACAGATATTGAATATATGTGTTATTTCCGTTTAACATATGTTGTTGCCTGTTAAATTAGTATGCCATTTCTCATCCTCATCGTTTCCTCTCGATTCTCTCCTCTACTTCTGGGTTTCGGAGCGCAATCACTAAAGTGACATCACGGCATCAAAGGAACTACATTGCCCTTGAGACCTAGCGGCATCACGCATGTGGATTTTTGCTTTTTCACCATGTCACCTAACGAGAACAAGCATAGTTCTCGTTTCTATCATAAGCTTGCATGTCCCCACGTCACCCATTTAACACGCCCATTCCCGCCTCCCCAGCACGGCCATTAACATATAGACACGCCCACGTATTCCCTGCCTCCGTGCCTGTGAATGTACAGAGCGTCTCCATGCAGGGATGTAGTCCCAAGGGAGAGGGGCGAACACGCTGACTAACCCCCAGCCAGACAGCTCAGATGATGGGGGCAAACTTCATGAGGAGGAACAGAAAGTGAGTTATTCAGACAAAGAAAAATAACATATAGAAGGCAAATCGAAGGAACAGGTAAGTGAACTAACAATGCACTAGCTTAAAGGAAGCTATTTAGATAATAAAAAAACAAACCTTTACAACCCCTTTAACCCCTTATCCACCGCCCGCCATCAAATGACGGCGGGAGGTAGACCCTATTGTTCTGGGTGGAGGTCATATGACATTGCGCCCTTTTAATCCACTAGGGGGCGCACGCCTGCCGCATCACTGGGGAACGGGTGCGTGTGCCCGGCGGCCGCGTTTGCCCCTTGCCTGATCTTTATTCAAAACTGGCTTTGTATACAAACAAATGCAAGCTCGCAGATACCTGGTCTCCCAAACCAAGTTGTACTGCAACACCCATCTCATCTATCGTTTGGGATTTCCAACTAAATTAATGGTCCCCTGGGACAAATATTCTTAAACAGTGAGATCACTTGAGGAAGGAATGTGTCCGATAGGGTCTGATTCCAACTAAGAAGAAAGCTTACTCTACAAGACCCTCACCATCCAGTGTGGATCTCCTATGGGAGTATGCTGCAGTGGCTTGGTATAAATTCTGTTTTGGTAGACTCTGTTGCTCTAGTGAGAAGATACCCCCAGATGATGTTGCAGTAAAACCTGCTCGTTGAAAGCAATCTCATGTTTTTTACCTTTTTATTATTGTTTTAAGGTTTTTTTATTTTATTTTTTTTATGATACCACGGACACCGAAGTACCACCTGTAGAGAACTTATGGCAGGAGATTGGACAAACAAATTTACTCGATACAGCTTGCCCTTCTGAATTGACAGTATTGGCCTTGTCCTTTTTTTTATATTACTTTTCTATTTCTCCAGAAAATTACTTAGCAAACAACACCACCAATGGGTCTTAAAGTCTTCTCCTTAATTGCTCACATTTTGAATAGTTCATTTAAGAGGAGAGCTTTATGGTAGGAAGTGCAATAGCTCAAAGGAGATAATTTTCCCATATATTTGCCGCCAATGTCTAGGTTATAAAAAGGGGACCTTTGATTGCTATAAATAACTTTGCCTTTTAAACTCCGTGACCCATATCCTAGACCCACAGGGACTTTTGTTATTCTTGTCTGTGACCTGAACAATACTACATACACCATTGTAAATATATATGACCCTAACATAAGACTAATCTCCTGAGTACTGAAAAAATTTAACATACCCAAAGGCCTCTTACACAGATAGACTTTAATGCAGTTGTCAGTTGTGCAATGGATTCTACGACTAGCACCAATATCTCTCATAACATTTTCCAACCTTTCCTCCATAAGGAAGATCTAGATGTTTGGCATTGTCTTAATCCAACGGAAAGGGACTACCATCTATTACTCAGTGACACACAAGTCCTACACACATATAGACTTGTTTCTAACCTTCAGATGCTTACTCAAATTGCATCAGCACAGATCCTTCCAATCATGTGGTCAGATTAAGCACCCATTTCCATGTCCATTAATGAAAAACATACTGTAGACTCAGCATATATGTGATGCAATAATGCAACCATGTTATTGATTAAATTAGATGGACTTGTGTCTTATTTAAACCTATGCCACTCTTCTCTCTAAACATCTGTTTCGAGAGTACTTAAAAGAAAAGTATGTGTTTTTTTCAGAATCATACTTACCTAGGTGAATGCAGCATTGGTCCTCCCACACCTCTAACATGGAGAATTGAGCGAAATCGAACACTGTCGATCACTCAGTTATCACAGCCCCCTGAGCAAAGAGCTGGTGACTGTCAATCACCAACTCTCTGCACTGCCCCCCTGCACACACTGGAACACTGGGCTGTGGAGGGGGCGGGAGTGGCTGGCTCAGGCTCCCAGCGGCTCACTGAGAGGCTTAGCCAGTTGACAATCCAGGCATGTGAAACTTGCCCAAGCCTGAACCGGCTCTGAGATGTCAGCAGACAGCAGGGCTTCAGCTTGCTGTGTGCTGAAAATGCGTCACAGGAGTGCAGAACGAGCTGCACTCCTGTGATCCACAGCAGAAGTACAGCCAAACAAGCTTTGGCTGTACTTCTCCTTTAAAGCATAACATTATGAAAAATTTTCATAGGAATTCCACGCCAGATGTTGCTGTATGGAGTGGACACAAGGCAGAGGTCTCTTACTACAGATGGCTGCTAGGGAATGAGACAAAAGAAGCAAACCATTACTGCTCTATAAACCAAAATCAAAACACTTGAATCTCAGCATAAAATCACATGGTCTTTAGACCAACTGCAGGAGCTAGTGGAATGCAGAAAATCTCTAAAATTTCAATTACTCTCAGATTATTAAAAAAAACTTTGTGGAGGTTTAAAGCCCAGCATTACATCCAAGGCAATAAGGTGGGTAAAAATGTAGCCAACTATGTAAAGTGGAGACAAGCTAAAACCAAATTACCCTCTATGCTTGATCCTGACTAGGGATGGGCCGCACGAACACCGAACACCGTGAAAATTCGGACGCAAATAATGAACCCCATTTAAGTCAATGGGACCCGAATGTCAAATCTTGAAGGCTTAAATGCAAGTAATTGGTCATACAATAAATATAGGGGTCCGGGTCCTCGAGTGCATGCTGGTCTGCGAGTACCTGTGTATCGTCTTGTTGAGCACCTGTGTATCATCTTGTTGAGCACCTGTGTTGTCTTGTTGAGTAGTAGTGTCAGGAAGCTATTTGTTCGGTAATTTGGACAAGGTATAATCTCTAATCCTCATTCAATAGGTACGATGCCTGGCAGGTGTGGCAAGGCGACTCGGTGTACATCTTGTGGCATGTATGCGTTCCTTGATCATCTGATCGAGGGAGATTACTGCTGCGCAAAATGTAAGCACATTGTTTCCCTGGAAGCCCAGGTTCTGAATCTGGGGTATCAACTGTCAGCATTGGGAAGACCCTCCACACTAAAGGAGAGCCATAAATGTACCCAGCAGGTGATGGCAGGGGCCAGCACAGAGATGGGTGGAGACAAAGAGGTGCAGGCACTAGAAAATAGTAGATGGGTGACAGTCAGGAAAGGTAGAGGGGCAAGTGCCAGGGAGGCCGATCCAGGGCTGGAGCATCCCAATAAGTATGCTCCATTGAGTGACAATGGAGAAACCAGTCAGGGACTGGCACTGCTGGAGCTGAGGGACTCTCCTAGCTGCCATGGTAAGAACTCCTCCAGTGAGAGCAGGGAGGGAAGCGAAGGGAAAGGAAAGGCAGATTCTGGTGGTAGGGGACTCAATTCTTAGAAGGACAGAGAGGGCAATCTGTAACAAAGACCTGAAGCGCCAAACTGTATGTTGTCTACCGGGCGCTCAGGTTCGGCACATCGCGGATCTGGTGGACAGATTACTGGGAGGGGCTGGGGAAGACCCAGCTGTCATGGTGCACGTTGGCACCAATGACCAAGTCAGAGGCAGATGGAGTGTCCAAAAGAACAATTTTAGGGACTTGGGAGCTAAATTGAGGAAAAGGACCTCCAAGGTAGTATTCTCAGGAATACTACCGGTACATCTAGCCACACTAGAAAGACAGAGGGAGATAAGGGAAGTGAACAAGTGGCTGAAAAGCTGGTGTAGTAAAGAGGGGTTTGGGTTCCCTGAGGACTGGGCCGACTTCTCAGTCGATAACCAGTACTATAGAAGGGAGGGACTGCACCTAAATGAGGAGGGTGCAGATCAGCTGGGAATAAGGATGGCCAAAAAGTTAGAGGGGTTTTTAAACTAGGCGACGAAAGGGGGGGGGGGGGGCGGATTCCAGAGATAGAAATAGTCAGTGTGGAACATATTCAAGAGGATAGTATTAGGGGCATTAGTGGTAGATTAACCAAAACACATAAACCCAAGGTAAGTAGAGTAGCAGGTCCTAGTTGCAATCTCGGAACACCCAAGAGGATAGTATGTGACCTGTCAAAATATATTAATGCAGTAAAGTGTTTGTTCATCAATGCCAAAAGTCTGCCAAGCAAAATAGGTGAGTTGGAAGCTCTGGTGCATCAGGAGAGCTTTGATGTAATCGGTATTGCTGAAATTTGGCTTTATTCCTCACATGACTGGGCTATTAATATTCCTGGCTATGCACTTTTTCGGAAAGACAGGGTAAAAAGAAGAGGTGGAGGGGTCTGTCTCTATGTGAGAAGTGATCTTAAAGTGTGATCTTAGTGTGAAAGAGGACATGGTGGATGGAGAGTGTGATGAGTCTGAAGCATTATGGGTGGATCTGCATACAGATAGTTCAGAGTTAATCATTGGAATTTGTTATAGACCGCCCAATGTTAATGAGGAGGAGGAGACCCCACCTGCACAGATGGAAAGGGCTGCAAGGGCTGGGACGGTGATAATGATGGATTTTAACTACCCAAAAATTAAGTGGAGTAATGGCACTGCTGGGACAGTTAAAGGGTTACAATTTATAAACCTATTGCAGGACAATTTTATGGTCCAGCTTATTGAGGCCCCAACTAGGAATGATGCTCTGTTGGACCTGGTAATCTAAAACCATGCAGAGCGTATTACTAATGTTCAGATAAAAGAACACCTGGGTAGCAGTGACCATAACATGATTTCATTTGATGTTAGCTGTAAGCAAAAACCACATACGGGAAAGATAAAAACACTTAATTTCAAGAGACCAAATTTTCCAAGGATGAGGGCTGCTCTCCAGGACTTAGACTGGGAGAGAATATGAGTATCAATGGGCACAGAACAGAAATGCGAATTCTTCAAAAAGACTGAACTCACTGCAAAGTATATTCCCATGGGCAATAAGTTAAAAAGGCTAAAAATAAAACCTGTGTGTCTCACAGCCAAAGTAAAAAAAAAATAGGATTTTATGCTCACCGTAAAATCTTTTTCTCTGAGTTCATGGATGGACACAGCCTTAATCTTGACATAGTGGGAGATAGCCTATCTTTAGGAGTGACTAGGCAGAAAGTGTTAACAACTACAAAACTGAACCGCCCCTCTCAGGGTGCGGTCCCACTGACTATATGCTCTCAGCCTGCACCAAGCAGTTAAGTTCGTAGCAAGCAGTACAAACTTTAAAAAAAAGAGAGGGGTGGGTGCTGTGTCCATCCATGAACTCAGAGAAAAAGATTTTACAGTGAGCATAAAATCCTATTTTGTGTTTTATTCATGGATGGACACAGCCTTAATCTTGACAAAGTGGGACGTCCCAAAGGAGTGTCAAAATGAGGGGTAGGAACAGCATAAAATTAATCTTCAACCAAAAACTTAACAGCCGCCTGCAAAACTTTGGAAGCATCTGAAGATGCACTCACATCAACTTGTAAAGTTTAGTGAAAGAGTGACCGGGCGACCAGGTCGCCGCCTTACACACCTGGGAAACAGACACTTGATTTTAGAAAGCCCAAGAGGCACCATTGCCCTGATTGAATGCATCGTGATTGGGAGGCGTGGGACCCTTTATGGCGTAAGCCTGATCAGGATCTGTCGGGTCCATCTCAAAATGGTGGCCAATGAGATCGCTGGGCCCTTCTTGGTACCAGCCACTGAAACAAACAATGAGTCTGAACTCCGGAGCGGAGCAGTAATAGACAAGTATATTCTCGGAGCTCAGACAACGTCCAAGGGATGCTACGTCGTCTCCTTAGGATTCGACGATGAAAACACAAGAATGGCAGTACAATGTCTTCCTTGAGATGGAAGGTCAAAATGACCTTAGGAAGAAAAGAAGGCTGCGGACGCAGCACCACCTTGTCCTTGTGGAAGATCAAAATAGGGAGCCTTTCATGACAAGGCTGCCAGCTCAGAACCCTTTCTAAAAAGGTGTCAACTAGGGAACTTCCCTAATGTTCTCAAATGGTAGTTTCTGAGGCACCTAGAGGTCCTGCTGTTAAAGCCATTGACTGTAAAGCAGGATGACCTATGGGACCTTGCGACAGCAGGACTTCTTGTAGCGGTAGACGCCAAGGGACGTCTGCTATTCAAATCCCCACAAAGGTAATGGAGGACGGACCGGAGAGGCCACATGCCAAACCCTTGTAGAAATGCTCTCACTAGAGAGTGAGTCGCCAGGGGTGGCTGAAAGAAAACAGCCAGGGCAGATATCTGCCCCTTAATCGTGCTTAAAGCAAGCTTTTGGTCCACCCCCGCGCTGTAAAAACAGTTAGACTCTAGACACCAAATAAGTGTGTAGATTCCACTTCATTTCCTCGCAAAGGGCTAAGTAAGCTCTCCAAGTGCGATAATAAATCCTCTTCGAGAATAACTTCCTAGCCTTTCTCATGGTAGGAATTACAGAATCTGATAGGCCTCGGTCTCTTATTACCTGGCTTTCAATAGCAATGCCGTTAAGGTCAGCGACTGTAAAGCAGGATGGAGTATGGGGACCTTGTGACAGCAGGTCCTCTCTCAGCGGTAGACACCAAGGGAAGTCTGCTACTAGCTGCACTAGACCGGTGTACCAAGGACGCAGAGGCCAATCCAGAGCAATTAGGATCATAGGAATGCTCTCTGCCTCCACTCTGCAAAGCAGAAGCTTTAGAGGAGGGAAGTCATAGATTAGCCGGTACTGACTCCACGGCGCCACTAACGCATGGGTCTCTTGACCTGGCCACAAACCTCAATACTTTCTGATTGAGTCGAGACGCCAGGAGATCTACGTCTGGCGTGCCCCCTCTTTGGCAAAGGAGCTTAAAACACCTTTCGGGTGCAGAGACCATTCTCCTTGGTCCAGCATCTGGTGACTCAGGTAGTCCGCCTGCCAGTTTTCCACACCTGGAATGTATATGGCCGTCAGGGCTGGTACGCTCCTTTCTGCCCACCTTAGGATGTGAGCGACTTCTGACACTGCAGCCAAGCTTCTTGTTCCTCCTTGATGGTTGACATATGCCATCGCCGTAACGTTGTCCGACTGGATCCTGACTAAATGCCCATGTAGCCTCTGAGACCATGTGGAGAGGCACATCCTGACCACCTGAAGTACCAGGACCTTGATCGGCAAATGGGAATCCTCTGGAGACCAGCGACCCTGGGTCGACTGAACCCCCCAGACTCCCCCACCGGTAAGGCTGGCGTCTGTTGTGATGACTATCCAGTGATAGGGAAGGAACAACACTCCTTTCTTGACCAAGAGAAGACTCAAAACAACGTTTTCCACGACACTGTATCCTACTAGTCAGGAGAAACGTTTAATAAAAACCTCTTTAACCACTTAAGTCCCCGCTTATCGTCAATTGACGGCGGCTTAGTGGATCTGAATATCCAAGCCGCCGTCAATTGACGGCATCGTGTTCTCCGGCCACTGGGGGGCGCGCACCCGGCGCGTCCCCGAGATGCCGATGCGCGTGCCTGGCGGCCGCGATGTCCGCCAGGTACCCGCTGATCGGCAGTTTTAGAGCAGGGACGTGAAGCTCTGTGTGTAAACACAGAGCTCCACGTCCTGTCAGTGAGAGGAGACAGATGCTGTTTCTCTTGTACATAGGGAGACAGCATCGGTCACCTCCCCCAGTCACCCCCCTCCCCCCACACAGTTAGAACACACCCAGGACTCACATTTAACCCCTTCCTCACCTCCTAGTGTTAACCCCTTCACTGCCAGTCACATTTATACAGTAATTAGTGCATTTTTATAGCACTGTTCGCTGTATAAATGTGAATGGTCCCAAAAATGTGTCAAAAGTATCCGATGTGTCCGTCGCAATATCGCAGTCCTGACAAAATTCGCAGATCGCCGTATTACTAGTAAAAAAAAAAAATGGTCAGAATTCTATCCCTTATTTTCTAGCCACTATAACCTTTGCGCAAACCAATTACTATACGCTTATTGCGATTGTTTTTATTATAGCAAAAAGTAAAAAATTGTGGTTTTTATTCAAAATTGTCGCTTTTTTGTTTATAGCGCAAAAAAAAAAACGCAGAGGTGATCAAATACCACCAAAAGAAAGCTCTATTTGTGGGGAAAAAAAGGACGTCAATTTTGTTTGTAAGGCACGTCGCACGACCGCGCAATTTTAATTTAAAGCGACGCAGTGCTGAAAGCTGAAATTTCGCCTGGGCAGGAAGGGGGTATATGTGTCCAGTAAGCAAGTGGTTAATGTGTCCTCAAGAGATTTTATACTCTGCACATTCTGTGGGGACAGGATGAGTTCTGAGACCTTCCCCTTATAACGGTGGTCAAGGAGGGTTGCCAACTAGTAATCATCCTTCTCCTTTATACCACGTATTCTTGGGTCCTGTTGCAGGCTTTTAAGCATGAGGTTGACCATATGCCTCAAGTTTGTAGAGGCTTGAGACGCGGACTCCTTGAGTTCATTCAGGATGACAGCAACTGGAACTTCTTCCTCCCAGCCATGTACTACTCCCAAGGGTCCTGGGGTTGGAAAGTCATCACTTACAGATTGGCGCATGTCTTCCTCCTCTTCGAAGCCTATGAAAGTGCAAGCTTGCATTCAGATGCTAGGCATGTGGGTGCCACTGTATTTTTTTTCTGCTGCAGAAGATGGGGCAGAGAAATTTGCCAGGTACAGTCTACAGCTGGTGGTGTGCTGCTGGCAGATAAGCTGCTAGGACCTGGGACACCCTGTGCTTAACCATCATCCCTGTCAGTGGAGGCTGTTGAAAGGTAATGATTTAGTATCTCAGGGGAAGACTGAAGTGGGTAGGGAGGAGGAGGGACAGATTTGTGTCTCTTGTGTGGCTTTTAGGTACTCTTGCCAATGGGCTGAGTGGTTTGACATTAAATGTCTTGTTAGGTATGCGATACCCAAATGGTTGGTGTTTTTGCCACGTTTGATGTGCCTGAGACACAGTTTGCAGATAGCAACAGTGCGATCTGCTGCAGATGTGCTGAAAAATGTCCAGACAGCTGAGCTTTGGGAAAAGGGCCGGGTGATAACAGCTACAGAATGTGATGGAATAGGGTGGCTGCTCTCTACTCTTGATATTGGCCCCCTTGGCCGCCTCACCTTCAGTTTCCTCCCTGGCTCTGCTATATTTGGCACCCAAGTCGCATCAGTGACATCATCATCATCATCTCCATCTCCATCATTACCACTGGAGACAACTTGGCAATGCGCTGCGCCGTGGGGAACACGAATGCCAAATTTGCCTACCAGTGTTCCTCCCTCATGTTCCCACCATCCTCAGAACCAACATCTGAATCCAGTAATGGCTGGGCATAAGGAGAAAGTGGCTAGCAAAAATTGCTTACGCAATCCATTCCACATACTCCAAATGCCAGGGGCACTTCCACCCTCATAGCCAAATCAGCACCTGTTAGTATTTGTCAAACTCTATCCTAATGGTTGCTTTGTAATTCTTGTGCTTGAGCTTATGAGTAGGCCATACACAGTGACTAGTCTATATGCTCCGCCACCCTTCACTAAACTGTTCTTTAAACGCGTGATGAACTCTATATTGGCGATTGTGGAGGGCCCTTTACTGATAGCGAGGGACAATAATACGGTGCTGGATAACTCCATCGCAGGGGCGGACTGACAACTCATGGGGCCCCCGGGCAATAGAAGATTATGGGGCCCCCCGGGCTTACAGGTGGCCACCAAGCCAGGTGGCAGTAAAGAGGCAGGGCAGCTAAAATCTCAGGATTTTCACATCAAAAGCATGTAGGTTTTGGACATATCAGGGACAGATGTAAAAAAAACACAGATTTTGACATACTGTCCCTGGTTTTAATGAGCCTGGCAACCCTGATGGGGCCCCCTACTGGAATGGGGCCCTCGGGCAGTGCCCGGATTCCTCAATGGTCAGTCCGCCCCTGCTCCATCGATAGACTACGATGCTCTACATTTCCCCCACCCCCTGGGTTATTTTCTGACTCAATTTGATCTTGTGGAGGCCTGGAGTTGGAAGCATGGGAGGAAATATTTGTGTCAGTCTGAATCACACAGTACACTGTCTCGTATTGATCTCTGTTTGGTCTCGTTGGATTTGCTCAAGATGGTGACGGAGGTTAAATACCTCCCTAGGGCAGTGTCTGATCATTCCCCTTTGCTGGTGGACCTCGTCCTAGGCACCCCCTCCTCCTGTTGGTTGTGGCAGCTGAGCCCTCTGTGGCTGGCGGATCAGGCTGTTGTGGACCAGAGTGTGGCCAAAATGAAATGCTACTGGATAACCAACAAGCAGAGCGCCTCCATTGCGGTGGTTTTGGATGCTTTTAAGGTCACCACACTCTTTTGCTGCAGACATTGGTCAGGCCCGCAAGGCATCTCAGTCCGGACAGGTGGACACGAAAGAGGATCTCAGGTAGGCGGAGGCTGCTTATTCTGCGGCCCCCACCCCTGAGACAGATACTACCTGGAAGCACAGGGCCAGAGAACTGGACTTGGTGCTTTTGGAGTGCACTCAGAAGAAGTTGCTGTATCAGAACCAGCGACTCTTCGAGTTTGGCGACAAGAACCTTCATTTGCTGGCTGAAGCAACCGATGCAATAGTATACACTATTGTAACCTGAAGTATATAGCTATTGCATAAATGTATTCATTGTATTTGTATGTCCCTATAATTAACTAATATACCAGAGTATGCTAGGCCTAATGATATAATGCTAGCTATAAAGACAGACGCATTTGCTTAGTACACAAGTTACATTTATTTCCTTTAAAGTAGGAATATCATATTCTAACAACAGATATCTATAAAGTCTATAACAATATTATTATTAATGAAAGATACTTATCCCCTCCTATAGGTAAATCTTCACTGGCTGTGCTCAGATTGAAAAAAGAGAAGGCCTGGGCCACATGGTGTTTAGGCCCAAGCCAGTCTGGGCCTCATAATTTAGGACAAAGCCATCAGGATCATGCACAGGCTTCTATGAGGCACTCACCAGCAGAGGTCTTCAAAGAAAGAGACTGATCTTCCTCCAACAGCCCTTTTTACAAAACAATCACCATTCAAACCCACTCCCTTGTCAAACCATTTGCCTCTGGCCCAATCAATGTTCACAGGGCAGTCTTTCTCAAGCTCACTTGTATGTCTTATTGTTCTATACACATATGAACTAGCCCCCCCCCCCCCTGCTATTCAGATTCTGCTTGGGGTCAAATTACTCTCAGCTGGTTGTAAAAATCGATGTGTAGAAACTTTAGAAATATATTAGCTCATGCCGCTTTGCGCCTAAGGGCGCATATTACCCTTTTTCAGACATGGCTCTCATTGAACAGTCCATATGGTCTTAACGCCCAACATGTGTTTCCGAACCAGTACCTCTGGAAGAGTCCTAAACTGTCAACTAGGGTTGTCCCGATACCACTTTTTTAGGACCGAGTACAAGTACTGATACTTTTTTTCAAGTAGTCGCCGATACCGAATACCAATACTTTTTTTAAACGTGTCCCTAAATGCAGCCATGTCCCCCACACATAGCAGGCATGTCATGTCCCCCACATATTGCAGCCATGTCATGTCCCCCACATATTGCAGCCATGTCATGTCCCCCACATATTGCAGCCATGTCATGTCCCCCACATATTGCAGCCATGTCATGTCCCCCACATATTGCAGCCATGTCATGTCCCCCACATATTGCAGCCATGTCATGTCCCCCACATATTGCAGCCATGTCATGTCCCCCACATATTGCAGCCATGTCATGTCCCCCACATATTGCAGCCATGCATGTCCCCCACATATTGCAGCCATGCATGTCCCCCACATATTGCAGCCATGCATGTTCCCCACATATTGCAGCCATGCATGTTCCCCACATATTGCAGCCATGCATGTTCCCCACATATTGCAGCCATGCATGTTCCCCACATATTGCAGCCATGCATGTTCCCCACATATTGCAGCCATGTCATGTCCCCCACATATTGCAGCCATGTCATGTCCCCCACATATTGCAGCCATGTCATGTCCCCCACATATTGCAGCCATGTCCTGTGCCCCATATTGCAGCCATGTCATGTCCCCCACATATTGCAGCCATGTCCTGTGCCCCATATTGCAGCCATGTCATGTCCCCCACATATTGCAGCCATGTCATGTCCCCCACATATTGCAGCCATGTCATGTCCCCCACATATTGCAGCCATGCATGTCCCCCACATATTGCAGCCATGCATGTCCCCCACATATTGCAGCCATGCATGTTCCCCACATATTGCAGCCATGCATGTTCCCCACATATTGCAGCCATGCATGTTCCCCACATATTGCAGCCATGTCATGTCCCCCACATATTGCAGCCATGTCATGTCCCCCACATATTGCAGCCATGTCATGTCCCCCACATATTGCAGCCATGTCATGTCCCCCACATATTGCAGCCATGTCATGTCCCCCACATATTGCAGCCATGTCATGTCCCCCACATATTGCAGCCATGTCCTGTGCCCCATATTGCAGCCATGTCATGTCCCCCACATATTGCAGCCATGTCCTGTGCCCCATATTGCAGCCATGTCATGTCCCCCACATATTGCAGCCATGTCATGTCCCCCACATATTGCAGCCATGTCCTGTGCCCCATATTGCAGCCATGTCATGTCCCCCATACCTCCAGCTCCTCTGATTTTTCCCGCCGCCGCCGCTGCTTCCGGGTTAATACCCGTGCAACACAGCGAGCATTACAAGTTTTCGTTGGTAAACTTGTAATACCCGCGGCGCCATGTAAAGACACGTCCAATCGCGAGCAAGGGGGGAGTGTCTATTACCAACGAAAACTTGTAAATGCCCGCTGTGTTGCACGGGGATAAGCAGCGGGCGACGAGCGGCGGGCGAGGGAAGTATTCTATTTCGGTATCGGGGGTATTTGCGGGAGTACAAGTACTCCCGCAA
Source organism: Rana kukunoris (assembly GCA_029574335.1). NCBI lineage: Eukaryota > Metazoa > Chordata > Amphibia > Anura > Ranidae > Rana > Rana kukunoris. Next base: position 74,727,861 of record CM056054.1, on the reverse strand, counting down.
ATACTCGGAATCGGTCCCGATACCGATACTGGTATCGGTATCGGGACAACCCTAGTCTTAACGTATTGCATTTTTCAACATGTGCTTCAGAAACAGCTCCTAAGGAATGGCCCATAATGGTTTTACAGTGTTGCGCCTCTCAACATAGGTTTCCAAACCAGCTCCTATGGAACAGTCCATAATGGTCTTAACGTGCTGTGCTTCCCAACACGTGCAGCTTTACTACTGGGTGACACACCAACATCATTCTTCTGTGACAGCTTCCATGTCACCATTCTGTGTCTTCTGTATCTTTTCCTATCCGATATCTTCAGGACGGGGTGCAGTACAGGCAAGGGGTGTCCATTCACTCACCATTCACCAGCACACACTCAGAGCAGCATATCAACCAGCTCTCAGATATAGAGTCTTGAGGAGGGCCTTTCTTGCCCATATTACTAGCCTAATATATACACGTTTATCACACTATACCATGACATAAATCAAGCCATTATCATAATATATGCATATATACATATGTGTGACCCATCCAATAACGCCTCCCAATCTCCTAGAACACTTTATTGTGAATATGGGTCGGGATTAGGTAGGCTTGCTCACAGTGGTCTATCCTACCGCAACTTGGCCTGTCTGCAGTACCTCAGAGATCTAAATTGGCAGCAAAGTCTCTGATACATGACTAAAGCCATATCCTTTATGACAGAGAAAACTCACCTATGTCCCAAATAATACCCAGGTGCTTCCTTCCCAGCAATGATCTCTCCATCCAGAACACAGTGTGGAATATCTTCCCAACATTTCTCGTTCACCAGCATGCATTGACCTGGCATACAAAGAACATCACGGTTATGGCTTCGACAGAGGGCAATAGTAACCTGCCCCCAGCTTCTGTACTCACTGATCACATGTGGGTCACTTAGCCACAAATGCAACATGAAAGAATCCCCAGTCAGTAAGCCCATTGATGCCACCAAATATACAGACCGAGTCTACATTTCTGTATATGGAATCACACAGCATAACACCTTTCACAATCTAAACTAGTACAGCCCATCCAGGCATTCGACCACCACTTTGGATTAGTGTAAGCGACGTATTTTGGCAAAGTCTTACTGAGTGGTGATGCCAACTCATCAGACCACTGCCCCGCATACAGAGATTTGTACAATCAGCTTGATTTGGGTTGATAACTCTGCCTGCGTGCACGCCAGAGCCAATGACATTTCTGTCCTGTACCATCTCACACTGTCTACCAACCTCTTAACATGGTTGACAAAATCTTGAGCCACTTTACCCTTGGTATTTATGTGACTTTGTTGAACGTTATCAAGGATACCACCAATCTTCTCTGAGCAACAAAGCCCCACGTATGGTCTGAAGCTATGGCTGCAAGTTTGTTCCTCAGGAGACAAAATGTCCACTCCCTTAACACCACCCATCCCAGCTCCTATTCCCCCAATATAGTGCTGAATACATCCCTTCTTTCGGGTTACTCCTCGGAAATAAGAGTCCTGCATTAACCTCATTCTGTGTCTGGACATCTCCGGGAGTAAGCCACAGTTACAATGACCGCACTTGATTCAGTGTATACTCAGCACATATAGGGTAATACGTTTTTATCAACCACTGTGAGACGCTGAAGTGCCATGTGAAGGCATACTGTACCCTGGTAGCCAGCGTTTATTCCCTTATTTTACCAGAGAATGCTCCTGGGTGTAGTCACTGGCATTACCCTGTGCAGGGTTTCAACCTCTCAGGTGAGACATCAACTAGGTGCATCTCCCACATGTCCAATTCTGGTGTCCCACATGTCCACTAACCGAGAGCTTCTCTATAGGACTGCAAAGATTGAGACGCCACCCCTACGAGGAAGTTTCTACCCCATTGATGTGTCACCTGGCACCTTATTTTTTTTAATCCACTTTATTTTTATTTTCCTTTTCATACATAGATATGCCTATTCGGCATCCATTGCAATCCAATTGGAATTATACAACATTTTTTTTTTTTTTTTAACAACAAGGTTGGTCTTTATTGGGAAAAAAAAACATAAGAATGGTACATGACAATTTAGTCTGGGTAAGAGCAGTACAATACATAGATTACATACAGAGGGGAAAAAATTAAAATAATAATAAAAATAAAAAAAATAAAAAAATGTATATATATATTTATATATACATATACATACATACATATACATATAAGGCACACAATAATAAGGCACACTTCTCTATTGTGAAAGAAGGAGGTTATATCAAACAGGTAGGATAGCAGGTAATTTCTCAACAACCAACACCGCAGGCATCAGAGCGAACGCCCTGGGGAAGGGGAGGAGGAGGGGGGAAAGGGGGGGGCAGGGGGAGGGGAAGGGAGGGAGGGGGAAGCCCACCCACGACGCCAAGGACAATTCTCCCATGTACATCTCAGGGGTTAGCAACATATGAGGGATCGGTCCAGGGCCGCCAAACCCTCTCATACTTCATAGGACACCCTCTACTTATGTACGTCAACTTATACAATGGAAGCACTGCGTTTACCGCCCTTTCCCAGGAGCCCACAGTGGGGGGTAAGGGGGAGATCCATTTCAGCAGAATCTCCTTTTTAGCATAAAAGAACAACAAAGAAATCAGTGTCTTGGTATATCTAGGCCGCAGCTCGTCATCCTGTACACCCAACAGGGCCAATTCCGCCGACAAGGGTAATTCCAGTTGGAGGCGGAAATTGATAGTCTCTCCCACCGCAGCCCAGAACCTCGCCAGCTTCGGGCAGGTCCAGAACATGTGTAAAAAGGTGCTATCAGACGAGTGACATCGGGGGCAATTTGGTGAACGGAGCGGATAAATTCTGTGCAGTCTCTGAGGCGTAAAATAAACCCTGTGCAGAAATTTCGTTTGAATCAGCTTATCCCTAGAGGAGATGACCACCTTAGAGCTAGCCTCAAAACACTCCTCCCAGGTTTCTCTGTCCAACTCAGGGAAATCCCCCCTCCATTTATCCCACAAGGCTTCCATCTTTGGGGAATCCCTCCTCTGGAGAGCAAAATACAGCTCAGACAGCGGCTTAGCCAGAGTCTCCTGCGTTAACAGGTCCTCTATGGAATCGGCTTTCAGAGTAGGGGGGGACGGGAACTGTGCCCTGGCTGCGTGACGGAGCTGCTGATACCTAAACGCCATCCATAAAGGAAGGCCAAACTTATTCGCCAGAGCTCGGAATGAGAGAAGAGCCCCGCGGCTGTAAACGTCGCGGAGCAACTTAATGCCAAAGCGGGCCCACAGCTGCGGATCCGGAATGGTTCTAAAATGAGTGAGACAAGGGTTGCCCCACAGGGGGGTTAAGGGGGACCGCTGGTCGGGGTTCAGGAACCGTCTTCTAGCCACCCCCCAGACCCGAAGGGTCGCCACAGTCGGGATCGGCAGCAGAGGGGACGCCGAGGGGCCCTGGTACACAAGGTTGGTAAGCTCCGTGAGGGAGCCCACGATGGCCGCTTCCAAACAGACAGCCGCATTAGCCCTGGACTGCTGAAACCACCATCTCACCGTGACCAACGTAGCCGCCCAGTAGTAAGTCAACAAGTCAGGGAGGGCAAGTCCCCCACAACTCACAGGGAGCCGGAGGGTCGCCCTAGCCAACCGGGGGGAAGAACCCCGCCACAGGAAGGAGCCGATACAGCCATCTACCTCCCTAAAAAAAGAAGCGGGTAGCCACACCGGGCAGTTCCTAAAAATGTAAGTCAGCTTGGGGAGGTAGATCATCTTTATGAGATTGATACGACCCAGGAGGTTGAGAGGGAGGTCAGCCCAGCGGGAACAGTGGTCTCTAAGGCGCTGGATCACAGGTAATAGGTTAAGGCGGTGGAAGGAACGCAGATCTCTCGCCACCCTGACTCCCAGGTATACAAACTCATCCACCCACCGAAGCAGAGTCTGAGCCCCCGACATCTCGGCCCGCGCATCCAGGGGAAATAGAACAGACTTGGACCAATTAATACGAATCCCCGAAAACCTCCCAAATACGTCAAAGATCTCTAGGGCTGCAGTCAACGAGGAATCCGCGTTGTGTAAATATAACAGGGTATCATCCGCGTATAGCGAGATCTTCTCTTCTAGAGGGCCCAGCCGTAGACCTTATACAACATTTTTACATTCACATGATATTTCAATATACATCTCTTTATTTTTATATCCCAACAGTTTGTGAGAGGCAGAATTGGACACCGCGGGAACAGATTCAACCACCCTTTCCCACTGGTCCTCGTTTATCTCCCCAATGTCTTCTACCCATTTCCTACGACTTCTGCAGAACCACCATCATCAAGGGTGACGGTGATGTTACCACCAGCGATTGTGTTTGTTGTTGTATCTGTAGAGCATGCCGGAGCTGGAGATACTGATAAAAGCCCCATGGGGCTAATTGGTATTCCCTACACAGCTGTTTGTAGGTTTTCAGTAGCTCACCTTCATATAACTGCGAAAAAAAACAGATTCCCCTCTATTTCCAGGAAGTGAAGCCTGATAGATCCTGTAGTTCTGCATATTGGAGTGAATGGTAACACCCCCTCCGTCCTCAGTGTTCCGTAGCTCCCCCCAATACCTTTTTAAGGAGGATTCCTGTGGGTGCTGAATGTGGCATACTAGGCAAGCCCATCTCAAGATGAGAGGCTGCCTGTAATGAGGGAACCGTGCTGGTCACTAAGTTTCTATTCGAATCCTCTCTTTCTTCCCATCCCTATCCCGCCAACTGTTGTATCTAAGAGGCCGAAAAAAATACATTTTGGGGTGGGGGACTGCAAGTCCCTCCCTATCCTTTCCATATTGCAGAGTGGTTAAACTAATCCTAGCTACCTTTTTCTTCCATATCAGCTCCCGCATCTGGGTGTCAATTCTTTTGAACCATTTGTTCGATATCCACATCGGTGAGTTATGAAAGACATAAGAGTTGTGGAGCCCATACCATTTTTATCAAATTGGCCCTACCTACCACCGATAGGGGGAGTTTGCACCAGCTGTTACATTTCTCTCTTTGTTTTACCAGTAGTGGACCCAGATTCAGCCGAAGATATTCAGCCGTGTCTGGGGAAACCACCACACCCAAATAGCAAAAACTGCTTGATATAGTAATCTGCTCTGCTCCTACAGGTAACTGTTCCCTCAACGGATCTATAGGCATTAATATTGATTTGGACCAATTTATATTAAAGCCAGAAAAGCCTCCAAATTCTCCTATTATCCCCATTGCTGTTTGCAGCGATGCTGCCGTATCGCCTAGATATATAATTATATCATCTGCATATAGGGAAATTTTTTTCTCCCTCTGGCCCCTGCGAAATCCGACCACCTCCGGGGTAGTTCTAAGCAGTATCGCCAAGGGCTCAACTGCCAAGGTGAACAGCAGTGGGAATAACGGGCATCCCTGACGGGTGCCTCTATGTAGCTCAAATGGAGGGGAGAGGTTGTTGTTGACTCTGAGTCTAGCTCTAGGTTTGGAGTAATGCACCTTTACCCATGCTATAAATCTGCTTCCCAATCCAAACCTAGTCAATATTTCTAGGAGGCAGGGCCATTCCACACTATCGAATGCTTTAGTAGCATCCAGTGACAGAATAGCCCTCCCCCCAGGGTTATCCACCGGCACCTGCAAGTTCATATATAGTCTTCTTAAATTATTGGCCGTAGAACGGTTTGGTATAAAGCCAGACTGGTCTCGATGCACCAGCCTGCCTATAACCTGCAATAGCCTGTTGGCCAAAATTTTTGCCAGAAGCATGACATCCGTATTTAGTAGAGAGATTGGACGGTACGAATCTCGAGCCAGCATATCTTTACCTGGTTTAGGAAGTAGTATAATTATAGCCTCCTGCATGCTATCAGGTAAAGTTCCCGTATCCACTGCCTCGGATAGTGCTTCCAACAAGGGCTGCAATATAACCTCTCCATATTGAGAGTATACATCCACTGGTAGTCCATCTGGACCTGGGGATTTGTGTTGCGCGGCCCCTTCAGTTCTGCCAATGTGAAATTTCCCTCTGCTTAACGTGATTAGTGAAATGCTTTTAAAGTGCATATACATTAGTCCCAATAAAAATCGCAGATCGCTGCCATTACTAGTAAAAAAAATCATAATTCTGTTCCCCATTTTGTAGGCGCTATAACTTTTGCGCAAACCAGTCGCTTATTGCGATTTTTTTTTTTTTTTTTACAAAAATATGTCAAAAAATACGTATCGGCCTCAACTGAGAAAAATGTATTTATTTATTTTAAAAAAATGGGATATTTATTATAGCAACAAGTAAAAAATATATATTTTTTTTGAATTGTCGCTCTTTTTTGGTTTATAGCTCAAAAAATAAAAACCGCAGAGGTAATCAAATACCTCCAAAATAAAGCTCTATTTGTGGGGAAAAAAGGACGTCAATTTTGTTTGGGAGCCACGTCGCATGACCGCGCAAATGTCAGTTAAAGCGACGCAGTGCAGGAAGCTGAAATTTCGCCTGGGCACGAAGGGGGTTTATGTGCCCAGTAAGCAAGTGGTTAAAGGTCTTTCTTGTTTTCCTCGAGCCACCTTTCCACACTTTTTGGGGTATCAAAGAATTTGGTACCATCCTTCGCCATTACTCGTAGATGTGCAGGATAAAGTAACACAGTCTAATTTATGTTGCAGGAGCATTCGTTTGACAGGAATAAATTCTCCTATTCGTCTCTGCAGGTCTGGGGGGAAATCCTGATAGAGTGAAATTCTTGTCCCATTAAAAAAAAAATCTCCCTTTTCTCTGGCCTTCCGAAGCAAAGTCACTTTATCAATGTAGTTAAACATTTTAATAAGTAGTGGCCTGGGATATTTATTTGCCGGTTGAGGTTTAAAGGGGGTTCGATGGGCCCGCTCAATTCCAAAAAATGGTGAAAAGGATGTGGCCCCGAAAACCTCCCTAAACCATCCCTTCAGGAATGCTATAGCATTAACTCCCTCACTCTGTTCAGGCATGCCTAGTATCCTAATGTTGTTTCTGCAAATTTCTGTTTTCTAGTTCATCAATTCTTGCAGCGTGTATATCCATCTGTTTCTTCATATCAGCAATTACTTATTTAAGGGGAGATAGATCATCTTCCACTGTACCGAGTCTCTCCTCCAACACAGTCTTTCTTTCCACCGTCTTTCTCACTCTATCCCCCATTATGCCTTTAAGCTCTGCATCCAGACCAGTTATTGAGTCCCTACAGGCATTAATAGCATGCAACAAATCCCTCAACGTAGGCTCTTCCTCCCTTCCCGTGGGTGCTCCCTCCATGTTGGTCTTAACTGTCTTTGCAGGGGGTAGTACAGCAATTACAGTGTTGATTTTTCCTCCCCCTGCCCCTTGAGTACTCACAGTTTTTGTATTGAGCTTCTCAGCAGTGGATGGGCTGGCTGATACCTGGCCCCTGCCCTGGCTTTTCCGATCCACTGCCAATCCTGCTTGGGCTAGTTGCTGAGGGTGGCTCCCCGTTGCTGGTGAAAGGGTGGTTCGGGCAAAGCGTTCCAGCTTTGCCGTCGCCTGACTTTTCGCAGATTGGGTGTTCTTAATCCCCTCCTGGTATGGTTGTGCTGCCTGAATCTTTGTAGAGCGGGTGCCATGGGTTCCTGGACTTCCTTCTTGGGCTGGATAATGCTGGACTGGTTGCTCCTTTTCTCCACACTTTTTGGACATATTAGTCGTTTATTCCCTTATTTTACCAGAGAATGCTACTGTGTGTAGTCACTGGCATTACCCTGTGCAGGGTTTCAAACTCTCAGGTGAGACATCAACTAGGTGCATCTTCCACATGTCCAGTTCTGGTGTCCCACATGTCCACTAACCGAGAGCTTCTCTATAGGGCTGCAAAAATTGAGACACCACCCCTATGAGGAAGTTTCCACCCCATTGATGTGTCACCTGCCACCCTCTAGCCTGGCCAACAGACACCTTATTATACATAAGTACCAGCCTCCTAGATACCTGCACCATATTCAGTTATGTCAATACATGTCAAACATTTCCTTCTTTCAATTCCTCCTCCCATAAAAAAACAATACATTTTAAACTTCTTGTTCTGAAGGATTGAATAGGTTATGTTCCTTCCCCAACCTCCAACTCATTGCATTTGTATTCACAAGTCTCGTTGTTGGGCAAAGACTTTCAGATTCAGTATCAGCACTAAATTGTCCATAAGAAAAATAAACCTTATGAATCAAGTATCAATCTGAATCTTTTCTCTCCTGAACGTTTATCAGAACAAATTTTTGGTGTGGTATGGCACAGACGAACTGCCAACCAGATGAACATCTTTCATCTCTGTTCCAGAATCCTCTCCAATCTCGCTCCACCAGGACTCGAAGTAAAAAACAAGAGCAGAATCAAATTCTTATCCATAATATCTACTAACACAGGAATTTAGTATTTCTGACTTGAACAAATTATCAAAACAACCATGATTCCTTTAGGACGAACCCACTCTAAAATGGATCCCCATCCTACAAGCAAAAATCTAAAATAAATGAACGTTGCTTCTCAAAGATTCTAAATTCTAAGCATTTAAAAAGAAAACAGTGCATTATATGTACTTTAAGATCTAAAACAAACAAAAGAGAAGAAAAAAACAAGTCCAGCAGCTAAAATGGCTTCCTACCAACTCTTGTCTTAGACAAAACGTAGTCAGCTGCTAATTGAGGTTATAGTCAATGACCACCTAGTCAACTGCTAATGACCCCCCGTTCAGGTGGACTACACCTAACAATTTTTCCACCTGAACAAAACAAAAATAAAAATAGATACCAAAAAATAAAAAACTCGAATCCTGGGTGGACGTCATATGACATCCTTGGCTTTCCACCGCTACTGATGGGGGTAATGAAGTGGCGGCGGAGCTTTCCATGTGGCTAACTGGTTCCCATATGCAGAGCAGCGCCGTGCACGACGCCCAGCAAGGTGATCGGGGATCCGGTGTGTCACCCGTGACACAGCCGATCCCCGATGGGCTGAATGTAGCAGCGGGCGGCTGAGATTCCGGTATAACGTACAGGATTTGATGATGCAAAGTAAAGTAAAAAATCTCTCTCTCGTGCACTGAGCATGTGCGGAGGGTATCTCCACCATTGCACTCTCGGCTAATTCCTTCCTAAGCAGTATTATATGCTCATTCTCTGACTCTCTATGATTCAAAGAGGCAATGCAACTTTCTCTCTGTTTACAAGTTCCCTCTAAAATATTAACTTTCTGTTCCAATACTAATTTCTCAGTCACTAATTGTTCAATGCGATCACAAGCATCTGCATCAGCCTTTTCAACCATAATTAATATATTCTTGGTTACACTTTGTACTTGTTCCAATAATTGTTTTCTTTCAGTATGCCATTGTACTTTTTTGTTCGGCGATAGATTTCATTTTTAACCTCCCTGGCGGTATGATTCTGTCTGGAATTACGTACTAAAAGCGGTACAATTATTTTGCATGGAAATTCTGCGTTTTATACTGTAGGCCTGCAATTTTTAGGAATAACTCACTTAAATTTGTCCAAACCAGAGTCTAGTAGACATCCCGGGTATGATAAAGTTTGAAACACAAAATCATAAAATTATAATATAATAAATAACTATAAATAATTATAACAAATAATAATGTAATTATAATAAAAATTATTCACTAATGTAATCAAATCAAAATCACTGAAATTTGCTCAGTTGCAGAATTGTCGCTGTCATTACTTTTATTTTTTTATGACGAATTTCCCCACAAATCGCTATCGCTCAATTCTGCAAGTGATTGTCATTTATTATCGCTGTTTTCTAGCTGCTCTAAAATCACTTTTGACATAAAGGGACACTTTTGGTTGCTATGGACAATCTACAGTTTGCAGGCACAAAAAAAATGTTTTTATAATGTAAAAGAACATGCAGGGCACTGGGCAGACCACTAGGGACAGGGGGGGGGGGGGGTGTACTTTTTACATACAGTACTGTAATCTATAAGATTACAGTATTCTGTATGTAATGTGTTTGTTTACTTTTTTGAATTTGCCGCCGGTCTCCGCCCCCGTGCGCCGTTACGTCGCAGGGAACGGAGATCGGCGGCGCGCGGGCACTGTATGAGTCGAATGGAGGACGCCACTCGCTCACACAGCGGGGATGCATCGCTGGATCCAGGGACAAGGTAAGTACAGTACCCCGCCTGGATAAACAGGTAAGCCAGCGCGCGCTGCAGGCTCTGCATTCACCCCGAGCGCGACTCGGGGATATCGATATTTACATGAAAAATCCACCCCGAGTCGCGCTCGGGGATACCGGCAGGGGGGTTAATAACATGCTTGCCCATCCTCTCTTTCTTGCCTTTTTTGGAAAACTTTTTAAACCTTATGACGTCATTATGATTATTACATTGCTTTAATAGGTCATTGTATTGGTGTATTAACGCATTCTTTTGTATAGTTTCGAATTGAACGCAGCCATTCTTTTTAAGAAACTGTTCAAGAATATCCATTGATATCTTAAATCTGCAACTAGCTAAATTGAAAACCTGCCATTACTAATTACCATTACTAATGTATTGTTATGACTTTTTGTAAACATTTGTTATGCTTTTATATCTACTTAATTATGTATTTATGCCTATGGTTTATCTTTGTATATATTCTTTATCCATGGGGGGTTGTGTCTCCTCCCTAGGTTGTCCTTTCCTGCTCTCCATTCAGCCACCACATCCATCTTCCCCACCTGTACCGCCCATTGCTCGCCCTGGTGACGCTTCCTAACTCTCCTTGACAGGATAAGCGTCATCTGCCTTAACAAATGGCGGAGCCCTCACTGGCTTCAACCATTTGTTAGAATGCGCATGCGATTGGCACTGCGCTGACAAGCCATTCACCTCTGCAGCCAAGGGTTCGGATCCCGGCCTCGGCTACATGTGTACATTGAGTTTGGTGGTCTCAGCCCGGCTCCTGGTGGGTGTGCTATGCAAGGTACGCCTGTGCTTAGTACGCCCACCTCCCCCCCACAAAAACCACCACCACACTTGCACGCACACAAAATTGGTTTAACACGCACGCACTTTGGCCATGCGGTCTCCTAAAATGAGAGGCGAAGGACCTACAGGGCTGGCTGGGCTAGACCTCCTTACTCCCTCATAGGGGGAGTCCCTCTGCCCCGTTGGGCCCCGTCGGGCTCCCAAGTGGAGCAGGTAGGGTGGGGTGAGTGGGAGGTCCTCCCTCACACCCGCCATTGCCACCTGGGGGCATGGAGAAGGATGTCAGATTGCCTCTGGGGGGAGGGTCTGCCTACTCCCAACTCCTGCAGCCTGGCTCCTCTCTCTCGAGTTCACGCACAAAAATACACAAAAAATTAATTAAAAAATGCGCATGCGTGCGCGTCTACCCATGCGCTGATGTCATGAGGGTGGTCCGGATGAGCGGCGAATCCGACGCCGCTCTTTCCGGACATTTAAACAGGGTGAGATCCCTGTTGTGGGTGCATCTGAGCCTGGGTCCCAGGACATATTCTACCCATTTGGATCCCATGTAAGTACTTTCTCCCCTTCTTTTTGCTGCTCAGACCTGGCACCATCCAATCTACCTATGCACTCTTATTGTCTTTATATTTCCTTGTCCAGGTGCCTACGCTGACCCGTGCTCTTGGTAACATCATCACTAATTCACCACTTATCACATTTGTGGGTCTTTACCCTTATTTACCACAGATTGTTCCCTTGCTTGCACCCTGCAGTATCCACTGGGACCTCCACCACCATATATATACGTTTTTACAACCATCACCTGGAGGGCTTGCAGGTAACCAGTTGCTTATTTATTTCACTAGTGCACTTTCACTTGATCTATACACCCTACTGATCTTGGTGCTTCCCCTCTACTGTCCCTTGTACCTTTTCTTGCCTTTCTTCTTTTCTTCTCTTTGCTTCCCCCCCTTCCTCCCCTCCCTTTGTTTTTTCCCCCCTCTTTTTTTATTTTTATTTTTTCTTCTCCTTCCCCCCCCCCCCCTTTTTTTTGCTTGCTTTCCCCATTTTTGCTCTCTTGTGTTTCTCTCACCCTTTCACACCCACATTGGGGTCTTTTAGCTACTCTGATTTTAATTAACGCACTCACTCCCACCTCTCAGAGTACTCAATTATGTTTCCATTATCATTGATGTTTATACATGATTATAGGTTCCTTCCATATTCTTCCTCCGGGCCACCGTGGGAGTTACCACCTCTGTGGTCGCTTTGAGTCTGATTGGACATCTTGCTCCTAGGTACGAGACATGACCCCTAACCCCTTAGCTATATTATCATTGTTTATCCTCAGTGGATTAAATCCACTGGATTGTTTTATATACTCTCTGTTTCTATGTATTTATGTCTGTTTTATATATCAACTTGTAGATCGTCTCCTGACGAAGCGATAGCCATCACGAAACTAGTTGAGATCGAGATCTTCTGTACCGTGACTTCAACTTTCACCTTAAAGCTACCCACATCCTGGGGATTGCACACCTTTGGTGATCTGCGTAACGTCACGCTTTGTGCATTTTTTAAAGACTGTCCTTGTTTAATGTTTTTTAGATTCTGTTTTTTGCTATTATATTAATAAATTCTTGTATTTTCTTGAGATTACCTCTTTTTGAGTTTACCTTGTTTACTATGTACCGCAATAGTCCTCCCCACCCCCTTTACTTTGTTGGCTCTCTAGGATCTTTGGGGTTCCCCGAGTCCTTCTGCTATTCTATATATCCAGGACAATGGTACGTTTTCATTCAATCTTACTTATTTGAGTAGCGCTGAGGCAAAAAGTTTAATACATTGAAAACCTGTTTGAACAATTGCTTAGACAATACACACAAACAAAGACACAGATAAAGCTTTTTAAGGTAACTTTTACCTGTTTTTACAATAGCTGCTTACAATGCACACAGGAAAACAACAAAAAACTGCTAGAAAGCCATTTAAAACTTGCTACTACTTGTAGTTCTACAGAGCACAATCTTAATCAGTGCTCTCCTGTTAAATTGCAGGCCACATTGAACTTCTATTGGATAAGAAACATTGTCTCCCGTGGGTAAAAATAAAAAAATCTAATTAAAATCTATATTTCTCCCACTTTTTTCTCAAAGATGTGTGGTTAATCCAGTCATTTTCTTTTTTTTCACTTTATATGTTTATTTTTTATTCCTTTACATAAAACAGCATATGGAAAGGCACAGGGCAAATACACTGCCGAAAAACAAACAAATACAATCCTCTTGACAAAAAAAAAATACAAACATGTTCGTTCTGGACACTCCCATAAACTCCCTCACTAAATCTTCCCACTCTAACCCCTTTTCTTAATCCCCACTTTCTCTCACAGAGAGACAGGTGAGGAATCCACCCTTTCCCAGCTCCCCCCTCCCCAAAAGAAAAAAAAAAAAAAAAAGGATAAAAGGAGGGAGAGAGAAGGGAAACCCATCCTCTCCCTCCCTTAAACCACACGTCATAATAAAAAAGTCAGTTTATCCTTCATATTGTATTTTGCATTATAATTCTCTGCGCGTATCTGATTCTTCATTGATCAGGTTCGCTCATTAATCTTTTCCCCTTATCCGAATTTTTTAATAAATTCCAGCTCTTCCACGTTTCTTTGTATTGTTTATTTTTACCCTTAGCTGAGAGAACTAGGTCTTCCATGTCTCTTACTCTATTTATCAACTCTAAAACTGTTGGTGACCTAGTATCTCTCCACCGTAGGGGTATACCTGCTTTGGCTGCATTCACCAAATGGCACAGTACTGACTTCCGATAAGTCTGAACTGGGATCTCAGATAAGTGAATTAGGAAAAAAGCGGGATCATTGGGTATTTTTAACTCAGAAAATGTTTGTAAGATTCTCATAATTGACAACCAATAAACTCTTATTTTTTTACAAAACCAAAATATATGAATCAATGTTCCGCTTTCTTGTCCACATCTCCAACATCTGTCAGAATTTTCATTACAGAATTTCTTAAGTCGTACTGGGGTATGGTACCACTGCATCAAGATTTTATAATTTAATTCTTGAGTTTGTGAACAGATTGAAGAGTTTAGAGTCAGAAAGATAATCTGTTAACGTTGTAATGCAGAAAAGGTTCTATTTAGGTCATTCTCCCATTTATTAAGGCCTGGTATCTCCTGATCCTCCCTGAATTTATTTAATAATCCATACATTTTAGAGTGGTTCTAAATCGTTACAATACGACTCAAAAATTGTTAACGGACGATGAAAATTACTTCTCGGTCCTAGTGATCTCAAAAAATTATTTAATTGCAACACCTGCCAGATATTGACTTAGAAAAGACCTCCTTTTTGTGTTAATGTTTTAATCGATGGCCAGTTTTCTCATATGATAAAATGTGAAGCCTGATATACTCCTTTCTCTATTAATAACCGGAAAGATCCTCTTTCATTACCCGGACTAAAACTTGGGTTCCCCAGTATAGGAAACAAAGGTGATCGCACTGTAGAAAAGTTCCCGTTTTGACAAATACGTGCAGTAATTTTTAGTTTTGTGCCAATTATCTGCTTGCGGACCGCCGCATGTACATTTACGTCAGCAAAATGGCACAGGCAGGCACATCAACGTATATATACGTGCCTGCCTTGCCGTGGGTCCGATCGGGACCCCCCGGAAAACATGCGACGGTCCCCATAGCTGGCCGAACGATCCGGGATGAGGGGGCGGCTATTCATTTTTGTCTGCCCCCTCCGAATCGCTCCCAGCCAATCCGTGCGCTCCCGCTGTGTCACTTCCTCCTCCTGTGTAAACACAGGAAGAGGGAAGTGATGTGATCTCTCTCCTCGGCGGTATTTTCAACCGCCGCTGAGGAGTGATCACATCTCACAGTAAGTGTGCACTAACACTACACTGACACCAGGACACACAGGCAGACTTAACCCCTTGCGATCACCCCCCGTCCCCCCCTGTCACAGTGTCACTGAATACAGTAATCATATATGTATGATTACTGTATTTAGTGTCAGTGTGACAGGCAGTTAGTGTTAGGTCCAGGGTAGCCCCCGTACCCCCCCTAATAAAGTTTTAACCCCTTGATCACCGCCCTAGTTAACCCTTTCACTCCCTATTGCCAGCATCACTAAGCGTTCATTTTTCTGATCGCTGTATTGCTGTTCCTGCTAGGTAGCTATTTTTTTTTTATTGTGATTTTTTTTTACTAAAGACATGTGGCTAAATAAATTTTGGCCTAAATGTTTGACTAAAATTTAGTTTATTTGATTTTTCTTATAACAAAAAGTAAAAAATATTGATTTTTTTTCAAAAATGTCGCTCTATTTTTGTATATAGCGCAAAAAATAAAAAAAATCACAGAGGCGATCAAATACCACCAAAAGAAAGCTCTATTTGTGGGATAAAAAAGGATGCAAATTTTGTTTGGGAGCCACGTCGCACGACCGCGTAATTGTCAGTTAAAGCGACGCAGTGCCGAATCGCAAAAAGGGACAAGGTCCTTTACCTGCATTTTGGTCCGGGTCTTAAGTGGTTAAAGGGTGATTTTTAAGAAAAGCCGATAATACTGTAAAGCACCAAGGTGCTCTAACTAAAGGAACTGTGCTCAGCTGCTGTTCTATGTCAACCCACCTCTTAGATCTAATATGTCTACACCAGTCCACTAATCTAGATAGATGTACTACATAATACTTATATATATCTGGGACCCCCATTCCACCAAGATTCTTAGGCATAGTCAGCAGATCTCTTTTAATCCTAGGGCGTTTCCCTGCCCAAATAAAATTCATAAATAAACTACGTATCTGACGCAAAAAAGTCATTGGGATCCTGATTGGTAGCGCCAGAAGTAAATACAACATTTTCTGAAGAACGGACATTTTAATTATACTAATGCGGCCAAACCAGGAATGGGAACCGTGTCGCAATTTGTCAAGTAGGACTCGTAATGAATTATACATTGGTAAAAAGTTCATTTTAAAAATGTCCTTTTCTTTTGATGGAATATTTGTGCCCAAATATCTAAGCATTGGACTGCATTTAAAACAAAAATTTGCCTGAATGGAATCACGGGAAAGAGGGGATAAGTACATGCTCATGACCTCAGATTTAGTCCGATTTATTTTTAAATTAAAGAGAGTGCCATATTTCTCAATCTCACCCAGCAAAGTAGGGAGAGAAATATGAGGCTCGGTTACTGAAAAAAGCATATCATCCGCATAAGCAGAAACCTTATGGATTCCTTCCCCAACCCTAATACCCCGTATATCTGGATTCAGGCGAATTCTGTTTAACAATGGTTCCAAGGAGAGAACGAAGAGAAGGGGTGAGAGGGGGCAGCCCTGGCGAGTACCATTTGAGATGCTGAAGGGTTCAGAAAGGACCCCATTTGCTTTTACAACCACTTGAGGGTTTGTATAAACACTTTTAATCCAGCTAATCATTCTTGCTCCCATTCCTATTTGTTTCAGCACCTCAAATAAGAACCGCCAGTTTACCCTATCAAACGCCTTCTCGGCATCTGTATTCAAAAATACACACAGTGTTTTTTTTATCATTTACCTGATTAATCTTAAATTGATTTATCAGGTAAATGATAAAAAAAAAACATGGTGTGTATTTTTGAATACAGATGCCGAGAAGGCGTTTGATAGGGTAAACTGGCGGTATCTACCTTCTCTCGTGGAAACGAACTCTACTTGATCTAAATCAATTATTTGGGGAATCAATGATTGTATTCTGGTTGCTAATATTTTCGTAAATATTTTTAAATCTGTGTTCAGTAACGAGATGGGTATGTAACCTCCACAATCCGCCGGGTCCTTCCCCTCTTTTGGAATTAGCGCAATATGTGCTCTCAGGGTATCCATAGGAAATGTGGAAGTCAGACCCACCGCATTAAAGACTTTTATCATTTGTTTAACTGCTTGCCGACCATGCGCCATCGTTTCACGGCGGCAGGTCGGCTCTCCTGGGCGAAAGCCCGTAGTTCTACGTCGGCAGTTAAGCGGGCACTAGGGTGGCCCCCGAGTGACCCCCCGGTGGCCCCCGAGTCCCGTGCGTGTGCCCGGCGGGCACGATCGCCGCCGGGCACACGCGATTGCTCGGTACAGAAGGAGGATCGGGAGCTATGTGTGTAAACACACAGCTCCCGGTCCTGTCAGGGGAGAAATGCCTGATCTTCTGTTCATACAATGTATGAACAGAAGATCAGTGATTTCCCCTAGTGAGTCCACCCCCCATAAAGTAAGAACACACCCAGGAACATACTTAACCCCTTCCCTGCCCCCTAGTGTTAACCCATTCACTGCCAATGGCATTTTTATAGTAATCCAATGCATTTTTATAGCACTGATCGCTAAAAAAATGACAATGGTCCCCAAAATGTGTCAAAAGTGTCCGACATGTCCACCATAATGCCATAAAAATACACACTATTTTGTAAACGCTATAACTTTTGCGCAAACCAATTCAAATGCTTATTGCTATTTTTTTTACGAAAAATATGTAGAAAAATACGTATCGGCCTAAACTGAGGGAAAAAAAAGTGTTTTTATATATTTTTGGGGGATATTTATTATAGCAAAAAATAAAATATATTGAATTTTTTTCAAAATAGTCGCTCTATTTTTGTTTATAGCACAAAAAATAAAAACCACAGAGATGATCAAATACCACCAAAAGAAAGCTCTATTTGTGGGAAAAAAAGGACGCCAATTTTGTTTGGGAGCCACGTCGCACGACCGCGCAATTGTCAGTTAAACCAACGCAGTGCCGAATCACAAAAAGTGCTCTGGTCATTGGGCAGCAATATGGTCCGAGGGTTAAGTGGTTAATTAGCAACTGTAAAAATACATTTAAGTGTTTGTTCACCAATGCCAGAAGCCTGCCAAGCGAAACAGGCGAGTTGGAAGCTCTGGTGCATGAGGAGAGCTATGATGTAATCGGTATTGCTGAAACTTGGCTTCAATCCTCACATGACTGGGCTATTAATATTCCTGGCTATGCTCTCTTTTGGAAAGAGGGTAAAAAGGAAAGGTGGAGGGGTCTGTCTCTATGTGAGAAGTGACCTCAAAGCAAGCGTGAAAGAGGACCTGGTTGATGGAGAGTGTGATGAAGTTGAAGCATTATGGGTGGAACTGCATACAGATGTGCGTAGTTCAAAGTTAATCATTGGAGTTTGTTGTAGACCACCCAATGTTAATGAGGAGGTGGAGACTCGGCTCCTTGCACAGATGGAAAGGGCTGCAAGGGCTGGTGCCAATAATGGGGGATTTTAACTACCCAGAAATTGACTGGAATAATGGAATTTCTGGGACAGTTAAAGGACAAAAGTTTATTGAGGCCCCAACTAGGAATGATGCTCTGTTGGACCTGGTAATCTCAAACCATGCAGAGCTTATTACTAATGTTCAGATAAAGGAACACCTGGGTAGCAGTGATCATACCAGGATTTCATTTAATGTTAACGTCATGGACCATGAAATACTGAAATCCTAATTCATGTATTACAGAAGATTTAATTCTGAACCTCAGCCAGGTCAATAGACTCAGAAGAAATACTCATTGTCCATTGTGTGATAACCCTATCTAAAGCCTTTCTATTATCAGGTGTAAATGACTTCTGCCCTGTCTCAATTCTCCAGACGGCTCCATTGTTCTGTGGCTGGCTATTGTGTACATTGATTGACCCCTGGGGCTTTTGTCTGAAAACACATCACAGGCCTGGCCACACATATTCAGGCTATTCAAGCATTGGGACCAATCTCTGCGGAGACATTTTCAAGTCCTCATTTGCATGATTTAAGAGGACCAGAGTGAAGACTGCATACTTTACAATGGACCAATAGGAAAGCGGTTGTTGGGGGCGGGATGTTCCAAATCCTGTATAAAGTGTGCTGTGTACTTTTAATAAAGTGTGTCCTGTTACATTCAGCATTAAGCCTTGGCTCATGTGTGGATTATTCGGCGATTCCAGGGATATTCCTAGTCGGGGAATATTGGGTGATTTCTTTTATGGGAGAAGAAGGGAATGCTTGACGGGGATATGTTCTACTACCGTCACAACTGGTTGGCAGCAGCGGGATTTTCCCTTCTACTTTCCTTTACACCAGGATTCCAAGCAGACACTGGGAACAGTGAATGGAAGATTGGTACACCCGGCTTAAAAGAAATACACTGAAAGAACTACTAGAAGTTCGTGGAAGGATTGCTAGCAACAAAACCGAGCGTGTCATCATAGCAGAATTAATGGAGCTAGACCAGGAGAACTCGGTTGCAGCAAGGCCTGCAGTACAAGAGATGGAGACACCAGTGATTCAGGATGAGGAATCACCAGCCAACAAGCTAATAAGAGAAAAATTAGCATGGTTCGGTCCGAACCCAACGGCGGATGTGGTGCTGAAAGTGATGACCCTGTTAGCGGAGGAGGCTAAACAAATAAGAGACGCAGAGCTACAGTTAAAACTGGCAGCAGTCCAACAAGCAGCCGCACATTCTCCAAACAGTGAGTACAGCACAGCAGACACAAGGAAGATTCCGTTTAGCGCTTTTGAAGCTTTTGATGAGAAAGAACGAGAGCGGCAACATGAGCTGAGAATTTCAGAAATACGACGATCGGTGACAACGCCTAAAGAAGCAGCACCAAATGAAAGACGAGGAGAGGTACAGATACCAGTAACCATGGAAGAGGAATTCAGAAGAAGGTTACAAGAGATGCGGATACAGCACACAGGACCAGAATCAGAGGAGGTCCTGCTGGGATGGGCGGATGTGATCCGGTGCCAACTCTGGAAGGAAGCGCTAGCTCTGGAGCAGCAACACCAAGGAGAGGTCCTGCCCTACATCTATGCAAGGTACTGGCCGCAGTATGACGTACGACTGCCGTTGTTGGGGGAACAACCGAAGCAGGAGTGGATAGCGGAATTAAACAGGCTGATCCGGGCAGAGATGCAGTTGAATGAGAGCTACAGAGCCCTCCGGTGGTATGTAGCCCAAGAGTGCCCGTGGTCAGCAGATGACAGCCCCACAGAAGGCTATGACTATGATGGCCTGGGATTGTTGTATTGGAGGATGTCCAGTGATCCCGACTTTGGGGATGATCGGGAGTGGCGCTTGGAGGACATAATGGAGCACAGAGAGAAAAAATTGAATATCTCGGAAGCGCACTGGCTACAGGAAGATTTGGAATTTCTGGCCGCTTGGGAATAGGACCTTGAGATCGCCTACAAACAGCTGCTAGACTCTGCTCAGCGCTAGGACCGGGCTCCCTTTGCCTGGGACTATCAGAAAATACCAGTGGACAATGCGGAAATCCTGGCTGAAGAATCGTCCATGTGGCAGGGTAACAGTGTGCTTTTCCAACCTGCCCCTGCAGCTATGGACCCGGAGGTCTTATGGCGGATGCAGCAAGTGCCAACTGACCTTGATGATCCTGTTTCTGCATGGGATGATCTTGAAGGGAGGAATGTGCCTGTCCAGCAGTATGCCAGTGAATCGGCAGTGGAAAATCTGGAGATTGCCATTCCCAAAGCTGAAGTTCTGACCGCAGGGCCGAGCTCTGCTAACCTCTGCTCAGTACCTATAGCATCTTCTGGGTTCCATGGACAGGAGATGGTGAACCTCTATCCCCAGACACCAGAGACAGGGGATTTAATAGATTTTTCTGCTGAGGACAAACAACCTGATGGGCCTCCAGCAGAAGAGCTGGTATCAGGGCCAAACTTCACTGTGCTCTGCCCAGCACCAAGAGCAGTATTTGTGGCGTTACAAGGAACTTTCCCAGCTAAAGCGCTGGTCACCGGACAGAGGGTTCAAGACCTCTGCCCCACCCCAGTGGCAGTTTCGGAGGCTCAGGGTGAGAAGATGGCGATCACTCCCCAGCCACAGATTACAGAATGTATGGACTGTTCAGAGGATGTTCAGGATTATGCACCCCCAGCAGAAGTGCTGGCAACAGGGCAGAGTGCCAGCCATCTCTGCCCAGCACCGGGACCAACTGTGGAGTTCCAGGGAGCCGGG
Source organism: Rana kukunoris (assembly GCA_029574335.1). Taxonomy (NCBI): domain Eukaryota; kingdom Metazoa; phylum Chordata; class Amphibia; order Anura; family Ranidae; genus Rana; species Rana kukunoris. The sequence goes on along the minus strand of CM056054.1, from coordinate 74,706,860 downwards.
GCGGTTGGCCCCCCTCCCCAGCAACCAGCTGAGGTGGTAAAGCTCTTACTCCCAGCTGAACCACTGGCAGCAGGACAGGATGCTACTGGCGGCTGCACCCCACTACAGCTTGAGTGGATATCAGTGGACGGGACTGTGGTCTCCACTCACAGCAACCAAGCGGAAGAGCTGGCAACAGAGCAGAGTGCCCCGGGCCTCTGCTTTCACCTAACAGAAGAGGGGGTTCCTGGGGTAGTGGATGGGACTTCAGTCTCCACTGGCACAACCCCAGAAAATGGTACAGGACTGAAACAGGAGGATGTCGGCTTTGCTTTGCAAGCACTGGGGGATTTTCACCTCACACCAGTGGATGGGACTTCAGTCTCCACTGGTATACCCCAGGAATGGTGGCCAGTTGGCCCAGATCCCCAACAGCATGATGGACTGAGCCCAGCCACCCTGTCATCTCTCCAGCGGCTGAAAGGACTCCAGGGAGGAGGGCCAGTCCAGGCCTCTCCCCAGCGGCAGACGTGTTCCCTGAGAGAGGCAGAGGATGGCGGGTGAGTAATGCTCAGTTTGGAGCAAGTGATTTGGGGTACTGTATGGATACCGGCATTGGGGGACTGGAACTACTGACTGAATTCAGAGACAACCCATCTGGTGTCTCCTACTGGGTTAGTCCCCTGCCAAAAGGGGAGATGTGTGACAGGCCTAGCCGGGACAGGGGCTTTTGGAGAGGACTGAATGCGAGCCTCTTGCTGTCCGATTATGGGCCAGGGCCTCAAACCAGGAAGGCGGATGGGTTATCCTGGCAGACAGTCCTGGAACCTTAAGACTACTTGCCCAACATCCTTGAGTGACCCGTTTGGGTCCCACTGCGGATGTTGAACTATTTCCCAGGGGGAGTAATGTCATGGACCATGAAATACTGAAATCCTAATTCATGTATTACAGAAGATTTAATTCTGAACCTCAGCCAGGTCAATAGACTCAGAAGAAATACTCATTGTCCATTGTGTGATAACCCTATCTAAAGCCTTTCTATTATCAGGTGTAAATGACTTCTGCCCTGTCTCAATTCTCCAGACGGCTCCATTGTTCTGTGGCTGGCTATTGTGTACATTGATTGACCCCCTGGGGCTTTTGTCTGAAAACACATCACAGGCCTGGCCACACATATTCAGGCTATTCAAGCATTGGGACCAATCTCTGCGGAGACATTTTCAAGTCCTCATTTGCATGATTTAAGAGGACCAGAGTGAAGACTGCATACTTTACAATGGACCAATAGGAACGTTTTTTGGGGGCGGGATGTTCCAAATCCTGTATAAAGTGTGCTGTGTACTTTCAATAAAGTGTGTCCTGTTACATTCAGCATTAAGCCTTGGCTCATGTGTGAATTATTCGGCGATTCCAGGGATATTCCTAGTCGGGGAATATTGGGTGATTTCTTTTATGGGAGAAGAAGGGAATGCTTGACGGGGATATGTTCTACTACCGTCACAGTTAACTATAAGCAAGAATTACATACAGGAAAGATAAAAACACTTAATTTCAAGAGAGCAAATTTTCAAAGGATGAGGACCGTTCTCCAGGACTTGGACTGGGAGGGAATATTGGCACAGATGAACACAGAACAGAAATGGGAATTCTTCAAAAAGACTCTTTGGAACCTCACTGCAAAGTATATTCCCATGGGCAATAAGTTTAAAAGGCTAAAGATAAAACCTATGTGGCTCACGGTCAAAGTTAAAAAAGCTAAAACAATAATAAAATAGCTTTTAAAAAATATAAAAATGAAGGAACACTAGCGTCGTTTAAATGTTACAAAGAATATAATAGAATATGTAAAAAGGAAATCAAGGATGCAAAAATTCAAAATGAACAACAGATTGCAAAAGATAGTAGGACAAACCCCTAAAAATTATTCAAATATATTAATAATAAAAAAGGTCAAGTCTGAGCATGTAGGCCCTTTACAAAATAATCTAGAGTGGGTGACGGAGGATAAAGAGAAGGCAAATGTATTAAATACTTTCTGCAGCTCTGTGTATACAATGGAGCATGGGGGAGCTCATGTCCATAATGGGGGTGGGAGTGACACAGCCCCAAATCCACAATGGCTCAAAAGTGATATGGTCCAGAAATATTTAGACAGAATAAAGGTGGATAAAGCACCTGGACCAGAAGGCATCCTAAAAGAATTGAGCTCTGAAATTTCAAAGCCACTGTATCTAATATTTAGGGACTCAATGACAGGAATGGTACCACTGGATTGGCGTAGAGCCAATGTGGTGCCTATATTTAAAAAGGAAACAAAGTCTTTACCAAGTAACTATAGACCTGTTAGTTTAACTTCTATAGTTGGGAAGATACTGGAACTGTTAATAAAAGACCACATGGATGAGTTCTTGCTGGAAACAAACTATTTAAGCAGCAGACAGCATGGATTCATGAAAGACAGAAGTTGTCAGACAAACCTGATTTCCTTTTATGAAGAGGTAAGTAAAACCCTGGACAGAGGCGTGGCAGTGGACGTGGTATACTTGGATTTTGCAAAAGCGTTCGATACAGTTCCCCACACACGGCTCATGTGTAAGGTAAGGTCTACAGGATTGGATATAGCAGTTTGTAAATGGATAGAAAACTGGCTGAAAGACAGAATTCAGAGAGTCGTGGTTAATGATTCCTACTCTGAATGGTCCAGGGTTATTAGCGGTGTACTCCAGCTGTGCTCTTCCCATCTCAACTGTGAGGACTGTTTTGGGAGGTGACAGGATAAACAAAGAGAACCTGTCACCTTCAATTGCTATGACACAGGGAATTGTTTTCTCCCGTGTGATAGCAATAAAGTTAAATGAAAAAAATAAAGAAATAATTAAATTAATTAAAAAAAAAAGTAATTAAAAAGTAAAGAAGAAAAAGAATATTAAAAATAAGAAAATTATACAAAAATTAAAGTAAAAACAACAAGCTACAAAAAAAGTAATAATGTAATAAAAAAAAAAAAAGAAGAAACAAAAAATATTTGAACTAACCGTGCCGCCCCTGCCATCCAATTGCTATTCTCCGGGGGGGTGTTTTGGTTGGTCGGGAGGGGGTGCATTGCAGAACCTGGCCTTGGGGTGGCAGGGATCCGAAAAATGATCCGATCTGTGACTCCTGATCCGAGGAACGATCCGAACCCTGAGTTTTTTGATCCGTTGCATCTGTATATTTTTATGCTGTGTTTCCAAGGCCTGGATCTCATCTAATAATTATTTAGTCTGTTTTTCTCTTTTCTCTTTCAAAATTGCTCCATGCTTAATTAAAATTCCTCTGATCACGGTCTTGTGTGCCTCCCAAATCATACCTGGGTCACTCTCGGGGATGCAGTTTATCTGAAAATATGCTATCATTTCTTTAGATACATCGTCTCTTACTTCAGGAATTTGAAGGCTTTCATTCAATCTCCAGTATCCCTTACGTCGAGTGGCCAGGTTAGACAGGGAGAGACACAACGAAACCGGAGCATAGTCCGACCATGTTATATTTCCAATGAGGGTTTCTGTAACATCTGAAATTAAATAGTGTGGAATCAAAAACATGTCAATACGCGAGTACACTTGATGTGGATTGGAAAAAAAAGTATAATCTCGTTCATCTATATGCAAAGTCCTTCAGGCATCTACCACTTGCAATTCATGCATTTTTTTGTAATATACTTCAGACCCGGCAAGGGACAGCTGAAGTTCCCGATGAGGTATCGATTCTCGGATCTAGGGGGGTATTGAAGTCCTCTCCCAGAATCAATCTCCCTTCTATAAAATCCCTTAGTTCTGAAAGAATTTTTTTAACAAACGGGTCCTGCTGTTTATTTGGTACATAGATTGTTGCTAATGTTACCTTGATGTTTCCAATGCTTCCTTTAACCACTTAAGGACCTCCGCACGCACATATACGGCCACAGAATGGCACGGATGGGCACAAGGGCGTAAATTTACGTCCTCGCCCAGTAGCGGGTCGGGGGTCCGATCGGGACCCCCTCGGCAGCGTGCGGAGGTCCCCGTGTCTCCGGGAGCGATCCGCGACGAGCGGGCGGATGTCGGTGTTTGCCCGCCCCCCCGCGATCGCTCCCAGCCAATAGCAGCGCTCCCCCCTTTGTGTCACTTCCTCCTCCTGTGTTTACACAGGAAGGGGGAAGTGATGTAATCTCTCATCGCAGCGGTATTTCCAACCGCTGCGATGAGAGGAACACCTCACAGTAAGTGTGCACCAACATTACACTGACACACTCACACATAGGCATACTTAACCCCTTGCGATCTGCCCCCCCCACCCCCCCTGTCACAGTGTCACTGAATGCAGTGATCTAATCACTGCATTTAGTGTCAGTGTGACAGGCAGTGTAAAATCAGTTAGTGTTAGGTTCAGGATAGCCCCCCCACCCCCCCTAATAAAGTTTTAACCCCCTGATCACCGCCCTAGTTAACCCTTTCACTCCCTATTGCCAGCGTCACTAAGCGATCATTTTTCTGATCGCTGTATTAGTGTCGCTGTTCCCGCTAGGTAGCTATTTTTTTTATTGTGATTTTTTTTTTTACTAAAGACATGTGACTAAATAAATTTTGGCCTAAATGTTTGACTAAAATTTAGTTTGATTTTTTTTTTAACAAAAAGTAAAAAATAGTGTTTTTTTTTCAAAAATGTCGCTCTATTTTTGTATATAGCGCAAAAAATAAAAATCGCAGAGGTGATCAAATACCACCAAAAGAAAGCTCTATTTGTGGGAAGAAAAGGACGCAAATTTTGTTTGGGAGCCACGTCGCACGACCGCGCAATTGTCTGTTAAAGCGACGCAGTGCCGAATCGCAAAAACACCTTGGGTCATTTACCAGCGTATTGGTCCGGGTCTTAAGTGGTTAACCCCTTCCATACAGGGCATTTTCACCCCCTTCCTGCCCAGACCAATTTTTAGTTTTCAGCGCTGTTGCACTTTGAATGACAATTGCGCGGTCAGGCAACACTGTACCCAAATTAAATCATTATGTTTTTTTCCCCACACAAATAGAGCTTTCGTTTGGTGGTATTTGATCATCTCTGCGGTTTTTATTTTTTGCGCTATAAACAAAAGAAGAGCGACAATTTAAAAAAAAACACAATATTTTTTCCTTTTTATTTAATACATCTCACAATATTTTTTTAAAAAAAAACTTTTTTTCCCCTCAGTTTAGACCGATACGTATTCTACGTATTTTTGGTAAAAAAAAAAAACGCAATAATCGTATATTGATTGCGCAAAAGTTATAGCGTCTACAAAATAGGTGATACATTTATGGCATTTTTTTTTTATTTTTTACTAGTAATGGCGGGGATCTGCGTTTTTTTTTTTTTGTGACCGTGACGTTGCGGCGGACATATCGGACACTTTTGACACATTTTTGGGACCGTTCACATTTACACAACGATTAGTGCTATAAAACTGCACTGATTACTGTGTAAATGTGACTGGCAGGGAAGGGGTTAAAATGTGTCCTAAAGTATGTTCTAACTGTAGGGGGAGGTGGACTCACAGGGGGAGGAGATCGATGTGTGTTCCTCTGTACTGGGAACACACATCAGTCTCCTCACCGCTGACAGGAGGTGGATCTGTGTGTTTACACACACAGATCCACACTCCTGACGTGATTGCCGGAAATCGCGGGTGCCCGGCGGTAATCACGGCCGTCGGGACCGCGAGTGGTGCCGCGGGCGCGCGCGCCCCAGAACGCCGTGAAGACTGGACGTTGTGCAACGTCCAGTCTTATCGGCGAGGGGATCGCCATGACGCGATTCCCCTATGGGCTGGTAAGGAAGCGGTTAAGGAAAATAAATCTCCCATTAGGGTCTACCTGTTTGTCCATTAAGCACCATGGCACTCGATTAGATATTAATATTGAGACCACTTTAGATTTTGCCTGTTGATTCGGAGCATGATATACACAAGGGAAAAATCTATTTTGAAGAAGAGGAAGTCTACCTGCCTTAAAGTGTGTTTCCTGAACATAGGCTACGTCCGTCCCGGATCGCCTCAAGTCGTTCAACAGCATTTTCCTTTTCTCTGGGACATTAAGACCCTTGACATTCAGGGAGGTAATATTCACCTCATCCATTTTTCAGACAATACTGACAAAAAAAAAAAGGGGGGGTGAAAGTACCCCACCCAAACCTACCTCTACACCCCTTCCTAACCCCTTTTAATCCCTCCCTCCCCTCTAGGCCCAATTGGGCACGCACCCAAAACTGAGCCACCTGACTGACTTCAGTGGGTAAAACCTAAATGGGGGGTTTTAACACAAGACTCTACCCCGACTCTAAGTTTACTACATTTACCATCTGTAGTCAATCTCCCATAACAAATATATCCACTTTATATTTAAATCAATCAACTTATTACCTTTCCTTTCCCCTTTTTTCCCCTCCCTTATATCCAAGAAGAAAAAAGCCAAAAAAAAACACTCCAACCCTCTATCTCCTTCTTACTCCATCTCTAGTAGGATCCGGGCAATCCACTAAGACTAACAAAACATATATCTTTATTTTAATCATTGCATATTCATGTTCCTCCACTCTCTCCCTGGCGGTCACATCTTTCTTACTTCTCCTTCAATTCCTGAAAACTGATCTTTTTAACGTTTAAAAGCAAAACATTCTCTATCATAATAACATTTTTATTTTGCAAACATAATATCTCATACGGCACCCCATGAAGAGCGTGCCGAAATAACATACGGTCTTCAAAATTAGTTTTAAACTGGGAGTACTGCCAGAAGCATATTTTAATGTATAATAGCCAAAGTTAGGTAGAGAAACACAAATATGCCCATCAGTGAGTCTATACATTATCATTAAAATATCAATTATCAGATCCCGTATAAACATAACACACTTCCTTGATCAAAATATTATGCCCTTAATCCTTCCTTCTTCCCTCTCACTGCCCCTTAAACAACATATGAATATTTTTCGCTGGTGTTTTTCATAGAATTCATATAATTTTTTAGTACTGCAAATGGCACTATAATTTCCAATGGCTGTTTGCAACATGGGAACTTTCTTGTCACCTGCCATAATCCCCCCCCCCCCCCATCTATCCCCATTCCACTCTCCATTAATGTCTGACCCCTAACTGACCCGGGTGCCCGATGTAATTCTAGTTCACCCTCCCCCTCAAGTCTAGTTTAAATACTCCTCCAGCATTCCCCTAAACCTCTCCCCCAGCACAGCAGACCCCTTTCCATTTAAGTGCAAACCATCTTTAGCATATAGGTTGCACCCCAATGAAAAGTCAGCCCAGTGCTCTAGAAACCCAAATCCCTCCTTCCTACACCAGGTCTTTAGCCATGCATTCAGCTCTCTAATCTCCCCCTGCCTTTCCTGTGTTGCGCATGGGACAGGCAATATTTAAGAGACTATCAACTTCCCTTCATCTTGCAGCCTAGTTCTTTAAATTTATTCTTAATTAGCCTCCACCTTCCATGTATACTGTCATTGGTTCAAACATGAACCAAGACAGCTGGGTCATGCCCAGTCCCTCCAAGTAATTTATCCACCCGGTCCACCACATGCCGAACCCTGACACCAGGGAGACAGCAAACCATTCGTTTGAGGCGATCCTGGCGACAAATTATTCTATCAGTCCTTCTGATTATAGAATCCCCTATTACCACCAACTGTCTAGGCCTATCTGCACTCCCCTCCCCTAGTAGATGGGTTGCTCTCCCGGCTGTTAGGGGTAGCAGTGACATCTAGGGCTGCCACCTCTGTTTGCCACCTCCACATCGTCACCCAACTTGGCAAATTTGTTTTGATGCACAAATACAGGATTGGCCTTCCTTTTCTGCAAGCCCCTTCCACTCCCTCTAACTACATTAACCCATCTTCCTATCTGATAATCCTGACTTGCCCCTCCACCCTCCACATCAACCCTACTGACCACCTGCTCAACGAGCAGAGGAACCCTTTCAAGGTTGTCCTTTCTGCCCAGTGTTGCAACTTGCTCCTCCAGATCTCTAATGCGAGCTTTCAGAAGGGCAACCTGCTCACATCTGTCACAGCGGTATCCATCCTGGAGCTGTTGCACCAATTTTGCATACATGTGGCACACTGTGCACTGAGCAAAACCTTCAACCCTGTTAACACACATTTCCCAGTTACAATATAATTACTTGTAGGAAGTTTAAGATGTTACTTACAGTTTAGAACACTCCTGAACTCCTGTTTTTTAACTCACCCACTTGTGTCCAAAAGAATCCACTTCTGTTCAGAAAATCCACATGTGAGCCACAATCAGCTGGGAGCCTGTATCGGTGAAAACAGCCCTAGGCCTATATGCATTTACTGAGCGTGGGCCCAGTGATCTGTGAACTCCTTTGGATTCAAACATTTGGGCTGGGGGAGCACTTATTTGAAGACAGATTGCATAGTCTCTTGCAGCTTCTCTCTTTCAATTGTTTCTGGGATGGTACCCCCCCTCCCCGAGCCCCCGTTTTACTTACCTGACCGTTCAAAAGTCCCGGGCGCGTCCATGTGATCCCTTTCGGTTCCCAGCCTGGCCATTGATTGGCTAGGCTGGGCGGATTGATAGGAGCGCAGCCATTGGCTGGTGCTGCTGTCAATCACAGCAGATGACGCGGCCCACCGGGGGGCGGGGCAGAGTGATAGAGTCGGCGGCTATGCCCGCCGCTGTATCACGAGAGCACGCTCGCAAAAGCTTTCCACCATGCTCGCTCGCATTAAGGTGGAATGCTTTTGCGAGCAGGACCTGAGACAGCCGCCGAGGGACCCCAGAAGACAGGGTTAGAGGACACACTGTGCAAAACGAGCTGCACAGTGGAAGTAGAACATGTTTGTTATTTTTAAAAAAACAACATTTTTGACTTTAGTGACCCTTTAACTGTATATCATTACACGTCGGCGGATAATGTGTTTGTGTCTCTTCTAAATGTGTAAACCGATTTTCTAGGACACTCAACCGACTCTCATTAATTTCTAATTTATCCGAAAGTGTTTTTATGTCTCCTCGTACTGCTTCCAAATGTGTCTAAACTCTGGTGACCAAAGCTTCCATATCCTCCTTCACTCTAGAGACAAATTGGTTCATATCATCACGTGTTGGCAATGTTTGTAAATCTGCCCTGGTTGGGAGAGCCAAAAGAAAAGTCCTGATATCAATTTTCTTAATTCCAGGTTTCTGCTGTATTATATCAGGGCTCAGATTTACAATTGAGCTTTGACTAGAACTAGGGGAAACACAATCTTCTTCCCCCTCCATTAACCCACTGATTACTGTTGATATCAAAATATTTCTGTCCTGCTCTTTTACTACAGTATCTGCAGTTTCAATGATCACAGGCAATATCTCTATGGGTTTGGGGGTCTCTAGTGGTAAATCTGTATATTCTGTTTACCAAGACCCACCACCTCGTACCTCTCCTGTATCTCCTGTGTCATGCACAGAGTATCGTACCTCCCACAGTGCTCTTCAGCCTCCACGGACCTCACAGGCTCTGTTGACCCAGATGACACTAAAGATCCCTGCTCCTGCATGGTGACGGCAGCAGCAGCGGTGATGCCAGTGTCCTCTGTTAAAGAAATAGCGGCGGCAGCAGCAGCGACCGCAGGGGTCAAAGGAAAAAACCTCCGGATCTCTGGTTGTTCCATGCCTCTCTGCACTCTGACGCTGCGGGATCCAGTCTCCCTCCTCATTCCAGGACTCCAGCAGGGATAACAGTAACGGTAAATGCAGCACTAAAAGCCGTCACACATGCGGAGTATGCAGGGTATGCTCAGTATGCTCAATATGAAAACTATACAGGATATGCACAGTATGCAATGAATGTTTCTGCCCAAACCCTCCCGTCAGCCAGCCAGCAAGTCTCTCTCAATCTCTCAGCAATCAGTCAGTCAGTGTAATCAGTGTAATCAACTTCAACAGTTCAGCCTGGTAGTTTAGGTAGAGGTCTGAGTGTGTGTTGCTCTACTCCATCTTGCGATCACACCCCCCCTCCTGTAATTTTCTAACCAAGGGCGATCAGCCCTTTATTCGCCAGGACACCTACCTAGCTACACAGGCCTAAAACAATTTGCAATACAATAAACGTTAGATATAAACAAATATAATCAACCAAAAAATCTCACCAGATTTTGCGCGTCCGCTCACTGATAACATATTTCACAGAACTTTCAGAACCATCTAAGCAGGGCTTCCGAAATCGCTAGCCAGCGCAAATCCTTGTCCGCACTAGAGAGGATTTTCAGTTCTTAGAGTGAGAAATTGGCCGTGTTGGACAATCATGGCCAACAAACGGCAATTTTGATCGCCTTGTTCGAAAGCCCTCTGTTTGCACTTATATGTTTCAAGTCGTGTGACCTCAGTTAGGTGCAATTGTAGTTCCATCTGAGCCACCATCAGCAGATCAAAATGAACTGGGGTGGGATCAGTATGGTCAGTAACCGACGGTTCCAACGTCTGAGTCATAGCCGAGTGCTGTTTTTTAAACTGGCAATGGTAGAGATGTACTGTCCCCTAGTGTAAGTCTTAAAGGCATCCCAGATAATGTCAGGGGAAGAGGATCCTGCGTTCTGTTCCCAGAACTCAGCCAACAGGGGCAGTTAAGTGACAGAGATTCGGATGACAGACCCTCCGAGCGCCCAACCTCCAGAGCACCGCACTCCAGGATGCCGGAGAGCGGAGCACCACTGTCAGAGTGCTATGATTCGACAGACCGATAGGAAGATAGTCCGCTTCCAACATATCCACTAACAGTGCGGGGTTGGAGAAGGCCAGGTCTATCCATGACGCAGTCTTGTACGAAGCTGAAAAGCATGAATAGGCCCTCATGTCAGGGTGCCTCCACCTCACCCACTGCCTGAGCCCAGGCAGGTAGGTCCAAACACTGTTTCTTGGACAGTGTAGGTCTATCTAGGTCTGGTGACAAGGTGGCATTGAAGTCACCTATTACCAGAACCTTCCCCGGGCAAAACGGCGTAATCTTTTCAAGCACATCATATAATATACCAGATGAAAATGGGGGAGGAATATACAAGTAAACAATAATATATCTTTGCGACCATAGCGTAAACACCAATATCACAAATTTATCCAGGTTCGGTGCGGACATTCTCCATCACACAGGGGATATTCTTGTGGATAAGGATCGACACACCCCTAGCGTATGTGGAATATGTGGCGTGTATCGCCCTCTGTATCCAAGGGTTTTTAAGAGTCAGGATTTTGCTGCCCATGAGGTGGGTCTCCTGGAGGAGGATACGTTGGGGGGAGTAAAACCTCAAATATTGAAATAAGAGGGCTTGTTTAAATTTAGAGTTGAGGGCTCTGACATTCCAGGAAAGGATGGTGAAGGAGTTAGGCAGGCGATCAGCCATCCGGCAGAGGGTGCATGAAAGAGAAAGCTTACCTGTAAAATCATTTTCTTGGAGTACATCACGGGACACAGAGCAGCATAGTAATTACTATGTGGGTTATAGAGCCTACACCTTCAGGTGATGGACACTGGCACACCCAAGACAGGAAGTCCCCTCCCCTATATAACCCCTCCCATACCAGGAGTATCTCAGTTTTGTAGCCAAGCAATAAGTATCCCAATATCCCCAAACAAGAGCTCTGTGTCCTGTGATGTACTCCAAGAAAAGGATTTTACAGGTAAGCTGTTATAAAATCCTATTTTCTTTCTCGTACATCACAGGACACAGAGCAGCATAGTAATTACTATATGGGATGTCCTAAAGCAATGCCAATGAGGGGGAGGGAGACACCAAAAACAAGCTGGGGCACCAGACGCGAGGACCTAAACTGCAGCCTGCAGCACACTAAGCCCAAAGGAGGTATCCTCATGCCTTCTTACATCCAACTGATAACATTTGGTAAATGTATGGACTGATGCCCAGGTCGCAGCCTTACAAACTTGAGCCATGGAGGCCTGGTGATGCACTGCCCAAGAAGCACCAACCACTCTAGTGGAGTGCGCCTTAACCTTAAATGGAGGAACTTTTCCCTTCAACCCATAGGCTTGAGTAATGACTTGCCGAATCCACTTAGAAATAGTAGATTTTGACGCAGCCTGACCCCTTCTGCGTCATTCCGACAGGACAAATAGAACATCAGTCTTCTGAATCTAAACGGTAGCCTTAAGATAGACCTTAACTGCTCTCACTACATCCAAGGAATGCAGTGACCTTTCCATTGCAGAAATAGGTTCTGGGAAAAAAAAAAAAAGGACAGAACCAGATCATGGTTCAAATGAAAACTTGACACAACCTTAGGCAGAAAGGCCGGATGAGGTCACAAAACCACTCTATCTTTATGAAGAATCAGATATGGTTTCTTACAGGAAAAGGCTGCCAATTCCCACCCCCTCCTGGCAGAGGAAATGGCTACTAAAAATACCAATTCCCTGGTCAGAAGGACTAGGGGGAATGTGGAGCAGAGGTTCAAAAGGCTGTCTTTGTAGTACAGACAGAACCCGATTAAAGTCTCACGGGCACACAGGGGTTTTAACCGGTCGATTAATACGGGTCACCCCCCTGTAAAAACGACTTGACCAGCGAATGTGTAGTTAGCGGTCTCTCAAAAAATATGGACAAGGTCGAGACCTGCCCCTTGATGGTACTCAAGGCTAATTTCATGTCAACTCCTAATTGTAGGAAATGCAGGATCCTGCCAATGACATTTACAAGGATGCCACCTCTTTGTTTTTGCTGGATCTCTTGGAACGCTTGAAATTAAAAAGCGAGGGGGCGGAAACTCTCGTGACACCAGCCTGTACCCCACGGATATTGTGGAAAGGACCCACTTGTCCTGAATCCTCTTCCCACCAAATCCCGGAGAAAAACTGACGCCTTCCCCCACCTGACTGAGTGGGGGCGACCCCTCATAGGGCCGACTTGGGGGTTTGCTTAACAGGCTTACGGTTCCAGGGCTTTTTGTGACCCTGGCACTACCCATGAGACTTTGCTCCTGCACCTGGCCGACCGGGAGGCCGCCAGAACTGTTTAGAGGCTGAAGTCCCTGGGACTGGAGAGGTGGGCCGCTTGAAAGAGGGTCCCCTAAATCTCTTAACTGGCATTAGAGTGCTTTTCCCACTAGAGATTTTCTGGTTATACTCGTCCAGATCCCCAAATGCTCTCCATGGAACGGAAAGCCAGCTAGAAGCTTTTTACAAGGGGTCTCAGCCGACCAGTTTAACCATAGTAGCCTCTGCATGTGTACCAAAAGGAGGGTAAGGCAGGAGGCCTGATGGATTGAATCCTTAATGGCATCCACCTTGAAGCATAATGCTCTGGGTAAATCGGCTAAATAACCTTAAAAACCTGCTTCATCTGATCCTTCAAGGCCTGACAGATGCCTATAGCTGCTATAGCAGGCTGGACTACTGCTCTGGCCATAGCAAAGGAAGTTTTCAACAATGTTGCCAACCTTTTATCTGTTGGATCCTCAAACATCTGTACATTGTCCACAGGACAAGTGAGAGTTTTGTTCATACAGGAAATGGCAAAGTCCACTGCAGGAATATTCCATCTTTTGGTCAACTTTTCCTCCATAGGATACAAGATCACAAACTTTTTAGGAGGAAGAAAAAGTTTATCCAGATGCTCCCAGTCCTGATAAATAAGTCCCTCTAAAAAAGGATGAACAGGAAAAGAGCAGAGAGTCTTTAAAGAGCCCAATGAAGACACAGCGCTAGCTGTTGGTTCTGCTAGAGGCAATTAAAATGCTGAACGGACCATATCTGCTAGTGACTGTATTAATTTTTCAGTCTGAGGCCGAAAATGGTTCCTCCAGAGTAGACTCTTCAGAGTCAGAAACCTCAGAGTGCACCTCTGCCTGGTCCTCCGATGGTAAACCCATCTCCTCTGGGAAAAATTGTTCCGCTGACAAAGACTAAGGTGGGAGAGGGGGACCTGGCACGCTTCTCTGGTAGCAAGGATGCTATCAAAGCTGCCAATCTGTTTTCTAATCCCCCTAGAGCAGAGGCAAAAACCTCCTGTGTCACACAGACTGGAGCGGGTGGGCTCAGGGCAGTCGCAGCACCCAACAACCCCGATGGCTCACCACGGGTGACTAATTCTGCCACATCAGTAGAGGATAGGATCGCTGGAGCATGGCCCAGGTCCTCAGAACCCAAAGGGGAAACCTTAAGCTTTTTAACCTCGGAGCCATTTGGAAGGCATAGTCTCCAGCACAAAAGCCGAGGTACTCTATAAACCAAGTCGCATACACTGCTGAGGTATAGACCAGCGAATATGCTGCTATAATCCATTCAGCCCTGATGCTGAGCTAATGTGTCAGGGAATGCCTGTGCCAACACCTGCTCTAAGTCTACACCTTATGCAAATAGCATGTAGCCTGTGTACTGCAAGCCTTTACACTGTCCAGCACTCCTATGTCCACCGTCAGCCACACTGAGCTGAAGACTGAGCTTTTTATTTCAGGGGCTGCCCTACATCTGTGCAGGTGATTTGGGAGGGCCGTAGGGCGTCAGAATGCTATGCCCTGCCTATCTACGCCATATATTTCCACATGCGTGCGCACCCGTGCACGTTCACGTGCCGCTCTGCACACACCTCCTTGTGCCGCTCGGTGTCTCCACTGGGGAAAGGATTGCTCACTGTGGGGAAGAATGGAAGGAAGGAACGGCCGCCGAAGAGCTTACCCACAGTGTGAGTCTGTAGTGTCTCTCCCCTGGTGGAGGCTGGGAGGCAGAAACATTTCCCCAAGGAGATAGTCAGCAAGGTTTTCCCAAACAAGGTAAGAACCTTTGTATACAGGCACAACCATAGACAGACATACAAGGCACTTAAGCACCCTCTGATGGCAACTATAGGTACTGTTTAGAAAAAAAGAGTTCGTTTTTACCAGTAACTCTGTTTCCAGTAGTCATCCAAGGCAGCCCTTGAGACATGAAGCTCCTCCTCACAATCAGGAAACACGTTGCCACTAATTTTCCTCCCTTTAAGAGGTGGTCCCTTAGGTCCCTGGTCAGTCATCACGAGAACCGAAGGCCGAAATCTGAAATGATATAGAATACACAACACAACCCTACAAGGTTAGACATTTTAGGGTGGGATCGTGCTGCCTTGGACGACTACTGGAAACAGAGTTACCGGTAAGAAACTGACGAGACCCTTGCTCGCTCGGTTCTGCTCTCCCGACACTCCTCTGCTTCTATTGGTTCAGATTGCAGATGGCAACATCTGATGGTCCAGTCATCCAAGGTTTCGGGATCCGACCTACAGCTTTGTGCCGATCGGACCCTTTAGAACAGACACCAGGCAGGCTGTATGTCTGTTCAAACAGGACTCTTATTGAAAGTACACAGCACACTTTTATACAGTTTACAAGCTTGTCATCAAAGAACAATGAAATCTCCACCCCCTTTCCACACACTGGGGCTTCCATACAGACACATTTCGGCACCGATCCACCTAACATGACTTAATCACCAATTTCAACAGAATACGTTATCTAGCCAGCTTGGCTCCGCATAGAGAGGAGGTCATTACTACATCTGAGAGATCACACTCTTTTAGATAATGACATGCTAATCCAATACTCCTGACAGGAGACTTCTGACCTTTAAACAATACACCATCTTTTAAGTGTAATCACAGGGCTTCACACACAATGAACTTCAATCACCAAATAAAAGACATTCAGTTGATTACCCCCCCAGACGTCCCGTCTCCGACAACAGCTATTCACCTGCAACACAATGAAAGGCCTTTCAGGAGTCAATCTCACTTAGCATTTCAATAGTCTGTTCTAAGCATTGAAACAGTCATTCTTATTGATTGGTTGTGAGTCCACATGAAATCACATATTAGTAATGTCACATCTCATGTAATACATGAATTATGATTTATTAGTCACCCTATCTTGTGTAACAGATGTCAAGTAGAAACATTTTAGTATCTCCAGGTCCATGACAGATACTAACTCTGCTTTTCCCCCAGTCTTCTAAGTCAGCCCTTGAGAGGATAACCAAGAACTCACCAGATCTAGGGTGGGACAACGGCTTGGAGGACTTTGCAACCAAAAGCCTGGTCCTGGCTGGAAATCAGATCCAGTCTAATGCTGAACGAAGGTCGAGAATCTTGACCAGGTTTCAGCTTTGCATATTTGTTTTGGAGTGGCTCCTGCCCTTTCTGCCCATGAGACTTCTGAAGCCCTTGTAGAATGAGCTTTAAGTTCTTTTGTTGGTGTTTTCTCCATACACTAACACTCTAGAATAGCTGCATTGATCCATCTGGCAATTGTCTTTCCTGACTTGCTCCATGGCAGCATACGTGTGGTTTGGCCCCGCCTCCATAACTACCCAATAGGACCCCTCCCTATAAATTTCAGCTGTGGGCTCTCAGCCTTGTTCCTTTTTTGTCCTCCTCCATAGGACCATGTGTTTTTGGTTCTCCTACCTGAAGACGATTGTTTCTACGATCAAGATCGGCCGATGATGATGGTGTCTCATCCCTCCGATAAGCCTTGACTGTTAAGCAGGGTATGGAGCGTATTGCAGAGTAGCGCTGAAGAGCTGGATAATGTCTTCCACTGGAGAGATGAGCGCGCACAGACCTGAATACCTAGCAATGTGCAGGTGGCCATTATCTGCTGAAAGCCCGGTGTGTGTATGGATGCGGTGTCCCTGGCCAAATCGATCGTAGGTGGTGGTAAGCAGTATCGCCTTCATGGCAGCAGTGTTTGTTTGTTTTCTCTGTTTTTCCATATGCTGTTCTTTTCATGCCCAGTGAGCGCCTGGATCCCGTGCAGTCCAGCCGCCGCTCCCTCTTACTTCCGGGTTTCCATCTGCGTTCTACAAACGGACGGGCCCGGGAATGAAAGCGAGGTTTGGTTCACGCACATGCAGGAGTATCACTGTCGTTTAAAAAAAAAAAAAAAAGTCGAGGCATCTGTGAAGCTCGGGATCGATTGTTCGAAACAATGGTTTCCTGGTGCATTTACAGAGACTTCCCCAGGTATGTGCTTGTTCAGAACGTTGGGATTTTAGCATGTGTTTTAGTCGTTTGTAATCTGGTGTTTGATTCTCCCACCTGCAATGTGTCTATTCTACTATGGATGCTTCATTGCCCCTAGTGGCCAGCACTCTCTCAGCAGGTAAGATTGGAAAACTATGTTTTTCTTTTCCTGTTGTGGGGGGAAGAGAGTGGAGTATAGGGCATTGTCATGACTATGCTTGTCTCTCTCCCTCTATTCTTTTTTCAGCCCTTCTAGGTCTGACCATCACAGCGAGTCCCGCAGACGCAGCGGGTCCTCTAAATCGCACCACCGGCACTCATCTTCTAGACACCATAATTCTTCTAAAATCCGGACATCCCAGTAGGGATACTCCTCACCCACCCTCATCTCACAGCAAGCGGTCAGAGATTTTGTTGGGGTGCAAGGCTCTGGTTTCTGCTAGCAAGTCCCTGGTTTCTGCTAGCAAGTCCCTTTGCGACCGTTGTTTTTCAAAGGCAGCAAATGAAAGGGAAGGTGCAGACAAACACCTAGAAGCATTGATGAGGGGGGGTGAAGAGTAGCCCTACTGGGATGTCCGGATTTTAGAAGAATTATGGTGTCTAGAAGATGAGTGCCGATGGTGCGATTTAGAGGACCCGCTGCGTCTGCGGGACCTGCTGTGATGGTCAGACCTAGAAGGGCTGAAAAAAGAATATAGAGAGAGACAAGCATAGTCATGACAATGCCCTATAACTCCACTCTCTTCCCCCCACAACAGGAAAAGAAAAAAATAGTTTTCCAATCTTACCTGCTGAGAGAGGGCTGGTTAAGCGGGTCATGGACAAGTCGCTACAGGAGAGAGGTGCCAGAGTGCAGCATGATTCTCCTCCAGACCCAATTATTCCCTTGTTGGATCAGGGACAAATGCATGAGACTTTTGAAGTCGATCAAACCAGCCATCCCTCAGAGTGGGTCAGAAGTGGATGATCCAGGGATAGGCTTTGATTATGCCTTAGTTCCTGCTTTAGTGAAAGCAGTCAAGGAAGTTTTGAATTTTGGAAGATCCAATTATCTCTCAAACAAAGAAAACTTTTTAAACAGCTCAATAAGGAGCGACATTATTTTCCATTTGTCACGGAAATAGGTGCCATTATCTCAGAAGAATGGGGTAAAACCTGATAAAAAAAAAAAAGGGCTCTATGCGGTCAAAAATTGCAAAATGATATCCTTTTAATGAGGAAGACGTGAAACATCTTGACTCTGCTCCATTGGTTGATGCAGCTTTAATGTGTTTGGTGAGATACGCAACCCTTCCCCTGGGAGATGTGGTTTCTTTTAAAGATCCTGGGCCAGATTTTCAAAAGAGATACGACGGTGTATCTCCAGATTCTTAGAATCAGTTACGCATAGATTTGGCATACATCCGACTGGCGTAAGTCACTTACACCGTCGGATCTTAGATGTAATTCTACGCTGGCCGCTAGGTGGCGTTCCCGCCGATTTCAACGTCAAATATGCAAATTAGCATGATACGCCGATTCCCGAACGAAGTAGTTTACGTAGTTTGCGTACGCTTAAGGTTACCCCTGCTATACGAGGGGTAACCTTGCGTAGGTCCGGCGTAAGCCATGTTAATTATGGACATCGGGACAACGTTCCTTTCCATCGGTTGCGTAACTCGTCGCGAATAGGCCTGTACATTAATTACGTTGCCGTCGAAATCAATGTATTTGCGGCGTACTATGGAGCATGCGCAGTGGGCTACGTTTAGGGCATGCGCAGTTGGCGCGCTTTAATACAGCACGCCCCCCTCCTTCCCTATTTGAATTACGCGGCCTTACGCCGTCCCCTTTACGCTACGCCGCCGCAAAATACGGAGCAAGTGCTTTGAGAATACAGCACTTGCCCGTAAATAGTGCGGAGGCGTAGCGTAAAGGGGGAGGGGGGATACGCTACGCAAAAAAAGAGCAGATCTATGAGAATCTGGCCCCTTGTAGAGAGACGGATTGATTCAGACCTGAAGAGAATCTACCTGACAGTAGGACCATTTCTGGTTTTAGCAACTGTCTCAAAAGCCTTAGGAGGCATGGTCAGACAAGGTGAATGATTCCCTCAGAAGTATCTCTGAAGAATTGTCCAAGAGCTCTCCTATTCAGGAAATCAGGCTAGCATCGGCCTTTCTGGGGGAGGCCTCTATTGATGTTATTTGCCTAGTGGCTTAAGTAATGTTGTCAGCGGTCACTGCCCGTTGTGCCTTATGGCTTCGTCCCTGGTCGGCGGATCCAGCTTCAAAGCAAGCTTGGTGGCACATTCTCTTTAAGAGCTCTTCTCTCTTTGGCAATAGTGCCATTTCCCGAGCCACAGGTTGGGGTTGCTCCTTCAGGATAGGCGTTTACAAAATCAGAAACGCATTTTTTTCAGAGCACAGAATACAGACCGTGCAAGGGAAGCACGCAGCTACAGGCCTGGTCGTGAATCTTCAAGGCCCTGGAAATCCAGACAGTCTTCTTTCAAGAAGCAAACTATGAGTACTCCTAGTAATCAGGAGTCTACTGAAAAGTCTTTCTGAAATTAGGTGGCCTCAATTCGAGTTTGGACCATCAAAACAGTCTCTTCAGGCCATACCTAGGTCTTCAACAGCAACCCCAGGCTCAGATTCATGCCTACAAATCTTCTATGTACAGAAGAAAAGAAACAAATCCTATTGGCTTATGCAAGCTCTTTAGTAACTCAAGGCGCAGCCATTACTGTTCCAGAGGGCGAATAAGGCGAAGGCATGTACTCCCCTTTGTTCATGGTACAGAAAAGAACAGTACCTGGAGACCAGTAATAGACTTGACTCATCTCAACCGATTTATTCGGAAAATTCAAAAATTTATTCATGAAAATCAGAAATTGTACTGCCCACTTTTGGGTTATCTGAAGATCAAAGTATTGTGACAGGAAGTCAGGTAAATCTGTGGGTGTTGTCACAGACGGGAGATACATGTCTGCCTTGTTTAGACAATACACCAATTAATACCAGGTGTCAGCTACAGAGGTAGCCAGAAAGGTTTAGGGCGTTGGAAAACTTCAGCTGTTCAGAATGAGGCATTTAAAGGAACACTAAAGGTTCGTTTTTTATTAGATCAATTGATTGCTGTAAGCTAGAGCATTTAAATATCACTTACCTCGTTTTTCCTTTTGACTTCCAAAATACAGTAATCCAGGTTTGAAAATGCCATTTCCTGTCCCTCCTCTTCCTGCTTTACACCAGCACCTGCATGGTGGAAAGCAGAATGTTCTCACCCCCTCCCTATGACTACAGCCCTGCGTGAAGATGCTCTCTTAACCCTCATAGGCATGGAGGCTAAGCCTAATAGGAACTGTAGTTCCCAATAGGCCGTGATGTAGCATGAAGAATGAAGAATGAATGCGCACCGCAAACCAGGAAGTCAGTCAGAATAACAATTCAGGAGTGACGGGTGAATAAAACAGCTCGATTCAACAGGTATCAAACTAGTTATACTGCAAAACATTACTTGTTGATCTATCAGCTACTGTCAGACTTTAATTTAAGAGGAAAATATTTTTGTCTTTACAACCCCTTTAGGGCCTCCATAAGTTAGCCAAAGGATGACTACTGATTGCTGCATCCTGAGGCTTTTTGAGTTAAGGAGAGCAGTGAGAAAGACTTCTGAAGAGGTGATGTGGTTGTTGATTTTTCTCTGGGATAAAAATTAAAAAGACTATTGTTTCTCTGCTGTATGACCAGCAGTGTCTGCCCAGCAGTAGGCTGTGCCAGACTCCATAGATAGGTTCCTGTGTGGTGAAGGTAGACGCCCCAAGTGGCCAGGGTTTATTTTATGTTTTGTTTACGCTGTTTGGTTGCTTGCACTTGTTTCCAGCAATATGGAAGAATAAACCAAACACTTTGTTTTCAACAGTTTTCGGCTGCCTCTCTGTATAGTTCAGTGTGTAGTGGTGAACCCATCCAGGGGGTCACACCCCCCCCCCCCCGCTACCGAGCTAACCCCTTACAGTATTCATCCCCTTGATATGGGACACACATTAAGTCAATATCTGGAAATGACAAAATCTTTCAGGCAAACAGTTTTTCTTTTCATTTTTCTTCATGGAAAGAACAAAGGAAAACGGGCCTCAATCAGATCAATTGCAGCTTGGATAGTTCAGACCATCCAGGGGGCATACAAAGCCAAGGGTATGGCTCCTCCAGAGGCAGTGTCTGCGCACTCAACCCGGAGCATTTCGACTTCTTGGGCAGCCTCACGTCACGTCGCACCTGAAGTTATATGCAGATCGGCTTTGTGGTCATCTATTAATACGTATGGTTTCCGCCTATTGTGTTGAACCGGCTGCTTTATCTTCATTGAATTTTAATTTACAATTGCTGTCAGTTGACAGTGTTAATTTATTTTCTTGCCTCAGCATTTTGCCCGCCCAGGTGTTTGGCGAGTTATTTCCCACACGTATGCTGCCGTCGAGCAATTCAAGATTTTTTTTTATCAAAATACTTACCGTAATTTTCCTTTCCTGAAAGGCTCCATGGCAGCAGGAGTCCCTCCCAATGCTTGGAGTCGGCTAGTTACGGAATACGGCTGAGAGCCCACAGCTGAAATTTATAGGGAGGGGTCCTATTGGGTAGTTATGGAGGCGGGGCCAACCCACACGTATACCTGCCATGGAGCCTATCAGGAAAGGAAAATTACGGAAAGTATTTGATAATACATTTTCCTTTTTTTGGACACTTGTTTGCCCTTCACTTGGCTGGCGTACAAAATAAAGCATCTGAAGTTCTGAATTCATTGGTAACTTCTAAATATTGAAGTAGACACCTTCTGACATCCAGGAAACGTAATTCTTGCTCTCTGCTGTTTTTTGGTGAACTGCAAAAGGAAAGTAAAACTATATCCTAGGGATTTATGAAAAGTTGACGTCAGTTTTGGAGTAAATCCCGGATCTGTTTGAAGGACTATTCGATCTTCATAGATCTTCAAAAAAGGTTCTCTAACCGATAAAGCTTGATAAAGCTTTCTCCTATCCTACGTGCCGTTGTGATGGCTACGGGAAAAATAGTCTTTAATTTAAAGCCGCTAGGGGGCGCGCACGCGTGACCATCCGTCGCGTTACTGGGAACACCGTGCGTGTTGCCCAGTAACTAAGCAGGGACGTGGAGAGAGGAAACCGATCTGTGTCCCTTGTACATAGGGACACAATCGGTCACCTCCCCCAGTCATCCCCCTCCCCCTACAGTTAGAACACTACTTAGGACACACATTTAACCCCTTCCCTGCCAGTCACATTTATACAGTAATCAATGCATATTTATAGCATTGTTCACTGTATAAATGTGAATGGTCCCAAAAATGTGTCAAAAGTGTCCGATGTGTCCGCTATAATATCGCAATCCCCCCAAAAAAAAGCAGATCGCCGCCATTCCTAGTAAAAAATAAATAAAAAATAAATGATAATTATGTCCCCTATTTTGTAGGCAATATAACTTTTGCGCAAACCAGTCACTATACGGTTATTGCGATTTTTTTTTTTAATCAAAAATATGTAGAAGAATACGTATCGGCCTAAACTGAGATAATTTTATTTATTTTATTTTATTTTTTAAATGGGATATTATAGCAAAAAAGATTTTTTTTTTTTAATGTACGCTCTTTTTTTGTTTATAGCCCAAAAAATAAAAACCGCACGGGCGATCAAATACCACCAAAGAAAGCTCTGTTTGTGGGGAAAAAAAGGACGCCAATTTGGTTTGGGAGCCATGTCGCATGACCGCGCAATTGTCAGTTAAAGCGATGCAGTGCCGGAAGCTAAAATTTCGTCTGGGCAGGAAGGGGGTGTAGGTGCACAGTAGGCAAGTGGTTAGAGTCAATCTTAAATATGTCTCTTGCAGTGACTTGAAGGAAAGTTTGATGATCCCCCTGAGCACCACTGATAAATATCATGTGGGACATGCGTTTTGGGCTTTTTATATTTCGCCAATGCCCTTCAAAAACAAGAGACCAACGGGTCTTCTTGTAGTGTCCTTTCCAGAGCGCTAGCCCTTTATCAGCGCCTTGCTGTAAAAACGCAAGTATAGTTGGTGTATTCATTTTCTTCCTTTGGTTTTCAGCGCACCAACTCTTACATTTTTTTCCATATTTTTTTTTTGTAAACTGCTCTGGTGTTCGGCTTCCTGGCACTCAGAAGGGTTGCCACTACCTTCTCTGAGAGTCCTTTCGATCTGAAGAGGTCCTCCTTGTTTTAGGCCCGTCAGTGGACCCTGACACATCAGGTCTGTCCTGTGAGGTAGAAGCCACGGCTCTTCTGCCGAGAGTCCGAGAAGTTGAGAGAACCAGGCTCTCTTGGGTCAGTATGGTGTGATTAGTATGAGTTTTATCTGTTCTTGTACAAACTTCTTTATCACCCGTGGAATCAGATGAACCGGAGGGAAGGCATAGCATACTTTGAAATTCCAAGGGTTCTGGAGACCGTCTATCCCCAGAGGTTGGTCTTGCTGGTTTAGTGAGAAGAAATGCTTCACCTGAGCATTCTTCCGAGAGGCAAACAGATTTATGTTTGGGACAACGGCGGATCCAGGGGGGTGGGGGGGGGGGGGACAACAGACAATCATGTCACACTCACTTGGTTTTTAATTTTTTTTTTTTTTTTTTAAATCAGCCTTTTCTAAACTGCCTTGCTGTGCATGTCAATTGCCCCCCCCCCCCAAATTTTTTTTTGCACTGTAGGCTGTGCTGATGCCGACCCCATCAGCCCTTGCTGACAGGCTTTCTGTGAAGGGACACAGGCAAAGCTGCAGCTGGGGGGGGGGGGGGAATTCCACCCCTCCCTCTCCTCAAGCCCAGTAACTCATTCACCAGGCAATGCCTGGTGCTATTGGCTACATTCAGAGCCAATGGCTGGTAAAACACAACCAAGAGGATTATGGGACATATAGTACCAGCAGGCCCCAGGATGATTCCCTGAGAGGTCTGCAGCCCCCAACATGCCGAGCAGAAGGGGGGGGAAGATAGGAGAAGAGTGACCATGAGGCTGTAGGGTGGAGGAAGCCAGTGATTCCATTATTATCATCCAAGGTAAGAACTTATCTCCCTACCACCTGGCTGCAACCCCCCTTGTCCTCCCTCCCACCTCCTGGCTGCAACCCCCCTTGTCCTCCCTCCCACCCGGCTGCAACCCCCCTTGTCCTCCCTCCCGGCTGCAACCCCCCTTGTCCTCCCTCCCTCCCGGCTGCAACCCCCCTTGTCCTCCCTCCCTCCCGGCTGCAACCCCCCTTGTCCTCCCTCCCTCCCGGCTGCAACCCCCTTTGTCCTCCCTCCCTCCCGGCTGCAACCCCCCTTGTCCTCCCTCCCTCCCTCCCGGCTGCAACCCCCCTTGTCCTCCCTCCCTCCCGGCTGCAACCCCCCTTGTCCTCCCTCCCTCCCGGCTGCAACCCCCCTTGTCCTTCCTCCCTCCCGGCTGCAACCCCCCTTGTCCTCCCTCCCTCCCGGCTGCAACCCCCCTGTCCTCCCTCCTGCAACCCCCCTTGTCCTCCCTCCCTCCCGGCTGCAACCCCCCTTGTCCTCCCTCCCGGCTGCAACCCCCCTGTCCTCCCTCCCTCCTGGCTGCAACCCCCCTGTCCTCCCTCCCGGCTGCAACCCCCCTGTCCTCCCTCCCACCCGGCTGCAACCCCCCTGTCCTCCCTCCCACCCGGCTGCAACCCCCCTGTCCTCGCCTCCACCCGGCTGCAACCACCCTGTCCTCGCCTCCACCCGGCTGCAGCCACCCTGTCCTCGCCTCCACCCGGCTGCAGCCACCCTGTCCTCGCCTCCACCCGGCTGCAACCACCCTGTCCTCGCCTCCACCCGGCTGCAACCACCCTGTCCTCGCCTCCACCCGGCTGCAACCACCCTGTCCTCGCCTCCACCCGGCTGCAACCACCCTGTCCTCACCTCCACCTGCCTGCAACCACCCTGTCCTCACCTCCACCTGCCTGCAACCACCCTTTCCTCACCTCCACCTGGCTGAAACCACCCTGTCCTCACCTCCATCTGGCTGCAACCACCCTGTCCTCACCTCCACCTGGCTGCAACCACCCTGTCCTCACCTCCACCTGGCTGCAACCACCCTGTCCTCACCTCCACCTGGCTGCAACCACCTTTTCCTTCCCTCCACCTGGCTGCAACCACCTTCTCCTTCCCTCCACCTGGCTGCAACCCCCTGTCCCTCCCTCCACCTGGCTGCTCCCACACAGTAAAAACTGAAATTATGTGCTTCAATCATCCTGACACCATATTACCACGGTGACGTGATGATTGAAGCGCCAACACCAGCCATTGCCCCTACAAATTGCCTGGAGAAATTTTGGCAGTGCCCCTCCCGAAATTACTCTGGATCCGCCCCTGGTTTGGGACTCCCCAGCGGGCTGTAATTTTCTTGAACACCTCCGGGTGTAATAACCATTCCTCTTGGGAGATCTCCTGGTGGCAGAGAAAGTCTGCACTTGGTTGTCTTCTCCTTTTAGATGGACTGATTCTAGAGACCGCAGGTTCCCTTCTGCCCACCAACATATCTGATTGGAGATGTGGCTTAGAGATGGGCTTCTTGTGCCCCCTTGTTTATTTACATAAGCCACTGCTGTGGGGTTGTCTGAGTACCAGGATGTGACTTCTCAGTTGGTTCTGAAAAAAATTCTATGGCTTTGGCCATCACCATGAGTTCTCTCTAGTTTGAGAATGCTTTGGCTTCCTCCGGGAACCATCTCCCCTGAACAGGTTGCCCTGCTAGGTGAGCTCCCCAACCCCAACTGCTTGAGTCTGTGGTCAATTTCTGGGAGATCGGAAATTACCAAGCCAGACCCGATTTAGGTTTGTGTGGACCCTCCACCACCATAGCGACTTCTTTACCGATGTTGGGAGTAATGCCGACTTGTCCAGATCTCCTCTTTAGTTTTTTTTAAGAAAAAAAAATGAAGCGGCCTTGGATAAAACTTTGCCCATTGGACTGCTAGTATTGATGATGATATCAGACCCAGCACCGACATCAGCTCTCTGATATCAGTTATCAGTAGGTTGTTCTGTAAAGAACTCACCCTCTTGATGAGATTTTGGATTTTCTCTTCTGGAAGAGATGTTTTCTGCTCTCTGGAACTGGATACCCCAGGAACCGAATGTTCTGGTTGGGACAAGTTTAGGATCCACCCCAGCGACTTCAACCATAGTTGCGCTACGTTGTCCCTTACCAGATGCGCTTCCGATGGTGCTGCGAACAGTAGGTCGTCTAGATATGGTATAACAGTCATCTTCTTTAACCTCAGGGGGGCCAGAACTTCTGCCAACACCTTGGTAAATATCCTTGGTGATGAGGATAACCCGAATGGTAGAACTCTGCTCTGGAAGTGGTATTCCTTTCCTTCTATCTCTACTGCTAACCTTAGGTATCTCTGGGATTCTTCTCTGATGGGAATGTGAAAATATGCGTCCCTGAGATCCATGGTCACCATGAATGTTTTTGGTTGCAGAATGTTCTTGACCGAAAAAATGGATTCCATGCAAATTTTTTTTATTCAATCATTTGATTCAAGGGCTTGACATTCAGTATCAAATCGAAACTTCCCGGAAGGTTTCTTGATGACTAATACATGAGTAAAAACCTTTTATTTTTTTCCTCTCCAAAACTGGCATAAGGACATTTTGGTCTTTTTCTGAATCTCTGGGAAGTTTAGTTATTGGCAATCTCTCTGGAGGATGGCAATTGAATGCCAAGGAGTAGCCCTTTGCCATTTCTAAAATAAATTAATTGATTGGCTGTTGTCTTCTGCCCCCGAGGTAGGAAGGTAGCCAATCTTCCCCCTACTGGCACTTGGTTGTCACTGTTTGGTGGTTTGGGTAGCAGCGCCAAAGAGTGGATTACTCTGTTTTTCCTTTGTGACCCATCCAATTTTTCTTAGGGTACTCTTTCTTTCCTTCTTGGGGACGATCTCTTCTGCGAAAAAACGTTGTGGAAATTTTTGTTTTTCAGCAGGAAAGGTGCTATCTGCTGTTCTCTCCAAGGCCTCGTCTAGGCCTAAACCAAAAAGCAAATCTCCTGTGAATGGTAGATTGTACAATCTTGTTTTGGATAACGCATCGCCTGTCAAGGTTTTCATCCAAATCGCACGTCTTGCTGCGACAGCTAGTCCACCTGACCTTGCTGCCAGTTTAACGGATTCTGCGGAAGCATCCGCAATGTAATCTACTGGCTCGGAGAGTACTGGAAGAGTCTTCAGAATCTCCTCTCTAGGTGTCCCATTTTTGATATGATCTTTTAACTGGGTTAACCAAAATTCCAGATTTATTGTCACACGGGTGGTGGCTAGCGCTGGTTTTAGGCTGGTGACACTTGTCTCTCAAGAAAGAAAAAAGCGGCACCTAAGCCTAGCTATGAGCGTTTCTTTACTGAAGCAATAAATTACATAAAAGGTGTACTCACAAACAGAGCATAAGGTTAGGCATTTGAGCATATAGGTTGTCATCCGCCGGGATCCCGGTAGGTGCAGTTATCACCCGTGATGGAAACGGCTATATCCTTGCCACAAGCGGCAGTGATGGTACAGATCCAAGCGCCCTCGGAACCTAGGAGAAGGGAGCAGGTTTCCGCGGTGTGCTGCACTTCTGATCTCACTTCCGGGCGCGGGAGGATGCACACGTTCAAGACATGCGTGTCTCTTCATCAGGCAATGTTGTGGCCATTTTGGTGGCCACAACATTGCCTGAAGAGACACGCATGTCTTGAACGCGTGCATCCTGAGTCCGAGCGATCGCTGGCTATAAACGCTAGCCGCGCTGCTGCCTGTTTGCTCCCTTACCGACTCATGCGACTTCCGATCTGGGTGAGGCTATGGGAGAGGGGCTTCCATAAGGAACTGTTGGAGGTTTGACCTCTATAATAACATTTTTGAGATCCTTAAAAGGTGCTAGCCATCATCTCTTATGGATCCAAATCTTTTGCATACACATAGCCTGATTGTTTTTTAACCAGCATGTCAATGCAAACTTGGCATAGCGGTTCTGTGTACTCCAACGCTAACTTGTTAGCACATTTTGCACACCGCTTTTTGGGATTGGGCTCTTTAGGCGGTTTCACCTGCCAAAAGATAAAAAACACAGGGGCCCTATGGCGGTGAGACTACACAGCACACTCCACCATACAATGTTACAGTGCACACCCAGTGACACTAGTACCCCTGTAAGCCCCAGCTAAGCTAGTGACCACCACCATCTAGCTGCTGTCCCTTTAAAACAGATACAAAAGGTCACCCACTGGTGCCTACCTGTGTCCTGCTGGTGCTTTCGCCTCCTGGAGCCTGGGCCGATGGAATCTTCTCCTCTTCCAGCATCCTGGCTTGCAATGGTGTCCGTGCTGTATCCTCCAGCCGCATACACGCTGATAGCACCTGCCGGCCGTTTGATTTTCCCGTGCCTTTAAAGGGAATGACCAGCTCCAAGGCGCATTCCGATGACGTCATGCCGCCCCGGAAGTGATGCGCTGCATTTTCCGGGTCAATCGGCGTTCAGACGTGGGTACACGCCCCCGCTGACACTGCCAAGGGAAAGACACCACTGCGCCCATCACCTCGTCTGGGCACAGCAGAAAATCAAAGCCAGGACACGTCCTGCACTCCGCTTAAGGAGGGTTGCCCGTGGCCACATAACGGTTCTCCACTCCAATACCATGGCTCTGGTAAGGTCCCCTGACCCCCTGCTGCACAGAGGTTCTATCCAGTCAGCACCGCTGACACCACTGCTGTCCCGGTCAGCCATTGAGAGATGGAACCTCTCCTTCAGGTCCTCTGGCAACAGCGTTGCGCAAACTGTTGGCGCTATATAAATCCTGTATAATAACAACACGTCTCCTCCGGATGGAGGAAACACCTGAAGGACCGCCTCTTAAAGGGAGGAAAATTTGTGATAACGTGTTTCCTAATTGTGAGGAGGAGCTTCATCTCTCAAGGGCCGACTTGGAAGATGACTGGGGGAAGCAGGTGGCTCAATCTTCACTACTCATGGTGGGCCAAGTCTTAAGACCTTTAGAAACCGGGGTCCATGGTCAGGATCACCACACTCCTGGACCTGTATCGAACCCTGGATCCAGCCCTCCTAAGAGGCATTACAGGCAAAACCTTGTTCTTAACCGAGGCCTGGGTACAGTCCACTTTGGCCATGAAGCACCTTGGACTGAGCCGGATACAGCTTGCTCAGACCAAAAGGAACAGAAAGCAAAGCTCTTGAAGTATACGATAATAATGACCAACACCTAAGACACTAGCTAAATAAAAACTGAGGTACTCCCGGTATGGGAGGGGTTATATAGGCGAGGGGACTTCCTGTCTTGAGCATGCCAGTGTCCATCACCTGAAGGTAGGCTCCATAACCCATATAGTAATTACTATGCTGCTCTGTGTCCTGTGATGTGCAAGACAGAAATCTTGGTTACATTGCATTTAACACTGACAGCACTTAGGCATACCACAAAAACAAAAACAGAAAAAAACATCACATCACAAAGAAAAAAAAAAAAAGAAAAAACACAAAACTAGCATCAAACTTCCCAGGCACAAGGTGCCTTTCCTACTATATCCCATTCCTCCACCAAACTGGCAAAGGGCTGGGAATAGTTTCTCTCCCCAACAAAAAAAATTGTAGATTAGAGCGCACACATTGGGGGGGTCGGGAGGGCACACATTGAGGGCGGGAGGTCGGAAGGGCACACATTGGGGAGTCGGGAGGGCACACATTGAGGGCGGGAGGTCGGAAGGGCACACATTGGGGGGGGGGGTCAGGAGGGCCCATACTGGGGGGTTCAGGAGGGCACACACCAGTGGGCAGTCACAATGTTTTAATGAGCCAAATTTTTCACTGTGCCACCTGAAAATATGCAATCACATTTATCAGCTAAGAGCACCTCTATGCTAAGCTGCAGTAACTCAGCATAGAGGTGTCTGTAAACTAATCCACAATGTACTGCTAGCTGAGCTAACCTCCAGGAAGTTCACATTCCCTCGGCTCCCTCTGCTCAGCTGCTCACGCCTCCCTCAAAGCGGGCACCGTCTCAGGGGTCAGGCACATCCCCATCCCTCCCACTTAAGCAGCAACCTGCAGGAGAGAGCCTGGAAAATTGCTGGGGGAGGTACAGGGGGCGGAGAGTGCTGTCCCGATGTGTGTGGGCACTGGGCAGCAATTCCTAATACCGAGAATGGCTGTGAGTTGTCCCGACTGCGGCTCTGCATTCAGAGGCTCGCTCAGAGTCAGTAATATTTTCTCAGGTGGAGCAATTGCCCCGTTGCCCCCCTGGATCCGACCCTTGGGTAAAGTCATGGAAACAGCCTGCTTGTTCCATGCTGACAGAATGCGTAGTTGGAGTTTAATGGAATTGGGCGAAGGGCACTTCCTTGAAGATGACAACCATTAGACTCTGGACTCTCAGGGTGAATCGTATTGGGCCAGATTCAGGTAGTCCAGAGCATCTTTGCTCTGGAGTAACGCTTCTCATTTGCGTTGCGCTGCAGAATTTTTAGGAGCAAGTGCTGTCATTCACGAAGCACTTGCTCCTAAAGTTGCGGCAGCGCATCGCAAATGAGCCGGCGGAATTCAAATTTGGCGGGTACGGGGCGTGTAGTATGCTAACTACGCGCGATCCCGCCGCCAACGTACTGCGCATGCGTCGAGTGTCAAAACATCCCCGTGCGCATGCTCCAAAATCTGTGAATGAACGTCAATGACGTCACATTCCCATTCATGACCGTTTTACGCAAGCGACGTTTTGTTTTTTTTCCCGACGCGATGACGACGCCTATACCTAACATAGGATACTCCAACCCCATGTAGGTATATCTATGCGCCGCGTATCCCGTCCGGAAACGTCGTATCGTCATTGCGTCGCGCCGGATTTCGATCGTGAATTGCCGATTTCCGCTCATTAACATATTTTTTGAGCGTAAATCGACGGGAACGCCCCCGGCGCCATTTTTAAGTTGAAGTAACGATGCGATGGCGAAACTCAGTTACGCTGCTCGCATCGGAACTTCAACCCGGCGTTTCTTGTTTTCTGGTTACAGAAAACAGAAACGCCGGCTCAAAGTCACAGTTAGGCTGGCGGATCACTCGATCCGCCAGCGTAACTGTTCCTGAATCTGGCCCATTGTGGGATTTCTCTTGGATCTCAGTTGGCCAGCATGAGCTCATAGGCAAAGGTCTTTCTTCCAGGAAACTAAGATGTTTCTCTAGAGGTGTACGTTGGAATGTTTAACAGTGTAGCCCAGTGGTCTCCAAATGCGGCCCTTTGCTTGATTTTATCCAGTCCTTGGGGCACTATTTTATTCACTGAAGCCAATGTAGGGCAAATTGACCTCAATGACACCAACAGTGGGGCACAATTCATACCAATGACAATAGGGCACAATTCCTACCAATGACACCGACGGGGCACAATTCCTTCCAATGATGGGAGATTGCTCACTCCTACTGATGCTCTGATATTTTGTACTTCTGACAGCCACAGTCCGGCCCTCCTAAAGTCTGAGGGGCAGTAAACTGGCCCTTTGCTTAGAAAGTTTGGAGACCCCTGCTCTAGAGGCAAGAAAGCCGTAAGGCAGATATATTTTTAAATCAACCAATGGCCTGAATAAGTTGAATTGTCTTTTTTTTACATTTGCTGATAGTAAGAAGGGGTATGCATCTTTCAGGTCATTTAGATCTCATGTCATCCAAGAGATGGGCTTTCTACAAAAAGAAAAGGCAAAGGTGTTAATATCTTTGTGAACATACTAGAACAGAGGACTGGTGAAATACAATGTGACAAAGTGGTAGCCTGCCACTGCAATGAGTTCAATTTTTTGATGTAGAAGATAAATGTGAACATGTAGATAGATGACTTGGATGTCCATGGATAATGTGCGTTCCCCTGGTCTTGAAAAGGAAACCACTGATCTTGTGAATTTCTTGTGGAATGTAAAAAGGGATTTTAAGCCCAGAATAGGATGGATACTCCCCCATTGGGCTTTGGTCCTGTGAACAGATTTGAGTTAAACCCCTTGAACCGGTCTTGTAGTGGTACTGGCATAAGGACTTCTTGGCACAAGAAGTTGGTTTAAAGGGCCTTTTGCAAATTTGACTTTCCTTGGACAGTTTTTTGGTTGTTTGAGTTCTGGACACCACAGGTCAGGGACATCTGTGACCCAGAGACTTGCAAAAAGCAACATACTCCCTCCACTCAAAGACCCCTTTCACACTGAGCCGCCCATAGCCGTCATTTTTACCGCCAATGCTAAGGGCAGATTTGCGGCACATTTCAGCCACCAGCGGATGCTTTTATCCCCCGCTAGCGGCCGAGAAAGGGAAAAACCTGAAGCAGCGCATTGCGGGCAGTATAGTCGCGCTGTCCCATAGATTTCAATGGGCAGCAGCGGTGGAGGAGAGGTAAACACACCGCTCCAAAGATGCGGCTGGCTGTTCTGCCACAGGGAGGGGGGCAGTCACCCGCTGAGGGGAGAAAAGACAAGCTGAGAGACACTCTGGACCGCACCGCCTCGTCCATCGAGAGAGAGACACACAGACAGACAGACACAGAGTAAGGAGGTGGAACAGACGGAAAAAAAAAAAGTTTAAGTAAAGGGGAAGAGCTCTCCCCATGAGGAAAGGCATCCCTGGAGGCACCATGTCGTTCATGACAAATTGCAGTGCAATCGATCCATCCCAACCTCCTTTGCTTCTCACAGATCCCATCCCTACCCCCCCTCATCACTTCCACAACAGAGGTGATGGTGGGGGAAAGGTATGAGATCAGTGGTGGGGGATGACATAAGAGGCAGAGGTGGTGGTGGGAGAGTATGGCACCACTAGAAGTGTAGCTCTAAAGAAAGCTAAAGACCAAGTTGACTTTAAGAGCCCAGCCGTGGGCACGCTCGCGACCTAGTCCTGAGCTCCGTGATCGTGCCCGATCAAGTCACAGGAGCTGAAGAACGGGTTGAGGTGAGTGTAAACAAACCTTCCCCATTCTTTGTGGCTTGTCACTGATCGTCTGTTCCCTGCCATAGGGGACGACGATCAGTGACGTCACACGTCCCAGCCACGCCCCGCTACAGTAAAAAACACACAATAGGACGCACTTAACCCCTTTAGCGCCCCCTAGTGGTAAACCCCTTCACTGCCATTTTCACAGTAATTAGTGCATTTTTATAGCACTTTTTGCTGTGAAAATGACAATGGTCCAAAAACGATCCCCTATTTTGTAAGCGCTATAACTTTTGCTCAAACCAATTAAACGCTTATTGCGATTTTTTTTTACCAAAAATATGTATAAGAATATGTATCTGCCTAAACTGAGGAATTTGTGTATATATATATATATATATATATATATATATATATATATATATATATATATATATATATATATATATATATATATATATATATATATATATATATATATAGGGATATTGTAGCAAAAAAGGAAAAAAAATTGTTTTAAAAAATTGTCGCTCTATTTTTGTTTATAGCGCAAAAAATATGCCAATTTTGTTTGGGAGCCACTTCGCACGACCGCACAATTGTCAGTTAAAGCGACGCAGTGCTGAAACGCAAAAAGGGGCCAGGTCCTTTACCTGCATAATGGTCCGGGTCTTAAAGGATCATTAAACAAAAAAATATTATTGGCTAAAATGTATGTCTGCAATTGACAGAATTACTAGCTGCTTTCTGTAAAAAACGCTTTAAAATTGATTAGATCAAAACATCTAATCTACCTGTGGCTTCCAGTTTCCTTTCTTCTTTTCATTTCCTGAATCGCTGTGCGCGTTCTTGTGATTGACGTCGCCGTAAAGCATAGAACTACATTTCCCGACGTCCTTTGCGGTTCGCGCATGCGCAGTTTAAAAAAACGGGCGGGAGCGCTCATTCTTGTTTCAACACTAAACCGCCCAATGATTAATATTCATGCTCATATACCCACCCACACAGCCATTCTGAGCACATAATGGAAGCAGCAGCAAAACGAACCACATGACAATAGTAAGTTTTAAAACTTAGTTATTATCAACAACTGTATTAACTTAACAAGAAATTTAATTTGATCATAAATATAAGATTGTTTTGTAAATATATACTTATTTAAAAAAAACAAAAAAAAAAAAAAACGAATAGACGAATTAATAAATTAAATAATAAATGTAATATTATTTTATAATAAAAATCATGGGCATAGATTAAAAAAAAAAAAAGAATAAATAGACTCATGAATTAATAAATGAAATAATACATATAATATTATTTTATAATAAACAAAATGTGCATAGAATATAGATAAATTGGCTAGATTAACGCGCGGGCAAGGTACAGGATGGATGTATACCACAAAAAAAAAGGGATTTTTAAATACAGCTTACCTGTAAAATCCTTTTCTTGGAGTACATCACGGGACACAGAGCGGCATATTCATTACTATATGGGTTATATGGAGTACCTTCAGGTGTGGACACTGGCAATCTCAAACAGGAAGTCCCCTCCCTATATAACCCCCTCCCCTAGAGGGAGTCCCTCAGTTTTGTAGCAAGCAGTATGCCTCCCAAAATGTTTCCCCAAAAGAGGGGTGGGAGCTCTGTGTCCCGTGATGTACTCCAAGAAAAGGATTTTACAGGTAAGCTGTATTTAAAAATCCCTTTTTCTTTCTCGTACATCACGGGACACAGAGCGGCATATTCATTACTATATGGGATGTCCGAAAGCAATGCTTTAATGAGGGGAGGGAGACATCTTCCAAAGAAGGATTCAATTTAGAGGTATACTCAAATAATAATAATAATTCCAACTTAGTCAAGAAAAAACCTTTTTTTTTTTCTTTTTTACAACCAAGGGTGCTTCTGATCCCGAGGATCTTAAACTGCAGCCTGTAGTACTGCCTGTCCAAAGGCAGAATCCGCATTCCTTCTCACGTCTAGTTGATAAAACTTTGTAAACGTGTGGACTGATGACCACGTCGCCGCCTTGCATATCTGAGCCATAGAGATCTGATGGTGTGCTGCCCAGGAGGCGCCCATGGCCCTGGTAGAATGGGCCTTTACCGACAAAGGAGGAGGCAACCTCTTCAAACCGTAGGCTTGAATGATTAATTGTCTAATCCATCTCGAGATGGTGGATTTTGCAGCTGCCTGCCCCTTCTTGGGGCCATCTGGTAGAACGAATAACACATCTGTGTTCCGGATCTTTTCTGTAGCTTTAAGATAGGCCTTCATGGCCCGGACAATATCCAAGGTATGCAACAACCCCTCCTTTCTAGATGTGGGTTTTGGAAAGAAGGATGGAAGTACCAAATCCTGGTTCAAGTGAAATTTGGATATAACCTTTGGTAGAAAGGAAGGATGGGGCCGGAGAACTGCCCTGTCCTTATGCAGAACGAGATATGGTTCCTTACACGATAAGGCTGCTAATTCTGACACTCTCCTGGCCGAAACTATGGCGACCAAGAAAACCAACTTTCTTGTCAGTAAGACTAAAGGAATCTCAGCCAACGGCTCAAAGGGTTGTTTCTGTAGAGTGGACAGGACAAGATTTAAGTCCCATGGACAAATTGGTGACTTGACAGGAGGATTAATACGCAAGACCCCCTGTAAGAAGGTCTTTACCAGCGAGTGGGTGGCCAGCGGCCTCTGAAACCACACTGACAGAGCTGAGATCTGTCCCTTGATTGTGCTTAGTGCCAGGCCTTTATCCACTCCTAGCTGGAGAAAACTTAACACCCTATCAATAGTATATTTGCGGGAATTCCATCTTTTGGATTCACACCAGCCTACGTAGTTCCTCCACACCCTGTAATAAATCACCCTGGAGACCGGCTTTCTAGCCCTAATCAGGGTAGGAATTACCTGCCTAGACAGACCTCTACCCCTGAGAATCAGGGATTCAGCCTCCAGGCCGTCAAATTTAGACGCTGTAATGTAGGGTGGAGGATCGGGCCTTGTGAGAGTAGGTCTGGTTGTAGAGGAAGAGTCCAAGGGTCTCCCACTGCCATCTTCAGGACTAGTGAGTACCAAGTCCTCCGGGGCCAAGCCGGAGCTACTAGAATGACTGGCTTGTGCTCCACTCTGATCCTGCGCAACAGGCGAGGGAGTAACTGTAGCGGAGGGAATGCATATAGAAGTTTGAATTGATGCCAAGGGCAAACCAACGCATCGGTTCCGCAGGCCATAGGATCCCTCGCTCGAGACACGAACCTGTCCAGTTTCTTGTTGAACCTGGATGCCATTATATCTACGTCCGGCATTCCCCACCTCTGGCAGATTGTCTGAAAGACCTGGGGATGCAGAGACCACTCCCCTGGCAACAGACTCTGGCGACTTAAGAAGTCTGCCTGCAGGTTGTCCACTCCGGGAATGAATATCGCCGAAATGCAGGGTACATGAACCTCTGCCCACTGAAAAATCAAGCTCACCTCCCTCTGAGCGGCCTGACTCCTGGTTCCCCCTTGGTGGTTTATGTATGCCACCGCCGTGGCATTGTCTGACTGGATTCTCACCGGGAACCCCTTTAATCTGGAGGTCCATGCCAGAAGGGCTAGGCGAGCAGCTCTGATCTCCAAGATATTGATGGGGAGCTGCCTCTCTGCTTTCACCCAAGTTCCCTGGCGAGAGAACCCCTCGAAGACCGCCCCCCAGCCTGCCAGGCTGGCGTCTGTGGTAACTACCTTCCAGACAACAGGGCTGAAGGATTTTCCCTTTAGAAGATTCTGGGGGTTCAACCACCAGGCCAGGCTTTGTCGGACCCTTGATGATAGTGTCAAAGGGGACTCTAAGGCATGTGCCCTCTTGCCCCAGGCTGCTAGAATGGCTGCCTGTAGGACGCGAGTGTGGATCTGAGCGTATGGTACTGCCTCGAACGTGGCCACTAGCTTGCCTAGTACTCGCATACACAGGCGAATAGTTGGTTTTTTCTTGTTTAGAACCAACTGAACCAACCCCTTGATAGCCTCGATCTTTACAAGGGGCAGGAACACCCTTTGCTGTTCTGTGTCTAACCTCATGCCGAGGTATTCCAACTGCTTTGTAGGCTGGAACGCTGACTTT
Organism: Rana kukunoris; assembly: GCA_029574335.1. Classification (NCBI taxonomy): domain Eukaryota; kingdom Metazoa; phylum Chordata; class Amphibia; order Anura; family Ranidae; genus Rana; species Rana kukunoris. Next base: position 74,669,805 of record CM056054.1, on the reverse strand, counting down.
CCCCGGTTTAGGACCCAGCCGAATCCTTCGAGGTACCGAACCGTGAGGTTTACTGCCTGTTGCAGACCCGGCCGTGAGTGATCTATGATTAAAAGGTCGTCCAAGTATGCTAGGACTGTGACCCCTTGGATCCTTAAATTGGCCAGAACTGGGGCTAGGATCTTCGTGAATACCCGGGGGGCCGTGGCCAGCCCGAAGGGGAGCGCCCTGAATTGGAAGTGTCGCTGCCCCACCGCGAAGCGTAAAAATCTTTGATGCGACTGAAAGATTGGTACATGAAGGTAAGCATCCTTTATGTTTATGGAGGCCAGAAAATCGTCCCTCTGAAGCGCGGCGGCTGCTGACCGGATGGATTCCATCCGGAAGGAACGAACCCTTAGGTAACCGTTTAACCTCTTTAGGTCCAAGATTGGCCTGACATCGCCGTTGGGCTTTGGTATGACAAAGAGATTGGAATAGAAACCTAGCCCTTGCTCTTGGGCTGGCACCTCTATTATTACGTCCTGGCAAAGCAGGTGATCCAAAGCTGCCAGCAATGAGGCCTTCCTTGCTGGATCCTTTGGTAGCCTTGATTCTTGAAAATGAGGCGGAGGACACCTTAGAAACTCCAGTCTGTAGCCTGTGGTTACAGATGCCCGGACCCATTTGTCGGGGATCTTGGCTTCCCAAACTTCTGAGAAGAAACAAAGCCTTCCCCCCACCCGCGAGAGTGGGGGCGCCCCTTCATAAGGCAGACTTAGGGGCTGTCTTTGTCGGCTTGCGATACCATGGCCTCTTACCCCCAGGGGCCTGTCCCTGCGATCTACTGTTAACGTTGGATCGTGCAGGCGGCCGTCGATACTGCCTGGAATTTGAGGGCCCCGAGACAGGAAAGAGCTGCCTTTTAAATGTAGGACCCCGGAATGTCTTTTTGACCGGTAAAAGGGTACTCTTGCCACTTGAAATAGTCTGAATATATTTATCCAGATCCTCTCCGAAGAGTCGTCCTCCATGGAAGGGAAACCCTGCCAGAAGCTTTTTGCATGGGGGCTCCGCCGCCCAGTTCTTCAACCATAAGAGCCTTCTCATGTGCACCAAAAATAGTGATAAACGAGAGGCCTGCTGGATGGAATCTTTTATAGCATCTACAGCAAAACACAGAGCTCTGGGAATGTCAGAAAACTCTTCTGCTTGTTGGGTAGGCATGTCCTTTAACATTTCTTTTCTCTGGTCTTTTAACGCCTGACAAACTCCAATTGCAACCACAGCTGGCTGTACCACTGCTCCTGCCGTAGCAAAGGATGCTTTTAAAAGTGTCTAACCGTTTATCAACTGGATCTTTAAACATATGTATGTTTTCCACCGGGCAAGTTAGTGATTTATTCACACATGAGATGGCTGCATCCACTACTGGGAGCCTCCACCTCTTGGAGAATTTTTCCTCCATGGGGTAAATGACCGCAAATCTTTTCGGTGGCAGAAAAATCCTGTCCGGCCGTACCCAATCCCGAAAGATCAATTCCTCCAAGAGAGGATGGACCGGAAAAACTGCGTTGCTTAACGGAGCTTTCAAAGAGCCCAGAGAGGATACCGGAGGAACCTGAGGCTCTGGCAATGGTAAACTAAATGCCGAGCGGACCATGTCCGTCAAAGACTGTACCCACAGTCTTTCTGTCTGGGAGTCTGAAAATGGTTCCTCAGAGGCAGATCCCTCAATCCCTGAACCCTCTTGGTTCAGGTCTAGTTGATCCTCCTGTGATTCCAATTCCTCCGGAGAGAGAATCTCAGCATCTGAGGATACACCTCTTGGTGATGGGGATCTAACCCGTTTCTTACCAGGAATAGCTCTAGCGATCAATGCTGCTATTCTCTCTTCTAGCCCCCCTAGGGATACGGCTAGCATCTCCTCTGTGATAAACACAGGGCTGGGCTGATCTGGGCCAGCCTCCGCACCAGATCCCCCTAATGGCTCATCCAAGGCGCCCTTTATGTTAATAAGTTGCGGGGAAAGTATCGGCATATCATCAGAATCAGAGGGGGAACCCCTTTGTTTTTTGGTCTTTTTTTTTTTTTGTACCCTTTGACCCCGAACCTTTGGAAGCCATAATACAAAATCGAGGGACTCCGCCAACAACAACAGACTGTAGTGGCCAGGAGTACAAAACCAGAGCTTAGGGGACAATAGATCACTAATGCCCAAAAACTGATGGGGCCCCGTATGTTTTTCTTTTTTTTTTTTTTTTTTTTTAAATATATATTATATATATATATATATTTTTTAAAACATACAGTGACCCCAAACTTAGTTTGCCAGCCTCCAACCTGCTGCAAAAAGGGGAATTTCTTGGCTTAACAAAAAAGGCATTGGAACACAGTCCAGCATGTACTACCCCTCTTCCGCCACCGGGAGTCACTGTTCTGCCGCTCTGCGTCCTCTCCTTCTGAAATCAGCCTCAGACTGAGCACTGACAATGCCTGCTGATCTATAACAGCACAAGGCGCGCCCCTGTATGACGCCGCAGGCACGCCCCCCCCGCCCTCCTCTCTGAACGGCGCGAAGAAACGTCTATAAGACGTGCGCGCGCGTATGCCGGAACAGGAGGAACATGGAGGAGCCGCGCTGCTGGAGACCCAGGACTGCAGTATCAGGCGGCAGATTCAAACCCCCGGCCAGGTAGGACTCTCCAAAAGGCCCCATAGGGATCCTTACTAGTCCTAGGAAGAAAGCAGCAGGTTAGCTAGCAACACATTCTTAGACAGGGGAACCTAGTGATGGGGGAAAAAAGGGGTCATCCTGTCTTTCTCAGACATCGTGAGCAAGGTTGCCAATGCAGAGCATACTTAGGCTATCCCCCCTTTTAGGTTACCCCGGAGAGCCTGCTGTCGAACCAAGTCCCGCAGGCTCCCCCTTACCTGCTCCATGCTGCAGGATGTTTGTCCAGCAAAACGATCCAATCTTCTCCCATCTCCGTGGGTAGCGTAGTAGACCTTCAGGCCCTGGGGTCCTATGAAGGTACCCACTGTCCTGGACCTATATAGCACCCTGGCAAACAGGCACTTATGGTTTTTACAAACTCCAAGTCCTGGGCCCAGGGTCCAGCCCTCCAAAGAGGAGCATTATAGGCAAAACCCCACGGTTTGGGGCCTGGGTACTGTCCACTTTGGCACTGAGGCTCCTTGGACAGATCCGGTTAGCCCGCCCTTAATCCCAAGGATGTGGAGCAAAGCTATTCCGTGACCAACACCTAAGACACTGGCGAAAAAACTGAGGGACTCCCTCTAGGGGAGGGGGTTATATAGGGAGGGGACTTCCTGTTTGAGATTGCCAGTGTCCACACCTGAAGGTACTCCATATAACCCATATAGTAATGAATATGCCGCTCTGTGTCCCGTGATGTACGAGAAAGAAATAGGACAAAGTGTTCCTTGGGAGAGTGATAAGATTAATGGAATAATGGGTATTACAGATATTAAAAATCAATAATGACGGAGATAGTGAAAAGATCTATGAATGGATGGATGGAATAGATATAGGAGACATAAGACATAATGATACGTAAGTGATGGATAAGATAAATGGATCAATGTATATGAGAGAATTAGGATAGACAGTTGCACGAGAAAGGTGTTTTTAATGAATGGATGGATGAAAATAGGACACATAAGAAAGATTGATGTGTGAGAGAGGGAGGTGAAGGATAGATGGATAATTGAGAAATCTAACGAAAAGATGCGCGAGAGAAGGATAAGATGAATGTATCCAAGTGAAATAGGGCAGAATCACACGTCGCCTACGAAAATGCTAGATGGATATAATGGAAGTACTAGACACTGACACTTGAGAGAGGGAAAGGATGAATGGATGGAATGGACATAGGAGACATAATAAAGACTGATGCCTGAGAGAGAGATGTGATGGACGGATGGTTATAGGTGACATAAGACAGAATGATACGAGAGATTGGGTGGAAGGGGGTGGGGGGGGTTGATGGACAGACTAATGCATGAGCGAGTGATAGGATGAATGTATATAGGAGAAATAGGACACACTGATTTGTGAGAGAGTATTGTTATAAAACTTGGAATAGATAAAAGGGAAATAGGACAGACAACTACGTTAATGAGGTACAGGGTGGATGGATATAATCGACAGATTACACACTGATTCGAGAGAGAGGGAGATGAGATAAATTGATGGAGACCAAACTTGGGTGTGAGTTGTGAGGTGAAAGTAGGATGAATGTATACGAGAGAACGACAATACTCTGCTGCATACGTGAGGGATGGGATGGGATAGGATGGAGAAATAGTGCCCTATCATTCGTATTATTGCGAGGAATAGTGTCCCATCATTGGTATCGGTGGGAGGAAAAAAAGGATTTTTAATAAACAGCTTACCTGTAAAATCCTTTTCTTGAAGTACATCACGGGACACAGAGCGCATAGCCATTACATATGGGTTATATGGGTACCTTCAGGTGTGGACACTGGTGTAATCAACTTCACAGGAAGTTCCTCCCTATATAACCCCCTCCCACTGAGAGTGCTTCAGTTTTGTAGCAAGCAATTTCTCTGAGGTTACACAATGTTCCCCAAAAGAGGGGTGGGAGCTCTGTGTCCCGTGATGTACTTCAAGAAAAGGATTTTACAGGTAAGCTGTTTATTAAAAATCCTTTTTTCTTTATCGTACATCACGGGACACAGAGCGCATAGCCATTACATATGGGATGTCCCAAAGCAATGCTCCATGAGGGGAGGGAGACCGTAAGGCCAAAATTAGCCAAACAGAAAATATATCAGGAGGTAAAAAATAGCTCCACCAACAGAAAAAAGGGGCGTAATCCGGGCCAGAGGATTCTATACTGCTGCCCGTAGGACCGCCTGCCCAAATGCTGCGTCCGTAGCTTTTGTGACGTCCAACTTATAAAATTTAGTAAACGTATGTACGGAAGACCAGGTTGCCGCTTTGCAAACCTGTGCCATAGAGATCTGATGGTGTGCCGCCCAAGAGGCACTCATGGCCCTCGTAGAATGGGCCTTAACTGATAAGGGAGGTGGAACGCGCTTCAGACCATAGGCCTGAAAAATCAGCTGCTTAATCCACCTAGCCAAGGAAGACTTGGCAGCCGGCTGACCCTTCTTGGGGCCATCCGGGAGAACGAAAAGCACATCTGTTTTCCGAATCTTTTCTGTAGCCTTGAGATAGACCCTCATGGCTCGGACCACGTCCAAAGTATGAAGCAATCTTTCCTCTCTGGACTGGGGAGTAGGAAAGAAGGATGGTAGGACTAGGTCCTGATTCAAGTGAAAACTGGATATGACCTTAGGAAGGAAAGAAGGCTGAGGCCGCAGAACCACTCTGTCCTTATGCAGAATCAGGTACGGTTCCCTGCAAGACAAGGCTGCCAGCTCGGAGACCCTTCTGGCCGAAGCCATAGCCACCAAGAAAACCAACTTTCGGGTTAGCAGCACAAGAGGGATTTCTGTCAGAGGTTCAAACGGCTGCCTTTGTAAAGCTGACAAGACCAGATTTAAATTCCAGGGGCAGAGGGGAGCTCTAATAGGGGGATTCACATGCAAGACCCCCTGCAAGAAGGTTTTCACAAGCGAATGCGTGGCCAAAGGCCTTTGAAACCATATCGATAAGGCAGACACCTGCCCCTTTAGAGTACTAAGAGCCAACCCCTTGTCAACGCCAACCTGGAGGAATCGCAAGATCCTGTCAATAAAAAACTTGCGAGGATGCCCTCCTTGAGACTCGCACCACTCCACATAGGTCCTCCAGACTCTGTAATAGATATTTCTAGAGACTGGCTTTCTAGCCTGAATTAACGTAGATATGACCTGGGCTGAGAGGCCTCTGCCCTTAAAAATTAGGGATTCAGCCGCCAAGCCATCAAATTTAGCTGCTGTGAAGCAGGGTGGTAGATCGAGCCCTGAGACAGCAGATCTGGGCGCAGGGGGAGTGGCCACGGTGCCCCTACTGACATCCTCACGATGAGTGCGTACCAAGCCCTTCTGGGCCAGGCTGGGGCCACCAGGATCACCGGCCTGCGCTCCACCCTGATCCTTCGTAGAAGGCGGGGAATCATCTGTAGTGGAGGGAACGCATACAGGAGAGAAAACTGGTGCCAGGGGCAAACCAACGCATCGGTCCCGTAGGCCGAGGGGTCCCTGGCTCGGGATACGAATTTGTCCAATTTCTTGTTGAATCTTGTTGCCATGATGTCCACAACGGGAACTCCGAATCTTTGGCAAATCTCTTGGAATACCTGGGGGTGAAGAGACCACTCTCCCGGGAGTAACTGTTGACGACTCAAAAAATCTGCTTGAGAATGGTCTATCCCTGGGATGAACACTGCTGAGATGCAGGGTACATGGGCTTCGGCCCATGAGAAAATCAGGTTTACTTCCCTTTGAGCCGCTAGGCTCCTTGTGCCCCCCTGGTGGTTTATGTATGCCACCGCCGTGGCATTGTCGGACTGTATCCTTACTGGCAGACCCTGCAGGGGGAGAGTCCAGGCGACCAGGGCCAACCGAGCAGCTCTGATCTCTAGGACATTGATGGGAAGCAGACTTTCTGCCTCTGACCACTGTCCCTGCTGGGTCCGTTTTCCTAAGATTGCCCCCCAACCTGTTAGGCTGGCATCTGTGGTTACTATTTTCCACGTGATGGGGCAAAAGGTTTTCCCTTTTGACAATTTTTGAGGGATCAGCCACCAGTACAGGCTGCGCTTGACCCCTGGGGAAAGAACTAATGGACGGTCTAATGCCTGTATGGACTTGTTCCAAGCAGAGAGAATAGCTGCCTGAAGAACTCTGGTATGGATCTGGGCATAGGGCGCTGCTTCGAAGGCGGCCACCATCTTTCCCAGCAGTCGCATGCATAGGCGAATAGTCGGCTTCTTTTTGCCTAAGACTATTTGAATCGTTTGAATCAACGACCTGATCTTCTCTTGAGGTAAAAATACCCTCTGGCATTCTGTATCTAACCGAAAGCCTAGATATTCCAACTGTCTTGTGGGTTGTAACCTTGATTTTTCTTGGTTCACAATCCACCCGAATTCTTCTAGATGCCGCACTGTGCGGACTACTGCATGATTGAGGTTGGAAGCTGATCTGTCGATAACCAGGAGATCGTCCAGGTATGCCAGGACCAAGATGCCTTCTGTCCTTAGGACGGCTAGCACCGGGGCTAACACCTTTGTGAATACCCGCGGAGCTGTTGCCAACCCGAAAGGGAGGGCTACGAACTGGTAATGACTTTGATTTATCGTAAAACTTAGAAACTTGTGATGTGCTGGGTAAATCGGCACATGCAGATATGCATCCTTTATGTCTATAGATGCTAGAAAGTCGCCCTGATGCAGGCTGGCTGTCACTGAACGTATGGAGTCCATACGAAAGGTCTGAATCTTTAGAAAGCAATTTAGGCGTTTGAGGTCTAATATAGGCCTGACGTCGCCATTGGGTTTTGGTATAACAAAAAGGTTGGAGTAGAATCCCCGACCCCATTCTTGGGTTGGTACTTCTACAATTACTCCTTGGAGCAATAGGCGATCCAACGCCTTTACGAGAAAGGCCCTTTTTAATGGGTCGCTTGGAAGACTTGACCCCTGAAAATGAGGAGGGGGGATTTCTCGAAACTCTAGTTTGTATCCCGTGGCTACCACGGACCGAACCCAAGAGTCGGGAATTCTGGCCTTCCAGACTTCGGAGAAAAACCGAAGTCTTCCCCCCACCCGAGAGAGTGGGGGCGCCCCTTCATGAATCTGATTTGATGACTGGTTTAGCCGGTTTGCGAGACCAGGGTCTCTTGTTTGCCGCGGCTTGACCCTGTGGGCGGCTATTAACCACTGGACGCCCGAGAGGCCGTCGATACTGACGAGAAGTCGAAGGGGCCGAGCCTACAATGGCCTGTCGTTTAAACGTGGGCCCACGCGGTCTTTTCTTGACCGGTAAGGAAGTACTTTTTCCACTTGATATGGTTTGGATATATTTATCTAGGTCTTCCCCGAATAGTCTTCCCCCATGAAAGGGAAACCCTGCTAAGAGCTTTTTGCAGGGTGCCTCTGCTGACCAGTTCTTTAGCCACAAAAGACGACGCATGTGAACCATCAGTAGAGATGAACGGGATGCCTGTTGGATGGAGTCCTTAATAGCATCTACTGCAAAGCAGAGAGCCCTAGGGAATTCTGCTAATTCATGAGTATGCTGAGCCGGCATGTCCTTTAATATCTGTTTTGCCTGATCCTTCAAGGCCTGACAAACACCAATGGCTGCTACTGCTGGCTGAACCATGGCACCTACTGAGGTAAAAGCGGCTTTCAGTAGGGTCTCGAATTTCTTGTCGACCGGATCCTTGAACATCTGGACATTTTCAACCGGACAGGTCAGGGATTTATTCACGCAGGAAATGGCCGCGTCCACTGTGGGGAGTGCCCATTTCTTTAAATATTCCTCTTCCATAGGATAGAGAATAGAGAATCTTTTAGGAGGGACAAAGATTCTATCAGGTCGAGCCCAATCCTGGTAAATCACGTTCCGCAGAAGGGGGTGCATTGGGAAAGACGCACAAGTTAATGGAGCCTTTAAAGAACCCAATGAGGAAACCTCCGGGGCTACTAGTTCTGGCACTGGAAGTTTAAAGGCAGTGCGAACCATATCTGTCAAAGACTGGATCCACAGGCTCTCCGCTTGAGAGGCCGAGAAATATTCATCTACAGTGGAACCTTCCCTGTCTGAACCGTCGGGACTTGGGTCTGCCTGATCCCCTTGTGGGTCCCGTTCCTCTGAAGAGGAGACCTCCGCATCTGAAAACCCCACACTGGGTGAGGGGGATCTAGCCCGCTTGCTACTTGGCCAAGGACGGGCAAACAACACAGTTAACCTTTTCTCTAGCCCACTCATGGTGGCTGCTAGCATTTCTTCCGTCACGTAAACGGGAATGGGTGGATCGGGGGCCGCCTCTGCCCCCAGCACCCCCAATGGCTCTTGTACTATGCCACTCGGTGTTCTAACTGGCGAGGGTGGGGCCGTTGAAGCCTGGCCCAAATCCTCTGACCCCGATGGAGACCCCTTTTGCTTCTTGGCACCTTTAGCAGCCTTGGCTGGTCCAGATCCCTTTGGAGCCATTGTACAACCTTGAGTCACCCCTATAGCCAACACCTGACTGTTGCAGCTAGGAGTAACCAATATGAGGACAGGTATGAGGAAAATGAAAAATTCTTTTTTTTTTTTTTTTTTTTCCAAAAAAAAATCTTTTTTTTTTTTACCCGCCTGGGAGGTGGCAATACTGAGGAAACCTGTGAGTATTGACACACCAATGCCCGTTAGCCGGAGTCCAAGGTAGACTCAGATACTGCTGGATCTAAGGCTGAGTCCCTTTAAGCAAAAAAACTTCCTTTTTTTTTTTTTTTTTCTGGTCAATAGTGGAACTAAGTCCTAGACCTGAAGATCCACAAAACCGCCACTAGGTGTCCCTGTGTGGCCAAAAGACCCAGCTGCACGCTCTGTATCCTTCTTCCTCTGCCTCCAGGAGGGAAAGACCAGCCAGAGAAAACGTTTTTCCTTTAAACAGACCCTGACGCTGCTGGCCCGCCCCCCCAACGCACGCCGACGCTATAAAAGGCGGCGTACGCGCGCGTACGCACACGCGCGCGCACCCCCCCACGCTGAAAACCACATGGAGGAAGCAGAGCAGAGGAAACACATGGACCAGCGCCAGGCAGCACCAACAGACACCAGGTAAGCACTAATCTTATTGTAGTGCACACACAGAGAGGAAGCTGTCCCCATGGGCTTCCTAAGAAACAGGAGTTTTACCAGCACTTTCCTCTTTTAAAAACATGTGGGGTTGCAGTATCAATGCTAACAAGCAGACCTGGGGTGAGTAGCAAATATATATCTTACACAAGTATACATATATCTACATGTTATCTGGGTAAACATTAGTATCCCATCCTGCCCACACAGACATAGTGGAGATAGTGGCTGATGCACAAGCATACTATTAGCCAACCCAGAACCCCCAGGGGGATACCTACTGTCGAACCAAGTCCCGCAGGTTCCCTCTTACCTGCTCCACGCCGCAGGGTATTGCAAACTGCAAGAGGCCCAATCTTCCCCCATCTCCGTGGGTATTGTCTCGGACCTTCAGGGACCGGGGTCCTGTGTTTAAGGAACCCACACCCCTGGACCTATATAGCATCCTGGCATCAGTAGCGTTTAGTTCTTGGAAGAGACTAAGACACTGGAGCCCAGAATCCAGCCCTCCAAGGAGAGGCATTATAGGCAAAACCCCACTCCAGCAGGGCCCGGGTACCGTACACCTTGGCTTTGAAGCACTTCGGACGGATCCGGCTAGCTATCCTGGGTCCCGAGACCTCCGAGGGACAGCTAGACGTGACCAACACCTAAGACACTGGCGAAAAAACTGAAGCACTCTCAGTGGGAGGGGGTTATATAGGGAGGAACTTCCTGTGAAGTTGATTACACCAGTGTCCACACCTGAAGGTACCCATATAACCCATATGTAATGGCTATGCGCTCTGTGTCCCGTGATGTACGATAAAGAAAGTATCCCATCATTGGTATCAAAGGGAGGAATAGTGTCCCTTCATTGGGAGGAATTTTGTCAAATCATTGGGAGGAATAGTGTTCCATCATTTGTGTCATTAGGATAAAAAGTAGCCCATCATTGGTATCATTGGGAGGAATAGTTTCCCATCATTGTTATCAGTAGGAGGAATAGTGTCCCATCATTGGAATCAATGGGAGGAATAATGTCCCGTCATTGGTATCATTGGTAGGAATAGTGTCCCATCATTTGTATCAGGATAAATAGTGCACCATCATTGTTATCATTGGGATGAATAGTTTCCCATCATTGGTATCATTGGGAGGAATAGTCTCCCATCATTCTTATCAGTAGGAGGAATAGTATTCCATCATTGGTATCAGTAGGAGAAATAGTGTCCCATCATTGGTATCATTGGTAGGAATAGTGTCCCATCATTTGCGTCATTAGGATAAATAGTGCCCCATCATTGCTGTCAGTGGGAGGAATAGTTTGCCATCATTGGGAGAAATAGTTTCCTATTATTGGTATCATTGGGAGTAACAGTGTCCCATCATTGGTATCATTGGGAGGAATAGTGTCCCATCATTTGTGTCATTGGGATGAAAATTGCCCCATCATAGATATCATTGAGAGGAGTAGTCTCACATCATTGGTATCATAGGGAGAAATAGTGCCCAATCATTGGTATCAGTTGGAGGAATAGTGTCCCATCATTGGTATCAGTAGGAGGAATATCGTCCCATCATTGGGATAAATAGTGCCCCATCATTGGTATCAGTGGGAGGAATAGTGTCCCATCATTTGTGTCATTATTATAAATAGTGCCCCATCATTGTTTTCCCTGGGAGGAATAGTCTCCCATCATTGGTATCGGTTGGGTAAATACCGCGCTGCTAAGATGGTATGTGGTAAGCTGCTAAACACGGCTAATAGAAAACAATAAGCAAAGAAATACAGTGGATAAAAATAGTGTAGCGCCAAGTATAAACATATATAAAATAAAATATAATACGTCCATATGTTGTATAAAATATAAGTGGATAGTGAGTGAAGTCAATATACACCGAATAGAAAAAAGTGTCAAACATGAACAATGTAACCAATGTCCAATATTAATGGATAAAAAGTGCTCTGTGAAGGCAAGTATTATCCATAAAAGGTATCTTGCGTGGTGACAAATAGGAAAAAGACCTTCACCCGGTGAAAGAATGGAGGCTTACCGGATTAAATGGACTCTACAAGCAGTATAGACTTGAGAGTCATATGAGCTTTAAAACATCCAACATTGGTCAGGGCCTCATCAAGCTGCAGGTAACAGAGATGTACATCTACGCCTTGACATGGAAATAAACTTCTGCTGTTGAAGGCTTGGCACTCCGTGAATGTATATAAAAAACGTTTTGGAGGAAAAGAAGGAGCAATATGGTGTAATAACGTCAGGGTAAAATACAAATTTAATAAGTATTGCACTTACATAAATTTAGGATAAAAAGCGCTTGTAATCGTAGCGTGGCGACGGTGGAGTCTTCCCTGACACGTTTCGTGTGCAAACACGTTGTCAAAGGGTACAAGGCGTAGATGTACATCTGTTACCTGCAGCTTGATGAGGCCCTGACCAATGTTGGATGTTTTAAATTTCATATGACTCTCAAGTCTATACTGCTTGTAGAGTCCATTTAATCCGGTAAGCCTCCATTCTTTCACCGGGTGAAGGTCTTTTTCCTATTTGTCACCAAGCAAGATACCTTTTATGGATAATACTTGCCTTCACAGAGCACTTTTTATCCATTAATATTGGACATTGGTTACATTGTTCATGTTTGGACACTTTTTTCTATTCGGTGTATATTGACTTCACTCACTATCCACTTATATTTTATACAACATATGGACGTATTATATTTTATTTTATATATGTTTATACTTAGCGCTACACTATTTTTATCCACTCCCATCATTGGTATCATTGGGATAAATAGTGCCCCATCATTGTTATCATTGATAGGAATAGTCTCCCGTCATTGGTATCAGTGAGAGGTATAGTGTCCCATCATTTGTTTCATTAGGAAAAATAGTGCCCCATCATTGGTATCTATGGGAGGACTAGTGTCCCATCATTTGTATCAGTAGGAGAAATAGTGGCCCATCAGTATCATTGGGAGGAATTGTGTCCCATCATTGGTATCATTTGGAGGAATAGTGTTCCCTTCATTGGTATCATAGCTAGAAATAGTGCCCCACCATTTTTTATCATTGAGAGCAATAGTGTCCCATCATTGGTATCAGTAGGAGGAACAGTGTCCCATCATTGGTATCAATGGAAGGAATAGGGCCCCAGCATTGGTGTCAGTGGGAGGAATAGTGTCCCATCATTTGTGTCATTAGAATAAAAAGTGCACCATCATTGTTACCATTGGGAGAAATAGTCTCCCATCATTGGTATCATTGGGATAAATAGTGCCCCAGCATTGCTATCATTGGGATAAATAGTGTCCCATCAGTCGTGTCATTATGATAAATAGTGCCCCATCATTGGTATCATTGGGAGGAATATTCTCCCATCATTGCTGTCAGTGGGAGGAATAGTTTGCCATCATTGGGAGGAATAGTTTCCTATTATTGGCATCATTGGGCGTAACAGTGTCCCATCATTGGTATCATTGGGAGGAATAGTGTCCCATCATTTTTGTCATTGGGAGGAATAGTGTCCCATCATAGATATCATTGGGAGGGGTAGTCTCATCATTGGTATCATAGGGAGAAATAGTGCCCAATCATTGCTATCAGTTGGAGGAATAGTGTCCCATCATTTGTGTCATTAGAATAAAAAGTGCACCATCATTGTTACCATTGAGAGAAATAGTCTCACATCATTGGGATAAATAGTGCATCATCATTGGTATCAGTTGGAGGAATAGTGTCCCATCATTAGTATCAATGGAAGGAATTGTCTCCCATCATTGGTATCATTGAGATAAATAGTGCCCCATCATTGTTATCATTGGTAGGAATAGTCTCCCGTCATTGGTATCAGTGAGGTATAATGTCCCATCATTTGTATCATTAGGAAAAGTAGTGCCCCATCATTGGTATCTATGGGAGGACTAGTGTCCCATAATTTGTATCAGTAGGAGAAATAGTGTTCCCATCACTGGAATCATAGTTAGACATAGTGCCCCACCATTTTTTATCATAGAGAGCAATAGTCTCCAATCATTGGTTTGATTGGATAAATAGTGCCCCATCATTGGTATCTGGAGAAATTTTTGCCCATAATTAGTATAATTTGGAGGAATAGTGTCCCATCATTTTTGTCATTAGGATAAAAAGTGCACTGTCATTGGTATCATTGTGATGAATAGTCTCCCATCATTTGTATCATTGGGAGGAATAGTGCCCTATCATTGGTATTATTTGGAGGAATTGTTGCCCATCATTGGTATGATTGGGAGGAATAGTCTCCCATTATTGATATCATAGGGAGGAATAGTGCTCCATCATTGGTATTATTGGGAGGAATAGTGTCCCATCATTTGTGTCAGTATGATAAATAGTGCCCATCATTGGTATCAATTGGAGGACTAGTGTCCCATCATTGGTATAAGTGGGAGGACCAGGGTCCCATCATTTGTATCAGTGGGAGGAATAGTGCCCCATCATTGGTATCATTGGCAGAAATAGTGCCCCATGAGTTTGGGGTAATGTAATGTAAAGGTGTACAGAGGTGTGGTTGTTGAGAGGGGGTACACAGTAATACCAAAGAGATATTGAAGGATGCAGAGGTATACTAGGGGCACAGTGTCCCCCAGAGCCATCAACCCACCATCACGTTTCCCCTGTGCCTTCCACCCACCCACATGTGTTTACCCCTGTGTCTTCAACCCATCTACATGTGTGCCCCCTTGTATCCTCCACTGACAGTGTCCCCCTTTGTCTTCCACAAAGATGATGATGTCTGAGAGAGGGATGTGATGGGATGGGATTGATGGATGGAGGGATAGTGGATATAATGATGCCTGAGAGAGGGATGTGATGGGATGGATGGATGTTGGGGGAGGGGCCGATTTGTAGAATAAGTACTAGGAGTCACAAACATTATTGCCTAAGAAAAATTCATTGACCTAAATTATATTATTTTTATATTCACAGCATCAATTTAGGTAAACTGTCAGGATGCTTTTACCTTAGTTTGATTGGTGAGATTTCTCCTTACTTCTGATGCTCAGACACAGACAGAATAAGTGTGTTCCTGTAGGCAGTTTACAAGAAAGAAAAGGGGCGGAGTCCAGGCGGGGCAGTGCAGGGGAAGAAACAAAACTTATTCAAAGGGGGAAGCTACTATGGTCTTAGCCACACCCCCTTCAATTCTCTGCTACACGGTCACATGCAGTGCTGTAGTTCAGAGAACGGGGACGAGCACAGCTTGGACCACAGTGCAGAAGCTCCCATGAGATATTTACTATGGAGCCAGAGTACCAGGAAGTGAGCATTTCAGCAAAGGATTACAGCTGCTTCAAAGCAAAAACGGACAATGAGGACATGAAATCAAGACTCCTCTAAGGTAAAGCAAGCTATTTAGCACAAAAAAATGTTTTGTTTAGTGATTCTTTAAGTGGTTAATCTACCTCTGTTCAAGGTAGTTAAAAATAAATGACTATTAATTTTTTTTTTAACCACTTGAGCCCCGGACCATCTTGCTGGTCAATACCAAGCTGCACCACTCCTTCCTATGTACTTGTGTAAAGATGGCCATACACTATGCAATTTGATTGTACAATCTCTTTACAATTTTCTTTAGATTTGCCTATGGAATAGAAAGACACACCTGAACAATCCATTAAATGTGTACCAAATCAGACAGGCACTTGTACTACATAGCTGATGAGAGATCTAAAGGAGATTGTACAATAAGATTTTAACCACTTGACCACTGGGCACTTAAACCCCCTTCCTGACCAGACCTATTTTCAGCTTTCGGTGCTCTCACAATTTGAATGACAATTACTCAGTCATACAACATTCTACCCATTTGAAATTTTTGTCCTTTTTTTCACACAAATAGAGCTTTCTTTTGGTGGTATTTGATCACCTCTGGGTTTTTTATTTTTTGCGCTATAAAAGAAAAACGAATGAAAATTCTGTAAAAAAAAACAAAAAAAACTTGTTTCTGTCATATTAGTGGGTTATTTCTCACACACAGCATATGCATACCACATATTACACCCCAAAACACATTCTGCTATTCCTCCCGAGTATGGCGATACCCCATGTGTGGGACTTTTACACAGCGTCGCCACATACAGAGGCCCAACATGCAGGGAACGCCATCAGGCGTTCTGGAACACCCACACCAATTCTGACATTTCTCTCCTACATGGAAAAATCATCATTTATTTGCTAGAAAATTACATAGAACCCCAAAACATTATATATGCTTTTTTAGCAAAGACCCTAGAGAATACAATGGCGGCCGTTACAACTTTTTATCTCGCACGGTATTTTCGCAGAAATTTATTGAACGCGTTTTTAAAAAAAAACTGTTTTGTGCTTAAAACAAAACAAAACAGTAAAGTTAGCCCAATTTTTTTTCAAAATGTGAAAGATGAAGTTACGCCGAGTAAATAGATACCCAACATGTCACACTTCAAAATTGCGCACACTCGTGGAATGGCGCCAAACTTTGCTACTTAAAAATCCCCATAGGCGGTATTGCAGAGTATTGGGGTATTGCAAAGTATCATGCAGGGTATTGGGGTATTGCCGAGTATTGGGGTATTGCCGAGTATTGGGGTATTGCCGAGTATTGGGGTATTGCCGAGTATTGGGGTATTGCCGGGTATTGGGGTATTGCCGGGTATTGTGGGGTATTGTTGGGTACTGGGGTATTGCCGGGTACTGGGGTATTGCCGGGTACTGGGGTATTGTTGGGTACTGGGGTATTGCCGAGTACTGGGGTATTGCCGAGTACTGGGGTATTGCCGAGTACTGGGGTATTGCCGAGTACTGGGGTATTGCCGAGTACTGGGGTATTGCCGAGTACTGGGGTATTGCCGAGTACTGGGGTATTGCCGAGTACTGGGGTATTGCCGAGTACTGGGGTATTGTGGGGTATTGTTGGGTACTGGGGTATTGTGGGGTATTGTTGGGTACTGGGGTATTGTTGGGTACTGGGGTATTGTGGGGTATTGTTGGGTACTGGAGTATTGTTGGGTACTGGGGTATTGTGGGGTATTGTTGGGTACTGGGGTATTGTGGGGTATTGTTGGGTACTGGGGTATTGTTGGGTACTGGGGTATTGTTGGGTACTGGGGTATTGTGGGGTATTGTTGGGTACTGGGGTATTGTTGGGTACTGGGGTATTGTTGGGTACTGGGGTATTGTTGGGTACTGGGGTATTGTTGGGTATTGTTGGGTACTGGGGTATTGTTGGGTATTGTGGGGTACTGGGGGATTGCTGGGTACTGGGGATTGCAGGGTACTAGGGGATTGCAGAGCTGGGATGGATTGAGGGATGGCTGGATCTGTGACTGCATTTGTCACAGATCCAGCCACAGCTCAGCTGCTGACACCCCGCTCCCCCCCCTCTCCTCGCACACTGTACAGAGAGGAGAGCGAGGAGAGGGAGGAACCGGCGTCATCAAATGACGCCGGTTTGTTTACAAGTGGTCGCGCCGTCATTTGACGGCGCGATCACGTGGTAAACGGCCGCTATCAGCGGCAATTTACCGTGATCCGTGATGCGCCGGGTCTTCCAGACCCGGCGAGCACGGACACTTTCGCGAGCGCATCCCAGGGGACGCGCAATCGCGGAAGTGCACGACGACGTCCCAGGGACGTCGTGTCAAAGTAACTCCACCGCGCCGTAGCAGTAAAATGCTTATGGCGCGGTGGGGAAGTGGTTAAAGGAAGTAGGTAGAAAGTGGTATTGTAATGAGGGAGGTGTGGTCCAGACACCCCATCACGCCCTCTTCTGTAATGCAACATGGAAGTGAAAGCTTCTGGGAGATGACCTAACAGGAAATGAATGCAGACACAAGCTACAGGAAGTGATGGAATCTTAAAATCCATTCAAAGATACAAAAAACAAGACACGATACTAAATCTCTTAAGTGAGAGAAAAGCACATTAGGAATGGCATTGGCAAACGCTTGTATTTATTATGAAAAGTGAAATTCTGCCTGAAAAGGTGAACTTATCCTTTAAATGTCAGTGAAATAATCTTGTGTGTCCACCATATGTGTGCCAATACAGAATTAAAATCGTGCTTCACCGCAGTGTCCCACCACCTTTCACTGCTGCCTTTTACCTGTAGGACACGGGTATCAAACTGCTGACCCTCCAGCTGTTGCAAAACAAAAAATCTAATAGGGCACTGCAAGGCTGAAATTTAAAAGCATGACTCCCAAAAGCAGACTCATGAAAGGGCCTTGTAGTTCCACAACAGCTGGAGGGCCTCCAATTTGATATCCCTGTTCTAGGATGTGACCTACACTCAAGTAAGGTCACCATGCACAGTCCCAAAACTGGGTCAGTGTATTTTAGCAACCCACCAGGAGTATCAAACCTGGTCACCATCCACTCAAGATCCGACCCATTTTGCAAAACAGAAAAGTTAACCTCTCTTTGAATTATTCCCAAACTCTTGGCTTTAGTAACTCAAATAATGAAATGCCACTCGCAAATAAAGTACACGGAATCCAGTGGACTAGATAGAGAGCTCTTTCAAAAAACTCTTCTAAAACATTACCCCCTTAAAGGATAAACATCAGAAGAAAACGCATGCAAAATGGACAACTTCGGACTTCCAGGCATGATGACATTGTGTAGACCCACTCCATGTTTCGTCACATGATATAGTGACCTATGTCAGGGACTGCCAAACTGAACACTAAAAGCTTCAAATGCTGCCTGTGTTTTAGGGAACCCACATGCAAGCAGATGTTTTGTTTCATGCTATGAACTCAATGTACAAAGCCCTCCTGTACCAACATGGTTTGATGGCATTGGTAATAACTTGCAAAGCTGTTATTTGGTCTTCTCGTCTCATGCATTGTTTACTTCAGCCACTATCAGTTAAGCCTGTCCCTCTTACAATTGCCCAATTTAAAGCGGAGTTCCACCCAGGAAAACAACATTTGCCCATCTAGCTTAAAAAAATTAAATAAAAAAAAACTTGGAAAAAAAAAATACTCACCCAAAATACCTGTTGCTATGCGGAAGTCCGTAATCTGCCTCTTCCACACCGCAGTGTCTTTTCTTCTGCTTGTGAATGGGGCGCGCTGCTTTCTGGGAACTGTGTGTGTTCTCAGAGAGCAGCCGCCCATTCACAAGCCAGCGTGAGACTCACGCAGGCGCAGTAGGAAATAGGCAGTGAAGCCGTACGGCTTCACTGCCTGTTTCCCATAGTGTGGATGGCGGCGCGGGACCTGGATCGATCGTGGGACCGGCATCGGGGGGGCCATCAGCGCGGGCAAGTAGGACAAAGTAAGTGTCCTTATTCAGCAGCTACACTGTTAGTAGCTGCTGACTTTAAAAAAAAAAATTGCGGCTGGAACACCCCTTTAAGACAGGCTAAATTAAAAAGATGCCCAATTATTCAATGGTTGTATACATAAAGACAGCATTCGTGATAATGTGCGGTTATAGGTCGCAAAAGACAAGCTTGCACCTTAGACACAAGTATCCACCATCGTCACCGCTAACAAAAATTATAATTTATATTTCCTGTATATATATTTATACCATCGGCTGGTTATATATATGATTCATGGCCTGTCTACTGATATAAATAGCTTCTCAACACTGACACACATTAGGATGCTTGCAGTTTAAAGTTTATTGACACACAAGAATTTGGTCCCAAATCATAAAGTGACTTATTGAGACTTAAGAAAATAACTTACACAAAAACAGTGCATTCATTTAAGCCCTGACAGCTTAAATTGTCTCCACAAAAAGGGATACATATATATTTACTTTTTTTTTTTTTTTTTTACAAAGTAAATTTTACAAATAACGTTTTATTCAGCCTCATACCGTATTTAATGCAAAAGTTTAAATTGAAAAAAACTTTGAATTCATACTGTAGTATGCATGACGACATCCATACCAAACAATTTATCTCACAAAGAATTTTATGAAAAAAATCCATACCAGTTTTCTTCGCAAGCATAAAATGAGCTCTACTCTGCAAAAAACGCTTGTTAAAACTGCAGGAGTTTACAGGGCCTCATCTAAAAAACTGGGCCAAACAAAATGTTTACATGCCATCATAACCTGCTTTTTCCTTTTACAGGCACTAGAAAATAAACAGCTGTGATTGCATGAGATATTACTTTTCTTCCCACTTTTTTTGCTTTTTAAACCATGATACCAGAGTGTTTCAGGTGACTTGTATGGAAATAAAGGATTACAGGTATCTCCCTACAATTTGTGTTAACTTGATGTAAACATATATGTAAAAAAAAATTATATGCATAAGGTTAAACTGTCTGCTTACACACTATATAGTATTTAAAAACAGTTAAAAAAAAAACAAAAAAAAACCACACTTATCTGGACTTTGAACCGCCACCAAACGTGACTAGTGGAAATGCCTTTGGCAACGACTCAAGCTAAAAAGTGCAGAAGAAAAAAAAAAAAACACACACACACAAACATACATCTATCCAGTAATGACAACTTTCTGCTGAGAATAGCCACAGTTAAAAGATTCTTGTGCAAAACGAGAAGGTAAAATAACAGCCATTTTGTAAAAGCATTTTGATTTAGATGGCTATGGATTTGGAGTTTTCCTTCTTTTTCAAGTACATTGCAAAGAACCCAATATAAGCATAGAACCTTTGCCGAGAGGATCTACAAGGAAACATCACCCACCTGGCAGATACAACCCATTGTAAAAGCCAGGTTAGCTTAGAAGGAGTCTAAGGCCTTCTGATACTATTCATAAAACAATACCATCAGCTTTCTTTAAAGTGTGGCCTTTTCCCAAAAACCACTAGATACTTTCTAAACTGACAAAGGTTTCAAAAACCCATGGAACAATCTGACTAAAAACATCTACAGACCGTTAAAAAGACAAAAAAAAAAAAACATACCAACCCACCAAAAGCATTACAGCCCCTTCATCTATAATATCTTAAAAAAAACAAGAATTCAAGGTTAACAAAGAGAAACCTTCCCTTTTCAGTGGAAATGGCAACATCTGCAAAAGAACAACTAATCTACAACTTCTTCATCCATGATATATGCAGTTAATGCATATCAGTGATAGGAACTGAGAAACTTTTCCTTACGTCAAGTTTCATTCTTGCTCTGAGACATTGCCAAGTTAGTCACCATTATCTTGATGCAAAGCAACTAAAAATCCATTTGACTTTCTAAACTGCATTACAAAGGAACCATGCAAGTGGCCTCATGTGGTAGGACATGACTGTTTTTACACGCAAACAAAAGCCAACTCCTAAATTATTGCCACTGCAAACAGAACTGGACAATCAGACATTTAATCTAAACCTTTCTATATAGGGTAGGGGGGAAGGAATCCAAAGTTCATACAAGTCACCTGATAGAGGAAAAAGTGATTATTATAGACATGTACATAACATAATGTTTACTAAAATTCTACAATCAAAAAGTCTAATTCATTGTCCCAAGTAACTCTATTCCCTTGAGTGCAATGCATGGGAGTAATGGAAAAAAATAGCATCTCAAATTGTATCCATATTATAAAATATGTGGAACCATGTAAAAAAGGAGGGAAGAAAAATTAACTAGATGCCTTGCAAGAAGGTTCATGCCTGAAGAGCAAGTGTCTGAGAAGATGGCTGTAAACAATCTACAGTACAAAAATTGCACTACAATTTAGGATAAAGTTTATGAGGCTTTGGGGAAATAAAAATGTAATTCGTTTTCACAGGCTACTTTTTCCAAAACCTGTAGAGCAAGATCATAAATACCTTATTTAAAAAATAAAAGCTTTTGAAGTAACATATTAAATAGAAAGGTATAGGCCCAAATGTAATAGTCTACAGCTTGGAAAGGTTTTACAGAAGAATTTACAGGAACTCATGTGTCAAAGTGAAGTACTGCAGACATTGTTACAGTTTAGTAACAGGTGCGAAGGAGAAGTTGGCTGCCAATTTCACCCTGCTTCGGCTCTGCTTCTTTACTGGACTTTCTTGCAATTCCTTTAAAAGCTTGGATTCTGGTTGCTCATAATCTAGAGCTGGGTGCTCAGCATTCTTGTGTTTACCATTGGACTTTGTATAGTTAATGGGTAATAAACTGTCAGAAGGTGGCTTACTCTGGGATTCATTAATATTCAGGCCTGAAAAAAAAAAAAAAAAAAAAACACATCTTATAACACAATAAATATAAAAAATTACAAAACAAGAAGCAGTATCATTACAGCTAGCGTGTCCTGCAATCTAAATAAGACCACAGAAAACCACCCAGAAAAGTGACACGGGCAAAACTACTGTTGCAATACTCATGTCTTTTTATATGTAGTATGACCCATAACAAATGTATACCAAAAAGATCATGTTTTCAATGGAGACCTGCTGGGTAATCGTTATATCCACCAAACCTCTCAACATTTGAATACAGAGCCATTATTCCTTCGCTCTAAACAAGTGATGGCATCAATCAGCACAAAGTATAAACTTTTATTTTTTTTATTTTTTACAACTGTGCCTTTTGGGACTGCGTCTAAAAGCAGGTAATTCACCACTTAACATCTGGAAGTTTTTATTGCCTTTATGACCAGGGGACATTTTTTCTGATCAGCATGGTGGTACTTTAACTGGCAATTGCTTGGTCATGCAACACTGTACCCAAATGAAATGTATCTTTTTTTTTCACACAGATGGAGCTTTCTTTTGAAGGTATTTAATCGCCATTTTTTTTTTTAAAACAAAAAAAAAATAATTAAGTTTCATAAATGTTACATTTTCATAAATTTTGACAAAAATACATACTTTGCTACATTAACAAATAACCTAAAATCAGTTTATGAACATTATATAGAGTATACAAAAGTAAGGTGTATATATTTGATAAATGATCAATCCTGATGTACACATTTTCTTGATGCTTGACAATTTTTTGCAAAAAATAGGATTTTTGTGCTCACCGTAAAATCCTTTTGTCTGTTGTCCATTGATGGACACAGCATCCTTATATTCTTGCCTGTAGGGTTATGTTCTGTCTATTAGGAAAGTACTAGGCAGACATGTTAATTGTTAAAACATATAATCTTTAGCAAAGCTCTGGTCATAAACCCTCTCACTACAGTGAGCAGCTCAGTTTATCAAAAAGCAGTACAAACCTATAAAGGAGTGGGTGGGTGCTGTGTCAGTCCATGAACTTCAGAGAAGGATTTTACGGTGAGTACAAAAATCCTATTTTCTCTTTTGTCCATGGACTGACACAGCATCCCTATATCCTTGACTGCAGGGACGTCCCCAAGCAGTGTCAAAAAAAATGAGGGGTGGAAACAACAATCAAAAGTTAAACTTCATCCCAACACACCAGTGCTCCTCAACGGAGGAGTTGCAACCTTTAAACAGCTGCCTGCAAAACTTTGCAGCCGAAGCAAGCATCCGAAGATGTACATACATCAACCTTGTAAAACATAGAAAAAGTGTGAACCAACGACCAGGTCGCCGCCTTGCACACCTGTGAGACAGACGATTGATGTCGGAAAGCCCAGGAAGCACCAATTTCCCTGGTCGAGTGTGCCAAGACAGGAAAGGAAGGAGCCCGCCCTTTCAGGGCGTAAGCCTCAATCACGATCTGTCTGATCCACCGAGAAATGGTGGCCGATGAGACTGCTAGGCCTTTCTTTGGACCAGACACCGATACAAACAGCGAGTCTGACCTCCAAAACTGAGTGGTAGAAGACGGATACACCCGCAGAGCGCGTACCACGTCTAGGGAATGTAATGCAGCCTCCTTGGGATGCGACGGCCAAGGACACAAGGATGGAAGTACAATGTCCTCATTTAGATAAAAAGACGAAACCATCTTTGGTAGAAACGAAGCCTGCGGGCGTAGCACTGCTTTATCCCTATGGAAGACAAGGCCGCCAACTCAGAAACCCGACATGTAATGGTCACTAGAAAGGCACATTTCTGGGAGAGTGTCAGGAGAGGAATCCCTCTGATGTTCTCAAAGGTGGGGGTTCCTGAAGTGCCGATAGCACCAGATTCAAATCCCACGGAGGTAGTGGTGGTCTAACCGGAGGGGCCACATGTCGAACCCCTTGAACAAAAGTGTTTACTAGGGAGTGAGTCGCCAAGGGGCGTTGAAATAAAAACAGCCAACGCTAAATCTTCCCCTTAATGGTACCCAAGGCAAGTTTCTGATCCACGCCACAAAAACAGCAGGATCCTAGAAACCAAATACGTACGCGGATGCCACCCCATCTCTTCACACAAAGATGTAAGCCTTCCACATGCAAAGGTAAATCTTCAGAGAGAGAAGACGAATTCCGGGCCCTCAGCATTGTAGAAATTAGGCACATGCCTTTCAACAGCCATGCCGTTAAATCCAGCGACTGTAAAGCAAGATGAAGCCCAGGTTCACACTGGGTACGATTTAGTTCGATTTGAGATGTGATTTCACATGTGAAATCGCATCTCAAATCGGCGGCATTTACCGGCAATGACACCGTCCTAATCGGTGCGGCGCTGCACCGATTTCAAAAAGTAGTTCCTGTACTACTTTTTGCGATTTCAGGACGCGATTTACATTGACATCTGTGCAGAAACCTGCACAGATGTCTCTTAAATCACAGCTGAAACCGGGACTGCCAGCGGGAGTGAAATCGTGCGAGTTCAGCTGAACTCGCACGGCTTCACTCCTGCAGGCCAGTGTGAACCAGGGCGAAGAATGGAACCTTGTGACAGGTCTTCTCGCAATGGCAATCGCCAAGAAGCATCCGCCACTAGCCTTGCCAGGTTGGCGTACCAGGGATGCCGAGGCCAGTCTGGGGCAATTAGGATCATCAGGATTCCTTCGGCCTCCGCTCTGAGAAGCAGACGAGGAAGCAGTTTCAGCGGGGGGAAAGGAATGAATCAGCAGATACTGTCCCAACGAGGCTACCAACGTATCTGTTGCATCCGCCCAGGGATCATTTGACCTGGCCATTAACCTCAACAACTTTTGATTGAGTCGAGAAGCCAGAAGATCTACATACGGCTCGCCCCATTTCAGGCAATGGTGGTGAAACATCCGGGTGTAGTGACCATTCTCCTTGCCAGTTGTCTACTCCTGGAAAGTATACAGCCGATAGAGCCGGTATGCTCCTCATTGCCCACCGCAAGATGTGAGCGGCCGTGAAGCAGACGCCATGCTTCTTGTTCCTCCTTGATGGTTGACATACTCCACTGCCGTGGCGTTGTCCGACTGGATCCTGATCGGACGCCCCTGTAGCCTCTGTGACCATGTGGAGAGGCACTGCCTGATCGCCCAGAGTTCCAGTACATTGATCGGCAGGCGAAATTCTTCCCGTGTCTAACCGTCATCTGAACACCCAAAACTCCCCCTCAACCAGTCAGGCTGGCGTCCGTCGTGATCACCGTCCAGTAAAGAGGAAGGAACGACTTTCTGGACTGAAGAGCCGGAGAGCTCAACCAGCAGAGCAGAGAAGCTCTGACCTGGTGGCTCACCCGGATTCAACAATCCAGGTACAATGGGGACCTGTTCCATTTGGACAGAATCTCCTTCTGCAAAGCTCGAGTGTGGAATTGAGCATATGGTACCGCCTCAAAAGGAGGCAAGCATTAGACCCAAAACTTGCATGCAAAAGCGGAGCGACAACCATTTGCGGTATGCCAACAGCTTCACCGCAGTCCGAAGAGTCTGCAATTTTTCCAAAGGGAGAAACACCCTCTCCTTTGGAGGAGTCTAGAATCAGACCCAGATATTCTAGGCGTCGAGTCAGTACTCGTACAGACTTCTGGAAGTTCAGCACCCACCCAAATTCTCGGAGGGTCTGACTGGCAATCACCACATCCTCCTAATTCTGCGCTTGAAGCAGCTCTCAGAAGCAGATCGTCCAAGTAGCCAACGATGGTGATTTCTCGCCATCTCAGCAGGGCCAGAATCGGGGCAAGTGCTTGGTGACAACACTTGGTGCCGGTGCCAGGCCAAATGGGAGAGCCACAAATTGATAGTGATCTTCTACTGCAAAGTGCAGGAACCTCGGGTGTCTGACAAAAACGGGGACATGCAAGTATGTGTCCTTGATGTCCAAGGATGCCAGAAAATCCCCCAGGTGGAGTTCAGCGACCACAGAGTGAACTGATTCCATCCTGAACTTCCGAACCTTTACAAAGATGTTGAGAGAGCCTTGAGGTCCAGGATTGGATGGACACTGTCCTCCTTTGGGACCACAAACAGATTCGAGTAGAAACCCCAAAACCTTTCCTGCAGCGGCACAGGTATGATTACCCCGCACTTTAGCAAGTCCTGTACCGCCCCTCTTAGGGCATCCCGACAAGCTGAAAGAAGAGGAACGTTTGAGGGAAAGAATCTGTTTGGTAGACCCCCCTTGCTGTCACTGACCAGAGGACTCACCACCCTGACAAGAGCTGCCCAGCGCCACGTCCCACTCTCCCACAGTGTGTTAAAATGTCTCTGAAGTAAAACAGCGCTGTTCAGGAAGTCACTTCAGCACTAGAGGTCAAAAACCTACACCAAGATGGCCGATGGCTCCCCCCAGTAAAAAAAAAAAAAAGTACGAACTCCAAGAAAATGTCCGCCTGCTGTGCATAGCTGTGTCACAGTGTGGCTACAAGAAAATGGCTGCCATCCGTTCCTATATAAAGGCAATGCGGCTACAAGGAAATGGCGCAGTTTTAAATGAAAAACGGCACAAAGGAGAGAAAAAAAAAGGAGGGGAACGAGAAGTCCGAGATGCAGTGACCCACTAGCGGAAGCCCCCCCCACCAGAGAGCGGACTCAGACACCCCCGCAGCCCCCAGCCAGAACCAAAGGAAAAGACCCCCGGTCAGTAACTGTAGGCCCATGCATGGGAAGGAAGAAAATGACAGAGGGAGAGGAAAGGGAGGACAAGGGACCCCCTAATCGACGCCCCCTAGGAATGCCCAGCTGATCCATCCTGTCAGACAGGAGGAAAAGTACTTACCTGTCCTGCGAGGACTGCTGGTGCGTTCCTGACAGACCCACTTCCCAACAGTATGGAGTAGCTGTTGGCCACGGCTCGCTGTGGCTCACCGGCCACCCCTGGAGCAAAACAGGGTATGTCGTGGCTAAGGCCTGCTCATGCTCGATGGCCGGACTGGGGAGACTACCAGGATGTATATTATCCAGCCTGTCACCCAGCCGGCAGTTGACGGAAGATCTCAGGACCAAATATTAAATAAAAATGTAATAAAAATTCAAAATAAAAAATCTGTAGGACCATGGGCCCAAAGTAAGCCAGGTCCCTCTCTACTAGGCAGAAAAAAAACTGAACTGAGCTGCTCACTGCAGTGAGAGGGGTTATGACCAGAGGGACCGCCCCCTGGGCGGGGCTGTTCAGCTTTGCCAAAGATTACATGTTTTAACCATTAACATGTCTGCCTAGTGCTCTCCTAATAGATGGAACATAACCCTACAGTCAAGAATATAAAAATGCTGTGTCCGTCCATGGACAAAAGAGACATGCTGTCACCAGTGCAGTACAAAGTTCTAATATGATTGGTGTGTCGGTTTTCAGGTATACGACTAGTGACAATATGTTTAAAAGAAAAAAAAATAGTACTACATTTTTTTTTTTTTTTAACATTTAATTTCTTCAACCACTTGCTTACTGGGCACATATACCCCCCTTCCTGCCCAGGTGAAATTTCAGGTTCCGGCACTGCGTCGCTTTAACTGACAATTGCGCGGTCGTGCAACGTGGCTCTCAAACAAAATTGACGTCCTTTTCCACCCAAAAATAGAGCTTTCGGTGGTATTTGATCACTTCTGCGGTTTTTAATTTGTGCGCTATAAACAAAAAAAAGAGCGTCAATTTTGAAAAAAATATATTTTTTACTTTGTGCTATAATAAATAGCCCAATTTTTTTTTCCTCAGTCTAAGCTGATACGTATTCTACATATTTTTGGTAAAAAAAAAAAAAAAAAAAAATTAATTAGTGACTGGTTTGCACAAAAAAGTTATAGCGCCTACAAAATAGGGGACAGAATTTTTGTTTTACTAGTAATGGCTGCGATCTGCGATTTTTATTGGGACTGCGACATTATGGCAGACACATCGGACACATTTTTGGCACCATTCACATTTATACTGCGATCGGTGCTATAAATATGCACCAATTACTGTATAAATGTGACTGGCATTGAAGGGGTTAACACTAGGGGGTGAGGGAGGGGTTAATTGTGTACCCTGCATAGTGTTCTAACTGTGGGGGGAGGAGGGTGACTGGGGGAGGTGACCGATCTGTGTCACTATGTACAAGGGACACAGATCGGTCTCCTCTCTCCCTGACAGGACGTGGATCTGTGTGTTTACACACACAGACCACGTCCTCGTCTCTGTAACCGCCGATAGCGGGTGCCTTGCGGACATCGGCCACCAGGCACGCGCATCGGCATCTCAGTGATGCGGCAGGCACACACGCACCCCCCAGTGGCCCGGAGGAGCGGAGGCCGTAAAAAGACGGACTCAGAGATTTAGAACCACGTGCCGCTGTATATAGTCGTACGGCCGTCAGGAAGTGGTTAAAGAATTTTTCTTACTTTTTTTTTTACATACGCCGAGTAGTTTAGTATCACCATAGTCACCTCAAGGTTTTCATCTATGGAGAGATGCCAGTGTTAATACTACTCCCCAACTTCATGTGGCTGGACAATTTAAAATAGTCCAACAGCTTCTGACAGAATTCATATTACAGGCACATCTCAAAATTAGAATATTAAAAAGTAAATTTTGATAATTCAATAAAAAAAAAAGTGACTCTTTATATATGTCACACACACAGATTTAGTTCAAATATTTATTTTATCTTTGATAATTATGGCTTACAGCTAGGGAAAACCCAAATTTCAGTATCAGAAAATGTTATAACACAAGACCAATTAAAAAAAATAAAAATAAAGTTTAATGGAGATGCAGATTTTATTTTCCAGCAAGACTGGGCACCTGCCTACACTACCAAAAGTACCAATATCTGGTTTAATAATCATGATATCATTGTGCTTGATTGGCCAGCAAACTCTACTGAACTAAACCACAAAGAGGATCGGTGGGGTATTGTTAAGAGGAAGGTGAGAGATGCCAGATCCAACAATGCAGAGGAGCTGAAGGCCACTATCAAAGCAACCTTGATGCAGTAATTTATGCAAAAGGAGCCCCAACCATGTACTGAGTGCATATTATACTGTACATAGACATACTTTTTTAGTAAGCCAACCTTTCAGTATTTAAAATCCCTTTACTGGTCTTACGCAATATTACATTTTCTGAGATACTATATTTGGGGTTTTCCCAAACTGTAAGCCATAATTGTCAAAATTAAAAGAAACAAATGCTTGAAATATATCACTCTGTGTGTAACATCTTTATAAAATATACAAATTTCACTTTTTGAATTGATTTACTGAAATAACTTTTTGATATTCAAATTTATGAGATGCACCTGTATATTTAAAGGATAAAACGGTTACCAATAAATTACAACTTAACCACTTGCCGACCTCCGCACAAATTTGTACTTTGACAAAACGGCATAGGCGTATCTCGCGAGTGCGGCTGCGGGTCTTGGGAACTCGATGTCCACGGGAGGCCCGTGATTGCGGTCGGCAAAGGCGGAACAGGGGAACCACCTCTGGAGTATATGTGACTGGAGGGGGCGAGTGTGAAGCCTGGCCTATTGCACCACCAGGATTAAAGCCGTGAATAGCACTAGAACCGACACACTGACACTGCCAGATTCGCTTGGACTAGCTTTACAGCGTTTTTTTTCTTCCGGAATTAAAAATTCTTTGTTGTGTTGAATATCACAGCCTAGGAATCTCACTTGCTGGGCTGGGACCAGATAACATTTTTCCTGATTCAGAAGCCAGCCTAGCTTGTTTAGGTGACCCTGCATTACTTCCAAATTTGTCAGCAACTGACCCTTGGACTCCGCAAACAGTTGTAGGTTGTCCAGTAGGTTGTATGGAACAATGGCGATCCCCTTCAGTCTCAAGGGCTCTGAAGCCTCTGCCATTACTTTGGTAAACACCCTGGGTAATGGAGGAGAGGCTAAAAAGGCAGAGCTGTGAACTGCAGGTGCCATATCTTCTTCTCTAGGTTGACCACTAGACGCAGAATCTTCTAATAAATCTTCTAGTAAATGAGCCGAAGATCTTTCCGACATACTGATGTATCTCACTGCTTTTAGCAGGGTGGGGAAAGACTCCAAAAAGTCTTCTCTAGAAGTTCCAGGTTCTACGTGCGCCTTTAATTGGTCCACCCAGAATTCAAAGTTCCTTGCTACTATTGTAAATTCCATTGCTGGTTTCAGATTTGACTGGGCATACTTGAGAATACCCATGTTCTCAAATGCAAGGTCTGTGCATATTGAGATCTGCGAAAAGGCCGCAACAATTATTGTTTTTTTGTTTCAATCAAAG
The DNA here is from genome assembly GCA_029574335.1 of Rana kukunoris. Taxonomy (NCBI): domain Eukaryota; kingdom Metazoa; phylum Chordata; class Amphibia; order Anura; family Ranidae; genus Rana; species Rana kukunoris. The sequence continues at coordinate 74,639,612 of CM056054.1, read as the reverse complement.
ATTAGTTTTCCTCAAAGTGAAATCTTGTCTTGACGGACCTTGAAAGTCAGTACTTTATGGGTGGAGAAGACTTTTTAGCCTCCTTGAGCCCCCGTTACATTTTATATCGTGACTAGATAATTGCACCCTCTCCTCTTGAATCTCAAAGGTAGTAAACGTTTCCTTTAGGTCATCCACCTCTTCCAGTGAAAATTCGTATTGGTAGGTCCCAACCTTCTCCTCCCCTTCATTCTACTCCAAATTCACAATGGAAGGAGGGACACACGCTTTCTTCCTCTGAATCACTCTCCACTGTTTTTGAGGTGGAGGGTAGAGGACTGGAATGGGAGCTCTGTTGCTGAACCGACTTCTATCCAGACATCTTCTTCAGGGAATGTACCAACCCCCAATTTTCTGCTCTTTCCAGACCGAGGAAAAAAAGCTCTTTGTACTGTTGTGTGGATTCTTCTTTCACCAGGCCTGCAATACATGACCCTACAGGAGAGGTTTTGGCCAGGAGTCCCTGAGCAGATTTTTACAGAAGGGGCACTCACTTTCTTCCACTTGAAGGTGCTCTCTGATTTAGCGGTGGCTTTAGCCTGAAAAACATAACTGGAGGCACCCCCCCACCCCCATTACCAAGGGTAGGAGCCAAGCATAAAAAAACCTGTGCATCAATTTAAACTGGGTGCCACCACAGTAAGCATCCGCCACTCTTGCTGTCATCTCTGCCACCTCCATTGCAGAGCGCGCAGCGGCTGATTCCGGCATTCCCAGGCTTTTTAAACAACCGTCCCGGTGCCCTTACCTCGAGGGCTAGAAGAAAGCAATTGCAAGGAGACCCACTGCCTCCTGCTACTCCCATTATTTCAAACAAAGGTCACCTTACACAGTAGAGCTAGTCCTAGTATCATAACAATTACCTCCTTAGACATAGGAATATAACATAAGAACCCATTATAACAGTTCTCCAGGCCAGGTCTCCTACAGCCCAAAGTCTGTGACACCTGCCATGCCCAGATGTCTAGAGCTCTCCTCCCGACATGCCCACGGCATCCGTGCACACAGACAGGTTTCACCCAGCTGGCCTTCACTACCTTAAGCCAGAGAAAGGAAGGGAACACGAGCACCCCAACCCATGCAGGAAGCTGCTAGGCAGATCAATGTTACTGCCAAGCCCTCTCCCTGGAGAGAGGAAATACCAAGTCTTACGGCATGGTGGAAGGAGCTGTATTTAAAAGGGGCGTTGACACGGAAGTGTGAAAGGGTGGAGTTGTGCTCTCTCCAAAAGGGTGCTGTCCTGAAAGGTGAGAGGAGAAAAAGACTGAATAATATTTTTTACTTTCTGCTATAAAACATATCCAAAAACAAAAAAAATAGAATCTTAATAAAAAATCTTGACCAATATGTATTCCACTACATACAGTGGGTACGGAAAGTATTCAGACCCCCTTAAATGTTTTACTCTTCGTTATATTGCAGCAATTTGCTAAAATCATTTAAGTTAATTCTTGTCCTCAATGTACACACAGCACCCCATATTGACAGAAAAACACAGAAAAACTGAAATATCACATGGCCCCAAGTATTCAGACCCTTTGCTGTGACACTCATATTTAACTCAGGTGCTCTCCATTTCTTCCGATCATCCTTGAGATGATTCTACACCTTCATTTGAGTCCAGCTGTGTTTGATTATATTGATTGGACTTGATTAGGAAAGCCACACCTGTCTATATAAGACCTTACAGCTCACAGTGCATGTCAGAGCAAATGATAATCATGAGGTCAAAAGGAACTGCCTTTAGAGCTCAGAGAAAGAACCGTGGCAAGGCACAAATCTGGCCAAGGTTACAAAAAATTTCTGCTGCACTTAAGGTTCCTAAGAGCACAGTGGCCTCCATAATCATTAAATGGAAGACGTCTGGGATGACCAGAACCCTTCCTAGAGCTGGCTGTCCGGCCAAACAGCTATCGGGGGAGAAGAGCCTTGGTGAGAGAGGTAAAGAAGAACCCAAAGATCACTGTGGCTGAGCTCCAGAGATGCAGTCGGGAGATGGGAGAAAGTTGTAGAAAGTCAACCATCACTACAGCCCTCCACCAGTCGGAGCTTTATGGCAGAGTGGCCCGACAGAAGCCTCTCTTCAGTGCAAGGCACATGAAAGCCGGCATGGAGTTTGCTAAAAAAAAACACCCGAAGGACTCCAAGATGGTGAGAAATAAGATTCTCTGGTCTGATGACACAAAGATGGAACTTTTTGGCCTTAATTCTAAGCGGTATGTGAAGAGAAAACCAAGCACTGCTCATCAACTGTCCAAAACAGTTAAGCATGGTGGTGGCAGCATCATGCTGTGGGAGTGTTTTTCAGCTGCAGGGACAGGACGACTGGTTGCAATCGAGGGAAAGATGAATGCAGCCAAGTACAGGGATATCCTGGATGAAAGCCTTCTCTAGAGTGCTCAGAACCTTTGACTGGGCCAAAGGTTTACCTTTCAACAAGACAATGACCCTAAGCACACAGCTAAAATAACGAAGGAGTAGCTTCACAACAACTCTGTGTCTGTTCTTGAATGGCCCAGCCAGAGCCCTGACTTAAACCCAATTGAGCATCTCTGGAGAGACAAAAAATGGCTGTCCAACCTGACAAAACTGGAGAAGATCTCCAAGGAGGAATGGCAGAGGATCCCCAAATCCAGGTGTGAAAAACTTGTTGCATCTTTCCCAAAAAGACTCATGGCTGTATTAGATCAAAAGGGTGCTTCTACTAAATACTGAGCAAAGGGTCTGAATACTTAGGATCAGGTGATATTTCAGTTTTTTTTATTTTTTAAATCTGCAAAAATAGCAACAATTCTGTGTTTTTCTATCAACATGGGGTGCTGTGTGTACATTGAGGAAAAAAATGAACTTAAATGATTTTACCAATTGGCTGCAATATAACAGAGTGAAAAATTTAAGGAAGTCTGAAAACTTGCCGTATCCACTATGTTTTGCAAAAAAAATAAAAAATTCAAATAAGCGTATATTGATTGGTATATGCAAAAGTTATAGCGTCTACCAACTATGGAATATATACTAGAATGTTTTAATTTTCTTTACTAGTAGCGGAACTGCGATATTTTAGCAGACATTCTGACACCAATACAGTGCTAAAAATATGCACTGCCACTGTACTGACAACACTGACTGGGACAAGGTTAAACTGTTAGGGCAATCAAAATGTGTGCCTAGCCAGTGTTTTGGGGTACAATGTGCTGCTTTTACTAAGGAGTGCTGGATTTTATTCCCTGGTTTGCAGTGAAAGAAAATCCATCACTTCCCCGCTGACTGGACAGAGCTCTGTCCTGCTTATATAAGCAGAGCTCTGTCCTGTGGGTCTTTGCAATGATCAGTGAGTGAGTGCTGACAATTGTCTGGCACCCATTGACCGTCATTTGCGAGAGTGCTCCCTAGCGCGTGATCCAGCAGAGCCTTCTTGTCGGCGTACATGGCAAGCAAAACGATCGGCAAGCGGTTATACATATTGATCAATTCCCCCTCTTTCTTGAGGGAGGATTCAGTTCAGCTAATCTTGCCTCATAGCTGCCATGCCTTTGATCAGTTTAATTAACCTTCTCTGCTCTGGCCAGCCTTCCGATATACCTTTTTTGTGAATAGGTGATCTTAACTGCAAGTTTTGGTTTGTACAGGTGCAAAATCTATACCTCTTACCTAGTTTAAGAAACTGCAACTTAGCATTGCATGCATGCTATTCTGTTTATGATCTACCAGAACACCCAGATCATCCCTCTACCATAGCCCCTTCCCGCCGAGTGTACGCATATATGCAACCTCGGCTTTACTGGGTTACACCGGGATGATGCCCCCAGCTGCAGGCATCATCCCAGTATAGTTTTTTAGAGCAGGCGATTGGCTTGCTGGGGGGCAACAACCGATGCGGCTAAAAGCCGCTCGGTTGTTATCCCGGAGGAGCGGGAGGGGACATCCCCCTCCCGCTGCTCTGACCTGGCCTCCATCCCACTGGGACACCCAATCCGCGATCCTGGATTGGGCACAATCCCCAATTGCCTGGGGACAGACTGCAACAAAGCCATAAATGGCTTTGTTCCAGTCTCCTGAATGTAAACACGGAAGCAACGTCACTTCCAGTTTACTCGGCTGCCAATGGCGCCTGATAAAAAAAAAAAAAAAACAGTATTCAGATTCGCCGTTTTCAGGAATCTGAATACTTTGAAGTGCAAAGGAGGGATTGGAGGTCTTTTAGACTGTTTAGACTGCCAATCCCTCCATAAAGAGCACCTGTCACCACATATTACTGTGATCAAATTAATTTTAACACACAATATACAAAATAAATAAAACATGATTTTTTTTTTTTTTAAAGTGCCCCCGTCCCTGCAAGCTCACACAGCAAAGAAAGCACATACAGAAGTCACGCCCGCATATGTAAACGGTGTTCAAATCACACATGTGAGGTATCGCCGCGATCGTCAGAGCAAGAGCAATAATTCTAGCAATAGACATATTTTCTATGTTTGGGGGTTCTAAGTAATTTTCTAGCAAAAAATAGAGATTTGAACTTGTAAACACTAAATGTCAGAAATAGGCTTAGTCATGAAAGGGATAGATTCCACCGGCTGTTCTATTTTTGGTCTTGAATGTATGATGCGTCCATGTTTGTAGCCCCCAAGTGCATAACTTTACATTTATCAGTATTATATCTCTTTTGCCACATACAGAGCCTCGAAAATACTCATATCCCTTGAAATTTTCCACATTTTGTCATATAACAACCTTAAAAAACGTAAAATAGGATTGTTAACTTACCGTTAAATCCGTTTCTCGACAGACACAGCCTTCTTATACAGAACCATAGGGTTATAAATCACCTCCATAGGACTAGGCAGAACAAGAAAAAAAACCAAAAAACAGGGGCCGTCCTCATTCAGTATATAACCCCCCTCCCTGCTGAATGTATGATGCGTCCATGTTTGTAGCCCCCAAGTGCATAACTTTACATTTATCAGTATTATATCTCTTTTGCCACATACAGAGCCTCGAAAATAATCATATCCCTTGAAATTTTCCACATTTTGTCATATAACAACCTTAAAAAACATAAAATAGGATTTTTAACTTACCGTTAAATCCGTTTCTCGACAGACACAGCCTTTTTATACAGAACCATAGGGTTATAAATCACCTCTATAGGACTAGGCAGAACAAGAAAAAAAACAGGGGCCGTCCTCATTCAGTATATAACCCCCCCTCCCTGCTGTAGCTATTCAGTTTAGTAGCAAGCAGTAATAGAAGTATCAAAAAGCTCCATAGGGAGGTGTGGGTGCTGTGTCTGTCGAACTCCGAGAAACAGATTTTACAATAAGAAAAAAAAATCCTATTTTCTCATTCGTTCATTGACAGACACAGCCTTCTTATTCATAGGGACGTCCCAAAGCAGTGCCAAACATGAGGGGTGGGACAACGAAAAATACCAAGGCTAACACAAGAGCCATCCGGGTAACAAGAGCTTCATGCAGGACCAGCTGGAACCCAACCTGAACGCTCCCCCTTCAAGAGGGAAAAGGACCCTCTAAACAGCAGCCTGCAAAAAAGTTGCAGCCAAAAAAAGGCATCCTTACTTGCTATAAGGGGTACCTTACAGCAAGTGTTCTTTCAAAGACACTTTGGACGCTCCCAGTTCTCAAACAAATTTGTCAGAATAAGAAGGAGAAGGGAACACTTCGCCGTGCAAAACAGCTTCTCTAAAGTGTTACCGGCACTTCCGCTTCATCCCCATCTTGAAAAGGTTCATGCACAGATGCAACAAGTGCAACAACCAGCACCCCCCTGACCAAGGCCCCTCACAGGGAGGCGGGCACCGTCCCAAGGACCCTCACAGGGAGGGGGGCACCGTCCCAATGACCCTCACAGGGAGGGGGGCACCGTCCCAAGGACCCTCACAGGGAGGGGGGCACCGTCCCAAGGACCCTCACAGGGAGGGGGGCACCGTCCCAAGGACCCTCACATGGAGGGGGGCACCGTCCCAAGGACCCTCACAGGGAGGGGGGCACCGTCCCAAGGACCCTCACAGGGAGGGGGGCACCGTCCCAAGGACCCTCACAGGGAGGGGGGCACCGTCCCAAGGACCCTCACAGGGAGGGGGGCACCGTCCCAAGGACCCTCACAGGGAGGGGGGCACCGTCCCAAGGACCCTCACAGGGAGGGGGGCACCAAGCCACGGCCTACATTTTCGTCCGCACGGCCCGTGGGGGGGGGGGACGGGACTGGACCAATCCGAGCCGCAGGACGGAGGGCAGACACCCGGACATAAGCGGCGGCCTCTGCAGCACCCGGTCGGTAGGCCACAAAACAGTGGCCTAAATTTCCGACTGCCCGTCGCAAGTGTGTGGATCAATCCGACCAGATGGACCCCCACAAATGGACAATGGTGACCCCCACAAATGGACAATGGTGGCCCCCGCCGTCCACTCTGGGGCCGCCCTCCCAGCGCCCGGTCTGTTGGCCGCAAAGCCACGGCCTAAATTCCGGGAACATCGCCAGCGGTCACTCACCTCCTGGGCCCGAAAATGCAGCAGGTGGGACCTATTCGATACCCCCCTTGTAGCAACCCAAGGAGTGTAAGGGGGGGGGGCAGTGTGTCCACAAGCACCTAGGCCAGAAGCCTGGGCCTCACCTGGGAAGGAAATGAGGAAGGGGACGAAAGGAGGGGGCAAGAGGAGGGAGGGATGAATGAGAACCCCCGGAGGGACCAACCACCCCAGGGAGTACGCGTGCCCCCACCCCTCCAAGGCGAGGACGAGGGCCCATTAAGGCTTTAGCCAAGTGTGCGTGTAATGCTCCCAAGCAGATCCTCCTCGCCACCGAAGTGGGGGTTGTCGGCCATCAGGAATGCTGCCACACAGGCCGAGACCCGGTCGTATGCGACCTTGCAAAACGTTTAACTTGCAGGGCCAGCCCCTGTTCAGTGGGGCTATGTCGTGGCCAACCTAGCGCATAGCTGAAGTCTGCACGCGCTTGCTAGCCAGACTGGGGTAACCCCTGGATCAAGTATCCAGTCCCTCACACAGCGCGGCAGTTGATAGTAGATTTCTCTGGGGAAAAAATCCAGGAAAAAGAAAAACAATAAAAAAACTACACATAATTGTGAAGTGGAAGAAAAATGATAAATAGTTTTCAATAAATATGTGAAAAGTGTGGCGTGCACTTGTATTCCGCCCCGAATCTATACTTTGTAGAACTACCTTTTTCTGCAATTACAGCTGCAAGTCTTTTTGGGTATCTCTACCAGCATTGCACATCTAGAGTGACATTTTTGCCCATTGTTCTTTGCAAAATATCTCAAGCTCTGTCAGATTAACGGCCGCCAAGTGATTTGGACATGTATATCTTTTGTGGCCCCTAACAAATCCCTGAGTACCAGGGACCACAAAAGATATACATGCTGGCTGCCTTGGAGGGGGACGGCCGCCTCTGTATTAGGAAGTCCCATCTTCCGCATTGACATTGGGCAACTGTTCTATCCATCATAGGAGGCAGGACTTTGTATTAAAGAGGGCGATCTAAACCACTCCATAGTAGCTCTGTCTGTACGTTTAGGGTTGGTGTGCTGAAGATGAACCTGCGCCCCAGTCTCAAGTCTTTTGAAGACTAACAGGTTTTGCTTTTGCCCTGTATTTCTTGCCATCCATCTTCCCATTAACTCTGACCAGCTTTTTTACAGTGGGTGTGTTCAGGGTGATGTGCAGTTTGTTTTCCCGCCACACAGCGTTTTGCTTTTTAGGCCAAAAAGTTTAATCTGACCAGAGCACCTTCTTCCGCTTATTTGCCATGTGGCTTCTCTCAAACAGGACTTTTTATGGCTTTCTTTCAACAATGGCTATTATCTTGCCACTCTTCCAGATTTGTGGAGTCAACGAAAAATTGTCCTGTGGACAGATTTTTCCACCTGAGCTGTGGATCTCTGCAGGTCCTCCAGAATTACCATGGGCCTCTTGGCGGCTTTTCCGATTAATGCTCTCCTTGCTTGGCCTGTCAGTTTAGATGGACGGCCATGTCTTGGTAGGTTTGAAGTTGTGCCATTCTCTTTCCATTTTCAGATGATGGATTGAACAGTACTCCATGAGATGTTTAACCACTTCCCGCCCGGCCAATAGCCGATTTACGGCAGGGAAGTGGTTATGAAATCGTGACTAGACGTTCTCAAACGTCTAGCACGATTTCATGCCGCACGCGCCCGTGCGGGCGCGCAGCGCGGCGATCGGTGATGCGGGGTGTCAGTCTGACACCCTGCACCTCCGATCTCGGTAACGAGTCTCCGGCGGAGCCTCGTTACCACGTGATCAGCCGTGTCCAATCACGGCTGATCACGATGTAAACAGGAAGAGCCGCCGACGGCTCTTCCTCACTCGCGTCTGACAGACGCATGTAGAGGAGAGCCGATCAGCGGCTCTCCTGACAGGGGGGGTTCGCGCTGATTGTTTATCAGCGCAGCCCCCCCTCAGATCGCCACACTAGACCACCAGGACAATAAAAAAAATACAAATAAAAGACACAAAAAAATGACAAAAAAAAAAAAATGACAAAAAAAAAAAAAGACAAAAAAAAGGGGTGGCAGTAAAAAAAAATGATGCCAATCAGTGCCCACACATGGGCACTGATTGGCAACATTGATCCATCAGTGCCACCCCTCAGTGATCATCAGTGCCACCCCAGTGTCTGTCAGTGCCACCCCACAGTGCCAATCCATGCCCAGTGCCCACCTACCAGTGCCCACCTGTGCCACCTATCAGTGCCCACCTGTGCCGCCTATCAGTGCCCACCTGTGCCGCCTATCAGTGCCCACCTGTGCCGCCTATGAGTGCCCACCTGTGCCGCCTATGAGTGCCCATCTGTGCTGCCTATGAGTGCCCAGTGCTGCCTATGAGTGCCCATCAGTGCCGCCCATGAGTGCCCATCAGTGCCGCCCATGAGTGCCCATCAGTGCCCAATACCAGCGCCGCCTATCAGTGCCCATCAGTGCTACCTAATCGGTGCCCATCAGAACTACCTCATCGGTGCCCATCAGTGCCACCTCATCGGTGCCCATCAGTGCCACCATATCAGTGCCCATAATTGAAAGAGAAAACATACTCATTTACAAAAAAATTAACAGAAAAAAATAAAAACTTTATTTTTTTTTCAAAATCTTCGCTCTATTTTTAGTTGTTGCACAAAAAAAAAAAAACGCAGAGGTGATCAAATACCACCAAAAGAAAGCTATATTTGTGGGGAAAAAAGGACGCCAATTTTGTTTGGGTGCAGTGTAGCATGACCGCGCAATTGTCATTCAAATTGCGACAGTGCTGAAAGCTGAAAATTGGCTTGGGCGGGAAGGTGCGTAAGTGCCTGGTATGGAAGTGGTTAAAGCTTGAATACATTTTTTTTATAACCTAACCCTGCTTTAACCACTTAAGGACCACCCCTCTACATTATACGTCGCTACTTTGATGCTAAATTGTTATGGTAGCAGCTAGCTGCCATAATCCCGGTATATTTAAAAATGGCCAGCAGTCCTCTTTCACGTAAAATTGGTCTCCGTGGCGGATTCGCTGCAAGATCACTTATCGGGAGAGGCCCCCCTCCCGCCACGTCTCTGCCTCTTAGGCCCCATGGACACTGCTAAAAGTACGTTCAGAGGCAGTTGGACACTTTGCAGCCCTGCGCAAAATGACATACAGGTACATTGGCTCCTTTAAAGAGCCTTAGTAGGCGCACGCCTGCTGCACAACGGGGGACTGCAGGCATGAGATAGAACGGGACAAATCTCGGTTCCGTCAGGAGAGGAGAGACAGATCATGTGTTCCTATTAGTTAGGAACAGCGATACATCTCCTCCTCTAGTCACTCCCACCCCCCACAGTTAGAACACACACTGATGGAACACATTTAACCCCTTGATCGCTCCCCCTTTCCTGCCAGTGACATTTATACAGTAATCAGAGGCTATTTTTAGCTCTGGTCGCTGTATAAATGTCAATGGTCCCAAAAAAAGTTTCAAAAGTGTTATTTTTCGGAGGCAATTTTGCAGTTACGATAAAAATTGCCGACCTTCACCATTACTAGTAAAAAAAAAAAAAAGCCATAAATCCCCTATTTTGTGGACGCTATAACTTTTGCACAAACCAATATACACTTATTGCAATAATTTTTCTTACCAAAAATATGTATTTGAATATATAAATCGGCCTAAAGTAATTAGAAAATGTGTTTAAAAAATGTTGGATATTATAGCAAAACTAAAAACTAGTTTTGAAAAATTATCGCTCTTTTTTGTTTATAGCGCACAAAATAAAAACCCCAGGAGGTATTTAACACCAGAAGAAAGCTCCATTTGTGGAAAAAAATATAAAATTTTGTTTGGATACCATGTCACAGCGATGCAGTACTGTATTACTATCTGGGGTGTTCCTTGGCCTTCATGATGTAGTTTGTTCACTAAGGTTTTCTAACAAACCTCTGAGGGGGGGGGGGGAAGAGAGCGAGCGAGAGAGAGAAAGAGAGCGAGAGAAAGAGAGAGAGAAAGAGAGAGTGAGCGAGCGAAAGAGAGCGAGAGCGAGCGCGAGAGAGAGCGAGCGAGCGCGAGAGAGAGCGAGCGAGCGCGAGAGAGAGCGAGAGAGAGCGAGCAAAAGAAAGAGAAGAGAAAGAGAGAGAGAGCGAGAGAAAGAGAGAGCGAGCGAGAGAAAGAGAGCGAGCGAGCCAGCGCGAGAGAGAGCGAGCGCGCGCGAGAGAGAGAGCGAGCGCGAGAGAGAGAGAGCGAGCGCGAGAGAGAGAGAGCGAGCGCGAGAGAGAGAGAGCGAGCGCGAGAGAGAGAGAGCGAGCGCGAGAGAGAGAGAGCGAGCGAGCGTGAGAGAGCGAGCGAGGGTGAGAGAGCGAGCGAGGGTGAGAGAGCGAGCGAGGGTGAGAGAGCGAGCGAGGGTGAGAGAGAGCGCGTGAGAGAGAGCACGAGAGAGCGCGAGCGAGAGCGAGCGCGCGAGAGAGCGAGCGCGAGAGAGAGCGCGAGAGAGAGCGAGCGCGCGAGAGAGAGCGCGAGAGAGCGAGAAACAGCGATCTCTCTACTCCCAGCCAGTCTGTCCCCCTGGCCGTTAGAATCACCTCCGTAGGGAACACTCAACCCCTTGATCGCCCCCTAGTGTTAACCCCTTCCCTGCCAGTGCTATTTATACAGTGATCGGTGCATTTTTATAGCATCTGTGTATTGTGTCGCTGGTCACCAAAAAGTGTCACTTGGGGTCAGATTTGTTCACTGTAATGTCGCAGTCTCACTAAAAATGGCTGATCCTAACCATTACTAGTAAAAACAAAAAACGCACCAATATATGCTTATTGTGATTTTTTTTTTTTTTTTTTTTTTACCAAAAAATATGTAGCAGAATACATATTGTCCTAAACGAATTAATAAATGTGTTTTTTTTTTATATGTATTATAGCAGAAAGTGAAAAGTATTGTTTTTCAAAATGGTCAATCTTTTTGCTTATAGCGCAAAAAACATAAAAACCACAGAGGTGATCAAATACCACCAAAAGAAAGCTCTATTAGTTGGGGAAAAAGGACATCAATTTTGTTTGGATACAACGTCGCATGACTGTGATATTGTCTATTTACAGTGCCATATCGCAAAATATTGCCTGGTCAATAAGGGGGTAAATACCGGGGCTGAAGTGGTTAGTGCATTGAGGTCGGCTTGTAAGGTGGAGACATCCTGTGGGGCCATTCTGTCACTTCCATTACAAGGGATGTTTGGTGTCATGTGCAACACTGAAATTATCCCTTATGCCAAGTACACACAATAGGAAATTCTGACAAGAGAAGTTCGATGTGAGCTTTTGGTCGGAAATTCCGACCGTGTACAGGCTACATCTGACTTTGTCGGAATTTCAGACAGCAAAAATTTGAGAGCTAGTTCTCAATTTTTCCTACAAGAAAAGTTTGTCGAAAATTCCGATAGTCTGTATGCAATTCCAATGCGCAAAAAAAAGGCATGCTCGGAATCAAACTTAAATTTTTCTTGACTCGTTGTAGTGTTGAACGTCACCACGTTCTTGACGGTCGGAACTGTCTGGCCGTGTGTATGCAACACAAGTTTCAGCCAAAATTCAGTCGGAAAAAATCCACAGTTTTCCTGTTGGAATTTCCGATCGTGTGTATGCAGCATTAAACCCCAAACTCTACAGCATTTATATATAGGTTAATCTCTTAGTGGTGACCTTATGCACATATGCGGTCTCGGCTTTAAGGGGTTATACTGGGATGATGCATGTATCATCCCGTTACCGTTTTTTAGTGATGCATGACCAGGCAACTATCAAAGTGCGACAAAGCTGAAAACTAAAAATTGGTATGGGCAGGAAGGGGGTGAAAAAGCCCTGTATTGAAAGGGTTAAAGTTGCAATGTAAAAAAAAAAAAAATGTTTAAAGCGCCCCAACCCTGCAAGCTTGCACAGCTAAGAAAATGCACTGGTATGTTGCGTCCGCATATGTAAACAGTGTTCAAAGCACACGTGAGGTATCCACTAGATCGTCAGAGCGATATCAATAATTCTAGCACTAGACCTCCTGGTAACAGATTTTTAAGTACCGCCTATGGAGGTTTTTAGGTACCGTAGTTTGTTGCCATTCCACAAGTGTGTGCAATTTCAAAGCATGACATGTATCCATTTACTTGGTGTAACAGCATCTTTCACATTATATAAAACAATTGGGCTAATTGTACGTTTTTTTTTTTTTATTATTCATGAAGTGTATTTTCTTTTTTCTTTTTTTTTAAACTGTGTTTGAAAAACCGCTGCACAAATACAGTGCATAAAATATTGCAACGGTCGCCAATTTATTCTCTAGATTCTCTGCTAAAAAATGTAATGTATAAAAAGGTTTGGGGGTTCCAAGCAATTTTCTAGCAGAAAATATGAATTTTAACTTGTAAGCAACAAATGTCAGAAATGGTTAGTCAAGGGTTAAAAAGTAATGAGCACAACACTGAACCTTGGCATACACCACTAATAACCTTAGACCATTCACAGAGTGAATCATTAATCATTACTGAATATTTTAGGCAGTTTGTTTACAAACAAAACTTTGTAAGCCTGTAAACCCTGCCTTACACATTAGCTGTATGCGAGGAAATGTGTCAAATGGTTTTGCAAAATTGCAGCATATATGAATATAGTAATATTTATAGCCAGTCCGTTGTCCAAGTTTTTCTTTACCTCCCCAAATTTTGACAACCTTGGCGTTTGGGGCAGAGCTGTATCCTGGCCTAGGCCAACAAGGCCCAGGCCTAGGGCAGCACTTTGCAGGGGGGCAGCATGAAAAGAGTCCCCGTCGGCTTGCGCTACACTGTTAGGAAAATTAGTCTAGCGCCCCCATAAAGCAGCTGCGCTGCTTCTAGTATGCGGGCGGCCGGCATTCCGCAACTGTGGGGGGGGGGGGGGGGGGGGCTTCCAATTTTGACTGTTTTGTCATCCTGGACCACAAACCTTCCTCACTGTGCTATAGGTTTCTGCTGCACCATCTACTTAAAGTAGAACTATTGGCAACACTTTTACCATCCCTGTCCCATTGCGAAGATTTCCCTTCACTTCCTGCTCTATGGGCAACCAGGAAGTTTCTATGGGAACCAGGAAATCTAAGTAAATTAAGGGAATCCATTGCTGCCCCCCCCCCCCCCCAGGCCCTCAGAACTAGTGTCCTCACTCGAAAATTTCAGGGTGGGTCTTAAACAACACAGGGTGTGACCGTGACAGTAAGGGGTGGGTCATATTTAAATTAGGGGGTGTACGAGTTTAGTCAGGCCTAGGGCAGCACAAAACCTAAATACACCTCTGGTTTGGGGAGTCCATGCCATCGCTTAAAATATTTACCTCTTAACCATAGAGGTCAAACTAGCCAGTCTGTAGTTAGTTGGTAAAGACTTCAAGCTCTTTAACCACTTAAAGGGTCACTAAAGGAAAAATGTTTTTTTGCTGAAATGACTGTTTACAGGGTATAGAGACATAAAAGTTAACCAATTCCTTTTAAAAATGATTAAAAATAGATAAAAATCAATCATATAATGTGCCTGCAGTTTAGTTTCACTTTTAAACTGGTTTCATGTTTTTGTGAAGTAGAGACACACACAGAACAAAAACAAACAAATACAGGGCAGTGTTTTGTTTTTAAAATGAATCCGAGGAGTTTTAGACACACAGTAATGACAGCTTGGACCACAGTAAAAAGCTGCCATGAGATTTTTCATAAGGAGCCAGACAAGCCGGAAGTGTGGAGATCAGAGCAGAATTACAGCAACTTCAAAGCAAAACCGAACAATGAGGACATGAAACCAGGACTGCAGTAAGGTAAAGGAACCTATTTAGCTAAAAAAAAAAAAAAAAAAAATCCTTTAGTGATCCTTTAAGGACCAAGCCTATTTTGTCCAAATGTGGCAGAGGGAGAGATTTAAAGGAGACAAAAAGCGGAAGTTCTACTTTCGGGTGGAACTTCTCTTTAACTACTTAAGACTGGGACCTTTAGGCAGGTAAAGGACCTGGCCAGTTTTTGCAATTCGTCGCTGCGTCGCTTTAACTGACAATTGCGGTCGTGCGACGTGGCTCCCAAACAAAATTGGCATGCTTTTTTCCCCACAAATAGAACCTTCTTTTGGTGGTATTTGTACACCTCTGCGGTTTTATTTTTTGCGCTATAAACAAAAATAGTGACAATTTTGAAAAAAATTCAATATTTTTTCCTTTTTGCTATGATATCCCCCAAAAATATATAATTTTTTTTTCTTTTCCTCAGTTTAGGCCAATACGTATTCTTCTACCTATTTTTGGTAAAACAAAATCACAATAAACGTTTATCGATTGGTTTGCGCAAAATTTATAGCGTTTACAAAATAAGGGATAGTTTTATTGCATTTTTATAAAAAAAAAATTTAAACTACTAATGGCGGCAATCAGCGTTTTTTTCGTGACTGCGACATTATGGCGGATACATCGGACAATGTTGACACATTTTTGGGACCATTGTCATTTTTACAGCAAAAAATGCACTAAAAATGCATTGTTTACTGTGAAAATGACAATTGCAGTTTGAGAGTTATCCACAAGGGGGTGCTGAAGGGGTTAAGTGTGACCTCATCTGTGTTTCTAACTGTAGAGGGGCGGGGCTGGACATGTGATGTCATTGATGGTGTTTCGCTATATCAGGGAACACACGATCAATGACAGCGCCACAGTAAAGTTCTTCAACTCCGGGGACCGTTCGCGGGACACCAGCGGCGATCGGGGCAGCGGAGCTTCAGACCGGGCCGCGGGCGCACACCAGCGGCCCATGGCTGGGCACTTAAAGAGGACGTACAGGTACGTATTTGTGCCCACCCGTGCCATTCTGCCGACGTATATCTGCAGGAGGTGGTCCTTAAGTGGTTAAATGCCACCTTTTCTTATAAAATATTTTTGCCATTAAACAAAAAAGCTGGAGGCAGTTTCCAAATTTAAGAACACTGGTATTCTATACACAAAATATACAGTCACGCTCACCAAAACTTTTGACATTTTGATACACCATTAAATGTGTATTTTTTAAGCAGAGATCCCTTTATGTTAGATCTGCACAATTCTGGATAAAATGATAATCACAATTTTTTTTGCTTTGAATAAAAAAATGTACAACTCTTAATTCTCGATGTAACATCTTTCACATTACAAAAAAAAAAAAAAAAGGGCCAACTTTACTGTTTTTTTTAAACTGCATTTATTCACCAAAAAATGCATTTGAAAGGCCGCTGTGCAAATAGTGTGACATAAAAAATTGCTATGACAGCCATTTTAGTCCCCAGGGTCTCAGTTAAAAAAAAAAAATATATATATAATATATATATATATATAAATGTTTGGGGGTTCCAAGTAATTTTCTAGCAAAAAAACCTGATCTTAACTTGTAAGCAACAAGTGTCAGAAAAAGGCTTCGGGCCAGATCCACAAAGAATTTTCTGGAGATACGCCGCCGTAATTTAAAATTCCCGTCGGCGTATCTGTTTTGTATCCACAAAACAAGATACGCCGGTGTACCGTCATACTCTGCTCCCCATCACAGACGGCTCCGGAAGTGCTGTGGCGGCCAACTGCGCGTGCGCGATGCGCTCCAAACGCATCTGCGATGCGTTCCAATGCATTTACGACACTGCACACCAGCGAAACCTCGTTCGGCATCCAGGCTCTTTCCTTAACATCCCCGTGGATTGGAGGATGTTAAAAAAAAGAGCCAGGAGGCCGAGCGAGCCGTCCGAGCTAAGCGAGGACGTGAGGCCGACTGGCCACTTTCCTTGAAGTCCACGTTGCTTTGAATGACGGCTTCGCTGTTGTGCAGTGTCGTAAATGCATTGGAACGCATCACAGATGCGTTTGGAACGCATCGCGCATGCGCAGTTGGCCGCCGCAGCACTTCCGGAGCAGTCTGATGGGGGAGCCGAATATGACGTGTCACCGGAATTACTCTAAGATAAGACTGGTGTAACGTTATTACACCGTCGTATCTTAGTTGCATACTTACGCTGGACGCTAGGGGCGCTTCCGTTGTTTTTCCGCGTTGAATATGCAAATTAGCGAGTTAGCGAGTTACGGTAATTCACGAACGTACGAGTGGCCGGCGCATTCCTTTTACGTCGTTTGCGTAAGCTTATGTCAGGCGTAAAGTTACCCCTGCTGTATAGAGGCGTAAGCAATGTTAAGTATGGACGTCGGGCCAGCGTCAAATTTTCCGTCGTTCACGTCGTTTGTGTAACCCGTTCGCGAATAGGGAATTGCGTAAGTTACGTACACGTCGTTTTCATTGACTATTTGCGACGTGATTTCATGCATGCGCACTGGGATACGTCCATGGCTGGCGCATGCGCAGTTCAAAAAATACATTGTTCGCGTCGGGTCATTGATAATTTTAATAAAACACGCCCACCTTTTGTTCATTTGAATTACACCCGCGAACGCCGGCCCATTTACTCTACGCCGCTGTAACTTACAGCGGCGTAGTGTAACTAAGATAGGCTACGCCAACGGGAGATCTTTGTGGATCTGGCCCTTAGGCCGCGTACACACGATCAAATCTATCTGCTGGAAACGGTCTGACAGACCGTCTCAGCAGACAGATTCGATGGTGTGTACGGACGAGCAGGCGGATTTGTCCAGCAGACAGATTTTAAAGCCTGCTTTAAAATCTGTCTGCTGGGAACCCGTCGGACCAATATGTCTGCTGGTTAGTACGCTAACCAGCAGACATATCTGCCCGCACATGCGTCGAATGGATTAGACGCATGCGCAGAAGTGTTTTACTTCCTGGTGCGGTGACGTGGCGGCGTCAACGTCACCGCGCTGTCTGCTGGCGGGGATTTTGGTTTGATCGTGTGTACAGCGATCAAACCAAAACAGCCAGCAGACAAATCTGATCAAATCGGTCTGTCAGACCGATTTGAACAGATTAATTTGCTCGTGTGTACGGGGCCTCAGTCTAAGTGGTTAACCTGACCTCATTTACAGACTGAAGTTCATCCCTTTGATCTAAAAGAACCCAATGTTTTTTTATCTCTCAGTGCTGAGCAATGTTGTAATAAACTCTGCTGGCTTTTTTTTATTTATTTTTTTGACAGCTCTGAGCAGAGAACAGTTCACCACTTGTTACATGAATTGTGGAAATGCCAAATTAAGATCGTAAGGGGGGGGGGGGGGGGTTGAATCGAGATCGCAATTTTCTAACAATTAAGCATGCAACTCTACTTTATGTAGAAGCTTTTATAAGAACTGCTAAATATATCACAAAACTAAAAACGGCTAGGTTATCCAAAGCAAAACAAAAGAAATCTCACCAGACAGTTGTTCCTCAAACTGTATCAGGTCACCAGGCTCCTGGAGAACTGGATCAGGATGCAACTGAGGAGATGGAAGGCAAGAAGGAACAGGACCACCTAAGAGATCAACAGGTGATGTGAGGCACAGGAGTTCCCTGTCCATCTGGTGAGAAACTGGAAGAGCAAAAAACAAAAAAAAAAAACATTCAAATGAACACAAGTTAGCCATTATTCTGGATGCTGCAAAAGTTACACATTTGTATATTACTATACTAAAATAAATCTGTGCTAAGGAAGCGTAAAGCCTGCCATAGCTCGCTTCTGGGAAGAAAAAAAAAATTGGATTTTAATCACCGTAAAATCATTTTCTCTGTCGTCCATGGACAGACACAGCTTCCTTAAATCTTGACTTGTGGGTTATGTTCCGTCTATTAGGAGTGGACTGTTGTAATGGCAACTAGAAGGGCAACATTCTGAGAAAGTATTGAGAGCGCAATCTCCCCGATGTTCACAAAGGGGCATTCCAGAAGTACCAAGAGCACCAGATTCAAGTCCCATGGAAGAAGTGGCGGTCTAATCGGGGGAGCAACGTGTCGGACCCCCTGCACAAACGTACTTACAAGTGAATGAGCCACCAGGGGTCGTTGAAAGAAAACGGCTAAGGTTGAAATCTGCTCCTCAATAGTGCTTAAGGCTAGCTTCTGATCCACTCCACGTTGTGAGAACAGCAGGATCCAAGAAACCGAATATGGCCGGAGGCGCCAATCCATCTCTTCACACAGAGATGTAGGCCTTCCAAGTGCGATGGTAGAACTTTCGGGGTAGATGACTTCCGGGCCCTCAACATGGTGGAGATAACCTAATCTGACAGACCACAGACCCTTAGTACTTGGCTTTCAGTAGCCATACCGTTAAAGCTAGAGACTGTAAAGCAGGACGAAGTAAGGGACCACGAGACAGAAGTTCCTCATGCACTGGCAGATACCAGGGAGCGCCCACCACCAGGCGCAGAAGGTCGGCGTACCAGGGACGCCAGGGTCAGTCTGGGGAGATTAGGATCACTGAAATCCCCCCGGCCTCCACTCTGCGGAGCAGAAGCAGCAACTTCAGTGCAGAAAAGGCAGAAATTATCTGATACTGACCCCATGGAGCCAGCAACGCGTCTGCCCAGGGATCTCTGGACCTGGCCACAAACCTTGCCACCTTGCTATTGAGTCGAGAAGCCAGGAGATCCACATCTGGCATGCCCCATCCCCGACAAAGGAGTTAAAACATCTCCGGATAAAGCGACTGTAGCGGAGAGCAATATTAAACTCCACGATCTCCGCTGGTAACCAGGGTAAATCCACAGTCAGCATTGACAAGTAAGGCAATGTCCCAAATCTCCCCCAGTAACCAGACGACACACAGCTCTGAGAGTCAACTGACTTTTTATTCACAGGCTTCCATATTTATATAATTCCCCATGCAAGGGGTTTCCAAACAGCCAAATAGATTTAACAGGGGTAATACAGGGAGGACCAGATGGGGAACTTAACAGTTTGGATAATTCTCCCATCAGGCATTGCTGCACAAGGGAAAAGTCGGTTGATAGCTGGGGTCTGGGGTTATGTGTTGTGGGAGTTCGGTCTAAAACTGCCGAACACTGATTGGGCAACATAAAACTAAGTACTTGAATGCTAGTGGCTTACGGCTGCCAGCATATGAATTACTATGCCCACATAAGACCCAGCAGAATACATAGCATATAATACAGACAACCTTTTGACATGTAACGTCCAGCGTTCCAGAAGTGGCTAGGTTTGCCACAATGCTCCCCCAGAACCAAGCCGGCATACACAGTCTGATCCCAACGGATCGGCTTGGGGATGTCCGGGGGTGTAATTTCACAGATCACTTTTCAAGTTCAGTTTGTCTAGATAACCCGTCGGCATTACCGTTTTGCTTCCCTGGTCGGTAGTGGATTGTAAAGTCAAACGGCTGCAGCGCCAAACTCCAGCGCAGCAGCCGGGCATTGTCTCCCGCCACACGGTTTAGCCACACCAACGGGTTGTGATCTGTGAGTAGCGAAAAAGGTTGTCCATACAAATACGGCTGCAACTTTTTGAGGGCCCACACCACGGCCAGGCATTCCTTCTCAATGGCGGCGTAGCTTACTTCTCGTGGCAATAACTTTCGGCTCAGGTAAGCTACGGGGTGTTCTCCGCCATCGGCTCCCACTTGGCTCAGCACTGCTCCCAATCCAAACATTGAAGCGTCCGTATGGACAAGGAATCTTTTAGTTGGATCAGGAGCAGCAAGTACAGGGGCATTAGTTAGAGCAGTCTTTAGTTGTTGGAATGCCTGATCACACTCTGGGGCCCAGACAACCTGTCGGGGCAGGTTCTTGCGTGTCAAGTCAGTCAAGGGTTTGGCCAGGGCACTATAATTGGGTACGAATTTTCTATAGTACCCCGCAGTACCTAGAAACGCTAGCACTTGGGTTTTCGTCCTGGGGGTGGGCCATTTAGCTATGGCTTCAACTTTAGCTGGTTCGGGTTTCTGTCGCCCGCTCCCCACCCGGTGGCCCAAGTACTGCACTTCAGCCATCCCTATATGACACTTGCTGGGTTTCAGTGTTAACCCTGCCTCTCCAATACGATCTAGAATGGCCCCTATGTGTTGTAGGTGCTCTGTCCAGGTCTGGCTAAATATGGCGATGTCGTCTAAATAGGCACATGCGTATTCCTGGAATCCGTCCAATAACCGATCGACCATCCGCTGAAAAGTTGCCGGAGCGTTCTTCATCCCGAATGGCATGACCCGAAATTGATACAGGCCAAACGGGGTGACAAACGCCGACTTGGGGATGGCCTCCTCGGCCAGTGGAATCTGCCAGTATCCCTTACATAAGTCTATGGTAGTGAGATACCGGCCCCGTGCCATCTTATCCAGCAGCTCGTCTATCCGGGGCATCGGATAGGCATCAGACACCGTTTTGTCATTTAGCCTCCGGTAGTCGACACAGAAACGTGTCGTGCCATCCTTCTTTGGTACCAGCACTACTGGCGATGCCCAGGGGCTATCGGAAGGTTCGATAACCCCTAGCTGCAACATCTTGTCAATCTCAGTCTTCATATGCGTCCTGACTGCTTCAGGGACACGATATGGGGTTTGCCGCATAGGTAGCTGTCCCGGGGTCTCGACTCGGTGAGTGGCCAGCGGAGTGTACCCAGGTAAACTGTATCAGGTCACCAGGCTCCTGGAGAACTGGATCAGGATGCAACTGAGGAGATGGAAGGCAAGAAGGAACAGGACCACCTAAGAGATCAACAGGTGATGTGAGGCACAGGAGTTCCCTGTCCATCTGGTGAGAAACTGGAAGAGCAAAAAACAAAAAAAAAAAACATTCAAATGAACACAAGTTAGCCATTATTCTGGATGCTGCAAAAGTTACACATTTGTATATTACTATACTAAAATAAATCTGTGCTAAGGAAGCGTAAAGCCTGCCATAGCTCGCTTCTGGGAAGAAAAAAAAAATTGGATTTTAATCACCGTAAAATCATTTTCTCTGTCGTCCATGGACAGACACAGCTTCCTTAAATCTTGACTTGTGGGTTATGTTCCGTCTATTAGGAGTGGACTGTTGTAATGGCAACTAGAAGGGCAACATTCTGAGAAAGTATTGAGAGCGCAATCTCCCCGATGTTCACAAAGGGGCATTCCAGAAGTACCAAGAGCACCAGATTCAAGTCCCATGGAAGAAGTGGCGGTCTAATCGGGGGAGCAACGTGTCGGACCCCCTGCACAAACGTACTTACAAGTGAATGAGCCACCAGGGGTCGTTGAAAGAAAACGGCTAAGGTTGAAATCTGCTCCTCAATAGTGCTTAAGGCTAGCTTCTGATCCACTCCACGTTGTGAGAACAGCAGGATCCAAGAAACCGAATATGGCCGGAGGCGCCAATCCATCTCTTCACACAGAGATGTAGGCCTTCCAAGTGCGATGGTAGAACTTTCGGGGTAGATGACTTCCGGGCCCTCAACATGGTGGAGATAACCTAATCTGACAGACCACAGACCCTTAGTACTTGGCTTTCAGTAGCCATACCGTTAAAGCTAGAGACTGTAAAGCAGGACGAAGTAAGGGACCACGAGACAGAAGTTCCTCATGCACTGGCAGATACCAGGGAGCGCCCACCACCAGGCGCAGAAGGTCGGCGTACCAGGGACGCCAGGGTCAGTCTGGGGAGATTAGGATCACTGAAATCCCCCCGGCCTCCACTCTGCGGAGCAGAAGCAGCAACTTCAGTGCAGAAAAGGCAGAAATTATCTGATACTGACCCCATGGAGCCAGCAACGCGTCTGCCCAGGGATCTCTGGACCTGGCCACAAACCTTGCCACCTTGCTATTGAGTCGAGAAGCCAGGAGATCCACATCTGGCATGCCCCATCCCCGACAAAGGAGTTAAAACATCTCCGGATAAAGCGACTGTAGCGGAGAGCAATATTAAACTCCACGATCTCCGCTGGTAACCAGGGTAAATCCACAGTCAGCATTGACAAGTAAGGCAATGTCCCAAATCTCCCCCAGTAACCAGACGACACACAGCTCTGAGAGTCAACTGACTTTTTATTCACAGGCTTCCATATTTATATAATTCCCCATGCAAGGGGTTTCCAAACAGCCAAATAGATTTAACAGGGGTAATACAGGGAGGACCAGATGGGGAACTTAACAGTTTGGATAATTCTCCCATCAGGCATTGCTGCACAAGGGAAAAGTCGGTTGATAGCTGGGGTCTGGGGTTATGTGTTGTGGGAGTTCGGTCTAAAACTGCCGAACACTGATTGGGCAACATAAAACTAAGTACTTGAATGCTAGTGGCTTACGGCTGCCAGCATATGAATTACTATGCCCACATAAGACCCAGCAGAATACATAGCATATAATACAGACAACCTTTTGACATGTAACGTCCAGCGTTCCAGAAGTGGCTAGGTTTGCCACAATGCTCCCCCAGAACCAAGCCGGCATACACAGTCTGATCCCAACGGATCGGCTTGGGGATGTCCGGGGGTGTAATTTCACAGATCACTTTTCAAGTTCAGTTTGTCTAGATAACCCGTCGGCATTACCGTTTTGCTTCCCTGGTCGGTAGTGGATTGTAAAGTCAAACGGCTGCAGCGCCAAACTCCAGCGCAGCAGCCGGGCATTGTCTCCCGCCACACGGTTTAGCCACACCAACGGGTTGTGATCTGTGAGTAGCGAAAAAGGTTGTCCATACAAATACGGCTGCAACTTTTTGAGGGCCCACACCACGGCCAGGCATTCCTTCTCAATGGCGGCGTAGCTTACTTCTCGTGGCAATAACTTTCGGCTCAGGTAAGCTACGGGGTGTTCTCCGCCATCGGCTCCCACTTGGCTCAGCACTGCTCCCAATCCAAACATTGAAGCGTCCGTATGGACAAGGAATCTTTTAGTTGGATCAGGAGCAGCAAGTACAGGGGCATTAGTTAGAGCAGTCTTTAGTTGTTGGAATGCCTGATCACACTCTGGGGCCCAGACAACCTGTCGGGGCAGGTTCTTGCGTGTCAAGTCAGTCAAGGGTTTGGCCAGGGCACTATAATTGGGTACGAATTTTCTATAGTACCCCGCAGTACCTAGAAACGCTAGCACTTGGGTTTTCGTCCTGGGGGTGGGCCATTTAGCTATGGCTTCAACTTTAGCTGGTTCGGGTTTCTGTCGCCCGCTCCCCACCCGGTGGCCCAAGTACTGCACTTCAGCCATCCCTATATGACACTTGCTGGGTTTCAGTGTTAACCCTGCCTCTCCAATACGATCTAGAATGGCCCCTATGTGTTGTAGGTGCTCTGTCCAGGTCTGGCTAAATATGGCGATGTCGTCTAAATAGGCACATGCGTATTCCTGGAATCCGTCCAATAACCGATCGACCATCCGCTGAAAAGTTGCCGGAGCGTTCTTCATCCCGAATGGCATGACCCGAAATTGATACAGGCCAAACGGGGTGACAAACGCCGACTTGGGGATGGCCTCCTCGGCCAGTGGAATCTGCCAGTATCCCTTACATAAGTCTATGGTAGTGAGATACCGGCCCCGTGCCATCTTATCCAGCAGCTCGTCTATCCGGGGCATCGGATAGGCATCAGACACCGTTTTGTCATTTAGCCTCCGGTAGTCGACACAGAAACGTGTCGTGCCATCCTTCTTTGGTACCAGCACTACTGGCGATGCCCAGGGGCTATCGGAAGGTTCGATAACCCCTAGCTGCAACATCTTGTCAATCTCAGTCTTCATATGCGTCCTGACTGCTTCAGGGACACGATATGGGGTTTGCCGCATAGGTAGCTGTCCCGGGGTCTCGACTCGGTGAGTGGCCAGCGGAGTGTACCCAGGTAAATTGGAGAAGGTAGCCCCTTTAGCTACAATCAGCTCTTGTACCTGGGCACGCTCCTGAGGGCTTAGCCGCTCCCCCAGCTGAACCCCCTTGGAGGGCTCCGTCTGTCCCTCCTGTTCTAAGAGGTCAGGTAGTGGCAGATTCTCCTGATCCTCCGAGGCGGAAGCGCATATGGCGGCCACGTCCTCTATCCTCTCATGGTATGGTTTGAGCATATTCACGTGGAACATGCGTCTCTCCCCTACCCCTGAGCAGGGGCCAATCACATAGGTGGTATCACATCTCTGTTCCACCACCTGGTATGGGCCTTGCCAGATGGCCTGCAGCTTGTCTGTGCGGACCGGTTTTAAAATCAAAACCTTTTGTCCCACCTGAAAGCTGCGGTCTCTGGCTCCCCTATCGTACCAGCGGCGCTGACGTTGTTGGGCCGCCCGGAGGTTGGTGCGCACAGCCTGGGTTAGCGCCTCCAGACGGTCCCTGAACTCCAGTACGTAGGATACAATAGGGGTTCCGTCTGGGCTACTCTCCCCCTCCCAATGCTCTCTAATTAGGTCTAGTGGCCCTCGCACCCTTCTCCCAAACAGTAATTCAAAAGGGGAAAACCCTGTTGACTCTTGGGGTACCTCTCTATAAGCGAAGAGCAGATGGGGTAGAAAGCGCTCCCAGTCTTTATGAGCCTCTCCAAATGTACGGAGCATCTGCTTCAGCGTACCATTAAACCTTTCGCATAGACCATTGGACTGGGGGTGGTACGCCGAATTTACTATTGGCTTAATGCCACATATCTTCCATAGTTGTTGGGTTACCTTGGCGGTGAACTGGGTGCCTCTATCGGATATGATTTCTTGGGGAAACCCCACCCTGGAAAATATTTTCATTAAGGCCTCTGCCACAGTTTCGGCATGAATGTTTGTGAGGGCTATAGCCTCGGGGTACCGGGTGGCATAGTCCACTACAGTTAAAATATATCTTTTCCCGGAGGGACTGGGTTTTGGTAAGGGCCCCACTATATCTACGGCCACCCTACTGAAGGGTTCTTCAATAATGGGAAGAGGACATAACTTGGCTTTGTGGCGGTCACCTCGCTTGCCTACTCGCTGGCAAATGTCACAGGAGGTGCAGTATTGCCTCACATCCTTGGAGATCCCTGGCCAGAAGAAAGCGTGGGTCAACCTGTATCGGGTACGTGTCATCCCCAGATGCCCAGACAGGGGAATGTCGTGGGCAATCCGAAGCAGTTCTTGCCTATACTTCTGGGGAACCACTAACTGTTTAGTCGTTACTGTGGCCGACCCTCCCACTCCTCTTTCAGCAATGCGGTAAAGTAGCCCTTTCTCCCAGGTGTACCGCTCCCGCTCTAGCCCAGCCTGGTCAGCGTGTACCCTGTCCCTGTATACCTGTAGCGTGGGGTCTGACCTCACCTCGGCCTCAAACTTAGTCGGGGTATCCCAGGACATACGTGTCGTGCGGGGGTCATGGTCTCTTACCGGAGCCTCAGAGTGTGTCGGTGGAACCGTGGTGCGAGCCTGTTGCCGTGTGGTCACTGGATGGGCTTCCTGGTATGGGGCCTGGGGTACAAAAGCAGAGGTCATCTGGCCCAAGTCATTTCCCAGCATAACATCTGCTGGTAAATTTTGCATGAGGCCCACTTCTACCGTCCCCCCTCCCACACCCCAATCCAAATGTACTTTGGCAATGGGTAGTCGGTACACTGCTCCCCCTGCCACTCGTACTGCCACTGATCCGCCAGTGTGTGCCGAGTCAGGGACCAAATGGGGTGCTATCAAGGTTAAAGTAGCTCCTGAATCCCGAAGTCCCTGGACTTCTTTCCCCTCCAAGGTCACTGGCTGTCGATGATGCTGCCGGTTATCCGTGGCTCGGACTGTCATCACCTCATGCAAGATTCCCAGGGGTTCTTCCGCTGGAATGCTCAACATCTCTTGAGTGGCCGGCTCCCGTTGATAATGATGGGCAGCAGCCCTTGGTGCCGGGTTTGGTCGGCCTTGGTTCCAGGCGGGTCTGCCCCGGTTTTGGGTGCACTCGCGTGCCATATGTCCCCACTGTTTGCAGGTGTGGCATTGGATGTTGGCACGTCCGTTATATCTAGAGGGTGGTGGTAAAGTCCCTTGGGATTGACGAAAAGGGGAGGCTGTGAGACCGGGGGATGGTAGAGTACTGGGTGGTCCCGCGGGTCGAGGATAACTCTTGGTTAGGGGCCCATGATGTCTCCTTGCATCAAAATGCTGATCCGCTAATCGAGCCGCTTCGGTTAGGGTGAGAGGTTTCCTGTCTCGCACCCATTCTTGTGCCTCTGGGGACAAACCGTTGAAGAATTGCTCCAACAGCATTAACTGTCTCAATTCCTCCATAGTAGTGGCTTGGCTGGCTTGTATCCACCCTTGGGAAGCTTGGTCCAGCTTGTGTGCCCATTCAGCATGTGAATCCTTCTCTGGTTTGCGCAGGTTTCTAAACTTGCGCCGGTATGCCTCTGGAGTAATGGCGTATCTCTCTAATATCGCTCGCTTCACTTTATCATAATCCTTGCTGTCCTCACTGGGTACAGCGCGATATGCTTCTGCTGCCCGACCTGCCAGCTTGCCTGCTAGCAATGGGACCCATACTGTCCGTTCCAAGTCATGTAAATCACACAGTCTCTCAAAATCCTGTAAATACCCATCAATCTCATCCTTCTCCTCGCAAAACATTTTAAAGGCATGATAGGGAATTTTGGGTTTTACCTGGTTGTAGAGTGACCCAGTAGTGGATTCTGCTCGAGACTGTGTATACTGCGGACTGTGTGCCATCACGTACTCCTGCACATTCGCCATTACCATATGCAGCATGGCATCTGATATAGGCTGTGGCAAAAATTCCAGCCTGGTCCTCATTTCTCTCTGGTAGAGGGTTTCTTCCATGGCTGCTGGTGGTGTAGCGCTGCGGGCTCTGTCTCCCTCCATCAGCTCGGCAGTTAGTACAGCTTTGGATTTGTTGCTGGCTACCTTACCCCTGGCTTCTAGCAGTTCCTTTAATGTCTGCCGCTTTAGCCTAGAATAATCCGTCTCCATTTACATCGGTAGTTCACATTGCACGAATTGCGCTTATCGGCTGTAAGGTTGGATCCCGTCGCTTGCCACCAAATGTAGCGGAGAGCAATATTAAACTCCACGATCTCCGCTGGTAACCAGGGTAAATCCACAGTCAGCATTGACAAGTAAGGCAATGTCCCAAATCTCCCCCAGTAACCAGACGACACACAGCTCTGAGAGTCAACTGACTTTTTATTCACAGGCTTCCATATTTATATAATTCCCCATGCAAGGGGTTTCCAAACAGCCAAATAGATTTAACAGGGGTAATACAGGGAGGACCAGATGGGGAACTTAACAGTTTGGATAATTCTCCCATCAGGCATTGCTGCACAAGGGAAAAGTCGGTTGATAGCTGGGGTCTGGGGTTATGTGTTGTGGGAGTTCGGTCTAAAACTGCCGAACACTGATTGGGCAACATAAAACTAAGTACTTGAATGCTAGTGGCTTACGGCTGCCAGCATATGAATTACTATGCCCACATAAGACCCAGCAGAATACATAGCATATAATACAGACAACCTTTTGACATGTAACGTCCAGCGTTCCAGAAGTGGCTAGGTTTGCCACAGCGACCATTCCCCTTGGTCCAGCATCAAGCGACTTGGATAGTCCACCTGCCACTTTTCTACGCCTGGAATTTAAACAGCGAATAGAGCCGGCACGCTCCTTACGGCCCACCTTAGGATGTGAGCGACCTCCAACTGAGCGTCCAACCTCCTTGTTCCTCCCTGATGGTTGACACCGCCGTGGCGTTGTCCGACTGAATCCTGACTGGACGTCCTTGTACCCTTAGTGACCACATGGTGAGGCACGGCCTGATCGCTCAAATTTCAAGGACATTGATTGGTAGGAGGTATTCTTCTGGAGTCCAGCGCTGGTGGGCCAACCGAAACCCCCAGACTCCCCCCAACCGGTCAGGCTGGCGTCTGGCGTGAGCACAGACCAGTCGAAAAAGAAGGTAAGACTTCCCGGACTGAAACGCTGGGGACATCAGCAACCAAGTCAGAGAGGCCCTGACTAGGCGACGTACCTTAATCTGATGAGCCAGAGACAAAAGGGGGTTTGCTCCATTTGGACAGAATCTCCTACAAAACTCCTGTGGAATCGAGCATACAGTACTGCCTCGAAGGAGGCCACCATGAGGCCCAGGACTTGCATGTGGAAACGGAGAGACGACGACCATTTGCAGGGTGTTAACCTCACCGCAGCCTGGAGCGTCTGCAACTTTGGAGGAAGAAAACGCTTGCCACGAGGAGTGCAGAATCAGCCCCAGGAATTCCAGTCGCTGATCCGATACCAACACCAACTTCTGGTAGTCTACGACAGCAATGCCTCGCTGTCACAGCAAAGCCAGAATTGGGGCGAGCACCTTGGTGAAATCCAACCGCCAAACACAAATCTTTGAAGCCCGACACTGATGGGAACATGCAAATATGCGTCCTTGATGTCCAAAGACACCAGAAAGTCCCCCGGATTGAGCGCAGCGACCACCGAGCGAATCTAACACATCCTAAACTCCCGATCCTTCACAAAGGCATTGAGGGCCTCGAGGTCTAGGATTGGATGAACTCCGTCCTTCTTCGGGACCACAAACAGATTTGAGTAGAATCCCTGAAACCTGCGGTGGTGCGGGTATGATCAGCCCGCACCTCAAGTCTTCTACTGCCCAAATTAGGGCAGTCCGACGAGACAGGAGAGGAAGATTTGAAGAAAATCTGTTTTGGGGACAAGAAACGCGATCTTGTACCCTGAAGTGACCAATTCACAAACCCACTGGTCAGAAAGCAGGGAGGTCCACCGAGCTGTAAACTCGCAAAAACGTCCCCCCACCCAAGAATCAGGTGGGGGCAAAACTTCATGCGGAAGCAGACTTGTTTGCGGGATAGTATTTCTTGTGCACCCAGGGATGCTTCTGTCCCCCAGCTGAACCTTTATCAGCTTGGGAGGGTCTACTAGCGAAAATACCGATGTGTGAAAAAGGAGGGCCCCGGCTTGCGGCACGGCTCCTTACTTTTAGTGAACTGAGGTAGAAGAGTGCTCTTACCTCCAGCCACATCCTTAATAATGTCGTCCAGTGAGGCACTAAAAGAGCCTCCCACCTTCGAAAGGCAAATCTGTCAGAGCTTTCTGAGAGGCTTGGTCTGCAGACCAGCAGTTTAGCCATATCAGGTGGTGCAAAACCACCACCGATACAGAGGTCCTGGAGATTAAAGGGGCCGCAACCAGGGATGCATCACAGACATACACAAGGCCCTGCACCAGTTGGTCGGCCAGTGTCATGATTTTCGGTGGGAGCTGATGCTCCTCCACTGCCTGGTGCAAAAGTTTTGCCCATTCAGTCAGTGTCAGACACCAAAGTCACAGCCATTATTAGCCGCAATGCTGACCCCAGCATGGTGAACACGGATCGACTCATCGCTTCGGAATTCCTATCAATAGGGTCCTAAAAACCGGGGTCCCCCCTACCGGGATAGCGGTTACCACCGATGGAGAAGCCCATTTTGTCAAAAGGCTCTCTTCAAATGGGTAACGGACCGCTATGCGCTGAGGGACCACAATGAAACTCTGCGTCCGTTCCCATTCCTTATCTATGAACTTGTCAAAGAAATTATCATAAGGAAAGACCCTAACAGAGCATGTCGGTTTGTGAGACCCAACAGAGGCCTCCATGGATGTCCCAGCTGTATCTTCTAGCTTAAGGGTATCCCTTACTGCATTAAGAAATGCTCCCACAAGTGCTTTGTCCTGTGATGACCCGGATGAGGAGACTACCTCACTGCCTGGACAGTCCTGATCCGTAGCCTCCGACACCTCAGAACAGGGGTCATATGCTGCAGCCAGACCCGGGTCTGCATCCAGGAGATGGCGGGGGAGGGGCGCTTTTTACCCCACTTACGCTCGCATGTCACTTCCACCCTGGCAACAAATGACTCAAGAACTGTGCCCATGGGAACCGCAGGTGCAGGGGCACCGGATGCTGCCTCTGGAAAGTTAGGGAAAGAAACATTATCTTCTGACTGCATTCAGACCCACTGGCAGCCCTTAGGGACTAAGTCAAGGCACTCGTATACAAAAAAGTCCACCCTCCTTGCTGCGCTGACCGGGGGGATTACCCAGGGAACTCGCCACCCAGCCAGAGACAGCTTAGCACCGTCATCCGCTCTGCCTCACACACAGCGTGTGACTGAGGTGTTCTGTGGGGCGATTTTTCGCTATTCGCACTGTTCAGGAAGCCTCCAGCGCTAGAGGCCAAGCCATACAGGGAAAAACACTCCAAAATGGCAGCCGTACTCCTCAGAAAAAAAAGGGCGCGGGCTACTAAAAATGGCCATTAGCCGCTCTAATTATATTGGGACTGGAAAAAATATAATTATTGAATTTTCTTGGCACAACCTGGCCATCAGTAGGCCATATAGATCATCACTTCTCTCTATACCGCAATATATGCTTTAAACAGCACTTGGACTTTCGTTTTCCTGGACAGGTGGACTTTATTTAGTTATTTTCCTAGATACGTTTTTGGGGCAATAATATATTTTATACCCCTACTCATCATCTGTATCAGTATATACTAATATAATCTACAGTCCTTTTTCTGATTAGTTATATAATTTTTATTTTTTTCATCTCGCAGGGGGTCTCCCCGTTAACATTTCCCAAATACTTCCATGATATTGCCCCACACTAACACGGCAATATCTTTGGGAATGCTCACGGGGATATCGTACTGAAGCGTCCGGACAGCTGTCTTTTTATTATTTTTTGTTGGTCTTTGTCTGTCTCTGTTTTTGTCTCGTGTATGTTATGTCAGTACCGGTTAGTGTATAACGATCTTGTTTCCACGGGTGCAGCTTTGGCCAGCTATCACCAGTTGATAACCTTTTCATACTTAGGTCTTAGAATTTGTACCTTTTATATATTAGATTTGTGTATATTATTCATATACAATTCTTATATTTTCAATAAATTTACTATTTTTATATTCAGTTATTGTCCGTCACTACCTTGATAACCGCTAGGTCCATAGAGGCACATTGTCTTAGTGCTCTATATAGGACCAAAAAAAACTTTTTTCCATATATGCTTTTTGGTTATGGTGGTGACCTCCATACAGGAGGAGTGACTATCTGTAATATTTATTGCATATGAGGTGGTGTTCGATTTTTGTTTGTGTATATACTAAAAATGGCCTCCCGCAAGAAAGACCTGCGCCACAGCGCGGCCACGACAAAATGGCTGCCAATGGGAATTCTCAATGTTAAAGAAACCCACAAGAAAATGGAGCCGGCGCTACCAGAAATGTCTCCCGAGCACACCGAGGTGGACGAGAAGTTCACAGAGACGCCGGGCGGAGGTTTCCAAAGGTCAGACCACCCCCCCCACAGAAAGCAGACCCGGACACCCCCACAACCACTAACCGGGATACAGAGACCAACCGGTACACCCCGGACGACGCAGCAGGCAAGAGTTGGGGACAGAGGGAGGGGAAAAGGAGGACAGGAAACCCCCTAATGACCCCCCCAGGAAAGCACAGCTGTTCTAACCTACCGAGAACAGGAGGAACTGAACTTACCCGTCAATGCGCGGACTTGCTGGTGCGTTCGACAGACTTACCGCCAGGCAGTACGGGGTGGCTGTTGGCCATGGTCCACTGTGACTGAGACAACAGCAGCCCAGTCATATGTGAACCCCTGGAGCATATAGCTCACCGCCCGCCCCTGGAGAAAATGGGGCATGTCGTGGCCGACCCAGCGCTTAGCTAAGGTCTGCTAAACGCTCGATGGCCGGACTGGGGAGATTACCAGGATCTATATTATCCAGCCTGTTGCCCAGCCGGCAGTTGATGGCAGATCACGGGATCAAAAAATTAAAATATGGAAAAATTTCTACAGGACTCTGTTCCCAAGGGGGCGCCAGGTCCTACTAATCTACTAGGCAGAAAAAACTGAGCTGCTGGCTGCAAAAACTGAGCTGCTAGCTGCAGGGTAAGGGGCTGTGACCGGAGGGCCCGCCCCCCGGGCGGGGCTGTTGAAGTCTGTTAAAGTTGCATGTATTTAAATATCTAACATGTCTGCCTAGTCCTCTCCTAATAGACAGAACATAACCCACAAGTCAAGATTTAAGGAAAGCTGTGTCCAACCAAGGATGAAAAGAGAAAAAAAAAGGTTTTCCCCTCAATCATTGAAGGGCAAAAGGACTCTTCAGTGTGGAGATATCCAAAAGCAGTCCCCCAAATAAAGGAGGGTCAAGCAAGTGGACCTAAACATGCCATATTAAACCTCAAAGTAGTACAAGAAGTGTAAGCAATTACATATCCCCATCTGCAGAACCTGTAGCAATATTCAAGCCTTAAAGGCTAAAGCCTTGTGTCAAAGGCCAATGACCAACTCCTATATTCGAAAAAAACTCAAGAAGTGGGATTATGTAGGCAACACATACAAAGCTTCAAAAATATATAAAAATGAATTCATTTATTACAAAATTTATAGAAACATTATACATACAAAATTATCAAAAAATAATATAAATACAAATTATACAAAAACATAAGCGATGTAATACTATCCGTCATACGGAACCATCACCAGGATTGGGAGGTAGATTGTAGCAGAAAAGCTGACGCGTTTCGAATGCTAGGCATTCTTTGTCATGGCATATGCAAGTATTACATCTAAAGTAGATCAAAATATAATATAAATATTAGACACATATATAATATATAACAGTATACTGTTTACATTAAGCAAAGACATAGCATACATTGATAAAAGATAACTCACCCGTTGTGTTAAAAACGTTGTGCCCAAAGGGGCCAAGCCGAGGACCCCCCCGAAAATGCTCCAGGGCGCAGATGTCTAATAGCCGGTTAAGCCATACAAAATCTTACTCCTATTACTCATAGGGTGGATAGAACTACTACGTTCAATCGAATGGGGTAGGTGTCCTAAATTTGGAGACATAGATAGAATAAAGTACCCCCAAGGGCAAGGGAACAAAAAAGTTCTCATTATTATGGGGTATATTCATAAGCTGAAATGAGACATGAATCTGCTTCAGAGCTGGTCTGGAAAAGCTTACCACTGGATGTTTTGTAGTAAGGTCTCCTATTCTAAAGATGACCAACAGCGGAGATTCCTAGCTGACCACCAGCAAATGTTCCTGGCTGACCCCCAGCTGGAAAAGGTCTCCAAACTCTCCAGTATATGGAGAGGGACTAACACCAGACATCCCCCTTGGTGTTCCTCAAATACTTACCTACAATCGCTCCAGCTGGTGGATCCCTCCCCTTGATCGCCGCCCTAATCACGGCGCTTAACGATAAATATAGAGCTTGTTCCTTGTTTTTTTCCCCCATTGGGACATTGTCATCTAAAGACGACGTGCCCAGCTATCCCAATGGTCCGCTATCCGGAACGTCATTGTTGCGACCGGAATCTAAGACGCAGCCATTTTACTGGAGGGTTTCCAGCAATACATGGCTAAGAACGTCATAGCCGGAACCGGAAGTTTCGTGACGGCCATTTTGGAAAGGGGAAACGGTATTGTATTACTATTCTCAATGCCAGAAAGGCGTGGAGCCGGAGATTCTGAGGCGGTCATTTTAGAAAAGGGAAAAAAGGATTTTTATTATTATATTACATTAGGTTCCCAATGCCCAGACGACTTGGAACTAAATGAAAGCGGTCAAAGGGTGAAGGGATTTAAAAATTATCCCAAACGTTATAAAGTACAGCGCTTGGGACAAGAAGCGATGGAAGGCCAGGACGTGGGCTAACTTTGTCACCCCACATCCTGGAATGATTATTCTCCTTAGGTTCCATTAGGAATCACTGGAGAAACATAGGAAACAGAAAACCAAAGCTGCCATAAAAATCCACCCGCAAGGTGGAGGAAAAAGATTATCTCCACTATCCTACAGGCAAAATAGGAGACATCTGGGTAATACACCGGTACGTCTCCCCTGGCAGCTGATGAGTATGGAGCGAGAATGAGATGGGACCTGCTAAATTGAATTAAAGAGACATCATTCACCCAGAACAATTCAGGGGGTCAATTAAGGCATAGGTCCCGCAGGCACAAACCACAACAGATTAAGTCAAGGGACAAGTTGTCCTATTTCCAAGTAATATTGTATATCCTTTTCAATGTCTGTCTGCCTCAACGCAGTACAAACCAAAAATACATACAAATCCTTAATTGTGCAACATTTATAAAAAGGCAGCATTACGAAAATATATATACAAAAAACCCTTGGGCCAGATTTACAGAGCGATTACGCCGGCGTAACAGGAGATGCGCGGCGCAAGTCTAAATTTGCGCATGCGTTTCGATACTCCACATCCCTAAAACGAGATACGCAAGAAATCTACTTTATTTGTCCAGCGTAATTTCGTTAGACAGGCGCATCCGTCCGCGCAAAACTGCGCTAGACACACCATTGATTTGCTATTCAAATATGCTAATGAGGGAGTTACGGGGATCCACAAAAGAACGTTGGTGCTACGCGCTGTGCGCAACAGCTGACTGGCCTGTCTAAAATTAGACCATAGAAAAGGTGGTCTAAAATTAGACAATTCATCTACATGTCAGAGAAAGCAACACCGTTAGTGAGGAGCAGAGCAGTCACACGTGTTGCACAACAATCTGTATGCCAACATGCCAGGGACATCCTCGCTCATAGCTATACTACTGACTTTAGAGGAACAAAGAAGGAGGAGGGCACAGGAGAGGATATAACGCACCCGCATAGACCTCTTTGGCATGAGTGATTCTGAGGTGTATCGCATCTTCAGATTCACCCCTCATGCCATCCTGGAATTAACCATAACCCTGCAGGAGGACATCACCAGCCCAACACACCGCTCAGATGCAGTGCAGCCACTGGTCAAGGTCCTGGCAACAATACATTTCCTTGCCAGTGGAGTGGTGGCTGGGATGTCACAATCTTCCGTGAGCAGATGTGTGCACCAGGTTGTCCCTGCAATCCTCAGACGCATGGCCAACCAAATCATCAAACCCACCACTGAGGACCTGCGGCTGAAGGCAATGACACATTACTACAGAATTGCCAGAATCCCACGCACCGTGGGGGCCATTGATTGCACACATGTGGCACTCCAGCCCCCCCATGAGACAGAGCACATATACCGCAATCTGAAGCATTGGCATTCCATCAACGTACAGGTGATAGTCGATGCCCAAGGCCTCATATGGCACGTCCGTGCCAAACACCCCGGATCCAGCCATGACAGCTACATATACAATCAGAGCCCCATCCGAATGGAATTCGAACAGAACATGTATGGGGACACCTGGCTGGTTGGTGAGTGACATGGGTGGCAGGCATGACTGTCCCCCCCCATGATGCACACATCACAAGGGGCACATGCATGACTAACATCCTCCTGTCTTTTTCCTTACAGGCGACTCTGCATATGCACTGGGACCCCATCTCATGACTCCTATCCGGAACCCCCAAACCCCAGGAGAGGAAAGATACAATGAAGCCCACGCCCAAACCCGTGCAGTGGTGGAGCGCACCTTTGGCCTCCTGAAGTCACGTTTCTGATGCCTGGATAAGTCTGGGGGGAACCCGTTATATTCCCCAAACTTTGTGTGCCAGATCATCGGTGCATGTTGCATTCTGCACAACTTCGCAGTGAGAAAGGGCCTGCAGATTGACATACGTGATGACCTGACCCCTGAACCAGACAATCCCCCCCATAACCGAGGTTACCCCGTCTTCTGAGGGAAGAGCAGCCAGGAGACAACTCACATTAGGCATCTTTGCACGTTAAACACACACATTAATCATGGCACAATGAGAATGCATGCATGCACACCACTGTGGTCCCTAGCACAGACACATCACATCTAATTGGATTAGCACAAGCCCACCATGCTGGACTTGCGAGCAGCAACGCCACGGCTCCAGTTATGTCACTGTACATTCATACACCATTCACACGGACCTGGGAATCACTTCTCCCTGGTCCTGGGGAACCCTTCTCCATCAAAACTGAGGGTGACACCCCTTTGCCGGCAGGAATATCACCCCCACATTCCCAAAACATTCACATCACAAAAAAAAAAATGTCCAGCAAAAAAAAAAGGGGAAAAACAA
The DNA here is from genome assembly GCA_029574335.1 of Rana kukunoris. Lineage (NCBI taxonomy): Eukaryota > Metazoa > Chordata > Amphibia > Anura > Ranidae > Rana > Rana kukunoris. Next base: position 74,603,145 of record CM056054.1, on the reverse strand, counting down.
ATTAAAGCCGTTGGCGTGAGCCACGCCTGGGGCGCCCACGGCCACGGCTCCTCAGGGGAGACTCATGGGGAGGGGGGGGGGTAATCCAGGGAAGGAGGAGCAGCCCCTGGTCTCTGCCCACCTGGCGGTGGCGGCCTGCCCTCCAAGGCCACGGCAATTCTGTTCAGGCCAGCACCTAGTGTTGCCGTGTTGGCCTGGATAGCCTGGGTGAGGGCCCTCACATCCTGCCCAACGTCTGCTGTTGTAGTCTGCAGTGCGTTAAGGCAGTTTGTAAGAGCCCGGGAGTGGCAGTCCAGGTCCCCAAGCGTATCCTTTATGGAGGACAGGCTCTCCTCCATCCGCCCCAAAGTCTGGCTGTCCCAGATGGCGGGTCTGAAGGGCCTGGTCCCTTCTCAGGTTGGCGGGCAGAAGCTCGGCCACCCCCCTGGTCTTCTGGCATGACTTCCTGCCTTTAGCTGAGGCTTGTGGCCGGGGAGAAGGGGAGGCCCTTGGGAGAGGAGCCCTGTTGGGGGAGGAGTGGGAAGGGCTAGCCCTTATGGAGGGCTGGCTACTGCCAGCCAGAGAGGAGACTCCTCCAAAAACAGCAAGCCACTGGCTGACGTGACATCCTCCTCCTCCTCTTCAACCTCCTCCGAGGACTCCGTCCTTGTCGGGGGGTCCTCATCAGGCTGTTGTCCCTGGGATGGTGCGGTCAGCCCAGATGGCCCAGCACCCTCCTGCTCATCTGTGGATGACACAAAACATTCACAGGTTGGAGGATCCACACACTTGCCACATATTCCCTTTCACCCCCTCCCCCACACATGCTACACACCTGATAGGGAAAAAAAAACCTTACCTGGCATCACGCCTTCATGACTTGAGTCATAGCCGGGCAGGCCCTCCACCTGTTGTCTATGAAAGGATTTTTGGCCACCACACGCTCCTCCGCTGTCAGCCTAACAGGGCATGGTGGGCTCCCTCCTGTGGCCCTGGCATGGGCTACCATTTTGGCCAGCTTCTTTCTGACCAGACGCCGGAGGTCATTGATCTTTTCAATCCCCGACCGTGTCCGGGTCTACCCCCCCCGATGCATTTACCTCATCAGTAATGTTCTGCAAGATATCACGCCTCCTGGCCGGGGTGGTGTTGACACTCTCTGGGCCGTGGAGGAAACGCCCATATTGGGAAATGGCCCGGGAAAGAATTTGTTTCTCCCCCAAAGTAAAATTTTACTTCCTCTTTCTCTCAGTCATACTCATACAAAAACTCTCTCCCAAACAATCAGCAAAAATCACTCACAAAAACAAGCAGGAAAAATCGAGCAAGAAAACAAACAAAAATCTATCAACCAAAAAGTCTCACAAGCAGTCACCAAAAATCACTTTCAAATATCTTCTACCAAACTCTAGATCACACAGTCCACAAATATAACAAAGACAAATCACAACACGAACAAACAACAGAACAAAAGCACCTTGCTGTATAGGGAGGGATACAAAGGGATGTACTTTTGCAAAGGAAGTGCGTTTGTGTCTATTTATGCTGTCTGCGTAGTTCACTAATTTGCCCTAGTCCACTTTCAATTTCACTGATTGCGCCGTTCCCGAGTTGTGAGCATGCGCACAGAGGTGCCGACCATGGTGTGCTTCAAGCACGCATGCGCGAGCCGGCCGGCCCTTCATTTGCATGGGGTCACGGTTTATTTCAATGCAACACGCCCACGTCCTTCCCAATTTGTATTACTCCGCCTTGCGCCTCTGAAATAACGTTGCGCAGGCACAAATTTCTGCGTAAAACCGACGAGAATAGGGTGATTGCGCCGCTACATTGCGCTAGTCTAACGTAAAGGCGGTGCGCTACGCAGGTCCAATAATGCGCAGATGTACGTGAATCTGGCCCCTTGTTTCTAAGTGTCATAATTACATTCAATCCTAATTGCAAGATTGTCATAAGTACCATTGGCATGGGGTGAAGGAGAGAGTCATGTTATTGGTGAAGGGAGGAGGAAAGACCTCCAACACAATATCTTAGAGTGGATGGAGTTCAGCCCCTAATGATGGGGATCTAGTCCGTCTTTCCAGAGAAAAACCCTTCTAAGAAGGGTCTGAAACTTTCGCTTTCATTTAAGCCAGGGGGTGTTGTTGCTCTTAGGTACCTAATCCAACGCATTTCGCGCTGCAGTAGTACCTTGTTCCAATCACCCCCTCTTAAAGGAATGTCTACCCGTTCTAATACAGTCAAATTTACAGTTGGCATATGATAGCCATGATGTTTGGCTATGTTTCTGCCAAGTGGGAGGTATAGATTACAAATGTGCATAGAATGCATGTGTTTATCTACTCGTTTGTGCAGTTCTTGCTCCGTTTTACCTACATAAAATGAACCACACTGACATCGCATGAGGTATACCACTCCCCGAGTTTTGCAATTCGCAAAATGTCTCAGGGAGAAGGTATCTTCATTTGGCAATGTCAGTGTGGTTCTCTTTCTAATCACCGAACATTGCGCACAGGATCCACAAGCATATGTGCTGAAGATTTTACACGGATCTTTTTCATCCTTTCCTTTGTACTCACTTTGAACTAACATAGTACCTATCGATGAGGCTTTTTTAAAAGTGATCTGTGGTTTGTCAGTAATTACATTTTTCAAGATAGGGTCCTCGGTTAAGATAGGCCAGAACTTTGAGATGGTCTTTCAAATTTTTTGATGTTCATTGGAAAAATGTATGACGATTCTCGTATTAGCTTCCTCTTTTTTCTTTTTGCTGTTAGTTTTGGACTTAAAGACTAGGGACCGCCTGTCTGTGGTTCTTACTCTATTGAACGCCTTTTTGAGGCAAGTTTTTGTATAGCCTCTCCTCATCAGGCGTTCTAATAGAGAGTCACTTTCCCTTTGGAAGTCAGAATATGTAGAACAATTCCTTCGAATACGGAACAATTCCTTCGAATACGGAGGAATTGACTATAGGGAATTGATTTTTTCAAAAATTCCGGGTGGAAACTTCCTGCATGAAGCAGGGTATTCCCTGCCGTTTCCTTCCTAAATAAGGATGTGCTGATTGCACCATCTGGTCTTTTAATGATACGTATGTCCAAAAAACTGACTTCTACATCATGATATGACATGGTAAAGAAAAGGTTAAAGCTGTTGATGTACATCAATCTTAACATCTCAATGAGCTCACTCTCCTGGCCATCCCACACGATAAAAATGTCATCTATGTAACGCTGCCAAACAAGAATGCACAAGATGCATTTTCCCCTAAGAATTCCCGCTCCCACTCCCCCAGGTACAGGTTTGCATATGAGGGTGCACAGCACATCCCCATTGCAACACCCTGCACCTGGAGGCAGTGGGAGCCTTGGAAAAGGAAAGTATTGTGTTCCAAAATAAATTCCAACATTGCTAGAATGAAACAATTAAATTTCCAATCTGTGGTGGGTCATTGTTTTAATAACCGATCAATGGCCTCCAAACCCTCTATTCTATCTATGTCTCCAAATTTAGGACACCTACCCCATTCGATTGAACATAGTAGTTCTATCCACCCTATGAGTAATAGGAGTAAGACTTTGTATGGCTTAACCGGCTATTAGACATCTGCGCCCTGGAGCATTTTCGGGGGGGGGTCCTCGGCTTGGCCCCTTTGGGCACAACGTTTTTAACACAACGGGTGAGTTATCTTTCATCAATGTATGCCATGTCTTTGCTTAATGTCAACAGTATGCTGTTATATATTATATATGTGTCTAATATTTATATTATATTTTGATCTACTTTAGATGTAATACTTACATATGCCTTGACAAAGAATGCCTAGCATTCGAAACGCGTTGGCTTTTCTGCTACAATCTACCTCCCAATCCTGGTGATGGTTCCGTATGACGGATAGTATTACATCGCTTATGTTTTTGTATAATATGTATTTATATTATTTTTTGATAATTTTGTATGTATAATGTTTCTATAAATTTTGTAATAAATTCATTTTTATATATTTTTGAAGTTTTGCCTACATAATCCCACTTCTTGAGGTTTTTCGAATATTTCAATTACCACGGGATGATGGCAACCACATGCCGCTATATATGAGTTGGTCCTTTTTCCAATTACCAACTCCTTGCCTCTGCAGGGACCTTTCAGAAATACAGAATGGCAAACCATTCCATAAGGAAAAGATGGTTTCCCACCCCAAAGAAATGTACAAAATACAAAGACCTCAGAGAGATGCCTCTGCTCCTCGGCATCAATAATTGTTTCATTAAAGCTAACAGGAGCAGGAGTAGGATCCAACCCTGAAGTAGGTGATCTGCTCAATGTGAGTGCCACAGGCGTTTGCAACCAGATCTGATTACCAGACTCCTATCTAGTCTGGATCTATTAAAATTATTAAAGATTCCATTTCTCTTGCCATTCTCCATGGAAGTGAAAGAAGCTTCAATAGAAAAAACAATTGCATCAGGAAGCACTGCACACAGGAGGAGACAAGGGCATCTACTGTTACTGCATGAGGATCTCATGATCTGGCTTTAAACCCATCTACCTTGTGATTGAAACAGAATGCAAGTCTCAGTTAGGTCCATGTTTAGCCTCACCCAACCCACCACGTTTACAGATCTGTGGGGAGTATCAGCTCAGAAATGTAGGCAAGATTTGCCCAGAGAAGAACTTTGAGGTCACTATCGTATTGGGTTGTTTTGACACAGATTTTTTTTTTGCTAACCTAGGCAAAAGGCTGTAGAAAATTCAAGTTGGACTAACCGGTAACTTGTTTTCCAAAAGTCTTTCAGATGGATATGAAAGGTTCTTTAACTTCTTGAGGCCCGCGCTATAGCCGAATGACGGCTACAGCGCGGACCTGAAATTCCAACAGGACGTCTTTTTTCCCACCAAAAATATGTAGAATACGTATCGGCCTAGACTAAGAAAAACAACTTTTTTTAAATCGGGCTATTATAGCAACAAGTAAAAAACATTGTATTTTTTTTCAAAATTGTCGCACTTTTTTGTTTATAGCGCAAAAAATAAAAACCGCAGAGGTGATCAAATACCACCAAAAGAAAGCTCTATTTGTAGGGAAAAAAAGGACGTCAATTTTGTTTGGGAGCCACGTCGCACGACCGCGCAATTGTCAGTTAAAGCGACGCAGTGCCGGAAGCTGAAATTTCACCTGGCAGGAGGGGGGTATATGTGCCCAGTAAGCAAGTGGTTAACCAATAGGGCGTGCAGTTCACCAATTCTCCTTGCCGATGTAATTGCAACTAGAAATAAACATTTAAAAAAAGTTTAGATTTCTTAGCGATACTGCTTATAACGGTTCAAAAGGTTCCTTTGTGAGGGCTTGTAGGACCATTGATAGATCCCATTTGGGAAAATGCTTAGCTGGAGCTGGTCTAGATCTAGCAAGTGCCTTAAAAATATCTTGTGACAAAGGGTTCAGAAGAGACTGGTCTCTCCAGAAAAACTTCCAACGCGGCCACTTGCACCTTAAGTGTGCTGACTTGCAAGGCACTTGTCTGCACCATTTTGTAGGAATTCCAATACAGACACTAAATATTCTACCATTCTTTTTTTCGAATGACACCAAGAGTTGTAGACCTTTAAATATTTAGCGTAACAGTTTCTAGTTACTGTTTTTCTACTAGAAAGTAAAGCGGTTACTAAGAGTTCCCGACAGACCTTTATCCGTTAACAACTGCTCCTCAGATACCAGGCAGTGAAGCCTAGTCTGGCCACATCCGGGTGATGTATCGGACCTTGCAGAAGTAAATCTTGTTGGAGAGGGTTGACTGCCATTTGCAGAATGGTGGTGAACAATGCTCTTTTTGGCCAAAATGGAGTAATTAGTATTACTGACACTTTTTCCCCCTTGTATCTTCCTCAATACTAACAAAATTAGCTGGAACGGGGGAAAGGTGTAAACCAGATGAAAGTTCCAAGGCATCTATCCCCTGAGAACTGTAGTTTCTGTGAATAGAGAAGAAAAAAATGGGAGCTGTGCATTTTCTTCTGACGCAAACAGGTCCTCTTGTCGATGGCCCCATGCTCCGGTGACCATTGCAAAAACTTGCAGATTCGAGCTCCATTCTGCCTCTTGAATCCGTATTTTGCTCGGAAGATCTGCCACTACCTTTAGAGTGCCCCTGAGGTGGACTGCCGATAACAGCAAATGATTTTTCTCCCACTCTAGGAACTTTTATGCCAGCAACTAAAGAGTTTTGCTTCTTGTGCCTCCCTGCTTGTTCAGGTAGGATATGGTAGTGGTGTCGTCTGATAGAACCTGGACATGGAAACCTTGGAGGATTAGAGAGAAGGCATCCAATTCTAAGGCGACTGCCTTTACTTCCCTCCAATTTGAGGACCTTTTTGCTTTGGACCGGGACCATTATTCCTATGCCAAGTCAAGTTCTGATCCAAGTGAGCCCCCCCACCCCACACGCTGGCATCCATCACCACTTTTTCTAATGGGAAAGACCAGAGTAGGCCTTTTGACAGAATCGCCCGATTTCTCCACCACCAAAGCGATTGTTGGATTCTGGTGGGAATCTTCACCTTTGCATCCAGAGATTTTGTTTTGTGGTTCCATGCCCTTCGGAAGAAACTGAAGAGGTCTAAAATGTAGCCTTTCCCATTGAATGGCTGGCATAGTTGAGGGTAAGGTTCCTAGGGCAGACATAACCCATCAGACATTTCCTGATTTGTCTGTAGCATAGATGACATTTTGGACTTTGGATTTTTTTCCTCTTCTGGAAGATTTGGTACCCCAGAAATTGTGCTGGTTAAGCTGGATTGAAGTTTGACTTCTGAACATTCACAACCCAACCCAAGGTTTCTAAATGACTGCAGGCTTTTCCCAGGTCTTCTAACGATTTCTCCCTGAAAGGGGCAAGGAACAGGTCGTCCAGGTACGGGATTACTGCGACCCCTTGAAGACGGAGAGGTGAGAATGCTTCTGACATGACTTTAGTAAATACTCGTGGGGCAGAAGAAAGGCTGAAGGGGAGGGCCTTGAATTGCAGGTTCAGCACCTCGTTCCACATGTTTCTTGCCATCCTTAGGAATCTGAGACTGAGGGGCTATAGGGATGTGCAGATAGGCATCCCTTAGGTCAAACGATGTCATGAAGCACACTTTGGTCAATAGGTTTCTGACCGTGAAGATAAAGACCATACGAAACCTCTTGTATAGGACTGATCGGTTTAGTGGTTTTAAGTTGAGGATTAATCAAAAACTTCCGGATTTTGTTTTATCAGAAATATATGGGGATAAAATCCCTCAATGCTCCCCCAGTGGTACCCGAGTCACAACCCCTGGTTTCATCAGATCCTTCAACAGCACCTTTATAACTAGGGCCTTTGTTGCATCTCTTGGTAAGTTTGTAAGTGCTCCGAAAACTATTTTGTAAGCTTGGGACAGCATGCTCAGAATATACTGGGCTTCCTTCATGCTTGCCCAAGGAGGGGAGACATTTTTGAAGCCTTCCTCCCACTTATAACCGGCTGTCATTGCGTTTGGTTGGTTGACACAGGAGGATGGAAAAGGACATATCCTTTGCCTTTTCCCCTCCGCCCTGACCAATTTAAAAATTTTCCCTTGAGGTTTATTGTGTTCCTGAGCCCTTTGAGGATGAAAAAAACGTTTGGCTGGCTGTTTTTTCTTCGACAGGAAAGGACTTCTTTTTATCTCCGGTTCTGTCAACAACTGAATCCAAATCAGGGCCGAACAATATGTCCCCTAAGAATGGAACCCCGCATAGCTTGTTTTTGGATGCTATATCTCCCGGCCAGGTCTTTAACCACAGCGCCCTCCTGAGTTAGTTAGGGCTGTGGATTTTGTGGTCATCCTGATAGATTCTGCTGATGCGTCTAAAACATAAGCTACAGCTGCTGACAAAGTCAAATGAATCAAGAATTTCTTGCCTAGGAGAATCGGCTATTATGTGAGCTTTAAGCTGATTCACCCCATATTCTATATTCCTAGAGACGCAAGTAGTCGCCATTCCTGGCTCAAGGTTGCCCATGATGGATTGCCAAGCCCTCTTAAGTTGTTAATCCATCTTTTTATCCATGGGGTCCTTTAAAAGCCCCATGACCACAAATGCCAGATCAGTTGAACTGGAAACCTTAGAAAAGGCTGCATTAAATTTTGGAACAAAAAAAAAATTGTGGAACAGGAAGACCTTGAGAGCTCCTAACTCCCCACTAAGTATTCCCTCCGGGGGAAACACAAAATCTGTCAACATGTGGGAAGGAGCCTCCTTCTGAAGTTTGGTGGAGATGAGTTTTCTTACAAGTGGGAGGAGACACTCAGGTGCGGTCCTGAAAGACGTTTAGGGAAATATATCTACTCCTGGACTTAATACACAAAACGACATATGTAGAAAAGATTCTGCAGAGTATGGACTATATCACACATTACAGTCCTTCAGGTTCCTAGTTTTCTTTTGACTATTTATGCTTCTCTTTTTGAAGATATCATTCTGTATACCATTGAGACTTACAGTGCAGAAAATAAGTATTTGAACACCCTGCTATTTTGCAAGTTCTCCCACTTGGAAATCATGGAGGGGTCTGAAATTGTTATCGTAGGTGCATATCCACTGTGAAAGACATAATCAAAAAAAAAAAATCCAGAAATCACAATGTATGATTTTTTTAACTATTTGTATGATACAGCTGCAAATAAGTATTTGAACACCTGAGAAAATCAATGTTAATATTTGGTACAGTAGCCTTTGTTTGCAATTACAGAGGTCAAACGTTTCTTGTAGTTTTTCACCAGGTTTGCACACACTGGAGGAGGGATTTTGGCCCACTCCTCCACACAGATTTTCTCTAGATCAGTCAGGTTTCTGGGCTGTCGGTGAGAAACACGGAGTTTGAGCTCCCTCCAAAGATTCTCTATTGGGTTTAGGTCTGGAGACTGGCTAGGCCACGCCAGAACCTTGATATGCTTCTTACAGAGCCACTCCTTGGTTATCCTGGCGGTGTGCTTCGGGTCATTGTCATGTTGGAAGACCCAGCCTCGACCCATCTTCAAAGCTCTAACTGAGGGAAGGAGGTTGTTGCCCAAAATCTCGCAATACATGGCCCCGGTCATCCTCTCCTTAATACAGTGCAGTCGCCCTATCCCATGTGCAGAAAAACACCCCCAAAGCATGATGCTACCACCCCCATGCTTCACAGTAGGGGTGGTGTTCTTGGGATGGTACTCATCATTCTTCTTCCTCCAAACACGGTTAGTGGAATTATGACCAAAAAGTTCTATTTTGGTCTCATCTGACCACATGACTTTCTCCCATGACTCCTCTGGATCATCCAAATGGTCATTGGCAAACTTAAGACGGGCCTTGACATGTGCTGGTTTAAGCAGGGGAACCTTCCGTGCCATGCATGATTTCAAACCATGACGTCTTAGTGTATTACCAACAGTAACCTTGGAAACGGTGGTCCCAGCTCTTTTCAGGTCATTGACCAGCTCCTCCCGTGTAGTCCTGGGCTGATTTCTCACCTTTCTTAGGATCATTGAGACCCCACGAGGTGAGATTTTGCATGGAGCCCCAGTCCGAGGGAGATTGACAGTCATGTTTAGCTTCTTCCATTTTCTAATGATTGCTCCAACAGTGGACCTTTTTTCACCAAGCTGCTTGGCAATTTCCGCGTAGCCCTTTCCAGCCTTGTGGAGGTGTACAATTTTGTCTCTAGTGTCTTTGGACAGCTCTTTGGTCTTGGCCATGTTAGTAGTTGGATTCTTACTGATTGTATGGGGTGGACAGGTGTCTTTATGCAGCTAATGACCTCAAACAGGTGCATCTAATTTAGGATAATAAATGCAGTGGAGGTGGACATTTTAAAGGCAGACTAACAGGTCTTTGAGGGTCAGAATTCTAGCTGATAGACAGGTGTTCAAATACTTCTTTGCAGCTGTATCATACAAATAAATAGTTAAAAATTCATAAATTGTGATTTCTGGAATTTTTTTTTTTGATTATGTCTCTCACAGTGGACATGCACCTACGATGACAATTTCAGACCCCTCCATGATTTCCAAGTGGGAGAACTTGCAAAATAGCAGGGTGTTCAAATACTTATTTTCTGCACTGTATCTATGATTACTGTGAAGGCTTACTTTTTTTTGTCTCACTCTAGGTTACCGTTTACTAGCATAGTTTTTTTTTTTTTAAGTTCTCTTAATGCAGCCTTTTTTGTGCTTGCACACACAGACGCATGAACACACAGTGTTCAGATTAATAAATTGAGCAATATCTAAAAAATGTACTGCGCTTAATCCATAAATGTTAAAGCGGCAACTGAAAATGTTATACAACACTAATAATGATAAAGAAAACATGTGCGCTAATGTGGACTATAGATGACACTAGTGATCATGAATACTAGATAGAATCACAATTGAATATAGTTGTAGTGCTAAATATTAAATAAGTGAAAATTATGAAGATGGTCTAAAGGCCTCAATGAAATCATGACACAAAAATATATAGTAAAAAAATAATAATTAATAGCTCCAAAAATAAATTAAGAACTGGAAGATATCAAGTGAATGGATCTCAGTCCGTGTAATTTTTTTTTAATAAAGATGAAGATAAAAAAAACAATCCTTGAGGGTGACACTGACGACTGTGTCATAAACAGCAAAGACAGATGTCCATATAGGCTAAAACTTCTCCAGTGTGCAAATAGATCCACAGCATTCAGAAGAAAGTGATGACAGAAAAGTGCCTCCACCGGAATAACACACTCCTCTGCACTGATCTCTTGGTTATAGGAGATGGTTAGCGCATATGGCCATTAACCCAGTCTGGGGTCTCTATATGATGAGATATGTGCCTCAGATTGCATGGAAGATGTCTCATATGAACACAACGATTCGGGTTACACCACATAGAACAAAATAGACTTACATAGCATAAAACCCTTGAAATGTGATGAATGTCATAAAAATGCACGCTTACATTTAAAGCGGAGGTTCGCACAAAAAGTGATCCTCCGCTTTTTGGATCCCTCCCCCCTCCAGTGTCACATTTGACACCTTTCAGGGGGAGGGGGGTGCAGATACCTGTCTGAGACAGGTATTTGTACCACTTCCTGGTTCGGATCCCCGCAGGGAATCCAGTCTGGCACGTCACCCACCCCCCCCTGCTGTCTTCTGGGAAACACTGTTCCCAGGAGAGAGCGGGGACCAGTGACAGCGTGCCACAATCCTTGCGCATGCGCAGTAGGGAATCGGGCAGTGAACCCGCAAGGATTCACTGCCTGATTGGAAAATAGGGGTAATACTGCGCTGTCTGAATGAAATACAAATACAAAAGTAAATTGCAAGCAGCTTACAATAGTGAGATACTCACAACCAAAACAGTAAAAATAAAAAACAAGCTGCGCAACTATGAGGAACTCTTAGGTGATAAAGAGCAATACCAAACAGTCAATGCATCTATAAAGTCCATCAAGCTATTATTACAAGTGGAAAAACATCTGATGGTATAAATCGGCAGTAAAATTCCTTGTGTTCAAGCAGATGGTGACATCACAAACAGGAACCTCAGAAAAGTGCAAACAGATAGGGAAAACACCTCCACCGATGGAAAACACTTGATGGATCCCGAGTCTGCCTGATTGGGTAGAAGTGAGCACGGTGGGCGCGTCTATGTCCGGGCAGCGATCTGCCTGATTGGGTAGAAGTGAGCACGGTGGGCGTGTTTGTGTCCGGGCAGAGTCTGGTAGAAGTTGTGTGATAGTTTCCGGTGAGAAGTCTGAGAAGAACGACGGTACGGGGAAGCGACGGGGCCTGTATCTGATTAGAGAGGTAGGCATCAATCAACATTGATCACCTGTCCACTACGGGAGGAGTTTTTTGACCACAGGACTTCGTGTCATCGAACCCCCTGGCTGGGGAGAAAGCCATCTGCGGTCAGAAGGTCTCTAGTTGGGATCTTCCCCTCCGGTAAGGGACAGTGTTTTCCATCGGTGGAGGTGTTTTCCCTATCTGTTTGTACTTTTCTGAGGTTCCTGTTTGTGATGTCACCATCTGCTTGAACACAAGGAATTTTACTGACGATTTATACCATCAGATGTTTTTCCACTTGTAATAATAGCTTGATGGACTTTATAAATGCATTGACTGTTTGGTATTGCTCTTTATCACCTAAGAGTTCCTCATAGTTGCGCAGCTTGTTTTTTATTTTTATTTTCACTGCCCGATTCCCTCACCGAGGACGGCGGTGGAAGCAGCAGAGGACGGAGCGTTTGCTCAGCCTCAGCTGCTGACATCGCAGGCACGTTGGATAGGTAAGTGTTCATTTTTTTTTTAAGTCAGCAGCTGCCGTATTTATAGCTGCTGGCTTTAAAAAAAATTGGTCGAACCTCCGATTTAAGTATTAAAATATAGGCATATAAGAACAATCGAGCTGGCCGGCTCATCGTTAAGGCAGCCCGTATCTTCCGGGTCTAGCCCACAATGCAGTGAAATCAGAACGTCGTTCCTCCCTACAATTCTTCACTAGAGGGATGTGATCACAGGATACAGGCGGCGCTCCGATTCACCGCTTTAATACATACATTGGGTAACATAGCCTCGTTGTGAGTCACAAGAAGCCACTAAAACTCCATCTTAACTGATGGAAAGCAAAACTAAAATCCATATAAAAATAACTGCAAGGACAAGAATTACATATGAAACAAAAATTGAAACCAATAGCCTTACTGTAAACCAATAGGTAGCGACATCCTACAGGCGAGCATAATGAAAAAATAAAATAAAAATATATTGTAAATGGCAGAATGGCCCAATGTGGATCGTTGGCTGGTGTCCACACAGAACCAAGTGCAACTTTATTATAAGGCACTAAAAATTGCCAGACGCATATGTAAATGTAGGTATGCCAATTCACACCGGGTCTCACATGAGCCCCAAATGGGAGTTGGCCAACCCAGAATAATAACAAATATAGAAAAGTCTCAAAATTACTCATGACCAGCATATATTAAACAAGAGAAAAGCCATTTAATATCCAAATCGGCATGCGTAAATATAAGGGTGCATACAGACAAATCTATTTGGAAATCTCATCCAATCAACAAAAATGTTATTTTAGATCGATAGTAAAATACGGCCACTCAGGACTCGCATCAAGTTAACATGATATTTGTATACCAAATGGACCCACATGAATCAAACAAAAAAAATTACCTAGAACAGAAGAGACCCTACTAATACAATTTTTTTTTTTAGGCATTGACAAGTATAGCCCCCATTCTTACTCTATTGAATGCCTTTTTGAGGCACGTTTTTGTATAGCCTCTCCTCATCAGGCATTCTAATAGAGAGTCACTTTCCCTTTGGAAGTCAGAATATGTAGAACAATTCCTTCGAATACGGAACAATTCCTTCGAATACGGAGGAATTGACTATAGGGAATTGATTTTTTGATTTGAAAAAATTTCAAAAAATGTAATTGACACTCCCCTTCTTGGGATTGGACGGATCTGTTCAATCCCGAGCAAGGGGGAGTGTCTATGCACGAATCCGTGTATAGACACTCCCCCTTGCTCGGGATTGGATGGATCCCTCCAATCCTAAGAAGGGGAGTGTCTATACATGGCGGCCCGGGCATTACAAGTATTCAGAACGAAAGCTTGTAATGCGCGCTACGCTATAATGCAGGGGGATTAACGGCGGTATGCGGCAGCAGCGGCATCATATCTACAGGTATGGGGGACATGACATGGCTGCAATATGTGGGGGACAGACATGGCTGCAATATGTGGGGGACAGACATGGCTGCAATATGTGGGGGACAGACATGGCTGCAATATGTGGGGGACAGACATGGCTGCAATATGTGGGGGACAGACATGGCTGCAATATGTGGGGGACAGACATGGCTGCAATATGTGGGGGACAGACATGGCTGCAATATGTGGGGGACAGACATGGCTGCAATATGTGGGGGACAGACATGGCTGCAATATGTGGGGGACAGACATGGCTGCAATATGTGGGGGACAGACATGGCTGCAATATGTGGGGGACAGACATGGCTGCAATATGTGGGGGACAGACATGGCTGCAATATGTGGGGGACATACATGGCTGCAATATGTGGGGGACATGGCTGCATTTGGGGACACATTTAAAAAAAGTATCGGTATTCAGTATCGGCGACTACTTGAAAAAAAAGTATCGGTACTTCTACTCGGTCCTAAAAAAGTGGTATCGGGACAACCCTACCTGTCACCACCTATTACTGTCACAAGGGATGTTACATTGCTTGTGACAATAAAAGTGATCACATTTTTTTTTAAATTAAAAACACAATGTAAAAAAATATACAAAATAAGATTTTTTTTTTAATAAAGTGCCCCTTAGACGCGCATATATAACGATGTTCGAATCACACATGTGAGTTATCGCCATCGTCAGAGCCAGAGCAATAATTCTATCACTAGACCTCAGGAACTCAAACCTGGTAACCGTAACATCTTTCACATTATATTAAAGAAATTGGGCTAATTTTGCGTTTTTATTTATTTAATTCATGAAAGTGTCTTTCTCCAAAAAATTGCGTATGAAAGACCGCTGCACAAATACAGTGTGACATAAAATTTTGCGGCAATCGCCATTTTATTCTCTAGATTCTCTGCTATAAAATAAATGTATATATACAGTCCCAATCATAAGTTTAAAACAACTTGAAAAATGGCAAAAAATCATATTTTACATTGTTGGATCTTAACAGGGTTACAAGTAGAGCTTCAACATGCAACAAGAAGAAATGAGAGAGACAAAACATTTTTTTAAGCATTCAACTAATTGAAAATAACGATTAAACTGAAACAGGTTGTTTTTCAGCTGATCAAAAGTTTAGGACCACATGCCTTTAACCACTTGAGCCCCGAGCCTGTTTTTCAGATTCGGGGTTTACGAGACTAAAACATTTTTTTTTGCTATAAAATTACTAAAAACCCTCAAACATTTATTTATATATATATATATTCTAACATCCTAGAGAATAAAATGGCAGTCATTGCAATACTTTTTGTCACACCGTATTTGCGCAGCTGTCTTACAAGCGCACTTTTTTGGAAAAAATTCACTTTTTCAAATGAGACAATAAATTTGGCTTAACTGTTTTACATATTGTGAAAGGTAATG
The DNA here is from genome assembly GCA_029574335.1 of Rana kukunoris. Classification (NCBI taxonomy): domain Eukaryota; kingdom Metazoa; phylum Chordata; class Amphibia; order Anura; family Ranidae; genus Rana; species Rana kukunoris. The sequence goes on along the minus strand of CM056054.1, from coordinate 74,587,989 downwards.
TTACGCCAAGTAAAATGATACCCAACGTGTCACGCTTAAAAATTGTGCCCGCTCATGGCATGGCGTCAAACTTTTACCCTTAAAAATCTCGATAGGCGACGTTCAAAGAATTCTATAGGTTGCATTTTTTAAGTTACAGAGGAGGTCTAGGGCTAGAATTATTGCTCTCGCTCCAACGATCGCGGCGATACCTCACTTGTGTGGTTTGAACACAGTTTTCATATGCGGACGCTACTCGCGTATGCGTTCGCTTGTGCGCGCGAGCTCGTCGGGGCGCTTTTAAAAAAAAAAATGTTTGTTTTCGTATTTATTTTTATTTATTTTCCAATTTTTAACACTGAAATACAATTTTTTTAATATTATAACTTTTATTCCTATTGCAAGGAATGTAAACATCCCTTGCAATAGAAAAAAGCATGACGGGTCCTCTAAAATATGAGATCTGGGGTCAAAAAGACCTCACATCTCATATTTAGGCTTAAATGCAAAAAAAAAAAAAAAATTAAACTGTCATTTTTTCAAATGACAGAAAAAAAAATGTCTTTTTAAGACGCTGGGTGGGACTGACGATTTGACGTCGCCGTGTCCCCCCTCCTTGCTGCTGCCGCCGGGTCCCCCCTCCTTGCAGCCGAAGTCGCGTCCCCCCTTCTTGCCGCCGCCGCATCCCGCCTCCTTGCCGCCGACGTCGCCGCGTCCCCCCTCCTTGCCGCCGCGTCCCCCCTCCTTGCCGCCGCCGCAGCGTCCCCCCTCCTTGCCGCCGCCGTCGTGTCCCCCCTCCTTGCTGCCGCCTCCTTGCTGCCGCCGTCGTGTCCCCCCCTCCTTGCTGCCGCCTCCTTGCTGCTGCCGTCGTGTCCCCCCCTCCTTGCTGCCGCCGTCGTCGTGTCCCCCCCTCCTTGCTGCCGCCGTCGTGTCCCCCCCTCCTTGCTGCCGCCGCCGTCGTGTCCCCCCCTCCTTGCTGCCGCCGCCGTGTCCCCCCCCCCCTCCTTGCTGCCGCCGCCGTCGTGTCCCCCCCCTCCTTGCTGCAGCCGTCGTGTCCCCCCCCTCCTTGCTGCAGCCGTCATGTCCCCCCCCCTCCTTGCTGCAGCCGTCGTGTCCCCCCCTCCTTGCTGCCGCCGTCGTGTCCCCCCCTCCTTGCTGCCGCCGTCGTGTCCCCCCCTCCTTGCTGCCGCCGTCGTGTCCCCCCCTCCTTGCTGCCGCCGTCGTGTCCCCCCCTCCTTGCTGCCGCCGTCGTGTCCCCCCCTCCTTGCTGCCGCCGTCGTGTCCCCCCTCCTTGCTGCCGCCGTCGTGTCCCCTCTCCTTGCTGCCGCCACCGCCGTCGTGTCCCCCCTCCTTGCTGCCGCCACCGCCGTCGTGTCCCCCCTCCTTGCTCCCGCCGTCCCCCAAAAAATTATATATTACTATTTTTTTCCTCAGTTTAGGCCGATACATATTCTTCTACCTATTTTTGGTAAAAAACACTTAAGATTTATTTAATTTTTATCGATTGGTTTGGGCAAAATTTATAGAGTTTACAAAATAGGGGATAGTTTTACTGCATTTTGATAAAAAAAATGTTTTACTACTAATGGCGGCGATCTTTTCGTGACCGCGACATTATGGCGGACACATCGGACAATTTTGACTTATTTTTGGGACAATTGTCATTTTCACAGCAAAAAATGCTATATAAATGCATTGTTTACTATGAAAATTACATTTGCAGTTTGGAAGTTAACCACTATGGGGCGCTGAAGGGGTTGTGACCTCATGTGTTTCTAACTGTAGGGGGGCGGGGCTGGACGTGTGACATTGATTGTGTTTCCCTAAATCAGGTTTACACACAAGCTCTCCTCGTTCTTCCTCTCCGGGGACCGATCGCAGCAGCGATCGTGGTTAAAGACCGGGCTACTTTTTGCGATTCGGAACTGCATCGCTTTAACTGACAATTGCACGGCCGTGCGACGTGGCTCCCAAACAAAATTAACGAATAGATCTTTATTTTAGTGGTATTTGATCACCTCTGCGTTTTTTATTTTTTGCGCTATAAACAAAAAAATAGCGACAATTTTGAAAAAAAAATATATATTTTTAACTTTTTGCTATAAACACCCCCCAAAAATATATAAAAAAAACATTTGTTTTCCAGTTTAGGCCGATGCCTATTCTACATTTTTTTGGTATAAAAATAAAAAAACGCAATAAGCATTTATTGATTGGTTTGCGCAAAATGTATAGCTTCTACAAAATAGGGGACTGCATTTTTATAAAAAAGGCCTAGTTAGACTTACCGGTGACGGTATTTCTAAGAGCCTTTCAGGACAACCTTGGAGAGAGCGCAGCTCCGCCCATTTCTCAGGAAACACACGTGATCCTTTAAGATCCCTCCTCTTCCACCATGGCCTCAGTTATTGTGGTCTCCGCCCACTGGAAAATAAAGCACAGAACAACCACAACAAAACCATGATAGACATTTCAAACAATCTTTTTATTCAAAATACCTAGGGAGGGAAATTAGCGGTTGTCCTGAAAGGCTCTTAGAAATACCGTCACCGGTAAGTCTAACTAGGCCTTTCTCCAATCGCCTTTCAGGACAACCTTGGAGAGGATAACCGAGTAACTTACCCTAGGGTGGGACCACTGCTTGCAGCACCTTTCTGCCGAAGGCCTGATCTGCAGCGGACAGTAAGTCTAGCCTGTAGTGCCTTAGAAAAGTTGAATAGCTGGACCATGTAGCTGCCTTGCAGATCTGGTCAGGCGTGGCACCGGCTCTTTCGGCCCAGGAAACTGCCGTAGATCTTGTTGAATGGGCCACTCCTCCTGAAGGAGGCACCTCTCCTTTGGCTTGGTAACCGTCGGCAATGGCTTGTTTGAGCCATCTGGCCAGTGTACTTTTGGAAGCCTTCTCCCCTTTCCGGGATCCTGAGAATATCACGAACAAGGCGTTGGTTTTCCTGAAATCCTTGGTGACCGCGAGGTATTGAAGCACACACCTTCTTACATCCAAAGTATGAAAATTCTCTTCCCCTGCATTAGAGGGAGTTGAGGAGAAGGTAGGAAGGACTATTTCCTGAGACCTGTGAAAGGTTGATGAGACCTTAGGGAGAAAAGCTGGATCAGTTTGGAGAACTATTCTGTCCGGCAAAAATCTTAAGAAAGGCTCTGTAACCGCCAAAGCCTGGATTTCGCTGACCCTTCTTGCGGTCGTTATGGCCACCAAAAAAATTGTTTTTAGAACTAAATTCTTCAAAGAAATCTCCCTTATGGGTTTCAAACGGGCCCCCCGTGAGACCCTGCAACACAATTGATAAATCCCAATTGGGAAAAGTTCTAAAGGCTATCGGTCTACTCCTCCGACCTAGTGCCTTGAAAAATCTTGAAATTAAATGTTCTTTAGATAAAGTCCTTTCTAGATAAACCGACAGGGCCGCCACTTGAGTTTTTAGGGTGCTAATTGCTAACCCTTTCTCCATTCCTGCATGAAGAAACTCTACAACGGAAATTATACTGTTAATCTGGAAATTTTTGGAGGTACACCAGGAGTTGAATTTTCGCCAAACTTTGAGATAAATTGCTCTGGTCACCGGCTTCCTGCTGTCTAGCAAAGTTCTTATCACTTTATTAGAGAGCCCCTTAGCTCTTAAGAGGTCCTCTTCAGAAACCAGGCCGTCAACTGCAAGCGTTCTACCTCTGGATGGTTCACAGAACCCTGACACAGTAGGTCCTTCCTGAGTGGAAGTTTCCACGGTGGTTTCGTGGCTAAACTCTGAAGAGATGCAAACCACGGTCTTTTTGGCCAATACGGAGTGATTAAGATCAGATTGGATTTCTCTTCCCTGAATTTCCTTAGGACTAGAGGTATCAGAGTGAAGGGGGGGAAGGCGTAAGACAGCTGGTAGTGCCACTGTTGAGCTAGTGCGTCTATGGCTACCTACCGCCTGGTCCTCTCTGTGGAGAGAGAAGAACCTTTGCACTTTCGCATTCTGCTGGTTGGCAAACAGGTCTATCTGTGGCTGGCCCCACTCCTGAGCGATTGCCCTGAAGACCTCCGGGTTTAAGCTCCATTCTGCCTCTAGTATACTTCTCCTGCTTAGCAGGTCTGCTAATAGGTTTTGAGACCCTTTTAGGTGCACCGCTGATAGGGATGCTACGTTCCGCTCTGCCCATGAGAGGAGATGGTTGGCCAGTTGCATAAGGCCTCTGCTTCTGGTACCCCCCTGCTTTAGGACATACGCCACTGCCGTGGTGTTGTCCGACAGGACCTGCACATGTTGACCCTTCACCAACTGATGGAAAGCTTGAAGCCCTAGAAATATTGCTTTTAACTCCCTCCAGTTTGAGGATCTTCTGGACTCTGTTCTGGACCAGACGCCCTGGGCAGTCTGTCCCTCTAGATGGGCCCCCCAACCCCAGGAACTCGCGTCTGTTGTTAAACGCTTTCCTACTGGGAATACCCATGGAAGACCCTTGTTCAAATTTACCGGGTTTCTCCACCACCAGAGTGCTCGTTTTACGTTTGAAGTTAACCTGAAACGTTTCTCTAGTGACTCTTGGTGTGACCAAGACTGAAGGATATTCATTTGGAGAGGACGAGAGTGTAACCTCGCCCATGGGACCGCCGGAATTGAGGCTGTAAGCAGCCCCAGGACGGCCATTGCTGTCCTGACTGACACCCCTTGGTTTGTCTGTACTTGAGCCACCGCCACCATGACCTTCTCCATCTTTTCCTGAGGTAAAAAGACCTTCTGAAGGATCGAATCTATGTTGTACCCCAGAAACCTTGTTTCTTGAGAAGGTATCAAGTTCGATTTCTCGCGGTTTAGTAACCAGCCGAGACTTCCAAGATGAACCTGCGACGACTGTAGATTCGTCGCAAGTTGATCCCGGAGTCCGCAAAAAACAGTAGGTCGTCCAAGTATGGGATGACCGAGATCGCTTTGAGCTTCAGGGGTTCTAAGGCCTCTGCCATGATCTTGGTAAAGATCCTGGGTGAGGATGACAACCCGAAAGGGAGGGCTCTGAACTGAAGATGCCATATCCTGTTCCCCAGGTCTACTGCCAGTCTGAGGAACTGTTGAGATGCTTGGGCAATCGGGACGTGCAAGTAGGCATCCCTGAGGTCCAGAGATGCCATGAAGCAACCGGGTGTCAACAGCTTTGTTATTGAATAAATCGTATCCATCCGGAACCGTTTGTACTTTATTGACTTGTTTAACACTTTTAGGTTCAAGATCAGGCGGAATTTGCCTGAGGGTTTTTTGACCAAAAAAATGTGGGAATAAAAACCCTGACCCTCTTGATGTTTTGGGACCTGTATTATCACTCTCTGACTCATCAGATCCTGTAACAGGTTCGTCATTGCAGTAGCCTTTTCTTTGTCCCGGGGAAGGGTTGTGACATAGAACCTCGTTGGGGGACACTCTGAAAATTCCAGACTGTACCCCTCCGTAATGATTCTTTCCACAAAGGGGCTCGTGGTCATCTGTTTCCACTGTGGGAGAAAAGCAGCCAGTCTTCCTCCCACCGGAAGCAGATCGTCACTTGCTTTTGGTAGTTGGTTCTGAGGGGTTTTAAAATAAGATACCTCCTCTACCTCTTCCTCTTTGGGACCCCCATCTCTTTTTATTTTCTTCCTTACTCTTATGGGACTGTTGAAAAGGACGAAAATTTTTCTTAGGGTTCTGACCCTTTTTAGGGGGGAAAGCCTTCTTCTTATCTGCCGTTCTGTCAAGAACTTTTTCTAGGTCCTGACCGAACAAAAGGTCCCCTGAGAAAGGCAGACCACAAAGCTTGACCTTAGAGGGGATATCACCCGACCAGGTCTTTAACCAAACTGCTCGCCTGACTGAGTTCACCAGGGCTGCTGACCTTGCAGCCATTTTAATGGACTCAGCAGAAGCATCTGCCATATATTTGATGGCTTTTAAGATTAAGGGGAAGGAATCTATTAGATCCTTTCTTGAGGTGCCTGCCTCGACATGACTCCTTAATTTCTCAACCCAGCACTCTAGATTGCGGGCGACTATTGTGGCGGCCATGGCTGGTTTCAGACTGGTTGCAGTAGAATCCCAGGCCTTCTTTAGGAGGGAATCTGCCCTCTTGTCCATCGGATCTTTCAGGACCCCCATGTCCTCAAAAGCCAGGTCTGTATGACGAGACACCTGTGAGAAAGCTGCGTCTACTTTAGGCTTTTTGTTCCACACCTCTGTCTCACCGCTTTCAAATGGAAACCTTCTTCTAAGGGTCTTTGAAAAAAAGGGGGCCCTTTCAGGGTCCTTCCATTCCTTCTTGACGGTGTCCGAGAGGACTTTGTGGACCGGGAAAACCCGGCTTTTAGACTCATCCAGCCCCTGATACATCTTATCGTGTATGGATAACTGAACCTTCTCTTCCTGGATACCCAGGGTAACAAATTGCCTTGAGTAAGTCCTCCACTTCGTCTAATGACAATTTAAACTTTGAGCTTTTGCTACTATCATCTTCCTCCTCCTCCTCATCTGAATCCCTGAGAGAGGGGAGAGTACTAGTCCCTTCATCTGCCGAATCCCCCTCTGTTTGACCCGAAACTGGGATTTTCGGACTGGGTGGTGGCTGCTGTGGCTCCCCCAAACTTGAGGAGCCTTGTGAGATCATATCCTTCACTGAGCCTAAAGAGCTTGCCAGCTCCTGGACTGAGGAAAAAAGGTCCTTATACTGTTGTGAAGTTTCCTCTTCCACCAGATTTTTAATGCAGGATCTGCACATTGGTTTTTGCCAAGAATCCCTTAAAGGATTTTTGCAAGACGGGCATTTCCTGGGTGTATCCAAGTGCCTAGCTTTGGTTGTGGATTTTTCCTGTAACGAGATGAAACCAAAGTTACCATCTCCAAAAAAAATTTTTTATTTTTTTATTTTTTTTTAAAAACACCCAAGTGCCGCCACCAGAATAAAACCAAAGGCCTGGACTAAGTGCCACCACCACTAACGGTTATACAGACCAAGAGCGTTTTAACCTGGACTGGTAACCACAGGCTCCCTCAGGGAGGAACAACAAAACACAAAATTAAGCCCAATATAGTAAGAATAAAAGGCACCGCTGTACCCCTCTTACCTGGGCCTGACCGGTGCTTGCAGCGCCTGTATCCGCCGGTGTTGTCTGTCTCTCCTCCATTGTAGAGCGCAGTCACACGAGTAGCTGGAGATTGACTCCATTTTAAATTTTCCCGGCCGCCCGCGTCATCATCGGGGGCCGGAAACGGAAGCACCGGTCACCTGACCTGCCCCACAGATGCTGCGTTCCAGGCGCTGGGAACCAGCAGCGCCACGCCCCCCCCGGAAACGGCGTCACCGTGCGTGACGCGGTCGCCAGCCGGGACCCGGAACTGAGAATGCGGACCACCGCCGACCTGCGCCGGCTACCGCTCGGTCACCTGGACCTCTACCGCAGTTCCTGGGCACAACGACACCGTCCCCTGGGAGGCCGAAAGTTCCGCTGAACCGGAGCGTCTGGGGACTCCTGAACGCCCCCTCCCCGTGAAGAGGGGTCAGGATGGTCGCCGCCAACAATATACAGCAAGGTAAGCTCAAAAAAACTCTCCGCCTTGAGAGAGACAGCTCCCTGGTTCCCTGTGATGCTTCCACCATGGGGGAGGAAACACAATAACTGAGGCCATGGTGGAAGAGGAGGGATCTTAAAGGATCACGTGTGTTTCCTGAGAAATGGGCGGAGCTGCGCTCTCTCCAAGGTTGTCCTGAAAGGCGATTGGAGAAAAATTTACCAGTTATGGCGGCGATCAGCGATTTTTATCGTGACTGAAATTATGGCGGACACATCGGATACTTGACACCATTTTGGGACCATTGTAATTTTTACAGCGAACAGTGCTATAAAAATACACAGATTACTGTAAAAATGACACTGCCAGTGAATGGGGTTAACCACTAGGTGGCACTGCATGTGGCACTGCATGGCTACACGTGACACATCACTGATGACCATTCCCGATCAGGGGGAACGGTCATCAGTGACAGTGTCACTAGGCAGAAAAGGGGAATGCCTTGTTTACAAGGCATGGGCTGGGTGTAACAAGATGTCAGCTCCTGGCTTACTGTGGCCAAGTGCAGGATGTGCCAAGATGATGGCGACCGCTCCGCCCACTGAGGCCACCCGCCTACTGAATCCATTTACCCACTCCGCCCACTGAGGTGGTGCGATCCGCCTGGCGCCGCCCACCCTCTCCGCCCAGAGTCCACTCGCCGCCAAGTATCAGGTCAGGTTTCGGGAGCATTTGTGCGAGTACAAGTACTCGCACAAATGCTCGGTATCGGGACAACCCTACTAGAAACTGCAGAGCACACGGCTCAGTACAACTACTACACAATTATTCCCTTTTTTTTCTTTTTACCAAAGACATTTAGAAGAATGCATTTTTCCTAACTTATTGACCTGCCCCCCTGCCGTCATTCTCTCCACCTCCTCTATCGGCTAATGCTCTGTTGTCCGGCGCAGCGAATGACATGAGTCGCCGCCACTGTGTCACTGTGGGGAGACCCGCCACAGCCCCTGGTTGACTACATCTATCTCCGGGACAGCACACCGCTTAACATCCCCCCCCCATTCATCCACCTTGCCTCCGTATCCATTGAGCCACCATCACCGGTGGCAACATTGGCAGGCAGAGAGACACATCCAAGACCCCTCCATCTGAGGACAGGCATGTTTATACAGCCACTGGGACATGTGGCTAGAGCCTGGCTCACTGGGTTGGTAGACCTTATAAAAGTTTTACTACATTGATGTTTAAATAAACAACTTGTTTTTTCATGGAACTCTAGACGCTTTTATCTATTATTCAATCTGAGAGCCTGACCGTTTTCTCCCACATCCACACAGATATATACCTGGGTCTAAGTGCTTTATGGAACTTTGTTGCAGCTCTCCTATGACACTCCCTCCCAAGTGTTTTTTCCAACATAGTGGTCCTGCTGCACATGCTCAATTTGGTCTCTATTGCTGGAGAGACTATTTCCTTGTAGAGCTGAGCTTTTCAGGTCACATGATATTGACATCACACATATAGGTGTGTATACAGATCCTAAATGACAGCTCAGTCCCTTCTCCACGCCCAGTAAAAAAAAAAGAAAAGAACACAGTAGGTGGGAGGTTACATCTTAATTCCTCCTCCCATAACAGCACGAGGGCACAGGTTGTAGTGGAAATCTACTCCTACCTGAAAAATCAGCACTTGGACAGACCCTGCGGTTTATCACGTGACTGATATACAGATCAGGCAAAAAGGTATATAGTGGCAATTTTTAAATGTAAAAAAGCTGTGGGCACTGTGGGGGGTGAACTATTTTCATATTACTGGGTTTAGTTATTGCTTTAATATAGCAAAAAGAAAAAAAACAGTGGTAATTAAATATCATCAGAAGAAAGCTCCATTTGTATTAAAAAAGATAAAAAATAATAATAATTTGAATACAGTGTTGCATGACTGCGTAATTGCCAGTTATTGTAGCACAGTGCTGAATAGAAAAAAATGCCCTGATCAAGTGAGTAAAACCTTTTAGAGGTCAAGTGGTTAATTTAAAGCATCTTTTACACCTGCAAAACTTACTTTACTGTATTAGGTACACTAAAGTTACTTACTCTTCATGTCATTCTTCAGTACAACAATTCTTTTATTGCCATGTCCCTTTATCCAGACCACCTTATAAAAAAATAAAATTTAAAAAGTGGTTATAAAATTTTCCTATACAACCAATGTTGGCCAGCAAAACTGCTTTTCATTCAAGTTAAAAAAAAATTCTAGCAGTGTACACTATATTCACAAATGATACATAAAAATAAATGAACAAAACCCAGCATGACAAATTACCTGTGCAATCGCCCCCAACATCTCCTCCAAGCTGTTAAAACCATACTGCTTGGGCTCAAGTACTTCCCCGACATATTTGCTGTATGCAGTAGTAAACTCATGCAGGAAGATCTGCTGATAGTGATAAGTATGCAGCAATGAACGGACATTCTTTGCAAACATATAAAGTGCCGTCAACTGTATGCATTCTGCATTCATATCATTAGTATACACCTGCCAGAAAAAGAACAAAAAATGAAAAAAAAGGTAGGGCATTGCCAGTAAAACTTAAAAATCAACTGTTAAAAGGGGTAAAAAAATAAATAAAAAAAATTAAGAATTTTTACCTCAACCAAATAAGGAAGGCTTTTTAAGAGGTCGGTCAAGGACACAAAGCCATATTCACATGGATTGAGGGTAATTCCATGGAGACTTTCATATACATGGCACAGCTGGCCAACAGTAAGCGGTGATGGCTCATCCCATGACATGAGCAAAATAAGGAGCTGTGCAGTTAAAGAGCGTAGAGATTTCCTATTAATCAACTGGATTTGCTTACCACAGACAGTGTCTGTAACCTAAAAAAGAAAAAAATATATATATTATGTCTAGGAGTGCTGGAATAAGGAGTAAATATTTAACTTATTCTACATGCTCCTGCATGGGTCCTCCAGCATGGCAACTGGCCCCTGCAGCAATGTTGCAGTCGCACTCCACCCTTTTACACGTACAATGTAGGGCTAATGTCAATATTGTATGCAAGAGCTTTGGAAGGATGAGGGTACTGAAGCAAGCTGGAGTGGGCAGCAACACAATCTGCGCTGCATCCCTTAAACATAATGAAAATGTAACACTTGGCTATGCAGCTGGTGGCACTGCAAGGGTTGAATTTTTATAGACCTGAGTTGGGCTTGAAGATATTGCTGCCAACTACAAAAAGCTTAACAAGTCAGCCTCCTAAATTGTATGTAGGCCTACAATCAGTTATCAAATATGTGATTTCTACACCATCACCAGGTAAATTCCCAACCTCTTATTTGGATTAGAAAGACTGACTTTCTACAGACAGCAGTGTGACAGGTTTCATGGCAGTCAGCAGGATGGAGAGTTAACAGCAATAATACATACACTAGGAATGACATATACCCAATTAGTGCAACTCATCAAGTAATCAGTTACCTTAACAACATGGCACAATTGTTGCATCAGTGCCAGTACAGAGCTGACATCATAGTCGTGAAGTCTAAGGCTGTAGCCAAATGTCTTGCTATATTCTGTAAGCAAGTCGGGAATCATTAAGGAGGTATCTTTTTGAGAACGCAGCAGTTTGACAAGTTGGGAGGCCAAAGCCTTAATACGCTCCATTTCAGTCAGGGTTAAAATCTTTTCCTCCCCACACTCTAAAACCTATAAAAAATGATAGAGACAAAAATTCAGACAACAGCACATATGCAGCATATGTTAATAAAGGCTAGAATCAAGTGCAGAAATACAAAAAAAGTCTCAACAGGTCAAAAAGTTACCAGTACCCACAAGACTTATGTCAAAAGCATAACATCACAAATTATTTATTATATTCGTATGACCAATATCATTACTACATTTCCTGCATAACATTAATCTGAAATGGGTGCAAAAGACCACCCAAGAGTATTCCAGAGGATTAGTACCGCCACAATGCAACTTTGTGGCGGGTAGTTTAAAGCTATACAAATAGTAAACCTTAATTTTAAGCGCAAACTCACCCAATGAAAGGGACATAAGATACAAATATTAAAAGCTGAATTACAGGTACAGATTTTGTTACATAGTTCCTGTACATTGGGCCACCTTGCACCAATATACAGTGCCTTGCGAAAGTATTCGGCCCCCTTGAACTTTGCAACCTTTTGCCACATTTCAGGCTTCAAACAAAGATATAAAACTGTATTTTTTTGTGAACAAACAACAAGTGGGACACAATCATGAAGTGGAACGAAATTTATTGGATATTTCAAACTTTAACAAATAAACTGAAAAATTGGGCGTGCAAAATTATTCAGCCCCCTTAAGTTAATACTTTGTAGCGCCACCTTTTGCTGCGATTACAGCTGTTAAGTCACTTGGGTTATGTCTCTATCAGTTTTGCACATCGAGAGACTGACATTTTTGCCCATTCCTCCTTGCAAAACAGCTCGAGGTTTGATGGAGAGCGTTTGTGAACAGCAGTTTTCAGTTCTTTCCACAGATTCTCGATTCGATTCAGGTCTGCACTTTGACTTGGCCATTCTAACACCTGGATATGTTTATTTGTGAACCATTCCATTGTAGATTTTGCTTTATGTTTTGGATCATTGTCTTGTTGGAAGACAAATCTCCATCCCAGTCTCAGGTCTTTTGCAGACTCCATCAGGTTTTCTTCCAGAATGGTCCTTGTATTTGGCTCCATTCATCTTCCCATCAATTTTAACCATCTTCCCTGTCCCTGCTGAAAAAAAGCAGGCCCAAACCATGATGCTGCCACCACCATGTTTGTCAGTGGGGATGGTGTGTTCAGGGTGATGTGCTGTGTTGCTTTTACGCCAAACATAACGTTTTGCATTGTTGCCAAAAAATTCGATTTTGGTTTCATCTGACCAGAGCACCTTCTTCCACATGTTTGGTGCGTCTCCCAGGTGGCTTGTGGCAAACTTTAAACGACACTTTTTATGGATATCTTTAAGAAATGGCTTTTTTCTTGCCACTCTTCCATAAAGGCCAGATACTGCACAAGCAGTATACGACTGATTGTTGTCCTATGGACAGAGTCTCCCACCTCAGCTGTAGATCTCTGCAGTTCATCCAGAGTGATCATGGGCCTTTTGGCTGCATCTCTGATCAGTCTTCTCCTTGTATGAGCTGAAAGTTTAGAGGGACGGCCAGGTCTTCGTAGATTTGCAGTGGTCAGATACTCCTTCCATTTCAATATCGCTTGCACAGTGCTCCTTGGGATGTTTAAAGCTTGGGAAATCTTTTTGTATCCAAATCCGGCTTTAAACTTCTCCACAACAGTATCTCGGACCTGCCTGGTGTGTTCCTTGTTCTTCATGATGCTCTCTGCGCTTTAAACGGACCTCTGAGACTATCACAGTGAAGGTGCATTTATACGGAGACTTGATTACACACAGGTGGATTCTATTTATCATTAGTCATTTAGGTCAACATTGGATCAGAGATCCTTACTGAACTTCTGGAGAGAGTTTTCTGCACTGAAAGTAAAGGGGCTGAATAATTTTGCACGCCCAATTTTTCAGTTTATTTGTTAAAAAAGTTTGAAATATCCAATAAATTTCGTTCCACTTCATGATTGTGTCCCACTTGTTGATTCTTCACAAAAAATACAGTTTTATATCTTTATGTTTGAAGCCAGAAATGTGGCAAAAGGTCGCAAAGTTCAAGGGGACCGAATACTTTCGCAAGGCACTGTAAGTATGTAAATTCCATTCATGAAGGATCCCTGTGGAAGATGGAAATCACTGTAGTAGTTACCACCATCTTCCAGGTTACTATGCTGTATCAAGTAACTATGCACTAAAATTTACACCTGGAATTCAGCTAAAGGTTTTACCACCATACCCAGTGTTATTTAACATATATAACATAGCCCCAAGATAATAAAAACAAAAAAAGATTGCTTTGACACAATGCATTTAGTGTATTTTGCAAAGGCAACAAAATTAAACAGCAGCTTTTCTATGAATGTCAATTAGCAAAATGACATTACTTGGTAATGATGGATTTTTCTTTCTACCATGATCATCTACTGGCAAGTATGTATGACCAAGTATAAGCTGTACCTACTTGTAAGACATCCGGTATGGCTTCAAAAAGGTCAAGCAGTTTTGTGAAACCATAATAAGTCAGTTTGCACTGGCGACCAAAGTGGTGGTGATAGGACGGAATAAACTTATTGAATGGCATCCTGAAATGAGGTTGGTGACGTAAAAGGTCAACTACTTCCTTTGCAAACTGCTTTGTCCTCTCAATCTCTTCTGGAGTACGTTCTACAAACAGATAAACAGTCTCAACATCAAGATATACAAAATGCCAAAGCGGTAAAGGACAATGGGGTCAATTTACTAAGAGTTAAATAATGGGCAATAAAATAACGCTTGCGGTAAAACAGTTTTGAAAATGCAATTCACCAAGAATGTTTGCGTAAAATAACATGTGCAGGTTTTGTTTGATAAAGCAATAATTACCGAATTTTTTTTGCATGCAGCTATGGCATTCCTCAATCAATCCCTGTTGACATCTATAATATATATATATATATATATATATATATCTATCATGGAGGGGTCTGAAATTGTCATCGTAGGTGCATGTCCACTGTGAGAGACATAATGCAAAAAAAAATTCCAGAAATCACAATTTATGATTTTTTAACTATTTATTTGTATGATACAGCTGCAAAGAAGTATTTGAACACCTGTCTATCAGCTAGAATTCTGACCCTCAAAGACCTGTTAGTCTGCCTTTAAAATGTCCACCTCCACTCCATTTATTATCCTAAATTAGATGCACCTGTTTGAGGTCATTAGCTGCATAAAGACACCTGTCCACCCCATACAATCAGTAAGAATCCAACTACTAACATGGCCAAGACCAAAGAGCTGTCCAAAGACACTAGAGACAAAATTGTACACCTCCACAAGGCTGGAAAGGGCTACGGGGAAATTGCCAAGCAGCTTGGTGAAAAAAGGTCCACTGTTGGAGCAATCATTAGAAAATGGAAGAAGCTAAACATGACTGTCAATCTCCCTCGGACTGGGGCTCCATGCAAAATCTCACCTCGTGGGGTCTCAATGATCCTAAGAAAGGTGAGAAATCAGCCCAGGACTACACGGGAGGAGCTGCTCAATGACCTGAAAAGAGCTGGGACCACCGTTTCCAAGGTTACTGTTGATAATACACTAAGACGTCATGGTTTGAAATCATGCATGGCACGGAAGGTTCCCCTGCTTAAACCAGCACATGTCAAGGCCCGTCTTAAGTTTGCCAATAACCATTTGGATGATCCAGAGGAGTCATGGGAGAAAGTCATGTGGTCAGATGAGACCAAAATAGAACTTTTTGGTCATAATTCCACTAACCGTGTTTGGAGGAAGAAGAATGATGAGTACCATCCCAAGAACACCATCCCTACTGTGAAGCATGGGGGTAGTAGCATCATGCTTTGGGGTGTTTTTCTGCACATGGGACAGGGCGACTGCACGGTATTAAGGAGAGGATGACCGGGGCCATGTATTGCGAGATTTTGGGCAACAACCTCCTTCCCTCAGTTAGAGCTTTGAAGATGGGTCGAGGCTGGGTCTTCCAACATGACAATGACCCGAAGCACACAGCCAGGATAACCAAGGAGTGGCTCTGTAAGAAGCATATCAAGGTTCTGGCGTGGCCTAGCCAGTCTCCAAACCTAAACCCAATAGAGAATCTTTGGAGGGAGCTCAAACTCCATGTTTCTCAGCGACAGCCCAGAAACCTGACTGATCTAGAGAAGATCTGTGTGGAGGAGTGGGCCAAAATCCCTCCTCCAGTGTGTGCAAACCTGGTGAAAAACTACAAGAATCGTTTGACCTCTGTAATTGCAAACAAAGGCTACTGTACCAAATATTAACATTGATTTTCTCAGGTGTTCAAATACTTATTTGCAGCTGTATCATACAAATAAATAGTTAAAAAAATCATACATTGTGATTTCTGGATTTTTTTTTTTTTTTTGATTATGTCTCTCACAGTGGACATGCACCTACGATGACAATTTCAGACCCCTCCATGATTTCCAAGTGGGAGAACTTGCAAAATAGCAGGGTGTTCAAATACTTATTTTCCGCACTGTATATATATCTCTATCTCTCTATCTAAAAAAAAAGCGGCATGCCCCCCCAAAATCAATGCCAGATCCTTACCCAAGCAAGCATGCAGCCAGGGGAGGTCAGAAGGGGGGGGGGGGGACAGGCGAGCACTTTGGGGTAGGACTATGGTTGTGAGGGGCCTGCAGAGGGTGTATTGGAATCTGGATGCCCACTCCAATAAGAAAGTGTAAAAGTACCTCTACCCGTTCACTTTTACACTTTTTTTGGTGAAGACAGTACAATAGTTTGACAATTTATTAAAGCAAAGCTCCACCCAAAAGTGGAACCTTCGCAGATCCGGCCCCCCCCCCCCCCCACTGGTGCTGCATTTGGCTTTTTTTTTTTTGACAGTTACCCTTCCCCACTTGAGGTACACAGCGCTGCTGTCTCTTGGAAGTTTGGACCCTCTACTCCTTTCCCCAAAGCCGGGCCAATTAGACGCTTCGCAGTTTGGAGCCAGCTGTGAAGCCGAATAGCTTCACAGCCGGTTTCCCTTACGACGAATAGCGGCGGCGGCAGCACCCGACAGCCGATCCAAAAATCGTCTGTTGTGCGACATTGTGGGCTCCCTGGACAGGTAAGTGTCTATTAAAAGTATTTGTAGCTTTTTTACCCAGGCGGAACAATTGACAATTACTCCGTCATGCTACACTGTATCCAAACAAATAGAGCTTTCTTTTGGTGGTGTTTAATCACCACTGTTTTATTTTTGTGACGAATATTTAAAAAAAAAAAAAAAAGTTTAGTTTCTATTGTCAAATTTTGCAAAGTAGTATATTTTCTTCATAAATTTGGGCCAAAATTTTTATTGCGACATATCTTTGTTAAAAATAATCCAAATTTGTGGATATTATTTAGGTCTGTGTGAAATTTATAGAGTCTACAAGTTAGGGTGCAAATCATTGAAAATTAATCACATTTGATGTGCTGAAGGCACATCTCAATTCTTGATACAATAACAATCCAGGAAAGTACAAATACCCTCACAATGACCCCTTTTTGGAAAGTAGACAGTCCAAGGTATTTAGTAAGAGCCTTCTGTAAGCGGCGTGGAACAGAGCTGTGGGCTGCAAGCATCCCAGGGGATCGGATCAGGCAAACCCAAGACACCTACTCTGCATCAGGTTGTGCAGTGAGCTGATATATGTATATTGTATGACTTAGCACAGTAGTGATTGCACCTGTATTAGTACCCCGCTTTGCAGCTTAAATGACTATTTCCCAGTAAGAGGGGGTCAGGGCCAAGTAAAAAAGGCACCAAGAGATCCCCGCCTAGGGCTAGGGGTTCTGGTCTTGCCTGCAGATTATCTCCCGCGACAGACTAGTAGCAGCCTCACAGGATGAACATGTACTGTCAGGCTTTGCAGCCTCTCCTAATGTTGCAGCTTCTGTAATGGTCACTGAGGACACTTTAAAAACTGCTTTGGATGGCTTAGAACATGGGTGCTCAACCTGTGGCCCCCCAGGTGTTGCAGAACTACAAGTCCCATCATGCCTCCGCCTTTTGAAGTCATGCTTGTAACTGTATTCAGTGGCTTGCAATGTCTCATGGGGTTTGTAGTTCCGCAACAGCTGGGGGGCCACAGGTTGAGCACTCATGGCTTAGAAGGTAGGATTGCTACATTAATCACAACCTCTTTAAAAGATGGCAGAAAGCAGGGTAGGAGATGAGGATCAGGTGCAGACTGAGGACTTAAGAGGATGAGAAGATCCCTTCTACCTCCCAGGCACTCAAAACGCAGGTGCAATATTATGCAGAGATGGTGCGTACCACATACAAATTGCCCCCCTGCTTAGGCTGCCGTTTCCTCCTTGGGGTCTGGGAAATCTCCACAGGCTGCGTATACCTTCCCAATTAATCCCTTGTTGAAGAAATTGATGTATGATGACTGGGCTCACCCAGATAAACCGTTTTTTTTTCCTCCCAAGAACTTTTCCCTCCTTTATCCTATGGAGGAAGGTTTCACCAAGAAATGGGGGGTGCCAGTTATAGACGTGGCTATTTCTTGTGTAAACAAAAGCCAGACCTGTCCTGTAGACAATGCTAAGGGCTTCGAAGATCCAACTGATAAACTGGAATCTTTGCTTAAAGCCTTCTCCTCTATGGCTGGTGCTGGTACAATCTGCAGTTGCAGCAATTGGCATATGCCAGTTCCTCAAGGAACAAATGAAACAGGTGGTTAACCTCCTCCCTGCAGAGCAAATTGAGGTTTATGAGGACTTTCCTAAGGCCCGATGTTTTGCGGTTGATACGATTATGGACTCTGTTCAGCAAGCATCCCGCCTGAATAACCTGCTAGCACACATGCGCAGGTCCCTTTGGCTAAAGCATTGGGAAGCTGAGGTTTCTTGCAAAAGATACTTGGTGGTGTTCCCATTCTTTGGGTAATGCCTATTTGGGGTTGATTTGGACAAATATATCCAAAAGATTACCGGGAGGCAAGTCTACACTGTTACCAGTTAACCACTAGCCGACCAGCCGCCGTCGTTCTACGGCGGCAGGTCGGCTCTCCTGGGCGAGAGCCCGTCATACTACGTCGGGACTAATGCGGCCACTAGGGGGTGCGTGCCGCCGGCGGCCCGCGCCCCCCGCGATTGCTCGTTACAGAGCGGGGAACGAGAGCTACAATGTATGAACAGAAGATCAGTGATTTCCCCTAGTGAGGCCACCCCCCCCTATACAGTTAGAACACACCCAGGAACACATCCAGGAACACACTTAAACCCTTCCATGTCCCCTAGTGTTAACCCCTTCACTGCCAATGGCATTTTTATAGTAATACAATGCATTTTTATAGCATTGATCGCTAAAAAAATGCCAATGGTCCCAAAAATGTGTCAAAAGTGTCCGCCATAAGGTTGCAGTACTGAAAAAAAAACGCTGATCGCCGCCATTACTAGTAAAAAAAAAAATAATAAAAATGCCATAAAACTACCCCCTATTTTGTAAACGCTATAACTTTTGCGCAAACCAATCAATAAATGCTAATTGCGATTTTTTTTTTACGAAAAATATGTAGAAGAATACGTATCGGCCTAAACTGAGGAAAAAAACTTTTTTTTATTTTTGGGGGATATTTATGACAGAAAAAAGTAAAAAATATTGCATTTTTTTCAAAATAGTCGCTCTATTTTTGTTTATAGCTCAAAAAATAAAAACCGCAGAGATGATCAAATACCACCAAAAGAAAGCTCTATTTGTGGGAAAAAAAGGACGCCAATTTTGTTTGGGAGCCATGTCGCACGACCGCGCAATTGTCAGTTAAAGCGACGCAGTGGCGAATCACAAAAAGTGCTCTGGTCTTTGGACAGCAATATGGTCCGGGGCTAAAGTGGTTAAAAAGTAGAGTAAACATCCCACATTCTTTTCCCAGCCCCTGTAACTTCGTCTTCCAGGCAGTGGCCAGAGCCTCCCCAGTCTAATACTAGGGGAAAAGCCCAAAGCCAAGCCCAAGGGCAGAAAAGAGTTTGGGGGTTCAAGGTCTTCCAAACAAAACCCCAAAACTTCCCTATAAAGGGGCACCCCCGCTCGGCTGAGTGGGGGTGGGGGGAGCTGCAATTTGCAAACGCCTGGTGGGAGGAGTTTCAGAACAAGTGGGTCATCGCCACAGTGTCTCTCGGCTACAAGCTGGAATTCCGAGAACTTCCGCCACCCTGTTTTCTGAGATCAAGGATTTCCAAGAATCCAGAAAAATATAGGATTTTATACTCACCGTAAAATCCTTTTCTCTGAGTTCATGGACATCTTGACAAAGTGGGAATTAGATTTTCTTTAGGAGTGACTAGGCAGAAAGTGTTAAAGTGGGGGTTCACCCTAAAAAAATAAAAAATCTAACATTACATTGAGCCGAGTTGTGATAATGAAATTATGCTGACTTTTTTTTTCTTGCCGTATATAGCGTTTTATCTATATTTTCAATGCCGCTTCCGGGTAGGTAATCGTGCGGGGCGTTCCTATTCACATGCTAATTGATTGACATGCTTCCCACCGGCGCATACAGCGCGTCACGACTTGCCGAAAGAAGCCAAACGTCGGTGCGCAGGCGCCGTATAAAGCCGACCCGACGTTCGGCTTCTTTCGGCAAGTTGTAACGCGCTGTATGCGCCGGTGGGAAGCATGTCAATCAATTAGCATGTGAAAAGGAACGCACAGTCCCTCACGATTACCTACCCAGAAGCTGTGGTGAAAATATATATAAAACGCTATGTACGGCAAGAAAAAAAAAAAAAAAGAAGGTCAGCATAATTTCATTATCACAACTCGGTTCAATGTAATGTTAGATTTTTTTTTTTAGGGTGAACCCCCGCTTAAACAACTTCAAAGCTGAACAGACCCGCCCAGGGGGTGGTCCTACTGGCTATATGCCCTCAGCCTGCAACAAGCAGTTCAGTTTGTAGCAAGCAGTACAAACTTAAAAAAAGAGGGGTGGGTGCTGTGTCCGTCCATGAACTCAGAGAAAAGGATTTTACGGTGAGTATAAAATCCAATTTTCTCTTTCGGTCATGGACGGACACAGCCTTAATCTTGACAAAGTGGGACGTCCCAAGCAGTGTCAAAATGAGGGGTGGGAACAGAATAAATGTAAACTTCACCCCAAAACAAAATAGAGGTCCTTAACTGAGGAGTTGTAACTCTAAACAGCCGTCTGCAAAACTTTGCAGCCGAAGAAGCATCCGAAGATGCACTCACATCAACTTGTAAAGTTTAGTGAAAGTGTGACCGGGTGACCAGGTCGCCTGCCTTACACCCTGGGAAACGGACGCTTGATGTCAGAAAGCCCAAGAGGCACCATTGCCCTGGTCCAAAGCATCGTGACAGGGAGGTGCTCGACCCTTTATGGCGTAAGCCTGATCAGGATCTGTCGGATTCACCTAGAAATGGTGGCCGATGAGACCACTGGGCCCTTTTTGGGACCAGTCACTGAAACAAACAGTGGGTCTGAACTCCGGAATGAAGCAGCAGCAAACAAGTAAACTCTCGGAGCTCGGACATCGTCCAAGGAATGCCACGTCATCTCCTTAAGATTCGAAAGATGAAGACACAAGGATGGCAGTACAATGTCTTCCTTAAGATGGAAGTTCGAAATGGCCTTTGTCTGCGGACGCACAACCACCTTATCCTTGTGGCTGCCAGCTCAGAACCCGTCTTAACTGACATAACAGCCACCAAAAGGACTACTTTCTGATAAAGTGTCAACAAGGGAACCTCCCTAATGTTCTCAAACTGTGGTTTCTGAGGTCCTAGAGGTCATGCTGTTGAAGCCAAGGGACATCTGCTATTCAAATCCCCACGGGGGTAGTTGAGGACAGACTGGAGGGGCCTCATGCCGAACCCCCTGTACAAATGTTCTCACTAGAGAGTGAGCCGCCAGGGGTCGTTGAAAAAAGACAGCCAAGGCAGATATCTGCCCCCTAATTGGACTTAAAACTGACATATGAATGTTCAGTACCCAACCAAAGTGTCGGAGGGTTTGACAGGTTATAGACACGCTCACCTCTATTTCTGAGGCTGAAGCGGCCCTCAGAAGCAGGTCATCCAAGTAGCCCATGATAGCTTTGCCACGTTGTCTTAGTAGGGCGAGAATTGGGGCAAGCACCTTGGTGAACACCCTTGGTGCCGCTGCCAGGCCAAAGGGGAGAGCCACAAATTGATCGTGTTCTTCCCCGACCGCAAAGCGCAGATGTCTCTGATGCTTTAAAGAGGCATCCCTGATGTCCAAGAATGCCAGAAAGTCCCCCGGCTGGAGGGCAGTGATGACAGAGCAAACCGATTCCATCCAAAAATCTTTGTACCTTCACAAAGCAATTGAGGGCCCTGAGGTCCATAATTGGGCGAACGCCCTCCTTTGGTACTATGAACAGATTGGAGTAAAACCCCTGAAACCGTTCCTGTACTGGGACAGGAATAACCACTCCGCCTTCAGCAGTTCTTGAACTGCCCCAAATAGGGCTTTCCGACGAGTCGGTTGTAGCTGGAGGTTGGAGGAAAAAAGACGTAGCTTTGTCTGCAGGTTTGCGAAACCAGGGATGTCTCTGAGCAGGTGCTTTATCGGCCTGTGGCTTTTACACGCCATACTGGGCCTACGGTGTGGCTCCTTCCACTAAAGGGCCAATCCATCAGGGTTTTCTTGGAAGATTGGTCGGCGGACCAAATCTTCAACCAAAGTAGACAGCGTAACACCACCGCCTGACTTGACGCCCTGGCCAGCAGAGGAATAGTGTTCAAGGCTGATTCGCAAACAAATTTTAGGCGTTGTACTAGTTGGTCAGCTAGGGCTACCTCATTCGAGAAAGCCGGACGTGCTAGTAACCCATTGAGCAGCATCTTTGCCCATTCCGTGGGTGTCTGAGACACCAGGGCCCCAACTATGGTTGGGCGTACCGCCGAACCCACTACCGTGTACAGGTTGTGGGTGATCACCTCAGCCTTCTTGTCCGCAGGGTCTTTGAAGGCGAGAGCCCCCTCCAACGGTATGGTGGTTAGCTCGTTTAATTTGGACACAGGAGGGTCCACTTTCGGGGGCGAGGTCCATTTTTTAAAGAAACTCTTCAAGCGGGTAGAGCACCGCCAGATTTTTAGGGACTGAAAAAACCTTCTGTGGTTTATCCCACTCCTAGTATAAAAGTTGGTCTAAATAAGACAGACAAGTAAACACTTAAGCAGTGCGGGTTGCCTTACGGAACCCAAAAGAGACCGGTGCGTCTGCTGCTTCTGCAGACCCCTCTATTTTTAGAGTATCTTGCACTGCGGTGATCAGGTCACTTACTAGAGCCCTATCGCGTGCTGACCTGGGTCCAAAGTCATCCTCACTGCCTGGGCGATCTTGGTCCGCATCCTCAGAGCCAGGCTCAGATACCTCAGAGCCAAGGACCGCCTGTCCACACACCTGACACAGGGACTCCCAAACAAGTAACCCACCACTCCTGGCTGCAGAGACGAGGGGTTCCCCTCAGAGGACTCACCACCCAGGAACCGTAGTAGATGGTTTAGATTTGAAATAAAGGCTCCAGGCCTATGGGCCCGAGGGGAGCCATGTCTTCTCAACTAGGCAGAAAAAAAAACAGAACTGCTTGGTGCAGGCTGAGGAGATATAGCCAGTAGGACTGCCCCCTGGGCAGGGCTGTTCACTTTTGAAGTTAACACTCTCTGCCTAGTCACTTCTAAAAGAAGGCGAATTCCCACTTTGTCAAAATTAAGGCCGTGTCCATCCATGAACGAAAGACAGGAGGCCATTGCTCTTGGCCCTGGAACGCCTGTTGACCCAAGGGGTGATCATGGCAGTAGCCCCAGAAGATCAGGGCTCAGGGTTTTACTCAAACCTCTTTACGGTTCCAAAACCAAATGGGGATGTCAGACCTATCCTAGTTCTGAAAGACTTTAATCAGTTTCTGAACATTCGCTCCTTCCGCATGGAGTCTGTCTGTTCAGTAGTCTCCACCCTTCAGAGAGGAGAATTCCTGGCGTCAATAGACATCAGAGATGCATATCTTCATGTGCCAATATTTCCCGCTCACCAAAAATTTCTAAGGTTTGCGGTGGATCAGCGGCACTTCCAGTTTGTGGCCCTTCCATTCGGTCTGGCTACTGCACCTCGGGTAAAAACAAAGATACTAGCCCCACCTCTGGCAAAGCCGAGGGCACGGGGCATAGCAGCCTACCTGGACGATCTGTTGCTCATGGATCAGTCTAACACGCCTAGACCACAATGTGCGCAGCACAGTGGAGTATTTAGTGTACCTAGGCTGGGTCCTCAATCTGGAAAAATCTTCCTTACAGCCTCAAAAAAGGCTGGAATATTTGGGAAGGATTATAGACATGTTCCAAAGCATGGTAATCCTACGCAGGCCAAAGCCGTAGAGGATCTAGTCTGAGTGATAAAAGGAAAAAAAAACTTCCATCCGTCTGTGCATGAGGTTATTGGAAAAGATGGTAGCCTCATTCAAAGCTGTTCCCTATGCCCAGTTTCACTCAAGGCCATTGCAGGGCAGCATCCTGTCTGCTTGGAACAGAAGAATTCAGGCCTTGGACCTTCCAATGATCCTGTCTCCACAGGTTCGCCAGAGCCTCAATTGGTGTTTGCTACCCCAAAATCTGCTAAAAGGAAAATCCTTTGTGGTTACAATTTTCAAAATAGACACAAGTTTTATAGGCTGGGGAGCAGTTCTGGACGCTGCATCTGCCAAGGGAAGGTGGTCCAGAGCCGAAAAGCTCCTGCCCATAGACATTCTGGAGATTCGGGCATTTCATCTGGCCCTCAGAGTCTGGTCTTACAAACTGCATGGTTGTCCTGTTTGGGTACAGTCCGACAATGCCACAGCAGTGACTTGTATCAATCACCAAGGAGGCACCAGGAGTCTGGATGCCCAGAGGTGAATCCAGGAGAATGGTCTCTACACCCAAACATATTTCAAGCCATATGTCAGAAATGGGGTACCCCAGATGTAGACCTGTTGGCTTCCAGGTTCAACACAAAACTGGACAACTTTGTGTCAAGGACAAGGGATGAATGCCCTGACAATTCCATGGGATCAGTATTCTCCGATTTATGCGTTCCCTCCAGTTATGCTTCTCCCTCTTCAGACAGTCAAGAGGGAAGGAAAGCCAGTGGTTTTGGTCACCCCGGCTTGGCCCAGGAGATCCTGGTAGGCGGAAATAGTAAAGATGGCAGAGGGGAGACCTTGGGTTTTTCCACTACGCTCAGATCTACTCTCACAGGGTCAAATATTTCATCCTGCCTTACAAAATCTAAATTTGACAGTTTGGCTGTTGAGACGCACATTCTGAGGAAACATGGGCTCTCGGGGCCAGTCCCATCTACTCTGGTAAATGCTAGAAAGCCGGCCTCCAGGCTCATCTACTATAGAAATCTGGAGGGCATAATGTTTCCTGGTGTGAACCCAGGGGGGTGGCATCCTAGGAAGTATGCCATTAACAGGATTTTTGCCTTTCTTCAGTCAGGCATAGAAATGAAATTGGCCTTAAGCACTATCAAAGGCCAGATTTTGGCCTTATCAGTATTTTTTTTAAAACCGCTTGCTTGCCTCATTCACTAATCCGGGCATTTGTTCAGGGAGCGCTGCGCTTGAATCCGCCAGTTAAGTTTGGTTTTGTCTATTTTACAGAGACAACCTTTTGAACCATTGCACCATGCTTCTTTAGTTCTTTTGACAAAGAAACATGTTTTTCTTGTAGCTATATCCTCAGCAAGGAGGGTGTCGGAATTGGCGGTTCTTTCATGTAGAGAACCATATAGGATTATTCATGAAGACAGGGTGATCATGTGTCCTCACCCAGCTTTTTTACCTAAACTGGTCTCAGGATTCCATTCAAATCAAGATGTAGTCCTACCGTCCTTTTTTCCAGATCTGCAGTCCGCGAAGAGATCAGGAAGATAATCTACATTCTCTAGATGTTGCAAGAGCGATAAAAAATGTATCTGCAGGCTACGGCTCAGATACAAAAAAAAAAAAAAAAACGATAGTCTATTCTGCCACAGGGCCCAAGAAAGGGCCTGGCAGCGTCGAAATCCACTATTGCGAGTTGGACATAAGTCATTATTCAGGCCTATACTTTAGAAAAAAGAAGATTCCTCCTGTTCAGGTGAAAGCGCACTCGACTAGAGCGGTGGGTGCTTCATAGGCAGTGAATCACCAGGCCTCCATGGCTCAGATCTGCAAAACTGCTACTTGGTCTTCGGTCGATACATTCACTAAATTCTACCAATTAGATGCGAGAGGGCATGAGGATGCCGCCTTTAGGTGTAGTGTACTGCAGGCAGCAGTATAGATTCTCTCCCAATGGCGGTCTATGTTTCTGATCTGTCTCCCTCCCCTCAATTTAGGCATTGCTATGGGACATTCCACTTATCAGTGGCTCTGTGTGCCGTGATGTATGAACAAGAAAATAGGATTTTTAAATACAGCTTACCTGTAAAATCCTTTTCTTGGAATACATCACGAGACACAGAGCTCCCGCCCCCCTCTTCGGGATTAATTATTGCTTTGCTACAAAACTGAGGTGCTCTCCGTATGGGAGGGGTTATATAGGGAAGGAACTCTCCTTGTAATTAGGATTACCAGTGTCCAATCACCTGTGGTGACTATCTAAGCCACCAAGTAATTATTAATGGCTCTGTGTCCTGTGATGCATTCCAAGAAAAGGATTTTACAGGTAAGCTGTATTTAAAAATACAAATTTTTACTTATCTGAGCAGTGGCTTGCAGATAAACCTTCATTGTTCTCACTACATCTAGAAAAGTAGGGTGGGGTCGTAATAAAATTTTGTCTTTGTGACAAACTAAATAAGGCTCTTTACAGGAAAGAGACGCTAGTTCAGATACTCTCCTAGCAAAGGAGATGGCAACCAAAAAAAAAAAAAAAATTTGGACTCAAGAGAATCAATGGGATATGACGAATAGGTTCAAAGGGCTGCTTCTGCATGCCTGACAAAAACTAGATTTAAATCCCAGGGGCACAAGGGAGGTTTGACTGGCGGATTTACCCGCAACACCCCCTGAATGAATGCCCTGATTAGGGAATGAGATGCCAGTGGTCTCTGAAAGAAGACCGATAGAGCCGAGATTTGACCCTTAATATTTCTGAGGGCCAAGTTCATATCTACCCCTAATTGACAGAAGGCCAGAATCCTACCAATGACATATCTTTGAGTGATCCACCCTCTTGATTCACACCAGGAAACTTATGCCTTCCAGATTTTATAATAAAATGAGCCTGGGGGCCGGCTTCCTAGCATTAATGAGAGGGGAAAAAACTGGACCCGAGAGCCCTCGTTTTCTTCAGTATGTAGGTTTCAACAGCCAGACCGTCAAATTTAGCTTTTGTAAGGAAGGATGGAACACTGGACCTTGTGATGGCAGGTCTTGGCAAAGTGGGAGAATCCAAGGTTTCCCCACCGCCATCCCAATGATCTTGGTGTACCAGGACCTTCTGGGTCAATTCGGGGCCACCAAGAGAACCCGTATTCCTCCTCCTTTGATATTGCAAAGAAGTCTAAGTAAGAGCGGAACTGGAGGCAATGCATAGATCAGGTAAAACTGATCCCAGGGAACCATTAGTGCATCTGTTAAGTAGGATAGAGGATCTTTTGTCCTCAATACAAAATTGTCTAACTTCCTGATGAACCTGGAAGCGAACAGGTCTATATATGGGGTCCCCCATTTCTGGCATATATCCTGAAAAAGGTCAGGGTGGAGAGACCATTCCCCCAGCGTCAATTACTGGCGGTTCAGGTAATTTGCTTGCCAATTCTTCACCCCTGGAATGACGATTGCAGAAATACAAGGCACACGAGTTCTGCCCATGTTAAAATCTTTCACCTCTGAGCATCGCTACTCTGGGTGCCACCTTAGTGATTGATGCAAGCCACTGCAGTAGCATTGTCAGATTGAATCCGAACCGGGTGACCATGTAACCTGTGTGTCCAGGTTCTGAGGGCTAGATATACGGCCCAAACCTCCAAAATGTTGATAGGTAGGCCCCTCTCAGACTTTGACCAGGTACCATGGGCAGAGGCTTCTTCCAGAATTGCCCCACCCCCCCAGCCCAAAAGGCTGGCATCTGTAGACACCACTTTCCAAGTGACTGGGAGAAAGGATTTCCCTGCTAGCAAATTCTTGGTGCTTAACTACCAACTGAGGCTTTGGCGCACCTCTGAGGACAGGATACTGTTCTGAAGTAGTCTTCACTGAAACTGAGCATATGGAATGGCCTCGAAAGAGGCCACCATTTTCCCCAACAATTTCATGCAAAGGCGAATTGATGTTTTTCGCCTTTGCCCTGACCATGCGGACCAGATCCTTTAGAGATTTGACCTTGGGCTCCGGGAGGAATACTTTGGTTTCGGTTGTGTCTAAGACAATGCCCAAATACTCTACCTTTCTCCGGGGCTGTAGAGAGGACTTCTGGAAGTTTAGGATCCAGCCTAAACACAGGTATTTTACTGTACTGAGTACACCAATTTAACTGTGCTACTGACCGTTCTACTAAGAGTAGATCGCCAGATAAGCCATCACCGTTATGCCCTGCATCCTTAGATGTGCTAGAAGCGGGGCCAGAACTTTTGTAAACACGTGAGGTGTCGTAGCCAAGCCAAAAAAGGTAGAGCCACAAACTTTTGGTGAGCGGAATGAAAAGGCACGTGTAAATATGCATCTTTGGTGTCTATAGACGCCAATAATTCTCCGCTTTGTAGGGTGGAAACAACTGATCGAATGGTTTCCATTTGGAAATGACAAATGTTTAGAAACGGATTTTTGAGTTTTTAGATCCAGAATGGGTCAGACGTCTCCATTTGGCTTCGTAACCACAAAGATTTGAATAGAACCCCATGCCTTGTCCCTTTAGTCAGTGTTCTTTTAGACAAAGGGGGAACGAACAAACTAAACGACAGACACCATTAAGAACCACAGGAACATTCAGCTAAAAAAAAAATCAATGCGAGGACAGAATGTACATCCAACACAGACCGCACAGGTTTCTGGGTGTTCTACTTTGGTGGTAGGCAATTCACATATGGGTGTGGCTATGGAACTCTCTCTTCCTGCGAAGATCTACACGATCCAAACAATACTAGATATTTGATAAATCGAAGGGAAACTCCTCTTGCACCTATCTTCTCTTTTCAGAATCGCACAACCCACAACACATCAAAAGGGAATGAAGTGACCACTATATCTACAATCACCTAGGTAGTATGAGTGACAGCCTTAGATTCTAACACTACTATGAATATAGTGAATCCGGCCTCCCATACTTTAAGTGCTCAGGAAACCAATGTTCTTATGAGGGGGTTGGGGTTCTGTCCCAACAAAAACCTTGACAAGTTTAAATTGGTGAGGGACCTGCAACTCTTCCTAAGAAAGCTTTTGTTGAGAAATATGTACAGTAAAGACACGAATCCCATCACACAACTAAGTAGGAAAGATGACAAAGCCATTAGCCAACTTGTTTTCCTGTTAGAGGAGATTGATCAATCTGATCGACATTGAACAGTTATTGTTGGATGTCGACGCAGACTCCGGGAAACCAATACCGAAACCCAAGTTCACACATAAAACAACAAAGTCAGACCAATTTCCGGCACCCAGTTCCAATCCTAACATAGCGGTGAAGTTTATGGTCCTGGATAGAAGACATCCAAGTGCAGGGGGGGGGGGGGGGGGGGACGACGACGACGACTGGAACATCATTTTACTACAGGAGGGACCTGAAATGGATTTTTCTTCTCCAAACCACCATCTTTCCAGGCCTCAACAAGGCAGCCAATTACAGGTCTTTACTTGAATGGTTTGTGTCTGGAGAAATGGAGAGGTAGAATCAGTGTAAGTCCCACTTTGAGGACAACCAGTATCCTCCCATCCACCACTTTTTTCATACATAAATGTGGTTATAAAATTTTTTCAATCTATATACAATTTTTGCATACTGTCACTTTTAGGTGTGCCCTAGTTGGGAATTTTCCAAATTTCTCTAATTTGTTGTTTGTGTGTCTTGCTGCATGCCGCCCTGCATTATTAGGTCTAGTTTTGTCCTTCTAGCTGTCCTTAACAGCATTTTTTTAGTCCTAAATTTATTTTTTTGTGTGTAATTTTTTCCCCATTTGGGGTGTGGATACAATTAGGTGGGCATTTGGGATCATCCTGCGTGCAATCCCGGCATGCGCAGGCTGACCTAGCACAGAATTATAGTCGGCCCCTTGTGCCTGGCCAGCATTTTCCCTGCGGAACCCTCATTTATGTGGGCATATTACACCTGGTCTTCTGTTTTTGAAGTGACCTCATTTCCCCTTCCACCTATGTCCGACATCCACAGTTGTATTACCAAGCTTTGTGCCTGGTTGCGCAGACTCAACTCTTTGGCTGAGGATTGCTGTTATTCCACCCTTTATCAATCCTGAGACTCTACACTGTGGCTCCCATGGTTACCGCACATGCGTGCTGGTGGGAGCGCGACGCATGACGCCACTCCTCCCGTACCGCCATTTTGGTGTTGGGCAGAGGGTGACGCTGGGCGCGGCGGACCGCGTCCTGAGCTACTGGCGTTGTTGGTGTTGATCACCAACACATGCTGGGAGGGAGGTTCAATCAAGTGAACTCTCTATACAAGAGCCATTTATCACTGGCCCAGTCAGTGCTCTGGTCGATGAGGAGGCAGTACATGAGTGATCCCATCAGCCCAGGTACAGTGAAACTTTCTTCCTGTGACTCGCTGCATTTGGAAGTGTTATATGATGTGTATATTCACTGTCATCTCTCCCCTTTTCCATGAATAGATCTTTAAGTTCTTTTTGGAGTCTACCTGTGGCTTGGTGGTGCCGATTCCTGCGATGTCTTCCCTGTAGGTGTTTGCGACTTGTTTGGTATTTTTATTCCACACAGGAGATAATACTCTGGCAGATCATTACTGTCTGCCTCCTAAGCTACACAGCACTTAATTTGAATATATATTATATATACACACACACACACAGTACAGACCAAAAGTTTGGACACACCTTCTCATTCCAAGTTTTCTTTATTTTCAGGACTATGAAAATTGTAGATTCACACTGAAGGCATCAAAACTATGAATTAACACATGTGGAATTATATACATAACAAAAAAAAGTGTGAAACAACTGAAAATATGTCATATTCTAGGTTCTTTAAAGTAGCCACCTTTTGCTTTGATTACTGCTTTGCACACTCTTGGCATTCTCTTGATGAGCTTTAAGAGGTAGTCACCTGGAATGGTCTTCCAACAGTCTTAAAGGAGTTCCCAGAGATGCTTAGCACTTGTTGGCCCTTTTGCCTTCACTCTGTGGTCCAGCTCACCCCAAACCATCTCGATTGGGTTCAGGCCCGGTGACTGTGGAGGCCAGGTCATTTGGCGCAGCACCCCATCACTCTCCTCCTTGGTCAAACAGCCCTTACACAGCCTAGAGGTGTGTTTGGGGCCATTGTCCTGTTGAAAAATAAATGATGGTCCAACTAAACGCAAACCGGATGGAATAGCATGCCGCTGCAAGATGCTGTGGTAGCCATGTTGGTTCAGTATGCCTTCAATTCTGAATAAATCCCCAACAGTGTCACCAGCAAAGCACCCCCACACCATCACACCTCCTCCTCCATGCTTCACGGTGGGAACCATATATATACAAAGGAAAAAGGTGCGCAACAATGTAACCTGTGTAAAAATATGTTAGAAACACAAAAAAAAAAATGAAATTTTGTGTAAGTGATACAAACAAAATAAATACAACGTCCCTGGTGGGATTCCAAATGTTACGTGCTCAGAAAGTCTTTTCCATATACCATTGATAAACAGTTCATGGGGAAACTCCTAATGGTATTATGGTGTGGTAGATAAATCAATTGATAGACCGCATCTGCTCTGTTTAAAGAAGTAATGGATGGCCGCTTACCGCAAAGTTGGACCCTTCAAAGAGTCAGTAAGGCACTCAACGTTATTATCCACGGCTCGATCCCGGGGGTTACTCCACTGTTGTCAACTCAGGATTGCTCCAGACCGCAGAAAGTTTCCTACTCCAAAACGTAGCTCAGGTCTTTATGCTCAGATGGATTGAAAGTGACATGAAAAATAGGGAAAAAAGGAACTCCATAGTGTAGCGGGTTTAAAATAATGACATTTATTCAGTTTGCACTGACATAGGTAAACAACAGTCCTTCACCCTGCACATATGTGAGTCCTTAAGATGGATAAGAAAAGTGTGCAGATACTTCCAGCACACTTTTCTTATCCATCTTAATGACTCACATATGTGCAGGGTGAAGGACTGTTTACCTATGTCAGTGCAAACTGCAAACTTTCAATCCATCTGAGCATAAAGACCTTCTGAGCTACGTTCTGGAGTAGTAAACTTTCTGCGGTCTGGAGCAATCCTGAGTTGACAACAGTGGAGTAACCCCCGGGATCGAGCCGTGGATAATAACGTTGAGTGCCTTACTGACTCTTTGAAGGGTCCAACTTTGCGGTAAGCGGCCATCCATTACTTCTTTAAACAGAGCAGATGCGGTCTATCAATTGATTTATCTACCACACCATAATACCCTTAGGAGTTTCCCCATGAACTGTTTATTAATGGTATATGGAAAAGACTTTCTAAGCACGTAACATTTGGAATCCCACCAGGGACGTTGTATTTATTTTGTTTGTATCACTTACACAAAATTTCAGTTTTTTTTGTGTTCCTAACATTTTTTTACACAGGTTACATTGTTGCGCACCTTTTACCTTTGTATATATATACAGTGCAGAAAATAAGTATTTGAACACCCTGCTATTTTGCAAGTTCTCCCACTTGGAAATCATGGAGGGGTCTGAAATTGTCATCGTAGGTGCATGTCCACTGTGAGAGACATAATCCAAAAAAAAAAAATCCAGAAATCACAATTTATGATTTTTTAACTATTTATTTGTATGATACAGCTGCAAAGAAGTATTTGAACACCTTTCTATCAGCTAGAATTCTGACCCTCAAAGACCTGTTAGTCTGTCTTTAAAATGTCCACCTCCACTCCATTTATTATCCTAAATTAGATGCACCTGTTTGAGGTCATTAGCTGCATAAAGACACCTGTCCACCCCATACAATCAGTAAGAATCCAACTACTAACATGGCCAAGACCAAAGAGCTGTCCAAAGACACTAGAGACAAAATTGTACACCTCCACAAGGCTGGAAAGGGCTACGGGGAAATTGCCAAGCAGCTTGGTGAAAAAAGGTCCACTGTTGGAGCAATCATTAGAAAATGGAAGAAGCTAAACATGACTGTCAATCTCCCTCGGACTGGGGCTCCATGCAAAATCTCACCTCGTGGGGTCTCAATGATCCTAAGAAAGGTGAGAAATCAGCCCAGGACTACACGGGAGGAGCTGGTCAATGACCTGAAAAGAGCTGGGACCACCGTTTTCAAGGTTACTGTTGGTAATACACTAAGACGTCATGGTTTGAAATCATGCATGGCACGGAAGGTTCCCCTGCTTAAACCAGCACATGTCAAGGCCAGTTTTAAGTTTGCCAATGACCATTTGGATGATCCAGAGGAGTCATGGGAGAAAGTCATGTGGTCAGATGAGACCAAAATAGAACTTTTTGGTCATAATTCCACTAACCGTGTTTGGAGGAACAAGAATGATGAGTACCATCCCAAGAACACCATCCCTACTGTGAAGCATGGGGGTGGTAGCATCATGCTTTGGGGGTGTTTTTCTGCACATGGGACAGGGCGACTGCACTGTATTAAGGAGAGGATGACCGGGGCCATGTATTGCGAGATTTTGGGCAACAACCTCCTTCCCTCAGTTAGAGCTTTGAAGATGGGTCAAGGCTGGGTCTTCCAACATGACAATGACCCGAAGCACACAGCCAGGATAACCAAGGAGTGGCTCTGTAAGAAGCATATCAAGGTTCTGGCGTGGCCTAGCCTGTCTCCAGACCTAAACCCAATAGAGAATCTTTGGAGGGAGCTCAAACTCCGTGTTTCTCAGCGACAGCCCAGAAACCTGACTGATCTAGAGAAGATCTGTGTGGAGGAGTGGGCCAAAATCCCTCCTCCAGTGTGTGCAAACCTGGTGAAAAACTACAAGAAATGTTTGACCTCTGTAATTGCAAACAAAGGCTACTGTACCAAATATTAACATTGATTTTCTCAGGTGTTTAAATACTTATTTGCAGCTGTATCATACAAATAGTTAAAAAAATCATACATTGTGATTTCTGGATTTTTTTTTTTGATTATGTCTCTCACAGTGGACATGCACCTACGATAACAATTTCAGACCCCTCCATGATTTCCAAGTGGGAGAACTTGCAAAATAGCAGGGTGTTCAAATACTTATTTTCTGCACTGTATGTCTTGTGGAGCCCCATATTGGGCTTCTTTGTATTGAGGTGCAGCACATTCAATAATATTTTTTTCACTGTATTTAAAGTTTATATATCATTTCACTTAGGGGGTATTAGCGCGGATTGCCTTTGTCTTTAGTATCACGGTGGGAACCAGGCATGTAGAGTCCATCCGTTCACCTTTTCTGCGTCGCACAAAGACACGGTGGTTGGAACCAAAGATCTCAAATTTGGACTTATCAGACCAAAGCACAGATTTCCACTGGTCTAATGTCCATTCCTTGTGTTCTTTAGCCCAAACAAGTCTCTTCTGCTTGTTGCCTTTTTAGCAGTGGTTTCCCAGCAGATATTTTACCATGAAGGCCTGATTCACACAGACTCCTCTTAACAGTTGTTCTAGAGATGTGTCTGCTGCAAAAGGTGGCTACTTTCAAGAACCTAGAATATGACATATATTTTCAGTTGTTTCACACTTTTTTGTTATGTATATAATTCCACATGTGTTAATTCATAGTTTTGATGCCTTCAGTGTGAATCTACAATTTTCATAGTCATGAAAATAAAGAAAACTCTTGGCATGAGAAGGTATGTCCAAACTTTTGGATCAAATACAAATGAGGTTGATTAAATTAATGCTGGTTGTTAAAAATTATCTTTCCATTTTAGATTACAACCCATGTCTTATATTGGATTTTCCCTGAAGGAGTTTTTCTCCAACACGTAGGATCTATATATGCAATAGTTTTTAACTATATGGTCATTTAAGTGGATATATGCTTGGCCATGTCCATGCAATACATGCTCCTATGAATGATTTGCAGACAATACATTTTCATGTATATGACACATACCCAGAGCTACCACAGCAGGTTGGGTCACAGCACCCACCATTACAAAGGAAGACCTAAATAAAGATTCTAACTTTATTTCAGAAAAATCTTTAAATACCTGAGTATTGTCTACTGGACAAGTTAGGTTTTTATTTACACAAGAAATGACCGCATCTACCTAAATTTTCCTCCATAGGATAGAGAACATTACATTTCCTAGGAGGAGAGACATGGTTATCTGGATGTTGCCAGTCAGCCTAGATAAGATTTTCCAATAAAGGATGAAATGGAAAGGAGCATGCAGCTTGTGGGGACTTTAATGAACACAGGGAGGAGACCGGTGATTAAGTTAACCCTGCAAAGGGCAACTTGAACGTGGAACGTACTGCTTCAGCATAACACTGCACCTGCAATTTTAGAACCTGTGAGGCAGAAAAAAGGTTCCTCTGATCCACCTGATCCATACGACTGCTCATCATCCTTATCCGCTAAAGATGCTACCTCATTCTCAGTAGATTTTTCTGAAGAGGGATCTAGAGCAACAGAAGGGGACATGCTTCGCTTTTTATCCTTTTTTATGGATTAAGCAATAATGTAGCTATCCTCCCTTCCAAATTGTCTAGAGTTGCTGCCAAAGTGTCTTCAGTAACATATGCAGGAGCTGGCACAACAGGAGAGGCTGCTATTCTTGAAAAATGCAATGGCTCATCCTGTATGGGTTCCGATTCCTCAGGAGAGGATAATACCTGGCTAGAATGGTTAGAGCCCCTTTTATTAGGAGGCATCTTTTTTGTCTTTTTGTCCCTGAACTCCCTCTCCGGGAAGACATATTCCTAAGCCAAAAGCAGAAGTACAAACAAACAGTGCATACACTACTGTGCTAGTTCAGCAATCTACATAAAGTAAGCAACTTTCACACAGTCTGATGCAGAGTAGGTGCCTTTAACGTGCCTGTAATCCAACCACCTAGAGTACTTATGTGCCCCCAAGCTGCTGTCTCTCTTCCTGTAGAGTCTGTCAGGCGTCTGAGGCCGATTTCAAAGCTTCCCGCCTTATACTTGCGCAGTAGAGTGGCGCACACGCCAGTGTAACCACGCCCCTTTCTGCTCCTACCGAGTTCATGAAGTGAAAAGCGCGCCTATGGGGAATGACGGCGTGAGGGAGAGAGGCAACATGCACTGACCTGCCTCATGCCAGGACATGCACCGCACCTCTGAGACAGGTGCATTGTCCTGGGAAGAGACCCACATCTCTGCCTTGCAGAGGAGGAAGTGCTAAATTCACACAGAGCTTTTGTTCCGACATGGTGAGTGGAACTCTTGGTTTCCAGGCAAGACAATCCTACTCAAAAAAGGGAAAGTTCTTAAAACGTAGACTTTCCCAACTTACCTTATCCTTGCCGCAGGACTGCTGAGACCAGACAGTACCAATCTTCACCCCTCACGGCGGATAGTGTTGTGTCAATCTCCAGGGGGTATGGGTTCCTACTTAAAGGAGACCTCTTCCCTGGGCCTTGTAAAAAGAGATACATTACAAGCTCCGGAACCATCCATTTGGTGTAATTAATAAGCACTTTTTAAGGATCCCTCCGGGGGTTAAGCAGCTATGCCACTTGGTCCATCCAAAGAGCTTCTTCTTGGCACATCCTTCTCGTGCCCTTTACCTTCGTGTTTTCGCCAGTGTCTGAGGTACTTCCCTTATGGGAGGGGAGCCTGTCTTCATTGGTTGTGCCAGTGTCCAACTATACAACCCACTATGTAATGACTAAAGGCTTTGTGTCCCATGGTGTACGATTAAGAAATATATATTTACTTTTTGCTATCATAGCCCCAAAAATGTTTTGGGGCAATATACATTTTTCTACATAAGTACATTTTTTTACCAAAATAAATAAATTTCAAAAAGCGTATGTTGATTGGTTTGTGCAAAAGTTATAGCGTCTACAAACTATGGAAAAGATTTATGTATTTTTTTTACTAGTAATGGTGGTGATCTGTGTTTTTGGGACCATTCATACAGTGATCAAAGCTATAAATACAAGAAGTCTCCTTTCCCCTGACAAAACAGGGATTTGTGTATACATACACACACATACACACACACACACACACACACACACACACACACACACACACACACACACACACAGACCATTCCCTTTAAGAGCCGGTAGCTCTTAAAAGGGAACAAAGTACCCAATAGTTGTTTTGCCCAGCTGTGCCATTCTGCCGACTTATATCACTGTGAGTCGGTCGGCAAGTGGTTAATGAGCCAGCACCCAACTTGCCACACCCTGGGAAATGAAACCTATAAACCCAAAACCCTCATGCATTGCCAATAAACTAAGAGTGAAAGAAAGACTGCCTTTATAGCTTCTGCAAATACCTTTAGAGAGTGTTCACCTACAGTAAATCCGGAAAGTATTCACAGTGCTTCATTTTCCACATTTTATTATGTTACAGCCTTTTTCCAAAAAAGCTTAAATTCATTATTTTCCTCAAAATTCTACAAACGATTCCCCATAATGACATTGTGAAAGAAGTGTGTTTGAAATCTTTGCAAATTATGTACATGAGATTTTTTTTTTTTAGAACGTATTTACAGCCTTTGCCTTGGCACTGAAAATTGAGCTTGGACATAGCCAGTTTTCACTGATCATCTTTGAGAGGTTTGTACAACATGGAGTCCATCCGTAGTAAATTCAGTTGATTAGACATTATTTAGAAAGGGACACACCTGTTTATATAAAGTCTCAGAGTCAACAGTGCATGTCAGAGCACAAACGTCTGGGGTAGGGTACAAAAACATTTCTGCAGCATTGAAGGTCTCAATGAGCACAGTGGCCTCTACCATACGTAAGTGGAAGAAGTTTGGAACCACCAGAACTCTTCCTAGAGTGGGTACATCCAGCCAAACTGAGCAATCGGGGGAACAAGTGCCTTTGTCAGGGTGGTGACCAAGAATCTGAGGGTCACTCTGACAGAGCGCCAGCATTTCTCTGTGGAAGAAAAATCTTCTAGAAGATAAACCATCTCTGCAGCACTCCACCAATCAGACCTGTATGGTAGAGTGGCCAGACAGAAGCCACTCAGTAAAAAGGCACACGACAGCTCGCCTGGAATTCGCCAAAAAGCACCTGAAGGACTCTCCGTGAGAAACAAATATATCTGGTCTGATGAAACAAAGATTGAACTCTTTGGCCTGAATGGCGTCATGTCTGGAGGAACCCAGGCTCCTATCAAAGAAGAGAAACTACACAAGGTAGTGACAAGGCAGACTTTTTCAGGCAATCACAGGGACATAGGATTTAGAAAAATATAAATTTAATTACAAAAAATACATACAATAAAATCCATAGAAAAAAATTCATTGAAAATATATAAACAAAATAAACATTCACAAGCAATATTTTCTTTTGTCTCGCCTACGCATTTCGCCTAGCGGCTTCTTCAGGACGAGTTTGAGAGAGAGTTTTGACAATAAAGTATTGTTAATTTCATAAATCGGATAGGTTGCCAGCCATCCAAGTGCACGAAGGACACAATAGTCACAGATGTATAGGTAGTATATAGCTTGTAAAAAAGCTTAATGCAGCCCAATAGAAAGAGGAGATTTCCTATAGTTGGCAATCAAACGTAGTATATCAAGAATGAATAAGTACAGATAGATTCTGAAATAAAACAAGAACCAAAATGGACCGGGTCCAGTAAAGCAGGGAGCATGGGGCAAAGCCAGGGAGGAATTTAGATCCAGCTCAAGCTACCCCCGGGACATATGAGACTGTCTCTCTACTAAGGCTTCCAATCTCTTGGCTCGTCCTATATTGGACATTGCATTGTGGCTGCCTGTGTTTTGGATCTAAATTCCTCCCTGGCTTTGCCCCATGCTCCCTGCTTTACTGGTCCCGGTCCATTTTGGTTCTCGTTTTATTTCAGAATCTATCCGTACTTATTCATTCTTGATATACTACGGTCGATTGCCAAGTACGGATAGATTCTGAAACAAAACAAGAACCAAAATGGACCGGGACCAGTAAAGCAGGGATCATGGGGCAGCCACAATGCAATGTCCAATATAGGACGAGCCAAGAGATTGGAAGCCTTAGTAGAGAGACAGTCTCATATGTCCCGGGGGGTAGCTTGTGCTGGATCTAAATTCCTCCCTGGCTTTGCCCCATGCTCCCTGCTTTACTGGTCCCGGTCCATTTTGGTTCTTGTTTTATTTCAGAATCGATCCGTACTTATTCATTCTTGATATACTATGGTCGATTGCCAACTATAGGAAATGTCCTCTTTCTATTGGGCTGCATTAAGCTTTTTTACAAGCTATATACTACCTATACATCTGTGACTATTGTGTCCTTCGTGCACTTGGATGGCTGGCAACCTATCTGATTTATGAAATTAGCAATACTTTATTGTCAAAACTCTCTCTCAAACTCGTCCTGAAGAAGCCGCTAGGCGAAACGCGTAGGAGAGACAAAAGAAAATATTGCTTGTGAATGTATATTTTGTTTATATATTTTCAATGATTTTTTTTCTATGGATTTTATTGTATGTATTTTTTGTAATTACATTTATATTTTTCTAAATCCCTATGTCCCTGTGATTGCCTGAAAAAGTCTGCCTTGTCACTACCTTGTGTAGTTTCTCTTCTTTGATTCAATATTTCGGATGTTGGCTAAATGTGAGTGCTTTTTCGTTTCCCCCTCCCTATTTTTTGAACGAACCCAGGCTCCTCTAGTCACCTAGCCAATACTATACCTACAGTGAAGCATGGTGGTGGCAGCATCATGCTGTAGGGATGTTTTTCAGCAGCAGGAACTGGGAGACTAGTCAGGATCGAGGGAAAGATGAATGGAGCAATATACAGAGACATCCTTGATGAAAACAGTCTTCCAACAGGACAAAAATTCTAAGCACACAGCCTAGATATAAAAAAAAAAAAAAAAAAAAGGAGTGGCTATGGGACAACTCTATGAATGTCCTTGAGTGGCCCAGCCAGAGCCCAGACTTGAACCTGATTAAACATCTCTGGAGAGATCTGGAAATAGGTTGCAATTGTTTTGGCCGGTATTGCCAGAGTTAGCCTTGTTGGGGGGTTCATGAGTATGCCCAATGGTCTCACCACCATTTTTTTTTTTTATGCCAAAAAGGAGATTTTCATGAAATGGATTTTGCCATCCCCCCAGCTCTCTCCTCTTGGGAAGCACTGATAGATGCAGCCCTGCCATGTGCAAGATAACATCTATGAATAGAGGGTGTAAGTGGAAATATAATAAGGTATGGGCTCATTGGAACTCTATCTGAGACCATCAACTGATTGCACACAATATAGCGCTATGTAAAAATAACAGAAATAGTATAATTGATAAATGAATGTGCAAATTGACTGAAAGATAAACTCGCTAAAAAAGCCAAGATAATGTGCATTTAAAGGTGAACTGAATGAATGTGCCAACAGTGCAGATAAGGTTACTCAAGTGCATAAATAAAATCACAACGTAAAGATATTATATGCAGTCGCAGAGAAAATCGCAGGATGGTGTTATGTTCAGTCATTAATTTTGATTGGAGCATAACTGATATACAACCATGATGGATGAAACAGTGAACTGAATAAGGAGTACAAATAAATACAAATAGGTGACTGTATAATGTAAGTAAAATCACATCGTATGAATGGTGTATGGAACCACAAGATTGTCGAATTGTTACAAAGTGCAAATGGCGCAACTGCAATTCAGTCCAAGAGATAATGCAATTTTTTCAAAAGAAATTGCAAAGTGTGAGTGAAGTGCTGGGTGCTAAATTATATCAGTAGGTGTCAAGGTTACTTGTTGGTGAATTCCGGTGTCCTAGTATCTGACGTGTATCGTCACTGTCACATGACGATACGCATCAGACACTAGGACACCGGAAGTGACGTTTGCATGGTGCAAGCCTGCTGCTCGTTTCTTATATACACTACATTACTGTTTTAAATGAGAGTACCCAGTTATATGTTTGAATAAACCGCTGAGTGTTTAAAACATATTACACTAGAGAGCCTCCTCTGTTTTCTCTACCCTGCCTGGTGACACTTTGGAGCCATCTTACTTTGCTAACCACCCAACCTGGAAGAAAGCCGTAATTTGCTAGCACACCTTCGGGTGTCACCATACACCGAAGATTCACCAACAACTCACCTTGCCACCTGCTGATGTCATTTAGCACCCAGCACTTCACTTGCATTTTGCAATTTCTTTTGATTAAATTGCATTTCCTCTTGGACCGAGTCGCAGTTGCACCATGTAAAAATTGGACAATCTTGTGGTTCCATCCACCATTAATACGATGTGATTTTACTTACATTATACAGTCACCTATTTGTATGTATTTGGTTTATTTGCACTCTTCTTTAGTTCACCGTTTTACTCATCCATCATTGTTGTATATCAGTTATGTTCAGTCATTCATTTTGATTGGAGCATAACACCATCCTGCGATTTCGTCTGCAACTGCATTTATTACATGCCCCAGTTGAAGTCCCTCTAGGACGAAACGCGTAGGGCTTGGTTTATTACCCTTTCCCGCATTGCCTTTATTTTATTATATTAGTGATCACTTTTATATCATTGGTTTTATTAAAATAAAACAGTTATCTTATTTATCTGCACCATTTGGGTTGCGTTTTTTATTTATTTTCCCCTCTTCATATGGTGCTTGGAGCCATCCAGTTGCTTCCACCCCATCCATCTGAGGATCGTACCATTGCCATCCCATTCCTCCCAAGAACTCTACAAAGACACCGTGCATGTCCGGCTTCTGACTGAAGATTCATATCCGTTCCACTGTGTCCGAGTGAGCCCAGCTGACTACTACTGGAGTTCTTAGGCTATACTGATCTGCTGTTCATGACAGACAGGTCCTACTTTTCCGGTAAGAGCATACCATTTTCGTTTCGATTTAAGTGTCATCTTATCCGAGGATCCATGAAGTGATTCTACATCTACTGATTTCCCATTTGTGGATGGACTTCTATTCATGTTTTGGTTTGTGTTGTCACCGATGCACGCCAACGTTTTCCTTACTAGGACTTTTCCACTCGCGTGGTTTGTTTGGACTACATCATTCATTCACTGTTCATGTGTGTGTTATTAATTTATGTTTATAGCGCTACATTTATTTTCCAGACTTCATTCAATTTTTTGTCAAATTGTAGTGTAGCTGCTTTAGTTTTATTTTTTGTTTTTTATTTTCCTTTTCACCTTGGTTAGCGCAATATTTTCCCTTATCTGCATTTATTATCGTTACGTTGTGATTTTTTTTATGCACCTGAGTCACCATATCTGCACTGTTGGCACATTCATTCAGTTCACCTTTGGATGCATCTTATCTTAGCATTTATAGCGTTTTTAATCTTTCAGTCAGTCTATTTGCACATCTATCAATTATACTATTTTGGTATTTTGGTTATTTATACATTTTACCACTTACACCATTCTATGCCATTGGAGCGCAACACCATCTCTTGATTTTTTCCATGTCTCATTGTGGGTAGTGGTTGGCCCATGCAGTAGTTGCAGCACCTTTGCCCTCTGCACACATAGTTTTTACTGTAGCGCAGGAATAACTACTTTACCCATTGCTATGCTATATGTATAATGTCTAAAGTACTTAGTTGGATATTTAACCCCCTCTTCTCTCTACATTTAACACCCCCCCCCCCTGCCATTTTCTCCCTTTGCTGCCTCACCTTACCTGCTCTCCCCAGAGTTGATTTACCGGTTGTACTATCCTTCATAGTCATCCATAGTATCTTGAGTGCCAATTTAAGCTTCCCCTATACAAGTGTGATATAGTTGGTCTAATACAACTGCTGTAAGATACATCAAGCATTGTATTGTCATTGTGAATACTTTATTTTACCTGTGCGATACCAATAAAAGCACCTTTGTTTTAATTTTTTGTTTTGTTTTTACAAAACTGTTGCTCGTCTGGTAAAAATGAAAATAAAACAGATCATACAATAAACCAAAATGTGTGTGCGCACGATTCACATAAAACAAATGCTTACATGCAAAAAGTTCATAAAAGTCCCATGTGCCTTCAATCCACTTTAGATTTACTCTTCAACAAACATCCAAGAGTGATTCCAAAATACCACTGCAGTTGGAACATAGATACTAAACCCACAATCCCAGTGCGGCAAACACCCTAAAGTGTGCTCCCACCTTGCTACTATGATATAAAAGTCAATGTGCTGTCTCCGCTCAGGGGGCCCTCCATTTTGATAGGTACTCTGCTTTACCCACTTATTTTCAAGAGTTGCTGTGTGTTAACACCACCACTGCACTGCTACTTGCCTTTAAAATCCCCTCAGAGCCATAACAGAAGCCACCATAGACGAGTACCGTATTTATCGGCGTATAACACGCAATTTTTTACCCTGAAAATAGAGGGTAAACCATGCCTGCGTGACCGACAATGAAGCAGAGGAGAGCAGTCACATGACCGGGTCCACGAGAGAGAAAAAGGCGTTAATGGAGGTATTTTTAGAACTTTGCTTTACAATGAAAGTGACACAGTGTATGAAAAGGGGCTGACAGTGTAAACTTTTCTAGACTTTATAGTATGATGGCAGCCTTGTCCCAGCGCTGGGAGTGCGCGGGGGGGGGGGGGGGGTCTTTATAATGAAAGGGGGCTGTGGTGTTGTACAGGAGGTCTGTGTACTATGCCAGGGGTCCGTGTACTATGCCAGGGGGCTGTGTAAAGTTTTTTCCTGAAAATTTCCCTCTTAAAGTTAACCACTTGCTTA
This sequence comes from Rana kukunoris, assembly GCA_029574335.1. Taxonomy (NCBI): domain Eukaryota; kingdom Metazoa; phylum Chordata; class Amphibia; order Anura; family Ranidae; genus Rana; species Rana kukunoris. The sequence goes on along the minus strand of CM056054.1, from coordinate 74,544,803 downwards.
CTGGGCACTTAAAACACCCCTCCTGCCCAGATCAATTTTCAGCTTTCAGCGCTCTCACACTTTGAATGACAATTACTCAGTCATGCAACACTGTACCCAAACTTTTGTTTTTTGTCTTTTTTTCATACAAATAGAGCTTTCTTTTAGTGGTATTTGATCACCTCTGTTTTTTTTTTTTTTTTTTGCGCTATTAATGAAAAAAGACTAAAGATTTGGAAAAAAAAATTAAAATTCTTAGGGCCCTTTCACACGTGCGGACCGTTCGTCCGTTTTTCATCAAAATATGTAAACAATCAAAAATTCAATAAACTTTAATATGCATGCAATCTGCATACATTACAACACCCTTTGACCCAGAAAGTGTTATTAAGCACATGCTGGCTAGTGTCCAGAGAGAAGACAAGACTTTAGAAAAGAACTGGAGAGAAGTCAAAAGAATGGCAAAAGATGTATCACAAGAACAACTCATACAACAGGTGCATGAGAGCCCTGCATTGTGGGACAAGAGATGTCCAGAATATAGTGACCGAAACCTTACCACTATTAAATGGGAAGAGATCTTTGAAACGGTGACCCCAAACTGGCTGACACTCAGCACCAAGAGGTGTAGGCAACGTGGTAAGCAGTATGTGGGATGGGGGTGGGTTGGCATGATAAAACTTGTAGTCCAGCCATATGTCAGCATCCATATGCCTGCCACAATTTGTGGACTGTCCACTTGCCACGTCACTTGCCACAAGTTGTGCCACGTCACCTGCCACGTCACTTGCCACTGGCCACGTCACCTGCCACAAGTTGTGGACTGGCCATGTCACTTGCCACGTCACCTCCACATGTTGTGGACTGGCCACGTCACCTGCCATGTCACTTGCCACGTCACCTGACACAAGCTGTGGACTGGCCACGTCACCTGCCATGACACTTGCCACAAGCTGTGGACTGGTCACTGGCCACGTCACCTGCCACAAGCTGTGGACTGGTGACTGGCCATGTCACCTGCCACGTCACTTGCCACAAGCTGTGGACAGGCCACGTCATCTGCCACAAGCTGTGGAATGGTCACTGGACACGTCACCTGCCACGTCACAACTGTATTACAAATATAGGTTTCAAATAGTATACGTAGATTTTGGAGTTCAATCAGTTCATTGTGTCTACTGTTCCTTTGCAGGTGACAAAATCATGACCTGTTGGAGGTCACTCAGAGACCGGTTCAGGCGGGACCTAAAAGAGGCGGTGAAGAGCAAAAGCGGTGCTGGAGCATCCAAAAAAAAACCTGGTCCTTTTTTTGAGATGCTGGATTTCTTGAAGAATGTTATGGACGTAAGAAGGTAAATAAATAAATTGGTTATCCCCTATATTAAATTAGTTTGCCTACTAAACTGCAAATTGCAAGTAAACTTTTCCCCCCAAAAATAAGGCATAATGGAGCTAGTATGCATAGCATACTAGCTCATTAAAAATTACTTACCCGAGATCGAAGCCCCCGCAGTGGTATTCTTTCCCCTTCTTTAGACGCCATCACTCCTTGTATGACTTGTGGGTATTGCGGCTCCAGGGCTGTGATTGGTCGTAGCCATGATGTCATGCGTGTGGGAGTCATCAGTCACGACACAATCGCCTTCAGAAATGGCACAAGTCAAGCACCCTGTTTTTTCTGCAAATATCTCCTAAACCGTGTAGGTTTAGGAGCTATTTCTTGCACCTAGAGATAAGCCTTTTAATGTAGGCTTAATTGTAGGTAAAAGTGGTTTGTAGGGTTTACGACAACAGTAATCACACACATGGATCTATGTATTGTAATAACTATTTTGTATTGATCTTTTATCCATCGATCAACAAATGTTTTACAGTACTGCCAGCAATATCTGAGACAGAAGAAGAGGAGGCGGATACAGAGGATGAACACCCAGACCCTGAGGGAGAGATGGGAGTTGCTGAGCTACCCTACAAACCCAACGTGTGCCTGTAAGTATCCTATAGCAAATGACTAATGTTGAAATCTTGACTAAATAAAATGTACTAATAAAATATTACACCCCTCAGATACGTTCTTTGACTCCAGCGAAAGGAAAACCTAAAAGCAAGAAAAAAAAGGATATGGGTGGAGTCATGTTGGCCTTCATGGAGGAGATGAAGGGGATGCGCAGGGCTGAGCCTGAGAACAAGGATCCATTTTTAGATCCTACCAATGAGGATGCAACCTACCTTCGGAGTACATATAACTATCTCCAAAACACACCCAATTCCAGAAGAATGGATGTGCATCTGGCAATTGGAAGTTATACTGGGGCATGTGTTAGAGCTGCTCTAGCTGGTGAACCCATGCCAACATTTAGTAGCCCTCTCCAACGCCCATACCAAACTGAGCATGCTCCACCACCTCATCCACCATACCACCCAGGCTTTAACCCCAATCACCACCGTGCCCCAGCCACCACTTCCCAAAATGTAGTACCCCCACCGCAAGCACCCACCGATGACTCCTCCACTTCCCAGTCCACTTCATCCCAATCTTAAAATACCTATCCCTATTGAACTTCCCCCAGAACTTATTTTCAGGACCTTTAATTAATCCCACATTTAAGTTGTCCCATTTGAATCCCCAGTTTCAGTTGCCCTGTTTAAATGTTTTAAAAATTTCCCATTTCCTCACTTGTTTGTTTGATGTCTATCCTCCTTTTTTTACATTACATTTTGTTTAGTATGTTGCGGTCACTTCTATGCTTATAAAATAAAAGGAAATTGACTGCTTGAAAAAGTGATTTGTTTATTGTACTCTATATAAACCAAATGCAACTGATACAAAAGAATGCGATGGTCATAGGGTCAATGATGATGACACTAGTAGAATGAAAACTATCAGCTTTAAGCATACACTGATAGAAGTCACAAGACTGCTATATTAACAAGATAAAGTAGTATTTTTTAAAACTATTGTATTTCCAATTCCATTACGACAACAAAGATCATGCAGGTTAGCAAAGGGGTCAAACACGGTACTAGCAAGGTGCACATAATAAAGTGCCTCGTAAGTGTTTTTAAACATGCCGATACTGCCACGGAACCTCTCCGTCTGGGGACATTAAAAAAATTGCAAAATGATTACGCATGGTAACGACAGAATTGTTGGGTCGCAGTCCGGAAAAGCATACAGAAGGTAAGTCGATCTCGTCCTCTTCCTCAACAGTAATTCCTTCTTTCTCACGGATTATATTATGGAGGACACAACATGCTTGTATTGCTAGTTGGGCATTCTCCAGGCTCAGTTGTATTGTTGTGTGAAATATGCGCCACTTGCTGGTCAAAATGCCAGAGGTGCATTCAATAAGGCGCCTTGCACGACTCAAGCGATAATTACAATTTTTTTGGGGGGTGGTTAGATTGTGCCTGGCATAAGGCCTTAGAAGATGCTGGGAAAGTGCAAATGCCTCATCAGCTACAAGCACATGTGGCATATCTGGCCCTAAAGTTCCTGGAAGAGGTTTGTCTGATGGGAAATGAAAGTGGCCCTCTAGTAAGTCTTCTCCCCATTTGCGATGCTGAAAACACTCTTGAGTCTGCATTTGATCCATATGCCCCAATATCTTAAGCTACAAACTTGTAATCACTGTCACAGATTGCCATAAGCACAAGGGAGAAGTATTTCTTGTAATTATAATATTGTGAGCCAGATCCAGGTGGCATCTGAATTCGGATGTGTTTCCCATCCAGGGCTCCAACACAATTTGGAAATTGGGTTTTCTTCCAAAAAGCTTTTGCAATTTCCTGCCACATGCATGTATCAGGGGTTTTCTTCCAAAAAGCTTTTGCAATTTCCTGCCACATGCATGTACCAGGAACAGGCATTGCAGTAGACCGAAGCTCCTTCCATATAGCTTGACAGGTGTCATGCACAATGCCTGAAATTGTTGAGGTTCCCAACAAAAAATAATGGCTTAGGGACGTATAGGATACTCCAGATGCCAGAAACCTAGGAAGAGTAGAAGAAATTATGAAAGGAATCCAACATTACGCAGGACATAAGCAGGAAGGCTGGATGGCTGGCTTACCTCAGGGTAAGGAGAAGTCGCTCCTCTGGAGGCACACAACATCTCATATCTGTGTTCATCCTGTCTAAACGGGGATGCAACTTTTCCAACAAAAATTGAAAAGTTGGAACAGTCATTCGTGTAAAATTAAAAAAAAAAATTGAGGGAAACGTCGCAGATCTGCGTAGTGTAGAGCAAAAAACCTGTCTGTGGGCCTCTTGAGCAGCATGGGATGAGTCCAGTACCTGCGTCTCCTTGCAGACATCTTCCTGGTCCAGCTTTTTTGTCTCCTCGTAGAATAGCATGACAAATAATGTCACATGCTCAAAATATCTCCCCAAATCCATTATAATAAGCACAACACTACAGCAAGGTATCAGGAAGCTCAAATCGTGCTGTAACCACAAAGCAAGATAGAAAGCACAATGCACGCTAGGGGAAACAAAGAATCATGGGAAATTTCTTGAAAAGCTGATTAAAGTTCTAACCAAAAAAAAAAAAAAGAAGGATGAAAAAAAGGATAAAAAAGGATGAAAAAAGGACAAAAAAAAAAGGATGGAAAAAAGGACGGGAAAACGGACGTAAACTGACGTAAACGGACGAAAGACGGATAAAAAAAAAAACTGATGAAAAAAAAGGATGAACTGACGATAAAAACTGATCTAAAAAACGGTCCGCACGTGTAAAAGGACCCTTAGTTTCTGTGATAACATTTTGCAAATTATTAATTTTACTTCATAAATTTTGGCCACAATTTATACTGCTACATGTCTGATAAAAAATAACCCCAAATTTTGGGAAATTATTTGGTCTGTGTGAAAGTTTTAGAGTCTACAAGCTATAGTGCAAATCATAAAAAAATGAGGCGGCACAGATGTGCACCGACTAATTACACAGCTGTGAACTGATGAGGTGGCACAGATGGGCACAGAGGTGGCACAGGTGGGCACAGAGGTGGCACAGGTGGGCACAGAGGTGGCACAGGTGGGCACAGAGGTGGCACAGGTGGGCACTGAGGTGGCACAGGTGGGCACTGAGGTGGCACAGGTGGGCACTGAGGTGGCACAGGTGGGCACTGAGGTGGCACAGGTGGGCACCGATTGGCGGCACTGCACAGATCAGACGGCACAGGTGGGCGCAGACTAGCACAGGTGGGCGCAGACTAGCACAGGTGGGCGCAGACTAGCACAGGTGGGCGCAGACTAGCACAGGTGGGCGCAGACTAGCACAGGTGGGCGCAGACTAGCACAGGTGGGCGCAGACTAGCACAGGTGGGCGCAGACTAGCACAGGTGGGCGCAGACTAGCACAGGTGGGCGCAGACTAGCACAGGTGGGCGCAGACTAGCACAGGTGGGCGCAGACTAGCACAGGTGGGCGCAGATCTCTATGGGCACTGTAAAGATTCCAAGGGACACGGCCAGCACAGAATTTCCCCACTGCACGCTCGGGAGCGAGGAAAGGGGCGGATGTCAAATGACGGCGTCCTGGATTTTCAGGTCCGCTCTGACGCCGTCTTTCGGCTATAGCGCGGGCCTCAAGTAGTTAAGGTGCGTGTTACACGCCCGTGCGTGTTACACGCCCGTGCGTGTTATACACCAATAAATACAGTAGTTTAAATTGCCAAACTGTATTAGGAAAATGCACTCATAAGTAAAACATTCAATGAGTATTCGTCCCTTAGAACAAACCACTTCTGCCACACTTCCAGTTCTCCAACTCTGACATCACCTGGATCCGCTCCACGCATGAGGTCACAAGTTACATGACTTACGACAGATCCAGGTGACGTCAGATTTAGAAGACGAAAATTGTGGTGGAAGTCGTTAGTCCTGAGGGACCATTACTCCTCGATTGCGTTTTTTTAACTTCTATGTGAGTGAATTTCTTAATATATTTTGCTGATGACTTAACACCATGATGGCTTTGATTACAGCTGCAAGTTCATTTAAACAAAAGCAAGTAGCGGTGCAGTGGAATTCTTAAAGGCACACCAATTTGAAAATGAAAGTGGAAAAAGGGTAGTATCTGCGAAAAAGGACAGTCACCTCATATTACCCTGAGCGGGACAGCACATTTGGACCTATATGGTTTTATAGTTCAAGGTAGAAAAGGTGTGACCACAACTTTGTACGCTTGTTTGTTTTTTTGCAGTAAGTGTGAAGAAACTTACAGAACTGGGGATTACAGGTTCAGTGTTAATGTGGCAACTATAGAGACATTTGAAATCACTCTTGGATGTTTGTGAAATAGTAACCCTAAAGATGATTCTAGGCACGTTGGACTGAACTTTATACATGTATATTTGTGCACTTTTGCACGAGAATTTATTTTATGTGAATTGCAGACAAAGTTTGGTGTATTGTATGATCTGTAGTTTTATTTTCAGTTATAGCAGCTGTGCAAAACCACAATTAATTTTACACCCTGGGAATTGTCCCCAAGGTAAATGTTGAGTCACTAAGCCCATATTGGTCAGGTCCATCAGCCACCCTGATTAGGAAGGGTGTGGGGGGCCTTCAAGACCTGCACTACCCTGCACATGGACCACCAACTTGGACCTCTAGAACACTTGGCGGTGACACACATGCTGTTTTAAGTACCCAGATGCATTACCTGTGCACCAGGTCCAGTGTATGTTACAGGCTCACTCCCATAATCATGAGGTGTCTGCAGCATGAAACTGGGAGGAGGCACTGATCCTGAAAAAACCAACATCCTCTGCTGCAGTGGCCTAGTGCAGATTGTATTATGCCACAGAAATGCATCCATCACCTATGGCTGCTTTCCCACTGCCAGCGCGTCGACGGTAAATCAACATTTTTAGCGGTGCTTTACCGTCTTTTTTGCAACGCTTTTTGGCCGCTAGCGGGGGTTAAAAGCCAAAAACCGCCAAAAAGCATCCCAAAAAAAAAAAAAAAAGACGTTAAAGCGCTGCCAAAAATATGTATTACCATATCCTGCTGCGAGAGAATAGCACAATTTCTGTGGTAACGTGTGTGCGAATAAAAGCACACACGTAAAAAAAGTTCTCAAAAAATAAATAAAAAATACAAATAAAACAGTCTTATACGTAGTAACTCGTATGCTAACGTCAATATGAGGCCAAGTATCATATGCTAACGCTAATATGAGGCTAAGTATCAAAAAGCCAAATAAACAAGCATATACAACATAGCATAAGTAAAGAAAACGAGAATGAGTCCATCAATCAATACAATGATAGGTCAGAGAGCTCTTGAATATTGATAAACTTGTGTAACAATAGTATACCTGTATTTGACTTGTCGGGATCCCCCAAAGGGAGGATGCTCCACATAGTGTAAAACTGTTTTTATTACTTACATGGGCACACTTCAAAATTACACTTACAAGATCAAATTTAAAAGTAGCGCTTGCGACATATCATACGGTGAGCGGCTCTCACTACACTGTCTCAAAGGGGATTCCTCCTCCTGACGCCGTGAGTCCCCCCGTAAATTTTATCTTGTAAGTGTAATTTTTAAGTGTGCCCATGTAAGTAATAAAAACAGTTTTACACTATGTGGAGCATCCTCTCTTCTTACATGACCACTCGCCCATGGGAGGATCAATAGAGTTGACAGTGACCAGGGATGCGCAGAGCCATTGAGAAGCCCTCCAGCCATACTGCACAACTGAGAGACAGCGAGTGTTTGATTGCACATTTTTCTCTTCTATCTGGGAAGTGAGGTCCCTTTGAGGGATCCCGACGAGTCAAATACAGTTATACTATTGTTACACAAGTCTATCAATATTCAAGAGCTCTCTGACCTATTATTGCAGTATTGATTGATGGACTTATTCTCCTTTTCTTTACTTACAGTGCGGAAAATAAGTATTTGAACACCCTGCTATTTTGCAAGTTCTCCCACTTGGAAATCATGGAGGGGTCTGAAATTGTTATCGTAGGTGCATGTCCACTGTGAGAGACATAATAAAAAAAAAAAATTCCAGAAATCACAATGTATGATTTTTTTAACTATTTATTTGTATGATACAGCTGCAAAAAAAGTATTTGAACACCTGAGAAAATCAATGTTAATATTTGGTACAGTAGCCTTTGTTTGCAATTGCAGAGGTCAAACGTTTCTTGTAGTTTTTCACCAGGTTTGCACACACTGGAGGAGGGATTTTGGCCCACTCCTCCACACAGATCTTCTCTAGATCAGTCAGGTTTCTGGGCTGTCGCTGAGAAACATGGAGTTTGAGCTCCCTCCAAAGATTCTCTATTGGGTTTAGGTCTGGAGACTGGCTAGGCCACGCCAGAACCTTGATATGCTTCTTACAGAGCCACTCCTTGGTTATCCTGGCTGTGTGCTTCGGGTCATTGTCATGTTGGAAGACCCAGCCTCGACCCATCTTCAAAGCTCTGAGGGAAGGAGGTTGTTGCCCAAAATCTTGCAATACATGGCCCCAGTCATCCTCTCCTTAATACAGTGCAGTCGCCCTGTCCCATGTGCAGAAAAACGCCCCCAAAGCATGATGCTACCACCCCCATGCTTCACAGTAGGGATGGTGTTCTTGGGATGGTACTCATCATTCTTCTTCCTCCAAACACGGTTAGTGGAATTATGACCAAAAAGTTCAATTTTGGTCTCATCTGACCACAAGACTTTCTCCCATGACTCCTCTGGATCATCCAAATGGTCATTGGCAAACTTAAGACGGGCCTTGACATGTGCTGGTTTAAGCAGGGGAACCTTCCGTGCCATGCATGATTTCAAACTATGACGTCTGAGGCCTTGTACACACGAGGGAATTTATCCGATGGGAACGGTCCGACGGACCGTTCCCATCGGATCTGTCTGCCGGATTGCTTTGATCCGATGGCTGTACACACCATTGGATCAAATTCCCAGTCGGCGGACAGCGCGTTGACGCGGCGGTGATGTTGACGCCGCCACGTCACCGCACCAGGAAGTAAACACTTCCGCGCGCATGCGTCGGATCCATTCACAGGATACGACGCATGTGCGGGCAGATATGTCCGCTGGTTTGCCATACTGACCAGCGGACATATCTGACGGACAGCTCTCCGGCGGAAAAATTCCAAAGCATGCTTTGGAATTTTTCCGCAGGAGTAATCCGGCCAAAACGGTTTATTTGCCCCTACACACGAGCGGATTTTTCCGCTGAAATGGTCCATCGGACCATGTTCAGGGGAAATATTCACTCGTGTGTACAAGGCCTTAGTGCATTACCAACAGTAACCTTGGAAACGGTGGTCCCAGCTCTTTTCAGGTCATTGATCAGCTCCTCCCGTGTAGTCCTGGGCTGATTTCTCACCTTTCTTAGGATCATTGAGACCCCACGAGGTGAGATTTTGCATGGAGCCCCAGGCCGAGGGAGATTGACAGTCATGTTTAGCTTCTTCCATTTTCTAATGATTGCTCCAACAGTGGACCTTTTTTCACCAAGCTGCTTGGCAATTTCCCCGTAGCCCTTTCCAGCCTTGTGGAGGTGTACAATTTTGTCTCTAGTGTCTTTGGACAGCTCTTTGGTCTTGGGACAGGTGTCTAATGACCTCAAACAGGTGCATCTAATTTAGGATAATAAATGGAGTGGAGGTGGACATTTTAAAGGCAGACTAACAGGTCTTTGAGGGTCAGAATTCTAGCTGATAGACCGGTGTTCAAATACTTCTTTGCAGCTGTATCATACAAATAAATAGTTAAAAAATCATAAATTGTGATTTCTGGATTATTTTTTTTTGGATTATGTCTCTCACAGTGGACATGCACCTACAATGACAATTTCAGACCCCTCCATGATTTCCAAGTGGGAGAACTTGCAAAATAGCAGGGTGTTCAAATACTTATTTTCTGCACTGTATGCTATATGTTGTATATGCTTGTTTGAGTATTTGGCTTTTTGATACTTAGCCTCATATTAGCGTTAGCATATGATACTTAGCCTCATATTGACGTTAGCATATGAGTTACTACGTATGAGACTTTTTTTTTTTTTTTAAATACCTTTTTTACGTGTGTGCTTTTATACGCACACACTTTACCACAGAAATTGTGCTATTCTCTCGCAGCTGGATATGGTAATACATATTTTTTGAGTTCTGAGGTCTTCATGAACTTTGTTTAGCGCTGTTAATGTTTATATTATTTGTGGTACATTAGTATTATAACTTTTTATAGACAATTTTTTTTTTTACATACATTCTTTATATATAATAGCTGCTAACACTGCTTTTCTCTATACGATATTCATGCAGGCATAATATCGTTTAATTTTATTTTCCATTTGTGCGCTGGGTTCAGTATTAATAATCTGATCGACTGATTGGATACTGAGTTTTGGAAATAGGGTTAAAATCGCCACAAAGCGCTGCTGCCAATTGATTTCAATTGGCAGCAGCGCTTTAGGAGCGGTGTATTCACTGCATCCTACAGCGCTGCAAAGATGCGGCTAGCAGGAATTGTTTTAGCGTCCTGCCAGCTGACCGCTCCAGTGTGAAAGCCCTTGGGCTTTCACATTGGAGTGAGAGGAGGCGTTATTTTTAGCTCTATAGCACCTGTAAAGCAGCTCAGTGTGAAAGCAGCCCAACATATAAAAAAGGATCACAAGGTGGGAAGGACTGTTGGGGGAGCATAAAAGCTTTGAGTGGCTTTGCCCGTGTCCAATCACCTAAAGGTGCAGCATAAAACCTGTCTGTAAGGACGGCCTGTGTCCTATACAGTAGGATAAAAGAAAATTTGCAAAAGTGAGACACAGTCTGATGGATTCTAGATTCACCTACCTTACGAAAAGCATTTTTTTTGTCTGTTGTCGTTAGAAATTGACTGGAGTAATGGCACTGCTGGAACAGTTAAAGGGCAAACATTTATAAACCTATTACAAGACCATTTTAACCACTTCAGACCCGCGCTACCGTCGAATGACGGCAACAGCGCGGGTCTGAATAGCCAACATGCCGTCTTTTGAGCGTGCTGCGGGGAAGCCCTGTGTTGTCCAGCCAATCAGAGTGGCCGTTTGCGATGCGATCTGTGGGCGAATGAGAGATGATCTCATAGATCATCTCTCATTGCCGTTTTACACAGAGACAGCGTCCTGTCTCTGGAGAGGAGGAGCCCGATCTGCGTTCCTTCCTACATAGGGACACAGATCGGTCACCCCCCCCCCCCACAGTTAGAACACACCTAGGATACACATTTAACCCCTTCCTTACCCCCTAGTGTTAACCCCTTCAATGCCAGTCACATTTATACTGTAATTAGTGCATATTTATAGCACTGATCGCAGAATAAATGTGAATGGCGCATGTGTCAAAAGTGTCCGCCATAACGTCGCAGTACCAATAAAAATCGCAGATCGCCGCCATTTCTAGTTAAAAAAAAAAAATAATAATAATTCTCTCCCCTATTACTTTTGCGCAAACCAGTCGCTTATTGCGATTTTTTTTTTTTTTTTACCAAAAATATGTAGAAGAATACTGGGGGGACATGACATGGCTGCAATGTGTGGGGGACATGACATGGCTGCAATGTGTGGGGGACATGACATGGCTGCAATGTGTGGGGGACATGACATGGCTGCAATGTGTGGGGGACATGACATGGCTGCAATGTGTGGGGGACATGACATGGCTGCAATGTGTGGGGGACATGACATGGCTGCAATGTGTGGGGGACATGATGGCTGCAATGTGTGGGGGACATGCTGCAATGTGTGGGGGACATGACATGGCTGCAATGTGTGGGGGACATGACATGGCTGCAATGTGTGGGGGACATGACATGGCTGCAATGTGTGGGGGACATGACATGGCTGCAATGTGTGGGGGACATGACATGGCTGCAATGTGTGGGGGACATGACATGGCTGCAATGTGTGGGGGGGACATGGCTGCAATGTGTGGGGGGGACATGGCTGCAATATGTGGGGGGGACATGGCTGCAATATGTGGGGGGACATGGCTGCAATATGTGGGGGGACATGGCTGCAATATGTGGGGGGACATGGCTGCAATATGTGGGGGGACATGGCTGCAATATGTGGGGGGACATGGCTGCAATACGTGGGGGGACATGGCTGCATTTGGGGACACATTAAAAAAAGTATTCGGTATTCGGTATCGGCGAGTACATGGAAAAAAAGTATCGGTACTTGTACTCGGTCCTAAAAAATTGACATCGGGACAACCCTAGTTTACACACATGGCTCCCGGTCCTCGCTCTGTACCGAGCGATCTCTTGTGCCCGGCGACGATCGTACCCGCCGGGCACGCGCGCGGGATTCGGGGGCAAGCGGGGATGCGCGCGCCCCCTAGTGGCCGCAAAAGTAGCCGACGTAGCGCTACGGGCTTTTGCTCAGGAGAGCCGACCTGCCGCAGTAAAATGACGGCGGCTGGTCGGCAAGCAGTTAATGGGCAAGGGCACTTTAGGACCTGTTTATACACCGCACCTAAAGCACCTCAAAGAAGCTGCTTGCAGGAACATTTTTGATGTTCTGCCAGCGCATCGCCCCAGTGTGAAAGCACTCAAGCTTTTACACTGGGACTGCAGATGAGGCATTTTTTGGGCGCTTTACAGGTGCTATTTTTTTGGACTAAAGTGCCTGCAAAACGCATCCAGTATAAAAGGGGTCTTACATTTTCAAAGTACGAGGGCTGCTCTCTAAGACCAAGAGCCCTTTCACACTGCCAGCGTTCAGTCGTCTGCTGTAAAGCACCGCTATTTTTGTGGCACTTTATCATAGTTTGTGTTTTTTTGTGGCTAGCAGGATGCTTTTAACCCCCGATAGCCGAAAAAAGGGTTAAAGGCACCATCAAAGAGCCCCCACAGCAGCGCTTTGCCGGCGCTGCCCATGGATTTCAAAGGGCAGGGGCACTATGTATACACTGCTCCTAAAGTGCCTCAAGGAAGCTGCTCGCAGGACTTTTTTTGGGGCTTTCCCATTGGAGTAAAATGAGAGGCCATTTACAGGTGCTATTTTTAGCGATATTTAGTGTGAAATAGGTCATAAGACTGGGAGGTAATATTGACATCGTTGAACACACAACAGAAATGCATATTCTTTAAAAAGACTATGCGAACTGCAAAGTATAAAAATAAAACCTATGTGGCTTACGGAGAAAAAGTTCAGGCTTTAAAGAAAAGGGCTTTTAAAAATTAATAAACACTTTAACCACTTAAGACCTGGACCATTATGCAGGTAACTAGGAATTAAAGCGGATGGTTCAGCAAAAAAACAATATTAAAAGCCAGCAGCAACAAATACTGCAGCTGCTGACTTTTTAATATTAGGACACTTGCCTGTCCTGGAGTCCAGCGGCGGCACTGGATAGGATATGCGGAGTGATGGAGGTTGCTTTTACTCAACATGTTTCACGTTCAATAAATGCTTCATCAGGAGCATAACGGTAAATATGATAAATCTCTGCAGGAATGTGTGAAACAGACCATTGAAAATAGGTATATAGCATATACAATGCTGTTGCCTGGCCAGTCTGGTAGGCTAGCGACAGGTTGTTTAAAACGAGTATATGGATGTAAAAACTTCGGGCTGATGCACAGTTTATACAGGTAGAGGGTAGTTCTTGTCTGGCGACAGGTCCCAATATCGGGTCCCGGAAATAGTAGCCAAAAGGTCTGGGTAGCTTGTAGGCTTAATGTCCAGCTGGGCATAAAAGTCTGGGTCTGGAGGGAGCCAAAAGGAACATATGGTTTCCGAAATCACACATGTGCAGCCCACACATTATAGATTCTCTATCATATTTACTTATACCGTCTAAAGTCCATCTCATTAGCCAAGCTTAATTCCTAGTTACATATTATCGGGACGTTGGTACACTTACAATGGCATTCACAGTGTTAGTCACCCTGTGTTTTATGCACTTTTTTTTAGCAAGACCCATCTAAATGGACCATTATGCAGGTAAAGGACCTGGCCCCTTTTTGCGATTCGGCACAGCGTCGCCTTAACTGACAATTGCGCTCCCAAACAAATTTGGCGTCCTTTTTTCCCACAAATATTTTGTGCTATAAACAAAAATAGAGCAACAATTTTGAAAAAAAAAAAATGCAATATTTTTTGCTATAATATCCCCCCCCCCCCCCAAAAAAAAAGAAAAAGGATATTAAAAAAAATGTTTAGGCCATATTTTTGGTAAAAAAAACATGCGTTTATCGATTAGTTTGCGCAAAATTGATAGCGTTTACAAAATAAGGGATAGTTTTATGGCATTTTTATTATTTTTTTTACTAGTAATGGCGGCGATTAGCGAATTTTTTTTTGTGACTACGACATTATGGAAGACACATCGGACACTTGACATTTTTGGGACCACTGTCATTTTCCCAGCGAAAAGTGATATAAAAATGCACTGATTACTGTGAAAATGACAATGACAGTAAAGTGGTTAACCGCTAGCAGGCGCTAAGGGGTTAAGTGTGCCATAAGAGTGATTCTTACTGTAGGGGGGTGTGGCTTATGTGTGACATCACTGATAGTTGTTTCCTATATCAGGGAACAGACAAGCGGTGTCACTGCCACACAAGAACGGGGAAGGTGTTCTTCAGCTCCTGTGACCGATCACGGGACAACGGCTGCGATCGGGTCCCGCGGGCTCTTAAAAGGCAACGTACAGGTACGTGCCTGTGCCCAGCCGTGCCCTTCTGCCAACGTATATCGGCGTGAAGGGGTGCTCAAGTTGTTAAATGTTACAAAGAATATAAAAATATGTAAAAAAGAAAACCAAGGACAAAAATTCTAAAATTAATGACAGATTCCAAAAGATAGGACAAACTCCTCAAAAAATATTCACCTATATCAATAGTGAAAGGGGTCAGGTCTGAGTATGCAGGCCCTTTACAAAATTATCTAGAGTGGGTGACTGGGGACAAAAATACTTTCTTCAGCTCTGTGTATTCATAGGAACATGGGGGAGCTCAAGTCCATGGTGGGGATGGCATTGACACAGCCCCAAATGATCCACAATGGCTCAAAAGTGATATGGTTCGGAAATATTTAGACAAAATAAAAAAGGTAAATAAAGCACCTGGACCAGACAAAATCCACCCACAAATCCTAAAATAATTCAGCGCCGTCATTACAAAGCCATTGCTTCTAATTTTTAGGGACTCATTAATGACTAAAATAGCTGGATTGGCATAGGGGCCAATATGGTGCCTATATTTAAAAAGGGATCCAAGTCTTTACCAAGTAACTATCGACCTAGTAGTTTAATTTCTATAGTCGGTAAGAGTTTATCAAAAGACCACATAGATGAGTTCTTGCTGGAAAAATATTTTAAGCAACAGATCGCATGGATTTATGAAAGACAGAAGTTGTCAAACAAACACGATTTTTTTTTATAAGGTGGCAACTAAAACCTTGAACAAAAGGGATGGCTGTGGATGCGGTATACTTGGATTTTGCAAAAGCATTTGACACAGTTCCTCACACACGGGTAACCTGAAATGTAAAGTCTACAAAACTTGGAAAGAGCAGTTTGTAAATAAGTATAAAACTGCCAAAAACGATAGAATTAAGAGAGTAGTGGTTAAGTATTCTTACTCTGACCGGCCCAAGGTTATTAGTGGTGTCCCCCAAGGTTCAGTGTTGGACCCTTGCTTTTTAATATCTTTATACATGATGGGATTAAAAGTATAATTTCAGTCTTTGCAGATGACACCAAGCTATACAGTGGAATAATGCTTTTACATGTCTCCAACTTACAAGCCCACCTCAATGCTCTGTCTAATTGGGCAACTATGTGGCAAATAAGGTTTAATGTTGAAGAAATGTAAAGTTAAGCACTTGAGGGCTAATAATGTGCATGCATCATACGGGATTCGGGCAGAGTCCAGCGACCCTGGGCCGACTGGACCCCCCAGACTCCCCCCCCATGTGAGGCTGGCATCCGTCGTAATCACAGTCCAATGGAAGGGGAGGAATGACTTCCCGGACTGAAGAGCCAGGGATCTCAGCCAACCCAGAGAGACTGACCAGGTGAATTGCCTGAATCTGACGATCCAGAGACAATGGAGATTTGTTCCATTTGGACAGGATCTCCCTCTGCAATACGAGTGTGGAATTGGGCATAAGGTACCACCTCGAAAGAGGGTACAATGAGGCCCAGAACTTGCACGCAAAAAAACTGAGACGACCATTTGTGGGATGCCGACAACGTCACCGCAGACTGGAAAGTCTGCAATTTTTCCAAAGGAAGGAAGAGTCTCGCCTCCGAGGAGTCCAGAATCAACCCTAGGTGCTCCAAATGCTGAGTCGGCATCAGGACCGACTTTTGAATGTTTAAACACCCAACCGAATTCTCGGAGGGTCTGACTGGCTATAGACACATCTACCTCTAATTCTGAGGCAGAAGCTACTCTCAGAAGATCGTCTAAGTAGCCCACGATAGCAATTCCTCGCTGTCTCAACAAAGCTAGAATCGGGGCGAGCACCTTGGTAAAAACCCTTGGTGCCGACGCTAGGCCAAAAGAAGAGCCACAAACGGATAGTTGTCTTCGCCGATGGCAAATCGCAGAAACCTCTGGTCTTGCGCAAGTTGGGACATGCAAGTATGCGTCCTAGATGTCCAAGGACACCAGAAAGTAGCCTGATGGAGCGCAGCAACCACCGAACAAATTGATTCCATGCGGAACTTCCAAACTTTTACAAATGCATATAAGGCTTTGAGGTCCAAGATCGGATGGACTCCGTCCTTCGGGACCACAAACAGATTTGAATAAAATCCCTGAAACCTCTCGTCCAGTGGTACAGGTAAAATTACTCCGCATCCTAGCAAGTCTTGCACTGCCCCCAATAGGGCAGACCGACGAGCCGGAAGGAGAGTGAGATTTGAGGGAAAGAATCTGTTCAGCGGACAGGAAAGAAACTCGATCTTGTACCCCGAAGTGACCACCTCACAGACCCACTGGTCGGAAAGCAGAGAGGTCCACCAAACTGTGAACCAGCAAAGCCGCCCACCCCCCATGAGTCGGGTGGGGGCAAAACTTCATGCGGTGGCAGGTTTGGCTGACGGCTTGTTTGGCTTATGCATCCAGGGATGCTTCTGTCCCCCAGCTGAACCTTTGTCAACTTGGAGGGGGTCTACCTGCGGGCCCTGACTGATGAAAATACCGCTTCTGTGTGGGAAACGAAGGTCCCGGCTTACTGCGTGGCTCCTTCCCCTTGGTGGACTGAGGGATTAGAGTGCTCCTACCCCCAGTGACATCCTTAATAATGTCGTCCAGCAAGGTTCCAAAAAGCCTCCCACCTTTGAAGGGCAAGTCTGCCAGGGCTGTTTTGGAAGCCTGGTCAGCGGACCAGCATTTCAGCCAAATTAGGCGGTGTAATACCAACGCCGATACAGAGGCCCTGGATAATTAAGGGGGCTGCATCCAGAGTGGCGTCACAGACATACACAAGGCCCTGTACCAACTGGTCGGCCAGTCTTGCACACTCTGGAGGGAGCCGACGCTCCTCCACAGTCTGGTGCAATATCTTTGCACATTTAGTGAGTGTGAAGACACCAAAGTTGCAGCCAAAATAGGCCACAATGCAGACTCCAGCATGGTAAACATGGAGCGGGTCACCGCTTCGAACCTCCTATCAGTATGGTCCTTAAATGCAGGGGTCCACTCCACAGGGAGAGTGGTAACTTTATTCAATCGATCAACCGGGGGGTCAACCACTGGAGAAGCCCATTTTTTCAAAAGGCTCTCCTCAAATGGATAACGGACCGCCAGGCGCTGAGGGAGCACAAAAGGACTTCTGCTGCTTTTTTCCATTCTTTATCTATGAACTTATCAAAGAAAAACACATAGGGAAAAACTTTTACAGAGCGGTCTGATTTGTGCGACCCAAACGAGACTGACCCCTCTGTGGACGCCTCAGCTGCACCTTACAGCTTAAGAGAGTCCCTTACAGCATTGATAAGCACACTGGCAAAAGTCCTGTCTTGCACTGACCCGGACGAGGGGTCCTCCTCACAAGTAAGGTCCTGGTCCACATCTTCTGACAACCCGGAACCTGTGCCGCAGCTAGGCCCGGGTCTGAGTCAGAGCATTCCCCGGGAGATGGCCGCGCTTTTTACCCCCCTTCCGCCAGAGCGCCGCTTCCACCCTGGCAACAAATAATTCCAAGACAGCCGACAAAGTGTCCATGGGAACTGCAGGCGCATCGGCTGCTGCCTCTGGCATGTTTGGGGAAGAAGGACCAGACACCGACTCCATGGTACACCACTGACAGTGCTCAGGGACCAATTCAAAAGTACTGAAAAGTCCACCCTCCTTGCTGCACTGACAGGGGGGGGGGGTGCAATGGTCACCGTAAACCACCGTTTATGACATTCCATCCACCCACAACAGCTCATACGACACTCCACAATCCAGCAGACAAGATCCATATCAATTCCACAGAAAATGAGACCGACAGCTCTATCTTCTAGTTTCAAAATGAATGAATGCTTTAATGGTTTCTTCTCAGCTTTTTATGCAGTTACAAGCATGTGACAGTAATCAAAAGGGACAATGAAATCTCCACCCCCCTAATCACACAATGACGGCCTGTCTCAGACAGACGGCCTGTCTCAGACAGACGGCCTGTCTCAGACAGACGGCCTGTCTCAGACAGACGGCCTGTCTCAGACAGACGGCCTGTCTCAGACAGACGGCCTGTCTCAGACAGACGGCCTGTCTCAGACAGACGGCCTGTCTCAGACAGACGGCCTGTCTCAGACAGACGGCCTGTCTCAGACAGACGGCCTGTCTCAGACAGACGGCCTGTCTCAGACAGACAGGTAGTCACACCTGGGCATCAATAGGCTTTAAACCGTGTTATCACACAATAGAAAGGTCTAGGAGCAGGCCTGAATTAACACCTTTACACAATGGACAATGAAATGTCTAGGAGTAGATGCAATTAACACCTTTCCAAAGAATGTGTCCCCACATTAAATAACCAACAACTTGTGATATCTGAAGACATCCTGCAAACATGAATTATTAATGTCCCATCTCATGTAATACATGAATTATGATTAGCCACCCTATGCCCAAAAGGTGCACAGGGTCAACTTAGACCCAAGAGTTCTTAGGGCCGCTGGCACAGGAGTATCCCCCATCCCTCAAAAGTCTCTGGGTGTCACGGGTCATCCTGTTACAGGGGGTTACCCAGGGGACTCACCACCCAGCAAGAAACGGCTCAGCGTCGCTGCTCACCTTTCCTGCTAGAGGCCAAAAACCACACCAAAATGGGCACCAGACGCCTCAGAGAAAAAAGGGCATGACCACAAGAAAATGGACGCTCGCAATATCGACCTGCGCCACAGCAAAATGGCCGCCAATGGGAAATACAATAGAAAGCAGCAGGCATATTAACAATGGGGTCGGTGCCACCAAAATGGCGCCTGAGCACCGCAATGTGGACGAAAAGGCCGAGGCAGGGACTTTCCCAGAGGCAGAGCACCCCCCACAGAAAAACAGGCCCCGACACCCCACAGTCCCCCACTGGGACCTGGAGTCACCCCACAGGTCCGACACAGTCGCAGTGAGCCCGCTAGAGCAGAAAGGGAAATGTGACAGCAGGAAAGGGAGGATAGGAGGACCCCCTAATCCCAGGAATGCCCAGCTGATCCACCCTGCTGAGGCAGGAGGAACCGTAATTACCCGTCCTTGCGAAAACCCTCTGGTGCATCCCCGACAGACCTACAACCAAGTAGTATGGAGTAGCTGTGATCCCAGTCCACTGAGAGAGACAGCAAACAGCCCAGTCAAATGTGGACCACGGAGGGGGCATGGCCTGACTGGCGATGGAGTAAGACGCGGGTTGGGAGTGCTCCTCTCGCCGATTATCCTGCTATACAGCCTGTGAGACGGACCGGGTGTAAAAGTGCCCACAAACCTGCCTGCTGACTCTGGGATCAGAGCAGAGGATGTCGCCGCCGAAAAAGTCGTCTGCAGCGGTGGATAAGCTGGCCAAATACCGGCATGGAGGGGACGAGGGCCAGTCCAAAGATGGCGCCGAGGGAGACCCGGAGGACAGCCACGCGGAGGGCACGGCGAAAGTACTGGAAGCCATTGCTATGTTACAGAGCAACCTGACGGCAAAGATCGATGAGGTGAAAATAGAAATTTCCCTCCTGAGGCAAGACCTGTCCACAGCCGGGAGAGAGTTAAGGAAACGGAGACCCGCATTGGCACCATGGAGGACATACTACACCCCCTGCAACATGGCGCTGAAGACATGCAGCACCAGCTACACCTCCTGCACGCCCACCAGGACGACATGGAGAACAGGCTCCGCCGCTGTAACCTACGTTTCGTCGGTATACCGGAGAAGGCCGAAGGGAGAGAACCGGCAGAATTCCTGGAGAAGCTCCTTATTGACACGTATGGGAGAGAGGCGTTCTCGGTGATGTTCGCGGTGGAGAGGGTGCACCGGATCCCATCAAAACCCCCGCCGGAGGGAGCGCCCCCACGTACATTCATTGCTAAGTTCCTGAATTTTAGGGACAGAGACAAGATCATGTGATTGTCCCGAGAGAGAGGAAACATCCAGATGGGGAACGGTCACGTGGCGGCATTCCCAGATTTCTCCGGGGAGGTTCAGAGGAAGAGATCCCAGTACCAGGACGTGAAACGGAGACAGCGGGGGTTGCACCTCAAGTATGCGATGCTTTTCCCGGCCAGGCTCAGAGTGGAGGAAGACGGCCGGACACAGTTTTTTGATACACCAGCCGCGGCGGCGGAGTGGCTTGATCGCAGGGGGAGGAAACCGGTGGATACGTCAACTCGTGAGTACTGTTGGGGGCTGCTTGTTCCGTTTACATTCCCCCTCTTTGTTTCTACTGGGGATGTGGGGGGGTTCCCCTCCCCCCCCTCGCGCTATGACTGGGCGTGGGGGGGGAGCTACTTGGGGGAGCCACCCGGCCGGCGCTTGGGGAATGCGCCGGGTTGGGTTAACTTCGGAGGACTGCTTCCCCCCCGTCCCCATCTTGAGTTCACCAGTTTGTGCGGCTGCCCCCCCCCCCTATTTTATTTTATTCCTGCTAGTATTTGTTGTCTCCACGCTCCTGGACTACGGGCACATCCCTTCATCGGCTGCCCCCCGTACTCCCCTCGACCCCAGCCTGTGTAACTGTCGCTTCAGCTGAATGGAGTGGGGGCAAGGCAGCAAAGACTTGAAGCCTTAGGGGGGGAGGGGAGCTGCTGCGGGGTGTGTATTTCAGTTGCCTTCTATGGGCGCCGCTGGTAATGGATGGGAGATCCGCAAGCAATTTTTCTTTTTCCCCTCTCCTTTTTTATGGGGCGTGCAGGCCAACTACAGACTGAGAACTGCTGTACGGCGAGAGGAGCGAAACGCAGGTCCCCCTTTAAATATCTGGGGACCCCCTTTTTGTATATGAAGTTACTGACTACTTCCCGCTCTGAACCCACACGCGGTTCAGTGAATAATCGCCCCCGAGTGACAGTCTGTGTTCGTGAAAATGGGTGTTATGTGAAACTTAGGACATGTACCTCCAGTCAAGTTTTTATACTGGAAGATTCGGTTATTAATATTTCTCACGCTTCAATGAGACTTTTGTTTGGGGATCCAATGCTCACACCAGGTTGGGGAGGTGCTGGGCTGGGAGGGGGGAGGGGGGGTGGTTTGAGACAGGGTCACCGTTGTGACTCAAGATTGCAAATGCTTAATTCTAGATGTTGTAGAGATGTGATGGGGAATACACTGTATATCAAAGTCAGTAATGGCGGGCAGGGGGCTAAGGAACAATGGTTGATGTTAGATGGATATGATACCCTGCTGGTCCGGATGTATAGTTTCCCTTGGGTGATACCATGACTTCCATTAAATTTCTGACATGGAATGTCAGGGGAGTGAGAAATAAAATCAAACGCACGGGGGCTCTGGCATATTTGAAATCCCTGAAGGCAAATATTATGGCCTTAACTGAAACACATGCTACGGGCCACTTGCAATTAGCACTGAAGCGCCCGTGGATAGGATGGGCGTACCACAGCACCCACTCTAGCCTCTCCAGAGGGGTTTCGCTCCTAATAACGAAGGCCACCCCATTTGAATTGTTATCCCTGGAATCTGACCAGCAGGGGAGGTACCTTTTTGTTCATGCCCGTATCGGCGGTTCACCTATGCTATTGATAGCTTGCTATATCCCCCCCCGTACTAGGGGTGTCGAATTTAATCGCTGCATCGGTGCATCGCGATTCGGGTGTCCTCGATGCTGTACCGATGCATGCGATCGTATTAATCGATGCATAGCCCCGCCCCCTCCCGGGAGAGCGCTCCGTGCAGCAGTTCCCTAATTTCCTACTGTATCCTGCGCTGCGCTCATGTCACTTCCTGGTCCGCCTCTCTCCTCTTTCTCTGAGCTCTTACGTCTCACGTTCCTCCTGGCGTCAGTCCCGCCCACTGACTGTAGCTATCAAGCTCAGAAGAGAGACGGGAGGGGCTGACGCCAGGAGAGATGTGAGACGTGAGAGGAGATAGGAGAGAGAGAACGTCCACATTTAACAGATCAGGGGGCAGAGCCGAGTGTTGTTAACCGTCAACCTGCTGGTTTCGTTGTATCCCGGGACAAGCCAAGAAGAAAGCTGCATTTCAGCTTCCTCCTCTCTCAGTTTTATGGCCAAGTTTGGGCAGCATGACTTAAAAGAAGAAAGAGAATATTGCTCTGTGTATTGGTAGAAGCGAGAGCAAGTTACCAAGGTAATGAAAACGTTTAAAATAACATGTGGTAAGAAACACAGACCAAGGAAAAGTTTAACTCGGAGAGATCCTGTAGCATGCCTGCAGTCTCGGATCATCTCCTGTAGCATGCCTGCAGTCTCGGGTCATCTCCTGTAGCATGCCTGCAGTCTCTGGTCATCTCCTGTAGCATGCCTGCAGTCTCTGGTCATCTCCTGTAACATGCCTGCAGTCTCTGGTCATCTCCTGTAACATGCCTGCAGTCTCTGATCATCTCCTGTAGCATGCCTGCAGTCTCTGATCATCTCCTGTACCATGTCTGCAGTCTCTGATCATCTCCTTTAGTATTTTCGGGGGAGAGCCATGCGCACTTGCGCTGCAATCGTGATGCATCGCGGAATCGAATCGTGGGACCGGTGAAGATGCGCAGCCCTACCCCGTACAGCTCGGAAGTAGTCACGCTAGGACTGGCCTTTATGGCCAAACACCAAACTGTCCCTGCAGTGTGGCTCGGGGACTTCAATATGACCATGGATCCCTTTATGGACCGCCCGGCGCAGACTGGAGGGGACTCAGGGGGACCTAGGTTGACTAGATTGGGCCGCCTGATGAGAGTTTGCACTGACCGACGTATGGAGGCAAATGCACCAGACAACTCGGGCATACACCTGTCACTCCACTAGCCACGACACTATGTCTCGCATAGACTATATAATGGTGTCAGCCACACTGATGTCGAGAGTGGGGGGGGCCGGATTCGCGACGCGCGCGCTGTCTGACCACTCCCCATGCTGGGTGCAGATGTCCCTTCTGGGGGATGCCCCCAGGAAGGTGTGGAGACTTAACCCGTTCTGGCTGACTGCGTTACAGGACCATGACAGTATTGAAAGGGGGCTACAATTTTTTTTTTCGGAGGGTCAGGGACGGGCCTCGTATAGTTCCCAATGGGATGCGTTTAAGTTACATGCGAGTGAGCTTCTAGATAATAGAATTAGGAGGCTAAAGAAGTCATCGAAGATAGTGGTCAGTGATTCAGAGGGCATCTTGCAGAAGCTAGAGGAGGACTATAGCACTCGTCCCACCCCAGAGAACCTTAATAAAGTGAAACTCCAGACTAGACTGGTTACACAGATACATATGGAGAACGCCAAACAGCGCATCTTCTTTTGTAAAACACGGATATACGAGCACGGTGAAAAGGCGGGGAAGATGCTGGCCTATTTGGCACATCTGGAAGATAGACCGCCAGTGGTGGTGTCCCTGGTGGAGGCAGACGGCTCCCTGATCATGGACCCTCCACAGGTGGCAGAAAGATTTACGACATACTATGGAGAGCTGTATAGCTCCCAGAGTAGACACACTCCGCAGGAGGTGCGGTCGTACTTGCATACCCTGCAGATCCCCCAGCTAAAGATAGACCAAATGCAGTTACTCGAGGCTCCCATCACTGCCGAAGATATTGCCAATGCCATATCACAACTAGCTAAATCCAAGGCGCCAGGCCTGGACGGGTTACCCCTGGAGTTTTACGCTACCTACTCGGAGACCCTGGTTCCCAAACTATTGGCTGTATACCGCTCCATGTTTGAAGAAGGGGTTCTCCCCTCCTCTATGCAAGAGGCCCAAATTATAGTGCTTCCCATGCCGGGCAAGGACCCACGGTATCCGGAATCCTATAGACCTATTTCTTTATTGTCGGTCGATATTAAGATTCTCGCAAAAATGTTAGCCTCCAGACTAAATACAGTGATACTCTCCCTGATCCACACAGATCAAACTGGATTCATGCCCGGTAAATACGGCCATGAATATCAGACGGCTGTTTATGAACATCCAGGCCCAACACGACAATGGGGGGACGAGGGTTGTAGTCGCCCTGGACACAGCCAAGGCCTTCGACTCGGTCGAATGGCCATATCTATGGGAATGCCTCAGGTCTTTCGGGTTTGGCCCAAAATTTGTGAAGTGGGTGAAGTTGTTGTGTCAGACCCCCAGAGCCAGGGTCTTCGTAAATGGGTGGCTATCAGAGAAGTTCGCCTTGGAACGGGGCATGAGACAGGGGTGCCCTTTGTCACCGCTACTGTATGCACTGGCAGCGGAACCTCTGGCCATAGCCATTAGAACTAGTTCGGAAGTGGTGGGCCTTAGAAAAGGGGACGTTTGGGAAAAAATAGGGTTATATGCTGATGACACAGTACTGTATCTGGCTGACCAAGGACCGTCACTGCGGGCGGCACTGAATATCATAGAGGAGATGGGCAAATACTCGGGCCTTAAGATAAATTGGGATAAGTCCCGCGTACTCTCGCTAGACCACTTCCCCCCTTCGGAGATGTGTTCAGACTTACCTTTACAGAGAGTGACAGAAATTAAATATCTAGGAGTAAGGTTACAAGAAACCTCAGATTACATCCCTCTAAATATAGAACCCTTGTTTGCCGTCATTAAAGCTAGGACCCAGGCGTGGGCCAAGCTGCCCCTGGGGGTTATGGGTAGAATAAACTTGGTCAAAATGATCATACTGCCTAAAATTTTGTACCTGACATGGCACGCTCCACTCTACATACCATTAAAGGTGTTTAAACAGATGGAAGCAATTTTGAATTCCTTTTTCTGGAGCTCGGGTAGGCATAAAATAGCCTGGCACGTCCTTAAGAATCCTACACAGGAGGGGGGATGCTCCGTACCAGACTTGCAAGACTACTATGTTGCGTCACAGTTGTCTCATGTCTATTACTTCAATACATCAGAGGCACAGAGGTATAGATCATTAGTGTGTAACAAACCGGGTAGTCACCTACATACCCCTACACAGGCAATCTTTAGGAAAGGGCACGGAAGATGTAAAACCTTGCGTTTCAGCGCCGACATGCTACAACACCATCAGAAAATATGGGACATAGGCCTCAAAAAGCAGGATAGAACATGCCTACACTCCCACACTCCGTTGTGGTGTAATGGAGATTTATCTGAACTAAGCACGGTGCCCAATCCAGGGCTCTGGGCAGCATACGGCATAGTGTATCTGTCGGAGGTACTGACCACTTCCGGCCCCAAGCCCTTTGCAATTATTAGGGAGGAATTCTCCCTCCCTTCGCAATTCCTGTATAGATACCTACAACTGAGACATGCGCTTAAATCCCAGATCGGCATGACTGCGGTAGACCTTAGAGGCCCACAAGTACTGGACGTTATTTTCGGTGCTGACGCTGCCAAACTTACTTCCAACTTGTATTACATTGTCAGACAGCACAGGGTTGGTAAGATTACACAGACGGCTAAAGGGGCTTGGGAACAGGACCTGGGACAGATAGACGACAATGACTGGGGAGAGATACTGGAGGGTGTTAAGACGTCATCCCCTAAACTATCGGATAGGCTGACACAGCTCTACATAGTCCATCGGGCGTACCTCACACCTGTGAGAATAGCGAAATTTCAACCCACAAGAAGCCCCATCTGCCCAAGATGTGCAGCAACCGAGAGCACCTTTTTTCACTTAATATGGCACTGCCCGGACATACAGGCCTACTGGTTGCAAGTGACCCGATTTCTCCATGACAACATGGGGTCCCCGGTGGGCATGGACCCTAGGTTATGTCTCCTTGGACTACTACGAGATGTAGAGGCAGATAAATACCAGACCATTTTTATTTCCGAAACACTGTTTATGGCCAGGAAATTGATTGCTAAAACATGGATGAGGGATAGGACCCCGACCCTAGAGGAATGGAAGAGAGAGGTAAACATCACTCTTCCTTATAGGAAAATGATCTATAGGAAAATGATCTATATACACAGAGGACGACCTCAGAAATTTTTCAATGTATGGGACAGGTGGCTAGAAGATGGGGAAACATGTACAGACTAATTTAAACTACCATGGGGAGGTCCTGGGTGGAGTGTTGTGTAAATGGAGAAGTAAATAATATCTGCCCCTTGTTACTATGAGTACCGTCATTCCCTGGGTATATATGTGACCTTTGACCCTGCCATCATGTTCACATGGAATGGAGCAAACGGGTATATGTGCTGAGCAACACCTTGTACTAGTATATAGTTTTTGGACCAATCTGTTATTGTTCAACCACTGCATTCTATATGTATGTATTCTCTGTGCATCTCAATAAACTTACAATTTATGGTTAAAAAAAATGTGGACCACGGAGCAAAAAGCGCACCAGTCACCCCTGGAGCCATGGGGTATGTCGTGGCTGACCCAGCGTATAGCCAAGGTCTGCTTACACTCAATGGCCGGACTGGTGAGACTACTAGGATCTATATTACCCAGCCTGTCACCCAGTCAGCAGTTGATAGAAGAATCACAAAAATAAAAATAAATTCTTCAGGCCTCTAGGCCCAAAGGGAGCCACGACCTTCTCTGCTAGGCAGAAGAAACTGAGCTGCTGTCTGCAGGGCGAAGGGTTATGTCCGGAGGGACCGCCCCCTGGGCAGGGCTGTTCAACTATGTTAAAATAACATGTATTTAAACATCTAACATGTTCTGCCTATGAATAGGAACATAACCAATATGTCAAGACTTGTGAAGACTGTGTGCGTCAATGGACGAAAAGAGAACAAAGGATTTTTTGTACTCACCGTAAAATCCTTTTCTTTGTTGTCAATGGCCAACACAGCTCCTTAAATCTTGACAAGTGGGTTATGTTCCTGTTCACAGAAGAGGACTAGGCGGAAACATGTTAGATATTTAAACACATGTTACTTTAACAGGGTTGAACATAACCCTCCTCCCTGCAGCATGCAGCCTCAGGTTTGTAACAAGCATTACAAACCTAAAAAGGAGGGGCGGGTGCTGTGTCCGTCCATGGACGACAGAGAAAGTAATTTTACGGAGAGTAAAACAATCCCTATTTTCTCCTATCGTCCATGGACGGACAGCTCCTTAAATCTTGACAAGTGGGACATCCCCAAGCAGTGTAAAAAAACGAGGGGTGAGAACAGTATCAGTAAAAAAAATTAACTTCACCCCAAAAACAAGCAGAACTCCTCAACGCAAAACGTGCAACTTTAAACAGCCGCCTGCAAAACCTTGCGGCCGAAGGAAGCATAAGATGAACTCATATCAACCTTGTTAAATCCGGAAAAAGTGTGAACGGATGACCAAGTTGCCGCCTTGCACACCTGTGAGACAGACGCTTGATGTCAGAAAAACCAGGAGGCACCAATTGCCGTGGTCGAATGTGCCATGACCGGAAAGGGGGGCGCCCGCCCCCTAAGAGCGGTGGCTGACGAGACCGCCAGGCCCTTTTGTGGACCAGACACCGACACAGAGTGAGTCAGACCTCCGAAACAGAACCGTAGCAGACAGGTACACCCGCAAAGGGTGTACCACGTTTAAAGAATGAAGCGCAACATTCCTAGGATGCGCCAGCCAAGGACATAAGGATGGATGAACAATGTCCTCATTCAGGTGAAAGGCCGAAACCACCTTCGGAAGAAAGGAAGGTTGCGGGCGCAACACCGCCTTATCCTTATGGAGGATCAAGTATGGCGGCTTGCAAGACAAGGCCGCCAACTCAGAAACCCTTCTGACAGAAGTAATGGCCACCAAAAGGCCACCTTCAGAGATAGTGTAGAGGGGAATCCTACTGATGTTTTCAAAGGAAGGTTCCTGAAGAACTGAGTGCACCAGATTCAAATCCTATTGGGGGGGGGTGGTTTAGGAGGGGGAAGTATATGACGAACCCCCTGCACAAAAGTACCCAGAGAATGGGCCCTTAAAGGCCGCTGAAAGAACACAGCCAAGGCTAAAATCTGTCTCTTAAAGTGGATGTAAACCCCAAAAAAACATTTTTTATGTCACAATGTAGAGTATAAGATTTCCTATCATCTGTGCCACACAAGTTAATCCAGATCTGAGAAATCCTCTTAATGTTTAGTGAAAATGAACAGCCTTCCAGATAAAAACCTGCCTAAATAAAAAGTCAGTTTTCTTTCTTGTTTTGAATGACAGGTTATTTACATATCCAGCTTGGACATGTTTATCATATGTTATGTTAATCATAACATGAGGTGATTCACAGTATAAAAAGTGAAAAATCCACCCCTCCCCCACATAACACATCCTGGCAATTTACAATGAACTTTGGATCACCTCATGTTATGATAAACATAAAATAACATATGATAAACATGCCCAAGCTAGATATGTAAATAACCTGTCACCCAAAGCAAGAAGAGAGAAACAGACTTTATAATTTGGCAAGTTTTTATCTGGAATTATGTTAATTTTCACTGAACATTAAAAGAGGATTACTCAGCGCTGGATTAACTGTGTGGCAAGACTGGGCACAGATGATCGGAAATCTTATACTCTACATTGTGACCTCCACAGTCTGGTGCCAAACTTTTGCCCATTCATTGAGTGTTTGAGACACCAGGGTTGCAGCCACAATAGGCCGCAATGCAGAACCCAGCATGGTAAACATGGAGCGGGTCAGTGCCTCGGACCTCCAATCAGTATGGTTCTTGAAGGCAGGGGTCCCTTCTATAGGGAGAGTGGACACTGAGCCTTTAGAGGATGCCTCAGCTGCACTATCCAGCTTAAGAGAGTCCCTTACAGCATTAATAAGCGCACAGACAAGTGCCCTGTCCAGTACTGACCCAAGTGAGTCTTCCTCACAAGGAAGGTCCTGGTCCACATCCTCAGACAACACAGAACCAGGGACCTGAGCCCCAGCCAGGTCCTGGTCTGAGTCAGAGCATTCCCCAGGAAATAGCGGGGGGAGGGGGCGCTGCTTACCCCCCCCCCTTACGCCCGCACGCCACTTCCACCCTGGCAACAAATGTTTCCAGGACTGCCGACAGAGTGTCTATGAGAACCGCAAGGTGCAGGAGCACCAGTTGCAACCTCTGGCATGTTTGGGGAAGAAGAACCAGATACTGACTTCATAGCCAGACAGGGACATATTCAGACCTGAAAAAAGCCCACCCTCCTGACCGGGGGTTACCCTGGGGACTCATCAACCACTGGAGGAGACTGTTCAAAGACGCTGCCCGCCCTGAGTACACAGCGTGTGCGAGGAAAAAAAGCTGCGAGGTAAAGCGTGAGGAGACCTGTGCTGCACGCTGTAGAAAACCGCAGTAGAGGCCAAAAATCACATCCAAAATGGCCGGATGCCTCAGAGAGCAGGGTACGACCGCAATAGCAAGCTGCGCCATAGCGCGGCCACAACAAAATGGCCGCCAATGGCATTTACCAATGTAAACTAGCAGACCACAAAAAATGGCGCCGGTGCCACCAAAATGGTAACGAAACGCCGCAAGGTGGATGAGAAGGCCTAATGGGCCCTTACTGTGGCAAAAACACCCCCACAAAAAAAAAAAAAAACACAGGCCCAGACAACCCACTGTCCCCTGGTGGGAAAAGGATCCCCCCCCCCCTAGAGTGTGAAAACGAGAATGGTAAAGGGAAAGGAAGGGGTGGAATGGGGAAGTAGAAGGGATAAGAAAGAACAGAGGGATTGCACTCACATGGGCCACATCCGTATATGGAATCAAAATTGGAAAACAATAACTGTGGAGAGGTATTGGAGGTCGGACTATCGAGGCCAAGGAAGTCGTTTAAAAATATAGTTTTAATGTAGTCATAAAAATAAAAACAAATTTAACATATACATAAAAGTAACAATGATACATATATACAGGTAAACCACTCTATACATAAAATCCCCAAAGTCGCCGACGCGCGTTTCGCCGTGAGGCTTCTTCAGGACGGATGTTTAAGGATTTTTGTAAGGAGATGTATAAAAATAGTTGTATGGCCGATGACTCTGCAACCAATGCAAAACAGGACACACACCACGATCGGATATTCGATAGTATGAAAAATACTGAATTCAGGAAAGTCCTCAGAGCTTGTTGTAGATCTGTTAATTGACAGAAGAGTCAAAATAAGGGTATTTCCAACATTCATAAAAGAAATTATAGTATGGTGCTATTAGCAGCCTTCATTCCTTGATAGGAGACCATAGGGCCAACTGGGACACAAAGCCAAAGGAAATGTATTAAGCTTCAAATTATCGAGGGGTACCAGACCACCAATCAGCGCATAGACTTTTGAGCTTCTAAATATGAGCCCGCCGATCAGGGGGTTAACTCGTACAGGCGTCCGTGTCCCAGGGTGTACATCTGCGTGTCATGCAGATGTACATCCTGGGACACGGACGCCTGTACGAGTTAACCCCCTGATCGGCGGGCTCATATTTAGAAGTCTATGCGCTGATTGGTGGTCTGGTACCCCTCGATAATTTGAAGCTTAATACATTTCCTTTTGCATTGGTTGCAGAGTCATCGGCCATACAACTATTTTTATACATCTCCTTACAAAAATCCTTAAACATCCGTCCTGAAGAAGCCTCACGGCGAAACGCGCGTCGGCGACTTTGGGGATTTTATGTATAGAGTGGTTTACCTGTATATATGTATCATTGTTACTTTTATGTATATGTTAAATTTGTTTTTATTTTTATGACTACATTAAAACTATATTTTTAAACTACTTCCTTGGCCTCGATAGTCCGACCTCCAATACCTCTCCACATTTATTGTTTTCCAATTTTGACCCCCCCCCCCTAGAGGTCCACCCCGGCAGCAACAATAGCACTGCAGAAGAGGGAAACATGACAGAGACCAGGGAAGGGAGGATAGGAGGACCCCCTAACCCAGGAATGCCCAGACATGCCGATGTGCGAAGGTCTGTATTTACCTGTCCAGGCAAGGACCTGCTGACGCATTCCTGACAGGCATACAACCGCGTTGGAGAAGCCGTCGATCTGGTCCACTGTGCATGAGACAACACCACAGCCCAGTCATATGTGGACCCTGAAGCAAAAGCTCACTGGCCACCCCAGAAGTCATGGGGTATGTCGTGACAGACCCAGCCCTTAGCAATGGTGTGGTCACGCTCACTGGCCGGACTGAGGAGACTACAAGGATCTATATATCCAGCCTATCTCAGCCGGCAGTTGATAGAAGATTCTCAAAATTCTTAAAAAAAAAATAATAATCCTCAGGGAGCTGGACAAAAACAGGCTGCATGCTGCAGGGAGGAGGGTTATGTCTGGAGGGACCACCCCCTGGGCGGGGCTGTTCAACTCTATTAAAGTAACATGTATTTAAATATCTAAACATGTTTCTGCCTAGTCCTCTCCTGTGAACAGGAACATAACCCACTTGTCAAGATTTAAGGAGCTGTGTCCGTCCTTGGACGATAAGAGAAAAACTGTTTAAACAGACAGCATCAATTCATGAAAAAGACAAAAGTTGTCAGGTAAGTAAAATCTTGGACAGCGGGGTGGCAGTGGATGTGGTATACTTTGATTTTGCAAAAGCGTTGATACAGTTCCACACACATGGCTCATGTGTAAGGTAAAGTCTACAGGCTTGGAAATATCAGTTTGTAAATGGATAGGAAGCTGGCTAAAAAAAAATTCAGAGAGTAGTGGTTAATGATTCTTACTCTGAATGGTCAAAGGTTATCAGTGCTTTACCACAAGGTTCAGTGTTGGGACCCTTCTTTTTAATATATCTTTATAAATGATATTGGGTCTGGGATCTAAAGTAACATTTCTGTCTTTGCAGAGGACACCAAACTATGCAGTGAAATAACGTCCTTACAGGATGTCTCCAATTTACAAGCTGACCTCAATGCTCTGTCTAATTGGGCAACTTTGTGGCAGATGAGGTTTAATGTTGATAAATGTAAAGTTATGCACTTGGGGGCTAAGAATATGCATGCATCGTACATACTAGGGGGGGAGGGGGAGTACAGCTGGGGGCATCCATTGTGGAGAAGGATCTGGTAGATTAAAAGCTCAAAAATGGCATGCAATGCCAAGCTGCGGTTTCCAAAGCGAGCAAAATCCTTTGTATTGAGAGGTATGGACTCCAGAGAAAGATATCATTTGCCCCTGTACAAATAAGTAAGACCTTATCTGGAATATGCAGTTCAGTTTTGGGAACCAGTTCTCAAAAGGGATATCGAGGAACAGGAGAACGTGCAGAGAAGGGCAACCAAACTGATAAGAGGCATGGAGGAGCTCAGCTATGAGGAAAGATTAGAGTAACTGAATTTATTCTCTCTTGAGAGGAGAATAAAAGGTGGATATGATCAACATGTACAAATATATAAGGGGTCCATATTAGAGCTGAACGATAAATCGCGGAGAGGAGTTATATGGTCTTTAACATTATAGACATATCACTGGTCTGTTTTTTATATATTCATATTTTCAGATAAATCACAGATTTATTTATTTGGGGGGGTTCTGGCATTCAGTTTTTTAGAATCGTGATCTTTAGTCCAAGCAAAAATCGCGATTCTCATTTTGACCAGAATCGTGCAGCTCTAGTCCATATATTGAAACTTGGTGTTATTCACTTTACAGTCAATACAGAGGATACAGGGGAACTCTTTATGTCTAGAGGAAAAGAGATTTAATCTCCAAATACGTAAAGGTTTCTTCACAGTAAGAGCAATGTGAAAATGTGGAATAGACTCCCTCCAGAGGTGGTTCTGGCCAGCTCAGTAGATTGCTTTAAGAAAGCAATAATAGAACTGGGTACTAACATCTATAGGTAAAGTTGATTGCCACTCGGGGGACCAGGAAGACATTTTTTCCCCTGCTGTAGCAAATTGGAGCATGTTCTGCTGGAGTTTTTTGCCTTCATCTATCAGGGGTCTCCAAACTTTCCAAACAAAGGGACAGTTTACTGTGCTTCGGGGCTTCAGGAGGGCCGGACTGTGGCCCTTTGGAGTAGAAAAGGTCCGGACTTCAGTGGGGAAAAAACAATGCCTCAACTTTGGTGTCATTGGGAGGAATTGTGTCCCATCATTGGTGTCAATGGGAGTAATGGTTGCCCCATCATCGGTGTTGTCGGGAGAAATTGTATCACATGATTGATGTCATTGAGAGAAATTGTACCCCCATCATTGGTGTCGAGAGAAATTGTGTCACATTATTGGGAGAAATTGTGTCCCATAATCGGTGGCAGTGGGAGGAATTGTGCCCCATTATTGGTGGCAGTGAGAGGCATTGTGCCCCATTATTAGTGGCAGTGAGGCATTGTGCCCCATTATTGGTGGCAGTGGGAGGAATTGTGCCCCATTGATTATTTCAGTGGGTGAAATTATGCCCCTTCATTGCTGTCAGTGGGGGGAATTATATTGTTGGTATTAGTGGATAAAATAATGCTCCAAGGCCCAGATAAAAGCAAGCAAAGGGCAACACCTGGCCCCCGGGCCGCATTTTGGAGACTACTGCGCTAGATCAACTGTGGGTATAGAATTGGGTATATGGGATTGTCACGAAAGGTCCCCGCATCTAGACCGAATACTTCCGTCAGATACTGCTCCCCATAGTCTGGACATAGATACTGGATATTTTAGCTGCCTTGAAACACACAATGAGACGAAACTTGTATGTGTGCCAAGTATAAAATGTTTAATAGGACCAAAACCACAATCTTATATACAGTAAAGAGGAGGCAACCAGAATAATAATTAACATGAATTATCTATCTAATCAGTATCTAGACATTGCGGCACCGCAAAGCTTGCCAAGTTCCCCTGAACATAATTGACATGCTAATTCAATACACCTGACAGGAGACTGCCAACTTGTAGTACAATACACAAAATAGTCAATTATCTGGAGAAGAGGACATTAGCATTTAGCAGTATAAAAGAGTCACTCTACAATTAACCCTTTGAGTTCAGAATTAACATACTTAAAATAGCCCTACAGATATCTCAGAATATAATGTGGATAATCCATACCTAATAATCCTAGCTCAGATAGTCCAAGATATCATTCTTCCATTCATCCTATGGCCCTAGTGGTGATAGGATGATTTTAGACATTGGAGAATCTGAGTCTGTCACAGGGATTGTACTATATTTATTTTATTTTTTATGGTTGAACTAGATGGACTTGTGTCTTTTTTCAACCTATGTAATTATGACTCATCCCAATAAAATACGTTAACGTTTCTGGTTAAAGCGGAGTTCCACCCTAAAAATGAACTATTAACAGCTTGCCTTTAATGTATTCGTAATCTGCCCATTTCCTGGTTCTAGATGGTTCAACTTCCTGTCCCAAGACCGCATTGCCTCCTGGGAATTGATGACACTAATTTCCCAGGAGTCTCTGGGCATTACTGTGCCTAAAAAAAAATCACCCAGCATGCACCTCTCCCTGAAAACCAGGAAGAAAAAAGGAACTGGGCTTCACATGCCCACACATATGATGGATACGGCCACAACATGAGCTGGAGGATATAAGGCAAGTGTTTGCAATG
Source organism: Rana kukunoris (assembly GCA_029574335.1). NCBI lineage: Eukaryota > Metazoa > Chordata > Amphibia > Anura > Ranidae > Rana > Rana kukunoris. Next base: position 74,509,766 of record CM056054.1, on the reverse strand, counting down.
ATTTCTGGAACATTTGGGGAGTTAATATATTTTAGGGACTATTTAATGTGATTAATTTTAGCTTGCAAAAAGAAAAGAAACCCGCTTTAAAACAGAAATCCAGTGAGAAAACGTTATGCACTGTGCTGACAATGCAGCCTCTGCTGCACTGAAATCCCAAGCAGAGTCATCAGCCCTGGCTTAAGAAATGGCTTAAGAAATGGCCACTAATGACCAAGCGCACGTGAAGTGCGCGAAACGCGTCTACCCAGCATTCTGATTCCTGCCGTTTCTGGGATGTCCAGATAAAAAGGATTTTGATCTACAGTGGCGTGCGGACATTTCTTCTAATTTCATTGTGTGTGGAGGCAAGCACCTGGAACAGCGGGTGTTTCCCCTTCGGTTACTTTACTCTTTTCAGTAGAAAGAACACCCTCCCCCTTACATTATGAAGATGAAAGGTTTTTTTCAGCAGGGCTGGCAACACAGATTTCAATGCAGCAGAGGCAATGTAAGAGCAGAACAAAAAAAGTAAGGCATAAGCTGGATTTCTGCAAAAAGCAGTTTATTCCCCCCTGTACTTGGAGAGACAAAACATTGGGAAGAATTGTACAGAACTTTTTTTTTTCTTAATTCTCTTTTGCACAACTATACATTGTATGATTTGATAAGTATTGCACAGCAATTGTAACCTATACATTTCTGTAAAAAACTATAACACTATATAACAAACAAAATTGGTCTTGTAAATTGGCGAATACCAACACGTACATTTTAATTGGCTGCCACTATTTTTATTAAAAACATAAAACACATACTGCTCCTACAGTGCAACTGTATAAAATATGTTTATTTACCCCTTCTAGGAATGGAGATAACAGTCTCATTGTCTTGCTGAGCAACACATATTGTGGTATCGGGTATCTCCGATACAATATCCACCAGTTCACACACTCCATATTCTGTTACGTCCCAGTCTCTTGAAAATGACCTAGAAGTGTAAAACAAACATATTAAACCCACTGCACTCAAAAAAAAAAAGGGAGGAGAATTGATACAAAGTCAAGCTTTTCAGACCAGATAACATTCAGAAACCAGTAAGTAAAAAAAAGAAAACAATTTCATAACAAGAGGAATGGCACCATTTATAATAAAACAAAACTGGTTTTCTGCTGAGACTGCTGCTTCTGCTTTACTGCTGCTTCTTCTAAAAGTACACTGGCAACCCAATATAAAACCTATATCAGCAAAAAAAGTAAATAAATATATAGAATTCATGCCATAACAAATCAATACGTATAAAAAGGAAGTGCATCAACACACCAATGATCATAAAGGACATAAAGATGGGTTCCCTATGAGACATGTTCACAGCAAGGCATTTTTGTGCCACTGCGTTTTTGAAAAGTCATGGACTTTTCTTTTAAACGCAAAACCGTGCTTGTTTGGTTCAATTGACTTTAGTGGAGAAACTGCAGAAAAAATTAATAGGTTATCAAATCTGCCCAAAGTTTTTTTTTTCCAGAAAGGATAAAACCGCAAATAGAAAAAAAAAAAAAGTACTGCATAAACGCTCAAAAGCAACATGCGTAGATCAAGCCTTATAGTTTGTGTAATTTACAAGGCTTGTAGTTTGCATGCGTAATTTACAAGGCTCTACATACAACCATATGGAGAAAGTGGGGAGATGATTCAGATTTTTTACATACCGGTCAACATATAAAGATTAAAGTATACTATGCCTTCAGGTGATTGGACATTGCCAAAGCCAAGCAAAAAAAATAAACTTTAGAAACTCCCTCATATAACCCCTTCCACTAGGAGAGCCTCAGTTTTGTAGTAAGCAATGAAGTATCAAAAACTGTGCTCAGTTATTTCTCCTCCAAGAAAAGGATTTTACAGGGAAACAAATAACATTTTCTTTAGCCTACAGCACAGGACTCAGGCTGTTGTAAACATAATAAATGGGACCCAAGCCTGAAATAAGGGGAAAGTAACTGGGTAGTCACCATATTAGGAGTAATAGGCCACGTATGACACAGGAGGGAAAGGGAGCGCAGAGCAAGGGTATGTAGGTGCCAGGAGGAGGGGGTGGGGGAACCTGAAAAACAAACAACAAAACCAAATGTGAGAACTTCGCTTTTTTCCACATGGAGTCGCTGTACGGGCCAGCTCCCATGTCACGACCCTGGCAACATGAAACCCGGGAGCCCTGAAATAGGGAGCAAGGCATCATGCGGCTAATATGCAGCGCACCGGGGTGGGGGGGGTGGCGGATAGAGTAGCCTTTGGGAACCGTACGATGAGACCAGGAGGCGCCAGTCGTTGAACCAGTTACAAAATAATCGCATAAAACACAATAGCAACTATACAACACGGGGGGGGGGGGGGGGGGTAGAGGGAGAACATGGCTGACATGCAATCGAAAAAATACCGATCATAAACAGTAATAGAAAACAACGGTTAAAAAGGTGCCATTAATGGATCTGCACATAAGACAGTACATGGGTAATGTGGACACATTGCTCAAGAGTCTAACCTGTCTGGACGGCGAGGAGGAGCGGACCACCAATATCCAGGGGGTCAAAAAGTGCAAGAGCAGATCAGGCTCTGTAGGGACCCTAACGGGGTAACACGTTCGGTCAAGAATAGAGAGCAGAACCAGGAGGGAGATTAAATTGTAGGAAGATCATCATCTCATGGCGGCCTGGGTCGGGTCTAGGCCTGAGGGCCTGAAACGTTTAGGAGAGTCCTTTCTTGGGCTTCTTTGATCCAAGGGACGGTTAAGTGGCGGGGCTTTGGAGGGCGTCTGGGGGTGAGGGTGCGCATGCCGTGACCGCAGGAAAGCTTCGGCTTCAGAAGGATCCTGAAAAGTCAGCTGGTCTCCGTTCAGGGGCCTTAAGGCGTAGTATGGCTGGGAAGGCCAGGGTGAATTTTTTTTGTTGCTTGAAGAGTTCTGTGCAGACCTGTTGGAATGCCTTTCTTTTCTTTGACACCTCAATAGAATAATCAGCGAATACTAGTGCTTTTATGCCGTTGATTTGGAGCTGGCGGGCTTGCCGGAATGTTTGCAGTATGAGAGACTTAGCATAATTAAGGTACTTGCCAATGTTAGGGCGCGGAGACTTGCGGTCCGAATTAAAGGCCCCCATGCAGTGTGCTCTTTCTACCGTGCATGGGCCTGGAAGGCCCAGCGCTTCTGGGATGCGTTGGGTGCAAAGTCAGAGAGTGCAGATGACTGGAGCGACTTCGGGACCCCCACAAACCTCAGGTTGCTCCTCCTGGATCTGTTCTCCAAATCATCTCATTTCTGCAGAATATATTGATTAGTCTTATCCTGAGCGTGCTCTAGAGCTTGGGTCTGATAGAGGTCTTCCTCTGCATTGGACAAGCGGTGTTCCAGCTCATTTAGCCTGGAGCCATGTTCCCCCAGTTGGGCCTAAAATTGCACCATCCTGGCATTCACGGCCTTCTCCACAGATGCCGCAATCATGGGGGTTAGCAGGGCAGCTACAGCTTGAGCAATCCGCTCTGTGGTTTTATCCCCTGTGTCCTGTGTCGTGGATGCATGTGGAGGAGGGGCGGAGTAGGCCGAGACCGGGGCCTCGATTTGCGGCTGCGCCGAATAAGCGCGGGCGCCCGATTTCTCCAGGAATCGATCCATTGTGGTAGGACGTGCCCAGAGTTGGGGGAAAGATCGTAGGGCTTCTCGGGCCGGTTTTATAAGCTGGTTTCAGTCATGCTGTGGGAGCTGTAGTGAAGAGCAGCTACTCCATGCGGCGCCGGAACCAGAAGTCGAGCGTGGGACTCTTTTTGGCCGCTCGCTCCTATGTTCAGAGACCAGCTTGCGCGTCATCACGCATGCGCGGAGCGGGCTTCCCTGACAGAGGATTCCCCAGCTTGGGTCAGTATCTCCGCCCACTGACGTCATGAACGCCGCCCACTACACAGCTGATGCGGCGATGTCATGACAGGGAGGGGGTATTAATAGAGCTTCATCAGCTGATCCAGTTCAGCCTAAGCTCTTCAGTCTGCACACTTGTTCTGGATTAGAGGACGCAGGTATTGCTTCTCCCACCCATATGAATTCACAGCAAACATGCTGCCATATCCAGCATCTTTTTTAATGGGCATTTTTATGTCCCTCTATTAGATCTCATTGGACCATCTAGATCCAGGAAGGCTGAACCTGATACGGAAGATTCATGTACATCATCTCAAGGTATTTGGTGTTGTGCTTTTAGGCTTACAAGCGCTTCTTTGACTTTTGTAGTCTTGATTGACCAAAATCTGGCCATTGATTCAAGACCTCCATTTGAACGTCTTAGAAGTACACTAACAGTGACCACAAGTAAACTTGTCTCAGCACTCCTGCCCCTACTTAATTAGCAGCTTTTGTCAGCAAGTAGTGACTATGGATCCTCCTTTATTTTATTTAACTCTTCCATGCTGGAATCATTATCTTAAATTGTTAATATATTCCATCTTCAGATTTAGCTCATTATTATTATACACCTCTCTCGATACATCTGCATATAGGATGCCGCCTATGTAGTCCATACCTGGTGCAGCTTAGATATACCCTGTGAGCTAGGATCCATATGCCCAGGGTGAAATGTCTCTACCCCATCATTCGTAGACTTTTCCGGGACGCTCTTCGAGGTATCGTTCAAGCCCCTAAACCCTCTCAATAGCATGGATCTTTTTAATAACTAATTATCAATATTGATGAATTGATTATATACCAAGCAGCACATGTAATATATGTTGTGTATATGTTACTCTTTCCATAATATTTGAATTTTTGATGATCCCATTAGCTTTGGATTGATTTATCATTCTTTGTCATTTGATTCCTTGATAAAGGAAAATTACCAAATACTTACCGTAATTTTCCTTTCCTGATAGGCTCCATGGCAGCATACGTGTGAGTTGGCCCCCGCCTCCATAACTACCCAATAGAACCCCTCCCTATAAATTTCAGCTGTGGGCTCTCAGAAGTGTTCCGTAACTAGCCTACTCCAAGCATTGGGAGGGACTCCTGCTGCCATGGAGCCTATCAGGAAAGGAAAATTACGGTAAGTATTTGGTAATAAATTTTCCTTTTCCTGACTTGCTCCATGGCAGCATACATGTGGGAAATAACTTGCCAAACACACCCGGGCGGGCAAAATGCTGAGGCAAGAAAATAAATTAAACACTGTCAACTGACATCACTTGTAAACCAAAATTCAGTGAGGATAAAGCAGCCAGTTCAACACAATAGTGGGAAACAAAAGTATTAATTGACGACCACAAAGCCGCTCTGCATATAACTTCAGGTGCGGCATAACGTGAGGCTGCCCAAGAAGTCAAAATGCTCTGAGTTGAGTGCACAGACACTGCCTCTGGAGGAGTCAAGCCCTTGGCTTTGTATGCCCTCTGGATGGTCTGAACTATCCAAGCTGCAATAGATCTGATTGAAGCCTGTTTTCCTTTGTTCTTTCCATGAAGGAGAATGAAAAGAAAATCCGTCTGAAAGATTCTGTCATTTCCAGATATTGACTTAATGTGTGACCCACATCAAGGGGATGAATATATTGATCTTCATATAATCCAAAAAGTGGGCAATACAATTTCCTGATTTTCATAAAAGAAAAAAAAAAAAGGATTTGAGCCCAGCATACTAATTAATACGGCTCTAACTAAGGAAGGTCAAGAAAGGTTCTTTTGAACACAGATTTCTGATGTCAGAGACTTTTAGCTGAAGTGACCGCTACTAGAAAGACTGCCTTGAGAGTATGAGCCTTAGCTAATAGTGGTTTATCCGGATCAGAGCTGATTGTGGTAATATAGCCCACGATAAGAGGCAGCTCCTCTTTGGGGAACCTTGGTTTTCTCTGGGGTCTAAGCCGGATGGCATCCTTGAAGAACTGGCGAACCAAGGGATGATTGGCCCAAGAGATTCCAGTAAATGCAGAGATGGCTGAGATTTGTACTAGGAGTGAACTGATAGTGAAAGGCAAGTCCAAACCTGTTTGTAAGAAACTGAGTATATCTTGGACCTCTGGGGAACTGCAAGGGTTAGTTCTGGAAGACATATGATCTGTAAATTTTGACCAGATACGCTTGTAAACTTTATTAGTGCTATCTCTTCTAGCGTTCAAGAAGAGTTGAAATGGCTTCTTCTGGACATCCTAATGCTTCAAGCCTTCCCTTCTCAAGATCCACACCCTGAGGTGCAGATGAGCTGGACATGGGTGCAACGTTGTGCCCTGAGAGAGGAGATCCGGTCTGAGAGGAAGAGGGATCGAGTCACGGTAACTGATAAGCTTTAGGAGGGAAAACCATGGCCTGTTGGGCCAAAATGCAATCACTGTTAGGATTTCTACATCCTCTGATCTGAATCGACAAAGAATTACAGGTATTGGTGGAAAGGCATATGCTATGCTGAATTTCCATCGATCTGTGAGAGCGTCTATCCCATAGGCTTGGGGATCCCGGAACCTCGAATAATACTTGATCAACTTGAGGTTGTATGAGGAAGCAAACAGAACCACTTCTGGGGACACTCCCAGTGTTAGAAACCAATTGAACACTTCTATGTGCAGAGACCATTCGCTGTCGTTCAATTGGATTTGTGATAGAACGTACACTTGATCATTCTGGACCCCCGGAATGTACACTGCCGAGATGTTGGCTAGGTTCTTCTGGGCCCAAATCATAATTGGCTCCACCTCGGAGTAAGGACCAGCTGAGGGTTCCACCCAGCTTCCTTTGTAAGCAACATCGGTTGTGTTGTCCAGCCTGAGCATCACAGAGGAATCCATTAATAGATGGTGGAAGGATATGAGCACCTGAATGGCAGCTCACAGCTCCAGTATGTTGAATACAGTTCCTTGAGAAGGTGTGCTCCACCTGCCTTGGGCTATTTCTGTCAGGCAATGAGCATCCCAGCCCTGATTGCTGGCATCGGAGGTCATTGTAACCCAAGTGATGGGACGGATCGAATGACAGTTGTGGAGATTCTTCCCCTGAAGCCACCACAGAAGAGACTCATGGGTTGAGTGAGCATTATAATGCGTTTATTGATGGGGAAGTCCCATTGCTGTAGAAACTCTTTTGGAATGGATGAGTTTGTCACTTCACCATAGGAATGGTGGCTGCCATGGTGCCAATCACCTTCAAACATTGAAGAGCAGATAGGTGAGGAGCAGCAAGTGTTGCGCGTATCCTGTCCCGGATTGTTGCAATTTTCCCTTCGGGCAATGAAATGGTGCATTCTATTGTGTTGAAGAGGGCACCTAAAAAAATACCAGAGATTGTGTTGGAACAAGATGACTTCTCCAAATTCAATAGCCATTCGAATTCTTGGAGATTGGCAATTACTAGGTCCCTGTGTTCCAAGAGTTAACTTCCGTCTTGAGCTAGAAGAGATCGTCTAGGTAGTGATGAAGACAAACTCCTTTCACTCGGAGGAGAGCCACAATGGCTAACAGAACTTTGGAGAACACCCAAGGTGACGACGCAAGACCAAAAATGGTAGGCAGGTGAACTGTAAGTGTTGATTGCCTACCGCAAAGTGGAGATACTTTTGATAGTCTGCTGCCACTGGAACGTGGAAGCATGCGTCTTTCAGATCTATCGACACTAACCAATCTCCTGGATGGACCGACAGCTGGATAGTCAATAGTGACTCCATTTTGATTTTCTTTCCGAATAAATCGGTTGAGATGAGTCAAGTCTATTACTGGTCTCCAGGTACTGTTCATTTCTGTACCAGGAACAAGGGGGAGTACATGCCTCCGCCTCATTCGCTCTCTGGAACAGTAATGGCTGCGCCTTGAGTTACTAAAGAGCTTGCATAAGCCAATAGGATTTGTTTATTTTCTTCTGTACATAGATTTGCAGGCATGAATCTGAGCCTGGGGTTGCTGTTGAAGACCTAGGTATGGCCTGAAGAGACCGTCTTGATGGTCCAAAAATCTCGAATTGAGGCCGCCCAATTTCAGAAAGACTTTTCAAACTCCTGATAACTAGAAGGAGTACTCTTAGTTTGCTTCTTGAAAGAAGACTGTCTGGATTTCCAGGGCCTTGAAGATTCACGACCAGACCTGTAGCTGCGTGCTTCCCTTGCACGGTCTGTATAATGTGCTCTAAAAAAAATGTGTTTCTGATTTTGTAAACGCCTATCCTGAAGAAGGAACCCCGACTTACCACCTGTGGCTCGGGAAATGGCACTATCGAGAGAAGAGCCCTTAAAAGGAGTTGTAAAGGAAAACATTTTTTGGGCTGAAATGACTGTTTATGGGGTATAGAGACATAATAGTTAACCGATTCCTTTTAAAAATTATTAAAAATAGATAAAAATCAATCATATAATGTACCTACAGTTGAGTTTTGTTTTTGCTGTTTCCTGTCTCTCTGATGTACAGAGCCAGAGAGCCAATAGAGGGCAGTGATGGTTTGTAAAACGAAACTGGATTGTTTTAGACACACAGTAATCACACCTCCTTTATTAGTGACCACAGTGAGAAAGCTCCCAATACTGTGGTTATAAGGAAACAGACAACCAGGAAGTGTCCAGAGCAGAGAGGAATTACAGCAACATCAAAGCAAAAACGAACAATGAGGACATGAATCCAGGACTGCAGTAGGGTAAAGGAAGCCATTTAGCTAAAAAAAAAAAAATTCCTTGCTTTAAAGCTGGATCCGCCGACCAGGTACAGAGCCATAAAGGCACAACGGGCAGTGACCGCTGACAACATCACTCGAGCCACCAGGCGAATAACATCAATAGAGGCCTCCCCCAGAAAGGCCGACGCTAGCCTGATTTCATGAATAGGAGAGCTCTTGGCCATTTCTTCAGAGATACTTCTGAGAGAATCATTCACATTCTCTGGCCATGCCTCTAAGGCTTTTGAGACAGCTGCTAAAGCCATAATTGTTTACAGACTGATCCTGCTGTCAGGTAGATTCTCTTCAGGTCTGAATCGACCCGCCTCTCTAGAGGATCTTTGAAGAAAAAAAAACGTATCTTCCAGGGGAAGGGTTACGTATCTCACCAAACGCATCAAAGCGTGCATGTTTCACGTCTTCCTCCTTAAGCCCTGGTTCACACTGGTGCGTTTTGACATGCGATTTGGCATGTCAAATCGCATGTCAAAACGGTGGATTTTGCCGCAAATTGCCGGCAATGGCACTGTCCTAATCGGCGCGACGCTGCATCTGCGGCATTGCACCGATTTCAAAAAGTCGTCTCTGTACTACTTTTTGCGATTTCAGCCTGCGATTTACATTGACATCTGTGCAGAAACCTGCACAGATGTCTCTGAAATCGCGGCTGAAATCGGGACTGCCGGGGCGGGAGTGAAATCGTGCGAGTTCAGCTGAACTCGCACTGCTTCACTCCCGCAGCCCAGTGTGAACCAGGGCTAAAAGGATATAATTTTGCAATTTTTGACTGCATTCGAGATTTTATCAGGTTTACCACATTCTTCTAAATAATGGCACCTATTTCTGTGACAAATGGAAAATAATGTCGCTCCTTATTGAGCCGTTTAAAGAGTTTCCTTTGTTTGAGAGGAGAGATAATTGAATCTTCCAAATTCAAAAAACTTCCTTGACTGCTTTCACTAAAGCAGGAACTAAGGCATAATCAAAGCCTATCCCTGTATCATCCACTTCTGACCCACTCTGAGGGGTGAGCTGAGGGATGGCTGGTTTGAGCGACTTCAAAAATCTCATGCATTTGTCCCTGATCCAACAAGGGAATCATTGGGTCTGGAGGAGAATCATGCTGCACTCTGGCATCTCTCTCCTGTAGCGACTTGTCCACGTCCCGCTTAACCAACGCTTCTAGGTGTTTGTCTGCACCTTCCCTTTTATTGGCTGCCTACGAAAAACAATGGTCGCAAAGAGACTTGCTAGCAGAAACCGGAGCCTTGCACTCCCAACAAAATCTGAAAATCCGACCATTCTGCACTTACCTGGGGTAGTTAGTCTCTGTAAATGCACCAGGAATCCGTCGTTTCAAAACAAAAGATCCAGAGCTTCACAGATTTCCCCCGAATTTTTTTTTTTTTAAACAACGGCGATACGAGCGCGCGTGCGCGAACCAAACCTCGCTTTCATTCCCGGGTTAGTCCGTTCGTAGAACGCAGATGAAAACCCGGAAGAGGGAGCGGCGGCTGGAACGCATGGGAACCAGACGCTCACTGGGCATGCAATCATGAAAAAAACAGCATATGGAAAAACAGAGAAAACAAACACACACTGCTGCCATGAAGGAGATACTGCTTACCACCACCTACGATTCGGCCAGGGACACCGCATCCATACACACACCGGGCTTTCAGCAGATAATGGCCACCTGCATATTGCTAGGTATTCAGGCCTGTGCGCGCTCGTCTCTCCAGTGGAAGACATAATCCAGCTCTTCAGCGCTACTCTGCAATACACTCCATACCCTGCTTAACAGTCAAGGCTTATCGGAGGGATAAGACACCATATCATGGGCTAATCTTGATCGTAGGAACAATCGTCTTCAGGTAGGAGAACCAAAAACACATGGTCCTACGGAGGACGACAAAAAAGGAACACGGCTGAGAGCCCACAGCTGAAATTTATAGGGAGGGGTCCTATTGGGTAGTTATGGAGGCAGGGCCAACCCACACGTATGCTGCCATGGAGCAAGTCAGGAAATATAGATCACCACCTACCGTGTGTTCCTGATGAAGCCCAATTACAGGGCGAAACATGTAGAACCGCCAACACGGGTGCTTTGAAGAAGTCCAGTTGCACATTGTTGCACACATAGTACTTTTTCTATGATTGCTTTTAGAAAATGTTAAATTCTTTCTATCAAGCTATGTATTAATAAATATTTACTTTATAATCTTTAGTTGCCTGGCTTATGTGGTGTGGGTTTGATAAAAATCACCTTTATTCACTTATTTCATTTTTGTTTGTTATATCTCCCATTGTGCATCAAAGTCCCATACAACATCCCGATTTGGGAAACTTTTTAGGGACATTGATGCATCTGGATTCTGTACTTTAAAAGTGTTTGCTCTATACTCTACATGTATATTCCATACTGCAATGTTTATCACATTGACCCATTTCACTGATGTAGGCGCTTTCTCTGATTGCCAATTTTGTGCTATTAGTTTTCTGGCCTGGAACAGGCACCTTATAACTGCTACTGTAATGCCCCTTTGCTCATTCCCCTTCTCTATACACCCCAACAAACATACCCTGGCCTCCAGCTCCAGAGCAATCCTAAAGGTTGTATTTATAATCTCTAAAACCTTAACCCAGTATCTATGTAATTTCGGGCATTTCCACATCAGGTGTATAAGGTCTCCTGTATTTTGACACCTATGGGCATTTGTCATCTAATTTGCTTCCAAATTTATATAGCCATTTTGGGGTGTAATCAACTATGCAGTAAAAATAGATGATACTCTGACGGGGCGAGTAACACCAAAGTCCCTAGCTCCAGTATCCGTTCCCATTGCTCAGTTATGTGGCCTATATCCTTCTCCCACCTTTATTTTTTCCCCCCAAATCTTTCTCCCCCATAGACCCATCACTAATCTGTGCATACAAGTCTGAAATAATGCCCTTCGAGATCTGACTTAATTAGCCGTTGAAGGTGGGGGATTTTTTTCCATCTCACCGGGTACACCTTGAATTGGACTTGGAGGGCGTGTCTAGTCTGCAAGTAGGTATAGAACAAAGGAGTTTGGAATAGCATATTCTTTACTTAATTCTGCAAAGGATTTGTGTATTACCTGCATATAATTGTACCAGTCTGGTTATACCTAACTTTTCCCATTGTTTTAAATTCCCCATGGCTACGATTTCCTACAAATTGTATTTTCCCAAAGTGGAAAGTATTCCGTTAGCCCCTTATACCCCAAAGCTGACTTTACTGTGCTATTCGTTTTCTGGCCTGGAACAGACCTATACGGTTTAGGAGATATTCCCCCCGCAATGCGCCGTTGATTGCAGCAGCGCAGCAGGGATCCTCAGCTAAAGGGCCGGCAGCCGCAAGACCTTGCCGAATTGAAGTCTCCCGCGTGCATGCGCTGGAGCGGCGATACCCGCAAGACACGCCGAGTCAAGATGACATCTCGCTCGGCGTGGACCAGGTAAGTTCTCTTCACCTCGTTCCGAGGTAAGTATTTCATTATAGCTTTTGCCTTTCAGGTGAAAAAAAATAATCGAGGTATACAACCGCTTTAATGAAATTACTTTGTCCGGCTACCAATAAGGAAGTGGCCCCCCAAACGTCAGCTTTACGTTTAAATTTAGCTAGAAGTGGCTCTAAGTTATTACCAATGTATTGTTCTGGGTCTCGTGTTACCACTATCCCCAGATAGTCAATTTTTTCCAATATTTTTAACTGGGGGATTTCTGCACAAACAGTATTGGATCCACCGGCAAAAGTACAGACTTTCCCCAGTTTATCACCAGGCCCGAAAGTCATCCAAATGCCTCCACTATCTGCAGTGCCGTTTTTAAAGATGTTGCAAAGTCCCCCAAGAAAAGCAGGATATCATCTGCGTAAAATGCCGTTTTATCCTCTCCTACCCTTCTCTGGAACCCTTGTATATCCTGTCTAGTTCTAATCGCAATATTGGCTCTATTGCCAAAGCAAAAAGATGGGGAGACTGCGGGCAACCCTGCCTTGTCCCCCTTTCTAACCTAAACATCTGCAAGTGTTTGTTGTTAATTTTTATGTTTGCGCTTGGGGAGTTAGAGAGCGTTTTTACCCATCTGATGAAAACGAGGCCAAATCCAAATTTTTCCAGGACATGCCAGAGATAGTCCCACTCTAGGCTATCACCTGTATTCTCAGTTGGCGTCTGTAGGCTCAAATACAGCTTTCTGATGTTGATACTAGTTGATGAAATCCGGACTGATCTGGATGTACAAGTTTCTGGATGTATTTGTTTATCCTAGCCTCCAACACCCTAGCCAATATTTTTACATCGGAGCACAGTAATGATATCGGTCTATAAGATGATGTATCCAATTGATCCTTTCCTTCTTTCTGGAGCACTATTATTGTGGCTTCTGACATTGAGGCAGGCAACCTCCCCCTTCTGATGCCCAATTTAACACCTTTAGCAATACTGGGAGCAGCACATTGCCGTACCGTTTAGATTTCTGCTGATAGACCATTTGGTCCTGGGGACTTCTGATTAGACATCCCCCCACTGCCTGTTGCAGTTCCTCTAATGTTATTGAGACGTCTATAGTGTTTCTGTCCTCCTCTGTTAGAACTGGAGTTTCTATTGGTCTTCGAAACTCATTCATTTGTGGCATCTCATCCCTTCTTTTTGATATGTATAGCTTCCGATATGCCACAAATGTATCCAAAATTACAGATGTTTGAGAGGAGATCTCAGCCCCCAATGTCCTACTTGTGGGGATGCTGAAGGGGGCTGAGTTAAATGAACTCTGTGTCTTTGGAAGAAGCGTTTATTCTCCACTTCCCTATTGACTGTCATCTTATATTCCTGCGGTTTCTCTGCATCCAATCGAAGCAGAGAGAGAATAATACTAGACAAAGACAACAGTTCCTCCGTACCTGGAAGGGATAATGAAGAAAAAAGAAAGGCCAAGGAGATAAATTGAATCCTTCGTCTTTATACATTCTCCACCATCTCTGCCTTTGATCCACCAAAAAATTACCCTTTTTAAGTGTATATTTTTTAAAGAATAAGTGTGTCCCCCAACATTTTTCAAACTCGCTCTTTTTCTTGCTCTTGAAATGTGATATTCGTGCTTTTATACAATTTTATGCCTCCCTCCCACCCTTTAGACCAGCCCCCCTCCTCCCTCTTCCCTTTCCTATCTAGGCCAACCCCAGGGGCTGTACTTGTGACTGCTATCTGCCAACCCTAACTTACATACCCCCCTGTGATCCCATATGTTGCCTCCTGCCGTTCCCCCATCTCTTTCTAAGACAGATATATACAATATACAAAAATGTACCCCCCCCCTTCTAATCAGTGTCTACATTTTGATAAAAAGTGACTCGCCATTCCATCCCCTCGTGTACTTAACTACTTAAGGACCGCCTCCTGCACATATAAGTCAGCAGAATGGCACGGCTGGGCACAAGCACGTACCTGTACGTCCTCTTGTAAGTGCCCAGCCGCGCGCACGCCCGCAACCCGGTCCGAAGCTCCGCGGGACCTGCGGACCCGATCGCCGGAGTCCGCCGATCAGTCCCTGACGCTGAAAAATGGGGAGAGCTGTGTGTAAACACAGCTTCCCCGTTTTTCAATGTGGCGCTGTCATTGATAGTCTGTTCCCTGATATAGGGAAAGGCAATCAATGATGTCACACGTCCAGCCCCGCCACCCCTACAGTTAGAAACACATATGAGGTCACACTTGACCCCTTCAGTGCCCCCTAGTGGTTAACTTCTAAACTGCAATTGTCATTTTCACAGTAAACAATGCATTTTTTATAGAATTTTTTTGCTGTGAAAATATGACAATGGTCCCAAAAATTTGTCAAAATTGTCAGATGTGTCCACCATGTCGTAGTTACGAAAAAAAATAAAAAAAAAATAAAAAAAAAAATCGCTGATCGCCGCCATTAGTAGTAGTAAAAAAAAAAAAAAAAAAAAAATGAAGAAAAATGCAATAAAACTATCCCCTATTTTGTAAACGCTATACATTTTGCGCAAACCAATCGATAAACGCTTATTGCGATTTTTTTCCCCACAAATAGGTAGAAGAATACATATCGGCCTGAACTAAGGAAAAAAAATATGTTTTTACATATTTTGGGGGATAATTATAGCAAAAAGGTAAATATTGATTTTTTTCCCAAAATTGTCGCTCTATTTTTGTTTATAACGCAAAAGCCGCAGAGGTGATCAAATACCACCGAAAGAAAGCTATTTGTGGTCCTTTACCTGCATTTTTGTCTGGGTCTTAAGTGGTTAATCATATTGGTAAATTTAAAGACCGCCCCCCCAGAAAGAAAAAGGGGGGGGCTCAAACCAAGAAATGGTGCGAGAGAAAGAAAAAAAAATCCCCAAAAAGGAGATAAGGGGGGGGGGGGGGTTGGGAGTCCAAACATCCTTTTAAGGTTGAACCCTTCCCTATTCTTCATTCTTCTCCGCAAATGTTCAGTCAGGTCAGTCCACAGACTAATTGCCGTTTGTTCACATCCAGCCACTGTGCTGCTTTTCCTGGTGAATCAAAAAACCAGGGTCTCTCTGAAGTCATTATCCGTAGGTGTGCTGGGTACAATAAAGCAAATGCAATTTTGCTTTTTAAAAGACTATGTTTAATTGGTGTAAACTCAGATCTATGTTTACTTAGTTCTGACGAGAAATCTGGATACAAAGATTCGTGACCCATTATAGAAAATTTCGCCGTTCTCTTGCTTTTTGTAATGCTATTACCTTGTCATTATAATTAAGACATTTCAAGAGTAGGGACAGAGGATGTCCATTCTTTAGGGCTCTGAATGGAACTCTGTGGGCCCTTTCTATCCCAAAAAATGGTGGAAAAACACTCCGTTCCGAGAGTCCTACCACCCGTATATTTCTACGTAGCCTGTTCTCAATTTCGTCAAGTTTGAATGCCTGCCATCCCATTTGTTCCTTCATTGCTTGCATCCGTTTCAATGGATGCACCTATCTTCTACTTGACTCACTTTCTCCTCTATTGCCATTACCCTTTGAAGAGTTCTCTGCAGCTCTTGACCCTTTGTCGTTAGTTCTTCCTTTATTTCATTTATCTGGTCAGATAGATTACTCAGTGACCCCTTGCATGCATTTATGGCGCATAACATTTCTTTCAGGGAGGGTCCCCCCCCCCCTGAACCATCTACAGTAGCCATCGTAGAGACTTCTTTAACCACTTGAGTCCCCGCATATAGTCAAATGACGGCGGCAAAGTGGATCTGAATATCCAAGCCGCCGTCATTTGATGGCATCGTGTTCTCCGGCGCGTCCCCGACGGTCGCGATATCCGCCAGGTACCCGCCGATCAGCAGTTTTAGAGCAGGGAAGTGGAGCTCTGTGTGTAAACACAGAGCTCCACGTCCTGTCAGGGAGAGGAGACTGATGCCGTGTCCTTTGTACATAGGGACACAGCATCGGTCACCTCCCCAGTCACCCCCCTCCCCCCACACAGGTTAGAATACAATGCAGGGTACACATTTAACCCCTTACTCACCCCCTAGTGTTAACCCCTACCCTGCCAGTCACATTTACACAGTAATTAGTGCGTTTTTATAGCACTGTTCGCTTTATTAATGTGAATGGTCCCAAAAATGTGTCAAAGTGTCCGATGTGTCCGTCGCAATATCGCAGTCCTGACAAAATTCGCAGATCGCTGTATTACTAGTAAAAAAAAAAAAAAAATTCCAGAATTCTATCCCTTATTTTCTAGCCACTATAACCTCTGTGCAAACCAATTATTATACGCTTATAGCGATTTTTTTTTTAACAAAAAATTATGTAGAATACATATCGGCCTAAACTGAGAAAACATTTTATTTTTTATAAATGGGATTTTTATTAATAAAAAGTAAAAAACATTGTTTTTTTCCAAATTGTCGCTCTTTTTTGTTTATAGCGCAAAAAATAAAAACCACAGAGGTGATCAAATACCACCAAAAGAAAGCTCTATTTGTGGGAAAAAAAAAAAGGACGTCAATTTTGTTTGTGAGGCACGTCGCACGACCGCGCAATTTTAATTTAAAGCGACGCAGTGCTGAAAGCTGAAATTTCGCCTGGGCAGGAAGGGGGTATATGTGCCCAGTAAGCAAGTGGTTAACGATTTTTGTGATTACAGTCACACCCCCTTGAAGGTTCTCCTATAGGGCCTTTTTTACTTGCTGTTTTTGGGCCTGAAACGCCAAGGCCCTGGCTTTTTCTATCCACTGATGTTCCCCCTTGGTTTTTTGCCTGTGCTTGTTGACACTGGATCCCTTTGCCTGGAGAAGTTGCAGAGGTGTGTGAAAACTGCTCCTGCTTGACTGCTGTGGCTACTGCTGCCTGTGCCGCGTTCTCCTTTGCGTACTGCGTTGTTCAAGGCCCCCCGCTCTCCAAATTAAGCTGCCCTTTTTTTGGGCTGCTGCCATTCTTTACCTTATATGTAGGTTGCCTTTAATAGCCTTCCTTCCCCTTGTGTGTATCAAACTGTTTGGCAGTGCAAGGCAATAAGCAACACGCGAGTTAGAGAATTAAGCTAATCAAAATAAAAAAAAAAGGGAGAAACTATGCAGGGAGGCCAACCCGGGAGCGATTCCGCTTAACCGAGGCACAGCAAATCTTCAGGTATAGGCTGGTCTCCAGTATTTCTCCAGAAACAGTGCTACAAGACAGTTCAAAGATTACCAAGTAGCCAGGTGGAGTAGCTGGAGGAAGAAAGGAGGGAGCAAGCTAGACTGGGGTAGATTCCCCCTACCAGCAGCACCACCATTCAATTCTTAAACGCACAGACCTTATGCTGGGTACACAGTCCTGGTTTGTTAAATAGATTCCTCGCTTTCTCCACCCTCTGATTTTTATACAGCTATTGCTGCAGCTACTACACATGTCCAGCCCACTCTGCCAGGAATCTTCAGGGCGGTGAATATATTTTCTGAACACAGTGAGCACGATAAAAGCAATTTGGGGACATGCTGGAGGAGTGTTGTTGCTACAACAGGGATTGTAAAAAAAAAAAAAAAATGCAGCTTCTGCCCTCTCCTGATCACAGGCAAAACATTAACAGTTCGTTTAGATCTATATATTTTTTTATTCTTGCACATACCGGTGATCCCCTGAGGAGTCCAGGTATAGTGTTAGCAGAGTCCCCCTCCACTGCCGCAGTGCCGGTATTTTCAAACACGGCGCACCAAGCTGCTCTCCTCTCTCACCTCGCCCCCCTCCATCTTGGCTCGTTCCGCTCGCTATTCCGTTCAGGCTCGCGCGGTATTTGCGACGTATCCTCCCTGGAGCAGGCAGCGTTACTGCAGGCATACTCTGTTGGCAGCACTGGCCGCTAAAATCCCAGCCTGGCTCACACGCTAGGTTCACTTCACGATGCCATTTTCTATGAAGGGGATGAGGCGGCTAAAGTTCACACAGGGATCCTCTCCTCACACCTTCAACATCCAGTCACGCCCCCCCCCCCCCCCCCCCCCTCGGACATTTCTAAAACCCTGTCCTAAACTTTAGTTTAGCAGCTGTAGTGTACATTAAGCCCAAGTGGGGGCGCAATTTCCCATTGCACAGCGATTCTTGGCTTTAAAACAAGCTCCTCTTTTAGTAAATCCATCTCTCTGTTCAGTCTGCCTGGATACAATGATACAATCTCTCCTTTCCTATTTGGTTGACATTAGGATTACCATTTTAATACAATAAAGTAAACCTTCAGCTTTGCACACAAAATAAAAAATCCTTACCTTTCTAGTAGTTTCTTAGGAGCAGGCCCCAGGCAGACTGCAAGCTACCCTGAACAATTTGAAATGTGGAATCCTAACCCACTAGCACCAAATTTCAATTACCCCTCATTAGCTCACAATGCACATGCCAAGCTTCTTGATCTTTAACCCCTTGTTTTGACAGACATTGTTCAAATCTAGTTTACAACTATTAAGGAGACCTGCCAGCACAGCAAAGTCAAAGGATTACAGTAAACATGAACTTTTCAGCCACTTCTCTATATCAGGACATTTTCAGTTTTGGAGTTTAGAAAAGAGAAAACAAAATGTGAGCATTGTTTAACTTGTGAATGCAATGTGAATGAGAACAATTATAAAGTGAAAATACCTAAGTTGCTTATTTACACTTTCGGTTTTCCTTTGACTTTCACTGGATAGTTTTATCTTTGTAATATTGAGAAAGCCGTGTGTAATATTGAGAAAGCCGTGTGTGCGCATGCTAATATTTTAGTTGTGTATTTTATTTAACATATAGCCTTGATAAACAATTATGCAACAACCATGAGACGTACAATTTAATAGCATCATCTTAATGCTACAGGTTCTATGCTTTCAGATGAAGCAAAAAATGGTCTGGTCACTGGCGGTGAAAAATTGGGGAAAAGGGAATGGCAGCAAAAAGGTTACATATATATGCAATTTATACTTGGGTAAACACATTCACACCGGTTTGTCCGATTGATCAGAATATGGTTATACTCAGAGAAAATACAATATAAAGAAATTACTAGCTGCACATACTCACCAGTGGTAAGCTTGTAAGAATTCCCTTACAATAACCTGTTTGCTAGCTTGAGACTTTAGAAGTTTTAAAAGATCTTGGGTAAAACGCTTTACCTGCGCTCTATGAGTCAGAGTCAAAAAACGTTTGGAGCCCATGCCAAGAATCTGAATAGAAAAAACAAATTAATACAACTACAGCCAAATATTACTGTGCTACATTTAGCTAACATGGTTCAAAGTGGCCACAAAGCATATAAAAAAATAGTGGAAATATTCCCTACAGATCGTTGCGATTTGAAAATGAGTTTAGCAGCATTTAGGTGTGTCTGCAGTTTCAGGCATTTTATATCAAATACACCCCCCCCCCCCCCCCCTCTCCGAAGCACCTCCACTTTCACTTTGTTGGTAAGTTTTCTGAGCAAGGAGATAGAGCTATGCAATTGTAAAATGGTGGGGAGGCCAAAGATGGTGCTTAAAATATTGTGTAGGGCAGTTTACACGCATGGCACTACTTTTAAAGATAGCTGGTCTGTGTTTGCTCTGTCGAGGCAGAGTGGACACAGATACAGCAAACTCACCTCTATGGCTGGTCGGATGTAAACATACCAGCTGTCCGTTTAGCTATCCATTCCCCCAGACAGATGGGGGAACAGATACCCAGTATGTTTTTAGCAGATTGGATCGGATGTCCGTTGACACCCACCCGGGCCTAAAAACTCCCCCTGTTTCTCCCAGAATAAAGATCTTCATAAATGTAAGCATAACCTTTAAACTCTCAAGCAAAACTATAACTTTCTGGTGACGTGTCAGGAAAGAAGGCAAGCTGAACTTCACATGCGAAAGAAGGTGTGATTAGTTATGCAGATTACTAAAGAAAGCAATGAAGATTCCCTACTCTGAAGTTGCTTACTTGCAGAACATGTGGCACAGCCTCAAGCAGTTCCATCAGCTTAGTGTAGCCATAATCAGACACACGACATTGTTTTGCAAAATGATGATGATAGGTTGGTATAAACTTGGTGACCGGCATAATGCACGAGGGTTGATTCTTTAATAAGTCAATCACTTCTCGACTAAACTGTATCAACTGAGGGTTCCCAACTGGGCTCTTTGAACGCAACATCCAAGGATCTATGGGACAAAACATAAAAGAACACCTTATCAAGACATGATCAGCTCACTCTCCCACAGATTGCATACTGTCTGGCAAGTGCTGGTGTCCAGCTACACTTCTCTTTAGTTGTACTACAACAGAAATGCTGACAGTCGATGTATTGATCACAGTGGAGAAAACAGAAGTTTCTTGGGCTTGGTGATAATTCAAGTAGATTGGACTGTTTTTTTACATTCCTGTTATACTGCCACCTACAGGAGGCTTGGACACAGCCAAAAAACAAACACACACACACACGGTGGGGCCCATGTCCCTCAAACGGCAAAAACATTTTCCTACAAAATCTAACACATTTTAATTTTGCATCCATTGTGGGACACAGGAAGTTGACTTGTCCAAAAGCAGTCCAACTGGTGGGCAACCAATACAAGTGAATCCAAGAAAACGGTTCAACCTGCTCCTAAGAGAAGGTCTCAGACAACGAAACGTGTTGGATTGGCCCGATACTGACATCACGCATGTTCAGACGACACTTGTGGCTTTGTTTTTCCATGAGCGGACAGTCTGCTGGGATCAGATTTGTTTGTTGCATGCCTACAAGTCATTTTAAGGTACTTTTTTTAGGATTATAATAAAGGATTTCTATAGCACTAACAGTCTGCACAAAGCTTTACAACACGAGGGCAGATAGTACAGTACAGTTACAATACAATTCAAAAAAGGAGGAATCAGAGAGCCCTTTTTTGAGCTTTTTTTTTCTTATTACTATATATATATATATATATATACACACATATACATACATATATACACACATACACATATATACACATATACATATATATATATACACATATACATATATATATATATATATATATATATATATATATATATATATATATTAGGACTGTTCCCCTGCCTTTTGGGTTCCCTTAATGAATGGCGGCTGACAAACATTGCCTGGGTGGAGACAGACATCGCTGGATTCCAATAAAGGTAAGCGTTCAAATTTAGAAAGTCAGCAGCTACAGAATGTGTAGCAGTTAACTAATATTTTGCTCGTGGGGCAGAACTCCTTTTAAGCAAATAAACCAAACTTGCTTTGTAAAATGTTATTTATTACAAGTGGGATAACAAGGACTGTATACGTTAAGAACATTTTACCTATAGATGAGAAGAGGTAACTTTCCCTCGTAATAAAGCTTCCCGTCAACATGTATTTCCAGTCATTGACATTGCTGATCCAGAAGCATATACAGTGCATCCGGAAAGTATTCACAGCGCTTCACTTTAACATTTTGTTATGCAACTGCCTTGTTCCAAAATGGTTTAAATTAATTGTTTTCCTCAAAATTCTACAAATACCCTATAATGACAATGAAGTCCAAGTAATTGTCTGTTGACCTCTGAAAACAAGGATTGCAGTCGCCAGTTAAAGTAGCACAGAGCCAAATAGCATAAAAATGGCCTGGTCATGAAGGTGGTAAACTTCTGGACTTTAAGTGGTTAAAAAGGAAAAAAATTGTCAGACAAAATGTTTCCTTTTACCTGTCAAAGGCTGATAGGACCTATCCAATCTGTATCCCAACAATCTCACTACTGTGGGAGGTACTGTACAAGATCAAGTCCACAAGCAAACTAAAAACACTGGATCCTTTCCACTGCAGTGCCCCCTAGTGGCAGATAATGCAGTTCTCAAAACACGAGAAATATGCACGAGGAGTAATGTTACTTAGTGTGGTGAAACGGTTTATCACCGATCTGTGATCCAAACGGGTCACCCTGTTTGGATCAGCACACCACGCGATCCGCAGTCCCGGCCATAGGAAAGTCACCGGCTTCAGCCTAGCTCCGGAGCGGTGGTCATCTTGGTACACCCGGCGGCTGTCTTGTCAGGAAGTGACGTTTCGTCGCCATCTTGCTCCTCCCAACACTCCTGCACAGCGATCGTGAAAAGGGGGCAAGCGGACATCTTGTTACACCCAACAGAGTTTTAGATTTCAGTTATTTTCAACACAAAAAACTGAGCTTATGTGCTTAAATACAAGATTTGGAAATCCAACAGTGTTTACATGTCAAACATTACATGCTTGCTAATGTGACAGAACACCTCTGATTTTCACATTTCACATTTAGTTAAGGTGTTCTGTCACATTAGCAACCATGCAAGGTCAGCAGGTTTGCTGCTGCTTTTAAAAATTAACATGTAAACAGTCTGTCAGATTTACATATACTGTATTTAAGCACATAAGCTCCGTTTTGTGTTGAAAATAACTTTGAAGGCGCATGCGCGAGGCTCGTGATGGAAGACGTGTCCTTCTGGAGCTCTGCACTCCCCGCCACGTTAACGGGATCTAAACCGCACTCTGGACCGCCCAGCGACTCCGTTCTTTCAGGCAGTCACCTCCGGAGTACACACAGCACCTCCCGGGATGGTCCTGAACGGCCATCGAGGCAAAACTAAGCCGAAACCTATTAAGTAGGCCTTGGCACGCGCCTCCTCCAAGATGGCGGCGAAGGCCTTAGCTAAGCAGCTCGCTGCTTCCCCTGACAAATCCATCCGCGCTGATAGGGACGATGAGGACGACATCGACACATACTGGCGGTTCTCCTACCCTGCCGCCCCTCAGGTATGTCCCAAGGTGACTTCTTTAAATATATGGAGACCATGCTGCACAAAGCGCTCAAAACTACCTCGGATCAGATCACCAATAGGCTATCCCGGGAGATCAGGGAGCTTGGTCAGCGTACAGCTTGAACTGACCCTCCAAGAACAGGCCCATGAGCAGGCGGCTCTCCGTGAGGAGAACGCTGCACTCTTGTCGCGTCTGGAAGATACCGAAAATCGCTCCCGTAGGTCCAATTTGCGTATTCGAGGTGTGCCTGAAACCGTCGATGAGCTGCAATCCTTCTCTACGGCCCTGTTTCAGGAGCTTGCACCCTCTATCCCAAACGAACGCCTGGAGTTCGACAAGATCCACAGGGCCCTCACCCGTCGCCAGCAAGATGGCCCCCCGCGGGACATCATCATCAAGCTCCATTTCTTCCGCACAAAAGAACAACTGCTTTCTGCTGCACGCAATAAGGACGCTCTACTGTTCCAGGGCCATACCTACCAGCTTTTCTCTGACCTAGCCCCCCTTACGATCGCCAGACGACGGGAGATGAAGCCTCAACTGCAAATCTTTATTCAGCACCACTAAAGGAAACTTGGCGATTCCCCTTCGCCCTGCAATTTTCCTACCAGGGTCAGCAACATTCCTGCACCTCACCTGAGTCTCTGCAGCGCCTCTTGGAATCCCTCCACCTTGCTGTCCCTGCTCCTTCGTCAGAGACTAACTTGCCCCGCAACCCAGCTCGTGATGCAGCTCATCTGTACACCTTTACTCCAAAGAGAGTCCAGCTGGATCCTTCCTCTGTTCGCAAGGGGACCCCTGCTAGGTCCCACATGCTTCTCTAACATTGTTTTTTTTTTGCAGGTCTCCCTCTTCCTGTTTTCTCTCCTAGTGCCGAGCTGAACTCATGGATTGAAGTACCCGTCACGCTTCGCCCCATCTGCAGCAGATTTTTTAATCACAGCCCAGAGAGAGACTGCCTTCCCTAGTTCTCCCCCTTTCTGGGGGGGGGGGGGGGGGGCACCTGCAACCCTGTGGGATCCATAGGGGTTGCTCAGGTCCAGTTATTTATACTTTACTGCTCTTGTTTGTTTTGTTTTTTGTTACCCATGTTTGTTCTTTATGTTTTATTTAGCTTAAAGTCAATTTGCCTCAGGCTGCTGCCTTATGTGGCTTGAGGCGGTAATGGCACGTTCCCACATTTACCAACCAGGTTTATCTTTATGTTACTATGTTTTTTCTTTTTTTTCTTGCCTTTCAAAAGTATGATTATTTCTCTATAGGTGTATTGTTACTTCTATATCTGTTTAAGGTTATCCAAATACCTATGGTTGTCACTGTTTTTATCATGCACCTTGGGGGGTAACCCCCCCAGGGTCTATGACCCTTTGGATTGCTGGTTTTCCCCTCTTCCTCCCTTTACCTTGCGCTGCTCCCCTTCCCCCTCCCCTGTTTTCCCTCCCGTGCCCTTGGTCCTGCCCCCTTCCCCCCATATCCTTTTCCTTGTCCCAGCATATCCTTCCGCTTTACCCCTTTAAGCGGAGAGGTTATCTTGGCACCAGGTGCTAGACCCCGGGTGCCTCTCCTTACATGTGTAATGTTATACTCATTGTTCCTGGTAATCATGAACTCTATTGGCTTGGTTAAATTATTCCTGTTTTCGTTTTCATTTTTAAGTCTGTGCCTAAATCTCATTTACGGTTTGTTGAATCCCTCATAACCACGTGATAAGTCATTTTGGTATCTCCCGTTTGTGGCGGGGAGCTGTCATTGCTCCCCCTTTCTACAGTGCACCCACACTCAAGCTAGCTGGCTGGCCGGTGGGTTGGTACACTATTTGGTCAGGCGACAGTTTGACTTTTATCCCTCCTTATGTTCTTTTGTTTGCCCTACGAACCCTTCTCTCCTCTTTTCCTCCTCCTCGCTTTGCGCTTCTACTCTTCCTCTCCTTTTTCCTCTCTGTCGGCGTGGTCGCGGGACCCCGGGGCTGTCCTGTAATATTTTTTCCTTCATCCCTAGATGGCCCCCTTAAATATTCTTTCCCTGAATGTTAAGGGCCTGAATTCTCCTAATAAAAGAGTGAAGGTGTTTCAAACATTTGCCTCGTTAAAGGCAGACATAGTGGCCCTTCAGGAAACCATTTTTTCTGAGCGCACCACCCCAAAATATTTCAGCCCTAAATATCCCCAGGTGTTTACCGCCTCAGCTAATACGAAGCACCGGGGTGTTTTGATTGCCCTACATCACTCTATTCCCTTCTCAGTGACTTTGAAAATAAAAGACCCTGAGGGTCGTTACATTATAATAGTGGGTCTGCTTCAGGAAGTGGAAACTACTCGTTTCCTACTATGCCCCGAACACTAATCCAATCCCTTTTTTTTCACATTTGTTTCAGGTCTTGCGCTCCCATTGCAAAGGCACTCTGTTCTTATGTGGTGACTCGAATTTAATCTTACAGCCCCATCTAGATAAGTCCCCTTATGCCCCTGACCAATACTCCCCTTCCTTACGCTTTCGAACACTTCTCCAACAGGCTTCCTTACTTGATTCCTGGCGGGAGTGTAATCCAACAAAAAAGAATTATACATTTTATTCCTACCCCCACAAGTCTTTCTCTAGAATTGACCATATTTTTGTCTCGGTCGCATCCTCCCCTATATTGCTTAGTTCTACCTTTCAACCTATTACTTGGTCAGACCACTGTGCAGTGCTTACTTCAGTCTCTTCCCTGATCCCAAGCTCTAAAGATCGTACCTGGTGTATGAACGAAGCCCACCTCACTAATCAGTCCTATTGCCTAGCCCTAGACATACAAATCGCCCTTGCAGATTATCTTAAAAACAATTCCACACCTGAGATTTCAGCTGTTCTTCTGTGGGAGGCACATAAACCGGTAATTAGGGGTACATGCATCTCGGTGTCTACTCACCTGAATCGTGACAAGCAGCTTTAGTTGGCCAAACGAGAACATGACCATCACCAATGTTTTCTTCAGTTCGTCCTCCCCATCCCCATAGGATAGCTATGGAAAGGGCTAAGGTGGAACTGGACCTGCTGCTGGCCGAGTCGGCGGACAAGGCCATCCGTAGGTTTGCCCATGCCATATATACTAAGGCTAACAAGCCTGATACCTTCCTGGCGTTATGTCTTCGTCGCCCGGATCGGGCCCATGTTCCCAACCGGCTTCGAACAGACAAACATTCATTTACCAGCAATCCTGTTAAGGTTTTGGCTTTATTCCGTCGGAAGTTATTGGAGTTGTATAAAGCCCAGTTCTCTTTCTCCCCTGATGCGGCCGACTCTTTATTTCGGGATATTACCTTACCCACCTTATCTGACTCTAACCGCGAGCTTCTAGAGAAGCCTATCTCAGATGAGGAGGTCATTGCAGCCATCAAAACGCTTAAACCTCATAAAAGACCGGGCCCAGATGGGCTTTCGAGTACTTACTACAAGAAATTTGTTGTTACCCTGGCCCCGCTTCTATCCAAATCCTTTAATGCTTTATTGCAGCAACACTCCTTTGGTCGAGACATGTTGACGGCCATTATAGCCATGATACCCAAAATCAATTCGGACAATACTTTGTGGTCCAAACTTCAGGCCTATTTCTTTGCTTAACTTGGATATTAAAATTCTGGCCAAGATCATGGCCTTGCGCCTCAATCCCATTATAGGTGGGTTGATACACAAGGACCAGGTGGGTTTCATTCCCCACCACCAGGCTAGTGACAATATTCGTCGAGTTGTCCTACTACAACATATTGCCAGAAGCCGTAAAATCCCCATGCACCTGTTGTCCCTTGACATCAGGAAAGCGTTTGACACAGTCTCGTGGCCCTATCTGAATTTTATACTTGCCCGATGGGGTTTTGGTCCACATTTCTTACAATGGGTGGGCTCCCTTTATAGTCATCCACAGGCGTATGTTAAGTACTCTGGGTTTCGTTCTGATAGATTGGTAGGGGCACTAGACAGGGCTGTCCCGTCTCCCCTACTTTTTGCTTTAGCGATAGAACCTCTGGCTGCCCTGATTAGATCCAGCCCTGATGTCAAGGGACTGGAAATTGCCTCCACTTCCCACAAGATCTGCTTATTTGCAGATGATGCACTTTTATTCGTGACTTCCCCCCGTTTCACCCTTCCAAACCGGTTACGCATCCTCGATAAATTTGCTAAAATCTCTGGTCTAGAAGTCAATCAATCCAAATCGCGGGCCCTCAATGTGTCTCTTCCTGGGAGGTAACTCATCTCCAAGATAATTTCCCCTTTGCCTGGTCCACTGCTTCCTTACCATACCTAGGTATAAAACTGACTAGTGACCCTGCTTCTCTCTTCCGGTCTAATAATCTCCCCATGCTATCACAGTTATCATCCCTGTTAGATTCTTGGAAACCGTTCTGTGTTTCGTGGCTGGGACGTGTGGCTGCCGTCAAGATGTCCCTGCTTCCTAAGTTATTGTATCTCTACAGAGTCTTGCCGGTAGCCGTCCCGTCTTACCTTCACCGAATCATCCAATCTCGAGTGTTTAAGTACATATGGGGATCGACTAAACCCAGGGTATCTAGATCTATTCTTCTCCGCAATAGACTCAGTGGCGGACTCAGGATTCCAAATTTTCTTTGTTACCATCAGGCCTCCCAGCTGGCCCAGATCACCTTGCTTCATGCGTCTACTGAAATCCCTTCATGGGTCAGCTTGGAGGCCATTGATATTTTTCACCTATTGGTCTACAATTTACTATGGTTACCCCTGTCGGTTCGCACCTCCATTACGAATCCGATTACGCGTCATTCGCTTAAGATATGGGACACTTTACGAGTTCCCTTCCAATTAGTTTCCGCTCACACCCCTCTACTTTCATTTTTTGGCCACCCCCTTTTTTCTCCTGCTTTTGCTGAACCGGAATATTTTCAGTTTTGGTCCCAGGCAGGGTTACGCCAGATTTGTGATAGGAGGAATAAAACCACTCTTAAAACTTTTCTGGAACTTCAGGCCCAAGTTCAATTACCCTCTATTGAATATTTCCACTACCTTCAGATAGCCTATTTCATTCGAGCAGTAACAGGTGCTCGTTCCCCATTTGACAGTATGTATTTTTATGAAAAAATTTGTAATTCAGATCCCAATGCCCCTGGTACCATCTCGTGAATTTATAATCACCTCACTGCACCACTGTCTGAACTCCCACTATATGCAGCACAGTGGTACAAAGATTTACAAGTGACATTAGATCTGGATGACTGGGCGAACATTTGGGCCTGCACTAAAACTTCTACCCAGAATGTGATAGCTTTGGAGGCCAATTATAAAATGCTCATGCGATGGTATCTGGTCCCTGCTAGGATAGCTAAATTTTTACCCTCCTACCCACCTGATTGTTTCCGTGGCTGTGGAGAGAGGGGTACCCACGAGCATATCTGGTGGTCTTGCCTGGCTGTAAAACAATTCTAGATGATATTTCATATGGCTTCCACCCTATTACATGATACCCTCCTCCCTGACCTGTCATTGGCCTTTATCATATTACTGGTGACTACACTAGGGCCCAGGTTGGCCTCCTCCTTCAATTGACTACGGCCGCTAAACAAACCATAGCCAAGGCCTGGAAGACCCTTAAACTCCACATATTCAAAGTGAAACACACAGTGACCCAAGCAATGATACATGGTAAGACTGAAGCAATTGTTCTGGATCGAGTCCCCCAACATGACAGAATATGGTCCCCATGGGTAGAGTACTTTCTCCCCCCTGATTTTAATGCCACCTTACCTACCCCATGATGTTGTGACATTATCACGATTTGCAACTGAGGCCCTTCGGGGCCAGCGCGACCATGCCGACACCCATACCCTTTTCCTCTACTGTTCCTTCTTTCTTCTCTATTTGCTTCTAGCTCTCTCTCCCATTTCTCCGTCCCTACTTCCTGGGACTCCCCTGTCCCCATATTAAAACATCATGTGTGTGCTTAAGGGCTGTACTGTGATTTTACTACCCCTATTTTGGTTAATGGTGCCCTAATCTGGAACATACTGAGTATGTGTTGTCGCTTTACACTACTCTTGGAATGGAGTCGCTTCTTTGGTTATCTTAGATTTATTTGTTCCTAACCACTATGCTCCCAATAGCTTCTGTTACAATAATTTCCCCCATTATGTTCTATTTGTGTTCAAGCTATCTGTGCTCAGATGCTCTTTCTGTTATGATTGTAACCTTTGTATCCAAGATGTACCATTGCATTTCCTTTATCATCACACTCAGAAATATTTGCTGTTGTACTCTGTACTCTTTATTCTCAAAAATATTTGAACAGAAAATAACTTTGAAATCTAAAACTCCGATGGGTGTAACAAGATTTGCCTTTTTTGCTGATCCGAAAAATGATCCGACCTGTGAGTTTTTTTTGACCCGTTGAATCCCTAGTTACTTAGCTAGTATTCTAGGACTTTCAAATTTTTGTGGACACACACACACACACACATACAAAATAGGTGACAAAGACCGGTCCACTGATCCAATCTAATTCTCAGATATACTCCTAGGAAAATTAGACACCAAGGGAACCACACAGCGCAAAACCATACAAATATTTAAATAACCTATAGTTATTTTAATTTGTGAAATGTTTTGCGCCATGTGCTTTCCTTGGCGTCTTATTTCCATATTAGTAGATCTTAGATTTCGATGTGATCGTCAGACCCAAGAGGAATGTGGACTGCACTTTATGGCACTCCCTAATCTGGCAGGAGATGTGTACCATGAGTTTCTTTTTTTTTTTTAACCGCTTGCCGACCACCCGCTGGTTTTACGGCGGCAGGTCAGCTCGGCTGCGCAGAATCACGTAATATTACGTGATTTTGCATTTCATTTCATGCCCACCCCCTGCTCGCCCCTGGTGCCGCACGCGTGCCCGGCGGGCGCGATCATCGCCGGGCACCCGCAATCACTCGTTACAGAGCGTGAACCGGGAGCTGTCAGGTCAGCTCACGATCCTGTCAGGGGGAGAAATTACTGATCGCATGTTCATACAATGTATGAACAGCGATCTGTCATTTCCCCTAGTCAGTCCAATCCCCCCTTCAGTTAGAACACACCTAGGGAAAAAATAACCCCTTCCTCGCCCCCTAGTGTTAACCCCTTCCCTGCCAGTGAAATTTTTACAGTAACCAATGCATTTTAAATGTTTTAGGTGTCCGAAGTGCCCGCCATAAAATTTCAGTACCGATAAAAATAGCTGATCAAAAAACTGTCACTATTTCTGTTTACAGCGCAAAACATAAAAAACACAGAGGTAAACAAATACCACCAAAAGAAAACTATTTGTGGGGGGGGGGGGGGAAGGACGTCAATTTTGTTTGGGAGCCACGTCGCACGATCGCGCAATTGTCAGTTAAAGAGATGCAGTGCCGAATCGCAAAAAGTGGCCCAGTCATTGACCAGCAAAATGTTCTGGGGCTGAAGTGGTTAACTTTCCTAAATATTTCTGTAAGAATGTTATACATAGCATGGTGGAGGAGCACTGAGGTGTTGTGGTTCACCATTTGAGGCGGTTTATCACATACCTGCACTTGCAAGAGGATTACACTACAAGCCATTATTTTTTTGCTTTTTGGGATTGTGGAATCATTTATGTTTATAATACATGTTTTACAATTCACTGTATTGTTTGTTATAAAATTAGATTTAGCAATAGCACAGCTCTGTTATGTGAATTTTTGAGCCAAGGATATATCATATTGCTGTGCTAGAAGCTTCTGTATTGTTCACATAAAAGTGCAATTAAAAAAATATCTATGAATTAAACAGCTTTGCTAAAAGGCCAAAATACACAAGCACGAATAATCACGGTTCTCTTGCTTTATGACTAATAAAGCTTTTGTATTAGATGTTGAGTGTGCCAGAATTATTTTTTTGGTTTACCAACTGAGCAAGTAGGGGTTAGAATAGGGTTGGCTTATTGAAGTCAAACTAAAAAATAAAAGAAACAAATATATATAAAAAACTCACCAGAATTTGGGGGTGGAGGCTTGTTATGTATCCACTTAACTACTTTAACCCCATTTTGTGTCGTTGCAATGTTAACACCAGGAACACAGGTAATGAAGTGCTCCAGAGGCACTCCTCCTTGCCCTTCTTCAACCTCATGCAAGGAGCTAAATTCTGCTGCATAACAATCAGGGAAACTGGGGAAAAAAAAAAAGAAAAAGCAAGCACATAAAATTACACAGCAAACATTCCTTTTTTCTTTAGCAGGTTGAGCAAGCAACGCAAGTCAGCATGTATGTTTAAGAAAAAGTGTCTGCTTGGAAGATATTACTCTCCACAAGACCTGATGACCAAAGTGTGTTTGTGTGTGTGTGGGGGGGGGGGGGTTCTAAATTTAAAGCGGTCACAGGGAACAAGAGATGAGGGCAACCTATTAGGCATTCTCCTTAATTTGGGGAGATTGTCTGTAAGAGGCGATAGGTAAACTACTCAATGGGCAACTGATGGGCGATTGGGAGAGGAGTGTCAGCAGTGAGATTGGATATAAAGATACTAACTGCTTCCATCTGAAGTGATCGAATTCATGTAGTGCTGGCTGCTTCAGAACAAACTTTAGTTTAGGAGGGGGGGGGGGGCGACACTATTCATTGCAGCGAATAGGTACAGTGAGGCCCATTTAACACTGGGGCGTTTTTCAGGCGCTTTGGCATTAAAAAAAAAGCCTGTAAAGCGCCTGAAAGAAGCCTCATCTGCAATCCCAATGTAAAAGTCTGAGTGCTTTCAGAGCCCTTTCACACTGCTAGCGCCCAAAAACGCTGGTAAAGCGCCGCTAAGACCCCAACATTTTAGGGCGTTTTTGCAGTGTGAAAGGGCAAGGCTTTTTTACAGCGCTTTCAATTCATTTCAATGGAGAGGGGCATTTTTGGAGCGTTTTTTTCAGCGCCCAAAAGCTGCTCCAAAGATGCTGCTTGTGTGAAAGTGTCCATTGAGATGCATGGAGAGCGTTTTATGTTTTAATAGTGCTATTTTTAACACTAAACACTGTAAAAATGATTCAGTGTAAAAGAGGTCATAATATATCCCTGAAAACCCTCCTCTTCAGAGAATCCTATCCTACCCATATCTAACAACTGTATTTTAATTGTGTCCATCTGATCACCCCCACATTAACTACCCTTTGTTTCACTTGACCCTCCCATCTAGATTGTAAGCTCTAACGAGCAGGGCCCTCTGATCCCTCCTGTATTGAATTGTATTGTAACTGTACTGTATTCCTTGATGTTAAGCGCTGCGCAAACTGTTGGCACTATATAAATCCTGTATAATAATAATAATATCTCCCAAAACGTGAACTGTTTAGGAGACATTTACCTTTAAAGCCGTTGATGGGGTCATCGACACATGCACTCTTAAAGGAACAGCACACTCGTGTCATGAACTGCGGTTTCCAAAACCTTGACAAAATATAGTGCGCTTGAGAGGATGAAGGCTATTTAGAGAACTATATGCTTAACATTTACGCCTTCAGGTGGCTGCTGTGCCTCCCAGTGGAGGTTAAGCAAACCAAGTTTAAAAGTCTACTAAAATACTACAAGGGGTGTGGAGAACATACCTCAGAATATTGCAGCCCGGTTTACACGGCTAGCAGAACATTTTCCCCCAGGACAAGGGGCGAGGGGCCGAATTCACCCTTTCAAGAAATAGCCTATGCAGTTAAGTGGGCCTGGTAGAAAACAAAACAACAAACACAGTTTTGTAAAATTTTTATTCGTTTTATTCTAATTGCCTGCAGGCCATGGGGGTCCCCCAAAAGACTGCATGAAAAACTCCATAAGCAACCCTCATGCTGTGCCTTCTTGTTACAGGTATGAATACAAATCAAATGAATATTTTCCATTAACTGCATAAGCCATATTCAAGGAAGAGAAAAAAAAAAACGTAAACGTCACCGTAGCTGCTGCACATATTTCCTGGAAGTACTGTGTTTTCGCTAACTACCTGCATGACAGAAGAAGGAAGATCTGTCTGAGACAAGAAGATCTAGTTGTGGCTGTGCAAATAGTGCCAAAACACCAAGTAAACACTTGGATATGGTAATAAAGGTATGTCAATCTCCGGGGGACACAAATACCTCAATAGGATCAGCCTGAAGGAGTGGCGGCTGGGAAACTGTGCTCTAGTGGCATGTCGCAGCTGTATGTAACGAAACGGCATCCATTGGGGTAACTGAAATTTGTAAAATAGGTCTGTGACAGACTCACCTGGGCTAGAGGCTTTTGGAGGGGACTGAATGCTAGCCTCTTGCCTTGCGATCATGGGCCCTTGCATTTGGGGGAACGGTGTTCTTTGTGAGCTGTATGCCGGAGGGCCCTGTATATGTCATATTAGGCCCCTTTCACACCTGCGGACCGTATGTGCGCTTTTTCATCCATCCGTTTGCGGATGAAAAAGGGACATACATTGGTCCCCATGAGATTGCGGGTGTCAGCGTTAGCATACGGAGGCGGATTATTATCCGCCCCGTGTGAAAGGGGCCTGAGAGTGACCGATTCATACTGCTGGGGCAAACAGTGTAAGGAAATGATAATGCCGTCACCTCCAGCCATCTGTCTGTTCTCTGTGCCAATTGACCCAGCTATTGTGTGAAGATGTCCTGTGTTTACACTTATGATAGTGTGTATTGTATAGCAGGTGAGCGAGGAGACGTGACGTCTACCCTGAAAGGTCATATCCATGAGTCACCTAGTCTGGGTAAATGATTAATTAGCTCATGTCAATTTATGTTCTGGTTACCTCCTCTAACTGTATATAAGGTTGTATTCTTGGTTCTAATAAACACTCCATGTTCAGCAGACAAACAAGTCTCGTCTCGCCGTGTGCTTGAGAGCAGCTGGAATACCTGATATCTATATCGAGACAGATAGGAAGCAGTATATGACAGAAGCACTCAAGCGGAGTGTGGAACGTTCTGTTACATTGATGATCAGCAGTGGGCTACTTCCTGCAGTTTGGGACATCCAACCTCCACCTGGATCCAAGGTCCGGATAGCAGGAGAGGAGAGGTACAGATACCAGCCGCCATGGAAGAGGAATTCGGAAGGAGGTTGCGAGAGAAGCAGATACAGCACAGAGGACCAGTATCAGAGCAGGTCCTGCTGGGATGGTTTGATTCGATCCACTGC
Source organism: Rana kukunoris (assembly GCA_029574335.1). Taxonomy (NCBI): domain Eukaryota; kingdom Metazoa; phylum Chordata; class Amphibia; order Anura; family Ranidae; genus Rana; species Rana kukunoris. The sequence goes on along the minus strand of CM056054.1, from coordinate 74,475,711 downwards.
AAACTCTGGAAGGAAGCGCTAGCCCGTGAGCAGTGACACCAAGGAAAAGTTCTCCCCTCCAACCAGGAAAGGTACTGGTCGCAGTATGGATTAGGGGTGCTGTTGGAAGAAAAACCGCACAAGGAACAGACAGCTAAATTGGTCTGGGCAGAGATGCGGCTGGATGAGAGCTACAGAGCCCTTCGGTGGCATGTATCCCAAGCATGTCCCTGGATAGCGAATGACAATCCAACGGAAGGATTAAGCTACGGCAGCCTGGGACTGTTATATGTGAAGCTGACAGGGAAGCAATTTGGAGTGGCGGTTGGACGAAATCATTGATTTCAGAGAAGGGCTACTGAACGTCTCGGAAGTGCACTGGAAGATAAAGTTTCTGGCTGTTCAGGAATGGGAGCTGGAGACAGCCTACAGACGGTTGCTAGACTCTGCTTAGAGCCAGGGCTGGGCTCCCTTTGCTTGGGACTATCAGGAAATACCAGTTGACAACTCTGAAGTCCTGGCGGAAGAGTCGGCAATGTGGCAGAGTAACAGTGTGCTTTGCCAACCTGTCCCCGCAGCTATGGACGCGGAGGTCTTATGGTGGATGCAGCAATTGCTGACTGACGTTGATGTTCCTGTTTCTGCATGGGATGATCTTGAATGGAGGAATGTGCCTGTCCAGCAGCATGCCAGAGAATCGGCAGTGGAAAATCTGGAGATTGCCATTCCTAAAGCAGAAGTGCTGACCGCAGGGCAGAGCGCTGCTAACCTCTGCCCAGTCCCTTTAGCATCTTCTGGGTTCCATGGACAGGAGATGGTGAACCTTTAAACCCCAGACACCAGTTGCAGAGACAGGGGACTTATTAGACTTTTCTGCTGAGGAAGAACGACCTGATGAGACTCCAGCAGAAGAGCTGGTATCAGGGCCAAACTTCACTGTGCTCTGCCCAGCACCAAGGACAGTATCTCTGGAGTTGCAAGGAACTTCCCCAGCTGAAGCGCTGGTCACCAAAGGGTTCAAGACATCTGCCCCACACCTGTGGCAGTTCCAGAGGCTCAGGGTGAGAAGGTGGCGATCACTTCCCAGTAGCATATACAGAGGAAGTGTTCATCATCCCTCCCCAACTGTTGGCCAGGGTGGAGAATGCAGTCTTTCCTACCCAGCAAAGATCTGTGCATCTGGGAGACCGTACCACAGACATGTTGTCCCAGCAGCCAGATGAGAGAACGGAAAAGGAAGCAGCCAGCTCACCTCCCCAATGGCAGCCAGTTTGGGTGTGGAGGAATCCAACCTTCTTCCCCAACGGTTAAGCGGCGTGGATGATGTGGAGTCCCCAGCAGAAGTGATGGCAAAAGGGCAAAGCACTGCTGCCCTCTGCCTAGCACCTACAGCATCTCTACAGCTTCAGAAAGCTGGTGCGGTCAGCCCCTCTGCCCAGCAGCAGACCAAGCACCCGAATGTTAAAAACCACCCAGCTGAAGCGCTGGCAGCCGGACAGAGTAAATGACCTCTGCCCCACACCTACTGGTGTCAATACTTGCAGCCAAGATTGGAGGTCATGCGGACAGACTATGAGTTCACTTTGTCCGACTAACGCATGTCTAAACCAGGTGGAGGTCTGGGACCTTGTTAGTCGACTTTTGATGGGGGAGAACTGTGACAGACTCACCTGGGACAGAGGTTTTTGGAGGGGACTGAATGCTAGCCTCTTGCCTTGTGATCATGGGCCCTGGCATTTGGGGGAATGGTGCTCTTTGTGAGCCGTATGCCTGGGGACCCTGTATATGCCATATTAGAGTGCCATATGTTTGTTGTCTGGGCTAATTAACCCTGCTATTGTGTGAAGATGTCCTGTGTTTACATTGTGTATTGTATAGCAGGTGAGCAAGTTGACGTGACGTCTACCCTGAAAGGTCATATCTATGAGTCACCTAGTCTGGGTAAATGATTAATTAGCTCATGTTAATTTATGTTCTGGTTATCTCCTCTTTAACTGTTTATAAGGTTGTATTCTTGGTTCTAATAAACACTCCATGTTCAGCAGACAAAACAAGTCTTGTCTCGTGTGCTTGAGAGCAGCTGGAATATCCGATATATGACGGTATATGACAGAAGCACTCAAGCGGAGTGCGGGACGTTCCGTTACAAGGTCATTAATCTCAAGTACGACACCCTGAGACGCAACATCTCCCAGGGTGACGACACCACATTTGGCCCAGACCTGGGGATCCGGCAGGGTACTGAACTGTGGCAGACTGGGATTACCCCAAAGTGGGTGGGCTGGAGACCACTGGTTGGGAGACACAAACCTCCGTCTAGCAGCCACCCACACCCTCCAAGCAGCCTGCATGGGGCTAGGGACCTCCGTGTACGCCATCGGGCCCCTATATCCAAAATTCAGTCAGGGAACCCAAGTTAACTGCCTCCAAACAGGTAGCAGCATTTGACTTTGAGCCCATAAACCACCACTGGACTGTCACCAGCATTGCATCCCAGTAGTAGACCCTGAAATTGGGCAGAGCCAATTCTCCCAGGTGAGCCGGAAGCCACAGGATATATCGTGCCAGTTGTGGGACCCTGCCATGTCAGAAATGACCCAACACATTGTTCGATTTCTTTATACGGTGAGACCGGGATCTTTATCGGACAGTTTTGGAAGAAGCAGCTAAATTTAGGCAACACCATTTTAAAAAAGAGGTTAATCTTTAGATTAAGGGTGTCTTTAGCGCATGAGGCGCATTTAGCTTTCAAGGACAACAGAGGGAGAAGATTCTTCTCCAATAGTAAGCAGGAATTTTAGTCCCAAATAGCGGAATTCATCCACCCATCGTAGGGTGGCAGAGGCAGCTGTCTTAGCAGCATCTTCATCTATAGGGAAGAGACCTGACTTAAAATCAGTTTATTTTAATACTCAAAACCGTACCAAAGTTATCAAAAATAAGTAGGGCGGGTCCACAAAGAGGTGCCAGCGTCATCAAGATACAGCAATGCTTCATACGCATACAAGGAGGGGCGCTTTTTCAACTTTCCCAGCCGAAGGCCCATGACATCTGGAGCAGACCTGATCAAAATGGCCAGGGGCTCCAGAGCCAGAAAAAACAGACTGGGGGAGAGCAGGTAACCCTGCCACGTACCGCGGAACATAATAAAAGGAGCAGAAAGACAGTTATTTGTACGGACCCTCGCTCTAGAAGCACTATATAGTAATTTAATCCCATGTATGAATTTGGAGCCCAACCCGAATCGCTAAAGGACCTCCCATAGGTACGACGATTCTGCGGAATCAAAAGCCTTTTCGGCGTCTAAGGCAGCAATAACTCTAGAGCCTCGATTGTTGCGGGTACCCGATAGAGTGCCCAGATGTTTAAATTTCAACCAGGTCCTCAATCACCTGGGACAAACGGTTGGCCAGGACCTTTGCAAAAATCTTGGTATCCACATTTAGCGGGGCCATCGGTTTATATGCCACACAATCCTGCCAGTCCTTGTCGGCATTAGGAACCAACACAACTACGACTTTTTTCATAGAGTTAGACAGTGCCTCTAACCATAGTCCGAAAGAAGGGAGGTCAATTTAGGAGCAGGAAGTTCCATAAAGTTGCTGTAGAACTCAGATGGCAAGCCATCAGCCCGAGGGACTTACCACCCTTTAACCATCCCATGGCCAGTTGAACCTCCTCCAAAGTGATGTCTGCGTCCAGCCTCTCTCTATACACTGCAGCTAGTATTGGTTAAGAAATAGTTTCAAGAAATTAGGAGAGATTGGAAGGTGAGAAGTCCGCTCTGAAGGAGTATAGGTCCTGGAAAAACTGTAGGAACCGACCATTAATGCGGTCAGGCGCTGCGAGTATGTGGTCATCCTTATCCCCAATAAAGCCGATAGGGGTGGATGGGATGTCTCCCTTGGCCAGTCAGGCCAGCAGTCTACCATTCTTCCCGCCAAATTCAAAAACCTTTTGGGCCAAGTACAGGAGAGCCTTGTCAGTCTGAGCTACTGTGTGGGTGGAAATGTTTCATAATGGTCACTATCCAGGGCACAAACATAGTCAGCCTCCAACTTAGTCACCCTCTATTTCAGGGAAAGGGCAGCCGCCTTCTGGAGATGTGAGATTTTAGATATCTACTCCCCTCTAGCCCATGACTTAAAAGGAGTCCCACAGCACAGACAGAGGCAAGTCAGTGGCTCTTGTAGGCGTTCATTATTCACACAAAATCTGGACAGTCTCCATAGCCTAGACTCAGCAAGGACGGTCATAGGAAGTGAAAAGCACAGGGGGGCATGTTCAGAGATGCTCCCGGAAAGCACATACAGTGGGGTAAAAAAAGTATTTAGTCAGCCACCAATTGTGCAAGTTCTCCCACTTAAAAAGATGAGAGGCCTGTAATTGTCATCATAGGTATTCAACTATGAGATACAAAATGTGTAAACAAATCCAGACAATCACATTGATTTGAAAATAATTTATTTGCAAATTATGGTGGAAAATAAGTATTTGGTCACCTACAAACAAGCAAGATTTCTGGCTCTCACAGACATGTATCTTCTTCTTTAAGAGGCTCCTTTGTCCTCCACTCATAACCTGTATTAATGGCACCTGTTTGAACTTGTTATCAGTATAAAAGACACCTGTCCACAACCTCAAACAGTCGCACTCCAAACTCCACTATGGCAATGACCAAAGAGCTGTGGAAGGTCACCAACAAAAAAAATTGTAGACCTGCACCAGGCTGGGAAGACTGAATCTGCAATAGGCAAGCAGTTTGGTGTGAAGAAATCAACTGTGGGAGCAATTAGAAAATAGAAGACATACACCACCACTGATAATCTCCCTCGATCTGGGGCTTCGCACAAGATCTCACCCCGTGGGGTGAAAATGATCACAAGAACGGCAAGCAAAAGTCCCAGAACCACATGGGGGGACCTAGTGAATGACCTGCAGAGCTGGGACTAACGTAACACAGTACGCCGCCAGGTACTCAGATTCTGCAGTGCCAGACGTGTCCCCCTGCTTAAGCTAGTACACGTCTGGGGCCCGTTTGAGGTTTGCTAGAGAGCATTTGGATGATCCAGAAGAGGATTGGGAGAATGTCATATGGCCAGATGAAACCAAAGTAGAACTGTTTAAACAATTGCATATCTACCGTCTGGATCCATGTTTACTTCAAGGAGCCGAAACGGTACGGTGTTCCCGACTAGGATGCCGACCCCCGCGAGTGTGGCATGGTAGTGTAGGCCCATCTACTACTTTTTGAGACAGATAGTTATGGAGCCTTGGAGATGCATCTCCTGTAGAACACAGATATGTGGGTTGTGCTTTTGGAGGAAACGGAACACAAAGGATCTTTTAACCAGAGTTCAGGCCCCTAACATTCCAGGAGATCACCGTGATTTGAGGCATCGGGAATGCATATCATCAATACAGGGTAAGAGACCAGCTCATATAGGCAGCAACCCATCCCTCAAGAAGGAGACGGTAAATAAACCGTACACAAGTACATTGCAGAGCAGCTCATGTTATAGAACCAACATACAAAAAACCCAAATAGGACCACAAATAACTTGCCCTCCCACCCCAACCAAGGAATGTCATCAGATGGTTGGTGTACAGACCAGATTACAGGAGATTTGCCTGATTCAACAGTGACGCTCCAGCTCAGACATCCACTCAGTGCACCATCTTGGCCATGCCCCCCATATAAAAAGTTAAGCTTTAGGGGGAGAATCCTTAGGGGCTTCCAGGATGGAGAAGGACCTAGGGGTCCTAGTAGGAAGACAGACTGAGCAATAGCATGCAGTGTCAAGCTGCAGCTAACAAAGCCAGAATATTAGCATGGATTAAAAAGGGAATTCCAGAGATTTGCCTATTATTCTGCCACTTTATAAAACTCAGGTTCAGCCACATCTGGATTATTCCATCCAGTTCTGGTCACCGACCCTCTGAAACGATGTGCTGGAGCCGAGAGTCCAGAGATGGGCAACTAAATATGGGGACTGGAGGACATCAATTATGGAGGAACGACTACAAGCATTAAAATGTCTTCTACCTGTCTTGTATCTGTTCCAGACCCTTCCTATTTCCATTCCGGGATCTTTTTTCAAATCATTTAGACGTATCTGCTTGAGTTTTATATGGGGAGGTAAACAACCAAGAATTAAATGGGATAAATTGGTTGCGCCAAAACTCATGGGAGGCATTGGAGTCACGGACTTGCGCAAATATTATTGGGCGAGTCACTTATCCAGGATAGTTGATTGGCATGTACATACCCGCTCCAAAGATTGGATAGGATTAGAGGAGATTTCTTGCCTCTCGTCAGTGCCCATAAGGCACCTACAGTGGACCATGCCAAAAAAAATCCCACGCAGCGCCAAATCGCATCCCGTGACGGGATCATCCCTGAAGATCTTTAGATCTTTGTGTAAATCAATTAATTTATCCTCTATATACGGGCCATTAACTCCAATCACCCTTAGTCTTGAGGTGCCTCTCCCAGAATATGTCACGCCACACACAGACAACTGTCCAACGTTAAATCTCAGGGCTGCAGACTTCTTCGTAAATCATTCCCCCATTTCTCTTGAATCCTTTAGGTCAACTGACCCTGACTGCAATATTTCCGACTTTAATTTTAACAAAATAACTGGGTTTCTTATGAAAATGAATCCCATGAGTGGATGGGATAGGCCTAAAACACGGTTTGAAACTATTTGTCTCAGGGATTCCCCTCAAAAGCATCTGATCTCTCTTATGTATGCCCTTCTAAACTCGAACATTGACCCTCAAGTAGATAGTAATAATCTCAAATGGGAATTGGAGCTTCAGGTTTCTATATCATCTGATCAATGGGCAACCATATTCAGAAGAATACATAAAGGCTCGCTAAACATCCTAATTCAGGAAAACGGCTACAAAATTTACTCAAGATGGTATAGAACCCCTTCAATTATCCATAAATTCAATCCAGACACCTCTCCCTTATGTTGGAGATGTAATAGTGCACCTGGTACTCTCTTACATATATGGTGGGAATGCTCTGCAATAACAGATTTCTGGAAGGAAGTTCATAGACTGATTGCTCGGATTACCACTTTCACACCAGATTTCACTCCCGGACAATACTTGTTACACCTTTCTAGCCTCTCTCACTCCACCTATAATAACACCATACTCATACACTTGATTAATGCAGCGAGATTATGTGTTCCCATCAAATGGAAACAATCACTCCCGCCGACCATTACAGATTGGGTCCACAGAGTTAATCACATTGCCAGTATGGAAGAATTAATACACCAATCTAGAGACTCGACTGGAGTTCATCTTGATAAATGGGCATGTTGGTCACACTTTACGAAATCAGCCGAGTATAGTCTGTTATTAAAACCCTAAAGAATTGTACTTAGAACTTCGAGTCTGTTGATATGTGGAAGTCATTTGTATGTTTCTAACCTTTTAATTACCTAACATAGGCTAGGAAGATTGCCAGCTATAGCCTAGTTAGTTTACTGGCACACCCCTTCCTGACCCACTCTTGTCCTCTCCCCTTTCTGATACTTATTTGTTGCTCTGATTGACGACACAGGTCGTGGAGTATTTTATGCCTATCAATTTGAACTTTATGCACTGTACTTTGACAACGTTTACTTGACGCATATATTGTATATGATGTTTTAATAAGAATGTTTGTAACCTTATAACTTGAAAACCTAATAAACACATAAAAAAAAAAAAAAAAAAAAATGTCTACCTGGAGATACGCTTCAGAGGAGAAATGATTGCGATGTACAAATATCTCAACGTGATCCCAGCATAAGTATGAGACTTCTCAGTCCCAGGGAGTGCAAGAGGACACGGGGCGACACGATGAGACAGGAAAATGAGTGTTTTTTTTTTTTTTTTCCACTTCAGTCTTAACCGTAGCTTGAGACCTGCTCATGGTTACTTTCAATGATTATGTCTCGACTTTGGTTTTGCATCATAAGTGGGAATATGTATATATTTATTTGTGTTTTTTTTTTTTTCCCCCCTTCCTTTCTTTCCACCCTCTCTTCCCCCCCTCCCCCTCCTTCCCCCCCCCCAACCTCCCACCCATCCTCCCCCTGGGCCTCTATCGTCTCTTCTATTTAATATTTAATAATTCCCTCTCTTCTTTATTACTTAAGCTTCCATCATTTCGGCGTATTCCAACTTAACTTTATATTTTTTCCAGACATCCCATTTTTCTTCAAATTCACCCCAGGTTTCTTCCTCTCTATGTCTTAAGTATTCGTTGTAATAAATTTTGTCCACCTTTTTCCCCCATTCTCTTAATGTAGGACTCTTTTCTTGTTTCCAGTTACTCGAGATGAGAAATGAGTGGTTTAACCTTAAGGTGCATAGGGGGCATTTCAATTTCAGGACGTGGAACCTCTTCCGTGGAACCTCTTCCACAAAAAAAAAAAAACGGTGGTGTCGGCAGGCAGTATGGATGGTTTTAAAAGACTCTAGAACAGTGGTTAATTCAGTTCATGACATGGCTAGGGGGAAGAGACTAGGTGCCAGCTGGCTGGTGAGGAATGTGAAGTAGGAGGGGCTGGAGGAGACCATATCTCCTGATTTGGGCATAGGTGTCACTGCTGCGGGAAACCACAAAGTCTGAGACACAGCGAAGCCGGAGACACAGCGAAGCCGGAGACAGTAACACTACCTGTAATTATAGTTGCTATTAAAAAGACCCTAGTACAGTTCATAGATGACATTGATCAAGAGCGCCTAATTTGGCTGATCAGAACTCTCTCCCCCCCCCCCAGCACTCATCCTAGGCCGCCACCAGCACTGATACTGATCACACCCCCACCAAGGAGTAAGAGAATGAGTAAAAATAGAGAAAACATCCTTCTGTTAAATAAAAAAAAGAGGAAAAAAAAAAAAGGGAGAGAAAGAATAGGAGAAAGAACAAGAGAGACGGCTAGAGCAAGGAATGGGGGAAAAAAAAAGAATAAATTAGGATAGAGAGAGATAAAAAGGGAAAGAAAGCAGAACGAAAAGAAAAAGAGTGGTACATCCTAAAATGTACCATAAGGGGTTTTAATACTGTACAAGTGGAAGGGACTCTGCGAGCACTAAAAGTCTGTGGGTTAGGGGCGCAAATTACTTGTCTTGCCTTGGGTGCCGAAAACCCACGCTACAAAAATAATTTTACTGCTAGGGGTCCCCACAACTTGGGAAATGTTATCAAGGGGTCACGGCACTAGAAAGTTAAGAACCACTGCTCTAGAACATGCATCTTAGCGAAAATATATGGAGATATGATACACACACAGAACTGGATGGACTGTTGTCCGTCTTCAACCTTACCGGACTTGTTACTAAATACTGTGGCAAATTCATCCAAAAACTTTTGTTGGCAGTGGTTTGGTTTGTGTTGAGTTTTTTTGAGGGGACAGCAAATTTACACTGTTATACAAGCAGTACACTCACTACTTTGCATTGTAGCAAAGGGTAAATTCTGCAGTGTAGCAACATAAACTATATAATATAATATTAAGGGGCATGGTCACTCACCATGTTGATGGTTCAAATAAGAGTGGTGACAAATTGCATGCTTCTCCAAAGAGCCCTCTTGGATTCATTCTATGCACACAGCAGCCCTAAACGGCCTTAACACCATGGGGGTCTCTCCAGAAAGTCAAAAAGATCGGTCTATTGCAAAATATGCTGTTTAAATGGATATATATTGATTGACCATATGGCTTTGGATTTATTAAATATTTTTAGGGTCACTGTACTAAACGTTCCAATGTGTTGTCCTGTCTAGTTCCTTCCTCTTGACTGCCTCCTTTTTTGATTAGCGTTAGCCATTTTTCATGCATACATAATAAATTTAGTATTTTTTTTTACATTTGAGGGCTTGCGTTTTTATTTTAAAAATTCTCTTTTCTTTATTCATGGGTTTAGTCATTTGATTTTCCATTTAAAAGTGAGGGTGACAGCAGCACACATTGAAGCGATGGTGTGATTCAGCCAGGGTTTTATGTAATTTTGGATTGCAATAAAAAACCTACGGTAGACGCAGCGGTATTTCTACAAACCTTCCAGGACGGCACACCTGAGATGAGTGTTCTTCCCTACAGGAAACACAATGGACAGCTTGTTACAAGTCCCGACCCATCCCCTTGATCCCCAGTTTGTAATAACGTATGCCTGAACTGGTTCACAAGCAGCATCACTCCACATAGGTACTTACCACCTAGCGCTTGGCTTATATTTCCCTCCACATAGAGCAGGAAGTAGAAATACAGTCACCGATAAGTCCAACGTAGGTTTTCTACATTCACCTTCCAAGACGGCACATCTGAGGATAATCACAGGCCTACCTTCAGGGTGGGACCACAGCTTGTAGGACCTTCCGAACGAAAGCCAAGTCTTGCTGTGACAACACTTCCACACGGTAGTGTTTCAGGAACGTATGTTGACTGGACCAAGTGGCCACGCTGCGGATTTGTTCCCAGGAGGCCCCTGCTTTTTCAGCCCAAGAAGCTTCTAGTTATCTGGTTGAATGAGCTTTAACCTTTACTGGTGCTGGAACCCCAGAACTCGCATAAGCTATGGAGATAGTTTTCCTGATCCATCTGGAGACTGAGGCTTTAGAAGCCTGAAGTTCCTCCCTAGTCCCAGCGTACAAAATTAGTAGGTGATTGGACCTCCTAAAGTTCTTTGCTCTCTCTAGATAAGTAAGGAGACACCTGACATCCAGACAATGAAATTCCTCTTTTTTTGGTTTATCACAAAAAGACAACAATATGTCTTGCGTCCTATTAAATAAGGATGCAACCTTTGGTAGGTACAAGGGATCTGCCCTGAGGGTGACTGTCTGGCTGTACCAATAGGAAGGGTTCCTTCATGAACAGCCCCTGCAAATCCCCTACCCTTCTGGTCCTTGTAAATGCTTACAAAAATGTTTTTTAAAGTTAGAAACTTAAAGGGAACCTCTTCTATAGGTTCAAATGGGTGCTTAGATAACACCTCTAACACCCTAGTCAAGGGTGGAAAACTACCTTTGGGGACAGGGGAAACCCTTTCCCTTGCCAACAGAATGTTTAATGAGGTCCTCTTTTACCAGTCTATCAAGATAGACCGAGAGGACCGCTATTTGAATCTAAAGGGTACTGACTGTTAGGCTTTTGTCCACTCCGTCCTGGAGAAACTCCAGGATAACCGCAACAGTGGTGGAGGTCATCTTTCTTTCTCTACCCCAGGAGCAGAAAGTCTTCCAAACTTGAGTAGATCTTTCTAGTCACTGATTTTCTACTCAGAAGGGTACTTATTACTCTCTGAGTAGCCTTTATGTTTTAGGATCTGGCGCTCACTAAACAAGCAGTCAGGTGAAAAAATTCCAGCCTTGGGTGTAGTACTGGCCACTGCGTGAGAAGAGCCGTCCTGTTTGAGCTTCCATGGTTATGCCACTTCCACAGATCTTAAGCTTGCGAACCAAGCTCTCCATGGCCACCAGGGGGCCACCAGGAGGAGCTTGCCCGGCTGAGCTTCTGAAGAACAGGGCTAGGGGTGGGTCTGTGTCAGTACATCTAAACCTTCTGACTCCTCTTTGGAGTTGGCAAACAGATCTATTTCTGGATTTCCGAAGCGCTGCACCAGGGCTTGAAATACCTCAGTGTTCAGTTCCCATTCCCCCCGTCTTTATCGGCTGACGGCTGAGGAAGTATTGCTCGTCCCCTTTATGTGGACAACAGAAATTGAGAGATCTTTCCCTCTGCCCAATCCAGGATCTCCTTGGATAGTCCTAGCTGGACCTGGTACCTCCAGTAGGCTACGACAGTGGTGTTGTCGGAGCTCACTTGAACCTCCTTGTTCGTGATGTTCTTCTGAAAGGCTTTTAGGGCTTCCCCCACTGCTGTGAGCTCCCTGTAGTTGGATTACATCTGACCTAGCAAGCTGTTTCATTGCCCTTGGGCTTCTTCCTTTCCTAGGTGGGCTCCCTACCCCCAGGAACTGGCATCTGTGGTAACCTTCACTGGATTCCACTGTGCCCATGGTCTGCCCCCTTTTAGGTTTCTGGGTATTGTCCACTACTCCAAGGAGGACAAGACCTGAGGGGTTAGTAGCATCTCCTGATCCAAGGACTCCTTTTTGTCCCATAAGAACAGGAAGAAAAAGTGAAGGGCTCTTGAGTGAAGTTGTGCCCAGACTATTGTTGGTATACTCGCTGACATCAGGCCTAGGGTTCCTAGCACCTCCCTCCTGGAGCGTGACAGGGTTTTTATCGGATCCCTCGCTGATGAAGCTAGTTTTACCACCTTGTCTTGTGGCAAGAAGAGCTTCTGTTGTCTGGTGTAGCCTAGAGGTCTTGACCTGTTCTGGTTCGAGGGAGGATTTTCCTGTACAGATTATCCACCCTAGGTTTTCCAGGACTGACCTTACCTTGCTGGTATCTGATCTGACCTGGGGGACTGATGGTCCAGATATCAGTGGATCGCCCAGGTAAGGAATTAGAAGTATACCCTGGAGATGCAGAGAGGCTACTGCCTCTGTTGGATTTTCGTAAAAATACTTGGACTGGCTGTTAACCCGGATGGAAGGGCTCTGAATTGCTAGTGAAAAATCTCTCCTCTGACTACTACTGCAAACCTCAAGTATGCCTGATACTCCACGTGAATTGGCACGTGTATGTAGGCATCCTTGAGGTCCAGTGTTGTCATGAAGGCCTCCTTCATGAAGTTTTTGTGTACCGAGTAGATACTTTCCATAGTGAACTCTTTGTATTCCAGATACCTGTTCAGGTTCCTTAAGTTTACTATCAGCCAATACTTCCCTAATGGCCTGCGAATACCAAATACGAGGGAATAGAATCCCTGGTATTGTTCTTTTGGTACTGGTACCACCACCTGCTGTTCAACCAATTCCTGGATATCCTCCAGGTGGGCAGATCTTTTTAGAGCATCTCTGGGAAGATGTGTAAGGGTGGCGATCATAGAGGGGGGTTTTGCCGAGATCTCTAAATTATAACCTTCTTGCAGGATCTGGCAGGTGTAAATGCTGTCCGAAATCATTTCTCACTGAGGAACAAAGTGGGACAGTCGTCCCCCCACTCCGATCTTGACGTTGCATAATTTCTTTGGCGCCAACCTTGGGGAGGAAAAAGTAAACAGTTTTTTTGCTTTACCCTACCCTACCATAGCCTTGCTGTTTGTTGAGCTGCTTTTTGGTTCTATGCTGTGGTTTCTTAATTATTTTTTGGGCTTTACTGGGAACTTTTTACCTTTTTCTGAGGACCTAGACAGAAGGTCATCCAGGCCCTGGCCAAACAGCAATGAACCCTGAAAGGGAAGACCACATAGTAAATGTGACATCTCCTTCCCAGGCCTTAATCTAGACAGCTCTCTGAGCCGAGTTTATTAATGCAGCTGTTTTAGCCAAGGCTCTTGCAGACAACTGCAGCATTTGCAAGGTAGGCAACAGCTTTCCCTATCACTGCTAGGGAATCAATGATGTCATCCAATTTGGATCCCAAAGACAGGTGCTTGGTCAGCTTCTCCACCCAGAAATCTGTATTCCAGGCCACACAGGCTGCTGCCAAGGCTGGAAATAATTGCTGATGTATTAGCCTCCCAAGCTTTTCTAAGAAGGGATTCTGATGTACAGTCCATCAGATCCTTAATACTGCGTCCTCAAAGGAAAGCGGTATCCAGTCTTGGGAGCTTAAGGCTGCATTCACACTTGGGCGACTTAATCGCGGCGTTTTGTCCCGCGATTTGCGGCGACAAATTAAGGGCGTCTTGTGCCACGATTTGCGGCGACAAAACGCCGCGATTTCAGCCCTCATTTTTTTTTTTCAGGTACACATCTCTATGCCGAACGCCTGAAAAAAGAGGTCCAGGACTTGTTTTGAGCTTCAGGCGTTCGGCGTTTCGGCGTGGAGATGTGAACCATCTCCATAGAGGGGAATGTTAAACTTCCCCTCTAACGTCTTTGGGTTGCATTTGCGTCCTGATTCAGGCGACAAAACGCCTAGGTGTGGATGCAGCCTAAAAAGGGGTTGTAAAGGTTAGTTTATTTTTTAAATAGGTTCCTTTAAGCTAGTATATTGTTGGTTCACTTACCTTTTCCTTAGATTTCCCTTCTAAATGTTTTTTTTTCTTTGTCTGAATTTCTCTCTTCCTGTTTCTCCTCAGTAAGCTTGCCCCCATCATCCGAGCCAGTTCAGGCTGGGGGTTGGTCAGCGTGCTCGCCCCCTCCCTTGGGACTACATCACTGCGGGGAGATGTTGTGAACACAAAGTCTCTTAAGGGACTGATGGAGTGGGAACACTCTAGATTGAGACTTGCTCAGCCCTCTATAAACCTTGTCCTGTGCTGAGGTTACTACCTTAGGGGCTTCCGGAATCTCCTCTGTGGCATATATCGCCTGCAGGACTTCATCCAGATCCTCTATGGCAAAGAGCTATCTCCTTAATATCTCCTTAATATTGCATCCTCCCGAGTCTGGCTTAAAAGGTCTAGCTCCAACTCCCCCTCTAAGCTGTGGCCTGACTTTCCAGATCTCCCCCCCCCCCCCGTCTTATTCCTCTACCTGACCTAAAGGGAGTAATTGCACGGGGAGGAGGAGGGCACTAGGTCCCACTCCGAAGAGGCTTTCCTGGGAAGATGTGCCTTCTCTAGGGGTAAAGCTCCTCTGTCAGGACCTTGGGTTACTGACTGCCTGCCGGCTTTACGGAAAGCTTTGTTTAAATGAGAAATGTTTTCATCATTGTAGGACACCTCCTTCCCTGCTAAATTGATGCATTTATAGCAAAAAGGGCTCCAAGTGGGACTTTGGGAGTTTATCCTTCGAGTACCCACATTTTTATGAGGAGCTATGCCCTGTAGCAGCAAGAGGTTGTTTATTTGAGAGGTTGTTTATGGGATCTGCTGGGGGACTCTGCAAAACAAGAGATATACATATGTACATAACATTACTCTGTCCTCCCCATAACTGCGGTTTTGTACTGAGGAGGGGGAAAGGGTAAGGTGAATGGTGAAGTCCAGCCTGTTCTGGCTGGCCCAGGGATTCTCAGACCCCCTGGAAGCCAGACCTTACTTTTCAAGGGGGGTTTGTACTCACTGGGCCCGACCTGGATCTGCCCGCAGCTGTAGTTGTCTTCCCTTCCTCTTGGTCCATGGAGGAGGTTGGCTGGGTCCTGGGCTGCTGGTACTGCTAGAGAGGCTAGTACAGCAAAGCCGACCACTCTCCACCACCCTGCTCTGTTCCATGCCGCTCTCCACGCTGTCTCCTGGCGTTTCTAACACTTTCTGTGATTCGGTAGTCTTCACAACAAGGCTTGAAGTGCAGTGCTTCCTGCAAGAGGAATCCCAGAAGTAAGGAGAGCGGCCAACAATGGTGGATTTATGCAATACAGCGATGACGTGCACTCCCTGAGGCCAGAGCGTTGGTGCACACTTGACGCGACATGCGAGGACAAAGCCTACAGGTTAGTTCAGCCCTCCCCGGCCACCCTAAAACCTGTCTCAACAAGGGTACCATCAGACCCTCCCGGTCATTTGGTCCTAAAACAAACCTGTTGCTGTGTTTGGGAGAAACACAATCAATACTGGGGATCAAGGGGAAGAGTGGGGACTTGCAGCAAGCTGTCAATTGGATTGTTTCCTGTAGGGAGCAGCCCTTATCTCTCAGGTGTACCATCCAGGAAGGTGATAGGAGAAACGTAAATTTTTGGTTTCAATGACAGACCAGTTCCATGTGCAGAGGCACATTTCAGGTCCCTGGAGCACATGGCCATGCGAATCTGCGCTTTCTACTTAAATACAAGGCACAGATTTGTGGATTTCCTATTTGCATTAGGGTACAGGTTAAACACTGGTGCCTCTGTATTTAGCAGCTTCATCCAGAAGTTAGTAAATAGAATATCTCTATCGCACATTGTCAATCTGAGAAAGAATAGGCAGGATAGATCGATGCATCAGGACTGATCATCAGCCAATAAAATGATCAAAAGAGCCACTAGACCATCAGCACAATCCAGTAACCGTGCCAATAAAATCACCTCAAATGTCATTCACCCCTCCACCGTATAATATATATACACACACACACACACACACACACGTCATACTTGTCTGCTCTGTGCAATGGTTTTGCAGAGCTGCCCCGATCCTCCTCGTCCTGGGTACCAACGAGTGCCCCCATAATGAACCGCTTGAAATGATGGCAATCATGTGGGCTCATTCCCAAGCTGGCTCGGTGTCTATTGGCACAGAGTGCGGCTCGGACACAGCCCGCCCGATCCCTCCTCACTGGCTGTGATGGACAGCAGCAAGAGTCAACAGCTCCCGCTACTGTGTCTGAGCCTATGAGGGAGGAAGCGATCTGTTTCCTTCGTGCACCACGCGGGATCGAGATCAGGCTCCGGGTCTAGATACATATTCAAGATTTACCTTAATGCAGAAAATTCATTAGGTTAAAAAACATTCAGCCTTTATATCCACTTTAACCTTACACCTCCCTTATCCAGCACATCTGTAAATAAACCCCTTCATCGCCATCATAACTATGACTTGTACAATATCCCTTTCACACTCATTCATTGTTATAGGTCATGTACTGTAAGTGGTTAAATTTGTTTTTAAAAACAAAAAAAGGAAAGTTATAAACATTGAGAAGTCTACATACCTATAGAGAGGAACAGTGCCCTCATGTGTCTGCAAGAGGCTGTGTACTTGAGAAGCAAATGTTTTTAAGGAAAGATTAACATATGGGATTACGTATGAATCCGGATCAAAGTCATGTGTGCTAGAATAAAAAGGCAAAAAATTATAAATATAGGTATTAAAACAAAAAAAATAAGTTTAGTATTTTGTTAAGACGGCATTACAAACATATAACATTAAAAATATTAAACAGATTTATACATGTAAACACAAAAAAAATAAAAATAATGCAGGTTCGTGGGTAATCTGCAAATTAACATAACTAAAAATATTGCAGCTTATTAGTCCTAAAATGTTGTGGCTGCAGCCTTTTATTTTTTTATTTTTTTAAAGCCAGAGAACATTATCAACAAAGTACAGAAACACAGAATTTTGTTACTTGCCGAAAAATCTATTTCTTGGAGGTCATTAAAAAATATGTCAAGCCAGGGGTGTCCAAACTTTTTCAAAGAGGGCCAGATTTGGTGAAGTAAACATGCGTGAGGGCCGACCATTTTGCCTGACATTCTTTGAACCATTCAAATTAAATGCAAATGAACTAATACACAGCCCAACAAGAATGCTCTTGCCTTTGTGGCTATGTGTGTTGAAGAGTCTAAGGATGAGCTCGGGCATTGTATTTGGATATACCGTATTTATCGGCGTATAACAAGCACAGGCTTAAAACACCCACCTTAACTTTAGGAGGGAAATTTTAGGAAAAAAAAATTTAAATAAAGAACTGTGAAGCAAAATAAGTGCCCATCAATTCAGCCTAATTAGTGCACATCTGCAGCCTCACCATTGCCATGAGTGCAGCCTCACCATTGACATGAGTGCAGCCTCACCATTGACATGAGTGCAGCCTCACCATTGACATGAGTGCAGCCTCACCATTGACATGAGTGCAGCCTCACCATTGACATGAGTGCAGCCTCACCATTGACATGAGTGCAGCCTCACCATTGACATGAGTGCAGCCTCACCATTGACATGAGTGCAGCCTCACCATTGACATGAGTGCAGCCTCACCATTGACATGAGTGCAGCCTCACCATTGACATGAGTGCAGCCTCACCATTGACATGAGTGCAGCCTCACCATTGACATGAGTGCAGCCTCACCATTGACATGAGTGCAGCCTCACCATTGACATGAGTGCAGCCTCACCATTGACATGAGTGCAGCCTCACCATTGACATGAGTGCAGCCTCACCATTGACATGAGTGCAGCCTCACCATTGACATGAGTGCAGCCTCACCATTGACATGAGTGCAGCCTCACCATTGACATGAGTGCAGCCTCACCATTGACATGAATGCAGCCTCACCATTGACATGAATGCAGCCTCACCATTGACATGAATGCAGCCTCACCATTGACATGAATGCAGCCTCACCATTGACATGAATGCAGCCTCACCATTGACATGAATGCAGCCTCACCATTGACATGAATGCAGCCTCACCATTGACATGAATGCAGCCTCACCATTGATATAAATGCAGCCTCACCATTGATATAAATGCAGCCTCACCATTGACATGAATGCAGCCTCACCATTGACATGAATGCAGCCTCACCATTGATATAAATTCAGCCTCTGAATGTGCAGCGTTCAGGGATTAGTTGGGGGCTACAAGAGAGATATATAGCCAAATTACCAGTGGGGATGCATTAAACCGAAACGTGGGCCGCAATTGGCCCCCGGCCAGACTTTGGACAAGCCTGTGTTAAGCCAACATATCATATTTCTGATATGTGCCTGCTTGTACCATATACTTTTATAAAACAGTATGCTGTTCTTTGTATTACTTCCTTTGTGTAAATGAGAGCAGTGTGTGGTCAGTTCTCCAGTGCAGTTTCTCCTCTTAGCACTCTAAAATCATTATGCAGCTGAGAGCAGAGGGTATGCGATAGAAAAAAAAAAAAAAAAAAAGGGATGTGTAAATGTTTGTTTTTCTGAACACAAATGTTTTGCCCTTCATTTCTATTTTACAAGGTGAGGGTTTACATCATATACGCAAATACACAATTTAGATAACTGGGTTACACTGCTGCTTTAGAGGAGTTAGACATTGGCCAACAAAGTTATGGCCAGATAGGTATCACCCCCTCACTCTCAAATTAAGTTTCATGTTTTGCAGTAATGGTATGAGGGGTAGATCACAAAAAAACAGGATGTCTGGAATCCGTCGCTCAATGAACTCTAAGAAACAGATCTTACAGTAAGTAAAAAAAAAAAAAAAGTGATTTTTTTTATTTACTTGCCTGTAAAAAAAAAGCTTCTTGAGTACATCACTAGAACGGATAATTATACCAATGGGTTATTCCGCACCTTCAGTTGAATGGATCCTGGCAAAACCTGAAACCCTAGCCTTGCATAGCTGGGCAACTCAGCAAATAATGGCTAACAAGCCTAAATAAGTGGATCAACCTAGTATTGGTGGATTGTGAAACTGCCTGACCTTTTCACAAACCTACTGACAAAGCGAGGGGAAATCAGAGTGAAGGATAAAAACTGAGGCAGAGAAGGAGACTCACCAAAAATCACATCCAAAAAGTGACAATCTCGCTAGGATGACTTGGACAGCGTTTCTCAAAATTTTCCAGCCACAGTGCCCTTGAAAAGCATTTTCAGTCTCCAAACACCCCAGTCTAAGGCTTGAATCAAATCACTAGGTCAGGGAATTTGTGCAAATTCCTGATACGCAGACAAATGCGCCGCTATTTAGCAGACACAGTTGGTAAGATTAAACAAAAATAACGGTCTAGCCCAGTGGTTCTCAACCTACTAGTATCGTGACCCCTTGATAACATTTCTTAAGTTGTGGGGAACCCTAATGGTAAAATAATTTTCGTAGCGTGGGTTGTCGGCACCCAAGACAATTAATTTGCGCCCCTAACTCACAGACATTTAGCGCTCCCGAGTCCTTTTATTGGCAACTATAATCACAGGTAGTGCCACTCACTGTGTTTCTGATTTTGTAGTGTCTCGTAGCAGTGACACCTATGCGGATATCAGGAGATGGGGTCTACTCCAGCTCTTCCCACTTCACATTCCTCACCAGTCAGCTGACCTCTAGTTTTTGCCCCCCAACCATGCCGTGAACTGAATAGGCAGCTGAGAAGAGGCTGAGTGGGCGGCTGCGGGCTCCAGGGACAGCCCTGCTAGGTGGCCGCAAAAAGGCGGAGAGATTGATGCGGGCTTCAGGAACAGCCCAGGATTCGGTGCCCCCTGGCAAATCATTCGACCCGCAGGTTGAGAACCACTGGTCTAGCCAGTTAAACCTGTGTGGGTGTGTTTTTCCAATAACTCCCATATCCCTGTATATTGCGTTTGTGCGCACGCACACACACGCCATTTTAACATCCCCAAATTTTCCTCCTTTCGCTGCAGGAAACAGGATCGTACACATTCTGTGGCTGAAGTATTTTCCTAGGTAATGGAGCTCGCTGCAAACCGTGTTCACAAGGCTGCAGCATATTGATGTTAAAACAAGTTAATGTAGCGCCCATGTACTTTGTAGTACTGGCGCTAGTCAAATTTAAGTATTGATCAGAGTATAGTTAGAATCTGATCCTGATTGTTAGTGGCAAATTGCGGTCTCTGTCTCATTTTGGCTGTGCTGTGAGCCCGTTCCGTTGTGCTGGGGTGTTCTTCCAACCCCAGTACTGCAGGTGGCAGCAGTGGAGTCAAGGTTTGGGTGCTCTTCCCAGCAGCCAATCACAAGGGTTTGTCCTCGCTGTGCATGCTAGGGAGGGGTATTTATGGGAGGCGCCATTGTTCTGTGCTTCTTCGTCCAGTGTCGCATCCACCTTTAGGGTGGCCACATAACGGCGCTATGGCCTACCTGGCCAAGGTGTGCACACCACGTGGTGTTCCTGGTTCCAGGACATGTTGGTCCGGAGCATCTGAACCCACGATGGGGATCCAGTGAGCGACTGGGTTCCCTCTTTTGAAGATCACAAGCTGTGTGCTGTTCGATGGGGAGTCGGTCTGAGGAGCGCCATTGAGAGGCTCGTGGTCCAATAGGGTTCGGACGAAACCACTGGGGATCACAGGTAGCCGGACACTGCGGAACTAATCACCTGTAAGTCGGTACCTGGGTGACAAGTTGAAGGAGATCCAGACTTGACTCAACCAAGGAGGCAAATCTCCAAGAATTCTACCCAGAGGGGACCTGTGGCAGAGGTATCTTCTGGGGCTCATTGAGAGGGGTCTGTAGCAGAGACTTTCTCCCAAGTTCACCAAGGAGGGTCTGTGGCAGAGACTTCTTCCTATAATTGTTTGAGTGATACTCCGGCTGCCAGGTCAGTGAGAGAGGCCTGCCCGGGTCCACTAAACCCACTCCGGCGGAAGTGGTGAAGAGAAGGGTTACGTTTGGGAGCAGGACTGTTCCTATCATTTTGCCTGAATCTGCCATTCTTCCTCCTTTCAACTTTACTTTCCTCACCGCAAGTTTTATTGTTTTTACCCGGCTGGGTAATTAAGAGCACAGCAAAAGAACACCTGTCATGGCCATTCTTTACTTCTGTTTATGCACATACGCATCACTCACCCCTAGAGAATTCGGAGGAGCCACGAGGTAACACGCCACCCAAAAACCAAGCAGCTCCAATGGTGGTAATGCTACATTAATACATGTTAAAAGAAGCATTGAGGCAGTGATGTATCACCTCTTCAACGCCTGTCAAATGCCTCTGAAACGCGATTGTCACTGCCCTTATGAATAAGCCCTTAAAAAAGCAGTTCTGATCGTAAATGTTTAGTGGTCAGGATTAAAAAGAATCTTACACACATTCTGTACATAGGATATACAAATACGCACACACACACACACACACACACACACACAGCAAATGTCAGTACTGTATTCAGGACAACCCTCTATCCATAGCTTTTACTATGAAGGAGCTCAGACGGATCTGAATGCCTTCCACTTTCAGGATGACCTTAAGTGGCCCCCCGGTTGAAAAGAACCATCCTAGGAGGACAGAGCGATGGCAAAGCCTTGGAAACCCCTTTTGAAAAACAAGTTAATTCTCCCATTTTAAATCTGTGTGCTGGAAGAGCCTGCAAGGTCCAGTGAAAGTAGCAGCTTACAGGCATTTCCCATTCTCATACAAGGAGCCGGTACATCCCCTCTAGGTACAAAGTACAAATGAGACAAAATACTAAAAATGCCCACAAACAGGAACCTGAGGCAAGAACTGCCTGTATGACTATGCTTGAAATTGGCATTTAGCCGAGGCCTGAAAAGCCACTTGGTAAACATAAGAGAATGTATAAATAGATTAGAGAAGCAGCCTTGTAAATTTGGGAATTTGGGAAATTACTTTGATAAGTAATGACCTGTTTGGGCCACTGAGAAATGGTGGTGCGAGAATCTTCTTTACGGGTGACCCATCAGGAGTAATAAATGGAATAATGCAATCAGTGGATAAAAAAGAGATTTTTTAATACAGCTTACCTGTAAAATCTTTTTCTTGGAGTACATCACGGGACACAGAGCAGCATATTCATTACTATATGGGTTATATGGAGTACCTTCAGGTGTGGACACTGGCAATCTCAAACAGGAAGTCCCCTCCCTATATAACCCCCTCCCATAGAGGAAGTACCTCAGTTTTGTAGCAAGCAGTATGCCTCCCAAAAATGTTCCCCAAAAGAGGGGTGGGAGCTCTGTGTCCCGTGATGTACTCCAAGAAAAAGATTTTACAGGTAAGCTGTATTAAAAAATCTTTTTCTTTCTCGTACATCACGGGACACAGAGCAGCATATTCATTACTATATGGGATGTCCGAAAGCAGTGCTTTAATGAGGGGAGGGAGACATCTTCCAAAAAAGGATTTAATTTAGAGGTATACTCAAATACTAATAAATCCAACTTAGACAAGAAATGTAAATCTCAAATCTAAATCAAGGGAGCCCCCTCAGATCCTGAGGAGCTTGAATCGCGGCCTGTAGTACTGCCTGCCCAAAGGCTGTATCCGCATTCCTTCTTACGTCCAATTGATAAAAAATTTGTAAACATGTGGACTGACGACCACGTTGCTGCCTTGCATATTCGAGCCATAGAGATCTGATGATGTGCTGCCCAGGAGGTGCCCATGGCCCTGGTAGAATGGGCCTTTACCGACAAAGGAGGAGGCAACCTCTTCAAACAGCAGGCCTGAACGATTAATTGTTTAATCCATCTTGCGATGGTGGATCAAGCAGCTGCCTGACCCATCTTGGGCCCTTCCGGTAAAACGAACACCACATCTGTTTTCCAAACCTTCTCTGTAGCTTTAAGATAGGCCTTTATGGCCCTGACAATATCCAACGTATGCAGCAACCCCTCTTTTCTAGAGGTGGGTTTTGGAAAGAAGGATGGAAGTACCACATCCTGGTTCAAGTGGAAACTGGATATAACCTTTGGTAGAAAGGAAGGATGAGGACGGAAACCCGCCCTATCCTTATGTAAAATGAGATATGGTTCCTTACAAGATAAGGCTGCCAATTCCGATACTCTCCTGGCCGAAACTATGGCGATCAGAAATACCGACTTTCTAGTCAGTAAAACCAAAGGTACCTCAGCCAACGGCTCAAAGGGTTGTTTCTGTAGAGTTGACAGAACAAGATTTAAGTCCCATGGACAAAGTGGTGATTTGACTGGAGGATTAACACGTAAGACTCCATGTACGAAGATCTTAAACCAGCGAGTGGGCGGCCAGCGGCCTCTGAAACCACACTGATAAGGCTGAAATCTGTCCCTAGATCGTGCTTAATGCCAGGCCTTTATCCACTCCTAGCTGGAGAAAACGTAATACTCTATCAATGGTATACTTGCGGGAAAACCATCTTAGACTCACACCAGCCTACGTAGGCCCTCCAAACCCTGTAACAAATTACCCTGGAGGCCGGCTTTCTAGCCTCAATGAGAGTAGGGATTACCTGCCTAGACAGACCTCTACCCCTGAGAATCAGGGATTCAGCCGCCAGGCCGTCAATTTTAGACGCCGTAATGCAGGGTGGAGGATCGGGCCTTGTGAGAGTAGGTCTGGCCATAGAGGAAGAGTCCAAGGGCCTCCCGCTGCCAATTTCAGGACTAGTGAGTACCATGCCCTCCGGTACCAAGCTGGGGCTACCAGGATAAGCGGCCTGTGCTATGATCCTGCGCAACAGGCGGGGTAGTAACTGCAGCGGGGGACATGCATATAGAAGTTATGATTGATGCCAAGGGCAAACCAACGCATCGGTTCCGCAGGCCATAGGGTCCCTCGTTCGAGACATGAACCTGTCTAGCTTCTTGTTGAATCCCGATGCCATGACGTCCACGTCTGGCACTCCTCACTTCTGGGAGATTGTCTGAAAGACCTGTGGATGCAGAGACCACTCTCCCGGTGACAGGGTTTGGCGACTTTAGAAAGTCCGCCTGCAGGTTGTCCACCCCGGGAATGAATATCGCCGATATGCAGGGTATATAAACCTCTGCCCACCGAAAAACCAAGCTCATCTCTCTGAGTGGCTTGACTCTTGGTTCCCCCTTGGTGGTTCACCTATATGCCACTGCTGTGGCATTGTCTGAATGAATTTTCACCGAGGACCCCTGTAATCTGGATGTCTATGCCAGGAGGGCTAGCCGAGCCGCTCTGACCTCCCAGACATTGACGGGCAGCTGCCTCTCTGCCTCTGCCCAAGTTCCTTGGCGAGTGAACCCTTTCAAGACCGCTCTCCAGCCTTCCAGACCACTGGGCAGAAAGACTCCCCTTCAGAAAGTTCTGAGGGTTTAACCATCAGCATAGACTTCTGCCGGACCTTTAATGACGGCGTCAAAGGAAACTCCAAGGCCTTTGCTCCCTTGCTCCAAGCTGCTAGAATTGCTGTCTGTAGGACGCGAGTGTGGAAGCGTGTAAACAGTCCCGACCCTGCTTAGCCACCGAGATCAGGCGAGATCGGGCGCTTTGAGGGTGATTTGGCCATAGGCCGGTACCGCCTTGAACATGGCCATTAGTTTGCCTAGTAATCGCATACATAGGCGAATAGTTGGTTCTCTTTTGCTTAGAACCAACTGAATCAATTTTTTGATAGCCTCGACCTTTACCAGGGGCAGGAACACCTTTTGTGGTGTCAGAAGTGGGATCTGAACCCATGCCTCCAGCCGAGACTGCGACCTGAACGCAGCGCCTTAGACCGCTCGGCCATCCTGACCGTGTTCTGTGTCTAATCTCATGCCGAGATATTCCAACTGCTTTGTAGGTTGAAATGCTGATTTTTTCCCCGGTTTAGGACCCAGCCGAACCTCTCGAGGTACTGAACCATGAGGGCTACTGCGCATTCCAGCCAAGGAAGCGAGTGATCTATGATTAAGAGGTCGTCCAGGTATGCTAGGACCGAGACCCCTTGGATCCTTAGATTGACTAGAATTGGAGCTAGGACCTTCGTGAATACCCGGGGGCCGTAGCCAGCCCGAAGGGGAGCGCCAGGAATTGGAAGTGACGCTGTATCACCGTGAAGCGTAAAAAATCTTTGATGTGGCTGAAAGATTGGTACATGAAGGTAACCCTCCTTTATGTCTATAGAAGCCAGAACGTCGTCCTTCTGGAGTGTGGCGGCTGCTGACCGAACGGATTCCATCCCGAAAGAGCGAACCCTTAGGTCAGCATTTAAACCTTTAGGTCCAAAATTGGTCTGACATCGCCGATGGGCTTTGGTATGACAAACAGATTGGAATAGAAACCTAGCCCCTGTTCTTGGGCTGGTACCTCTACCATTATGCCCTGGTAAGCAGATGTCCAATGCCGCCCGCATTGAGGCCTTCCTTGTGGAGGAACCTTAGAAATTCTAATCTGTAGCCTGTGGCCACAGATGATCGGACCCCCTCTGTCGGGGATCGATACCATGGCCTCTTGCCCCCAGAGGCCTGTCCTTGCGATCCATTGTTAAAAGTTTGATCGCGCAGGAGGCCCGATACTGCCTGGAATTTGAGGGCCCCGGAACAGGGAGGAGCTGCCTTTTAAACGCAGGACCCCGGAACTTCTTTTGACTGGTAAAAGGGGTACTTTTGCCACCTGAAACAGTCTGAATGTATTTATCCAGATCTTTCCATGGAAGGGAAACCCTGCCAGTAGTCTTTTGCATGGGGCTCGGCCGCCCAGTTCTTCAACCATAAGAGCCTTCTCATATGCACTAAAAATAGTGACAAACGAGACGCCTGCTGGATGGAGTCTTTTATAGCCTCTACCGCAAAGCACAGAGCTCTGGGAATATCCAATAACTCCTCTGCCTATTGGGCAGGGATGTCTTTAAGCATCTGTTTTGTCTGGTCCTTTAACGCCTGACAAACTCCAATTGCAGCCACTGCTGACTGTACCACTGCTCCTGCCGTAGCAAAGGATGCTTGAAAAAGTGTCTCTAAACTTTTATCGACCGGGACCTTAAACATTTGTATGTTTTCCCCCGGGCCAGTTAATGATTTATTCACACATGAGATGGCTGCGTCCACAGTTGGGAGCGCCCATTTCTTAGAAAAATTTCTCTTCCATAGGGTAAATAACAGAAAACCTTCCAAGCGGTCTCCCATCCAGGCACTAACCAGGCCCGACCCTGCTTAGCCTCCGAGATCAGACGAGATCGGGCGCTTTCAGGGTGATGTGGCCGTAGGCTTTAGGCGGCAGAAAAAGTTCTGTCCGGTCGTCCCAATCCTGGAAAAACCAATTCCTCTAACAGAGGATGGACCGGAAAAGCTGCGTTGCTTAAAGGCGCTTTAAAAGAACCCAAAGAGGATACCGCAGGAACCTGAGGCTCTGGAAATGGCAAATTAAATGCCGAGCGGACCATGTCTGTCAAAGACTGGACCCACAGACTCTCCGTCTGGGAGGCTGAAAACGATTCTTCAGTGGTAGATCCTTCCTCTAGGTTCTGGTCCAACCGATCCTCCTGAAATTCTAATTCCTCCGGAGAGAGAATCTCAGCATCCGAGGATACACCTTTTGGCGATGGGGATCTAGTCCGCTTCTTGCCAGAAAAAGAGCCAGCGATCATAGCTGTTAACTTTTTTCTCTAGCCCCCCTAGGGTGACGGCTAGCATCTCCTCTGTGATAACACAGGGTTGGGCCGATCTGGGCCAGCCTCAGCACCAGACCCCCTTAATGGCTTATCCAAGGTGACCCCTATAGGAATAACCTGTGGGGAAAGTATTGGCATATCATCAGAACCAGAGGAGGAACCCCTTTGTCTTTGCCTTTTTTTTTTTTTTTTTTTGTGTTTTGATCCTGAACCTTTGGAAGCCATAATACAAAACCGAGGGACTCCGCCTACAACAACAACAGACTGTTATAGCCAGGAGTACAAAAAAATAAGGTTTAGGGGACAATAGGATCACTAATGCCCAAAAACGGTGGGGCTCAGTATGTTTTCCTTTATAATTGTTTTTCACAACATACAGCCCCACCCCCAACATGTTTGCCAGCATTCAACCTGTTGCCAAGGGGATTTTTGGCTTAACAAAAAGTATTGGAGCCGACTCCAGCATGTAGTACCCCTTCTCGCCACCGGGAGTCACTGTGCTGCCAGCTCTGCGTCCTCTCTCTTCCAGCTCAGCCTTTGAACTGAGCTAAGATCGCGCCTGCTGTGTATAACAGCAATTGAAGGCACGCCCACTCTACACTGCAGTCACGCCAGTGTCCACACCTGAAGGTACTCCATATAACCCATATAGTAATGAATATGCTGCTCTGTGTCCCGTGATGTACGAGAAAGAAATGTAAACCAGCACAGCACAAACTACACATTAATGTACTAGGGCTAAACAGAGGTTGAAGAATAATATCTTCGATCAGGTAACAGGTTAACATCTTAGAAAAGGAGAGACTCTAGGTTTCAATACTACCTTGTCTTTTTGTAGAACCAAACATGATTCTGTAGAAGACAAAACTGCCTGCTTAATTACATGCCTTGTAGAGGTAATGACAATGAAGGCAACTATGAGCGAGTAGAACAAGAAATATCTGATGTGTTTAAAGGGCACTTTCTAAAGTGCAGAGAGACTAATATTCAAATTCCATGGAGTCTCAGGTGGTTAAACAGGCAAAGTTACAATAGGAGGCTAGGGGTCTTTGAAATAACCAAAGACTGAAAGTGGTTGTAAAGGCAGAAGTTTTTATTTTAATGCATTAAGATAAAAAATAAAAAAAAACTTTTCGTTCACATAGCATGTACATACCAAAAATGACACCCCAAAATAGATTCCCCTACTCTTGAGTATGGTGATACCACGTGTGAGACTTCCACAGCCTGGCCACATACAGAGGCCGAGCATGGCCAAGCATGGCTAATATGGCTGGGAAGCGCTGGGTATTGCAGAGTATGGCTGAGCATGAATAGATCGGATCTCTCCCCCCCTCACACTATCGATCGGTACACAGAGGACATGACACCGTTTCTTTTACAAGCGATCGCTCCGTAATTTCAGCAGCCATTTACCATGATCCCATGCGCCAGGTCCTCTGTATCCGGCGGTCAAATGCTCCCGTGTGCGCGCCCCAGGGGGCGCGATTCTGGGAGGACCAATGGTCCTGATGAATATATAAGAATGGTAGTATCAGCCACCACAGATTGATTAGCCATTCAGCATGCTCTGTCTCCATGTGTCAGGGGGAGCATTTTTAAAAACTATATAGCTTTAGCTGGAAATTTGCCCTAAACTTATATTAAAAGATTTTTGTTTTCTTTGCGGTCACCTGTCAGTGCTCACTTAATTCCCCCAGCCTGAGAGAGCTTACCCATATGTCGATAAGATAGATAAGATAGATTAGATACTATATCAATCATACTTGCCTGTAAATTTTCATACATCATGGGACAGAGTTAGGCTAATATTCATTACCTACTGGGTTATACTCCATCTCCAGAATGGATACTGGTAGACCAAAGTCTTAAGGCAGGAAGTGATCCTATATATAACCCCTCCCATACAGGAAGCAATTCAGTTTTGTAGCAAGCAATGAATCAAAAAAAGGGGGGGGGGATTTCTGTGTCCCATGATGTACTTGATAACATTTTGTGAACGTATGCACTGAAGACCAGGTAGCAGCCTTACAAATCTGACCCACAGGTTTCTGATGGCGCAACGCCCAGGGAGGTTCCTACACCCCTGGTAGAATGAGCTCTAAACATAAAGGGAGGAGCTTTACGTTTCAGACCATAGGCCTGAATGACCAATTAACGGACCCAATTGGCAATGGAAGCCTTGAAAGCTGCCTGCCCCTTCTTGGGTCTTTTTGGTAAAACAAAAAGGAGTCCGATCCTCGGCTCTCCGCAGACCTAGACAAATAAACCTCCACTGCTCGGACAACGTCCAAAGAATGCAGCAGTCTCTTTTGCCGAGAGGAGGAAAAAAAAACACAGGCAAAATAATGTCCCGATTAAAACGAAAGGCTGGCACGACTTTTGACAAAAAGGATGGAACAGGTCGTAACACGGCCCAGTCGTGGTGCCCTTCTAGCTGAGGTGATGGCCATCAGGAAGGCTAGCTCTGTGTGTCAGATAGGTTCCAGTTCACGTACAGTGCGTGGCGACCGTACAACTATTTTGTCAAAACTTACGTCATCAGGCATGCGCGAACCGGAACCTATGTGACACACAGAGCTGTTTTTCTAATCCTTGCAAGGAATTTTATATGTATGAGGACTTGGTGCCCTTTTTTTTTTACAATAGTGGAAGAACTTCTACACTATTGGATCCTTTATTTATTTTTTTGCCTTTGAAAACATATTGGCCATTTACCTGACATTTACCCCCACATCCACAGGAGAGTGTACACATTGAGGTTTATGGATTGGCCTTTTGCTATGTGTTTGCGATCGCGAGCTGATCGTTTGCAGTTGTATTCTTGTGAGAGGAGCATCTTATGATCCAGCGAGGATATCACCATTCTGCTAAGCCTTATTGACTACCCCGAGTAAGGGTGGTCGCAGGCTTTTCGGTAAGCCTTCACTTTTACCAGAGGTGGCAGGCAGCATAAGATCTGATTGACTTCACTCATGTTTCTACAGTGTTTTTCACAGAAATAATTTTATTATTTCTGTATCACATCTTTATTATCCAGCGCTACACTTTCTATTTTCCATTATTTGTCTTGCCCCATATCAGGATTATAGTGTTTAGCTGCAGGATCTCTAAATCACGGATTTATTTCAATGTTTTTTTACCACACACCTAGCGCGAAAGCTCCATTTTAATACATTAATGTGAGCAGGCACTATCCTGTCAAGGCGACATTTGACTTTCTTTGTAACCAAAGAAGTCAAATACATCTGCTAAGCAGATCTCAGCGTTCACTTTGGGCGTTGTTTACCTGGTGAAGGACCAAATCTCATTTGTTTGAATCACAACACCTTGCAATCAATATTCTGTCACTGGACTTTTTTGCAAACTTTTTTTCGTTTGGGACTACGTTTCTTTAATATTTACACATGTCCATTCAAACAGGACATTTTTTCATCTGAGATTTATTCATTCAAATGTCAATGTGTTCACAATATATTCAAGCACTATTATATGATGTAGTAGGGACAACAGTTTCTACACAGCGCCCCCTATATTCACTATATGGTGCCACCAGTGTAACTGTAACCCCCCCCCCATCTCTCTCCAAATCCTGTGCAACAAAATGTGGAAGGAGAGGGATCGGGGGGGGGGGGCATAAACCAGGGAGTACTGGCTCCATGGAACTACCAGAGCATGGGTTCCGATTGCCAGAGGATGTCTTATTCGGGACAAACTGCTGTAGCTTGTTGTTGAACCTCTATACCAGCAGTTCAACTTCTGGTCATCCAACACTGCCAAATTTCCTGAAACACCCCTGGGTGTAGGGACCATTCCTCCAGGCAGATCTGCTGGCGGCTGAGATAATCTGCCTTCCAATTCTCTACTCCCAGGATATGGACGGCTAATAAAATTAGCACATGCCCTCTGCCCAGGCCAGTATGTGGTTCACCTCCTTCAGAGCTGAAAGACCCCTGATACCGCCTTGGGAGTTCAGTCTGACAATGCCATTGCAGTGGCCTATAAAATAGGCCACTGCAATGGCATTGTCAGACTGAACCCTGATAGGACAGCCCTGAAGCTCCACCTCCTGGACTGTAAAGCCAGACATACTGCCTGCAACTCCAGAATGTTGATGGGCAGGATCTGTTCTGTCCTTGACCATTTCTACTGAGCCTGTCATCTGTAGTTCATACTCTCCAAGTTACCAGTTAAGAAGGATTTTCCCCTTTACAGGTTCTGATCCTGCAACCACCAGTCTAGGTGTAAGCGTGCCCAAGTAGATAAGAACATTGCATAATCCAGGGCTTGTCCTCTTCTGTTCCAAGCGGGACAAGATGTCTTGTTGTATAGGCCTGGAATAGAACTGGGCATAGGGCACTATTCTCCTGAGAAGACAGCCAAATGGAGGGTTGTCTGGTGCCCCTTATTCGACACACATTATCCTTCAGGGCACAGATCCTTACAGGTGGAAAAACTACCCTTGCTTGCACCGTATATAGGATCAGACCTAAATACTTTAGACTTTGAGCTGGACTCGAGGTTAACTTTTAGGTATTTATGATCCGGCCTAAGCTTTCCAAATACTGTATGACAGGATGACAAGTTGGTGTCCACGATGCACATGCAGGACAGAGAAGGACACATCCCACGCTACTCCATGGGCCCCCTTCTGTTTATTTTATTTTTTAAATTTTTTAGCGTATTGGAGGTATCGGGGGGTAAATGGAGGGTCTGACTGGGTCCCAAGGCTGATTTCACACTAATGTGCCACGTGCACCTGTGGCTTTCCTGCAGGTTAGCTGCACTTTCCCATAGACTTCTATTATACGATGATGGTATAGTGCACTTTCTGAAAGCACACCAACCCCGCAGATAATAGAAGTCTATGGCTCACTGCAGGCAACCCGCAGGTGCAGGATTCATTTGAAAGCAGCCCAGTAACCACTGCAGAACAGATATGCCAATATATACACACTGATTTCAGTAATAAACTTACCTTTAATAAAAAAGTCTTCCATTCAGTTTTCCCCAGCTGTTGCTGTCCCAGGCAGAGTGCATTTGGTATCGATTGTGACAGGAGGCAGCGCTATACAGGAAGCTCTATTTTTGTTTATAGCGCAAAAAAAAAAAAAACGCAGAGGTGATCAAATACCACCAAAAGAAAGCTCTATTTGTGGGGAAATCAAGACGCCAATTTTGTTTGGGAGCCACGTCGCATGACCGCACAATTGTCAGTTAAAGCGACGCAGTGCCGAATCGCAAAAACTGTCCGGGTCCTTTAGCTGCCTAAAGGTCTGGGTCTTAAGTGATTAAAAAGACCCAGTACCGCTGCTAGGACTTTTGTGAACACAAGGAGCTGTGGCAAGCCCGAATGGTAAAGCCACAAACTGAAAATTACATTTCTACTGGAAAACGTAGGAACCTGTGATGTGACTGAAAGATTGGTACGTGCAAATACGTGCCTTATATTGGAGGCTAGAAAGTCTCCCATCTGGAGTGAAGCTACTACTGAGCAGACAGACTCCATCCGAAAGGACTGGATCAGTAGATACTTGTTCAGGGATCCTAGATCCAAAAAAGGCCTTGTGTCCCAGTTTGTTTTTTGAACCATAAGGCCTCATTCCCACGAGGTGGATCAGTTAGCGATATCCGCCAGATTAGCGGGAGATCTCTCCGCTGAGCTGGCGGATGACAGGTCCCTCTCTACTCACTGTGCAGGGAGGGGCTTGTCAAGCACTGCTGCTCATCTATGGAGGAATCTGACAGCATGTCAGTTTTCATCAAATCTCACCTGATCCGATGGTCACGGATGGTGACGTATCGACATGCATCTGATTTTAGCAGATCGGACATGGTCATCGCTGACATCAGACGCTCCATAGACTTGTTAAAACTGACAGGTGAACCTAAACCATCCGCCCATGTGAAAGAGGCCTAAACAAGTTCAAGTAAAACACTGTGCCTCTTTCGGATATAGGAACCACTACAATCACGCCTTGATGCACTAGATGTAGTGCCCGAAAGTATTTTTGCAGGACCAAAGGGAACGCTGGATCTTAGAAATCCTCTCCAGCAACTCCAGCTTGTAACCGTGGGATATAGTGGAGGTGACCCACTTGTCCTGAATTATTGTTCTCAAAATGTCCGCAAAGTGCAGCAACCCCCCCCCCCCCCCACCACCACCCGACAAGAGTGGGGGCGTACCTTCAAAAGGAGGGCATGGTGCTGGGTTTAGAAGCGTTTTGGACCCAGGGCTTTTTATGGCCCTGGCGCAAGTGCCCTGTTGGCGGAACTGCCTTGGTGCCGAGACATTTGAGGAAGCAGTCCCTGAGATTTTAAACGAAGGACGCCTGGTGCTCTTCTTTACATGAATTAGGGAACTCTTACCTCCATAAATCTTTTGGATAGATTTGTCCAAATGATCACCAAATAACCGTTCCCCATGAAAGGGGAAACTGGCCAAAGAAGAGAAAGCCTTTAATAACGACTTCAATTTCTTGTCAGTGGGGTCTTTCAATCCCTGTGCGTTATCTACCAGACAGGGCAAGTTCTTGTTTAAAGGAATAGACTGTTGCATCTATGGCTTGCATGCTCCATTTAAAAAAATTGTCATCCCTGGGATATAAAAGGAAAAAACCTTAGGCCCCATGCACACGAGACGCAAACACATCTAAACACACGTTTTCAAAGGCAAAAAACTGCGTTTTATTGCCGCAAAATTTCGCTGCGTTTTACCGTGTTTGCGTTTATAAGCGTTTAGTTAAGAGACATCATAAGACGCTCCCTAAGCTCAAAAAACAATATTATTTAACCATTTCAGCCATTTTGTGAGACGTGAGTAGCAGCTGAAAGAGCAGCAGTATACTTGTATTTAGCGTGTCACTTGCCACATCACCTGCCACAAGTTGTGAATTGTCCCCTGGGCACGTCAGCTGCCACAAGTTGTGGATTGTCCCCTGGGCACGTCAGCTGCCACAAGTTGTGGATTGTCCCCTGGGCACGTCAGCTGCCACAAGTTGTGGATTGTCCCCTGGCCACGTCAGCTGCCACAAGTTGTGGATTGTCCCCTGGCCACGTCAGCTGCCACAAGTTGTGGATTGTCCCCTGGCCACGTCAGCTGCCACAAGTTGTGGATTGTCCCCTGGCCACGTCAGCTGCCAAATCACCTGGCCACGTCAGCTGCCAAATCACCTGGCCACGTCAGCTGCCAAATCACCTGGCCACGTCAGCTGCCAAATCACCTGGCCACGTCAGCTGCCAAATCACCTGGCCACGTCAGCTGCCAAATCACCTGGCCACGTCAGCTGCCAAATCACCTGGCCACGTCAGCTGCCAAATCACCTGGCCACGTGTTTATGTTTTTTTAATGGTTTTTCATCATTTGCCATCATTTTTGAAATTTCTAATGTAAAAAAAATAGGTCACCTTTAAAAACGCCTATAAACGAAATAGTTTAGCAAAAACGAGATTGTGTGCATGGACACATAGGATAACATTGAATGTGTTCACGGGCAGTTGAAAAAACTGTCCAAATGCCTCTGAACTCGAGTTTACCAGCGTCTCGTGTGCATGGGGCCTTAGGAACAAATATGTGCGGGAGCCGCTGTTCATGGCACAGGTCTCTGAAGGAACGACACGGGCGGCCATCCCTTCAGAACACATGAGCTAATGATGTCACTGGCTGCATGAACACTAAATATCTCCTAAACGTGCACATTTGTTGCAAGTTTACTTCCACTTTAATCTTCACATTAGATCCCTTTTGGACATAAACACCATAAAACAATTATTTGACAACGTTCAGTTATGTTTGGGCCTCTGGATACATTTTTTGTAAACGTGAGATACTCCCTCTAAGCACCTCGATCCACTTAGGTCTTCAGTCTCCCCGGTCCCAGTGGCTAAGGGACAAAATTACCCATCTAGGCATTAGGATGAGTGCAACAAACTACATTTCGCAGAAGAAAACAGGGGCTTACCTATCCAACAGTATCTAAGCTGGAATGCTTTTTACAATAGTTATTAACATCATGTCTTAATCCTCTTGCCATTCTAATCTGTCAGTTAAAGAAATAGTGGCCATCCTCAGAGTAAACTGAAATCCTTGCCCTCCAACACAACTAATGTCCGGGAAACTGATATTTTGGAGAGAAGCCGTAAAAACTGCATCATACCTAGATAGATACTGTATGTACAGGGGAATCTGCCTACAACAGACAACCCCATAATACTTCAAAGCCTGCAACATGGGGCCAATTCCATTTGAAAACACAAGGACTTTTTAACAAATCCTAGTTTATTTGATCCAGATTCTGGAAATTCAAAATCCTGCAAGGTCTCTTCTGTCGCTTATGATCTACCAGACTAACATTACTTCTATTATGTTCCAACCCCCTGGGCCATGCAACGGTGCCGGTCTGCTATATAACTAAGGAAAAAATTACTGCGCAGGTCTATAAATGAAAACAATTTAAACAATAAAATGTTGAGCTGCTGCTGCATAAAAAATGTGCGATACACATAAAAATTCTATAAATCAAAGGTATGCTGCGCTGCAATATATGAATATAAATACATATATGTGGACAAAATATTCTATCCTTTAGAATGTGAAAATAAACTTCCATAAAACACTGAAGTGAAAAGTCCAAACAGAATCACAATCAAATCCGTGAAACAGGAATAAAGTCCATATGGATCCTAATTACACCCGAAATGTGTTAGAAGGTTTGTCAAGTAAGATCAGACAAAGGCACCTCCACCTCTAATAAGAATGCCTGCTTACCAGCTCCAAATGTAAAAATCGCATGTAACTATGGCGGGTTTGCTTCTACTGGTCCTCTGCTGTACAACTCCACATACAGATATACCGGATAACGATAAATGCCAATTCCGGGAGTGTAAAGGGAATAAAAAAGCCCATAGAGTAGTACCGTACATACAATCTTGTTTATTAATAAAAAATGTCACTCACATGGTTTGTATAATTTTAGCGCCATAAAATAAAAGCCGGCCGGCTCAAATGTTCGCTCGTCCTTCCAGATAGTCGTTTGTTAGCGGTGACGTCAGCACGCCGCTCCTCCCTAGCCCGTTTCGTCACAGATGACGTCTTCCAGGGGCACGAGCAGCGCGCTGACTCACCGCTAATTATACATTCTAAATGTCAATCAGACCGCCCAGTTCTGACATCCAGGAATCCTTGACACTAATCCTCCATATTGAAAATGGGATCCTTGCCCTTACTGTTCGTGACTAAGTTTATAATAAGGCCACACTGGCATTAAATATGGACAGATCTCAAACACAAAGCCTGAAACAAGTATGGACTTAACAATAAAAATTTAAAAATTAGTTTGTGAGAGCGACGACATGGGTATAATCGCTGTCAGCACTTCATCGCGGTCGCATCTCATCGACTAGAATAATATTTAAATAGGACGTGCATATTAATGAAAAACCTTATAGTGGATGAACGGCAGTTGACTCGTTCATACCCACAATGGATCTTCAATCTGCATGAATGGACAATATGCAGGTACATTCTCAACTATATAAAAATTATATAAAAATTATATATGTAATAATAA
Organism: Rana kukunoris; assembly: GCA_029574335.1. Classification (NCBI taxonomy): domain Eukaryota; kingdom Metazoa; phylum Chordata; class Amphibia; order Anura; family Ranidae; genus Rana; species Rana kukunoris. The sequence continues at coordinate 74,439,426 of CM056054.1, read as the reverse complement.
AATGACTTAAGATATATGTTTAATGAAAAAATGGGTCTGTTAATGTACTAATAAGGCCTAAATGATAAAAATTACCAATAAGCTTGTGGCAGCAAGCTAGATAAACAAACAGGAACAAAAATTGCCTGCAATGGATATAGTAGGGAAAGGTGTATTAGTGGGACCAATATATTATTATCTGAAGCTAGCCCTACATATCCAATTGGTTCCCAAGGGCAAAACACAGTCTATTAGATATGGTCCTATAAGGGCGATGATCTCCCGATAGGCTAAACATTAAGCTGCCTACCAAAAATCAACTGATTATAAATAAACAGCACGAGTCCCGGATGCCAGAACTGGTTCACACTATCATAGACAGCCCTATAGTAGTATAGGATTGTAGCATAGGTCGAACATGATGTAAATTGCAAATGGTCCAACTATTGTCTATGAACGCATTAACGTCTACATCAACATTCAGTCCATACCGGGTGTAAGTTCATACTTTATAGATCCAGGCCATTTCTAGCCTGGACAGTTCCCTTACAAGTGATCCTCCTCTCCAATGGGCATCGAATTCATCAGTGCCAAAAAAGAGGGTCCACTCTGGGTTGCGATTGTGATGTAAATCGTAATGATGTGACACAGAATGCTGAGGGAAACCTGACCTGATGTTTGTTACATGTTCTCCCAGTCTTACCTGCATCTGTCTTAGTCCGACCTATATATTGTAGTCCACATGGGCATTGTAATAAATACACTACACCGGTGGAACTACAAGTGATAAAGGGTTCTATTAAATGTTCCCTAGAAGTACTGGTTGAAACAAACTTAAGGGTTTTCTTAGAGGTCACTTTGTTTAGTGAACATATTTGACATCTACGACATTGATGGTATCCTACAATACCTCTCTGAAAAAAAGAGACCTTTTTAGTAGGGGGATCAACTACATTCGGAGCGATTTTATCTCGCAACGAAGGCACACCTCTGAATATAACTTGAGAGTTCAAAGGGAGAAAGGTTTTGAGAACCCTGTCGTTCTCCAATAGATGCCCATGTTTTTTGATTATTTTTTTTAATGATAATGCTGAGTGGAGTAGGATGTGACGAATGGTACTACCGGGCCAACCTGGCAAGTTTTAGGAGTGGAATCCAAAAGTTGTTTGCGATCAATCTCAGCCACTTCTTTTCTAGTTAATTCTAAGCTGGTTGTGGTCATAACATTTCTCTGCCAATCTGTCTTTAAGGATTTCTGTTTGAGAATAGAAGTCATCTAGGGTGGTGCAATTCCTCCTCATTCTAATAAATTGGCTCTTAGGCACCGATTTGAGCAAATTCTGGTGATGACAACTTCCCACTGGAATGAATGAGTTTCTATCAGTCTTCTTAAAAAACTTTTTGGTTTTGAACCCCCCCCCCCCCCCCATCTTTCATAATGGTAAGGTCTAAGAAATTGATCTTTTCCTGGTCCGCCTCAGCTAGAATGTTTATATAGTTGAGAATGTACCTGCATATTGTCCATTCATGCAGATTGAAGATCCATCGTGGGTATGAACGAGTCAACTGCCGATCATCCACTATAAGGTTTTTCATTAATATGCGTGTCTTATTTAAATATTATTCTAGTTGATGAGATGCTACCGCGATGAAGTGCTGACAGCGATTATACCCATGTCGTCGCTCTCAAACTAATTTTTAAATTTTTATTTGTTAAGTCCATACTTGTTTTAGGCTTTGTGTTTGAGATCTGTCCATATTTAATGCCAGTGTGGCCTTACTCTAAACTTAGTCACGAACAGTAAGGGCAAGGATCCCATTTTCAATATGGAGGATTAGTGTCAAGGATTCCCGGATGTCAGAACTGGGCGGTCTGATTGACATTTAGAATGTATAATTAGCGGCGAGTCAGCGCGCTGCTCGTGCCCCTGGAAGACGTCATCTGTGACGAAACGGCGTAGGGAGGAGGGGCGTGCTGACGTCACCGCTAACAAACGACTATCCGGAAGGACGAGCTAACATTTGAGCCAGCCGGCTTATATTTTATGCCGCTAAAATTATACAAACCATGTGAGTGACATTTTTTTATTAATAAACAAGATTGTATGTACGTTACTACTCTATGGGCTTTTTTATTCCCTTTACACTCCCGGAATTGGCATTTATCGTTATCCGGTATATCTGTATGTGGAGTTGTACGGCAGAGGACCAGTAGAAGCAAACCCGCCATAGAGTTACATGCGATTTTTACATTTGGAGCTGGTAAGCAGGCATTCTTATTAGAGGTGGAGTTGCCTTTGTCTGATCTTACTTGACGAGCCTTCTTCTAACACATTTCGGGTGTAATTAGGATCCATATGGACTTTATTCCTGTTTCACGGATTTGATTGCGATTCTGTTTGGACTTTTCACTTCACCAGTGTTTTATGGAAATTTACTTTTACAATTTTAAGGGATAGAATATTTTGTCCACATATATGTATTTATATTCATATATTTTCTTGCAGCGCAGCATACCTTTGATTTATGGTGCCGGTCAAAGGCTGCTTATCACAGGTACGGCAGGTGAGCAGAGAGATGGCCTCTCACTGCTTGCCCCACCACTGTTCCGCCCTCACAGCCATTAAGGCTGCTCTGCTAGAGGTGCAGCCGCGAGCAGAGAGATTACATCTCGCTGCCCGCCCCCACTCAGGGTCCCTGTTTTTTTTTATAACAACCCCCCCCCCCCCCCCCGCCCTTACAAAATGTAGTGGCAGGACAATGACAAGCTGCATCTGATGGCAGGCTCTGCTAACAGCAGCCAAAAGGAGTAAAAAAACAAACGTTGCTGAAGAGCTTCTTTAAAAAGGGGGAAAGGCAGCAGAAGACTAAAACTACCAAAAAAAAAAAAATGCATTTAAAAGAAAAATACCAAGAGTCCTACAAAGCGGAGTTCTAGGCTTTTTAGGTTTATTAGAAGTCAGCAACTACCAAAAGTGTATCTGCTGCCTTTTAGTAGACACTTACCTCTTCCATGGTCTCGCAATGATGCCGTCCGGAGCGTCGCTCCTCTTCTCCTGGTGGCTTCATCGACACTCTGGGCACCCGGCCATGACCGGTTTCGGCATCACGGCCAGGCACGCACTGCGCAAGCTGTGCTTTTGGAGTGGACAGGCGATCTTCTGGGACACGTCACTTGTCCCAGAAGATCACCTAGGTGGAGAGTCGCCGCCGCCTAGGCAGCCCGTAGGCATAAGGAGGAAGTGGGAGAGGAAGTCCCACTCCAAAACGAAGCCCCCATTCCCCCCAAAAAAAATTACCTGCCAAATGTGGCATGTAAGGGGGGGGGGAAGAGTACTTAAAGCGGAAGTTCCACTTTTGGGTGCAACACCACTTTAAATTACAGGTTCATTGCAACAGGAGATTCACATTCGCCACGCTTGCTTTGTGCAATATGTGGTGAGCAGCTATCCAATGAACGTATGAAATCTTCAAAACTGCTTTGCCACAGGGAGACCCAGCACCATTTATTGAAAGACAAGCCTTTTTTTTTTTTTTAAAACCTAACACGAACAGCAGAAGCAATTATTGAAGGCCACCACTTCATTAAATGTGTCTGCTAACCGCATTGCTAAAGCCAAGAAAACCCTTTACTTTTGGAAAATAGTATCTTGCCTGCTGCCAAGGACATTTGCTGTGATATTTTAGGCGAGGCTAGAGTTGAAAAGTTCCTCTTTAGGATAGCTCTGTAACTAGACAAACTGACGAAATTGCAGAAAATATTGAGGCATAATTCATTAGAGGATTGGGGAGTCAACGTGGTATGCAATCCAGGTAGACAAGTCTACTGATGTTCACAGGCAACAATGCTTATCGTGCGATATATTTTTTAACTTTAGTTGCCACACACACACGCTTAATCATTCCAAGACTTGAATAGTTCTGTATCCGGAAAACCGATTTGGTCATTTTGTGTCAGTATATGCACAGACCCACGACTGGATGGCTTTCTGGTTTCACTATTTAGGTCAATGAGGTGGCATCCAAAAGAGAGAGTCTACGCACTGTGTCCTACATAAAGAAATGCTGGCTTGCCCAAAAATTTCACCTGAACTAACATTGTGGCGGATGCGATTAAAATGATCAACCACGTTAAAAGTACATGCCTTTAACTCATGTCTGTTCGCACAGCTCTGGAGATGGCTTTTTAAAAAAGTATTTCACTGAGTAGAGGGGGTTACATGACAGCTCCAGAGATTTTTCTGAAAAACAGTCACCACTTACAGAACGTCCGTGATTCAGATTGCGTCACAAAACTTGCTTAATTGTGTGACATATTGAACCTGCACAAACTCAATTTGTCACTTCAGGGAAGAATGACAACTGGTGTTTTAAGCCAGCAGATAAAGTGGCTGCACTCAAAAACCAAAACTGGAAGTATGGGGGCGACGATTGAACATTGGGATTTTGTTTTTCAAAAAGTTTACTGAAATTAAAAGATTTACCATACATACAGTTGTATGCAAAAGTTTAGGAACCCGACAATTTCCATAATTGTCATTTATAGATATTTGGGTGTTTGGATCAGCAATTTCATTTCGAAATATCAAATAACTGAAGGACAGTCCGGTGCTTCTCCGGGCTCTTCCGTGCCATCAGAGACACGGAGAAACGATCTGCTGGCGCCGGATGGGAGGCATAGAGATGACTGGTGACCAGATGGTCACCAGTCATCTCTGATAGTCGTCGGCCCGGGCACAATGTTATGACGTCGTGCCCAGGTACCGGAATTTAAACAAAGTCGCAATAGCATTCCTTTTAATAGGAATAAAAGTGCTAAAAAAAAAAAAAAAAGTGCAAAAATAAAAAAAATTAAGTAAAATAAAAACTAAATAAAAAAAATAAAACAAGTTTAAACGCCCCTATCCCCAGTAGTGCGCGCTCAGAAGCAAACACACAATTCCCGTCTACATATGTAAACACCGTTCAAACCACACGTGAGGTATCGCCGCGTGTGTTCGAGCGCCAGCAACAATTCTAGCACTAGGCAAAAAAACAGGATGCGCTAAAATATATAAAAAAACAAACAAGTTTTGAGTTTTTAGTCATTCTAGACCACAAGCACCCTGTTGCTTTGCTCACTATTGTTCTTTTTATCACCTTAGCGCAGTTGATTTTCTCCTTTTTCAATTCTAGCACTAGACCTCCTCTAACTCTTAACTAATAACCTGTAAAAAAAAAAAATTAAGCATCACCTATGGAGATTTTTAAGTACTGAAGTTTGGCGCCATTCCATGAGTGTGCGCAATTTTAAAGCGTGATATGCTAGGTATCTATAACCTCGGCGTAACTTCATCTTTTACATTATACAAACAAATTAGGCTAACTTTACTGTTTTGTTATTTTTTAATTAATGAAACCGTTTTTTTTTTTTGTAAAAAAAAAAAAAAGGCGTTTGAAAAAATATTGCGCAAATACCGTGCGATATAAAAAGTTGCAATGACCGCCATCTTATTCCCTAGGGTGTCTGCTAAAAAAAAAACATAGTGTTTAGGGGTTCTGAGTAATTTTCTAGCAACAAAAATTATGATTTTTGAATGTAGGAGGAGTGCCAAAATAGGCCCGGTTTGGAAGTAGTTAAGGTGTCCAATTACAAGCTGCTGTTCTTTGACTCTCCCGAGCGGCAACATGGGGGCCTCAAAACAACTCTCAAAGGCCCTGAAAACAAAGATTGTTCTGCATTATGGTTTAGGGGAAGGCTACAAAAAGTTAGCGCAGAGATATAAGCAGTTAGTGTCTACTGTGAGGAACATAGTAAGGAAATGGAAGACCACAGGCACAGTTATTGTTAAAGGGGAGGTTCACCCTCCAAAAAAAAATTCAGGCATGCCATGGAGCCCACCCACCCGACCGGCAGTATGCCGGTGTTTTTTTTTTCCTCTACATACCTTTTTACGGGCTCTCTTCCCCTCCGGCGATCCCGCAGGACTGGGCGTTTAAAATCACAGGCTGTGATTGACGTCCCTCAGCCCGACGCATACAGCGCGACACGAGATGCCGAAGGAACCCAAACTTCGGTGCGCAGGCGCCGTGTAGGGCAGCACCGACGTTCGGGTTCCTTCGGCATCTGGTGACGCGCTGTATGCGCCGGGCTGAGGGACATCAATCACAGCCTGCGATTGGAAACGCCCAGTCACGCGGGATCGCCGGAGGGGAAGAGAGCCCGTAAAAAGGAATGTAGAGGGGAAAAAAAAAAAAAAACACCACCAGCATACTGCCGGGCGGGTGGGTGGGCTCCATGGCATGCCTGAAATTTTTTTGGAGGGTGAACCACCACTTTAAGGACCAGAAGTGGCAGGTCACACAAAATATTGGAGAAGCGAAAGATGGTGAAAACAGTCAAAAACAGCCCACGGTCCACCTCCAAAGACCTACAACATCAATTTGCTGCAGATGGTGTCACTGTGCATCCTTCAACAATTCAGCGCACTTTGCACAGGTAGAAGCTGTATGGGAGAGTGATGCAAAAGCATTTTATGCACACACGCCACAAACGGAGTCGCCTGAGGTATGCAAACGCACATTTGGACAAGCTAGCATCAATTAGGAATAAGGTGCTGTGGACTGATGAAACAAAGATGGAGTTATTTGGTAACAAGGGGCGTTATGCATAGCGGCAAAAGAACACAGCATTCCAAGAAAAAAAGGATTTTTAATAAACAGCTTACCTGTAAAATCCTTTTCTTGAAGTACATCACGGGACACAGAGCGCATAGCCATTACACTTGGGTTATATGGGTACCTTCAGGTGTGGACACTGGTGTAATCAATTTCACAGGAAGTTTCCTCCCTATATAACCCCCTCCCACTGGGAGTGCTTCAGTTTTGTAGCAAGCAATTCTCCCGAGGTTACACAATGTTCCCCAAAAGAGGGGTGGGAGCTCTGTGTCCCGTGATGTACTTCAAGAAAAGGATTTTACAGGTAAGCTGTTTATTAAAAATCCTTTTTTCTTTATCGTACATCACGGGACACAGAGCGCATAGCCATTACACTTGGGATGTCCTAAAGCAATGCTCTATGAAAGGAGGGAGACCGTAAGGCCAAGAATAGCCAAATAAAAACAAACATTGTCAGGAGAAAACATGGCTCCACCAACAGAAAAACAAGGGGGCGTGAACCGGGCCAGAGGATTCTATACTGCTGCCCGTAGGACCGCCTGCCCAAAAGCTGCGTCCGTACCCTTTGCAACGTCCAACTTATAAAATTTAGTAAATGTATGTACGGAAGACCAGGTTGCCGCCTTGCAAACCTGTGCCATAGAGATCTGATGGTGTGCCGCCCAGGAGGCACTCATGGCCCTCGTAGAATGGGCTTTAACTGATAAGGGAGGTGGAACGCGCTTCAGACCATATGCCTGAAAAATCAGCTGCTTAATCCACCTAGCCAAGGAAGACTTGGCAGCCGGCTGACCCTTCTTGGGGCCATCCGGAAGAACAAAAAGCACATCTGTTTTCCGAATCTTCTCTGTAGCCTTGAGATAGACCCTCATGGCTCGAACCACGTCCAAAGTATGAAGCCGTCTTTCCTCTCTGGACTGGGGAGTAGGAAAGAAGGATGGTAGGACTAGGTCCTGATTCAAGTGAAAACTGGATATGACCTTAGGAAGGAAAGAAGGTTGAGGCCGCAGAACCACTCTGTCCCTATGCAGAATAAGGTATGGCTCCCTGCATGACAAGGCTGCCAGCTCGGAAACCCTTCTGGCTGAAGCCATAGCCACCAAGAAAACCAACTTTCGGGTTAGTAGCACAAGAGGGATTTCTGTCAGAGGTTCAAACGGCTGCCTTTGTAAAGCTGACAAGACCAGATTTAAATTCCAGGGGCAGAGGGGAGCTCTAATAGGGGGATTCACATGCAGGACCCCCTGCAAGAAGGTTTTCATAAGCGAATGGGTGGCCAAGGGTCTTTGAAACCATATTGATAAAGCCGACACCTGCCCCTTTAGAGTACTAAGAGCCAACCCTTTGTCAACGCCAACCTGGAGGAATCGCAAGATCCTGTCAATAAAAAACTTTTGAGGATGCCATTTTTGAGACTCGCACCACTCCACATAGGTTCTCCAGACTCTGTAATAAATATTTCTGGAGACCGGTTTCCTAGCCTGAATCAACGTAGATATGACCTGATCTGAGAGGCCTCTGCCCTTAAGAATTAGGGATTCAGCCGCCAAGCCGTCAAATTTAGCTGCTGTGAAGCAGGATGGCAGATTGGGCCCTGAGACAGCAGATCTGGGCGCAGGGGGAGCGGCCACGGCGCCCCGACTGACATCTTCACGATGAGTGCGTACCAAGCCCTCCTGGGCCAGGCTGGGGCCACCAGGATCACAGGCCTGCGCTCCACCCGGATCCTCCGTAGAAGGCGGGGAATCATCTGCAGTGGAGGGAACGCATACAGAAGAGAAAACTGGTGCCAAGGACAAACCAAGGCATCGGTCCCGTAGGCCGAGGGATCCCTGGCTCGGGATATGAATTTGTCCAACTTTTTGTTGGATCTCGTTGCCATAATGTCCACATCTGGGACTCCGAATCTTTGGCAAATCTCTTGGAATACCTGGGGGTGAAGAGACCATTCCCCCGGGAGCAACTGTTGACTCAAAAAATCTGCTTGAGAATTGTCTATCCCTGGGATGAACACCGCCGAGATGCAGGGTACATGGGCTTCGGCCCATGAGAAAATCAGGTTTACTTCTCTTTGGGCTGCTGGGCTCTTCGTGCCCCCCTGGTGGTTTATGTATGCCACCGCAGTGGCGTTGTCGGACTGTATCCTTACTGGCAGACCCTGAAGGGGGAGAGTCCAGGCGATCAGGGCCAGCCGAGCAGCTCTGATCTCCAAGATATTGATGGGAAGCAGTTTTTCTGCCTCCGACCACTGCCCTTGCTGGGTCTGTTCTTCTAGAACTGCCCCCCAACCTGACAGGCTGGCATCCGTGGATACTATCTTCCACGTGATGGGGCAAAAGGATTTCCCTTTTGACAAATTTTGAGAGACCAGCCACCAAGACAGGCTGCGCCGGACCTTCGGGGAGAGCACTAACGGACGATCTAACGCCTGAATGGACTTGTTCCAAGCAGAGAGAATGGCTGCCTGAAGATATCTGGTATGGATCTGGGCGTAGGGCACTGCCTCGAAGGCGGCCACCATCTTCCCCAGCAGTCGCATACATAGGCGAATAGTCGGCCTCTTCTTGCCTAAGATCACTTGAACTGCTTGAGCTATTGATCTGATCTTTGCTTGAGGTAAAATTATCCTCTGGCAGTCTGTATCTAGCCGAAGGCCTAGATATTCCAACTGCTTTGTGGGTTTCAATACCGATTTTTCTAGGTTTACAATCCACCCGAATTCCTCTAGATGCTGAACTGTGCGACCTACTGCCTGATTGAGGTTGGAAGCTGAGCTGTCGATAACCAGAAGATCGTCCAAGTATGCCAAGACTAAAATGCCTTCTGTCCTTAGGACGGCTAGCACCGGGGCTAACACCTTTGTGAATACCCGCGGAGCTGTTGCCAACCCGAAAAGGAGGGCTATGAACTGGAAATGACGGTGATCTATCATAAAAACGAAGAAACCTGTGATGTGCCGGTTAGATCGGCACGTGCAGATACGCATCTTTTATGTCTATAGATGCTAGAAAGTCGTCTTGATGTAGGCTGGCTGCCACCGAACGTATGGACTCCATACGAAAGGTCTGAATGTTTAGAAAGCGATTTAGGCGTTTGAGGTCCAAGATAGGCCTGACGTCGCCATTGGGCTTTGGTATTATGAAAAGGTTGGAGTAGAATCCCAGACCCCATTCCTGGGTTGGTACTTCTACAATTACTCCTTGGAGCAAGAGACGATCCAATGCTTTTACAAGAGAGGCCCTCTTTAATGGGTCGCTTGGAAGACTTGACCCCTGAAAATGAGGAGGGGGGACTCCCCGAAACTCTAGCTTGTAGCCCGTGTTTACCACGGATCTTACCCAAGAGTCGGGAATTCTGGCATCCCACACTTCGGAGAAAAACCGAAGCCTTCTCCCCACCCAAGAGAGTGGGTGCGCCCCTTCATGAATCTGACTTGAGGACTGGTTTAACCGGCTTGCGAGACCATGGCCTCTTGCCTGTCGTGGCTTGTCCTTGTGGGCGGCTATTAAATGCTGAACGCCCGGGAGGCCGTCGATACTGACGGGAAGTTGAAGGGGCCGAGCCTGCGAAGGCCTGTCGCTTAAATGCGGGCCAACGCGATCTTTTCTTGATAGGCAAGAAAGAACTTTTACCACTTGATATGGTCTGGATATATTTATCTAGGTCTTCACCGAATAGTCTCCCACCATGAAAGGGAAATCCTGCTAAAAGCTTTTTGCAGGGTGCCTCTGCTGACCAGTTTTTTAGCCACAAAAGGCGACGCATATGAACAAACAGCAGAGATAAACGGGACACCTGTTGAACGGAGTCCTTAATAGCATCTACTGCAAAGCAGAGAGCTCTTGGGAGGTCAGCCAATTCATGAGCTTGCTGAGCCGGTATGTCCCTTAATATCTGTTTAGTCTGATCCTTTAAAGCCTGACAAACGCCAATGGCTGCCACTGCTGGCTGAACCACGGCACCTACTGTGGTAAAAGAAGCCTTCAGTAGGGTCTCCAATTTCTTGTCGACTGGATCTTTAAACACCTGGACATTTTCCACCGGACAGGTCAGGGATTTATTTACGCAGGAAATGGCTGCGTCCACGGTAGGGAGTGCCCATTTCTTTGCAAATTTTTCTTCCATAGGATAGAGAATGGTGAACCTTTTAGGAGGGATAAAAATCCTATCAGGTCGAGCCCAATCCTGAAAAATCACGCTCTCCAGAAGGGGGTGAACCGGGAAAGACGCACCACTCAATGGTGCCTTCAAGGAACCTAAAGAGGATACCGCGAGGGCTAATTGTTCTGACACTGGAAGTTTAAAAGCAGTGCGAACCATATCCGTCAGAGACTGGATCCACAGACTCTCTGCTTGAGAAGCCGAAAAAATTTCATCTATAGTGGAATCTTCAATGTCTGACCCGTCAGGACTCAGGTCCGCTTGATCCCCCTGTGGGTCCAATTCCTCCGAAGAGAGGACCTCTGCATCCGAACACACCGTTCTAGGTGACGGGGATCTAGCCCGTTTGCCACCCGGCAAAGAGCGGGCAATTAAAGCAGTTAACCTTTTCTCTAGCCCACCCAGGGTGGATTCTAGCATTTCTTCCGTAACATAAACGGGAATGGGTTGATTGGGGGCCGCCTCTGCCCCTAGCACCCTCAATGGCTCCTGCACGATGCTGTTCGGTGGTCTATCTGGTGAGGGTGGGACCACTGGAGCCTGGCCCAAATCCTCTGACCCCGTTGGAGACCCCTTTACTTTTTTGGCACCTTTTGCAGCCTTAGCTGGTCCTGATCCCTTGGGAGCCATTGCACAACCTTGAGACACCCCTACAGCCAACACCCAACTGTTGTAGCTAGAGGTGAAACATTAATAAGGACAGGCTATGGAAAAAATTATTTTTTTTTTTTTTAAATTTTCATACGCCTGAGAAGGCGGCAATACCGAGGAGAGTCCTGTGAGTATTGCCACACCAATGCCCGTTAGCTGGAGTCCAAGGTTGCACCGACTCAGATACTGCCAGATCTAAGGCTGAGTCCCTTTAAGAAAAAAATCTTTTTTTTTTTTCTCTGGTCAGTGTGGACTAAGTCCAGACCTGAAGATCCACAAACCACCACTGGGTGTCACTGTTAGCCAGAAATGGCTCAGCTGCGCGCTCTGTGTCCTCACTCTCCACTGCTCTCAGGAGGGAATGACCAGCCAGGAAATGCTTTTTTGCTTTATCTGAGACCTGACGCTGCTGGCTAGCCCCCCCCCCCCCCCCCACGCACGCTGACGCTGTAAAAGGCGGTGCGCGCGCGCGCCCCCGCCCCCCCACGCTGAAACCAACATGGAGGAAGCAGAGAGCAGAGGAGAAGCCTGGACCAGCGCTAGTAACACAGACACCCGGTAAGCCACTAATCTTTGTAGTCCACACATAGAGGAAGCTGTCCCCCTAGGCTTCCTAGGAAACAGGAGTTTTGTCAGCACTTCCTCTCTATACACGTGGGGCTGCAGTATCATGCTAACAGGCAAATCTGGGGGGAGTAGCAAAATACATATCTTTAAAAGCATATATATATCTACATGTTATCTGGGTAAACATTAGTACATCCCATCCTGCCTCAAAAGACATAGTGGAGATAGTGGCTGATGCACAAGCATACCATTAGCCAACCCAGAACCCCCAGGGGGATACCTACTGTCGAACCAAGTCCCGCAGGTTCCCTCTTACCTGCTCCACGCCGCAGGGTATTGCCAAATGCAAGAGGCCCAGCCTTCCCCCATCTCCGTGGGTATTGTCTTGGACCTTCAGGGACCGGGGTCCTGTGTTAAGGAACCCACACCCCTGGACCTATATAGCATCCTGGCATCAGTAGCGTTTAGTTCTTGGAAGAGACTAAGGCACTGGAGCCCAGAATCCAGCCCTCCAAGGAGAGGCATTATAGGCAAAACCCCACTCCAGCAGGGCCCGTGTACCGTACACCTTGGCTTTGAAGCACTTCGGACGGATCCGGCTAGCTATCCTGGGTCCCGAGACCTCCGAGGGACAGCTAGACGTGACCAACACCTAAGACACTGGCGAAAAAACTGAAGCACTCCCAGTGGGAGGGGGTTATATAGGGAGGAAACTTCCTGTGAAATTGATTACACCAGTGTCCACACCTGAAGGTACCCATATAACCCAAGTGTAATGGCTATGCGCTCTGTGTCCCGTGATGTACGATAAAGAAAACACTTGCCCAAATTTATACACCCGTTTAATTTCATTTGATGCATATTGCGCATTTTATGTTAAATCCAATAAACCTCATTTCACTACTGAAATATTACGGTGTCCTTCAGTTATTTGACAGATCAAAATAAAATTGCTGATCCAAACACCCAAATATTGGTAGATGACAATCATGGAAATTGTCAGGGGTTCCTAAACTTTTGCATACAACTGTATTGATCTGTGACTTAAACATTTCAAGGTAGCATGTGACTTACAAGGACTAACAGATATACATTTAGTAGTACAAAAGCCTGTTATGACAGAAGGAAAAATATCTGTATGCAAGTATCTGAAATGGCATATAAAACATGACCAAACTATGAAAGGTAAAATAATAACAGGATAAATAAAAAAAAATATTAAAAAAATATAACTTGGGTCATTCTTGGAGTCGAAATAAGAACCGAGGGTTCCACTAAGCATAGTATATAGGGATGGAGTCATGCAGGATGCAAAATATTTTTTCAGAAAACATTTGATCCACCCGAGAGAACAAGCGAGAATGGGACAGCGTTGAGATTTCCCGTTAAGTGCTATTGCAATGTACTGCAATGCAGATAGTGTTTCATGAGTGTTTTCAGGGTATCTGGGAGTTTTTCAAATAAGAGACAGCAAGCATGCGTCAGAGCCATGCGTCAGAGCCGCCAATTTGTCCATCAGCCCGAGGCCTTTTTCCAAGTAGGTTACAGATGTACAAAGTCCCAGAACAGGTGTAAAAAGGAGCCCTGGGCGCATCTGAAGCAGGAAGAGGAGGCCTGTGGGTATAACTTGCTTAAAACGCAAAGGGGTGCAATACCAGCGAGTAAGCAATTTGATGCAGTTTCCCTTACCGTCAGGGATTTAGTGCATTTCCACATGTTCTGCCAGCCTGCCTCCCAGTCTAGGTCCTCACTTCCATGTTTAATTCTTGTTCCTATATCTCATAACTATATCTCAGTAGGGGGCCATCTCCAACCGTTTCCAGTGACTTGTACAGTCCAGAGATTAGACCTTTCTGTCGAGGGACCATCTGGCACAGGCATTTAAAAAAAAAGTATTTTAATCTGATTTGGAGGCAATGGTAAAATTCTCTATCCTGATTATATTGGTTTTGTAAATTGGGAGAAAGACGAATTAGAGTCCGGCACAAAATCCTCCAATGTGGTCAGTCCCTGGTCAATCCAGTCCTGGAATGCCTCCGGGTGCTCAAAAATAAGGAGAGAGTCTGGGATCCCCCAGAAATGAGGCACATGGGGGGGGGGAATCTGTGAAATAAGGTTATTCTTTTCTTTGTAGAGGTCCCATGGCTACTTTTTGGTTCCTGGAGCCCAGTTCCGACGCTCGGGGTTTAGAAGACCATAAGAGCCCCAGAAGATAGACTGACGTGATTGAATCTTATTCTAACCTGACCCACGAGACTCTGTAATTTTTGATTTTCAATTGGGATTGTTGTGTAAATCTCCTGGCTAAATAATACAGCCATATCTGAGGGAAACCCAGACCCTCCTTTTAGAACGACACAATACTTCCCTAGAGAATCTCGGGGGCTTAAATTCTGAGCAGGTATGATTTAAAGAGCCTAACTGACAAAGCACGAATAAGTATAGCAATTTGGGGAGGGTGGTCATCTTGATTGCTCTTTTACCCAAGGAGATGCGGATGGGGGACCAGGATTTAAGCAATTGTTTTAATTTGGAAACCATTTGGGGATAATTATTATCAAAAAACTTGTTGTAATCCCCGGTCAGGTTAACACCCAAATAGGGGGAAGGAAGATCCAAACCATGTGAAGGAGAAGGAGCTTTTAAAAAATCTCCAGCTCGGCGGGAGGGAACCCCATGGGGAGGGCAACCTATTTTGCTACAGTCACCGAGAGGCCAGAAATGTTAGCAAAAACAGATAAGGTTTGCAGAAGATTCTGTAACGTGGTCAGGGGATTGGTGAGAAAAAAAAAACAACAACACGTCACATGCATACATACAGAACTTGTAGGACGAAGACGCTTTGCTATACCCAGAAATATGGTTTGCTGCAATCAAAAAAATGTGCAAGTCACTCTATGGTGGCTTGCCCAAAATGCAATCCATGTAGTACATCAAAAAAAGGAGCCTGATTCTTCAGTCCGGGGAGGTTGCCAAAATAGATTAGCAGGGAGCAGGTCCTATTACAAAACACCTGAGAGTTTCTGCCTATGATGAAAGGGGGGGTGTGTGTGCGCCTTTCCTCCAATTAGCAATGTTGGCTATCTTGGCTGTATGCCCAGACATCACACTCTGTTAAACAGAAGGAGAAAATCTAACATGATCTCAACTTTAAACCGTATATAAATGTGAAGACAGCAGATATACATGCAAAACCTATGTAGGGAGATTTGGTGCATCCCTGTGCATCATCTGAGGCTGTTCAGTTCACTGGATGTATGGAGGGTTTACATTCACTTTAAATGTACTCGAAGGTCTTTTCTGTCTAACATTCCAATTACATGTAATGTATGTTTTTGCCATTTGCCAAGATTCCTCACTTAGCTGAATGGCAAGGTTTACAAACAGACAGGTTTTACAGCAGAAAAAAGAAAAAAATCGGGGGGGGGTACACCATGGGACTTGACGTAGCATATAAGTAGTAATAGTATATATAGTAATAATGATATTCAGGCTAATCATTCGAACATGCAGAAACTGGTTGCCTAAGAGACCTTTCATAGTAGTTCAGGAAAGTGATTCAGGATTGAAGGAGGAGTTGTCCCAAAGATCCCATATTTTTGAGAATTGAGGCAAATATTCGTGCATCATCGCTGTCATATGTTCCATTCTACGTATCTGTGCTATAGCCAAGATAAACTGGGATTGTGTAGGGGGGTTGAGGGATAACCAATGGGTAAGGCATTACTCTCTTGGCGGCTAAGAGACTACATGACATACATTTTTTGGCATGTTTAGATATTCCAGGGACTGGGAGGCCTAACAAGTACTGGGCCGGGTCTTTTGGAATGTCCAACGCTAACACAGACTGGAAAACTGATTGGACCGAGGACCAAAATGGCAAAATTAACGGGCATTCCCAGACGATATGGTAGTGTGTTCCTATATCCCATAAGCATCTCCAGCATGTCTGGGACATAGAGGGATCGTATTTATGGATAACCTCTGTGGTCCTATACCAGAACATGAGGACCTTATAAGCCTAAGGCTACAAACATATGAATAACACTCATTCTACTTCTTGCCAAACAATTCTGTAATGTCACTACTGCAGACCAAGAAAAGATGAGGCTTACACAGAAAGTTAACCAAGTCATAGTGACAAGTAAGCAGGTAACAACTAAACTCTCACACACACCAACTGCAAATTTTTAAAACATCTGTACCTGAATTTTCTATTGGTGCAATGCTGTCTGCAGACTGGTTCGTGATACTCCAGTTCTTCAAAGACCACAGGACTGCAGGTGGAGGATGAGCCATCATGTGACTGAGAAGACCCCAAAGGACTTTGTCTTGCCTGAAAACTCGGTAGCAGACAGACCAGTCTTCCACTCCCCTGGTCACGGATAGTAATGGTGTCTGTTAATCTGTATAGGTCTGACACAATCAGCTTGTTTCCAAACCTAGAAAAAAGGTGAAATGCTTAGCTAGCATAGTTTTGGGGAGGGGGGGGGGGGGATTTCAGTACAGTACAAGTTTGCAGTTGTCGTCCATGAGATTCTAGGCAGGCTACCTTCAGGTGATTGGAGCCGAATAACTTTACTATAGAACACCTTTGGAATGAATCAGTGTCTGACCTCACAAATGCGCGTCTAGAAGAATGGTCAAACATTCCCATAGACACACTCCTAAACCATGTGGACAGCCTTTCTAGAAGAGTTGAAGCCGTTATAGCTGCAAAGAGTGGGCCAACTCAATTTTGAACCCTATGGACTTAGATTGGGATGCCATTAATAAATATATACACACGCGCGTCCCAATACTTTTGGTAATATAGTTTATCTCTGAATGGCTCAAAATGGGGAGCTGGGTCGCTAGAGTGCCAAGAGTAATAGGTTCAGATCCCCAGTGACACAGAAAATATGGAGATTAATATGCACAACTCCATTAAGAATAGGGTTTTAAGGACTGGAGCGAAAAGGATTCTGGAAAGTTATGTATATGGCAGAAACCTATCCTTTGAAGGTACTTCAGGCCAAAATCAGATATTAATAAATAAAAAACCCAACACACACACACATACACAAACTGAAGACAACGGTCCTCACCCCAGGCAAAGTAGGCCTTCCATGTGCAATCTACCTACCTTTGCCTGGGGTAAGGACCGTTGTCTTGAGTGTTTATATCCGATTTGGATCTTGCAGGAGGTAGATTTTCTTGCACTGAGCAACATGGAAATGACTGAATAAAATACACCTCTACCCTTTTAGTGAAGGTCTTTAATTGTGGCTGGAACTGTATTATAATGCAGTGTATTTGTGCATAGTCGCAGTACAAGGTGGATTGTAGCACAAAATAAGAATTTTGCATTTGTACAAAAATAAACGTATATCATTTTTCTACCCTTCAAGACCTGGGTTTCAGGAGCCATGCTGTTCAAGCCAGTGGATGGAATAGTGGAACTTTTACCAGTAAATCGGACATCTTTGAAAGAGGCCAAGGCCCTTCCTCTAGAAGTCTGAGGAGGTCTGTATCCACATCCTTCTCAGCCAACCATTTTCTCCTTGCGCAGCAGTTGAGGGAAAATCCTTACCAGAGGAAAGGCATACCTTAGCTTGGAGAGAGTCCAAGGAAACTATTTTTCGCTAAGGCTACAAATCTGCAGTTTTTGTTGTATCTGAAGGCAAGGATGTCCACACATATGGGTCCCCTCACCAGTGAAGTTTTTTGGATGATTTCACTCCTCTGGTCTATGGCTTAGGAAGTCTACCTGCTAATTGTCCACACCGGGGATGAAGATTGTGCAGGAGGTAATTTAGTTTCTCTCAGGGCATACATATGTCCCTCCGCACGGTCTTTGTATACTTAAAATAAAGTGACGCACTGAATAAATTAGTTCTGCTTTTTCATGATCCAGTGTGTGACTGAACTGAAACACTCCAAGCACTCTGGTCAAGGTAAAGTTGGAATGTAGGTAAGAATTAACCTCTTCATCCCTGATGTTACTGGTATAATGACTTGGTGGACTTCATGGGCCAAGGCTTTTGACAAAAGTGCCAATTCTTTGTTTTTAAGTGGATGTCTGGGGAGAGTAAAAAATGTTCCCTTCACAGAGCAGAATTAGTAGCTGTGAGATTGAGGGACATGTGCTTTTTCCAATGTGGTAGAGTTTATTTTCCCTTCAGTAATTTCCTTGATGAATTGATCAAGGGATTCCCCAAAACAGGCAGGCATCCCGATCAAAAAAATCAAGTTAGTCTTACCGGTAACTTGTTTTCCATGAGTCTTTCAGGACAGCACCTTGAGAGCGTGGCTCCACCCACTTGACAGGAAACACACCTCCACCAAACTTCTTAAAAGGGAGGTTCCCTCCACTTATCAGTAGTAGTAGAGAAACCTCCGGCCCAAACTGGAACACATAAACAGAGTATGGTTAGTCACAGTATAATATTCCTAAAAACATTAAGGGCGGGTTGCCGATGTCCTGAAAGACTCATGGAAAACAAGTTACCGGGTAAGACTAACTTGATTTTTCCCTTATCGTCTTTCAGGACAGCACCTTGAGAGGATAATAGAGACTTACCCACTTTAGGGAGGGACCACAGCTTGCAAGACGTTTCTGCCAAAAGCCTGATCGCTTGCTGACAGAAGATCCAGTCTATAATGACGGACAAACGTAAGGTAACTTGACCAAGTAGCCGCCTTGCAGATCTGATCTGGGGTGGCACCAGCTATTTCTGCCCATGTAGTGGCCTGAGCTCTAGTAGAGTGTGCTTTAATGGCCAGCGGGGGAGATAGTCCTGCTTGGGAATAGGCTTCCAGAATAGCGGTTCTTAGCCATCTAGCAATTGACCCCTTAGATGCTTGGTGGCCCTTCCTTTTTCCTGAGAAAAGTATGAACAAGGAGTCTGAGGATCGAAAATCCTTGGTCACTTCGAGGTAATGTAGTAACGTTCTTTTCACATCCAACATATGAAATTGTCGCTCCCTTTCCCCTGATGGATTGGAGCAGAAGGTTGGAATGACGATTTCCTGCGCCCTATTAAGGCTTGACGCCACCTTTGGTAGAAAGGCTGGATCAGTCTTTAGTACAACCCGGTCCGTGAAGACGGATAGGAAGGGTTTCTTTATTGACAGGGCGTGCAGTTCGCCAATCCTTCTGGCTGTTGTAATTGCCACTAAGAATACGGTTTTGAGAGTAAGGTACTTCAGAGAGACATCTTGTAAAGGTTCAAAAGGCTCTTTCGTCAAAGACCGCAGAACTACTGATAAATCCCAACTCGGGAAGTGTCGTACAGGAGCTGGTCTGGACCTAGAGAGTGCCCTGAAAAATCTGACAACCAAAGGTTCTGAGGATATCGGCCTCTCCAGAAAGACTCCTAATGCGGCTGTTTGTACTTTGAGTGTACTGCTTGATAAGCCCTTTTCTGCCCCAACCTGAAGAAATTCCAACACTGATACTAGGTTCTTTACCACTCTATTAGACGAGTGACACCAGGAGTTGTAGACCTTCCAGTATTTTTCATAGATTTTTCTGGTAACCAGCTTTCTACTAGTAAGTAAGGTAGTCACCAGTGGTCGGGACAGACCTTTCCGTATCAATAACTGCCTCTCAGATACCACGCTGTGAGGTTTAGAGAGGACACCCCCTGATGGCACACTGGCCCCTGTCTGGTCCTGTCGAAGCGGTAGTCGCCAAGGTGGTTTGACCGCCATTCGAAGAAGGGAGGTAAACCAAGCCCTTTTTGGCCAGAATGGGGTGATTAAGATTACTTCCGTTTTCTCCTTCTGAATCCTCCTTATCACTAACGGTATTAGCTGAAAAGGAGGGAAGGCGTACGCCAGTTGGAACTTCCAAGGCTGTATTAACGCATCTGTTCCCTGGGAACTGTCGTTTCTGTAAATGGAGAAATAGGCTGGAAGTTGCGTATTTTCTTTTGACGCAAATAGATCTATTTGTGGTAGGCCCCAGGCTTGGGTGATTAACCTGAAGATCTCCGGATTTAGGGTCCATTCTGCTTCCTGAATCCGTTTTCTGCTTAGAAAATCTGCTACTATGTTTGAAGTGCCCTTGAGGTGGACCGCTGATAAGGACAGCAAATGATTTTCTGCCCAGTTTAGGATGCCCAAGGCGAGAAGCTGAAGTAATCTGCTTCTTGTGCCTCCTTGCCTGTTTAAGTAAGCTATGGTAGTGGCATTGTCCGAGAACACTTGAACATGGGCACCTTGAAGGTCTGCGGAGAAGGCATCTAAAGCTAAGGCTACAGCCCTTAGCTCTCTCCAATTGGAGGATTTTCCTGCTTCTGACTGGGACCAAACTCCCTGAACATAGTTCTGACCCAAGTGTGCCCCCCATCCCCATAGACTGGCATCTGTTGTTACCACTCTTTCTACTGGGAATGACCAAGACAGGCCTGCTGACAGATTGGTCTGACTTCTCCACCACCATAGTGACCGTTTCACTCTGGAGGGGATCTTTACTTTTGTTTCCAGAGATTCTGTCCTGCGATCCCACACCTTCAGAAGGAAGCTCTGGAGGGGCCTGAAGTGCAGTCTTGCCCACTGCACTGCTGGCATAGATGAGGTAAGGGTTCCTAGGGCTGACATTACCTGTCTGATGGACAGCTCTAGATTTGTCTGTAAGGAGGCAACGACCCCTTCTATCTTTAGTTTTTTGTCCTCTGGGAGAAAAATTCTTTGCTCTACTGAGCTTATCCGATACCCCAGAAATTGTGCCTCTTGGGTTGGGCTGAAATTTGATTTTTCCAAATTTATGATCCAACCCAAAGCCTCTAGATGGCTGCGAGCTCTTCCGAGATCCTCCAGTAATTTCTCCCTGGAGGGAGCAAAGAAGAGTAGGTCGTCTAGGTATGGAACTACCGCTATACCCTGAAGGCGGAGCGGAGCAAGAGCCTCTGCCATGACATTTGTAAAAATTCTCGGGGCCGAGGAGAGGCCGAAGGGGAGGGCCCTGAACTGAAGGTGCACGACCTCCCTTCCCATGTTTACTGCCAATCTCAAAAATCTTTGGGATTGGGGAGCTATGGGGATATGCAGATAGGCGTCTCTCAAATCGATAGACGCCATAAAGCAACCCTTTGTTAACAGGTTTTTTACCGTAAAGATTGAGTCCATGCAAAACCTTTCGTATAGGACTGATCTTTTTAACCACTTAAGACCCGGACCAATACGCTGGCAAATGACCCAAGGGGTTTTTTGCGATTCGGCACTGCGTCGCTTTAACAGACAATTGCGCGGTCGTGCGACGTGGCTCCCAAACAAAATTTGCGTCCTTTTTTTCCCACAAATAGAGCTTTCTTTTGGTGGTATTTGATCACCTCTGCGGTTTTTATTTTTTGCGCTATAAACAAAAATAGAGCGACAATTTAAAAAAAAATGCAATATTTTTTACTTTTTGCTATAATAAATATCCCCCAAAAATATATAAAAAAAACATTTTTTTTCCTCAGTTTAGGCCGATACGTATTCTTCTACATATTTTTGGTAAAAAAAAAAAATCGCAATAAGCGTTTATCGGTTGGTTTTCGCAAAATTTATAGCGTTTACAAAATAAGGGATAGTTTTATTGCATTTTTATTAATTCTTTTTTTTTTACTGCTAATAGCGGCGATCAGCGATTTTTTTCGTGACTGCGACAATATGGCGGACACTTCGGACAATTTTGACACATTTTTGGGCCAATTGTCATTTTCACAGCAAAAAATGCATTTAAATTGCATTGTTTACTGTGGAAATGACAGTTGCAGTTGCAGTTTGGGAGTTAACCACAGGTGACGCTGTAGGGAATGTGTGCCCTAATGTGTGTGTTTACAACTGTAGGGGGGTGTGGCTGTAGGTGTGACGTCATCGATCGCGTCCCCCTATTACAGGGATGACGCGATCGATGCTCCGGCCACAGAGAAGCACGGGGAAGCCGTGTGTACACACGGCTCTCCCCGTTCTTCCGCTCCAGGGACGGATCGCCGCACTGCAGCGGCGATCGGGTCCGCGAATCCCGCGGTCCCGGTCCTGGAGCTTCGGACCGGGTCGCGGGCGCGCGCCCGCGACCCACGGCTGGGTACTAAAACCAACGTATATATACGTTGATGTGCCCAGCCGTGCCATTCTGCCGACGTAAATGTGCAGTAGGCGGTCTTTAAGTGGTTAAAGGCTTTAGATTGAGAATGAGTCTGAAGCTTCCGGACGGTTTTCTTACCATAAATACATGGGAATAAAACCCCTGGTAAAGCCTCCCCCTCTGGTACTGGGATTACAACCCCCTGCTTCCTCAGATCCTTTAAAAGGTTCTTCATGGCTAGGGACTTGACAATATCTCCTGGTAAGTCTGTCAGAAGGTACCTCTCTGGGGGAGGGTCCGAGAATTCTATCTTGTAGCCTAGAGACAGCATAGCGAGAATGTACCGATTTTCTGTTATGCTGGCCCAAAAAGGGAGGAAACGTTGAAGTCTCCCCCCTACCTGCAACTGGCTGTCACTGGGTTTTGCTGGTTGTCGCAGGAGGATTGAAAAGGACATTGCTTTTGCCCTTTCCCCTCTGCCCTGACCAGACCTTTTTCCTCTCTTGAGGCTTACTCTGTTGTTGAGCCCTTGGGGGACGAAAAAACTTTTTACCCGACTGACCCTTCTTTTTGGCCGGGAAAGATTTTTTCTTGTCTGCGGTCCTATCGAGTACTGTATCTAACTCAGGACCAAACAAAAAATCCCCCTGAAAAGGGATTCCACACAGTTTGTTTTTGGACGCTGTGTCCCCGGGCCAGGTCTTTAACCATAAGGCCCTTCTTACTGAGTTAGTAAGGGCCGCAGATCTTGCTGTCATCCTGATAGGCTACCGCAGCAGACAGGGTAGAGAAGGAATCTAAGATTTCCTGCTTAGGGGAATCAGCTATAATATGAGCTTTAAGCTGGCTCAGCCAGTACTCCATGTTTCTGGAGACGCAGGTGGTTGCCATTGCTGGCTTAAGGTTGCCTAAGATGGATTGCCAGGCCCTCTTTAACTGCTGGTCCATCTTCTTATCCATGGGTTCCTTAAGAATCCCCATGTCCTCAAACGCCAGGTCCGAAGACCTTGAGACCTGAGAAATGGCTGCATCAATTTTTGGAGTTTTATTCCAAAGAGCTGCTGGATCCTCATCAAACGGAAACCTTCTTTTATGAGCTTTAGCAAAGAAAGGTTTCTTTTCTGGATCAGCCCATTCCCTCATGATTGAGTCAGAAATCACAGAATGAACAGGAAAAGTACGTATTTTGGGCTCACAGAGACCCGCGTACATCCTGTCATGTAAGGATAGCTCTTTGCGCTCCTCTTCCAAGCCCAAAGTTGCATGCACAGCTTTAAGGAGGTCATCCACTTGGTCCAAAGACAACTTATATTTAGAAGATATATTTTCTTCTTAGTCTTCCTCCTCTTCCGATTCCTGGGAATATGAGGGAGGGGGACCGTCCTGGTTCAGAGGACTCTCTTCTGCCTCCACTACAGGAACTAAAGGTGAGTCTTGTGAGGATTGTGAGGTAGAGGCTTGGCTCACAGATGGTTTCATGAGTGAAGATTTAAAGGATTGAATCGTAGCATCCAACTCCTTCTTTACAGAAGCAATTATGTCGCTGCAGGCAGCAGAAGCTTCTTCTTTCACCAAGGAGTCAACACATGATTGACATAAAGCTTTTCTCCATCCTTCAGAAAGTTTAGCCTTGCATGAAGGACATTTTTTTGTTTCCGGGTTCAGAGCCTTTGGCCTGATAAGGAAAAGAAACAAAGGGGAAAAACAAAAAACCAACCATGTGAGATAACCTGAACAACCCATCAAGGTGCTCACCAAAGGTGCACAGTGAGAGATCTTTATACACTCACGTGCCCAAACAGGCCCCCGCCACCAGGGGGGGGGGGGAACCACTCACTCCCCCCCAAGAGAGAGAGAGAGAGAAAGCTGGAGAGAGACCTCCTAGTAACTGAGGGTAGAACACAAGTCTACCCCTTACCTGGGTCTTGCTGGTGCCAGTGCCTGTCCCACTCGCTGCGGATCCCCCTTCCATGCTTGAGGGCAGTAGCGTGATGCTGGTGGCAGAACGCCGGTTCCGGACTCCACTAGTGCCGCTGCACCGGACCAGAACCAACTAATAAGGCACCAGACCCGTTCCTCCCTCCTCCCTCAGCGCTTCCAGGTGGAAATGACGTCACGCGCCTGCTCGTAAGAAGCCCGCCCCTTCCGGTTACCTCACTTCCGGGGGAAGCAGCTGGAGTAAGGTAGTCACCAGCTGACCTTCCCAAGATGGCGCTGGCGTCGGTTTGGACGGAAAAAAGTAAAGGAACGTCCGCGCGAGTACCTAGCCAGGGGGGGCGGCGTCCTGGAGCAGTCCTGGCTCACTGAGCACTTGATGAGGGAGAAGGAGCCCATGCACAAGGCACTCTCTAACCCGGGAATGGGAGGAACAGACTCTCTGAGGTAGGTAGAAAAAAAGGTGGAGTAGGGAGATAGAAAAAAACCTCTCCAGAAACCTGGAGAGCTCCTAACCCCCACATGTGTTCCCGCCGGAGGAAACACAAAAACTGATAAGTGGAGGGAACCTCCCTTTTAAGAAGTTTGGTGGAGGTGTGTTTCCTGTCAAGTGGGTGGAGCCACGCTCTCAAGGTGCTGTCCTGAAAGACGATAAGGGAAATCATCCATAACACTTTTCACAAGCAGGTTCAGCAGACCATGCATTTAGCCACAAAATCCTGCACATACACCAAGAGATATGAGAAACTTTCGAGACGTGGCAAAATACATTCTCTAGAGACTCCGCACAAAAAGCTAGGGGTATCAGAAGCAGTTTTAAAGAGAACAGGGTCCTCAGAGACCGGTTTCACCTTCTCCATTTATCAGTCTTCCAGTTAATAGTTTGTAGCAAGTACTGTACTTTCAAGGATTTTAAGAGGGCTTCAAAATGCCCAAAGTTGACCCATAATTACATGTTCCAGCTCCTGATCCCTTCCTGATAAGGTGCACTTATCCTTTAAAAGAGGGAAGATCCAATTAGTACTGTAAGGTGAAGAGAACTGACATGGCAGATATGCCAACAGAACAGCCCATTTTTTTCTTCTTGAATTCCTTTTACATGGGATAAATTCCAGCAGTGGTATGGACATGTTAGTCAGATAATGCAGAAGTGCATCAGCCAAGGGGCATGTTGCAACTATGTGACCTTCCCAAAAGTGCTGATGGAAAACAGCCCAATTTCAAAACAAGTGCAAATACTTAGGAGCACCAAAAAAGGTGTCAGACAATTAGGTTATTAATTTCACCTAACCTGTGCCTATGCAGCCACTTTTGTGCCAAGTAGCGAGGTATGTAAAGCCAGGAGCCTGAAAAAAGGACCAGGCTTCATCTGTCACAGGTAACCCATAAACTGGGCTTTAGGGTTTAAGAACCATAGGGCCCGAGTACAGCTCGACTTAAATAGTACACTGTGGCTAACTGAACTTATTGCTACAACGTGCCAAAGTAAGCACCCAACACCAGATCCAGTCCTCAAAGCAAACATTAAATAATGACCACAATATAGTATATAGAGACCAGGTATGGACTAGGAAGAAACAAAAACGAACCATGTCTCATCAATCTGGAAAACAGATACAATATTGGGCAGAAATCTACCTGGTCTTCCCGAAGGAGGAAGGGCTCCTTACATAAACAAAACAAATAAAAAATCCAGGCTCACGGGTAGGCTGGAGAGTGTGGAAATTCATCCTGTTGTAATCAGCAAGCCAGCCAGAACCAGCAAACAACTGAGAATTGATTCTCATTTATTAACATATTGCACTTAGGTGGCGCTTCCTGTTTTGTTCCCGTCCTCCCCTTACGACAGCTGCCACCTACTATCCTCCTATCCCTCTCCTCCCCTCCTTTAAAAGGATTGGTTATTACCACATACTAAGATATGGACTAAAGCAGGGTTTGACAAATTTGCTTAGAATCTAGGAGCCAGCTAAAAAAGTTAGGAGCCAGAAAACCCGCCCCGTCCCGCAAGCTCACAGAAGCGAGCGCATACGTGAGTAGCGCCCGCATATGTAAACTGTATTCAAACCACACATTTGAGGTATCGTCGCAATCGTTAGATCGAGAGCAATAATTCTAGCTCTAGACCTTCTCTGTAAATCAAAACATGCAACCTGTAGAATTTTTTAAACGTCGCCTATGGAGATTTTAAAGGGTAAAAGTTTGTCGGCATTCCACCAGTGGACGCAATTTTGAAGCGTGACATTTTGGGTATCAATTTACTTGCGTAACATTATCTTTCACAATATAAAAAAAATTGGGATAACTTTACTGAGGTCTTATTTTTTTAATTAAAAGAAAGATTTTTTTTCCCAAAAAAAGTGCGCTTGTAAGACCGTTGCGCAAATACAGTGTGACAAAGTATTGCAACAATGGCCATTTTATTCTCTAGGGTGTTAGAATAAAAAATATAATGTTTTGAGGGTTCTAATTAGAGGGAAGGAGACGGCAGTGAAAAAAGTGGAAACACAAAATAAGAGCTGCTGTTTTACCTGTAATGTCCAACAGCCACCACCAGAGGGCGCCAAGTCACAGAAGGAAGCTTGGGCCTTCACAAGGCAACAAAGCCGCAGCCTCAATTACCGGGCGAGGTGGGGAAGGTGTGGGCGCACGAAGACACAGGATCCTGTGCTTCTGTGCGCCCCCCACCTCCCCCGCCACGCGATCGCGGCGGCCCCTCGACGACCGGTAATTGAGACCGCAAAGGCACGGCCTCAATTACCGGTGGGTGCCAGGTCACAATTTGTGTTTGATAATTTTTATTGGTATTTCAAAATAATGCGATACAAAGAATTAAAGTATCAGTGTTAATATAAACAACATTAAAATTCAAATTAAATAGGCATTTTCTTTTCAAGCAGATTGAAGTCTAATACAGAATTCAATTATAAATAGACAATAAGACCATATAGATAGTAAATGAGAGGGTAGGGGAGAGACAGGTAACTAAAAGGGAATAAAATGTGAAAATATCACATACTGATATAATTAAGCATAGACAGACATATATATAGTAATAAAATAAATCTGAAATCTAGTAAAACAATTAGGTTTAAACAAAATATGAATTAGTTATTCATCAATACACAAAACCTCCATGAATTTGTAAAGTGGATCCAACAAGCCCATTTCTTAACGTAACTTTTAGAGGAGTTATGTGATTGATGGATCAAGTCTTCCATATTTGCTATATGTTCAACCTTTTTTATCCAGTCAGAGATACGGGGGGGGGGGGGGGGAGATTGCAGCCATTTAAGTGGAATGCAGAGTTTAGCAGCGTTTATCAGATGTAAAATAATCAAATCTTTGTAAATGGAGTTGGGCAAAGAAGAAATATGTAAAAGATACTGTTCTGCAGTAAAATCAGGTGCGTAAGTAGTAATACTGGATATTAAATCGTGATTTTTTTTCCAAAATGGAACAATAATAATGCATTCCCACCATATATGGAGCAAAGTGCCTGTTGCTTTGTTGCAGCGCCAGCATAGATTAGATATATTCGGAATGAACTTGTTAATAACATAAGGGGTTCTATACCACCTACTGTAGAGCTTGTATCCATTTTCCTGGATAAGGACATTAAGAGAACCTTTATGCAGGAAGACAGTTGACCACTGATCCAGTGTGATAGATCTATTTAGATCTTTCTCCCATTTCAAGTTAGTGCCATTTAATTCCATATAAAAATTGGAATACAACATGTTATATAAAAGGAAATCAAATGCCTACGGGGGTTATCGAGAAGGCATAGAGCTTCAAATTGCGATTTTGATCTATGCCAATCCTGTAGTGTGTTAGGTTTGTTAGTGAATCGGACAATTAAATTAAAGAAAGCTAGTGAAATTGAACTGGTGGGGTATTTCGTGGAGAAAGTTTCGAAAGACATCAAGTTACCTTGATTGAATAGCATTTCAGCTCTGTATTCACTATCCATATGAGATATTACAGGATTACCAGTTTATTAATTCCTACTTCTGGATTGCAACATAAAGGTGTCAAGGGGCCATGAATCGGTGAGATCGATTTTTTTACAAAGGGATCTAAAAAAAATTCAAAGTGGTCCCTGTAATCGGGTGAGATTTGATAGTTTCCGGAATTTACTCTGGGAGATGCATGGAAAATATTTTAATGGGATTTGTTGAGAGTATATGGACTCTTCTAATGATATCCAATCCTTAAGTCCCGTATGCAGGTGCCAATCCACTATCCCTGTCAAATGACAAGCCCAATAATTTTTTTCCACATCTGGAAGACCAATGCCTCCCATATGTTTAGGAACAATTAGTTTGTCCCATTTGATCCTGGCTTGTTTGCCATTCCATAAAAATTTAAGACATATCCGTTTGAAGGTTTTAAAAAAGAAGCCAGGAATTTTGACCGGGAGGGTTTGCATTAGGTATAGAAGTCTGGGGAGGACATTCATTTTTAGAATATCTGCTCTCCCAAACCAGGAGAAAAAGCCCTTATCCCATTTGATAAACTAATTTTCAATGGTGCGTAGCAGGGGTAATAAATTCTTGTTGTATAAATCATTAATCTTGGGTGTCAATTTAATACCAAGGTAAGACAAGCTCTTATCTTCCCAGCTAAAGGGGAAATTGAGTTTACATAACTCAACATCGTTCATAGGAAGAGATATGTTCAGGGCTTTTGATTTCTTGAAATACATTTTTAGGTTAGAAATAATACCAAACAGAGAAATCTTTCAGCAGGTTGGGAATTGTGATTATAGGTTTGGATAGAAACAATAGGATGTCGTCTGCAAAGGCTGCCAATTTAAATGATTTATCCTTTATATTAATTCCAACAATATCCTGATTCATACGCAGTTTATTGAGGAGTGGTTCCATGACGAGTACAAATATAATCGGGGATAATGGGCATCCCTGTCGTGTACCATTTGACACAGAGAAGGCCTCCGACAGCCCGCCATTAACCTTGATTTTAGCCGTAGGTGAAGAGTATAAAAGTTTAATATATTGAAGCATACGTTCGCGTAAACCCAATGCTTTCAAGGCTTTCAGCATGTAATCCCAGACTATCCTGTCGAAGGCCTTCTCTGCATCGAGCGATAGGAAGAATCCGGGGAAATCAGATCCTCCCATCCAATTCTGAATAAGAATAGCTTTCAATGTATTGTCTTTCGCCTCTCTACCTGGGATAAAACCCACCTGGTCTAACGAGATTATTTTAGATAAAAGAGGTAGTAATCGATTGGCAATTATTTTCGCATATAATTTGATGTCAACATTTAAAAGTGAGATTGGCCTATATTTAGAAACTAAAGTATGATCAGAATTTGGTTTGGGGATCATGGTTATATGTGCCTCCAATAGATCTTTGGTTAACTGGGGTGGAATTGGGACTGAATTAAATGCAGTTATAAAATTAGGGATAACCAAGTCTGTAAAGGTTTTATAATAATTTACAGTGAAGCCATCTGGGCCCGGGCATTTGCCTGTATTAAGTTGTTTGATGGCTGATAAGGTTTCACTAAGTTCTATAGGTTTATCCAAATTTTTAGCACTGTCCTCGTCAATGGAATCAGGGCTGTGTAGTTTCAAAAATTCTGAAATTAGGTCAACTCTAGAGGGTGTAGCTTTTTGAGGTGTAGCTTCTTGTAAATTGTACAACTTTGGAGTAGAACAAGCGAAATTGGTTAGCGATTTCATCAGACTTATTGTACATTTTGCCAGAAGGGTCAGAGATAGAGAATATGTTATGTCTAGTACCCTTATTATTTATGCTATTGGCCAGGAGCTTACCACTTTTGTTCCCAAATTCGTAAAATAATTTTTGTGAAAGTTTAAAGTTATGTCTAACCTTTCTTCCAAGAAGAAGTAAGAGATCGTCCCTTGCCTTTGAAAGTTCATTTAGGGTGTCAATAGCGAGCGATTGTTTGTGTTTGATTTCTAAACAGCCAATTCGTTCAGTCAGAGACTTAATGTGGGCTTATCTCAGCTTGTTCCTTTTAGCTGCGTGGGATTGTAATTCTCCCCTAATTACGCACTTATGGGCCAGCCAAACTGTCAGAGGATGGACATCCACATTGTTGTTTTTATTGAAATAGTTATTAATTTTGGTATTAACCTCCCTGGTGGTATGATTCTGTCTGGAATTACGTACCAAAAGCGGTACAATTATTTTGCATGGAAATTCTGCGTTTTATACTGTAGGCCTGCAATTTTTAGGAATAACTCACTTAAATTTGTCCAAACCAGAGTCTAGTAGACATCCCGGGTATGATAAAGTTTGAAACACAAAATCATAAAATTATAATATAATAAATAACTATAAATAATTATAACAAATAATAATGTAATTATAATAAAAATTATTCACTAATGTAATCAAATCAAAATCACTGAAATTTGCTCAGTTGCAGAATTGTCGCTGTCACTTTTATTTTTTTATGACGAATTTCCCCACAAATCGCTATCGCTCAATTCTGCAAGTGATTATCATTTATTATCGCTGTTTTCTAGCTGCTCTAAAATCACTTTTGACATAAAGGGACACTTTTGGTTGCTATGGACAATCTACAGTTTGCAGGCACAAAAAAATTGTTTTTATTATGTAAAAGAACATACAGGGCACTGGGCAGACCACTAGGGACAGGGGGGGTGTGTACTTTTTACATACAGTACTGTAATCTATAAGATTACAGTATTCTGTATGTAATGTGTTTGTTTACTTATTTGAATTTGCCGCCGGTCTCCGCCCCCGTGCGCCGTTACGTCGCAGGGAACGGAGATCGGCGGCGCGCGGGCACTGTGTGAGTCGAATGGAGGACGCCACTCGCTCACACAGCGGGGATGCATCGCTGGATCCAGGGACAAGGTAAGTACAGTACCCCGCCTGGATAAACAGGTAAGCCAGGCTCTGCATTCACCCGGAGCGCGACTCGGGGATATCGATATTTACATAAAAAATCCAACCCGAGTCGCGCTCGGGGATACCGGCAGGGGGGTTAAGCATTTCTATATTGCCAATATCATTCAATAGAGAATTGTCCAATCTCCAAATTTTTGGTGCAATAGGTTTGCTTCCAAAGGCAAGAGCCACAGTAATAGGGCTATGGTCAGAAAAAAACATTGGTTCTATCGTGGCTTCAAGAAGGATACCCAGGTCATTTTGTGACAAAAAATAATCCAGCCTTGAATATGTGTTGTGCGGGGGCAAGTAAAAAGTATAGTCTTGAGGTGGGGGAACAACGTGCGCCACGTGTCATGCAATGATAATTGACGAATAGATTCCTTAACCACCCGTAGGGTCTTGTACGAGATTTTAGACGTACCCGAGGATGTATCTATTAGGGGGTTAAGTGTTAGATTGAAATCTCCCCCCACAATCAGCGTACCATTAGTAAAATATTACAACAATTCTAGAGGGTCATTAAATAATGCAGCATGCAATCTATTAGGGGCATATATATTTGCTATGGTAATCAATTTGTTATATAGCGTGCCTTGAAATGGGCAATTTTTAGAGAATAGGACAGACACCCCTTTGGATTTAGAAACCGAGTTGGTTGCATGAAAAATAAGAGGGTAGTGTTTATCCTTAAATGTTGGACAATTGTTCGTTATAAAATGCGTTTCTTGTAGTAAGATAATGTCTGCCTTTGATTTCCTTAATACCATCATCAATTTTGATCTCTTTTCAGGGACATTTAAACCTTTCACGTTTAGTGAATACATTTGAACCTTTTGTTGCTGCAGCGTTGATCTCCTGTTGGGAGGTGACATTTCACCGGGGGGGGGTGGGAGGGGGTAAGGCAGTAAAAGATATAAGGGGGTAAAAGGAGTAAGTTGTGAGATTAACTAAATATCGAGTTCAAAGACCTCGATAAAAAACTACCGATGTATAGAAAAAAAAAGTATGTAAAAACGTAATAAAAATAAAATATCCCTATAGGGATATACACTTGGTAATGAATATAGTGACAATCTTACGTCCAGACCCTATCAGATCAGAGGACACAAGAAGTCACTATGCGGGGGTTGGAAAGAACCAGGTCAAAAGACAAACAACCAGATCATAAAACACTCCGCCGCCAACAGACCATTAATAAATTTCCATTACATGGATATGAGACGTTAATGAAAGCCAATAAAAATAAATAAAAAAATAAATTAAAAAAATAACATATATATGACTTTCAGGGATAGTTCCTGAATACATCACATGTAATGTGTCTGAGTCGGCTAGCGTGAAATCTATTAAAAATATAACATGGGTAAACAAACAAAGTGAACGATATACTACATCGGTCCTGAATAGGTTTAGCCATCGATTTAGGTTTCAAAAAGCAGTTAAATTTCCGGCATGCCGGGATTGCCAACTGTCACATTGGTTGTGCTCTCAACCAAACTGTCAAACCATCCAATGGCTGGTGTCATAACTGATCACATGTGCAGCACCATGGCATTTGAAGATTAAACATGGGCCAAGATGGCAGCTTCCTTGGCTGAAAATGATAGAAGGGTTTACTTCCACTTTAAGTAAGCAACCAAACCTAATCAGATGGACCTCAATCAGGTATGGGTGAGCGTTGCTAAGAGACGAGAATCATGTAGACAAAGTTAGGATGCAATAAGACATTGTGTCAGTTTTGTTACAACCAAGTATACTATCAAAAGTGAGGATACAATGTTGTAAAGTTATGTCGTATCAGAAGAGAAATGATTTTTTTTTTTAAATAGATGCTAAACAAAACATAGTAAACAAAACTAAAATAGGTAATAAGCATAACTAGGACTCAGCATGCATTTGTCTAACGTAATGTAAAGATTAGGAAAATAAACCCTTTCAATGGACACAATAAAACTTCAATATTTGAGTCTTGATTTCCTGTAACGCGTGGAACCCGGTGATTGTAGGTTAGCTTGAGGATTCATGGAGGAAATCGGTGTTCTGTCACTTGATTGTGAGCGACGTCTGCGAAATCTAGTCGGAGCAGTTTCCATATGTTTTTCTTGTGGGAAGTCTTTCTTGTGCGAATTAAAGCGAAAGTCTGCGTACCAATTAGGTACATCCATATAGGGTATACCCATGGCGTCACAGAAAGGCTGTTGGTCTTCTGGAACACGTAGAAGGGCAGAATGGCCCTGATTAGTCACCAGCAGTCCAAATGGAAATTTCCAATGATAAATTATATTTTTATCACGGAGCACTTCAAGTAATGGTTTTAAGTCTCTTCTGTGTTGAAGTGTAATACGTGAAAGATCTTGGTATATTTGGATTACTGTGCCTTCAAAACAGCATTTGGATTTCAATTTAGCATTTCTCAGAATCTCCTCTTTTAGTTGAAAATCTGTGATGCAACAAATGACATTCCTAAGAGGGTCTGTCGCCTCTCCCCTTGATCTCAGTGCTCTGTGGATACGTTCCATCTGAATGGTGGAGAGGGGAGGTCGGCCCAAAAGGTTATTAAAAATGCCCACAACAGTAGGGGATAGCTGGTCAATGTCCACAGTTTCAGGTAAACCCCTCAGACGCAGGTTATGGCATTTGCTTCTATTTTCTAAGTCCTCGACTTGGTGATTTAGGTCCCTCAGATGAAGTGAGTGTGCATCCACTTTGCGGTTGAAATGGCGCATTATAGCGCCGTGTTGCGCAGTTTTTTCCATGTCAGTGACACGCGCCGTAACTGCGCGGATTTCTATGCTTAATTCGACAATGGCTGCGGCAAGCGTAGATTTGATATCGTCTGCAACCGAATGTAAATCATTCAAGCTGGGTCCTTGCGATAAGTCATGTGTATCTCCGACTTTCCGATCGGTGTTGTGACTAAACACAGTATCTACTGGACATTTTTGGGAAGAATTGTCCAGCTGATTTTCCGTCATGGCAGCCTATGTGCTCTTAGAAGCAATGCCGTAGAGGGCCGAGCAATCTCTAAATTACACCATAGAGACGGTAAAAAGGACCCAAACGTTCACGGGCACTGATGGATCACCGATGTACGGTTTTGGGGGCTGAAATTACAGCTTACCGGCTCACCGAATAAAGATAAATGTCTGTGGCGGCGGGAGCTCCTCAATCAAGCGTCCCATCTCCAAGCCCGGCTAGACCACGCACCCAGGTCACAATTGCGACCGAATTTTGTCGAGCCCTGGACTAAAGAACTGTGACTTTTTTAGATCTATCCTCTGTCCATATTAATTTATATTTTTTATGCACTAATCTTTTGCGCCGACAGTTTGCCTTATTGTTTTTATAGACTGTTCTTTTTACACAACAGTTATAACACAGACAACGCCACAGGCCCGTACTGTTGTGCCAATCCAAATATGTATGGGATCTACCATACTGCAGCCAGGCTTTCTGCAAGACAGATAGAGGAGCACTGGATCAGGATTTTAGTAGGCATTTAGATCAGTTGATATTTCAGGAGGCTGCTCGCCAAGGTCCGCCGACTCTGAAAAAGTCCCCAAATTGCCAGTACCAAGTTTGGTGATGTATATAGTTGAAGCCAGTTTAAAAAAAAAAAAAAAAAAAAAATCACAGATGTGAAAGATGGCCAACGTGCATCAGGGGTTAAACAGTCTCCCTTATTTTAGACTTTCACTGGCATGGGACATGGGTGTGGGGGGTGCAGCCCCGCAGTCAGAACGTCAAACTAAGCACATTGCAACATGAAATCTTCAATAGGAGGGAAATACAATTCCACAGTGAGATAAGCAGGCACAGACCTACTTGATAGCTCTTGGGAAACATCAGAAGCGGTCAAAGTAAGCAGTTCTTAAAAAAAATAAAAAACAACAAGACTCACAGAAACTCAAGGTAGTCAGACCGAATTCATCCAATTGCACAACCAAAGGAGTGCAATTCCATTTAAAAATAAATTTTTAAATGCATATTATAGCGACAAGACGCTGTCACTATAATGGACCATGCACAAATTGGTACATGTATAATAAAAAGACATGTAATACACAGGCATCTAATGTACCTGACATGACATGTTTTGCAATAGCCCAGCTTGCTCTTCAGGGCTGGATGCGTGTACAACTGTACCTAGGATGGGAGAGGAGAGGATAAGGCAGAACATGTGAGATAATTAAATACATGTTACTTTAACAGAGTTGAACAGCCCCGTCCAGGGGGTGGTCCTTCAGGACATAACCTTCCTCCCTGCAGCATGCAGCCTCAGTTCTTAACAAGCGGTACAAACCTAAAAAGGAGGGGTGGGTGCTGTGTCCATTCATGGACGACAGAGAAAAGGATTTTACAGTAAATACAAATTTCCTCTTATCCATGGACAAGTGGGACGTTCCCAGTGTAAAAAAAACAAGGGGTGGGAACAGTATCAGTATAAACAAACAACTTCACCCCAAACAAGCAGAGCTTCTCAACGGAGCTTTAAACAGCCACCTGCAAAACAATGCAGCCGAAGGAAGCATCAGAAGATGCACTCACATCAACCTTGTAAAATTTGGGAAAAGTGTGAACGGACGACCAAGTCACCGCCTTGCACGCCTGCGAGACAGACGCTTGATGTCGGAAAGCCCAGGAAGCACCAATTGCCCTGGTCGAATGTGCCGTGACTGGAAAGGGGGCGCCCGCCTCCTAAGAGCATAGGCCTGTATTACAGTCTGCCTGATCCACCAACAGACAGGTCCTTTTGTGGACCAGACACAAATTAGTCAGATCTCCGAAACAGACCTGTAGCAGACAGGTACACCCACAAAGCGCGAACCACGTCTAAAGTATGAAGCGCAAACTCCCTAGGATGCACGGCCGAGGACATAAGGACGGAACAACAATGTCCTCATTCAGGTAAAAGGCTGAAACCACCTTTGGAAGAAAGGAAGGTTGCGGGCGCAACACTGCCTTATCCTTATGGAGGTTAAAGTATGGTGACTTGCAAGACAAGGCCACCAACTCAGAAACCCTTCTTATGACGCGTACACACGGCAGAGAAACTCGACAGGCGGAACACTCCGTTCCGCCCGTCGAGGTTCTCTGCCGGCCGTCAGATTCGGCGACCCGCCCGTCGGGAAAGGCAACCAGCCTTTCATCCCGACGGGCCGTCGAGCAAATAGAGAACCTGGATTTGCTTGACGGGTTTCCCGACGGGCGGGGCTCGCCGAGAGCGTACACACGGCCGAGGTTCTCGGCAGAATGCGGCTCCCAGCGAGGTTCTCGCTGGTTTCTGCCGAGAACCTCGGCCGTGTGTACGGGGCTTTACAGAAGTAATGGCCACCAAAAAGGCCACCTTCTGAGATGGTGTCGAGAGGAATCTCTCTGATGTTTTCAAAGGGAGGTTCCTGAAGAACCGAGAGCACCAGATTCAAATCCCATAGAGAAAGAGGTGGTTTAAGAGGGGGAAGTATAGGACGAACCCCCTGCATAAAGGTACCCACCAGAGAATGGGCCGCCAAAGGCCGCTGAGAGAACACAACCAAGGCTGAAATCTGTCCCTTAACCACTTAAGGACCGCCTTCTGCACATATACGTCAGCAGAATGGCACGGCTGGGCACATGCATGTACAGGTACATCCTGTGCTAGTTCACAGCCATGGGTAGTGGGTGCGCTCCCGTGACCTGGTCCGAAGCTGTGGGACTCGCGGACCCGATCGCCGCTGGAGTCCGGCGATCAGCCCCCTTAGCTGAAGAACGGGGAGAGCCGTGTGTAAACATGGCTTCCCCGTTCTTCACTGTGGCGGTGTCATCGTTCGTGTGAGCCCTTTTATAGGGATACACAATCAATGACGTCACACCTACAGCCACACCCCCCTACAGTTGTAAACACACATTAGGTCACACATAACCCCTTCAGCGCCCCCTTGTGGTTAACTCCCAGACTGCAAATGTAATTTTCACAATAAATAATGTCATTTTCACAGCAAAAAATGCATTTAAAATGCAATTGTCCCAAAAATGTGTCAAAATTGTCCAAAATGTCCGCCATAATGTCACAGTCACAAAAAATAAATAAATAATAAAAATGCAGTAAAACTATCCCCTATTTTGTAAATGCTATAAATTGTGCGCAAAACAACCGATAAACGCTTATTGCGATTTTTTTTACCAAAAATAGGTAGAAGAATACGTATCGGCCTAAACTGAGAAAAAAAAATATTTTTTTATATTTTTGGGGGGATATTTATTATAGCAAAAAGTAAAAAATATTGAATTTTTTTCACAATTGTCGCTCTATTTTTGTTTATAGCACAAAAAATTAAAACCGCAGAGGTGATGAAATACCACCAAAAGAAAGCTCTATTTGTGAAAAAAAAAAAAAAAAAAAGGATGCCAATTTTGTTTGGGAGCCACTTCGCACGACCGTGCGACACAGTGCCGAATCTCAAAACCTGGCCGGGTCCTTTAGCTGACTGAAGGTCTGGTTAATGGTGCTTAAGGCAAGTTTCTGATCCACTCCTGCCGTTTTTACAGCGTGCACCCTGGAAACCAAAAACATCCGTGGATGCCACCCCATCTCTTTACACAAAGATGTAGGCCTTCCAGGTGCGATGGAAGATCTTTCCTAGAAGAAAACTTCCTTTCCCTCAGCATGGTTGAGATGACCAAGTGGGAAAGACCGCGGTCTCTTAAAACCTGGCTTTCAATAGCCATGCCGTTAAAGCCAGCAACTGTAAAGCAGGATGAAGTATGAGACCTTGAGACAGAAGGTCCTCCCGCATTGGCAGTGCCAGGGTACATTTGCCACCAGGCGCACGAGATCAGCGTACCAGGATGCAGAGGCCAATCTGGAGAAATTAGAATCATCGGAATCCACTCGGCGTCCACTCAGAGCAGCAGAGGAAGCAACTTCAAATGGGAGAAATGCATAAAGTAGTCAATACTGACCCTCCAGGTTTACAAACCTGTCTGCCAAGGGATCTCTGGACCTGGCCACGAAACTCGAAAACCTTGTGGTTGAGGTGAGAGGCCAGGAGATCCACGTCCGGTGTGCCCCACCTCCTGCAAAAAAGTTGAAACAACTTCGGATGCAATGACCATTCCCCCTGGTCCAGCATCTGGCGACTCAGGTAGTCTGCCTGCCAGTTTTCTATGCCTGGAATGTAGACCGCTAAAAGAGCCGGCACGCTTCTTTCCATCCACCTTAGAATGTGAGCGACCTCGGACGCTGTAGCCGAGCTCCGTGTTCCCCCGATGGTTGACATAAGCCAGCGCCGTGGCGCTGTCCGACTGAATCCTGATTGGGCTACCTTGCAACCTCCTCGACCACGAGGAGAGGCATTGCCTGATGTGTTCAAGGACATTGATCGGCAGACGAGATTCTTCTAGAGTCCAGCGACCCTGGGCCGACTGGACCCCCCAGACGCCCCCCCCCCCCAAGCCGTGAGGCTGGCATCAGTCGTAACCACCGTCCACTGGAAGGGAAGAAACAATTTCCCGGACTGAAGATCCGGAGATCTCTGCCACGAATTCAGAGACTGACTGACTAGGAGGCTTACCCAAATCAGATGATCCAGAGACAATGGAGATATGTTCCATTTGGACAGGATCTCCCTCTGCAATACACGAGTGTGGAACTGGGCATGTAGTACTGCCTCGAAGGAGGCTACCATCAGACCCAGGACTCGCATGCAAGAACGGAGAGGCGACCATTTTCAGGATGCCAACAGCTTTACCACAGACTGAAGAGTCTGCATTTTTTCCAGGGGAAGAAAGACTCTTGCTTCCAAGGAGTCCAGAATGAACCCTAGGTACTCCAAACACCAAGTTGGTACCAGGACCGACTTCTGAATGTTTAACACCCACCCAAATTTTTGGAGGGTCTGGCTGGCTATAGACAAATCCACCTCCAATTCTGAGCCAGAAGCTGCTCTTAGAAGACGTCCAAGTAGCCCACGATGGCAATGCCTTGCTGTCTCAGCAAAGCTAGGATCAGTGCGAGCACCTTGGTGAAAGCTCTTGGTGCTGACGCTAGTCTAAAAGGAAGGGCCACAAACCGATAGTGGTCCTCACCCATCGCAAAAAACCTCTGGTGACTTGTGCAAATTGGGACATTCAAGTATTTGTCCTTGATGTCCAAGGGCGCCAGTATGTCTCCCGGATAGAGCGCAGCCACCACCGAGCGAATGGATTCCATGCGGAACTTCCTTACTCCAACAAAGGCATTTAGGGCTTTGGAGGTCCAAAATTGGACGGACCCCGTCCTTCGGGACCACAAACAGATTTGAATAAAAACCCTGAAACCTCTTGTGCTGCGGAACGGGTAAAATTACCCCACAACTTAGCAAGTCCTGCACTGCCCCTAGTAGGGCAGACCGACGAGCCGGAAGGAGAAGAGCAGCGAGGTTCACTGAGCCTTCATCTGTGGAGGGGGGGACTGCCTTCATCTGTTGGGGCCTGACCACTTTTGGTGGCAGGCAGCATGGCAAGTGACATTCCACATCTGGTGGCAGGCAGCATGGCAAGTGACACACTCAAAGCTCCTACCGATTCTGCATTATGGTGGGTTTAACTTTTTTATTTATTACTAGAAATAATGCGCCGACAAATTGCCCTCAAAAAAATCACTTACCGCCCACGTGCCATCCCCAAACTCCCCCCAACCGGGCCTTGGCAACATTTTCTTCCACGCAACCGGTCCCCGGTGCCAAAAAGGTTGGTGACCACTGCCTTACAGCACTGATAAGTGCACTAAAAAGTGCCCTGTCCTGTACTGACCCAAGGAAGGTCCTGGTCCACATCCTCAGACAACACAGAACCGGGGTCCGAGTCAGAGCATTCCCCAGGAGATGGGAGGGGGGCTTTTTACCCCCCCTTACGCCCGCGCGCCGCTTCCACCCTGGCAACAAATGTTTCCAGGGCTGCCGACAAAGTGTCCATGGGAACCGCAGGTGCAGGAGCACCAGCTGCCACCTCTGGCATGTTTGGGGGAAGAAGAACAATAATGCAGACAGCTCTCAGGGACCTATTCAAGATCTGAAAAAAGTCCACCCCCTGCGCTGACCAGGGGGTTACTCAGGGGACTCACCAACCCAGCAAGAGACTGTTCAGCACCGCTGCCCGCCCTCTGTACACAACGTGTGTGTGAGGAAAAAGCTGTGAGGTAAAAACCTTAGGAGATATGTGCTGCGCACTGTCTAAAAGCCAGCACTAGAAGCCAAAACCACTCACAAAATGGCCGCCGGACGCCTCAGAGACAACAATGTACGGCCACAATAAAATGGACAACCGTAATAGTAAGCTGCGCCATAGCGCAATCACAACAAAATGGTGGCGAAACGCAGCAATGTGGCCTCCCTGAGACAAAGCACCCCCCCACAAAAATATGGGCCTAGACACCCTCCACAGTCCCCTGGTTGGAAAAGGAGCCCTCCCCACAGGTCCACCGCGGTAGCAGCAGAGGAAAATGTGGCAGAGCATGGAAAGGGAGGATAGGAGGACCCCCTAACCCCAGGAATGCCCAGCCAGGAAGGACTGTACTTACCCATCCATGCGAGGACCCGCTGACGCATTCCTGACAGGCATACAACTGAATTGGAGTAGCTGTCGGCCCGGTCCACTGTGAGTGAGAACACCACAGCCCAGTCGTATGTGGACCCTGGAGCAAAAAGCCCACCGGCCACCTCAGGAGTCATGGGGTAGGTCGTGGCAGACTACGAGGATCTACTGTATATATCCAGCCTGTCACTCAGCCGGCAGTTGATTCTCAAATAAAAATAAAATCGAAAAATCTCCTCAGGGCGCTGGGCCCAAAAGGGAGCCATATGTCCTTCTCCTTTGCTAGGCAGAAAAAAAAAATTAGGCTGTATGCTGAAGGGAGGTGGGTTATGTCCGGAGGGACCACCCCCTGGGCAGGGCTGTTCAACTCTGTTAAAGTAACATGTATTTAATTATCCAACATGTTCTGCCTAGTCTTCTCCTGTGAACAGGAACATGACCTACTTGTCAAGACTTAAGGCTGTGTCCGTCCATGGACGATGAGAGAAAACAGGTAGATAAGTGGTATAATCTTGGTGGAATGAGCATAAGGTATAGGTAAGGTATGCTCATTCCATCAACATTATACCACATACCTACCTTTATTTTTCCATCCTAGGTACAATTGTACACAAATTCACCCCTGAAGAGCGAGCTGAGCCTCGCAAAACATGTCATGTTGGGTACATTAGATGCCTGTGTATTACATGTCGTCTTATGCATGTACCAATTGTCATGTTATATTTATGTTTTACAAATGGCCACTGTTGATAATATGTGTGCATGCATTGCATTACTTTTATCTGAATAAACGCATATACTTTATACTGCATTTACTGCTACTATGTTGATTGGCCCAATGGTGTTCCACCTCATTTAAAGTCCCAAAGGGCGAATCTCTTATTGCATATTACAGGGATGGAGGTGGGTCACCGGTGACACCAGATCCCTGAGTAAGGGGAGGGTCGCTGGCTTTCTGGTAAGCCTCCATATTAGTTCTCTAATTTTATATTGATTATGCATATTGTGTCATTGCACAGATTGGGCTTTGTTTTCTTAGCGCTGCAATTTTATTTATATATGGACTTTGTTTTCCTTTTTATAAAAAATGGGCTGCCATGTCCTAAAAAAGTGTGGCCTGACGTGAATTGCTTAAACAAAATTTACTACCAAGCTAATGCTCCCCCATATTACTATATACAATATGTTGTCAAAAAAAATTGTGACGCCTGCCTTTACAAGCACATGGACTTTAAGGTGAGGTCCAGCCTCCTTCAGAAAAAATTCAGTCAGCAGCTACAAATAATTTAGCTGCCGACTTATAAGAAAAACATACCTGTCCAGGGATCCTGCAATGTTAGTACCCCAGCCAATTTTTACATCAGCTCTCTGATGCTTCCGCCATTGTTTCCAAGGTTCCCTATGCAGCCCTCAAATTTTCCACTTGCCTAATTGCATTTTGTGAGTGGAAAATTGTTTCTGGCGAGGAGCTGGGCTGCCTGGGAGGGGGCACGAGTACCACCGGCATGCAGGATTGATCGGGAGCTGAGCAAAAGGAAGAGAAAAGCCACGGGAATACTGAACGCATAGCTGGCTGTTACAGCCGAGTTTACATTACAATTGCTTCCTCTCTGCTCCGCTCGTGGTTACAAATAGCCCCGCCCCCTGACCCCGCTCCGTTGATAGACCCAACACGTCACAGGAGCAGGGTCAGGAGGCAATTGTAATGTAAACTTGGCTGTAACAGCTGGCTATTTGTTCTGTAATCCCGCGGCTTTTTTTCCCTTTCTTCATGCCGAGTCTGCAATGGTGGGGAAAAGGTAGCCCGAGTCTGCAATGGTGGGGAAAAGGTAGCCCGAGTCTGCAATGGTGGGGAAAAGGTAGCCCGAGTCTGCAATGGTGGGGAAAAGGTAGCCCGAGTCTGCAATGGTGGGGAAAAGGTAGCCCGAGTCTGCAATGGTGGGGAAAAGGTAGCCCGAGTCTGCAATGGTGGGGAAAAGGTAGCCCGAGTCTGCAATGGTGGGGAAAAGGTAGCCCGAGTCTGCAATGGTGGGGAAAAGGTAGCCCGAGTCTGCAATGGTGGGGAAAAGGTAGCCCGAGTCTGCAATGGTGGGGAAAAGGTAGCCCGAGTCTGCAATGGTGGGGAAAAGGTAGCCCGAGTCTGCAATGGTGGGGAAAAGGTAGCCCGAGTCTGCAATGGTGGGGAAAAGGTAGCCCGAGTCTGCAATGGTGGGGAAAAGGTAGCCCGAGTCTGCAATGGTGGGGAAAAGGTAGCCCGAGTCTGCAATGGTGGGGAAAAGGTAGCCCGAGTCTGCAATGGTGGGGAAAAGGTAGCCCGAGTCTGCAATGGTGGGGAAAAGGTAGCCCGAGTCAATGGTGGGGAAAAGGTAGCCCGAGCTGCAATGGTGGGGAAAAGGTAGCCCGAGTCTGCAATGGTGGGGAAAAGGTAGCCCGAGTCTGCAATGGTGGGGAAAAGGTAGCCCGAGTCTGCAATGGTGGGGAAAAGGTAGCCCGAGTCTGCAATGGTGGGGAAAAGGTAGCCCGAGTCTGCAATGGTGGGGAAAAGGTAGCCCGAGTCTGCAATGGTGGGGAAAAGGTAGCCCGAGTCTGCAATGGTGGGGAAAAGGTAGCCCGAGTCTGCAATGGTGGGGAAAAGGTAGCCCGAGTCTGCAATGGTGGGGAAAAGGTAGCCCGAGTCTGCAATGGTGGGGAAAAGGTAGCCCGAGTCTGCAATGGTGGGGAAAAGGTAGCCCGAGTCTGCAATGGTGGGGAAAAGGTAGCCCGAGTCTGCAATGGTGGGGAAAAGGTAGCCCGAGTCTGCAATGGTGGGGAAAAGGTAGCCCGAGTCTGCAATGGTGGGGAAAAGGTAGCCCGAGTCTGCAATGGTGGGGAAAAGGTAGCCCGAGTCTGCAATGGTGGGGAAAAGGTAGCCCGAGTCTGCAATGGTGGGGAAAAGGTAGCCCGAGTCTGCAATGGTGGGGAAAAGGTAGCCCGAGTCTGCAATGGTGGGGAAAAGGTAGCCCGAGTCTGCAATGGTGGGGAAAAGGTAGCCCGAGTCTGCAACATTTAAGTGTCATTTCATGAGATAATTTATGAAGGCATGTAGGGATCGGTTGGGGCAACTGGTGGCGAGTAACCC
Organism: Rana kukunoris; assembly: GCA_029574335.1. NCBI lineage: Eukaryota > Metazoa > Chordata > Amphibia > Anura > Ranidae > Rana > Rana kukunoris. The sequence goes on along the minus strand of CM056054.1, from coordinate 74,395,834 downwards.
TTATGCCTGGTTAGTAGCTCAGGACTTGAAATTTTGAGCCCTGCCCTATTGAACGTGCAGAACGTGCTGCGCTTTCTGAATGGGCCAGCAGTGGGGGAAGGAGGGGGCTGAATTTACAAGTGATCTCACCACAGAGGTCCCGAAAGTGGGAACATGTACCTGTCAAAAAGTCAGTGCTACATTTGGCCCCCATCAGGGAGATGGCAGCATAAAAATAAAAAAAATCTGCAGAGGTGATCAAATACCACAAAGAGAATGCTCTATTTGTGGGGAATTTTTTTTTTTTTTTTTTTTTTTAAGTAAAGTGTTGCACAACCACGCAATTGTCAGTTAAAGTATTGCAGTGCTGTATCGTAAAAAATGGCCTGGTCATGAAGGGGGAGTCAATCTTCCAGAGGAAAATGGCACCCCAGGCTTAGACTGTAGGGTTCAATATTGAGTTGGTCCACCCTTTTCTCTTTTTTTGGACCATTCTCTGTAAACCCTAGAGATGGTTGAAAGTGAAAATCCCAGTAGATCAGCAGTGTTTGAAATTCTTCAGGCCAGCCCATCTGGTGCCAAAAACCATGCCACCTTCAAAGTCACCTAAATTTTCTTTCCCCTTTCTGATGCACGGTGTAAACTTCAGCAAGTCTCCTTCACCATGTTTCTCCAATAAATGACTAGGACCAATGCACAAAGCAAGGACCATAAAGACATGGATGAGCGAATTTGGGTTGGAGGAGCTTGACTGGTCTGCACAAAGTCCTCAACTGGATAGAACACTTTTGGGATGAATTAGAGCAGAGAGAGGGGAGCCAGGCCTTCTCAGCCACATCGGTGCCTGACCTCAAACACACTTCTGGAATAATGGTCAAATATTCCCCTAAACCTTGTGGACAGCCTTCCTAGAAGAGTTTGCGCTTGTATAGCTGCAAAAGGGTGGGCCAGCACGATTTTGAAACCTACAGACTAAGACTGGGATGCCATTAAAGCGGAGTTCCGCCTGGGGGAAAATAAATAAATAAAAATATGCTTGCCTGTCCAGGTAGCCTGCAATGTCAGCACCCGAAGCCGACCCGTCCCTCGGCTCCAGGTGTAGGCACCGGCATCCTTACTAAAGGGAAACAGGAAGTGAAGCCTTGTAGCTTCACAGCTCATTTCCTACTGTCAATGGCTGTCATCTATCCAATCAGGACCCGATACACTGACTGGAGCTGGTGTGCTCCTTCTCGGCACTGGAAAGACTGAGATCAGGTGAGTAAAAAAGGGGGGTGCTGCACTATAGAACAAGGTTTTTCACCTAAGAATGCACTAAGGTGAAAAACCGAGGGTTTACAAACCCTTTAAAAAGGGGGTGATTTTCTATATCCATTGTACATCTTTGTCCAAGGGCTGGACACATGGAAACAAAATGTGCGTTTTGTGCCCATAACAGTGATATGTCAAGTACAAACAAGGGGGGTTTCAAGCTATGATTGGTGCTTTCCATAATGCAAGGTTGAAAAATAGAAAATGTTTGATAAGGATGAACAAGTAGTCTAAAACGCACTGTGTGGTCATTTGTAAGTTCAATACATTGAGGGTTTGATTACAAGACCCAAGTGGAGGGGCAAGCTCTTCTACACCAACAAAAGTTTTTGAAAAAACTCAATTTGTAGATGTTTTTTGAAACATTATCTTTATGGGATTGTAACCTCTATATACTGGAGATAAAGCACCAACACATTATAATTTTCTTAGTCGCATTGTTGGTAATAAGAGATTAGGGGCGTTCCTCTAGTTTATGTGGGTTTACTTAAATATTCTTTGGGATAGTAATGGCTATTTGAATATTAAAAAAAATGTTAGTATAAAAATATATATTTTTATTATATAGTGTGTGTGTACACACACACACACACACACACACACACACACACACACACCTTGGTTGGAAGCAGTTCTACTAGGACCACGACTGCAACTGCATCAGAAACCCCTGGACCACTACAAGTGGTTAGGTCAGATATAGACAAAACAAAAAAGCCACAAACAATGTGTATTATATCACTTGCGGTTTCAACTCTTAGTTTACTGGCCCACCTGTCAGTTTTTCCAGGCAGACCTGAGTGGTCTGCGAGAAATGTCAAAATTGAACTCGACAGCAAGTGGATAAGCATATATCAATTGCCCGACACAAACTATAGAGCACGCAATGTTTCCCTCATTAGGCAGGTAATTTGTTGCAATCAAGATACTGTTCACATTTGAGTACACACACTGAAAAATGAGTTCATGGACAGACATAGCCTTAATCTTGACATAGTGGGTATTAAACTTCCTTTAGGAGCGAATAGGCAGAAACTTGTGTAGTAAATGTTAAACTCATCATACACACCCTACACCCCCGCCCAGGGGGAGTCTCCTCTGGGTATAACCCCTCTCTGTATCTCGCAGATCAGTTCGTCAAAAAGCAGTACAAACATAAAAAGGAGGGGTGGGTGCTGTGTCTGTCCATGAACTCAAAATAGGATTTTATACTCACGGTAAAATCTTCTGAGTTCACGGACAGACACAGCACCCACCCCTCCTTTTTACGTTTGTACTGCTTTTTGACGAACTGATCTGCGAGATACAGAGGGGTTATACCCAGAGGAGACGCCCCCTGGGCGGGGCTGTAGGGTGTGTATGAGAAGTTTAACATTTACTACACAAGTTTCTGCCTATTTGCTCCTAAAGGAAGTCTAATACCCACTATGTCAAGATTAAGGCTGTGTCTGTCCATGAACGAAAGAGAAAATAGGATTTTATACTCACCGTAAAATCTTCTCTCTTTCGTTCATGGACGGACACAGCCTTAATCTTGACATAGTGGGACGTCCCAAAGCAGTTTCAAAAAACAAGGGGTGGGAACAGCATATAATTAAACTTCACCTCAAAACAAAATAGAGCTCCACTGAGGAGTTGCAACTCTAAACAGCTGCTTGTAAAACGTTGCGGCCGAAAGAAGCATCCGAAGATGCACTCACATCTTCAACCTTATAGAATTTTGTGAAAGTGTGAACGGATGACCAGGTCGCTGCCTTACACACCTAGGAAACAGACTCTTGATGTCGGAAAAGCCCAGAAGGGAACCTATTGCCCTGGTCGAATGTGCCGTGAGAGGAAAGGGGGGCGCCGACCCTTTATGGCGTAAGCCTGAATCACTATCTGTCGGATCCACCTTGAGATGATGGCCGACGAGACCGCTAGGCCCTTCTTGGGACCAGCCATTGAAACAAACAGTGAGTCTGACCTCCGGAACAGAGCAGTAGCAGATAAGTATACTCTGAGCTCAGGCAACGTCCAAGGAATGCAACGCCGCCTCTCTAGGGTATGACGGATGAGGACACAAGGACAGACGTACAATGTTTTCATCGAGAGAGAAGGCCGGGACGACCTTGGGTAGAAAAGAAAGCTGCGGGCGCAGCACCACCTTATCCTTGTGGAAGATCAGATAAGGGGCCTTGCATGACAAGGCTGCCAGCTCAGAAACCTGTCCGACGTAACAGCCACCAAAAAGACCACCTTCTGAGAAAGTGTCAACAAGGAAATCTCCCTAATCTCTTCGAAAGGTGGTTTCTGAAGCCCCTAGAGAACCAGGTTTAAGTCCCACGGAGGTAGCGGAGGGCGGACTGGAGGGGCCACATGCCGAACCCCCTGTACAAATGTTCTCACTAGAGAGTTGCCTGGGGTCGCTGAGAGAGAAAAAGCCAAGGCAGAAATCTGCCCCTTAAATCGTACTGAACGCAAGCCTTTGGTCCACGCCACGCTGTAGGAACAGCAGGACTCTTGACACCAATTAAGTCTGTGAATTCCACTTAATTTCCTTGCAAAGGGCTAAGTAAGCTTTCCAAGTGCGATGGAAAATCCTCCTAGAGGATAACTTCTTAGCCTTCCTCATGGTAGGAATCACAGAATACGATAGGCCCCGGTCTCTTAGTACCTGGCTTTCAACAGCTATGCTGTTAAGGCCAGTGACTAAAGTAGAATGCAGTATGGGACCTTGTGACAGCAGGTCCTCTCTCAGCGGTAGACGCCAAGGGATGTCTGCTACCAGACGCACTAGATCGGTGTACCAAGGACGCCGAGGCCAATCCGGAGCAATTAGGATCATTGGAATCCCCTCTGCCTCCACTCTGCGAAGCAGATGAAGAAGAAACTTTAGAGGAGGGAAGGCATAGATTAGCCGGTACTGACTCCACGGCGCCACTAACATATTTTGCGTCTGCCCATGGGTCTCTTGACCTGGCCACAAACCTCAATACCTTCCGATTGAGTCGAGATGCCAGGAGATCTACGTCTGGCGTGCCCCATCTTTGGCAAAGGAGCTGAAACACATCCGGATGCAGAGACCATTCTCCTTGGTCCAGCATCTGGCGACTCAGGTAGTCTGCCTGCCAGTTTTCCACGCCTGGAATGTATATGGCCGACAGGGCCAGTAGGCTCCTTTCTGCCCACCTAAGGATATGAGCAACTTCTGACGCTGCAGGTGAGCTTCTTGTTCCTCCTTGATGGTTGACACGTTCCACCGCCGTGGCGTTGTCCTAATGGATCCTGACTGCACGCCCTTGTAGCCTCTGAGACCATGTGGAAAGGCACAGCCTGATCGCCCGAAGTTCCAGGACATTGATCAGCAAGTGGGAATCCTCCGGAGACCAGCGACCCTGGGTCGACTAAACCCCCTAGACTCACCCCCCCAACCGGTAAGGCTGGCATCCGTCATGATGACTATCCAGTGATAAGGAAGTAACGACTTTCCGGACAGAAGTGCCGGTGAGGTCAGCCACTAAACTAGGGAGGTCCTGACCTGGTGGCTCACCCGGATTTGATAATCCAGGGATTATGGGCACTTGTCCAATCTGGACAGAATTTCCTTCAGTAGCACTCGTGTATGAAATTGCGCATATGGTACTGCCTCGAAAGAGGCCACCATGAGGCCCAGGACTCGCATGCAAAAGCAGAATGACGACCATTTCTGGGATGTCAACTGCCGCACCACAGCCTGGAGGGTCTGCAATTTTTCCACAGGGATGAAAACCTTTGCCTCTGTGGAGTCCAGAATCACCCCCAGATATACTAGTCGTTGCGTCGGTACCATTACTGACTTCTGAATGTTCAGTACCCAACCAAAGTGTCGGAGGGTTTGACAGGTTATAGATATGCTCACCTCTAATTCTGAGGCTGAAGCGGCCCTCAGAAGCAGGTCGTCCAAGTAACCCACGATAGCGATGCCACGTTGTCTTAATAGGGCGAAAATAGGGGCAAGCACCTTGGTGAACACCCTTGGTGCCGATGCCAGGCCAAAGGGGAGAGCCACAAATTGAAAGTGGTCTTCCACGACCACAAAGCGCAGATGTCTGATGCCTTGTGCATATGGAGAGATGCAAGTAGGCGTCCCTGATGTCCAGGGATGCCAGAAATTCCCCCAGTTGGAGAGCAGCGACGACAGAGCAAATAGATTCCATCCGGAATCTTTGTACCTTCACAAAGCAATTGAGGGCCCCGAGGTCCAGAATTGGACGAAAGCCCTCTTTTTTGGTACAATTAACAGGTTGGAGTAAAACCCCTAAAACTGTTCTTGTACTGGGACAGGAATAACCAACCACGCGTTCCAGAAGGCCCTGAACTGCCCCAAAAAAGAGCTTCCAGACGAATCAGTTGTAGCTGGAGGGAAAAAATCTGTTTGGTGGGCAAGACAGAAATTCTATCTTGTACCCTGAAGAGACTCTCTCGCAAACCCACCGGTCGGGGACCTGAAATGTCCACCGGGTCGCGAATTTGCGTCCATGTCCCCCCACTCGAGAGATGGGTGGGGGCAAACCTTCATGCGGACGCAGTTTTGTTTGCAGGTTTGTTGGGTTCGCGAAACCAGGGATTGCCGACATAGCGTCCACCGATACATCGGGTGCAGGGGCATCAATTGCCAGCTCAGGTGTCTCAGGGGAAAAAAACGTCTGCTTCTGACACCATGCTGCCCACACGCCTGACAGGGACTCCCAAGCAAGGTACAGTAACCCACCCTCCTAGCTGCAGCAGAGACAAGGGGTTCCCCCCCCCAGAGGACTCCCCACCCAGAAACTTGGTAGTATGGTGCAGTTTTGTAGCTGAGCAGCTTCTTGCCTGCTGAACACTAGCAGAGAGCGAGTGTCAGTCTGTGCCGTTTTAGCGATAGCTGCTACTTAATAGGGCTGCTGCTTTTGTCAGCTCTTTAGTTTGAGTAGTCAGCAGCGTGTCTGTCGGACTATTGTTTAAATAATAAAGATAGCCGCCGCTCTGACAATAGAGGCCAACAGCGCTGAGGCCGCAAAAGCATGGCCGCCAGTGTTATGCATAAAAGCATAGTGGGGCACCAAGAAATGGGCCGGTGAACGGCCGCTAGACGCAATAAGGCCCTACAAACCGATGCAAGTGTATCACCAGGAAGTAAAACATGCAGAAATCACCAAAAGTATGGCCGCTGAGCGTCAATAGAGGTCAATACAATGCGGCTACAAGAACATAGCCGCCAGTGCAAGTACAAACAATACAGCATGGATCACAGGGAAAATAGTTGCCGACAGTATGGAGCAGGACACAGGTAAGCAATCTCTCTTGGCACTTATACACTGATTTAGTGAACGGAACAGGTGAAGCTCCCAGGGAAACCCCTGCCCCAGCAGCTAGCTCAGAGAGCCTAGAGAGGAGGGGAGGGAGGGGAGAAGAAGTATAGAGCCCTTTACTCACCTCTCCAGGGATGCCCAGCTCTGTCTTCCTGCCAAAGCAAGGTGGTAGCCAATTGCCCTTCCTGTGGGTTTATGCTGGAATCCTCCTAGACAGACCATCTCCCGCATAGTAACGGAGGTGACTGTCCGCCCGACTGCGACTCGGCCCTCTAGACTGGTCATATGCATTCCCTGGAGCGTATAGCTCACCAGCCACCCGTAGAGCGACGAGCATGTCGTGGACGACCCAGTGCGTAGCTTTGGTCGGGACACGCTCGATGGCCGAAACTGGGGGGGACTACAAGGATCTGGGATCCAGCAGTTGATCGAAGATCTTAGGAACAATTAAAAACTTAAAAAGCAAAAAAAAATAAAAAATCCCCCAAATTTTTTTTTAACCTCCCTGGCGGTATGATTCTTTAAGATTTTAGGTGCTAAAAGCGGTACCATTATTTGCAAGGGAATTTGGCGTTTTATACTGTAGGCTTGTAATTCTTAGGAATAACTCACTTAAATCTATTCAAACAAGAGTCTAATAGGCATCCCGGGTATGATTTTTTTTTTTTTTTTAATTAAAAATTATAATATAATAAATAATTATAAAAAATGATCACAAATGATAATATAATTATAGTAAAAATTATTCAATAATGTAATCAAATCAAAATCACTGAAATTTGCTCAGTTGCAGAATTTTTGCTGTCATTTTTTTTTTTTTTTTTATGACGAATTTCCCCATAAATCGCTATCGCTAAATTCTGCAAGTGATTCTGATTTATTATCGCTGTTTTTTAGCTGCTCTAAAACAATTTTTGCCATAAAGGGACACTTTTGGTTGCTATGGGCAATCTACAGTTTGCAGGGAGAAAGAAAAGTTTTTATTATACAAAATGACATGTAGTGTACAGGGCAGACCACTAGGGACATGGGGGGTGTGTATTTTTTACATACAGTACTGTAATCTATAAGATTACAGTGTACTGTATGTATAGTGTTTGTTTACTTTTTTAAATTTGGCGCCGTTCCCCCCCCTACGTCGCGACGCTCGCAGGGAAGGGAATCGGCGGAACACACAGCATCAGGCGGACATCCGGCCGCCGTGTACTGCGGGGATTCGTCGCTGGATCGCAGAGAAAAGGTAAGTAAACTTTTTCTGCATCCAGCGAGGTAAGCGCGTGTGTGGCACGGGGTTACCGATATTAGCTTAAAAATCTCACCCCGTGCCACACACGTGAAGACCGCCAGGGAGGCTAGTCTGACCGGCGATCCAGCGGGAAACCCCCGCCGGATCGCCAGGAATTTTTGGGGGAAAAAAAAAAATGCACCCCGAGCGTGACTCGGGGTTACCGCTTCTGGCACTGAATGTTAACCCCGAGTCACGCTCGGGAATACCGCCAGGGAGGTTAACTAAAAGCCTCCAGGCCTATGGGCCTGAAGGGAGCCATGTCTTCTCCTTAACTAGGCAGAAAAAAAACTGATCTGCAAGATGCAGAGAGGGGCTATACCCAGAGGGCCGCCTCCTGGGAGGGGCAGTAGGGTGTGTATGAGAAGTTTAAAATTTACTATAAGTTTCTGCCTAGTCACTCCTAAAGGAAAGGCCAATACCCACTATATCAATATTAAGGCTGTGTCCATCCATGAACGAAAGAGAAAGTTAAATTCAGACTCCTCCCACATTTTTTAGGCATCTGCAAATATAAAACAGTCTGCACTGTTCGTTCAAAAGGTGCTGTGTGCTATAACTTTCCAGTAGGATAAGATAGTCCCATGTGAAATCAGATAGGAGTTTGCTGTGCTACAAGCACAGACACCCAACAAGGGCTGAACAGGCACACTGTTGTCAGTGAAGAAAAGGAGAATTGCTAAATATCTGGACTATACGGTTTCTAATCAGATATTTAGCAATTACAATAAGGCATAATATAAAATATTATTTGTAGAAATAAATGCATTTTAACTTTTACATGGAATTCCAATTGAAAATACTATTTTTATAAAATTGAAAGCCAAATTTAGCTCTGTCTGAACTAAGATTCCTAGGATTATAAACATTCACCCTGAACCTAGCAGCAGATTAATGATAAAATAAAAAAATCCCCAGAAGTCTTAAAACTAGAAAATAAAGACACCCATCCTCCTTAGGAAATCAAACTCACACTGGGGTAAAAGGGATAGGACACAGCCTTTTGGGGCTGGCTCCTTTCATTATATTTGCTAGTATGCAGTGTGAAAACCAAGAGGTGTGCCACAAAAAATGTATTATAACTTTACATGTAAACCTTTTCAAATGAGAAGGCCAACCTATTAAGTAAACGCTATAGAATACATACTTTTTCTCATAGATCTCAGTGAATTTAAATAAAGGTAAGCAGCAAGCTGGGGCATCTTGAAGGATGGAAATGGCTCCAAAGCTGTTTAAGATACCAGAGAAGAAAAAAAAAAAAAAATTATCAATAAAAAAAAAAAAAAGACAGGAAGGTCAAAACAGAAGTAAACTCTGAGGTGAGCATTTATTATAGTCTGCAAGTAATCACACCAAACTTAAATATTATAAAAACTCCTCCCCTATTTTGTACTGTTGAGCAAAATGGAGTCCATGATATTGTCACTGCTGCACCCCCAACCATCATTTCTGCCATGGTTATACTGTCTCTGAAATCTAGTGCCACTCAGCATGCCATTAACAGAGCTGAGCTATACATTATGTGACTCATGCGCCATGCAACATATGCCGCGAGCAAAGTCACCAGGTGTCAGGGAAAGGTTTGTTGGCTAGAAAGGTCTACCCCCTGGAGACACTTTGTTACAAAGGGTTTAGTCCTGTATTAAAAAGAACAGGCAAAATAAACTCACCTCAGTAAAGAGAGCGATTTATTGGCTGCTCCAGTGGCCAGGGACACTTGGATTCTCTTGCTACCAATTTTGTATCTATGCAGACTGTTGACAGCACAGATCGCTTCCTGAAGATTTTCCATCTGAACTGTGGCTTTCAGCTGATAATCAGTATGAGGACTGAGCTCAAGATGATTTATCTAACGCAAACAAAATGGGGGAAAAATAAAAAAAATAAAAGTTGAATTCCCAATTGAGAGGATGTTCTTACACAAAAAGGATAAACCCAGGCACACACACACACACACACACACACACACAAACCATTTTTAAACAGATTCTATTCAAATTTCAGCTTTAGATAAAAAAATAAATAAAAAAAAAGCCAGAAAACCAAACATACACACACCTTTCCATATCTGGAAAATATGTCACGCAGAGTCTGGAGAAGCTCTTTTCTAGACCTCCTATAATCTAGATTTCCAATGAGTATATCAGCACCATTTGCAAATGGAACAGATGAATCTGTGGTATCAGTCTCATTTGAATTCACAGGTGAAGGATTGGAAAGATTTGGGGACAAACTCCTTGAAAGAGGAAATAAAAATAAATAAACACAAAAAATGGATGCATTTTCCCTCCTTTTTACCAATAAAATCAGTAGGCCTTACCTGGAAGACCAGCCAGATTGACAAACCGGACTAAGCTGTCTAGTACTAGCAAGCTTACTGAAAGCAGATGGATTACTAATTTGAAAAGTTTCCTCCTTTTTACTACTTTCCAAGGAAAAAGAAACGTTTCCATTGATCGAGCCCTCCCACCTAGATGAGACAAAAAAATAAATAAAATAAATAAATAAACAGATTTGGAGGACTCAAAGCTTGCATATCCCTTAACTTAAAAAGGAGTTGTAAAGGATTTATTTATTTTTGCCTAAAATAATGTCTGCAAGGTAGACAGACAGAATAGTGTAATGATTATGTTAACTACTTGCCGCAGGTTGGCTCCCCTGCGCGAGAGCCCGTAGATCTACGCCGGCTCTCTCGCAGGCCACAGCTCTCGGTCCTGTCTGGACAATGTATAAAGGGAAGATCAGTGGTTTCCCCATGTCAGTCCACCCCCCCCCCCCCATACAGTTAGCACACAGCCAGGAACACACTTAACCCCTTCCCCACCCCCTAGTGTAAACCCCTTCACTGCCAGTGGCATTTTTATACTAATCCAATGCATTTTTATAGCACTGATCGCTATAAAAATGCCAATGGTCCCAAAAATGTGTCAAAAGTTTCCGAAGTGTCTGCCATAATGTCGCAGTACCGAAAAAAAAAGGCTGATCGCCGCCATTAGTAGTAGAAAAAAAAAAAAGCCATAAAAAATTGATTATATATATATATTCATTGTTGTCTAAATTGTCATTCTATCTTTGTTTATAGCGCAAAAAATAAAAAAATCGCAGAGGTGATCAAATACCACCAAAAGAAAGCCGAGACAGCGCAATTGTCAGTTAAAGGGACGCAGTGCCGCATCGCAAAAAGTGCTCTGGTCTTTGGGCAGCAATATGGTCCGGGGGTTAAGTGGTTAACAAACGAGTAAATTCCTTCATCTATATCACCTCCGGCGTTCTAGTTTGTTCTCTCATTCACTTCCTCGTTTGCATCATTTGTTCATGAAAGAACTACATTTCCCAGTATGAATTGCGGCACGCCCAATAATTCACACCTTCTTGAAGTCTAACACGTAGAGAGCGTCCTGCCACACAGATGTAGTTCACAGGAGGGGGCGAGCACGTTATGGACCACTGCAGTAGTCAGTAAAATCAGACAGACAAGCAGAAAGTGAACAGAACAGAGAAAAAATAGAGCAACTTCTGAGCAAAAACGAACAATGAGGAAGTGAAAAGAGGAATGTCTGCTTAATTATGAAAAAAGTTTTCCTTTACAACCCCTTTAAAATACACACTACAAAAACAGATCTTCAAACTTGCACACACACCAAAGACCAGCACTATATAGAAATTTGCTTTTCATGTTTATACATAACAAACAGTGCCCCGAAAAACATTGTTACAACCAAAAAAAAACTTAAAGCGGCATGTAATTGTGAAGCAGAAGGAAAATAATAAATGGTCTTAAATGTTAAATTTTTTTGGTACTGCGCTGACAAGCCATTCACCTCTGCAGACAAGGGTTCGGATCCCGGTCTCGGCTACATGTGAATTGAGTTTGGTGGTCTCAGCCCGGCTCCCGGTGGGTGTGCTATGCAAGGTACGCCTGTGCTTAGTACGCCCACCCCCCCCCCCACAAAAACCACCACACTTGCACGCACACAAAATTGGTTTAAAACACATACACTTTGGCCATGCGGTCTCTTAAAATAAAGAGAGGCGAAGGACCTACGGGGCTGGCTGGGTGGGCTAGGCCCCCCTCACTCCCTCATAGGGGGAGTCCCTCTGCCCCATTGGGGTCCCGTTGGGCCCCAGTTGGGCTCCCAAGAGGAGCAGGTAGGGCGGGGTGAGTGGGAGGCCCCCCTTCACACCCGCCATTGCCACCAGGGGCATGGAGAAGGATGGAGAAGGATGGCGATTGCCTCCGGGGGGAGGGTCTGCCTACTCCCAACTCCTGCAGTCCGGCTCCTCTCTCTCGAGTTCACGCACAAAAATACACTTTAAAAAAAAATGTTAATTTTTTTTACAAATAAATATCTCAAAAGTGTGACATGCCTTTACACATCTAGGAGAGTGATTTGATAGTAGAGGTGGTGTCCTTTAAATAGGACTGGGTTGATTTAACTAATGGTTGGAGAAAAAAAAAAATCAATATAGCGGCCAATGCGAGAGGTAATAGAATCGATGCAACTCGCAATAGGCCTTCCGGGAGGGTGTATAGGATCCTTGTGGACCTTTGGTAAATATTAAATGTGGCTGGCCAGCTAGAACCTGTCCTATGTAGCTAATATAACCTACATGTATATACAGCTAAGCCTGCTGGGAACCTAGTGTGGTTCACATGTTTATATGTGAGAGACAAAGGCAGAGTTATTCACTGTAATTTTGTGCTTGGATGTCATATAACAGTTGTATGTTGTGTTCACAGAAGGAAAAGAAAAAATATGCCTTTAAGAGTCATTTGTTTGTATGGCAGCAGGAGGTAAGGAACAACACAGTTTAATTCATGCCAGCAAGCATAGAGTTAAGCTTTTGTGACTCATTGGTAGCCTTGCCCAATCACAGCTAATCTCACATTGAGCAGAGTCTTGACCAGTCACAGCCAGCTTTACAAACACTCTGTCTGGGAGGTTTTAAATACTCCATGTGCTGCTAGATTATTCCACCACAGAGACAGAAAGCGACATGGAGACAGAGAGCAGAACAGACAAGGCCAAAGTTGTGTTTTATGGAAGCCATGGGCTAAAAATAGGTATGTGACACAGTTATATATAGGTTCTTATTGTAAATAGTGTGGTTAGAACTGTATACTGATCTAGTTGTGTGTTCACTTGTAGTTCCACCTAACCCAATTCACAATCCAAACCCAAACTAAGCTAACCCTGCAAAAGCAACCCTGCAAACCAAGTTGCAAACCACAGTTATACCTTCCAGGGAAATCGGAGAATGCTTTGATAACTTACAGAGAGAGAGTTAATACTGAAGAAAAATCTATCCACCATCTTATTTAAATGACAAGATTGAATATTTGAACCATTTCGTTATACTTTATTCATCACGTGTTTTTTGTACATGGACTGTCTGCTGCAAAGCAGCAGCATTATATATGAAGAGAAGTGAAGTTAATAAAGAAGTTATTTTAAGCATTTGGTGTGCTCTTTAAACCTACTGCTTCCATAGAACGGCGCTAGAGGAATTTTCAGAGTAATAGAATCTTGTTGGACTGAAAAGTCAGAGATATCACAATTCTTCTAATGCCACAGCGCATGAGGCACTTCATAGTGCTGCGCCTGCCACAGTAAATCGTCGGGATTCTAGGGGCCATGGGTAACAGATAAGCTCGTTCTATTTTGTCCAAGATACGAGACTGAAAACCTTTCGTAACAAGGCCAACAAGTTCTTTTTTTTAACATATTGGTAGGGTTATTCTGTAGTTCCTGATAGGTTTCTTGATCTGACAGAATTCTAGACATTTCAGCAACATATTTGGATTTGTCCATGACAACAATTCCACCACCCTTATCTGCCGGGCGGACAACAAGGTCTTTTTGGTCACAAAGATTGAAAACCTTCCTTTGGTAAGGGGTTATGATAATGTTTTTTGATAGGTAAGGATGCAAGGTCTTGAAGGACCAAGTCCTTAAAAATGCCTACAGCAGGGGCCACTGGAACTGATGGATTGAACAATGATGGATTGCACAGTCCAGTGTGAACAGTTCCAGATGTAGCTTCCCTCTCTTCGGGGGGTGAGGTATTGGTCAAAACATATCTCTGAATGTTAATTTTACGTACAAACTTTTGTACGTCTATAAACGTGTTAAATTTATTGAATTTGCTAGGGGGAGCAAATTTCAAACCTTTGTCCAAAACTGACAACTTATCAGAGGTCAGTTCTTTAGAGCCAAGGTTGAACACTCCTTGGCCAATTAGACCCTTCTTTTTCCTCTGACTTCCTACCCCCTCTGGTCCCTCTTGGATCCAAAGGCCTTTTGTGCCTTGGGCTGTCCAGGTGAAAATCCTGATTTCCATGGGATCCTGGACCATAAGGATCATGGTTATAGTGTACTCGATTAAAATTGGGTCCACCTTCACCACGGACATCACAAAGGGGAAGAAATCTATTGTGTGTGTAAACAGGGGGATGGCTATAATAATGGGTGTTGGACTCCTAAGGGACCACATAGGTGGACTCATAGGGCCATAGTAACCTTGTTCTTGATGGTAAGGGTTCCTAGAGTCTCGTTGATTACCCTTAGATCTACCACGTCCACCTTTTTTATTGGAGTTGTTAGTCCTCCTAGGTGAGCGGGGTGATGCATAGTAGCCAGGAGAACTTCCTCTCACTGCATGTTCCCTGGTGGTATAAACAGATTTGGGATATACAGGGCCAGGCTGATTAGCCACATGTTGACACTTATTAGGATATGTCCCCACAGCTCCAACTTCCAGTCAAATCTACACCAGCTGGTGCTGCTGGAGACTTTTGCCACCTGATTGTGGCTAAGGTTGAACACTCCTTGGCCAAAGAACTGACCTCTGATGAGTTGTCAGTTTTGGACAAAGGTTTGAAGTTTGCTCCCCCTAGCAAATTCAATAAATTTAACACGTTTATAGACGTACAAAAGTTTGTACGTAAAATTAACATTCAGAGATATTTTTTGACCAATACCTCACCCCCCGAAGAGAGGGCAGCTACATCTGGAACTGTTCACACTGGACTGTGCAATCCCTCATTGTTCAATCCATCAGTTCCAGTGGCCCCTGCTGTAAGCATTTTTAAGGACTTGGTCCTTCAAGACCTTGCATCCTTACCTATCAAAAAACATTATCATAACCCCTTACCAAAGGATGGTTTTCAATCTTTATGTGACCAAAAAGACCTTGTTGTCCGCCCGGCGGATGAGGGTGGTGGAAAGACCAAAGGTCCACAAGGATGCTATACACCCTCCGGAAGGCTTATTGTAAGTGGCATAGATTCTATTACCTCTCGCATTGGCCGCTATATTGATTTTTTTTTCTCCAACCATTAGTTAAATCAACCCCGTCTTATTTGAAGGACACCACCTCTACTATCAATCTACAAGAGAACCTAGAAATACGGGGTGACTATATATTAGCTACCACAGACGTAGCTTCTTTATATACGTGCATCCCTCAAGATTTGGGAACAGAAGCAGTCACTTTATTTTTGGATCGAGACATTAGAAGATGAACAACGTTGTTTCATCATTGAACTACTTAAATTCGCCACTACCCACAACTACTTCTGGTTTGACCAGAGGTTCTTTTTACAAAAACGTGGAGTGGCGATGGGCGCTAAATTCGCCCCGAGCTTAGCCAATTTATTTATGGCTAAGTGGGAGGAGGATATCATCTATACAGAAAGGAATCCTTCCCTGGTCCTATGGGCCAGGTATATAGACAACATCCTCCTCCTATGGGATGGATCTCCTGAATCCCTTAGACTTCTTTTCTACATTGAATGATAACAATCGAGGTATCTCTCTCACATTTGAGTGCAGCAGCACTAAGATTAACATTCTCGACCTCGAGATAAGGTTGGAATTCAGACAGTTCAAGTTTCAAACCCACTTCAAAGCCACTGACCGTAACAGCTTTATCCCTATGGATAGCTGCCATCATAGGTCTTGGCTTAACCACTTCAGACTAGCCCCATAGTCAAAATACATCATTTTTTTAAAGATGGATATCTCTGTAACGGCAGCAGCTGCTGCCACATCTGAGATATCCATCTCTTCATGGGGCGGATCTGTACACGATAATGGGGTCTCCGCAGCGGATTCACCGCGAGATCTCCGTTATCAGTGGCGGGAGAGGGTGCCCCCCGCTCTCCCGCGCCCTCCACCGCTTACCGTTGCCGTCGGTAGCGGCGGAGGCGATCGGCTCTGCTCGTCGTCTGTCGGGGGATGCGACTGAGGGAAAAATGTCCCTCAGCCGTCCCCATACCTCTGCTGGGCGGAAGTGACGTCAAAACGTCAGTCCCGCCCAGCGTCTTAAAGAGACATTTTTTGTTTACTTTTTTTCTTTTTTCTCTTTTGCATTGAAGTCTAAATATGAGATTTGAGGTCTTTTTGACCCCAGATCTCATATTTAAGAGGACCTGTCATGCTTTTTTCTATTACAAGGGATGTTTACATTAATTGTAATAGGAATAAAAGTGATCAATTTTTTTATTTTATTTCAGTGTAAAAAATTTAAAAATAAATGAAAACAAATAAGAAAACAAAAAATATTTTTTTTTAAAACGCCCCGTCGAGCTCGCGCGCAGAAGCTAACGCATATGCGAGTATCGCCCGCATATGAAAACGGTGTTCAAACCGCACAAGTGAGGTATCGCCGCGATCGTTAGAGCGAAGCAATAATTCTAGCCCTAGACCTCCTCTGTATCTCAAAAAATGCAACCTGTAGAATTTTTTAAACGTCGCCTATCGAGATTTTTAACCCTTTCATGCCTAAGGGTAAAACAAACCTAATGCCTGAACACAGTTTTGCAATTTTGACATGTGTTAGTTAAACTGTACATATCTTTGTAACTGCTTGGTGTATCCAGGTGAATTATACCTTGTTTTTTTCAGGACACATTGGGCTTTCTTTTGGTGGTAAAACTTTTGCATAACTCATACATTTTGTTTTGTTATTGAAAGGAAAACTGGCCAAAAAGGTAAAAAAAATACGTTTTTACATTTTGGCTATATATTTTTTTGCTGCTACCATGACCCACCACCAAAAAACAACCAAAAATAACTTCTCCTAATACTGCTGTGAATAAATATGCCACATATGTAACGCTGAGATGAACGGTGACACAAATGCTAACTACTGTCACTGACACTTCAAAATGCTCCAACTGAAACTGACTATTACTGAAGCTGTCACTGCACCTAACCTTACTAATGCTAACAGAGGTGATCAGAACCTAATCTGAGACCTATTGTGGGCTGATTCTAATTTATTTATCTTTTTTTTTTTTACTCCGAGAAAGATTTCAGTGGAGGTAACACTGTATTACTTTCTCCTCACAGACGATCTGAGGAGAATGAGATACTAGGAAGTTGTTTACAGACTTCCTATTCATGTGCTCACTGTGATTGGCTGTCACAGTGCTCACGTGACTGGGGGCGGGTTCTCCGACCTGTCAATCAATAGTCTGAGACCCGACATCGAATCTGACACCCCTGTGTCCTCACAGCGTGCACGCGATCCAGCGCGATCCTGGACAGAACACATGTACGCAGATATGGGGCCCCACAGAACAAAGCCCAGGCATTTAGGGCCGCATATCTGCGTCCTGTAGGCGTTAAAGGGTTAAGGGTAAAAGTTTGACGCCATGCCACTAGCGGGCGCAATTTTTAAGCGTGACATGTTGGGTATCATTTTACTCGGCGTAACATTATCTTTCACAATATATAAAAAAATTGGGCCAAATTTATTGTTGTCTTATTTTTTAATTCAAGAAAGGGAATTTTTCCCAAAAAAAAGTGCGCTTGTAAGACCGCTGCGCAAATACGGTGTGAGAAAAAGTATTGCAATGACTGCCATTTTATTCTCTAGGGTGTTAGAAAAAAAATATATATATAAATGTTTGGGGGTTTTAAGTAATTTTCTAGCAAAAAAAACTGTTTTAGTAAACACCGAATCTGAAAAACAGGCTCGGGTCTCAAGTGGTTAAGTCAGTCGCAGTCAGTTCTTACGTTTACGGAGGAACTGCAGCGATAATGACATGTACTTTTCTCAAGCTTCTCTGCTCAAGCAGATATTCTTAGATAAAGGGTATGACAAATCTTCTGTAAACTTGGAGTTGTTGGATGTTGAACAGATTGATCGGGAATCTCTCTTAGTTGTTAAACCTCCGCGAGACACTGACAAGTCATTTAAATATTCCATGCTCACATCCTACTCCAATCAGCATGAAGATTTAAAAACTATCATGAATCGTCATTGAAACGTGCTAAAAAATTATAAATTACTTGGACCAGTTTTACCTGGCCAAGATTATCTTTAAGGGCGCACCATCTTTAAGGAACAGCATTGCTCCAAACGTTGTAGACCCCCCTCCAAAACATGGAGGGATATTTCCGTGCAGAAAATTCACTGTTTGCCGATATAATCTTTGTGGAAGACGTAAAACTCTGGAATTTCAGTCTAGGGTCACCAAAGCTACCCGATTAAACAGTTTTTTGCACGTGTGCTACTACACGTCGTATACCTGATCACCTGCCGGTGCGGAAAACAATACGTGGGTCGCACAACCTGTGCATTTTCCGTGCGGGTAGGTGAACATATAGCCAAAATCATAGGAAGTGACACAAATCATACTGTACCAAGACATTACAGATCATGTCATAGGTCGGGACCCTAAGGGGTCTCAATTTGATTATTGATAGGTACGTCCCACTCTGGCGAGGAGGGGCTAAAACTCGAGGAGTGTCCAGACTCGAAAAACATACTGGCTCCATGAACTACAATCCCACTCTCCTCAGGGTATTAATGTAGAGTGGGACATAAATGCATTCATTAACCAGTCTTAAGAGTCGGTTGATTTTTTATGTGTTTAATTTATTCTTTATCACCTTGGAAATGGGTTCAAATGTTTTCTGTTAATTCTATGCTCTCCAATGTTTGCTAGGGATTTTCTTGTATTTTTATATACCCATGTTCAATTATGGCTCCATTAATAATACAATACATTCCCTCCCCCCCCCCCCTTTCCCCCTGTTTGTAATATATGTTAGAGCATTGGAGGAGATTATATATATATATATATATATACACATTTTTCCTGCATATTTTTTTACAATATTTTATTTCAAAGGAATTTTATATGAGGTTGTGATGCCTGTAAACTAAATGTTTCTCTATTTGGCAGGCTTAGTTCTCCCCCCCCCCCCTACTTTGAAGACATTTGTGTTTTCATGTCTTTGTGGAATTCTTTACATAGATGTGTGTATTTTTAAGCTTATATAACCTATGGATTAATTGTACTCTTTTCCTTGGGTATATACTTCTGACAAGGTCATGTGCTTTTATTCCCCATAGCCTCTTTTGAAATGTATAGTCATATCTCATAATGAGGCTTGGTAGTGTGGTCATGTGACCGTAATCTACCAGTGGAGATGTGGAGCGCTTAGTCATTCCCCTAGCATCAGAACTAGGCTTGGCTATGTATGCAGATAATTGTGTTATACACACGCAATAGTCCTGATGCATTATACATTCCGGGTGATGCTAGAATGAATTTTATTTTCACATTTTTAAGGTTGTGTTTTTATGTTTATTTCTGGCCCGTTTAGTATTTTAATTAAATTTTTCCTCTCTGATACACTTCCTGGGGTTGAAAGTGAGGCTTGACCCACACGCTCCATTTTTTCACTAAACCAGAAGTGGTGAGTGTTTGCTACCAGCTTCCTATTGGAGCCATGATGTGAACATGTGGGTCCTCTGATGTACTTAAGGGTAAGTGTAGCAGGATCACAGCACCCCAGATGAAGTTCTTTTTGTAACGAAACATGTCGGGAAGGACTGCTGTTGTCACTGCTACCCTAATTTTATGAGCTCGTTTTACCACTGCAAAATGTGAGTTTTCTTCATTTTAAATACATTTCTTATGCACTCCAATTTATTTTATTTTTTTTCATAACTACCGTTTGGACAATTGATATACCCTCCTTGGGAATTGCCGTATACCATTGGTTGGTGTGAACCACTCCTGAATTGTTTATCTGAGGTCTTCATCAAAAATACCAGATTGTGAGACATCTATGGTGTACCCTTCCCAGTGTATCTACATAAGCTTGATTGGCCTAGCGGGTATATGCCCTTCTTGGTCCAATCCATCCGGTAAGCCCCTTGTCATAAGTGGTGGTGGATCTTCTATTTTTCACCGTTGGAATCTGTTCACCTATTCAATCACTGGACTTTCTTTTGTCAACATAATACTTCGGACGTCAGTCAGATCTTACTTTAATTTTTTTTCTTTCATTTAAGGATTTATGGACTTTATTCAATATAATTTATCACTACCAGGTCATATGTGGTGTTATATAAAGTAATTAGATTGATTTATTTCAATTTATTAATTGTCAGAGCTACACTTTTTACACATTTCTTCTAAGATTGCCCTGTATTTGGCTCCATCCATTATCCCATCAACTCTGACCAGCTTCCCTGTCCCTGCTGAAGAAAAGCATTCCTACAACATCATGCTGCCACCACCATGTTTCACAGCGGGGATGGTGTGTTCAGGGTGATATGCAGCGTTAGTTCACACACGCACACACCGTTTTGCTTTTATGCCAAAATGTTCAATTTTGCAGCTCCTCTAGAGTTACCATGGGCCTCTTGGCTGCTTCTCTGATTAATGTTCTGCTTGCCCGGCCGGCCTGTCAGTTTAGGTGGACGGCCATGTCTTTGTAGGTTTGCAGTTGTGCCATACTCTTTCCCATTTTCAGTCTGATTGAACAGTGCTCCGTGAGATGTTCAAATTGTGGGATTTTTTATTTTTCATAATCTAACCGCTTTAAACTTCACAACTTTATCCCTGACCTGTCTGGTGTGTGCCTTGGCCTTCATTAAAGGTTCTCCAACAAACCTCTGAGGGCTTCACAGAACAGCTGTATTTATACAGAGAATAAATTACACACAGGTGGACTCTTACCAATTGGGTGACTGCTGAAGGCAATTGGTTCCACTAGATTTTAGTTCAGGGTATCAGCGTAAAAGAGCACTGAATACAAATTCACGCCACACTTTGATAATGATTTGTAAAAAAAAAAAAAAAAAAAAATTGAAAACCATTTATCATTTTCCCTCCACTTCACAATTATATGCCATTTGTGTTGGTCCATCACATTAAATCCAAACACATTTGCATTTTTGGTTGCAATATGACAATATGTGGAACATTTCAAAGGGTACGAATAATTTTTCAAGGCACTGCAAAAACTCCAGGGAATACAAATACCAAGAGACCCTACAAAAGCATAAGAGCGAAATTGAGTATAGACCAGATTTAAATACATACTTTTTTACATTTGTAAACACATCTTCTAGTTCAGCACTTTTTGTGGTGACCGACACCTGGCTAGAAACAGGAGTGCATGCTATGGAGTTTAACCTATCTCCATTTTTCTTTTTGTCTTCTGGGTACGGATTCAGGTTGCTAGAAGCTTTGGACTGTATTTGGCACAGCTCCTGTGGAAGAGGGGAAAAAGTTGTTAAAATGTTTAAAAAACCCAAGTTTAGAACAAAGGGAGTTTAAGCAGATTAGTTGTTAAAAACATACATAACATTAATCAAAAGGTGAGGATGCAGAATTACAAAATTAGAACGGGAAAAATGAGGCGACTTACGGCTAAGATCACATATGCTGTGTCCCTAATGGACTCCAAAAGGATTTTACATACAATACAAAAAACTTATCTTTACTGTCCATTGAATCACAGAATTGAATTGGAGATCCAAAAAGCAGTAAAACTAAAAGGATTAGAAACGTAGGCTAAACATGCACCCTGACAAAAACAAGGGACTGCATGCAGCTTACTTGTCAGGAACTATGAATCATGAAACAGAAGTGCAGTGTAGTAAAGAAAAAAAACAAACACACACACTTTAATAAATGGTAAAAATAGAGCAAACAGTCAAAACATAGCCAGGGTTTGGTAACCAGAGCAAGTAATCGTAACAAGCCAGTGAAACGGTAATCCATAGATCAGTATAGTAGAGACAGTAAACAGGATCAGGAACTTGAAGGAAGTCAGCCAGGCAAAAGTCTTTAACAGGAAAACACAGCAGAGTATCTGGATATGTTGACCAGGCAAAGACACAGATCTGACCCAGGCAGTTTAAATGGCCAGCAGGGCTATCAGACGAGCAGAAAAAGATGACCAGATGAGTCACTGTGCAATGAAGAGCACTGGGAATAAAACAGACAGCTGAGCAGAGCACTGAGAAGGAAGGGGTGAGCCCAGCCCTGACATTACTTAAAGCTGGCATCAGCAGGGGCCAACATCCATCTGGGAAAACATAATTGAAGACTTATTGGCAGCCCTACAAACCTAGGAAACAGATGCCTTATGCCAAAATGACGAAGAAATGCGCACAGCCCAGAGAATAGACATGAAAGGGCGGGCTGGGTGGGAGGACCCCCTCACACCCACCATTGCCACCCGTGGCATGGAGAAAGATGGAAGATTGCCTCTGGGGAGGTCTGCCTACTCCCAAACTCCTGCAGTCCGGCTCCTCTCTCGAGTACACCCACAAAATACACTTTAAAAAAAAAAAAGATAAAAAAAAAAAAAAGAAATGGTGATCTTCTAGCTCTACCTGTTTACCTGAAAAGATACCATGACTGAAAAATAGACCCAAACATCGTAAACTGGTAACTGGCACAAGAATGTTAAGACTATATTATGGTAAAGGTAGGCAATATCAGAAGCAAAGCACCAAATTCAAATCTCATGGATGGAGAGGCTATTTGACAGGGGAAGCCACACGGATGACCCACTAGAAAAATAAAAAATAAAGTTTTAATGATTGGTTCTCCCTGATGGTGGCCATACTCCACAGCCCCGACACTTGGCTAAATACGAATATTAGGAGCTCCCTCAAATCATCAAGTATCAATATACTGATTGGAAGTCAAGAGCTTCTCTGACAATGAAGACCCCTGCACTCTCCCAGTGCCTAGAACTCCTCCTCAGTCTAAAATTTCAGAACCTATGGTAAGCATGCTCCAAAATTATGAAAAGAATGCACTTGCCTGAAGTCAGAGCTGAGTCCAAAATAAATAGACAGTCTTTGGGGCCCAGACATTTGGCATATCCAGAGACCAGGGTAATTAATTCTACATCTACAAATAGGTTGTGATGTATGTAGTTTCATGGAGCTCCACTAAGCAAAAACACTGGTCCCAGGGAAGCAAACATTTTACACCCAAAGACTCTCACGCAGAAGCAAAGAGTCAGTCTGCTACAGGGCTAAAAAAAAAAACCTGAACTGAATAAATCGGCGCCATCCCTCGGCTCGACATTCGGTCCATGTGTACAGCTGGTTAAACAGAAACAGTCTTTTGTCAAAGGGGCGTGACCAAAGAGTCTGCCAATCGGCATCCGATCAACGCTAGTCTGTCAATGGCTGAAAGCATTGACTGGTGTGTTCTGGCAAGAAGAAGAAGAAGAACTCAATAGCTCAGCAGGGGAGAACACTGTACCAACATCAGATTTAGTACAGGATCTCCTCCCAAGCTCTTCGGGCTTTTTGGCTATACAAACACTTTCAATCTAAACCCAAGTAATGGTTGCAATTAGGGTTGTCCCGATACCACTTTTTAAAACCGAGTACAAGTACCGATACTTTTTTTAAATGTGTCCCCAAATGCAGCCATGTCCCCCCACATATATCCAGCCATGTCCCCCCACATATATCCAGCCATGTCCCCCCACATATATTCAGCCATGTCCCCCATACCTAATGATGATGCCGCCGCCGCCGCGTTAATCACCGTGCGGCGAACATTACAGGCAGCTTTCGTTTTAATAGCAGTTTTCCCTGCTACGCCCTGTAAAGGACACTCCCCCTTGCTCGGGATTGGACAGATCTGTCCAATCCCGAGCAAGGGGGAGTGTCTATACACATCGCGGCGGGCAAAACAGCTATTCAAACTAAAGGTGCTGTAATGTTCGCCGCACGGTGATTAACGCGGCAGCGGCAGCTTTGCGATAGACGGCTGCGGGAGTGAACTAAATGGTTAAGTATACACCTCCTTTCTTTTGTGTGTGGAATTTTTTTATTTTTAAAGATTGGGTAGGAAAGGTTGGCTTCTGTCATCCTAATACTGTGTGTGCGGACAGTTGGCGTTGTCCCGCTCGGACAAAAGATGTTACTGGCAAAAGTGGAAATAAGCCCTCATTCACACTTGTGTCTTTCACACTTCTATGCTCAGTTGCCGCTTATAAGCGGGGGGGTCGGTAAAATGAGTACCACTGTGTTACTATATAAGCGCCTCGAGACCCGATGAGCTACAGCTTCGGCTGTGGCTTGGGAAGCTTGCCTGGCAAGTTAGGGTAAGACAGCGCTATATAAGACTTGCATTATTATTATTATTATAGTTGCAATAATTCTTCTGTTTTCAAAGACCACCTTCCCAGCCCTTCATGTTCTGGTCAGATGCGAACACAGAATATATATATATTTTTTTAATACGTTTTTATTTTATTCTTTCACATGTCTACATCCGTCAATATTATGTTTCTTCATTAAATCTTTTCCCATTTCATAAATGCAACCAAATTTACAGAAAAAGTATCATTATACATTACATTCCACATTGAAGAAGAAAAGAAAAAACAGATAACAAAAAGGAAACAAAACAAACACAAACTACCTCGTTACCCTGGTTGCAGCACCCCTCCGCCTCTTTACTGACTTCCAATAATCAGAATATCCTTCTATTAGTACCCCTCTTCTAGTTATTCACCACCAAGAGTTGACCCCGAGTTCAACCACTCATCCCAAATTCTATAATATTTCTGGGGTGTTCCTCTATGCTTGTACAATAGTTTCTCATATGGAAGGATTTGATTTACCACCCCAAGCCATTGTCCCTTCCAAGGAGGCGTAGGTTGCATCCATCCAAGTACAATTTGTTTGCGGGCCATAAATAATGTTTTTTGTAAACAAGTCTTAGTTTAACCACTTGCCCACGGTGTCATAGGAAAAATACGTCATGATTTTAAAGATGGATATCTCAGTAACGGCAGCAGCTGCTGCCACAATAGAGATATCCATCTTTTCCGTGGGCAGTGCTGTACACGATAATGTCGGTCCCAGCGGCGGATTCGCCGCAAGATCGCCGTTATCGGTGGCGGGAGAGGGGCCCCCCCCCCCTCCCGCCGCTCTCCCGTGCCCTCCGCCGCTTACCGGAGCCATCGGTAACGGCGGAGGCGATCGGGTCCTCTTGCTGGCTGTGTTGGGATACGAGTGAGGGAAAAATCACCCCCACCCGTCCCCCACAGCTCTGCTGGGCGGAAGTGACGTCAAAACGTCAGTCCCGCCCAGCGTTTTAAAGAAAAAAAAAAATTTTTGAGATTTGAAAAATGACTTTTTTTTTTTTTTTTTTTTGCATTTAAGCCTAAATATGAGATCTGAGGTCTTTTTGACCCCAGATCTCATATTTAAGAGGACCTGTCATGCTTTTTTCTATTACAAGGGATGTTTACATTCCTTGTAATAGGAATAAAAGTGATAATTTTTTTTTTTTTTAATTTATTTCGATGTATAAAATTATAAACTAATTAAAAATAAATAAGAAAACAAAAAAAAAAAAATGTAAAACGCCCCGTCCCGACGAGCTCGCGCACAGAAGCGAACGCATACGCGAGTAGCGCCCGCATATGAAAACGGTGTTCAAACCACACAAGTGAGGTATCGCCGCGATCGTTAGAGCGAGAGCAATAATTCTAGCCCTAGACCTCCTCTGTATCTCAAAAAATGCAACCTGTAGAATTTTTTAAACGTTGCCTATCGAGATTTTTAAGGGTAAAAGTTTGACGCCATGTCACGAGCGGGCGCAATTTTTAAGTGTGACATGTTGGGTATCATTTTACTCGGGGTAACATTATCTATCACAATATATAAAAAAATTGGGCCAAATTTATTGTTGTCCTATTTTTTTTATTCAAAAAAGTGTTTTTTTTTTTTCAAAAAAAGTGCGCTTGTAAGACCGCTGCGCAAATACGGTGTGACAAAAAGTATTGCAATGACTGCCATTTTATTCTCTAGGGTGTTAGAAAAAAATATATATATAATGTTTGGGGGGTTTAAGTAATTTTCTAGCAAAAAAAACAGTTTTAGTCTCGTAAACACCGAATCTGAAAAACAGGCCCGGTGGGCAAGTGGATATACATTCCACCTCTGACTCTCAATTAACCCCAATAGACATACTTCTGGAGTAAATGGGACGCATCCTCCCACAACTGATAGTATATCCAAAACCTGTCTCCAATATCTACTGATGCCCGGACAAGACCACATCATGTGCGCGAATTCGCCCCTTGGTAGAGGACATCTTGCACACTCCGCATTTACTACTCTCCCCATCAGGCTTATACGTGCAAGATAAACCTGGTGTATTATGTAAAAAACTGTATCAATCTATTATTGCTTGCAGGTGATACTGTCAAATGTGATTTGCAGGCTTCCCCCCAGATCTCATCCGTCATAAATGGACATATCGTTTGCCACTTCCTCTTAATCTGAAGCGGAGAGTCCCGTATCTTGACCTGCATAAAATATGTGTACAATTTAGATACTAATCCCTTTGGTCCTTGAGTTCTCATAATTCCTATAAGGGGGAATCTAGATATACCTATACTTTTACTACCAAATTGGGCACTTAACGCATGTCTTAACTGTAAAACTCTATAAAAGAATGTATCGACTAGTTTATATTGGGTTTTCAAATAATCAAATCAGAATATATTCCCACTTTGGTATACCTGTTCCAAAGCTACTATTCCTTTTTGCTTCCAAAAAAGAGATTTTTTAATACAGCTTACCTGTAAAATCTTTTTCTTGGAGTACATCACGGGACACAGAGCAGAATATTCATTACTATATGGGTTATATGGAGTACCTTCAGGTGTGGACACTGGCAATCTCAAACAGGAAGTCCCCTCCCTATATAACCCCCTCCCATAGAGGAAGTACCTCAGTTTTGTAGCAAGCAGTATGCCTCCCAAAAATGTTCTCCAAAAGAGGGGGGGGGAGCTCTGTGTCCCGTGATGTACTCCAAGAAAAAGATTTTACAGGTAAGCTGTATTAAAAAATCTCTTTTTCTTTCTCGTACATCACGGGACACAGAGCAGCATATTCATTACTATATGGGATGTCCGAAAGCAATGCTTTAATGAGGGGAGGGAGACATCTTTCCAAAAAAGTGGTATACTCAAATACTAGTAAATCCAATTTAAACAAGAAATGTAAATCTCAAATCTAAATCAAGGGAGCCCCCTCAGATCCTGAGGAGCTTGAATCGCGGCCTGTAGTACTGACTGCCCAAAGGCTGTATCCACATTCCTTCTTACGTCCAATTGATACAATTTTGTAAACAAGTGGACTGACGACCACGTTGCTGCCTTGCATATTCGAGCCATAGAGATCTGATGATGTGCTGCCCAGGAGGTGCCCATGGCCCTGGTAGAATGGGCCTTTACCGACAAAGGAGGAGGCAACCTCTTCAAACCGCAGGCCTGAACGATTAATTGTTTAACCACTTGCTTACTGGGCACATAAACCCCCTTCGTGCCCAGGCGAAATTTCAGCTTCCGGCACTGCGTCGCTTTAACTGACAATTGCGCGGTCGTGCGACGTGGCACCCAAACAAAATTGGCGTCCCTTTTTTCCCCACAAATAGAGCTTTCTTTTGGTGGTATTTGATCGCCCGTGCGGTTTTTATTTTTTGCGTTATAATGAAAAAAAGAGCGACAATTTAAAAATATATATATATATTTTTTACTTGTTGCTATAATAAATATCCCATTTTTTTTTTTTTTATATTTTTTTTTCTCAGTTAAGGCCGATACGTATTCTTCTACGTATTTTTGTAAAAAAAAAAAAAAAAAATCACAATAAGTGACTGCTTTGCGCAAAAGTTATAGCACCTACAAAATAGGGGACATAATTATGATTTTTTTTTTTTATATTTTTTTTTACTAGTAATGGCGGCGATCTGCGATTTTTGGGATTGGGACTGCGATATTGCGACGGACACATCGGACACTTTTGACACATTTTTGGCGCCATTCACATTTATACAGCGACCAGTGCTATAAAAATGCACTAATTACTGTATAAATGTGACTGGCATTGAAGGGGTTAACACTAGGGGGTGAGGAAGGGGTTAAATGTATTGCCTGGGTGTGTTCTAACTGTATGGGGGGAGGGGGGTGACTGGGGGAGGTGACCGATGCTGTCTCCCTATGTACAAGAGAAACAGCATCTGTCACCTCACTGACAGGACGTGAAGCTCTGTGTTTACACTCAGAGCTCCACGTCCCTGCTGTCTCACCGACGATCGCGTGTACCTGACGGACATCGCGGCCGCCGGGTACACGCATCGGATCCTCGGTGATGCGTCGGGACTGTTTTTCCCCGCCGCGCGCCACCCTGTGGCGCGCGCGGGGAATTACAAGCAAATCACGTCCAAAGACGTCAACCCGGCGCCTCAGGTTTGCGCTGTTCACGTCTTTGGACGTGAAATGGTATTGAAGTGGTTAATCCATCTTGCGATGGTGGATCAAGCAGCTGCCTGACCCATCTTGGGCCCTTCCGGTAAAACGAACACCACATCTGTTTTCCGAACCTTCTCTGTAGCTTTAAGATAGGCCTTTATGGCCCTGACAATATCCAACGTATGCAGCAACCCCCTCCTTTCTAGAGGTGGGTTTTTGGAAGAAGGATGGAAGTACCACATCCTGGTTCAGGTGGAAACTGGATATAACCTTTGGTAGAAAGGAAGGATGAGGACGGAAACCCGCCCTATCCTTATGTAAAATGAGATATGGTTCCTTACAAGATAAGGCTGCCAATTCCGATACTCTCCTGGCCGAAACTATGGCGATCAGAAATACCGACTTTCTAGTCAGTAAAACCAAAGGTACCTCAGCCAACGGCTCAAAGGGTTGTTTCTGTAGAGATGACAGAACAAGATTTAAGTCCCATGGACAAAGTGGTGATTTGACCGGAGGATTAACACGCAAGACTCTCTGTATGAAGATCTTAACCAGCGAGTGGGCGGCCAGCGGCCTCTGAAACCACACTGATAAGGCTGAAATCTGTCCCTAGATCGTGCTTAATGCCAGGCCTTTATCCACTCCTAGCTGGAGAAAAAACTTAATACTCTATCAATGGTATACTTGCGGGAAACCCATCTCTTAGACTCACACCAGCCTACGTAGGCCCTCCAAACCCTGTAACAATTTACCCTGGAGGCCGGCTTTCTAGCCTTAATGAGGGTAGGGATTACCTGCCTAGATAGACCTCTACCCCTGAGAATCAGGGATTCAGCCGCCAGGCCGTCAAATTTAGACGCCGTAATGCAGGGTGGAGGATCGGGCCTTGTGAGAGTAGGTCTGGCCATAGAGGAAGAGTCCAAGGGCCTCCTTCTGCCAATTTCAGGACTAGTGAGTACCATGCCCTCCGGTACCACGCTGGGGCTACCAGGATAACCGGCCTGTGCTATGATCCTGCGCAACAGGCGGGGTAGTAACTGCAGTGGGGGAAATGCATATAGAAGTTATGATTGATGCCAAGGGCAAACCAACACATCGGTTCCGCAGGACATAGGGTCCCTCGTTCGAGACATGAACCTGTCTAGCTTCTTGTTGAATCCTGATGCCATGACATCCATGTCTGGCACTCCCCACTTCTGGCAGATTGTCTGAAAGACCTGTGGATGCAGAGACCACTCCCCCGGCGACAGGGTTTGGCGACTTAGGAAGTACGCCTGCAGGTTGTCCACCCCGGGAATGAATGTCGCCCATATGCAGGGTACATAAACCTCTGCCCACCGAAAAACCAAGCTCATCTCTCTCTGAGTGGCTTGACTCTTGGTTCCCCCTTGGTGGTTCACCTATATGCCACTGCTGTGGCATTGTCTGAATGAATTCTCACCGAGGACCCCTGTAATCTGGATGTCTATGTCAGGAGGGCTAGCCGAGCCGCTCCGATCTCCCAGATATTGATGGGCAGCTGCCTCTCCGCCTCTGCCCAAGTTCCTTGGCGAGTGAACTCGTTCAAGACCGCTCTCTAGCCTTCCAGACCACTGGGCAGAAAGACTCCCCTCCAGAAGGTTCTGAGGGTTTAACCACCAGCATAGACTCTGCCGGACCTTTACTGACGGCGTCACAGGAAACTCCAAGGCCTTTGCTCCCTTGCTCCAAGCTGCTAGAATTGTTTGGAAGGACGCCACGGCAGGCACTGCTGAGATCTGAACTCAGGATCTCCAGTTTACTAGACAGGCACCTTCACCAACTAAGCCACAGCGCCTCGCTTCTGTAGGATGCGAGTGTGAAGCGTGCGGTATCGCCTCGAACATGGCCATTAGTTTGCCTAGTAATCGCATACATAGGCGAATAGTTGGTTCTCTTTTGCTTAGAACCAATTGAATCAATTTTTTGATAGCCTCGAACTTTACCAGGGGCAGGAACACCCGTTTTGCTGTTCTGTGTCTAATCTCATGCCGAGATATTCCAACTGCTTTGTAGGTTGAAATGCTGATTTTTTCCCCGGTTTAGGACCCAGCCGAACTTCTCGAGGTACTGAACCATGAGGGCTACTGCGCATTCCAGCCAAGGAAGCGAGTGATCTATGATTAAGAGGTCGTCCAGGTATGCTAGGACCAAGACCCCTTGGATCCTTAGATTGACTAGAATTGGAGCTAGGACCTTCGTGAATACCCGGGGGCCGTAGCCAGCCAGAAGGGGAGCGCCACGAATTGGAAGTGACGCTGTATCACTGCGAAGCGTAAAAAAATCTTTGATGTGGCTGAAAGATTGGTACATGAAGGTAACCATCCTTTATGTCTATAGAAGCCAGAAAGTCGTCCTTCTGGAGTGTGGCGGCTGCTGACTGAACGGATTCCATCCGGAAAGAGCGAACCCTTAGGTAAGCATTTAAACCTTTTAGGTCCAAAATTGGTCTGACATCGCCGATGGGCTTTGGTATGATAAACAGATCGGAATAGAAACCTAGCCCCTGTTCTTGGGCTGGTACCTCTACCATTATGCCCTGGTACAGCAGATGATCCAGTGCCGCCCGCATTGAGGCCTTCCTTGTGGAGGAAACTTTAGAAATTCTAATCTGTAGCCTGTGGCCACATGATCGGACCCCCTCTGTCGGGGATCGATACCATGGCCTCTTGCCCCCAGAGGCCTGTCCTTGCGATCCATGGTTAAAAGTTTGATCGCGCAGGAGGTCCGATACTGCCTGGAATTTGAGGGCCCCGGAACAGGGGGGAGCTGCCCTTTTAAACGCAGGACCCCGGAACTTCTTTTGACTGGTAAAAGGGTACTTTTGCCATTTGAACAGTCTGAATGTATTTATCCAGATCTTTCCATGGAAGGGAAAAACCTGCCAGTAGTCTTTTGCATGGGGCTCGGCCGCCCAGTTCTTCAACCATAAGAGCCTTCTCATATGCACTAAAAATAGTGACAAACGAGACGCTTGCTGGATGGAGTCTTTTATAGCCTCTACCGCAAAGCACAGAGCTCTGGGAATATCCAATAACTCCTCTGCCTATTGGGCAGGGATGTCTTTAAGCATCTGTCTTGTCTGGTCCTTTAACGCCTGACAAACTCCAATTGCAGCCACTGCTGGCTGTACTACTGCTCCTGCCGTAGCAAAGGATGCTTGAAAACGTGTCTCTAAACGTTTATCGACCGGGACCTTAAACATTTGTATGTTTTCCCCCGGGCCAGTTAATGATTTATTCACACATGAGATGGCTGCGTCCACAGTCGGGAGCGCCCATTTTTTAGAAACATTTCTCTTCCATAGGGTAACTAACAGAAAACCTTCCAGGCGGTCTCCCATCCAGGCACTAACCAGGCCCGACCCTGCTTAGCCTCCGAGATCAGACGAGATCGGGCGCTTTCAGGGTGATGTGGCCGTAGGCTTTAGGCGGCAGAAAAAGTTCTGCCCGGTCGTCCCAATCCTGGAAAAACCAATTCCTCTAACAGAGGATGGACCGGAAAAGCTGCGTTGCTTAAAGGCGCTTTAAAAGAACCCAAAGAGGATACCGCAGGAACCTGAGGCTCTGGCAAATTAAATGCCGAGCGGACCATGTCTGTCAAAGACTGGACCCCCAGACTCTACGTCTGGGAGGCTGAAAACGATTCCTCAGTGGTAGATCCTTCCTCTAGGTTCTGGTCCAACCGATCCTCCTGAAATTCTAATTCCTCCGGAGAGAGATCTCAGCATCCGAGGATACACCTTTTGGCGATGGGGATCTAGTCCGCTTCTTGCCAGAAAAAGAGCCAGCGATCATAGCTGTTAACTTTTTTCTCTAGCCCCCCTAGGGTGACGGCTAGCATCTCCTCTGTGATAACACAGGGTTGGGCCGATCTGGGCCAGCCTCAGCACCAGACCCCCTTAATGGCTTATCCAAGGTGACCCCTATAGGAATAACCTGTGGGTAAAGTATTGGCATATCATCAGAACCAGAGGAGGAACCCCTTTGTCTTTGCCCTTTTTTTTTTTTTTGTGTTTTGATCCTGAACCTTTGGAAGCCATAATACAAAACCAAGGGACTCCGCTTACAACAACAGACTGTTATAGCCAGGAGTACAAAAAAATAAGGTTTAGGGGACAATAGGATCACTAATGCCCAAAAACGGTGGGGCTCAGTATGTTTTCCTTTATAATATTATTGTTTTTCACAACATACAGCCCCACCCCCAACATGTTTGCCAGCATTCAACCTGTTGCCAAGGGGATTTTTGGCTTAACAAAAAGCATTGGAGCCGACTCCAGCATGTAGTACCCGTTCTCGCCACCGGGAGTCACTGTGCTGCCAGCTCTACGTCCTCTCTCTTCCAGCTCAGCTTTGAACGCGCCTGCTGTGTATAACAGCAATTGAAGGCACGCCCAGTCTACACTGCAGTCACGCTCGTCGCCCCCCACCCCCCCTCCCGAACGGCGCGAAATTTTTTCTATATGCATGCGCGCGTGCACGCGAGCGACTGTCGGGGGAGGAGAGCCCAGGAGGAGACGCACTCTGGAGCCCAGGAATGCAGGCTGGAGGACGCATCAGGCGGCAGATTTGAATCCCGGCAAGGTAAGGCTAAAAACAGGCCCCTAAGGAGTCCCTTTAGCCTAGAGCAGGCATCCTCAAACTACGGCCCTCCAGCTGTTGCGGAACTACAAATCCCATGAGGCATTGTGAAACTCTGACATTCACAGACAAGACTGAGCATGATGGGAAATGTAGTTCCTGAACAACTGGAGGGCCATAGTTTGAGGACCCCTGGCCTAGAGACAGATCTGTTTTTTTTTTTTTAAAGATCTTCAACCAGCGAGCAGCAGGTAGCTAGCAAACATACATAGATAGGTAGGGAGATCAAGTGATGGGGGGGAACATTTCAGGGCATCCTGTCCATCAGACATAGTGACCATGGTGCCAATGCAGAGCATACTCAGGCTACCCCCCTTAAGATCTCCCCTGGAGAGCCTGCTGTCGAACCAAGTCCCGCAGGCTCCCCTCTTACCTGCTCCATGCCGCAGGACGTTTGCAAAACGGTCCAATCTTCTCCCATCTCCGTGGGTAGCGTAGTAGACCTTCAGGCACTGGGGTCCTGGAAGGAACCGCTGTCCTGGACCTATACAGCACCCTGGCAAACAGGATCTTTTGGTTTAGAAAACTCCAAGTCCTGCGCCCAGGGTCCAGCCCTCTAGAGAGGAGCATTATAGGCAAAACCCCACGGTTTGGGGCCCGGGTACTGTCCACTTTGGCACTGAGGCTCCTTGGACAGATCCGGTTAGCCCGCCGTAATCCCAAGGATGTGGAGGCAAAGCTATTCCGTGACCAACACCTAAGACACTGGCGAAAAAACTGAGGTACTTCCTCTATGGGAGGGGGTTATATAGGGAGGGGACTTCCTGTTTGAGATTGCCAGTGTCCACACCTGAAGGTACTCCATATAACCCATATAGTAATGAATATGCTGCTTTGTGTCCCGTGATGTACGAGAAAGGAATATACTTTCTTCGAATGTATATAGTTCTCCAAACAAGGGATTATCCCACATAGATAGCTCAGCAGGGATATCCCTGAAGCCCATTAATTTTTTGACCTCCCGTCATACTGATCGTACCAATGAGAGCATCGGTATCTTGACCCCTGGTGTATGTATACGTTTTGTCTCTAATACTACCAAAAAGTTCTCAGCTTGTAATATACAGTATTTAACAAATACTTCTCTACTCCCGAGCTTTGTTCCTGTGTAAACCAGTTACGCAAATGTCTCATTTGTCCTGCCAAGTAATACAAATAGACATCTGGCAGCGCCAACCCTGCCTCTGTCTTTGGGCGCTGTAATGTTGTCAGCTTTACTTTACATCTACATTTTATAAATTGTGAAGTCAACTTTTTAAAGAACTTTTTAGGCACCACTACTGGGGAATGTGAGAAGATGTACAAACACTTTGGTAGTAGAATCATTTTAATTAAATGTATTCTTCCCACCACTGACAAAGGGAGTTTACTCCAAATCCTCAACTTGACTAATATACTCCATCAATGGATAAACATTGGCCTCCAATGCCGCCTGGGATTGTCTTGTTCTATGGATCCCTAATTATTTAAAGGAGTCCACTATCTTAAGTGGGGTTATCCGTCATCTCCTCTATTTCCCCCTCTCGATGCATTAGCATTAGAAAAGACTTCTGCCAATTAATCTTAAGTCCCGAGTACCTACCAAATGTAACTATTATACTCATAGCATTCCTCAGGGTATCCTGTGTATCTCGCATATACAATATAATGTCATCTGCATACAGTCCAATCTGTTCTGTGCTTTCGCCCATTTCTATCCTCTTATATTCTTCAGACTGACGGAATCGCAAAGCTAATGACTCAATTGTAATAGCAAATAGAAGAGGAGACAGCGGACACCCCTGCCTCATACCCCTAAATAAGTTAATTGATGGGGTTAATATCCCATTAATCAATAGCTTAGATCGCGGGGCTGCATATAGTCTTTATATGTTCCCGAATCCAAACTTCCCCAGTGTTGCCTGCAAGAATCTCCACTCTACGGAGTCAAAGGCTTTGGCTGGATCAAGAGATGCCAAAGCCCCCGTCTCTGGAATATACTCCATCTGTACGACCAATTGTGTTCTACGAATGTTTATCGAACACAGAATATTTTTGGTGATTTTCAAGCATTTTGCCCAAGAATCAAGCTTCAGGAGTTGGTTGGCTGGGCAAGAGAAGAGCAGTTCTATAGGAGTAGAATTCAGGATCATTTCCATTTAAGTCTATTGGGTCAAAAACATGCAAAAAAAAAAAAAAACACACAGCTTATAAGCAGCAACTGAGCATAGAAGTGTAGAAGACAAGTGTGAATGGGGGCTTATTTCCACTTGACAATTTTGCCAGTAACATCTTTTGTCCGAGCGGGACAACGACAACTGTCTGCACACACAGTATTAGGATGACAGAAGCCAACCTTTCCTACCCAATCTTTAAATAAAAATTCCACACACAAAAGAAAGGAGGTGTATACTTAACCATTTTAGTTCACTCCTGTCAAGTGATCCTCTGTGTCAGCGAGTAGAAGGGAGAGGTGGGAGCACTTGACAAACCAATTATAAAGGAGCGGTCATATCATGCTTAGGCTCCCATGTGCTAACTGCTCCCCTAGACACAAGCAAGATGGAGCTGCAGATCACATGACCAGAGTAGACTGGACATCGGTACGTATACACATCTTTTACACAGAACACATTTTCCATTCTGCTCTATGAGCTGCCGGAATTAAACAGACTCCACTGTACGTTTACACCTGGCTACCTGCGATTTACTCTGCCTAAACAAAAGGACAACAAAATAAGGCTCCATGCACACTGAAGCTGATAAGCTGCAGTTTATTGGCGTTTTGGCTTTTTTTTTTAAAGCCCATAAACTGAAATCTTAGCCTATGTGCCCATGCACACCTGGGAGTTTTTCAGTGCTAATGAGCTTTGGAGTTTATTGGCTATTTTCTGAACGCCCGAAATTTGCGTTCAAAGTCCGTTTTTCAGCGGGAAAAAACTAAGAAAAAACGAAAAAAAATGCCGGCGCCAGCGTTTTTATCCACTAAAAAAAAAGAAAAGCTGATAAAAGCTACACTGAAAAACTCTGATTAAAGCTATTGCAAAAACGCTAAAAAAACTTTGCAAGGCTGCCTGCAAAGCTACTGGCGTTTTTTTATAGCTTTTATCAGCTTCAGTGTGCATGGAGCCCAACTCCTTTTTGGTGGACCCGATCAAACCCAGAGTAAGGTGGGTGTAAAACAGAGAAGTCCGGCATGGACCTTCTGATCAGATCTGCCTGAAAAATTGATAGGCGGACTTGACTGAAATGGCTGTGTAAAAGGGGCGTTAGATGCAAAGAGTAATGCCCTGTACACACGACCGGTTTTCCTGACATGCCAAAACCCAATGTTTTTCCCGATGGGATTCTCAAGCCTGCCTTTGCATACGCACGTTCAGTCAAAAAAAAATGCTCGACCAAAGCGTGCGACATCCAACACGTACGACTGCACTATAAAGGTGACATTCTATTCAAATGGTGCCACCCTTTGGGCTGCTTTTGTCGATCCTTGTGTGTTAGTAAGGGTTTGGTGAGAGAAGATTTGCGCTTTTCAGTCTTCATGCTTTAAGACAGTTACAGCATGACCAATGCGATCTCCATTCCATCATGGCTAGATGAGGCGAGTGGACCTGTTATAGCGTCTGCTATCCCCCCAGGTTACAAGATTATCTATCAAAACGGGGCTATAGGGAGAGGTGGAGGGACAGCGGTAGTTTTTAAACAAAATGTAAAAGTTAAAAAGACAGAAGAACTGAATATGAAGGTATGCAAGATTCTCTCGATCCAATTTTTAGGTATTGACAAGGTCCTTCCTGACCTTCGTGTAGTGTATATCTGTCCTAATTTGAAAACTGCTAGTCTGGCTAAATTTTGGGAGTGGGCTATTTTAACATTTGGTCTGAAGACCACAGTATCAAGGAAGCAAGAGATTTTTTTCACTCCTGTAATGAGATGGGAATGTTTTTAACAACGGGGTCCACCCATCAGTCTGGCCATGCTTTAGGCCCCTTTCACATGGCGGCGGGAGCCACGCTGACATTTTAAAAATAGCGGCACTATACCGTCGGATTTTCCGCGAGTTGCGGCCGCTAGCAGTGCGGTATTAACCCCCGCTAGCGGCCGTGAAAGATTACCGCCCGCAATGCGCCTCTATATAGAGGCACATTGCGGGCGGTATTGCCGCAATTTCCCATTCTTTTTAATGGGGCGGAGCGGTGAAGGAACGGTATACATGCCGCTCCTCTCACCGCTCCAAAGATGCTGCTGACAGGAGGTTTTTTTCTCTCCCGCCAGCGCATTGTCTCAGTGTGAAAGCCCTGAGGATGCAGTGAAGGAGTTTTTCAGGCGGTTTAACATCGCTATTTTTAGCGCTATACCGCCTGGAAAACTCCTCAATGTGAAAGGGGTCTTCGACTTGATTCTCTTTAGAGAGATAAGTCTTAATTTCAAGGCCACTTTGACTATTCCATGGACAGACCATTATGCTGTGTCATTTACTAGTTTCTACTTATTATACAAGGAAAACATTTCCACCTCTATAATGGACTATTCCTTCCGAAACTTTAGGGAATTTCAACAAGAAATGTTAAACTCTTTACTGGAGAGGGAGTTAGTCTCCACTCCGGAATCTGAAGTAAAGACTGTGTTCAGGGCTAATTATAATGGTATTGTGGGGGCCCTGGACATAGTGGCACCCTTCAAACAGAAAAAAAGGTAGGTAGGGCTTTTAGCTTTGCCCCATGGTATACTGAGGCTCTTAAGGTGCAGTAAAGAGAGGGGAGAGCTTTGGAAGGGGTGTGGAGAAAGAATCCCTCCCCGCATTCAAAGACGTTAGGGAAATCCCATATCGGGCTTTATAAGAACGCCATCCTACTTACAAAAGAAAAAACTTTTGTGGCAGTGAGGGTGGAGAAAGCCAACAATAATGGAGAGGAACTTTTTAGAATCGTCCAGGAGTTTATATTCCCGAGGGCACTTCACTTAGAAGCGGAGGTTTCCTCCCAGACAGATTAAATATTTACCGACTTTTTTGTTGGGAAGA
This sequence comes from Rana kukunoris, assembly GCA_029574335.1. Classification (NCBI taxonomy): domain Eukaryota; kingdom Metazoa; phylum Chordata; class Amphibia; order Anura; family Ranidae; genus Rana; species Rana kukunoris. The sequence goes on along the minus strand of CM056054.1, from coordinate 74,357,723 downwards.
TAGAAATAATACATCTTGGCCTAAAACTATCAGCAGAGCTGAATAGTCGGTTAAATGCCCCAACTCAGTCTGATAGAAACTGAGGATGGTCAAGTAAAGCTGGTTTTATTTTTTTAAAGATGTGACAGCGGACTTTTCCCTTGCAGTTATTTCCCAGGCCAAAGATTCTGCGCCCCCGAGTGACCCCTGCCCCGGCAATATTTTTTAAGGGGCCAAACTTATCCAGGCTCCCTCCTACCTCGCTAAATTTAATAATCTTTCATTTTTAGAAGGCAATGTCCCCTCTTTTTTTTTTTTTTTAAGAAGGCTATTGTTACACCCATTTCGAAAAAGGTTGGCTCTGACCCGCTGGACCTCAATAAATCCAGGCCCATTGCAGGTCTTGCTTTCCAGGCTAAAATCGCCAAGAAGGCAGTCTGCGGTCAGCTTCAAGCCCATGTGGAGGAGTTTGACCTACTGGACGGGTGTCAATCCGGGTTCCGTCCCAAATATGGGATGGAGACGGCCTAGGTCGATGCGGATGGGGGTTTTCACTCCATCTTGGTCCTTTTAGATCTGTTCCGCAGCATTCCACACGGTATACCATCAAATCCTTGTTTCGAGACTACAGGAGGTGCTAAGGGTATGCGATCCAGCCTTTGCTTGGTTCGCTTCATTTTAGGAGGATAGGGAGTTTAGGGTGAAGATGGGCGATCACTATTCCGGTGGTGTTCACCAAGGTTCTGCCCTCTCCTATTTAACATTTACCTCCACCCTCTCCTCACCTTGATAGCGGGTATGGGACTCCGTTTTCAGTCATATGCTGATGACACCCAACTCTTCCAGAATTTCGGCCGACTCTCCTGCGGCTGAGGCTAGGTTGATTGAGGGATTGGATGCCATCAAAAGATGGATGGGGCTCATTTCCTTCAGCTCAACCAGGCTAAAACTGAGGTTTTGCAGTCCGGCAATATTCCGGGAAAGGTTTGGGTGTTATCATGGCCTAACGAAGGTGGGGAGTTCCCTAAATCTTCATCTACGGTGAGGACGCTGGGTGTCCACATGGCTGAGGGCCTAACCCTGGGACCATGCGTGCACGCCCTCATCCTTCCGCATCTGGACTACTGCAACGGGCTGCTGGCTGGTTTACCTCACTACCAGATCAAACGCCTACAGACAGTCCAGAATCAAGCAGTAAGGTTAGCCCTCAGAGAGGCCACTACCCGACCTCTGGGCACCAGGCAGCCCTTCATTGGCAGCCCTGCCTGTGGGGCAGCGGATCAGATTCAAGGTTTTATTCTTAGTTTTTAAGGCGTTCAGAAAATTAGGTCCTACTAACCTCCAGGCAAAATTGACAAGACATCTCACTGGCCGTTCATTGAGAGCGGCCAGTCAATTCCACCTGGAGGTCCCAAAGTTTAGATTAATAAAGTGAGGGGGCAGAGCATTCTCGAGGTTGGGACCTAGAGAGAGTGGAACCTCCTGCCGTTGGCTCTCAGGCAGACCTCAAACCTGCTCCAGTTCCGGAAGGGACTGAAAACCCTTTTGTGGACTGAGGCTGGGTAGATTGCTGTGCGATAGTGGGTGGAAACTGACGGGGTGACAGGTGTTTTTTCTTCTTGGGGCTCTTTTATTGTTTTTTTTTTTTCTATTTTTATCTGAAATATGCTATTGCTTTTTAATGTTTTTCTGTTTTAACAGCTTTGATGTCTGATTTTACCGTTATTGTATGTACGGCGAATGCCACCTGGTCCCGTCGCTGGGTAGCGTTTTGAACAAAAATATTTAACAACAATATTCAATACAACTACAAATGCTAGTTTTACCAGAACGAGCGCACCCGTCTCATACTTGATTCTGAGCATGTGCGTTTTTTCCCCCCTCGGAAAAGCCTACACACAAGCGGTTTTCGCGATGAGAAAAAGAAAAATAGGAGCAGGTTCAAAAAAAATTTGTGGCAGTTTTCTCGTCGGGAAAACTGCTATGGTGCATACACACGACCGGTTTTCCCAACCAATCTAAAAAAAAATTGCAGTTTTCTCGTCAGGAAAACCGGTCGCGTGTACCAAGCATTTAGAGTTTTAGAAGTGCATTCATTCCGGTACACAGGAATGGTAGCGGAACACAAATGGAGCTGTGCTTACGCAGCTCAGTGTACCATTCCAAAGAAGGCTGTAAACGGAAAGGTAGATTTATTTTCTAGCAGAACAGCCTGCCTACAGTTTTTGACAGAAGAACTATAGTTGCACTTTAACCTTAGGGAAGAAACAAACAAACCAAGAAAAAGTTGTTTACCTGCAAACTTTTCACATTTGAGTTTTTGCCCCCAGGGCTGTAAGCAGTTTTGTTGGCAGAGACTTTGGCATTTTGGGAGGATTCTTGCTGATCTCTAGCAATGAGGCACAGTTTGGTATTCTTATTTACTTTTTTGGGAGACTTTGATTTGTCACCAAGAGTGCAGATGGAGGTCTTTGCTTCAGTTACATCACGATTTTTAGGTACAAACGAAATGGTGATACGGTTACCAAACACATCTTCGTTCTCCATGCGTTTCTGTGCCCGTTCTGCGCTCTCTTGATTGATAAACCGGAGGATGGCGCTACTGCCGGAAATACTCATCACTTTCCCCCCACAGTTGTCAGAAAGGCGGCGAAGGCGATTGTTGATACTTTTTGCATCTTTGTTTGTTGGCAAGTTGTAGACATACAGCAGAGTATGGCACTGCTGGAGTAACAAAAAAGATGGCAATTACAAACAGCTTTAGCAAACATAACATTAAAAAAAAACTTGAGAATGCTAGCCATTATTAGGAAACTTAAGGGAGTTGGCTTACTTGCAAATTCCATATCTTGGAGCATAGTATATATTACTGGATAGTTAGATATTCATATGCCCCCACCCGTTATTGGCTTCTACCTGCAGGTGATTGGCAATGCTTTTGGACTTTCATGGGGTAGGGCTATAGAGGTATGCCTAAGGAGGGAAAGACAGATTTTTTTGGGCAAGCAATGCAGACCACCACAGGAACAGAGGTTGGACCATGCCCTGTATTGTAGTCCAAGATCTAAAACTTGGAAAGGAAAGTCTAATTCCTTTTATCTTAAAATAAAAAGTAAAGTACAGGATGCAGGATAGATAGTAATAGACCCTGGAATGTCCCCAAGCAACGAATAAGAAGGTTGAGAAACAAGGAAACCAGCTTTAGGAAAAGGCAAGAAGCCAAGGTAACTGCAGGTGAAGAGAAGCATGCAGACATTGAAAACCTGCATACGTATACTTCATTGCAGGCAGTTGAGAGGGAGATGAATCCTTCAAAAGATGGTAGTCTAGGTACCCTGTGACTTAAAAGTCTGCAGTTCTTAAGAGGGTGGGAAAGGGGTTCAAGCATCCTTTGAACACCGAGAGCAGGGAACAGGCCAAACAGCAGTGTGACAGATTGGAAGGATCTCTTCTCCTGCAAAGTGCAAGACAGGACAGAGTGGGTAAATGGGAGGTAGGCATCATGAATGTCCAAGGACAAGTATTCTTCGGGAGGCAATAACAAGCTTTGAAGATTTAAAAAAAAAGGGGGGGGGTGGGGGTACCCGTTTCGGGATTTCAGGTCTAGGACAGGATGAAAAAGAGGACCAGAATAACCATTCCCTGGGACAAGAGCTTTTCTAGGGCAATCTGTACATCTTAGAAAACAAATTTTTTGCACGGAGATTATAAGAGTCACCACTTGGCACAACAATTGGCACAGTGGCTGCGTTTGATGGCATGGCATAGTGGTGACAATTGATGGCACAGTGGCTGCGTTTCATGGCATGGCACAGTGGTGACAATTGATGGCACAGCGACTGCGTTTGATGGCATGGCACAGTGGTGACAATTGATGGCACAGCGGCTGCGTTTGATGGCATGGCACAGTGGTGACAATTGATGGCACAGCGGCTGCGTTTGATGGCATGGCACAGTGGTGACAATTGATGGCACAGCGGCTGTGTTTGATAGGCACAGTGAGGCTGCAATTTTTTTTTTTCGTTTGCGCCCCCCAAAAATTTTGAGCACCAGCCGCCACTGGTGTAAACACACCTTCCTCGTTCTTCACAGTTGTGCCGTCATTGATCGTCTGTTCCCTGATATAGGGAAAGGCGATTAATGACATCACACACCCAGCCCCGCCCCCCTACAGTTAGTAACATATGGAGGTCACACTTAACCCCTTCAGCACCCCCTAGTGGTTTTTCTATTACAAGGGATGTTTGCATCCCTTGTAATAGGAATAAAAGTGACCCTTTTGTGAACCCCAGTGTAAAAATTCATAAAATTAAATAAGAAAACAAAAACTTTTTTTTTTAAAGCAGCCCGTCCCAACGAGCTCACGCACAGAAGCATACGCGAGTAGTGCCCGCATATGAATCGCCGCGATCGTTAGAGCAAGAGCAATAATTCTACTCCTAGACCTCTAACTCAAAAAGATGCAACCTATAGAATTTTTTAAACGTCGCCTATGGGGATTAAGGGTAAAAGTTTGACGCCATTCCACGAGTGGTGGCGCAATTTTGAAACGTGACAGGTTAGGTATCATTTTACTCGGCGCAACATCTGAGAAAAAAAGTATTGCATTGACCGCCATTTTATTCTCTAGGGTGTTAGGAATTATTTTTTTTAATATTTGGGGGTTCCAAGTATTTTTATAGCAAAAAACACTGTTTTAATCTTGTACACCGAGTCTGAAAAACAGGCAAGGTTCTTAAAGGGGTAGTTCCCCCAAAAACCTTTTTTTTAACATTGATTGAGGCTCATTATGTCAAGGGGAATCGGGTTGTTGTTTTTTAGAAATGAAGCAGTACTTACCGTTTTAGAGATGCATCGTCTCCGACGCTTCCGGGTATGGTCTCCGACTATAGGCGTTCCTATTTGATTGACAGGCTTCCGAGGTCGCATACATCGCGTCACGATTTTCCGAAAGTAGCCGAACGACGGTGCGCAGGCGCAGTATAGAGCCGCACCGTCGCTCGGCTTCTTTCGGCTACTCGTGACGCGATGTATGCGACCGTCGGAAGCCTGTCAATCAAATGGGCACGCCCAGACCAGACGATCATACCCGGAAGCGACGGAGACGATGCATCTGTAAAACGGTAAGTACTGCTTCGTTTCTAATAAAAAACCACCCGATTCCCCTTGACATAACGAGCCTCAATCAATGTTAAAAAAAGGTTTTTGGGGGAATTACCCCTTTAAGTGGTTAAGGTTAAAGTGGATGTAAACCCTCCCATATACCCAGTAAAGTTAACAGCTTCAAATGATAAAACAAAAAAAAAAAAAAATCTCCCTACATAAGTTTTACATGTATATCGGCTGTCTTCATCTGTATATATTCTTTAACCACTTGTCCACCGGGCCTGTTTTGGCACTTCTTTCCTTCATGAAAAAATCTAAATTTTTTTGCTAGAAAATTAAATCAGAACCCCCAAACATATTTTTTTTTAGCAGACACCCTAAGGAATAAAACGGAGGTCATTGCAACTTTTTTTTCTCGCACGGTATTTGCGCAATCATTTTTCAAATGCCTTTTTTTGGGGGGAAAAAACGGTTTCATGAATTAAAAAACAAAACAGTAAAGTTAGCCCAATTTTTTTGCATAATGTGAAAGATGAAGTTACACCGAGTAAATAGATACCCAACATGTCACGCTTTAAAATTGTGTGCACTCGTGGAATGGCGCCAAACTTTGGTACTTAAAAATCTCCATAGGCGACGCTTTAACATTTTTTACAGGTTACTATTTTCGAGTTACAGAGGAGGTCTAGTGCTAGAATTGTTGCACACGCTCTAACGCACGCGACAATACCTCACATGTGGGGTTTGAACGGCGTTTACATATGTGGGTGGGACTTGTATGCGTGTTCGCTTCTGCGCGCGAGATAACAGGGACAGGGGCTTTTATAATTTATTTATTTTTATTTTACTTAATTTTTTATTTTTACACTTTTTTTACTTTATTTTTTTTTGGATCACTTTTATTCCTATTACAAGGAATGTAAACATCCCTTGTAATAGGAATCCGTGTGACAGGTTCTCTTTATGGAGAGATGTGGGGTCAATAAGACCCCACATCTGTCCTCCAGGCTTACAAGCATGAAAAAAAAAAAAAAAATCACCGATCACATGTCCACAGCCACGGCTTTGTTTACTTCTGGGTACCGGGCATGCCACCATAACGTCGCTCCCGGTAATCTGACGGTCATAGAGATGACCGACTGTCTGGTCACCAGTCATCTATGGATCTGCAGCGAGCGCCGGCCGATTTGCTCTCCGGGCCCCCGATGGCACGGGAGAGCCCGGAGAAGCACCGGATGGCGGCGGGAACGGGGGGGGGGGACGTATAAGAACGACCAAGCGGCATTCTTTGATCGTTCTTATGGTGCACAGGATCGCCAGCTGAAGACGGCGATATTTGAATGCCTGTGGCTGCAGGCATTCAGATATCGCCGCACAAAGTGGAGGACGTCATATGACGTCCTTGGTAGAAAAGTGGTTAAAGTGCCCATCACGTTAAAGTTTCTCTTCCTGGTTAGCACTGGGAGTGGAGTATTGGCATACAAGGGACACGGCCAACACAGATTTTCCCTAATGCACCCCCTCGGCGGCGATGGGGAACAACTTAAAACAGAAGGCTGTCCAGGGACGCCCTCCCGGCAATTGAGCGCCTCGCTGTAAACGTCTTTCGTCTTTAGCACAGGCTCAAAGTGGTTAATAATGGCTTCAAGATTGATGGTCTACGATAAGTTTTCAGAAATGCATGTTCCCAAAAAGTTAAAGGTAGGAGACCCACTGCACGCACACGACTTTAATAAAAATCTGTGCTGCTTAGGCCTGTGCCTTCTGAAATCTACAATCAGTTCCTTTGTTTTTGCTGTGTTTAGGATACGGTTATTCACTGTACACCATTCCACGATCCTTTCAGCCTCACTCCTGTAATGCTACTCATCTCCAGTGATACAACAGATTACTGTAGTGTCATCGGCAAACAACTACACTACTGGCCTCATAACGGGGTGCAGTCATAGGTGTATAGCAAGGGGCTTAACACAACCCTGCGGTGCTCCAGGACTTATCCACTTGTACAACTTATCCAATTTGACCACCTGTGAGCGATGGACCAAAAAATCCCTTATCCAAAAAAAAATAAAGGGCGGGAAATCCAATTAAAAAGGCAGAGCTGTAATCTATAAAACATCCTTATGTAGTTTCCAGAATGCTGCGAATATCCAAGTGGCCCATGCAGTGCTAAAGCCATTGCATCTTCTGTGCTTTTATTTGCCCTATAAGCAAACTGATAAGGCTCTAAACTACCCGGTAATCTAGTTTTGATATATTTCAAGACCAACCTCTCAAAGCACTTTAATAGTACCGAGGTCAGTGCTATCGGTATATAATCGTCGAAACTTTCCACAGTTGACTTTTTGGGAATTGGAATAATAGTGGCCGATTTTAAAAATGCCGGAACAGCAGATGATAGCGATCGATTAAAGATCTTGACAAAGACTCCAGCTAATTGATCAGTACAGGCCTTAACTACTCTCCCAGGGATTCCATCTGGATCCAATTTCCTCACATATGTAGCCTTAAACACCTGCCTCACATCATGTTCCTTTATAGTGAGTATACAGTTCAGTGAACCTAAAGGACACCCTATTATCCTGGTTTGGCAACAACTTCAAACTGTGCGAAGAACCTATTTAAAGTGGTTGTAAACCCTTTACAACCACTTTAACCTACAGGTAAAGCCTACATTAAGGCTTACCTGTAGGTGCCTAAAATATCTACTAAACCTCCACGGGTTAGAAGATACTTACAAAAATCACAGGGGCCAATGTCTACGGCACATTCACTGTAAACAACTGCGCAGGCACACCTTAGCAATGACGATCGTGCCGTGACTGCGATACCTGGAAGTAACACCGGGAGAGATACCGGCCGCCCGAGCAGGGAACAAGGACAGCTACGGGGGCTTCGATCTGAAATAAGTATTACATAATGAGCTAGTATGCTATGCATACTAGCTCATTATGCCTGTGTCTTGCAGGTGGTGTAATCGTTTCCATTAAAATAGTCCTCGATTTTCTTTATAGGACAATTTGGCTTCTTTTATGCCTTTTTTTAGATTAGCTCTCGCAATACTATATATTGCTTTATCGCCGACACTGAATGCTCCATTCCGTTTCCTAAGAAGACTATTTCCCTTGTCATCCAGGGTTTCCGATTTGAAAAGGCCCAAATGGAGTTTATCCTCAGTATCATTGTCCACACAAGTTTTTATATAGTCCAGAACTGTTTCTGTATACATATCTAAATCCTGTTGCTCAAATATCTCCCAATTTGATCTTTCTAAACAATCCTGTAGCCGTGAGACAGAGCCCTCCTGCCAAATTCCTATTTTCCACTCTGGAGCGAATTTCTGCCTGATCGGAATATATGCTGGAATAAGGAATAAAGAAAGGTGGTCTGACTGACCCAGATGGGATAGTGGAATGGCTCTGTAGGCCTGCTTAACCACTTAAGGACCGCCGCACGCCTATGTACGTCCACAACATGGCTCGTACAGGCACAAGGGTGTATATTTACGTCCTCGCCTTTGTGCGGTTTGGGGGTCCGATCGGGACCCCCTCCGCGGTCCCCCTAGCTCTGGGAGCGATCGCCGACAGGCGGGCGGATGTCCGTTTATTTCCGCCCCCCCGCGATCGCTCCCAGCCAATGGGAGCGCTTCCCCTTCGTGTCAGTTCCTCCTCCTGTATTTACAGAGGAGGAAATGAGGTCATCTCTCATCGCAGCGGTGTTTCCCACCACTGCTGATGAGAGAAGACATCCACAGTAAGTGTGCACCAACACAACACTGACACACACACACACACACACACACACAGGCACATTAACCCCTTGTGATCACCCCCCCCCCCCACCCCCCTGTAACAGTGTCACTGAATGCAGTGATCTAATCACTGCATTTAGTGGCAGTGTAACAGGCAGTGTGACAGGCAGTGTGACAGGCAGTGTGACAGGCAGTGTGACAGGCAGTGTGACAGTTAGTGTTAGGTTCAGGATAGCCCCCGCACCCCCCCTAATAAAGTTTTAACCCCCTGATCATTGCCCTAGTTAACCCTTTCACTCCCTATTGCCAGCGTTTTTCTGATCGCTGTATTAGTGTCGCTGTTCCCACTAGGTAGCTATTTTTTTTATTGCGATTTTTTTTTTTTTACTAAAGACATGTGGCTGAATTAATTTTGGCCTAAATGTTTTACTAAAATTTCGTTTATTTGATTTTTTTTATAACAAAAAGTAAAAAATAGTGATTTTTTTCAAAATTGTCGCTCTATTTTAGTTTATAGCGCAAAAAATTAAAATCAGAGGCGATCAAATACCACCAAAAGAAAGCTCTATTGTGGGAAGAAAAGGACGCAAAATTTGTTTGGGAGACACGTCGCACGACCGCGCAATTGTCTGTTAAAGCGACGCAGCGCCGAATTGTAAAAACACCTTGGGTCAATTAGCAGCATATGTGTCCGGGTCTTAAGTGGTTAATATCGGAATACACCATATCCAATATAATTTCACCTCCTCGCTTTATTGAAATCACCTGCAATTACCAAAACCCCATTAGGATGTGCACGTTTATACTTGCCTATGAGATTTGACAAAATATCAAGAGCCGCTTCAGTATCTGAATCTGGCGGTATATATACACACACCGCAATAATGATCACCACTCTAAATTCTCTGGGTAAATAAAAAGGTCTACATTTCACCAGCATAAATTCCAAATCTGGCGAACCCTGTAGCCTCCCAGGTTGAGAACGAGGATCTGGCCACCGGACCCAGTGTCTCTACCCTCGACCCAGTAAGCACAGCGCCTAGAGGCAGAACGCATCCCCAGCCCACCAGTACTCAGCCCTGTCCCCAGGGACCCACCAAAGGCACACTACTACCCTATATGAAGGGGAAAAAAGGGGGGGGTTACCAAGGGACCTAAAAAAAAGAGGCTGTAGGGGCAGAGGCGACCCGCATGACCGACCCGTTGTCCCGCGTCAAACAAAAACCCCCTAAAAAAGGGGAGAGGGGGACATTTACTACCCATACCGGGACCAAGTGAGCACCAATCCAGACAGAACCTCCTCCCCGCTGAAGTTGGGGGTTGTCAGCCATGAGGGGCTCTAAGGCTCGAGCCGAGACCCGGCCGTATGCAAGATCGCGAGACATTTAAATCGCAGGGCCAGCGCCCGTTTAGTGGGCTATGTTGCTGGGTGTTTGGGGTGCTCCTGTACCTTTAAGGAGGGGGGGCTCCCCTTCAGTTCACCTGCCCCTTTCTATCCATTAAAATGCATGTGCCTCCACTGTGGGGACGCTCATCGTTTAGTGTTAGGACCACAGATTGCAGGGTGCTTTGGCGCGGCTCTGTGGCTCACGCATGCGTTTGCAAATGCGTGCGGCCAACGCATACTGTTGACAGGTTAATTGGTTCTGCAGGCTGGTTGGTAGGTAGGCTTGGTTTTTCCCTGGGCATTCCCCAGGTTTTTGTTATGTTGCAGCCAACCTAACGCATAGCTGCCATCTGCACGCGCTCACTGGCCAGACAGGACTGACCACTGGATCGAACGTCCTGCCTGGCAGTTGATTGTATATCTCACAGGCAAAATCCCAGAAAATAAACAAAATAAATATTTGCCAGGACTAGAGATCCCAGCAGGGCACTAGGCACTAGCCAGAAAAAAAATCGTATTTTCTCTTTCGTTCATGGATGGACATAGTGGGACGTCCCAAAGCAGTGTCAAAATGAGGGGTGGGAACAGCATAAAAATAAACTTCACCCCAAAACAGAGCTCCTTAACTGAGGAGTTGTAACTCTAAACAGCCGCCTGCAAAACTTTGCGGCCGAAGAAGCATCCGAAGATGCACTCACATCAACTTGTAAAGTTTAGTGAAAGTGTGACTGGGCGACCAGGTCGCCGCCTTACACACCTGGGAAGCAGACACTAGGGGCCGGATTCAGAAAGAAGTTACATCAGCGTATCTGGCGATACGCCGCGTAAGTTCTAGGATGCGCCGGAGTATCTTTTTTCTGTATTCAGAAAGCAAGCTACACCGGAATTTTGCTAAGATACGAGCGGCGCAAGTCTTACGCCGTCGTATTTTAGTTGCATATTTACGCTGGCCGCTAGGTGGCGCTTCCGTAGATTTACGCGTCGAATATGCAAATGAGGGAGATACGCCGAATCCCGAACGTACGTGCCCCCGGCGCATTTTTTTACGTCGTTTGCGTAAGGCTTTTTCCGGAGTAAAGTTACCCCTGCTATATGAGGCGTACGCAATGTTAAGTATGGACGTCAGGACAGCGTGGAATTTTTCGTAGTTTGCGTAAAACGTTTGCGAATAGGGCTTTGCGTAAGTTACGTTCACGTCGAAACCAATGAGTATTTGCGGCGTAATTTTGAGCATGCGCACTGGGATACGTCCACAGGCGGCGCATGCGCCGTTCGTTAGAAACTTTAGGTGGGGTCAAGGTTGATTACCATACAACACGCCCACTCCAAGCCTACTTTGAATAACCCGGGCTTACGCCGACCCATTTACGCTACGCCGCAACTTAGGACGCAAGTGCTTTGTGAATACAGCGGCGTAGCGTAAAGAAGATACGCTACGCCCGCACAAAGATGTGTCCAGGTACGTGAATCTGGGCCTAGATGTCAAACCCCAAGGAGGCACCATTGCCCTAGTCGAATGCATCGCGATAGGGAGGCGCTAACCCTTTATGGCATAAGCCTGATCAGGATCTGTCTGGTCCACCTCGAAATGGTGGCCGATGAGACCGCTGGGCCCTTCTTAGGACCAGCCACCACAACAAAGTCTGTACTCCGGAATGGAGCCGTAACAGACAAGTATCATCTCAGAGCTCGGACAGCATCCGAGGAATGCCACGTCGTCTTAGCATTCGACAGAAGGGGGGGACAAAAGTATGGCAGTACAATGTCTTCCTTGAGATGGAAGGTCGAAATGACCTTCGGAAGAAAAAAGGCTGCGGATGCAGCACCACCTTATCCTTGTGGAAGATCAATAGGGAGCCTTTCATGACAAGGCTGCCAGCTCAGAACCCGTCTTAACTGACCTAACAGCCACCAAAAGAACCACTTCCTGAGAAAGTGTCAACAAGGGAACTTCCATAATTTTCTCAAACGGTGGTTCTGAGGCACCTAGAGGTTATGGTGTTAGCTTTCAATAGCCATGCCTTTAAGCCAGCGACTAAAGCAGGATGCAGTATGGGACCTTGCGACAGCAGGTCCTCTCTCAGCAGTAGACGCTAATGGACGTCTGCTACTAGCCGCACTAGATCGGCGTACCAAGGATGCCGAGGCCAATCTGGAGCAATTAGGATGATAGGAATCCCCTCTGCCTTCACTCTGCAAAGCTTTAGAAGAGGGAAGGCATAGATTAGACGGTACCGGTGCCACTAACGCATCGTCGGCGTCCACCCATGGGTCACTTGACCTGGCCACAAACCTCAATAACTTCCGATTGAGACGAGACGCCAGGAGATCTACGTCTGGCAGACAGTGCCGGTATGCTCCTTTCTGCCCACCTTAGGATGTGAGCAACTTCTGACACTGCAGCCGAGTTACTTGTTCCTCCTTGATGGTTGACATTTGCCACCCCATGGCGCTGTCCGACTGGATCTTGACTGGACACCCTCATAGCCTCTGGGACCATGTGGAGAGGCACAGCCTGATAGCCCAAAGTTCCAGGACCTTGAACGGCAAATGGGAATCCTCTGGAGACCAGCAACCCTGGGTCGACTGTACCCCTCAGACTCCCCCACCGGCAAGGCTTGGGTCCATCGTGATGACTATCCAGTGAAAGGAAGGAACGATTTCCCAGACAGGAGTGCCGGTGAGGTCAGCCACCAACAAGGGAGGTCCTGACCAAGTGGCTCACCCCGATTAGATAATCCAGGGATGACGGGCGCTTGTCCCATCTGGAGAGAATTTCCTTCTTTAGCACTCGCGCAAGAGATTGCGCCTATGGTACCGCCTTGAAGGAGGCCACCATGAGTCCCGGGACTTGCATGCAAAAAGTGGAGTGATGACCCTTTTGGGATGTCAACTACCGCACCGCAGCCCGAAGGGTCTTCAACTTTTTCACAGGTAAGCAAACCTTTGCCTCTAAAGAGTCCAGAATCAATCCCAGATATACTAGGCGTGGAGTCGTTACCATTACCGACTTGTGAATGTTCAGTAGCCACCCAAATGTCTGAGGGTCTGATGTTTTAGACACACTCACCTCTAATTCTGAGGCTGAAGCGGCCCTCAGAAGCACGTCGTCCAAGTAGCCCAGGCCAAAGAGGAGAGCCACAAATAATAGTGGTCTTCCCCGACCGCAAAGCGGAGAAGTCTGATGCTTTGTGCATATGGGGACAAGTAAATAGGCATCCTAATGTCCAAGGATGCCAGAAAGTTCCCTGGCTGGAGGGCAGTGACGACAGAGCGAATCGATTCCATCCAGAATCTTGTACCTTAATGAAGCAATTGAAGGCCCTAAGGTCCAGAATTGGGCGAACACCCTCTTTCTTTGGTACTATTAACAGATTGGAGTAAAATCCCTGAAACTGATCCTGTACTAAAACAGGAATAACCACCCCATGTTTCAGCAGGTCTTGACCTGCCACAAAAGGGCTTTTTGACGAGTCGGTTGTAGCTGGCGGTTGGAGGAAAAAAAATAATCTGTTTGGTGGGCAAGTTAGAAGTTATATCTGGTCTACCTTAAGACACTGCTTTGTAAACCCACCGGTCGGGGACCTGAGATGTCCACCGGGTCGCAAATTTGCGAAGACGTCCCCCCACCTGAGAGATGGGTGGGGGCAAACCTTCATGCGGACGTAGCTTTGTCTGCAGGTTTGTGGAGTTTGCAAAACCAGGGACCTCTCAGTCCCCGAGCAGGCACTTTATCGGCCTGTGGTCTTTTACCCGCCATACTGGGCGGACGAAGAAACCGCTCGTGTGCGGAAAAGAAGGGCCCTTGCCTATGGCGTGGCTCCTTCCCCCTTTTTGGACTGTGGGAGCAGTGTGCTCTACCTCCTGTAGCATCTTTAATTATGTCATCCAGGGGAGTTCCAAAAAGTCTGTCGCTCTTAAAGGGCAAGTCCATCAGGGTTTTCTGGCAAGATTGGTTGGCGGACCAAATCTTAACCAAAGTAGATGGCGTAACGCCAATGCCTGACCTGAAGCTCTGGCCAGCAGAGGAATAGTGACCAAGGCTGATTCACAAATGAATTTTAGGCCTTGTACTAGTAGGTCAGCTAGGGCTACCTCGTTCGAGGAAGCCTGATGCTTGTAACCCATAGAGCAACATCTTTGCCCCTTCCGTGCATGTCTGAGACACCAGGGCCCCAATTATGGTTGGGCATACCATCAACACACTACCATGTACAGGTTGTGGGTGATGGCCTCAGCCTTCTCGTCCACAGAGTCATTGAAGGTGGGAGCCCCCTCCACTGGTATGGTGGAGCTCGTTTAATCTTGACACAGGAGGGTCCACTATCAGGGGCGAGGTCCATCTTTTCAAGAAACTCTTAACCACCGAGCCTGTTTTTCAGATTCGGTGTTTACGAGACTAAAACATTTTTTTTTGCTAGAAAATTACTTAAAAACCCCAAACATTATATATATATTTTCTAACACCCTAGAGAATAAAATGGCAGTCATTGCAATACTTTTTGTCACACCGTATTTGCGCAGCGGTCTTACAAGCGCACTTTTTTTGGAAAAAAATCACTTTTTTTTAATTAAAAAATACAACAATAAATTTGGCCCAATTTTTTTATATATTGTGAAAGATAATGTTACGCCGAGTAAAATGATACCCAACATGTCACGCTTAAAAAGTGCGCCCGCTTCTGGCATGGCGTCAAACTTTTACCCTTAAAAATCTCGATAGGCGACGTTTAAAAAAATTCTACAGGTTGTATTTTGTTAGATACAGAGGAGGTCTAGGGCTAGAATTATTGCTCTCGCTCCAACGATCGCGGCGATACCTCACTTGTGTGGTTTGAACACAGTTTTCATATGCGGGCGCTACTCGCGTATGCGTTCGCTTCTGTGTGCGAGCTCGTCGGGACGGGGCGTTTTAAAAAAATTATTTTTGTTTTCTTATTTATTTTAATTTAGTTTATAATGTCTTACACTGAAATAAAAAAAAAATTGATTATTTTTATTCCTATTACAAGGAATGTAAACATCCCTTGTAATAGAAAAAAAGCATGACAGGTCCTCTTAAATATGAGATCTGGGGTCAAAAAGACCTCAGATCGCATATTTAGGCTTAAATGCAACAAAAAAAAGAAAAAAATATTTAACTGTCATTTTTTTCAAATCACAGAAAAAAAAATGTTTCTTTAAGATGCTGGGCGGGACTGACGAGCAGAGCTGTGGGGACGGGTGAGGGCGCAGGAGAGCGGCGGGAGGGGGGCCCTCTCCCGCCGATAACGGCGATCTCGCGGTGAATCCGCTGGCGGAGACCTCCGTTATCGTGTACAGAACTGCCCACTGCAAAGATGGATACCTCGGTTGTGGCAGCAGCTGCTGCCGTTACCGAGATATCCTTTATAAAAAAGGATTTTTAATAAACAGCTTACCTGTAAAATCCTTTTCTTGAAGTACATCACGGGACACAGAGCGCATAGCCATTACATATGGGTTATATGGGTACCTTCAGGTGTGGACACTGGTGTAATCAATTTCACAGGAAGTTTCCTCCCTATATAACCCCCTCCCACTGGGAGTGCTTCAGTTTTGTAGCAAGCAATTCCTCCGAGGTTACACAATGTTCCCCAAAAGAGGGGTGGGAGCTCTGTGTCCCGTGATGTACTTCTAGAAAAGGATTTTTACAGGTAAGCTGTTTATTAAAAATCCTTTTTTCTTTATCGTACATCACGGGACACAGAGCGCATAGCCATTACATATGGGATGTCCCAAAGCAATGCTCCATGAAGGGAGGGAGACCGTAAGACCAAGAATAACCAAACAAAAAATTAACAGGAAGTAAAGTAGCTCCACCAACAGAAAAAAGGGGGCGTGAACCGGGCCAGAGGATTCTATACTGCCGCCCTTAGGACCGCCTGCCCAAATGCTGCGTCCGTACCCTTTGCAACGTCCAACTTATAAAATTTAGTAAACGTATGTACGGAAGACCAGGTTGCCGCCTTGCAAACCTGCGCCATAGAGATCTGATGGTGTGTCGCCCAGGAGGCACTCATGGCCCTCGTAGAATGGGCTTTAACTGATAAGGGAGGTGGAACGCGCTTCAGACCATAGGCCTGAAAAATCAGCTGCTTAATCCACCTAGCCAAGGAAGACTTGGCAGCCGGCTGACCCTTCTTGGGGCCATCCGGGAGAACAAAAAGCACATCTGTTTTCCGAATCTTCTCTGTAGCCTTGAGATAGACCCTCATGGCTCGAACCACGTCCAAAGTATGAAGCAGCCTTTCCTCTCTGGACTGGGGAGTAGGAAAGAAGGATGGTAGGACTAGGTCCTGATTCAAGTGAAAACTGGATATGACCTTAGGAAGGAAAGAAGGTTAAGGCCGCAGAACCACTCTGTCCTTATGCAGAATAAGGTATGGCTCCCTGCATGACAAGGCTGCCAGCTCGGAAACCCTTCTGGCCGAAGCCATAGCCACCAAGAAAACCAACTTTCGGGTTAGTAGCACAAGAGGGATTTCTGTCAGAGGTTCAAACGGCTGCCTTTGTAAAGCTGACAAGACCAGATTTAAATTCCAGGGGCAGAGGGGAGCTCTAATAGGGGGATTCCCATGCAAGACCCCCTGCAAGAAGGTTTTCATAAGCGAATGGGTGGCCAAGGGTCTTTGAAACCATATCGATAAAGCCGACACCTGCCCCTTTAGAGTACTAAGAGCCAACCCTTTGTCAACGCCAACCTGGAGGAATCGTAAGATCCTGTCAATAAAAAACTTTTGAGACTCGCACCACTCCACATAGGTCCTCCAGACTCTGTAATAAATATTTCTAGAGACTGGTTTCCTAGCCTGAATCAACGTAGATATGACCTGAGCTGAGAGGCCTCTGCCCTTAAGAATTAGGGATTTAGCCACCAAGCCGTCAAATTTAGCTGCTGTGTAGCAGGGTGGCAGATTGGGCCCTGAGACAGCAGACCTGGGCGCAGGGGGAGCGGCCACGGCGCCCCTACTGACATCCTCACGATGAGTGCGTACCAAGCCCTCCTGGGCCAGGCTGGGGCCACCAGGATCACAGGCCTGCGCTCCACCCTGATCCTCCGTAGAAGGCGGGGAATCATCTGCAGTGGAGGGAACGCATACAGGAGAGAAAACTGGTGCCAGGGGCAAACCAACGCATCGGTCCCGTAGGCCGAGGGATCCCTGGCTCGGGATATGAATTTGTCCAACTTTTTGTTGGATCTCGTTGCCATAATGTCCACATCTGGAACTCCAAATCTTTGGCAAATCTCCTGGAATACCTGGGGGTAAAGAGACCACTCCCCCGGGAGCAACTGTTGACGCCTCAAAAAACCTGCTTGAGAATTGTCTATTCCTGGGATGAACACCGCCGAGATGCAGGGTACATGGGCTTCGGCCCATGAGAAAATCAGGTTTACTTCCCTTTGAGCTGCTAGGCTCCTCGTGCCCCCCTGGTGGTTTATGTATGCCACCGCAGTGGCATTGTCGGACTGTATCCTTACTGGCAGACCCTGAAGGGGAAGAGTCCAGGCCAAAAAGATTTCCCCTTTGACAAACCTTGAGGGACCAGCCACCAGAACAGGCTGCGCCGGACCCCTGGGGAGAGAACCAACGGACGATCTAATGCCTGAATGGACTTGTTCCAAGCAGAGAGAATGGCTGCCTGGAGATATCTGGTATGGATCTGGGCGTAGGGCACTGCTTCGAAGGCGGCCACCATCTTCCCCAGCAGTCGCATACATAGGCGAATAGTCGGCCTCTTCTTGCCTAAGACCATTTGAAGTGTTTGAGTTAATGACCTGACTTTTGCTTGAGGTAGAAATATCCTCTGGCAGTCTGTATCTAGCCGAAGGCCTAGATATTCCAACTGCTTTGTGGGTTGCAACATCGATTTCTTCTTGGTTCACAATCCACCCGAATTCCTCTAGATGCCGAATTGTGCGGACTGCTGCATGATTGGGGTTGGAAGCTGATCTGTCGATAACCAGGAGATCGTCCAGGTATGCCAGGACCAAAACGCCTTCTGTCCTTAGGATGGCTAGCACCGGGGCTAACACCTTTGTGAATATCCGCGGAGCTGTTGCCAACCCGAAAGGGAGGGCTACGAACTGGTAATGACGGTGATCTATCATAAAACGAAGAAACGTGTGATGTGCCGGGTAGATCGGCACGTGTAGATATGCATCCTTTATGTCTATAGATGCTAGAAAGTCGTCTTGATGTAGGCTGGCTGCCACCGAACGTATGGACTCCATATGAAAGGTCTGAATCTTTAGAAAGCGATTTAGGCGTTTGAGGTCTAAGATAGGCCTGACGTCGCCATTGGGCTTTGGTATTATGAAAAGGTTGGAATAGAATCCCAGACCCCATTCCTGGGTTGGTATTTCTACAATTACTCCTTGGAGCAAGAGGCGATCCAATGCCTTTACAAGAGAGGCCCTCTTTAATGGGTCGCTTGGAAGACTTGACCCCTGAAAATGAGGAGGGGGACTTCCCGAAACTCTAGCTTGTAGCCCGTGGCTACCACGGACCGTACCCAAGAGTCGGGAATTCTGGCCTCCCACACTTCGGAGAAAACCGAAGCCTTCCCCCCACCCAAGAGAGTGGGGGCGCCCCTTCATGAATCTGACTTGATGACTGGTTTAACCGGCTTGCGAGACCATGGCCTCTTGCCTGCCGTGGCTTGTCCTTGTGGGCGGCTATTAAATGCTGAACGCCCGGGAGGCCGTCGATACGGTTTAGTCTGATCCTTTAACGCCTGACAAACGCCAATGGCTGCCACTGCTGGCTGAACCACAGCACCTACTGTGGTAAAAGAAGCCTTCAGTAGGGTCTCCAATTTTTTGTCGACCGGATCTTTGAACATCTGGACATTTTCAACCGGACAGGTCAGGGATTTATTCACGCAGGAAATGGCTGCGTCCAAAGTAGGGAGTGCCCATTTCTTTGCAAATTCCTCTTCCATAGGATAGAGAATAGAGAACCTTTTAGGAGGGACAAAGATCCTATCAGGTTGAGCCCAATCCTGAAAAATCACGCTCTCCAAAAGGGGGTGAATCGGAAAAGACGCACAACTTAATGGTGCCTTTGAAGAACCTAAAGAGGATACTGCAGGGGCTAATAGTTCTGACACTGGAAGTTTAAAAGCAGTGCGAACCATATCCGTCAGAGACTGGATCCACAGGCTCTCCGCTTGAGAAGCCGAAAAAAAATTAATCTACAGTGGAACCCTCAATGTATGAACCGTCGGGACTCGGGTCCGCTTGATCCCCTGTGGGTCCAATTCCTCCGAAGAGAGAACCTCTGCATCTGAAAACACCAATATAGGTGACGGGGATCTAGCCCGTTTGCCACTTGGCAAAGAGCGGGCAATCAAGGCAGTTAACCTTTCCTCTAGCCCACTCAGGGTGGTCGCTAGCATTTCTTCCGTAACGTAAACGGGAATGCTTTGCTTTAACTGAGACCTGACACTGCTGGCGCGCCCCCCCCCCAAGCTGAAACCAACATGGAGGAAGCAGAAAGCAGAGGAGAAGCATGGACCAGCGCTAGCAGCCCAACAGACACCAGGTAAGCACCAATACTTAATGTAGTGCACACACAGAGGAAGCTGTCCCCATAGGCTTCCTAAGAAACAGGAGTTTCACCAGCATTCCCCCTTTATAGTACGTGGGGCTGCAGTATCAATGCTAACAGGCAGATCTGGGGGGAGTAGCAAATACATATCTTAAACAAGCATACATAAACCTACATGTTATCTGGGTAAACATTAGTACATCCCATCCTGCCTCAAAGACATAGTGGAGATAGTGGCTGATGCACAAGCATACCATTAGCCAACCCAGAAACCCCAGGGGGATACCTACTGTCGAACCATGTCCCGCAAGTTCCCTCTTACCTGCTCCACGCCGCAGGGTATTGCAAACTGCAAGAGGCCCAATCTTCCCCCATCTCCGTGGGTATTGTCTTGGACCTTCAGGGACCGGGGTCCTGTGTTAAGGAACCCACACACCTGGGCCTATATAGCATCCTGGCATCAGTAGCGTTTAGTCCTTGGAAGAGACTAAGGCACTGGAGCCCAGAATCCAGCCCTCCAAGGAGAGGCATTATAGGCTAAACCCCACGCAAGCAGGGCCCGGGTACCGTACACCTTGGCTTTGAAGCACTTCGGACGGATCCGGCTAGCTATCCTGGGTCCCGAGATCTCCGAGGGACAGCTAGACGTGACCAACACCTAAGACACTGGCGAAAAAACTGAAGCACTCCCAGTGGGAGGGGGTTATATAGGGAGGAAACTTCCTGTGAAATTGATTACACCAGTGTCCATCACCTGAAGGTACCCATATAACCCATATGTAATGGCTATGCGCTCTGTGTCCCGTGATGTACGATAAAGAAATAGGACATACTTTCCCTATAATGCAGTGGGCATGTGGTTAAAGAGGGATTCTGGCTCGCATCTTCAGATACCTCAGGGCCAGGGTCATGAGTGCTAGCTGGACCCAGCAACGCATCAGAGTTGTCCCCAGCAGATGGCGGAGGGAGGGGGCGCTTTCTAGCCCCTATTCTCCCACGCGCTGCTTCCACCTTGGCTACGAAGGCATCTAGGATTGACGCCTAGCGTCCACCAATAAATCGGGTGCAGGGGGCATCAATTGCCAGCTCAGGTGTCTCGGGGAAAAAGCATCCGCTTCTGATGCCATGCTGTCCACACACCTGACACAGGGACCCCCAAACAAGTAACCCACCACTCCTGGGTGCAGCAGAGATGAGGGGCTCCCCCCAAGAGGACTCACCACTCAGGAACCGTAACAGATGGTTTAGCTAGCAGAGCTGCTGCCTGCAGAGTGTGTCTGTCAATCAGCACTCTCCAAAGCTGGGATCGAAGGCTGTTTGTGGGGCTGTGATATTTGTCAGTCTTTCAGACTGCTCAGTCGCAGCGTGTATCTGTTCATTTGCAGTTTTTAAAATGGTCTGATCCATGGTACAATGGCCGCTGATCTGACACTAGAGGCCAACAGGGCAGAAAACTACGGTGCAGCAGAGTAATGCAGCAGTCAGTACACCTCAGCAGAAATCGCCCAAAAAGTGGCTTACAAGATGGCCGCCAGTGAGAATACAGCATGGACACCAACCCGGGCGTCGACAGCATGGAGCAAGACACACAGGAAGAGCAGAATCTCTTATGCGGCTTTATACATCGTACAAGTAAAGAAATACAGCATGAATACACCAAACATGGCCACCAACAGCATGGAGCAGGACATGCAGCTTATACACTCATTTAGTGACTTATGGTTCCCCAAGTGAAGCCCCCCAGAAGAAACCTCTGCCCAGCAGCTAGCTCAGAGAGCCTAGGAGGATGGGGGAGGGCAGAAGGGGGATAAGGCCCTTTACTCACCTCTTCAAGGATGCCCAGCTCGATCTTCTTGCTAAAGCAAGGTAGTAGCTACTTACCCTTCCTGTGGGTTTATGCTGAAAGCATCCTGGACAGTGCATCTACCGCATGGTAACGGAGATGACTGTCGACCAGGCTACTGCGACTCGGCCCTGTAGATCAGTCTTTATGCAAGCCCTGGAGTGTATAGCTCACCAGCCACCCGTAGAGCGATGGGCATGTCGTGGACGACCCAGCGTGCAGCTATGGTCGGCACACGCTCGATGGCCAAAACTGGAAAGAAGGATCTGGGATCCAGCCTGTCGCCCAGTCGGCAGTTGATTAAAGATCGCAGAAAAAAATAAAAAAAATAAAAGATCCAAATGAAAAGCCTCCAAGCCATGGGCCTGAAGAAAGCCATGTCTTCTCCTTAGACTAGGCAGAAAAAAATGAATTGTTTGGTGCAGGCTGAGGGGATATAGCCAGTGGGACCGCACACTGGGCGGGGCGGTTCTGCTTTGAAGTTAACACTTCTGCCTAGTCAATCCTTAAGATAGATAGGTTAATCCAACTACCGTATTTATCGGCGTATACCGCGCACTTTTTTGCCCTGAAAATCAGGGCAAAATCGTGGGTGCGCGGTATACGCCGATAGCCGCTTTCCCGCGCCGAGTTTCAAATACTGCGCCGGCATATACCGAGCGCAGTACACTCGGGTATAGTCGGGCAGACTTGGTTTCCTCTCGCGCTGACGTCCTGGACGTACAGGACGTAAGCGCGAGAGTAGCCGAGCCTGCCCAACTATTCACGAGTGTACTGCGCCTGCATATACCGAGTGCAGTACACTCGCGTATAGTTGGGCAGGCTCGGCTCCTTTCGCGCTCACGTCCTGTACGTCCAGGACGTCAGTGCGAGAGGAGCCGAGTCTGCCCGACTATACCCGAGTGTACTGCGCTCGGTATATGCCGGCGGAGTATTTGAAACTCAGCGCGGGAAAGCGAGGAGGATGCCGCGAGGACGCCGGACCCGCCGAACAGGACACCGGACCCGCCGAACAGGACACCCGAAGCCGCAGACGGACGCCGGACCGGACGAAGAGGACACCCGAAGCCGCCGATGGACGCCGCGCAAGACACCAAAACTAAGTACAAAAAACTTTTTTTCCACAGGAATGGCGGCAACTTTAGGGGTGCGCCCTATACCCCGATAAATACGGTATGTCAAGATTAAGGCTGTGTCCATCCATGAACGAAGGAAAAAAAAAAAACTGAAGGCCTATAGCAGAGGGAGGTGTATATCACCAAGGAATGCTCATGGGCGTAGCCAAATATTTTTTTTCTGCTTAGTGTCCTACTCCTGTAGGGGGCGATATAACCCTATGGTTCTGAATAAAGAAGACTGTCTGTCAATGAACGAATGAGGGAGAAAAAAAAAAACACCACACTGAAGTACTTCCTATATGGGAGGGGTTATATAGGGGATCACTTCCTGTGGTTTACCAGTGTCCGTATACCTGAAGATGAGAATAAACCAGCAGGTAATGGATTAGCCCGAATGTGTTCCATGATGTATGAAAAAAGAAAAAACTATTATGTTGCAGCCTATATTGTTACAATTGCCATACTAGTTGCATCTTCTATTTCAAGCCCTTAAAAATTAGCCCAAAAAAAAAAACCCCTGTAATAATTCTTTAGTGTGGCAACAAATTATCTGGTACAAATGCTAACATTTAGGGCTGCAGAGAATTCAAAATGCCTTCCTCTGGATCAACTGTGGGTATGGAGTTGGGTGTATGGGATGTACTGTGTTTTATTTTGTTTGTTTATTTTATTTTTTTTATGGTTGAACTGGATGGACTTGTGTCTTTTTTCAACCTGACTAACTATGTAACTATGTAATATCCCTCAAATGATTTTCCTTGCCTAAATTTGAACAGCATCAAATTTAGCATCAACAACCTTGGGTAGTACAAAAAACATAAATCTTACCTGTGGTTTGAGGGGTAACCTGGGTGGAAGGTCAGAAATAAACTCTTCAAAGCGAATAAGTTCATGAGCATGGTGAAGCAACGCTTCAGAGGCTTGATTCTTATGTACAAGTATTATATGGAAACCATGCCTGTGACGCAGGTCACTCAATTCAAGAGCAAAATTGACATCAGCTAGAAAACCGAAGCAAAAAAAAAAAAAGTCAAAACAGATCATTTTCTTGACCTTCCATTACTGAACTGAATTGTCAGTGAATTGTCAGAAAGTTTGCATTCTTTCCTGATAGTTTTCCCTCAACATAACACACACACACGCATGCTAGGTTTCATTCATTTTGCATTGCAGTGTGTTTCACATGTCAAATCAAGCTTCCAGTTAGATGGATGACAGAAATAAAACAAATCATATTATACAGTCGTGGCCAAAATTGTCAGCACCCCGGAAATTTTTCCAGAAAATCAAGTATTTCTCACAGAAAAGTTTTGCAGTAACATGTTTTGCTGTACACGTTTATTCCCTTTGTGTGTATATTGAAAAAAAAGGCAAATTGGACATAATGTCACACAACGCCAAAAATGGGCTGGTCAAAATTCTTGGCACCCTTTCAAAATTGTGGATAGATAAGATAAAAAGGAGAGAAGTTCACTTATTCTTTGCATTGTGTGTCTGTCACATTAAGCATGGACAACAGAAAGATGGAGAACTGTGGACTTAAAGGGTCACTAAAGGAAAAAATTGGGCTGAAATGACTGTTTACAGGGTATAGAGACATAATAGTTAACAGATTCCTTTTAAAAATGATTAAAAATAGATGAAATTAATCATATATTCACCCTACAGTTCTAGTTACGTTTTTGCTGTTAACTGTCTCTCTGATGTACAGAGCCAGAGAACCAATAGAGGGCAGTGATGGTTTGTCTAAAACCCCTCAGCCCAATCTAGTTTCAGTTTACACACAGTAATCACACCTCCTTGATTAGTGACCACAGTGAGAAAGCTCCCAGTACTGTGGTTATAAAAGGAAACGGACAACCAGGAAGTGTCCAGAACAGAGCAGAATTACAGCAACATCAAAGCAAAAACGAACAATGAGGACATGAAAACAGCACAGCAGTAAGGTAAAGGAAGCGATTTAGCAAAAAAAAAAAAATCCTTTAGTGACCCTTTAAGAACCAAAATTGTGGAAAAACAACAATTTCAAGGTTACAAGTCCATCTCCAGAGATCTAGATTTGCCTTTGTCCACAGTGCGCAACATTATCAAGAAGTTTGCAACCCATGGCATTGTAGCTGATCTTTCTGGGCATGGACGGATGTGAAACATTTATGAAAGGTTACAACGCAGGATAGTCCGGATGGTGGATAAGCAGCCCTAAAGAAATTCAAGCTGTTCTGCAGGCACAGGGAGCATCAGTGTAAGCGCAAACTATCTGTCAACATTTAAATGAAATGAAACACTGTGGCAGGAGACCCAGGAGGGAACCCCACTGCTGACACGGACATAAAAAAGCAAGACTACAGTTTGCCAAAATGTAATTGAGCAAGCCAAAATCCTTTTAGGAAAACATCTTGTGGACAGATGAGACCAAGAAAGAGTTTTTTTGTAAGGCACATCATTCGGTTTACTGAAAACTAGGGTTGTCCCGATACAGATACTAGTATCAGTACCAAGCATTTCCACAAGTACTCTGGGAACTGAAACATCGTAACCTGTGTTTACGATGCTTCAGTTTATGAATGAAGAGGAGCTGCTGTCTCCTGTCTATTCATTTTCAGTGCAGCTGAGAATGGGACTGGGGAATCTGTGTTCTTCGTCCCTTTCTCAAAAGGGGAGATATCAGAGGTCTGTTAAGACCCCTGATTTCTCTCCAAAGCCGCCAACAGAGCTAAAAAAAAAAAATTGCAAAAAAAAAAAGAAGATGGACACCGACACCATCCACTCCTGCGATTTTCTGGAAAAAATTCTGGGGGTGACAACAATTTTGGCCATGACTGTATAGTATAATAAAATTACATGGACTGACCAGGGGCGGACTGACAACTCATGAAGCCCCTGGGCAATAGGAGATCCTGGGGCCCCCTTCTCCCGTTATCCTGCCCACAATCAAGACACACCCACACAAAGCCCCACCTACATATTGCACCGCCCACACTACATGCATTTGTCACAGAATGTTCAAAGTAAATGTTTAAGAATAAAGTGGAACCTCGTGTTGCGGTTAACAAGCGTTTCGCCATGCAAGCACTGCATTTTTTAAAATCTTAACTCTGAGAGCATAGTTTGAGCATAGTTTTGCAAAACAAGCACAATTCACGCCAAAGCGGTGTGCAGTACCGCGTTTGGCCCAAGGTGGGGAGCACTGGAGCCGAGCCGATCGGCGCCGTTCGGAAATGCACGGAAAGGCCCGAGGTCAGCCGAGGTGTCCTCAGGCCTTCCCGTCAGTTTCCGAGACTCTCCGGCGCCCCCCTACCTCTGGTTACATGTGGTATTGAATGCCATTAAAGTCAATGTGGAAAATTATTTTCATTTCAATTGACTTCAATGGGGAAACTCACTTTGATATGCGAGCACTTTGAATTACAAGCATTCTCCTGGAACGAATTATGCTCGTAATCCGAGGTTCCGCTGTATAAAGGAAGAGAAAAAAAAAAAAAATTACGTACACACACACACACACTTGCATCAAAAAGTGCAACCATGGTATATTTCCACAATTAACAAGTGCAAGAAATGTCTTCACAGCTGAAAAGTTTGACGGAAAAAAAATAAAAAGCTCTGTCCAGCATTGTTACAAAAATGATGGCCCTAGAATTGCTCTTACTCCAACGTTCCTGATACCATACACATGTGGCGCCATTATTGTTTACATACATGTGCTCGTCCTACATAAAGCTTTTCATATAGAGCGTGTGCGGGAGGGTCATGGGCGTGCTTTACATTTTTTTTTTTTATAATTTTTATTTACTTTACAGCATTTTAACTGACCACCAATGAAACGAGGTGGCATTCTTCCCACTGACCACCAATGTATTATTATACACACACACAAAACTGCAGTGATGACACACTGACCTGCCGATACACACAAGGCAGGTCAGGTTGCCATCTCTGACATGACCCCGCTCTGTACTCACTCTGCAGCCTCCAGCTCTCTCTGGCTTTCCCCCTGTGGCAAATGTATACTGTGGCCCGGCCCCTCTGCTGAATTCCCCAGGAGGAGATGTGGCCGGAGCGCCTATCAATGTCATCATCCTCATGGCTCCATGATCGCTCTGGTTAGCACCCTAGTCCTCTCATATAACCTCATTAACTGCAGGCAGGAATGACATAGCTCACTGCCTCCACAGGGGGAATAAACTTCCCCTATCCTGCATGATAAGCCATGGGCACATTCAGGGGTAGACTGCCCGAATGGTCAGTCCACAACTGGGACTGACAGATGCAAAGTAATAAGGCATGCATTTATAAAATGGGAATTACTTACTGGAAACCAAAACTACAGTTGCAGGAGAAGTGTGGGTATCTGCAAACCTCCTTAAACTCTGTCGGAGTTTATCATCTGCAGCGTTCTTTGCTGTAGCATTGATATGGGCAACTGTTACCTGTTAGATTGACAAAGTAAACAAACAAAAAGATTACCTCAACTCATTTGACATCCGTCATTTCGGAGGTGGTTTGTACATTAAACAAAAATATTCAAAATTTAAAACTAGTATGATGTATAGTCCAATATCAAAATGCATGACATTTTGTTGTTGCATTACAGCCTTTTTCCAAAATGGATTAAAGCGGAGTTGCACCTCAGCTCTCGGCCTTGTGGCTTCACTTCCTGGTTTCCCAACTGCGCATGTGCGATTCACTATGTGTGATCCCACTGGTCCCTGCAGTCTTCTGGGACCTGTGTGCAACTGCCTGAAGACGGAGTGAGAAATGGGTGCCGTGGCGACCTATGCCCAGAGGTGGGAGGAAATACCTGGATTACACAGGTATATGCTCCCTCCTCCCCCCGAAATGTGCCAAATGTGACACCGGAGGGGGAGGATTCCAAAAAGCAGAACTTCCATTTTTGGGTGCAACTTCACTTTAAGAGTCGGTTCACACGGGGGCGACTTGGGATCCGACTTGAAGTCGTCTTAAGTCGTCCCAAGTCGCGCTGTCAAGAAAAGCAATGTAAGTGAATGGGAGCGGTGTTAATACACACTACTCATGTCGCTCCGACTTCAGAAGAGGTTCCTGTACTACTTCAATCAGACTTCTAGGCGATTTGTACCCATTGATTTCAATGGAAGTCGCTTCCAAGTCTGATCACCGTTTTAATTGAAGCTACTTTCCAGCAAGATAACATACATTTCTCAGGCAAACCCCTCCCTCCCCGTTCCCTCTCCCAGAGCAGATTGTTGTTTAATTGGCCACTGGAATGTCTCCTGACCTGAAAAGGACTTCAAGTCGTGTTGTAAATCGCCCCAGATCGCCCTGTGGTTCATGCTCAAGTCGTGTTTAAGTTGCTTCTGAAAGTCGTGCTGGAAGTCGTGTCGCCCCAGTGTGAACCGACTCTAAATTATTTTCCTTAAAATTCTACAAACAATATCCCATAATGACAATGTGAAGTTGGTTTGAAATCTTTGCAAATAAATTTATTTTAAATAAAAACACGCAGACAGTCAGACACGCAGACAGACACACAGCTATTGCCACGACACCAAATTGAGTGCATGCCGTTTCAACTAGGGCTGCAACCAACGATTATTTTCATAATCGATTAATCGACAATAATCAGCCAACTAATCGATTAATCTGTTAACCACTTAAGACCCGGACCAATATGCTGCTATTTGCCCAGAGGTGTTTTTACAATTTGGCACTGCGCTGCTTTAACTGGTAATTGCACGGTCATGCAATGCTGTACCGAAACGAAATTTGCGTCCTTTTCTTCCCACAAATAGAGCTTTCTTTTGATGGCATTTGATTGCCTCTGCCATTTTTTGCAATATAAAACGGAAAAAGACCGTAAATTTTGAAAAAAATATATTTTTCTTGTAACAAAAAGTAAAAAATATCGAATAAACAAAATTTTAGTCAAACATTTAGGGCAAAATATATTCAGCCACATGTCTTTAGTTTAAAAAAAAAGTTATAGCATCTACAAACTAGGGTATATTTTCTGGAATTTACACAGCTTTTATTTTATGACTGCCTATCTCATTTCTTGAGGTGCTAAAATGGCAGGGCAGTACAAAACCCCCCCAAATGACCCCATTTTGGAAAGTAGACACCCCAAGGAAACTGCTGAGAAGCATGTTGAGTCCATTGAATATTTTTTTTTTGTCCCAAGTGATTGAATAATGACCAAAAAAAATTACAAAACGTTGTCACTAAATGATATATTTCTCACACATGCCATGGTTATATGTGGAATTGCACCCCAAAATACATTCTGCTGCTTCTCCTGAGTAAGGAGATACCACATGTGTGGGACGTTTTGGGAGCTTAGCCGCGTACAGGACCCCGAAAACCAATCACCACCTTCAAGATTTCTAAGGACATCAAACTTTGATTTCACTCACACAAATCTTGAAGGCGGTGATTGGTTTTTGGGGTCCCGTACGCGGCTAGGCTCCCAAAAAGTCCCACACATGTGGTATTTTGGGGTGCAATTCCACATATAATCATGGCATGTGTGAGCAATAAATCATTTAGTGACAACTTTGTGCAAAAAAAAAATAAAAAAAAAATCAGTTTGTCATATTCCCGCAACTTGTGTCGAAATATAAAATATTCCATGGACTCAACATGCCTCAGCAAATAGCTTGGGGTGTCTACTTTCCAAAATGGGGTCATTTGGGGGGGGGGGGGGGGTTTTGTGCCATTTTGGCATTTTATGGCCTTCGAAACGGATACGTAGTGAGGAGTGAAATCAAAACTTTGCGCCCTTAGAAATGCTGAAGGCGGTGCTTGGTTTTTGGGGCCCCATACGCGGCTAGGCTCCCAAAAACTCCCAAACATGTGGTATCCCTGTACTCAGGAGAAGCAGCAGAATGTATTTTAGGGTGCAACTCCACATATAACCATGGCATGTGTGAGCAATATATCATTTAGTGAAAACATTTTGTATTTTTTTTTTTTTTTTTGTCATTATTCAATCACTTTGGACAAAAAAAAATTAAAATTCAATGGACTCAACATGCCTCTCAGCAGTTTCCTTGGGGTGTCTACTTTCCTAAATGAGGTCATTTGTGGGGGGTTTTGAGCCATTTTGGCATTTTATGTCCTTCGAAACTGTGATAGGTAGTGAGGAGTGAAATCAAAAATTTACACCCTTAGAAAGCCTGAAAAGCAGTGATTTTTTTTGGGGCCCCGTACGCGGCTAGGCTCCCAAAATGTCTCACACATGTGGTATCCCCGTACTCAGGAGAAGCAGCAGAATGTATTTTGGGGTGTAATTCCACATATGGATTGATCGGTGGGCATGCCCACCATTAGAAAACCTCCATTTGTCCACCCACTTCTAATGATGGGCATACATACACCATTTATATATGCCGAAGCATGGGGGCATCCTCCCACAAAAAAGTTATGCCGCGTACACACGGTCGGACTTTTCTATGCCGTGTACACATGGTCAGACTTTCACTGAAAAGCCTCCGTAGGAATGTCAACCGTATGTACGCGGCATTAGGAGCAAAATCACTCCTCCGCCCCTAATGCCCCCATGCTTCGGCATATATGCTATTTTTTTAACTGTGGTGGTGAAATCACCTCCTACAGCACTGGAGTCACGGCTTTATATATCGTGGGAGCAAACGCTGTTGCTGTCAAGATAAATAAGTCTGCGCAACAGCTCAATGGCTTACCTGAAAACAGTAAAGTAAATTAAATTACATACCTAAAAAACAAGCATGAAAAAAAACATAATAAAATTTTGCAGAATAGACTACAGTAAAAAAAGAGCAGAATAGAGAGAGAATGACATTTCAGTTTCATTGTTAATGTAGCAGAAGAAAAAGTTAGAAAAAAGCAGAATCCACATATTGACTCAGTGACAACCTCCAATTTGACCTGGAAAAAAGCATGATGTTGGTGTGGAAAACATTTCCATTGTAGCGCCATGAGATAACTTAATCAGAAGGTGACATAGGATTAGGATAGTCAAAAAAAAAAAAAAAACATATATATAAAAATATATTATTACCTGACAGTTATTTAGTTCCTCAATTACTTCCTTGTTTTCCTTACTGATGTCACAGACACAGATGAATTCTGCCTCTCTGTGACCTTTGAAAAAACGTTCGCGAATTCTCTTCACGACAGTTACAGCTGAGCGACCGCTGGGCACAGAGCAGTTTTCAATGTCCCAAAACACACCAATAGGGGGAAGATTTTCCTGCACCTGTCCAGCAGATGACATCTCAGGTGCTCCTACAAAAATGCAACTTTATTAAAACCACAAGACACATTTAAGGTTGACTTTACACGTAGAATGACAAAACACACACATGAAAAATTATGTTTACCACAATTTTGTGATGCTTTACAGAAATTCTTAGTTTGCATGATAGGCGTATCCTTCATGTTTCCCTGTGTTCCACACCCATTGCACATTGGTAGTGCAGCAACCTGGGTGCTTGGAGGTGGAATATTGGGCCAAATTTTGTTTCCATCATTTACGCTACTGGTAGGTGGCTGCAGGAAGAGAATCCAAAAATTAAACAAGCAGATTTTTCTCAAATCATTTCAATTATGCTTGGCATTTTTAATGAAGCACATCCACAACTATATCAAACGATACTGACTAAAAGAAATTATGAACATAATGAGTTGACAAGACTTAAACACAGCTCAATACATCAACACCAAAAAAAGTTTTAAAACAACCCTTAAAAATGAGAGTAAGCTCCCATGACTATATTAAAGGGGTAGTTCCCCCAAAAACCTTTTTTTTAACATTGATTGAGGCTCGTTTTGTCAAGGGGAATCGGGTGTTTTTTTTTTAGAAATGAAGCCGTACTTACCGTTTTACAGATGCATCGTCTCCGACGCTCCCGGGTATGGTCTCCGGGTCTAGGCGTTACGATTTGATTGACAGGCTTCCAAAGCCGGATACATCGCGTCACGATTTTCCGAAAGTAGCCGAACGACGGTGCGCAGGCGCAGTATAGAGCCGCACCGTCGCTCGGCTTCTTTCGGCTACTCGTGACGCGATGTATGCGACCGTCGGAAGCCTGTCAATCAAATAGGCACGCCCAGACCAGACGATCTGTAAAACGGTAAGTACTGCTTCGTTTCTAATAAAAAAACACCCGATTCCCCTTGACATAACGAGCCTCAATCAATGTTAAAAAAAGGTTTTTGGGGGAATTACCCCTTTAAGGCTTACCTAGAGGTATAGTAAATACTTGTATATGGGACCAGTGATGTCACTTGCACTCTGAAGGAACGACATGCATGTGCTACGACTTCAGAGTCCTGTGAAGAGCAGCTCCCGCGCCCATGCACCAGAGTGATGTCATGGCAGCCAAAAAGACGGCTGGAGGATTTGAACCCGGAAGGAAGACCGGGTGAAGATGAAAGCCCGGTCAGTGGTGACCAGGCCCGTCGGAACCCGACAGGCAAACAAAGCAATTGCCTGGGGCCCCAGCAGGGAGGGCCCTTGCCGCACCGCTGCGTCCTCCTGCAGTCCGGTCAGCCGTGTACCATAACCGCGCGGTACAGGAGATTCAGGTTCCTGTTCCCGGCCGGACTGACAGGAAGTGCACACACTGAGTGTTCACTTCCTTTCAGTCCGGCCCCAGGAACAGCAAACTGAATCTCCTGTACTGCGCAGTTATGGTACATGGCCGACCGGACTGCAGGAGGATGCAGCGATGCCCCTGTGCGGACAACATATGCCGGCGTGTGCATGTGAGGCGGAGGATAGAGGTAAGCCGCCAACAAGACACCCCCCCCCACCCCGCTTCTCAACTTGAAAAGTCACTTTTTTTGCTTGGGGCCCCCAAATTTCTTCAAACGGCCCTGGTGGTGACAGTGCATCGCTGGAGGGCTTCATTGTCAGTCAAGTTTCACATAATGAAATATGAAATGCATACTAGCACATTATAAAACTTTACCTTGCGGGAAGAAAAAAAAAAAAACGAACACGCACACACACGCACAAACGCACAAACGCGCACACACACACACACACAGCAATTTAGTGTGAAAATTTTACACACAAAATTTGATATTTTTAGACATTTTTCAGAGAATACGAATGATAAACATAACGGGCCAGATTCTCAGAGGCGATACGACAGTGTATCTCAGATACACCGTCATATCTCAATGGGTATCTATGCGTGTGATTATTATAATCACTTACGCATAGATACACTAAAAATCCGACAGGTGTAAAAAAATAACACATTCGGATCGTAGATGTAATAACAATGCTGGCCGCTAGGTGGCCATAACGTTTTCTCATTTGCCTATGCAAATGAGCCTAATACGCCAATTCCCGAACAATTTTATGTCCCCCCGTCTAAGTTTACGTAGTTAAGGTTTGCGCCGCGTAAAGATAAAGCAGCCCGAAGGTTTCGCATCCTATGTTAAGTATTGCCGTCGTTTACGCATCGCCATTTGAAAATTTTACGTCGTTTGCGTAAGACGTCCGTGAATGGGGCTGGACGCCATTAACGTACACGTCTAAAACACTGACGTCCTTGCGACGTCATTTTGCGCAATGCACGTCATGGGAAGTTTTTGGGACGGCGCATGCGCAGTACGTTTGGCACGTGAACGCGCCCAATTTAATTGCTCTACGCCCCCTACCCGGCTCATTTGAATTACGCGGGCTTGAGCCGGGGGATTTTCGCTACTCCGCCGCAACTTTACAGGTAAGTGCTTTGAGAATAAAGCACTTGCTCTAGTACGTTGCGGCGGCTTAGTGTAAATGCCTAACGCTATGCCGCCGGGGATTCTTTGAGAATCTGGCCCAAAAACTTCTTTCACTCATGGTTAGTGTTTGGCGGAATCCATTTATTGTCAATCAACTGCGTTTACCCCTTTTTTTATATCATAATGGCAACAGAAGCTACCCAAAATGACCCTTAACATATGTTTACATACCCCTGTTCTTAATACCGTGTATTGCACCCTATAACATCAATAACAGCTTGAAGTCTTGTGGATGAGGCATGGTAAAGCTGCCCATTCCTCTTTGCACAAAGCCTCTAGTTCCTTTAAATTCTTGAACATCCCACCACCCAGGAGTCGGGCGGGGGCAGACCTTCATGCAGTAGCAGGTTTGTTTGCAGGCTAGTCTTGCTTGCAAACCCAGGGACGCTTCTGTCCCCCAGACGGACCCTTGTTGGCCTGGAAAGGTCTTCCCGCGGGTCCCGATTGACAAAAATACAGAGAAAAAATGTTTGTACTCACCGTAAAATCCATTTCTCTGAGTTCATGGACGGACACAGCAGCATTAGGGCATTATATCCTTCCTTTCAGGAGAGACTAGGCAGAAAACAGCACTTTAAGTGTTAAAAACACTTTCCTTAGTACAGTTCCTCCCAGGGGGCGTGGTCCCCCGAGTATAACCCACTCTGACTCGGCAGCTGCAGTTCGTAACAAGCAGTACAAACAAAAGGAGGGGTGGGTGCTGTGTCCATCCATGAACTCAGAGAAATGGATTTTACGGCGAGTACAAAAATCCTATTTTCTCTACCTTTCATGGACGGACACAGCAGCATTGACCTTAGGGACGTGTCAAAAAAAATTGAGGGGTGGGAAAAAACAGTAAACCAAGCTACACCCCCAAACAAAACCGGAGTTTCTCAACGGAGGAACTCCAACCTTAAACTGCCGCCTGCAAACACCTCACATTCACAAATTTTGAGAAGGTGTGGATTGACGACCAGGTCGCTGCCTTACACACCTGTAACACAGACGCTTGATGATGGAAAGCCCAAGAGGCACCGATCGCCCTGGTCGAATGCGCCGAAACCGGAAAGGGAGGCGCCCGCCCCTTCAGGGCATAGGCCTGAAGTACAACCTGTCTGATACACCTAGAAATGGTGGCCGACGAGACCGCCAGACCTTTTTTAAGGACCAGTCACTGACACCAACAGCGAGTCCGACTTCCGGAACGGAGCCGTAGCAGACAAGTACACCCGTAGGGCCCGAACCACATACAAGAAATGCAAAGTGGCCTCCTTCGGGTTTTTTGGCCGAGGACATAAAGATGGTAACACAATGTCCTCATTAATGTGAAAAGTCGAAACGACCTTTGGGAGAAAAGATGGCTGCGGCCACAGAACCACCTTATCCTTGTGGATGACCAAGTAGGGAGCCTTGCAGGACAAGGCCGCCAGTTCAGACACCCGTCTGACTGAGGTAATTGCTACCAGAAAAACCACCTTCTGAGTCAATAAAGGGATCTTTCGAATGTCCTCAAAGGGAGTGTCTTGAAGCACAGAGAGGACTAAATTCAGGTCCCATGGGGGCAGTGGAGGACACACAGGAGGGGCCACATGACGGACCCCCTGCACAAACGTACACACCAGGGAGTGCGCCGCCAAGGGTCACTGAAAGTAAACAGCTAGAGCCGAAATCTGACTCCTAACCGTACTTAATTTGAGAGCCTGATCCACTTCACGCTGTAAGAACAGCAGAATCCGGGACACCACGTATGCACGGGGATGCAATTTCATCTCTTCACACAGATGTCGGCCTTCCACGTACTATGGTAAATCTTTTGTGAAGTAGACTTCCGTGCACTTAGCATGGTAGAGATCACCGAGCCTGACAGGCCACGGTCCTTCAGTACCTGGCTCTCAACAGTCATGCCGTTAAAGCCAGCGACTGTAAAGCAGGGTGAAAGATCGGACCCTGCAACAGAAGATCTTCTCTCAGGGGTAGACGTCAATGGAACGTCTGCCACCAGACGCACCAGGTGCGCGTACCAGGAGCGGCGCAGCCAATCTGGGGCGATCAGGATCATTGGAATCCCGCTTCAGAGGAGGGAAGGCGTAGATTAGGCGATAGTGACCCCAAGGTGTCACCAATGCGTCGACGCCTCCGCCCATGGGTCCTTTAACCTGGCCACGAACCATGACACCTTCCGATTAAGACGGGACGCCAGGAGGTCCACGTCTGGAGTGCCCCATTTTCGGCACAGACTCTGAAACACCTCCGGATGAAGTGACCACTCTGCTTGGTCTAGTGTCTGGCGACTTAGGTAGTCGGCTTGCCAATTCTGTACTCCCGGAATGTACACGGCCGACAGAACCGGAATGGACCTTTCGGCCCACCGAAGGATGCGCGCGACTTCCATCGCTGCAGCTGAGCTCCATGTGCCTCCCTGATGATTGACGTATGCCACGGCCGTGGCATTGTCGGACTGGATCCTGACCGGTTGGTCCTGCAGACCCAGGGACCACCTGGCAAGGCACAACTTGATTGCTCGGAGCTCCAGTACAATGATTAGAAGGTGGGACTCCTCCTGAGTCCAGCGCCCCTGGGCTGATTGGGTACCCCAAACATCTCCCCAACCAGAGAGGCTAGCATCCGTCGTGACCACTGTCCAATGGCATGGCAGAAACTACTTCCCGGTCCGAAGCCCCAGAGACGTCAGCCACCACACCAGGAAGGACTTGACCAGTCAACTCATCGAGAGACGAAGGGAGCTTGTCCCATCGTGACAGAATTTTCTTCTGTAGCACCCGGGTGGGGAATTGGGCGTACGGGACTGCCTCGAAAGAGGCCACCATCAGACCCAGATCCCTCATGCAGAATCGGAGAGATGACCACTTCTGGGTCGCCAACCGCTGCACCGCAGATTGTAGTTGTAACGGAATGCACCGTGTCTGAAGTTTCTTCGTTGGGAGAAAAACTTGCCCCTCCGAGGAATCAAGGACTAGCCCCAGGTATTCTAGTTGCTGAGAAGGTACCAACACTGACTTCTGGATTTAGAAGCCAACCAAACTCTGAGAGTCTGACACGTGATGTACACATCCTCTTCTAACTCTGAGCTTGAAGAAGCTCTCAGAAAAAGGTTGTCAAGGTATGCTAAAAGCCGTTCACCCTTAAAGGGTAAATCCACAAAGGTCTTCTTTGAGGACTGGCCTGCAGACCAACACTTCAGCCACACAAGGCGACAGAGTACCACCGCGGAGGCCCTGGAGAGCAAGGGGAGCGTATCCAGGGCTGACTCGCAGACAAACTTTAAGCCCTGAAGCAACTGGTCAGCCAGGTTCACACAGGTCTCAGAAGCATTCTGCGCCTCCAGCTCCTGTAACAAGACCTTTGCCCGTTCGGTAAGTGTCTGCGACACCAGAGCCCCGGCCAAAACCAGTCTCACTGCCGAACCCACTACCGGGAAAATAGAGCGGAATACAGCCTCAGCTCTCCTATCTGCGTGGTCCTTAAAGGCGGGTGTGGCAGGCGCAGGACTATGAAGTGCCTCATGCGCTGTGGCATTAGAAGAATTGAGATATCTCTAACTTTTCAATCCAACAAGACTGTCTATTACTCTGAAATTCCTCTAGCGCCGTTCTATGGAAGCAGTAGGTTTAAAGAGCACACCAAATGCTTAAAATATCTTCTTTAATAACTTCACTTTTCTTCATATAAAATACTGCTGCTTTGCAGCAGACAGTCCATGTACAAAAACACGTGATGAATAAGTATAACATAAGATGGTGGATATATTTCTTTCTTCAGTATTTACTCTCTCTGTAAGTTATCAAAGCATTCTCTGAAAGGTATAACTTGGGCTTGACATGGTTCGGGCTTGACATGGTATGATGAGTGATTCGGTATGAAGGTTTGGTGGAACTACAAGTGAACACACAGCCAGATCAGTATTCAGTTCTAATCACACGATTTACAATAAGAACATATATATAACTGTATAATTACCTAATTTTGCCCTTTGCTTACATAAAACTGATCTCTGTTCTGCTTTCTGTGTCTGTCTCCATGTGGCTGTCTCTGTGTGGAATAATCTAGCACATGGAGTATTCAAAACCAACCAAACAGTGTTTGTAAAGCTGGCTGTGACTGGTCAAGACTCTGCTTAATGTGAGATTAGCTGTGATTGGGCCAAGGCTTCTGATGAGTCACAAAAGCTTAACTCTATGCTTGCTGGCATGAATTTTACTGTGAATTGCTTTGCTTCTTCTGTCCCATACAAACAAATGACTCTTAAAGGCATATTTTTCTTTTGCTTCTGTGAACACAACATACTACTATTATACAACATCCAAGCATAAAATCAAAATCACAGTGAATAACTCTGCCTTTGTCTCTCACATATAAACATGTGCTCTACATTAGGTTCTTAGCAGGTTTAGCTGTATATACATGTAGGTTATATTAGCTACCTAGGACAGGTTCTAGCTGGCCAGCTAAAGCGGGAGCCCCATTCCACAGGCAACGTGGTGGCTTTGCTCAGTCTGGACACAGGAGGGTCCACTGACGGAGGAGAGACCCACTTTTTTTTTAAAAGTCCCCCTCAAAAGGATAACGGACCGCAAAGTATTTTGGAACAGCAAAAACTTTCTGTGGCTTATCCCATTCCTTGTACAACAATTTATCCAGATATGGAACACAAGGGAACACTTTTGCAGTGCGGGGTGGCTTGCGGAACCCAAAAGGGACCGGCACATCTGATGCCTCCGCCAAATCCTCAAGTTTGAGTATCCCGCACCGAGTCATCCTCACTGTCTGTGTGGGCTAAGCCTGCATCTGACATGACAGAGCCAGACGCAATAGCAGGGTCTGGTTCTGTGTCAGAGCCATTCCTAGAAGCCGGTGCAGGGAGGGGGAACTTTTTACCCTGGCCACCTGTCGCTTCAATCCTGGCGAGAAACGCCTCAAGGACTGCTGTCATAGCCTCTACAGAGGTGGCAGGGGCACGAAGGGTCAACTCAGGCATGGTTGGGGTAGAAGCCTCTGGTTCAGACTCCATGTTGACCTATCGCTTATGCCTCCTTAGTACTGCAAGGCAGACACCCACCGGTCACCCTCCCGGCTGCAAAACAGAGCAGGGGACCCCCAGGGAACTCGCCACCCGACCCGGTTGGAGTGTTAGCTGAAGCGCTGAGAAGTGCTGGCTGCGCTGTCCCTCAGGAAGTGATTCGCGGGCTTTTGCTGCGCCATTTCAGGCACTACAGGGAGTGCAGAATTATTAGGCAAGTTGTATTTTTGAGGATTAATTTTATTATTGAACAACCATGTTCTCAATAAACCCAAAAAACTCATTAATATCAAACATTCACAAATATACATTTCTGACATTCAAAAACAAAAACAAAACAAAAACAAATCAGTGACCAATATAGCCACCTTTCTTTGCAAAGACACTCAAAAGCCTGCCATCCATGGATTCTGTCAGTATTTTGATCTGTTCACCATCAACATTGCGTGCAGCAGCAACCACAGCCTCCCAGACACTGTTCAGAGAGGTGTACTGTTTTCCCTCCTTGTAAATCTCACATTTGATGATGGACCACAGGTTCTCAATGGGGTTCAGATCAGGTGAACAAGGAGGCCATGTCATTAGTTTTTCTTCTTTTATAACCTTTCTTGCCAGCCACGCTGTGGAGTACTTGGACGCGTGTGATGGAGCATTGTCCTGCATGAAAATCATGTTTTTCTTGAAGGATGCAGACTTCTTCCTGTACCACTGCTTGAAGCTGTCTTCCAGAAACTGGCAGTAGGACTGGGAGTTGAGCTTCACTCCATCCTCAACCCGAAAAGGCCCCACAAGCTCATCTTTGATGATACCAGCCCAAACCAGTACTCCACCTCCACCTTGCTGGCGTCTGAGTCGGACTGGAGCTCTCTGCCCTTTACCAATCCAGCCACGGGCCCATCCATCTGGCCCATCAAGACTCACTCTCATTTCATCAGTCCATAAAACCTTAGAAAAATCAGTCTTGAGATATTTCTTGGCCCAGTCTTGATGTTTCAGCTTGTGTGTCTTGTTCAGTGGTGGTCGTCTTTCAGCCTTTCTTACCTTGGCCATGTCTCTGAGTATTGCACACCTTGTGCTTTTGGGCACTCCAGTGATGTTGCAGCTCTAAAATATGGCCAAACTGGTGGCAAGTGGCATCTTGGCAGCTGCACGCTTGACTTTTCTCAGTTCATGGGCAGTTATTTTGCACCTTGGTTTTTCCACACGCTTCTTGCGAACCCTGTTGACTATTTTGAATGAAACACTTGATTGTTCGATGATCACGCTTCAGAAGCTTTGCAATTTTAAGAGTGCTGCATCCCTCTGCAAGATATCTCACTATTTTTGACTTTTCTGAGCCTGTCAAGTCCTTCTTTTGACCCATTTTGCCAAAGGAAAGGAAGTTGCCTAATAATTATGTACACCTGATATAGGGTGTTGATGTCATTAGACCACACCCCTTCTCATTACAGAGATGCACATCACCTAATATGCTTAATTGGTAAGTAGGCTTTCGAGCCTATACAGCTTGGAGTAAGACAACATGCATAAAGAGGATGATGTGGTCAAAATACTAATTTGCCTAATAATTCTGCACTCCCTGTAGATGCCAAGACTTTTCCAAAATGGCCACCGTATGCAGGGAAAAACAGCATGCGGGTCACAAGAAAAAGGCCGCCGACCTATGCAAACCGCGGCTGCAGCAAAATGGCGGCCATACACGTGTTTAAAAACACAGTGACACAGCAGAAAGACACAGCCCAGCACATACAGCAACTCCCCCCAACAAAAAAAACAGGACCTCACAGCACACGGTCCCCGTTAGTGACAGAAAGCCCAGGAGGGCCCCCCCTTTACAGCTGCCATCCAGCATGGGGGGAGAGGAAGGGAGAAAGGAAAGCAGGGCAGACCCTCATTTGACCTCCCCAGGGAAGCACCAGCCCATACCACCTTGCCAGGGCAAGGGGCCACTACTTACCCGTCCTGCGACACCGGCTGGAGGCATTCCGGACAGAACCAACGTCCGCTAATTGGCATGGCTGTCGGCCAGACACACTGTGACAAAGCCATAGAGACCGATCATATGCGTGCCCTGGAACATTTGGTCCCCCGGACACCCCTGGAGCAACGGCATGTCGTGGATGACCCAGAGCTGAGCCGAGGGCCGTCACACGCTCGATGGCAGAGCATGGGGGGACTACAAGAATAAAGATCCAGCCTGTCACCCAGTCGGCACTTGATAGTAGATCTCAGGATCAAAAATGCAGGAACAAAACATAATAAAAGCAAAAAAAAAATATTCCAGAGTACATGGACTCCAGAAGGCCATGTCTACTCCTGACGCTAGGCAGAAAAAAACTGGAGCTGCTGAGTCAGAGAGTAGGTTATACCCGGGGGACGACCCCCCTGGGAGGAGCTGTACTGAGGAAAGCGTTTTAACACTTAAAGTGCTGTTTTCTGCCTAGTCTCTGCTGGAAGGAAGAATATAATACCCTAAGGTCAATGCTGCTGTGTCCGTTCATGAACAGAAGCGAAAATTGATTTTTGTACTCACCGTAAAATCATTTTCCCAGATCATGGGACGGACACAGCATCTTATTCTTGACATTAGGGTATTCGCCTTTTATCAGGAGAGGACTAGGCAGAAAAGCATGTTAAGTGTTATACATCAAAACTGTACAATGTACAACCCCTCTCCCTGCATCATGCAGCTCAGTTCACCAAAAAGCAGTACAAACCTATAAAAAGAAGGGGTGGGTGCTGCGTCCGTTCATGAACGCAGAGAAAAGGATTTTACGGTGAGTACAAAAATCCTATTTTCTCTTTTGTTCATGGACAGACACAGCATCTTATTCTTGACATTAGCAGTGTCAAAAGTGAGGGGTGGGAACAGCAATCAAACCAACTTCAACCTAAACAGTGCTCCCCAACAGAGGAGTTGCAACCTTAAACCGCCTGCAAAATATTGCGGCCAAAGGAGGCATCCGCAGACGCATGCTGGTCAAACCAAGTAAAACTTAGTGAAAGTGTGAACGGACTACCAGGTCGCCGCCCTACACACCCATAAGACAAGCGCTTGCCGTCAGAAAATCCAGGAGGCACCCATCGCCCTAAATTAATGCACCGGGACAGGAAAAAGGGGAGGCGCCCGCCCTTTAAGGGCAAAAAAAAAAAACCTGTATTACACAATCTGTCTGATCCACCGAGATACGGTGGCCGATGAGACCGCCAGGCCTTCCTTTTGACCTGTCACTGACACAGTGAGTCTGACTTCCGAAACGGAGCCGTAGCAGACAGATACACCCGCAGAGCTTGTACCAAGTCCAAAGGAAAGAAAACAACCTCTTGGAACGCGACGGCCGAGGACACAAGAATGAGGCACAATGTCCACATTTTGATATAAAAAAAAAAACCTGAGGTAGAGATAAAAGGCTGTGGAGGCAGCACCGTCTTATCCTTTTGGATGAATAAGTAGGGAGACTTGCAAGGCAAGGCCGTTGTAACAGAATGACACGTGACGCCCAGAGACTTTTGAGGAATGGGGGGTACTCCTGTGCCTCTCTTGGGTTTAAGGTCACCCTGTGCCCCTTTTGGGCATAAGGTGACTGATAAATGATAATTCATGTTTTGCAGGAGATCTGGACATATTACAAGCTGTAAAGGTCAATGTTTTATTCAAGGTGGGGACACATGCTTTTGAGGTGTTAATTGCGTCTGCTCCTATAAATTCCATTGTGAGACGCTAACCAAGTCTGCTACTGTGGATTGAAACTGAGAGTCAGCCTGGCTGGTGTAACGGCTACCCAAGTAGGGAGAGGGTATCAGCCATTGGAGACGTCCTTTTCCCTGGCAAGTTGCTATGCAATTAAGTCCGGTATAAGCTCATCCACGAGAGCCAAAGGGAGAGTCAGGTCCAGTTGTAAAATGAACAGAATAAATATCCCATCGCATGCCCCTTTCAAAAACGAGACAGGCTACGTTTTGAAGGGTCAAGTAGACTAACTTTAATGGTACATTTCTTGGTTTATATCTAGTTACAAACTTGTGAGTACTCAAGGAACAATGGAACTCTCCGCCCCCTCCCTCCACAGGGGGCACCCCCAAGGTAGACACTCTGGCATCAGGCCAAAGAAGCCACATTCCTTTCTTAATAGAATTCAATCAACCCCCAGAACAATACTCAATCTCTTAAGGATAAACACAGGTCACACACACACACACACACACACACACACACACACACACACACAATAGAGCAATTAACCATTGGGATAAACAGGTGCATTAGCATACCTAATCCACATCTAGACAGACAGAGGATATTAACACCTCATAATATCCCACTGCATGATTATTATATATGTACAGGCAGAATGCATAGTTCCGTTACAGCTGGCTATTATGGGATGTTAAAGTGCTTTGCTGTGATTGCATTCTGTGTCCATTGTGTTAATTAGGCCTGGCTCCTAAGACCTTTCATTGTGTATGCTAATAACACTGTTTAAAGCCTATTGATGATCAGGTGTGAATAGCTTATTGTCGGAGACAGGACATCCGACATAGGAATGTGTATTCTGCAGGTGAATCACTTATTGGCAGAGTCAAGATGTCAGGGGGATAATTAACTCCTCTGAATGTCATTATCTAAAAGAATGTAATTGAAGTCCCATTGTGTGATGTGTGGGTGGAATGTGTCTTTGTTCCTTTGATTAACTGTACCATGTTGTACTGTATACAAGAAAGCCAAGGTACCATTAAAAGCGTTCATACATTTGACTCAAAACGGAGCTTGTCTCGTCTTTATTGTGGGAAATGGAATGGATCCTGTCTACATGGTTTGTCGGAGTGTCGGATAAGCTGTCTTGGGTTGATGGAAGATCGTAAACGGTGGTGACCGTTACAGCCGTCAACTCAAAAACCCTCCTGGTAGAGGTAATAGCCACCCGAAAGCCACTTACCAAGAAAGTGCACACAGGGTAATCTCTCAATGTACTTAAAAAAAAAAAAAAAAATGTGGTTTCTGAAAACACCCCGGTACCAGATTCAATCTCACGAAGCCAGCAGTGATTGGACCGGAGGGGCTACATGTGGAACCCCTTGGACAAACGCACCCAGTGAATGAGCCGCCAAGAGTCGGGGAAGAAAACCAGCCAAGGCCAATATCTGGCCCTCAAAATGGAGCGAAAAGCAAGTCTTAACCACTCCACACTGACAAACACAGCAGGATCCTGCAAGCCGTATATGTACATGAACGCCGCACTCCACACCTAGGGACGTAGGCCCTCCAAGTGCGATGGTTAATCATCCAAAAAGATGACTTCCGTGCGCTCAGCATGGTGGAAGCACCGAAACCGATGGGCTACATTCACTTAGTATCCGTATGTCAACAACCATGTCGTTAAGCCCAGGGACTGTAAGCAGGATGAAATGTATGACCTTGCGATACGAGGTCCTCTCGCATTGGCAGCCACCAAGAAACATCCGCCACCAGTCGCACTAAAGCAGCGTACCAGGGACTTCTCTCCCAGAAGATGGTGGGGGGAGGGGCGATTTTACCCCCTGCGCGCCCGTACACTGCTCCCACCCTTACAATGGGTAAGTCCAGGATCACCGACAAGGTGTCCCATTACCACAGAGATGTCTGGGGAAGAAAACACCAGCTTCTGACGCTATGCAGACACTCTTGCCTAACCTCCATAGGGACCAAAGTAAAGCACACACAAAAAAAAAAACAAAAAAAAAAAACAAAAAAAAAAAAAAACTCCACCCACCTAGCTGTCCCCCCAGAGGACTCACAGCATCGACCCAGGTAACTGCATAGTGCCGCCGTCCGCTCTGCCCACACGACTTCCATCTGGTATGGCTGCGGTGTCTTCCTGTGCCGGAGGAGACCTGCGTTTGCGCAGTCCAGAAGGACCGCATCTACCGCTAGAGACAAAAAATTAGCTGGTGACTACAAGAACATGGCAGCCGCTCTACAGCATTAAAAACCCAGTGCGGCCACCAGAAAATGGCGACGGGCACCGCCAAAAATCGCCGCCGTAACG
The DNA here is from genome assembly GCA_029574335.1 of Rana kukunoris. NCBI lineage: Eukaryota > Metazoa > Chordata > Amphibia > Anura > Ranidae > Rana > Rana kukunoris. The sequence continues at coordinate 74,313,163 of CM056054.1, read as the reverse complement.
TGGGTGAGGGAAAAAAAAAAACATGGCTGCGGAGGCCCCTCCAAGGCATCAGACAACCCCTCACATGGAAAGCGGACCCAGACAGCCAGCACAGCCTCCCGCCAGGACACAGAGCCCCCCAGAGGTCAGAACACAGCAGGCCCAGCTACCACAGAGCATGGGGAGGAGGGAAGGACTGGATGACGGGCTGGATGAAAGGCAGGAACCCCCCTAATCGACCGCCCTGGGAATGCTTAGTATGTTCCATCCTGAGCTCTGATCGCAGTAGCAGCAAGACGTGCTCTCTCCTCCTTCTCCTTCTCCTTCTCCTTCTCCTTCTCCTTCTCCTCCTCCTCCTCCTCCTCCTCCTCTCTTCCCCTCTCCGTGCTGTTTTCACGCCCAGGTGTCTACCGCTGGACGTGTCAGCTCTCTCTCTCTCCTAGAGGTAGAACCAGGGGTTAGCAGCTACTGGCGCACGATTCCTAGGAGTAGTATGTGTGGCTCATACTCCCTGGATAGTTAGGGTTTGTTTTTGCCAGCCCCCGTTCCTGCTCCAACTCCAGGCAGACGCACCCATCCACCCCTGCTTCATCCTCCATCGAAACCTCTAGATTCCTCCTCTGAAGGTAAGCCTGCCTGCCTGTCTCCCTGGGACGGAGATCGGCCGGACTGAGATCGGCCGTCCTTTTCAGGACAAGCCGCGGCTTTCTATCCCGCCTCCCACCGCTGATTCCCGTCTCTTTAACGGCACCGCGCCAGCCTATGCTAGACCCGCGGCAGCGGCGCACGCACTGTCATCACCCCTAGATTAACCTAAAGTGCCCAGAATACCCCCCCTCACCCCCTGGAGGACTCCATCCACCCCACCCCCCGAGATTATCAACCCAGCCGCCTCTCACCCTGCTGACAGCCCCCCGGCCATCTTGGTACACCCCCCTAGCTACAGAGATATCTCCTACCCCCAGCCCCTCACAATTTAACAGCATTTGATACAGGGTCTCGGCCGATCACCTTCAGGGATCAGGAAGGAATTTTTTTCCCTGGCCCAGCACATTGGCATAGCAGTGTCCAGGTTTTTTTTCCCTTCCTCTGGACCAAAAAAAAAGCCGGGAGAGATAATTCACAGAACCTTCCTCCATCGCCATCTGACCGTCGCCCCCCCTCCCCCCATAGTAACGGACAACTACGGCTAATCTGCGGTACTCGGCAGAAACCATTTGGAGTCTGAGGCGATTCGCCTCAACGCTACCAGCCGTCACAAAAAAGACCTTAAAAACTGAACAACTCTTGACAATCTATCGACGAGCGACTGTCAAAGAATTCGGTCACCCATCCCAATCAAAGCACATATCATGTGCTTTGATCAATATAAGATCGGCTGTAAAACACCGACTAGAAATCCGTGATTTCATATTACAATACGATTTAGACTGCCTCTTTATTACAGAAAGCTGGCTCACAGCCGACTAACACCATTCTAGGAGAACTGGTGCCAGAAAACGACCGTATTATAACGAAAAACAGAATAGGGCAAAGAGGAGGCCGGCCTGGCGGTGATCCACAAGACTCACCTCGTGATCACTAAACCAGTCCTTCAAAATCCTCTTCCATGCATGGAAACCCTTACTCTACAACTACAATTAAATCCCCAGGAGACCGTCCGTATTCTACTCTGCTACAGGCCACCCGGGCCAAAATCGCAGCTTTTAGCATCACTGACGGAATTTATCTCCACTTATACCCTAAACAGCAAACATATTTTGCTGCTCGGGGACTTCAACCTCTGGGCCAACTTCTCACAGGATCCCGTCGCCGACGCCTGTATTGACCACCTGGAAGGATTAGGCCTACAACAACTAGTATGTAGCCCCACACATGCTTCAGGTCACACGCTCGACCTAATTTTCAGACAAAATCTGGAAATAAGTATTTTGGAAAATGAACCGTTGCCATGGACAGATCACCATGCAATTAAATTCATAATTTCCAAAATTCCCCCATTGATAAAAACACCTAAGCCGGTGATAACACACTGGACTAGATCTCAGAAGACGCTCCATTCGGAACTCTTCAAATCTACCTTAGGAAATAAAATAAAAACACTCCAACCACTCCGAACAGTCTGATACATTGGATGCCATAAATACAGCCCTACTACAGTCTGCCGACCAGCTGTCTCTACTGAAGCAAGAGCGCAGAAGGGCGGAAGCGGCCTAGAAAAGCGCTTCAGAAGAGAACCTCATCAGCTACAAGACAACAACAAGGAAATACCGTAAAGAAATCTTTCAAGCCAAGAAAAATAAATTTTTCTAAGGCCATCAATAATGCCCTAAATCGCCCCCGCGAACTCTTCAAGCTGGTCAGTCACACCATAAATCCAGGCTGTCTTGAAGCCCCGAATTTAGATACCCAAGAGTTTTGCGATGAATTATCGGATTTCTTCATCAATAAAATTGATGGAATCCGGGAAAGCATTCGACAAAATAATACCCCCGCAACCACCCCCTTAATCAACCTCAGAACACCCATAGAAACCTTCTACAATCAACCAAGTTCACTCTAGAACCCATCTCCGTTGATGCCACAAGAAATATTATCGGTACTTTGCGAAACAGCACAGCGCCTAATGATATTATCCCCACTAAGCTGCTGAAGGAATGTGCCGACATCTTGGCACTACCCATCATGCAGCGCATAAACCAGTCATTCAAGGAAGGCATAGTGCCCTCCCTGCTGAAAGAGGGCATAATCCAGCCCATCTTGAAGAAACCTACCCTAGACCCCAAAGACCCTAATCACCGCCGTCCCATAACAGGCCTAAATGTTCTATCCAAGATAATGGAGAAAGTAGTGGTACAACAGCTGCAACAGCATCTAGATACCCATAATCTACTTGATCCATTTCAACCAGGTTTCCGTCCCGGACACGGGACAGAAACAGCATTGCTCAAAATATGGGACGACGCTCTTGAGGCTGCAGACGAAGGAGAATCTTGTCTCCTGGTTCTGTTGGACTTAAGCGCAGCCTTTGATACGGTAGACCACAAACTTACTGACTCGGCTGGCTGAGGTAGCCAGAGTCGCAGAAGGTGATCTATCATGGTTCTCCTCCTTTCTGGAAAACCGATCACAAACAGTGAAATTAGGACCCCTCAGTTTTGTAGCAAGCAGTATGCCTCCCAAAATGTTCCCAAAAAGAGGGGTGGGAGCTCTGTGTCCCGTGATGTACTCCAAGAAAAGGATTTTACAGGTAAGCTGTATTTAAAAATCCCTTTTTCTTTCTCGTACATCACGGGACACAGAGCGGCATATTCATTACTATATGGGATGTCCGAAAGCAATGCTTTAATGAGGGGAGGGAGACATCTTCCAAAGAAGGATTTAATTTAGAGGTATACTCAAATACTAGTAAATCCAACTTAAACGAGAAATGTAAATCTCAAATCAAATCAAGGGAGCCCCCTCAGATCCTGAGGAGCTTGAATCGCGGCCTGTAGTACTGACTGCCCAAAGGCTGCATTCCTTCTTACGTCCATTTGATAAAATTTTGTAAACATGTGGACTGACTACCACGTTGCTGCCTTGCATATTCGAGCCATAGAGATCTGATGATGATGTGCTGCCCAGGAGGTGCCCATGGCCCTGGTAGAATGGGCCTTTGCCGACAAAGGAGGAGGCAACCTCTTCAAACCGCAGGCCTGAACGATTAATTGTTTAATCCATCTTGCGATGGTGGATCAAGCAGCTGCCTGACCCATCTTGGGCCCTTCCGGTAAAACGAACACCACATCTGTTTTCCGAACCTTCTCTGTAGCTTTAAGATAGGCCTTTATGGCCCTGACAATATCCAACGTATGCAGCAACCCCTCCTTTCTAGAGGTGGGTTTTGGAAGAAGGATGGAAGTACCACATCCTGGTTCAGGTGGAAACTGGATATAACCTTTGGTAGAAAGGAAGAATGAGGACGGAACCCCACCCTATCCTTAAGTAAAATGAGATATGGTTCCTTACAAGATAAGGCTGCCAATTCCGATACTCTCCTGGCCGAAACTATGGTGATCAGAAATACCGACTTTCTAGTCAGTAAAACAAAAGGTACCTCAGCCAACGGCTCAAGGGGTTGTTTCTGTAGAGTTGACAGAACAAGATTTAAGTCCCATGGACAAAGTGGTGACTTGACCGGAGGATTAACACGTAAGACTCCCTGTACGAAGATCTTAACCAGCGAGTGGGCGGCCAGCGGCCTCTGAAATCACACTGATAAGGCTGAAATCTGTCCCTAGATCGTGCTTAATGCCAGGCCTTTATCCACTCCTAGCTGGAGGAAACGTAATACTCTATCAATGGTATACTTGCGGGAAACCCATCTCTTAGCCTCACACCAGCCTACGTAGGCCCTCCAAACCCTGTAACAAAATTACCCTGGAGGCCGGCTTTCTAGCCTCAATGAGGGTAGGGATTACCTGCCTAGACAGACCTCTACCCCTGAGAATCAGGGATTCAGCCGCCAGGCCGTCAAATTTAGACGCCGTAATGCAGGGTGGAGGGAGTAGGTCTGGCCCTAGAGGAAGAGTCCAAGGGCCTCCCGCTGCCAATTTCAGGACTAGTGAGTACCATGCCCTCCGGTACCAAGCTGGGGCTACCAGGATAACCAGCCTGTGGTATGATCCTGCGCCGCAGGCGGGGTAGTAACTGCAGTGGGGGAAATGCATATAGAAGTTATGATTGATGCCAAGGGCAAACCAACACATCAGTTCCGCAGGCCATAGGGTCCCTCGTTCGAGACATGAACCTGTCTAGCTTCTTGTTGAATCCTGATGCCATGACCTCCACGTCTGGCACTCCCCACTTCTGGCAGATTGTCTGAAAAAACTTGTGGATGCAGAGACCACTCCCCCGGCGACAGGGTTTGGCGACTTAGGAAGTACGCCTGCAGGTTGTCCACCCCGGGAATGAATGTCGCCCATATGCAGGGTACATAAACCTCTGCCCACCGAAAAACCAAGCTCCTCTCACTCTGAGTGGCTTGACTCTTGGTTCCCCCTTGGTGGTTCACCTATATGCCACCGCTGTGGCCTTGTCTGAATGACTTCTCACCGAGGACCCCTGTAATCTGGATGTCTATGCCAGGAGGGCTAGCTGAGCCGCTCAGAACTCCCAGACCTTGATGGGCAGCTGCCTCTCCGCCTCTGCCCAAGTTCTTTGGCGAGTGAACTTGTTCAAGACCGCTCTCCAGCCTTCCAGACCACTGGGCAGAACCAAGCTGCTAGAATTGCTGCCTGTAGGACACGAGCGTGGAAGCGTGTGGTATTGCCTCGAACATGGCCATCGCATACATAGGCGAATAGTTGGCTCTTTTTTGCTTAGAACCAACTGAATCAATCTCTTGATAGCCTCGACCTTTACCAGGGGCAGGAACATCCATCTTCTGTTCTGTGTCTAGTCTCGTGCCGAGATATTCCAACTGCTTTGTAGGTTGAAATGCTGATCTTTCCCCGGTTTAGGACTCAGCCGAACCTCTCGAGGCACTGAACCATGAGGGCTACTACGCATTCCACCAAGGAAGCGAGTGATCTTATGATTAAGAGGTCGTCCAGGTATGCTAGGACCGAGAACCCTTGGATCCTTTGGACTGACTAGAATAGGAGCTAGGACCTTCGTGAATACCCGGGGGCCGTAGCCAGCCCGAAGGGGGGCGCCACAAATTGGAAGTGACGCTGTATCACTGCGAAGCGTAAAAACAAAAATATTTGATGTGGCTGAAAGACCTGGTACATGAAGGTAACCCTCCTTTATGTCTATAGAAGCCAGATCCTTCTGGAGTGTGGCGGCTGCTGGCCAAACGGATTCTATCCGGAAAGAGCGAACCCTTAGGTAAGCATTTAAACCTTTTAGGTCCAAAATTGGTCTGACATTGCCGATGAGCCTTGGTATGACAAACAGATTGGAATAGAAACCTAGCCCCTGTTCTTGGGCTGGTACCTCTACCATTATGCCCTGGTAAAGCAGGTGATCCAATGCTGCCCGCATTGAGGCCTTCCTTGTGGAGGAAATTTTAGAAATTCTAATCTGTAGCCTGCGGCCACAGATGATCGGACCCCCTCTGTCGGGGACCGATCCCCAGAGGCCTGTCCTTGAGATCCATTGTTAAAAGTTTGATCGCGCAGGAGGACCGTACCGCCTGAAATTTGAGGGCCCTGGAACCGGGGGGAGCTGCCCTTTTAAACGCAGGACCCCGGAACTTCCTTTGACTGGTAAAAGGGTACTTTTGCCACTTGAAATAGTCTGAATGTATTTATCCAGATCTTTCCATGGAAGGGCAAACCTGCCAGCAGTCTTTTACATGGGGCTCGGCCGCCCAGTTCTTCAACCAAAAGAGCCTTCTCATATGCACTAAAAATAGTGACAACGAGACGCCTGCTGGATGAAGTCTTTTTATAGCCTCTACCGCAAAGCACAGAGCTCTGGGAATATCCAATAACTCCTCTGCCTATCGGGCAGGGATGTCTAAGCATCTGTTTTGTCTGGTTCCTTAATGCCTGAAAAAAACTCCAATTGTAGCCACTGCTGGCTGTAGCCAGGGATGCTGGAAAAAGTGTCTCTAAACGTTTATCGACCGGGACCTTAAACATTTGTATGTTTCCCCTTAGGCCAGTTAATGATTTATTCACCCATGAGATGGCTGCGTCCACCGTTGGGAGCGCCCCCTTTCTTTAGAAAAATGTCTTTTCCATAGGGTAAATAACAGAAAACCTTCCAGGTGGTCTCCCATCCAGGCACTAACCAGGCCCATCCGGGCCCCTTTTAAAGAGCACTTGGTCAGGGGAAAGAGTGCCTGTAAGCACAAATATTTCCTGGCAGACGTGCATAAAGACTACCCTCTCGTCAGCTTTAGGCGGCAGAAAAAATTCTGTCCGGTCGTCCCAATCCTGGAAAAACCAATTCCTCTAACAGAGGATGGGCCAGAAAAGCTGCGTTGCTTAAAGGTGCTTTTAAAAGAACCCAAAGAGGATACCGCAGGAACCTGAGGCTCTGGAAATGGCAAATTGAATGCCAAGCGGACCATGTCTGTCAAAGACTGGACCCACAGACTCTCCGCCTGGGAGGCTGAAAACGATTCTACAGTGGTAGATCCTCTAGGTTCTGTCCCTTTTGGCGATGGGGATCTAGTCCGCTTCTTGCCAGAAAAAGAGCCAGCGATCATAGCTGTTAACCTCTTTTCTCTAGCCCCCCTAGGGTGACGGCTAGCATCTCCTCTGTAATAACACAGGGTTGGGCCGACCTGGGCCAGCCTCAGCACCAGACCCCCTTAATGGCTTATCCAGGGTGACCCCTATAGGAATAACCTGTGGGGAAAGTATTGGCATATTATCAGAACCAGAGGAGGAACCCCTTTGTCTTTGCCTTTTCTCTTTATTTATTTTTTATTTTTTTTGTGTTTTGATCCTGAACCCTTGGAAGCCATAATACAAAACCGAAGGACTCCGCTTACAACAACAGACTGTTATAGCCAGGAGTACAAAAAAATAAGGTTTAGGGGACAATAGGATCACTAATGCCCCAAAACCGGTGGGGCTCAGTATGTTTTCTTTTATATATTATTCACCACATACAGCCCCACCCCCAACATGTTTGACAGCATTCAACCTGTTGCCAAGGGGATTTTGGCTTAACAAAAGTATTGGAGCTGACTCCAGCATGTAGTACCCCTTCTCGCCACCGGGAGTCACTGTGCAGCCAGCTCTACGTCCTCTCTCTCCAGCTCAGCTCTGAACTGAGCTAAGAACGCGCCTGCTGTGTATAACAGCAATTAAAGGCACGCCCACTCTACACTGCAGCCAACACCTAAGACACTGGCGAAAAAACTGAGGGACTCCCTCTAGGGGAGGGGGTTATATAGGGAGGGACTTCCTGTTTGTTTGAGATTGCCAGTGTCCACACCTGAAGGTACTCCATATAACCCATATAGTAATGAATATGCCGCTCTGTGTCCCGTGATGTACGAGAAAGAAAATAAGACAATAAATTTGGCCCAATTTTTTTATATATTGTGAAAGATAATGTTACGCCGAGTAAAATGATACCCAACATGTCACGCTTAAAAATTGCGCCTGCTCGTGTCATGGCGTCAAACTTTTACCCTTAAAAATCTCGATAGGCGACGTTAAAAAAATTCTACAGGTTGCATTTTTTGAGATACAGAGGAGGTCTAGGGCTAGAATTATTGCTCTCGCTCTAACGATCGCGGCGATACCTCACTTGTGTGGTTTGAACACAGTTTTCATATGCGGGCCCTACTCGCGTACGCGTTAGCTTCTGTGCGCAAGCTCGTCGAGACGGGGCATTTTAAAAAAAAATATTTTTCTTATTTATTTTAATTTAGTTTATATTTTTTTACACTGAAATACATAAAAAAATAAAATTGATCACTTTTATTCCTATTACAAGGAATGTAAACATCCCTTGTAATAGAAAACAGCATGACAGGTCCTCTTAAATATGAGATCTGGGGTCAAAAAGGCCTCAGATCTCATATTTAGACTTAAATGCAAAAAGAGAATTTTTTTAAAAAAAAACTCTCATTTTTTCAAATGACAGAAAAAAAAATGTTTCTGTAAGATGCTGGGCGGGACTGACGTTTTGACGTCCCTTCCGCCCAGCAGAGCTATGGGGACGGGTGGGGGCGATTTTTCCCTCACTCACATCCCCGCTGAGGAGCCGAACAGACCCGATCGCCTCCACCGCTACCGGCTACAGTAAGCGGCGGAGGGCGCAGGAGAGCGGCGGGAGGAGGGGCCCCTTTCCCGCCACCGATAACGGCGATCTTGCGGCGAATACGCCGCGGAGACCGCCGTTATCGTGTACAGAACTGCCCACTGCAAAGATGGATACCTCGGTTGTGGCAGCAGCTGCTGCCGTTACAGAGATATCCATCTTTAAAAATAGGACGTACTTTCCCAAGTGGTTAAAATTAAAAATGGCGCTCAAAGACAATGAGGCGGACGAGTAGGCCACACAATGTAGTGGCCTCCAAAAGGCAGCCCCCCCCATGGCAGACCACCCACACACAGCAGTGACCTGGACACCCCAGCAGGCCCCAGCCAGGACATGGAAAACCGCAGGTACACTTCGCTCAGTTACAGCAGGCCCCCCCAAGGGGGGAGGGAATGGATAGTGGAAGAGGAAAGGGAGGACAAGAGAAACCCCAACCGACCCCCGCCCCCCCCCCCAGGAAAGCCCAGCTGTTCCAACCTGCCGAGACAGGAGAAAAATACATTCTGCCTAGTCCTCTCCTAATGGACGGAACATAACCCTACAGTAGAAAAAAAAAAAAAAGAGTATAAGGAAGCAGTGTCCGTCCATGGACGAAAGAAAATGGCGTTTATATCCGGTGAAACTGAAGTGATGAAATGCTTGAAGCTTCCAGTTTTAGGCATAGATGTTTGGAGACAAGAACCGCTCCAATCAGCTCTTTGGTCAGCTGGTGGAAACACCGGCTGCATTTTCAGGTTTTCTGGTGGGACAGGAGAGCCCGAGAAAACCATAAAAGGCTGGAGGGGGGGGGGGGGGTATTGACATCACCTCTTACTGCTAGGCTAGGATTGCTTTTACATTAAAACCGATCGCCAGCTGAAAATAAATAAAAACATACCAAGATGCCTAAACCTGCAGGAATCATTCTGGTATAGCCTACACAAAGTCCAGTGACATACCAGTATGCTGCTAGCCATTTGCGGGCATATATTGTAATGTTCTAAACCCCCCCCATCTAGCCTGTGGGCTTCACTGATTGTGGTGAATGAAGAAATCTCTGCCAGAAGAGTGTGCGGTATGCCCATCAGACTATACCGCCCTGCATCCATCCACTTCTAAATTATGGGCAAACATGAAACATTCTTGAAGGGAAAAAAAAAAGGATTCCTCCATTCATATTATATATATATATAAAAAATGAAAGGGGGGCTGAACACTTTCTGCACCCACTGTATATGCTCTCTTTAACTGTGGTGGTGAAAAATCACCTCTTACAGCGCTTAAGTCACTGATTTATGTATTGTGAGTGTAACCCCTGTTGCGGTCAGAATACACAGATCAGCACTAAATGGCATACCTGCAAAGCAAACAATGGCTAACAAAAAAACACAGTAACAAAACATTACAGTAAAAACAGTAAGAATAAAATAAGACAACCATTTGACTTTTTTTTTTTTTTAACTTTTTTGTAACTATAATGGGGAAAACAAAAAAAAAAAACAACACCACAAACTTATAACGTTTCAGGCTAGGGTCTATCGAAATGCATTTCACATCTTTTGAGACCCTGTGTGCCCTAGAATGTGCCATTCTGTACTCTATACTAATAATCCATTAGTATGTGATAGTGAAGGAAATCGTCCTGGATGCAGAAACCAGGTTGGTCAGGAGGGACAAAGGCCTCATCATCTGGTTGTTAAATTACACCCCTCCCATTTTAAAAAAAGGTACTAATCCTGGACACAGAAGGGGCTTCAACACCAGTTGCGGCTCCAGTTTGGACCGTTGTATCTGCGTGAATCTGCAGAATCTGGGCTGCAGTCAGGATTTGCAAGCACATCGGGAAGGGAACTATGGGCCTGTGTTTGAATTCTTGGTGGCTGCAAGACACTGCTTTTGCTAGCTACTGCACTAGCTTGTACTGCACTTACGGGACAGTGTTACTGGAGCGCTGGTTTGTCTATGATCAGGATGTACTAGGCCACTGGCGCTCGGCAGTTCACCAGAAAGTAGAGTGGCATTAGTACAAGCACTCTGCTGCATACGAGAATCATGTGACTGTAGCACCTCAGCAACAGGGTCGGGTACATCTGACCTTAGCAGGCACCTCTACTCTTTCGTCAGCTGTCTGTCAGGGTGCTGCTGCTCTCTACAGGGTCGAATACTGAACCTGAATCTGAAAGTGAGGTCCCCCTTTTGCTCTCATTCCTCATGTACAGTATCCTGTAGGCCTCTTTACTAGTGTACCTTTTCGTTTGACATTTTGGCCAATAATGTTATAAGTACCTAGTGTGAAAAAAATTAAAAATAAAACGGTTGTAATGGACTGTTTTGAACCGCTAGGAAAAAAAATAAAGCTGCAAGTGCTAGCACAGATCAGGCCTGGCCCTGCTAATGCTGCGGTTTTATGTACTGTGTATCAGAAGGTGATAGTGATCAGGAAAAAAAAATAAAAATCTGTACACTATAGCCAGCGACACCGACAGGGAGTAAAGGGATTAACTGGGTAAGGGAAGGGGGGGGGGGACACGATCAAGGGGTCAAATGTGCCTGTGTTCTGGTGTCGGTGTAGTGTTTGAACTTACTGGCTGATGTCATCTTCTCCCACACAGGAACCGAGAAGAATACATAATTTCCTGTGCCCGTTTACACAAGCACAGGATATTCTGCCATTTGTCAGAACCGATCAGCAAGTCCAGGACAAACCATTTGCCTTGACCTGTGCAAAAAACGCACGCCCCCTCTTACCCGCAGGTACGGATCACATACAGGTACGTGATTTTGCATAACCAGATCGTCCCAATGTACGTGGTGCGGTCTAGAACAGGTTAATTTCCGCACTGAATTTCAGATAAAAAAACACACACACACACACACACACACAACAAACATTTTGTTATATACAGAAAGAACTAACAAAAACCACAACCCAAACAAAAACAAATACACAAGTAAAATGTGCATGAAGCAAATTACAAGAATTTCTCGCTCGTATATTAGATAATAATAATGTACAGGGAAGTGTACAGTTAATAGCATAGAAGAGTCCAAGCTCAAAAGGGATATATGTGGGAGAAAGTCAAGGGACAAAATGGAGAAGAGTTGCTGCAGGGGTCACATATACATTCTCAGGGCTGCCATCATAGGGGAAACAGAAACCATGTTCTAATACTGTGAACAAAAAGGGAAGAGGCGCCTCTAAGTGTAGATGTTAAAAAAAACAATTTAATAAAACAGGTTAGTACAGGCAACTAACATTTAGTGATGTTAAAGTAGGCATTGTACAAGATCCATAAGGAGAGGCCATCAGGTCAGTCCATCTGCTCATTTGCCTGCTGGGGCGCTGTGCTGCATGAAGGCGTCATTCACCGCTGTATGATGGTAGTAGCCGGCGGCGGTGGGGGAGCTCCAGAGCAAGGCTTGGAGTGTAGAAGAACACAGCAGTCGAGGGGCAGCGACGTCATTGGCATGCGACGCGTTTCCGAGCGGGCGTACTGCGTGTTTTGCTACAGTCACGCTCCTTTGTCAAGCCACCAAATCCTGGGCTGTTCCTGAAGGCCACACCACTCTCAGCCGACACCCAGCAGGGCTATCCCTGAATCCTGTGGCTGCCCATTCAGTTCACGGCATGGCTGGGGGGGGGGGGGGAACTAGAGGTCAGCTGACTGGTGAGGGAAGTGGGAGGGGCTGGAGGAGACCCCATCTCCTGATTTTGGCATAGGTGTCACTGATACGAGACACCACAAAGTCAGAGACACAGTGAAGCTGGAGACACAGTGAGTAACACTACCTGTGATTATAGTTGCCAATAAAAAGGACACAGGTAGGGCTAAATGTCTGTGGGTCAGGGGCGCAAATTACTTGTCTTGCCTTCGGTGCTGACAACCCAGGCTACAAAAATGTTACCATTAGGGATCCCCACAAGTTGGGAAATGTTATCAAGGGGTCACATCACTAGAAGGTTGAGAACCACTGCTGTAAAGGATCAAAAAAGTATTGTCTAGAAAACAGGTATCAGATCAGTTTTCCCCCACGGTTAAACCAAAGCCCGCCGTCTGTTCTTCGATAAAACTCCCGTAGACTTGGGTTAGGCGAGTATGTGATAAGATCTCCAGAAGACAACAGTTTGGAGAGTTTAAATATCTGCAGTGTCATAGATGGGATGTTCGTGCCCTCCGTGCCCCTTGTAGACTGACCGTGTATAAGGCCGCGTACACACGACCAAATTTGTCTGCTGAAAACGGTCTGCCAGACCGTCCCAGCAGACAGATTCGATCGTGTGTACGGGCGAGCAGACGGATTTGGCCAGCCGACAGATTTGAAAGCATGCTTACCAATCTGTCGGCTGGGAACCCGTCCGCCCGACATGTCTGCTGGTTAGTACGCTAACCAGCAGACATGTCTTCTCGCACACGCGCCAAATGATTTTGACGCATGCGCGGAAGTGTTTTACTTCCTGGTGCGGTGACGTGGCGGCGTCAACGTCACCGCCACGTCACCGACACGTCAGCGCGCTGTCTGCTGGCGGGGATTTTGGTTTGCTCGTGTGTACACGCGAGCAAACCAAAATACAAGCAGACAGATTTGTTCAAACCGGTCGGTCCAAACGATTTGAACAAATGGATTGCCTCGTGTGTACGAGGCCTTAGATGTTGCAGAAATTCATAAGGAGGCAAGTATGGCTGCCTTCGTGGATGCATTGTTATGCCGCGTACACACGATCGGAAATTCCAACAAGAAAACCGTGGATTTTTTTCCGACTGAATTTTGGCTCAAACTTGGGTAACCACACACTGTTACACAAAATTAAGACCATCAAGAATTCGCTGACGTACAACACTACAACAAGCAAAACTTAAACGATTCAGAGCATGCATGGTTTTTAGTGCGTCGGAATTCCATACAGACGAATCCCAATTTCCCCCAAGAACTTTTCTTGGTCGGAAACTGAGAACTAGCTCTCAAATTTTTCTTGGCAGAAAAATTACGATGGAGCCTACACACTGTCGTTCCGACCAAAAGCTTACAAACTTTTGTCGGAATTTCCGTTTGTGTGTACGCAGCATTAGCCTCAGGGTAGAACCACCAATGAGCGTGTGCCAATCGAGAAGCCACATAAGTCTGGTAATTCGGAAGCACCAGGCCCCCCTCTATAACAGGTAATTTGAGTGTGTATTTTGCAATGCTAGCTGCCCTTTCACCCCAGATAAAGTTGGTGAGAATCTAATCTCTAAAATAGATACATCTCTCTCTAGATCCATATCTCAGAGAATTACTTGTAGAGGAAAAAGCAGCAAAGATAAAATTTAAAAAAATATATTTATTCTGCCCAGGAGTGTCAAAGGAAGATTGGTCCAAGTCTTTAGTGTACTAAAAACTAAAGTTTGAAACCTCTCATTATTAAATACATTAGAGAGATGGGTTGCTGTATCATAACGCCTGGATACCGAAAGCTCTGGACAATCTAATGGACAAGAGGGTGGTAAAATGACAAAAGCCAGCTAATCTAACAGAAGTAGAAGCGATTTATCCCAATTGATCTGGAAGCCAGAGAAAAGGCCAAATTCTTGGATTATATTCATTAAAATGGGAAGGGACACCTGAGGGTCTCTGCCACATACAAGGACACAGTCTCCTCTAAACCCCCAGTCACTAGATCATCAGACTTGACCTTATCAGTGCAGCAAGAGGTTCCATTGCCAATGCAAATAGCCCTAGAGCCCACACAGTCATGGCTGGCCTGCATATTGGCGACGAGTCTACGTAAATTGAGGTGGCCCACCAAGGTATAAATCCCGTCTAATCCGCTCCAATAATAGTAGCAATAACGGTTCAGTCTACGGGCAAGCACCTTAGCCAAAATCTTTATATCCGAGTTGATTAAGAATATTCTGCGATAAAATTCACAGTAAAGATGGTCCTTGTGGGGTTGGGGGAGAAGCACAATCAGTGCCTCTGACATTGAAGGTGGCAGTTGTCCTGCCTTCAGTGCATTTAAATAACCGTAGTAAGTGTGGAATTAGTAGTTCCTTAAATTGCATATACCATTCAATAGGGAAGCCATCCAACCCTGGTGTTTTGTTCCTAGCAAATTGGATAGCCTTTCCTATTTTGTCAGTGAAGCATTCAGTAAAGAAACCACTTGCTCTGATGACCACGGGAGTGGAATAGCATGCAGATAAGCATCCAATTCCGTTTTAGTGTAGTGGGCTTTAGTTGTGAAAAGCCTCCACTACCTCCTTGTTTTACTCCACTATTACACCACCAGTTCTTAATTCTGGGGATAATACACGGCTGATCAGGTCTAGAAAGATAGGCCAACAAGCAACTGTTCTCGTCACCGCGTGTGTTCCAGAAACACGAAATCCAGCTCTGTGACAGCATGGATCTCAGAGGTAGGGGGACTGAATAGGCTGCCTCAGCCTCCTGCAGTTTCTTCTCTGCATCCACAAGTTTAGACAGACACCTTACGGGCCTGTCCAATAGCTGCCGCAAAAGAGCCATACATAGTAGCCTTAAAGGCGTCCCATAGGAGTGGAGGCACTGTCAGTATTAGCAACCCAGTAGGATTCCATGTCAACTGTTACTTTGTCCTTGACAGCCTGGTCCGCTAGCCATAGCGGACTCAACTGCCACACCAGGAAGGATGTAGAACTTCCCAGGGAAAGGTCAATGGAGAATGGTCAGAAATGGCCTGGGGGGGGGGGGATTTAAATATCACCTTCCATGTTAAGCATATCAGAAGGAAGTAGGCATAAGTCAATGCGTGAGAAGGTACCATGAGAATCAGAGTGGCATGAATATTCCCTCACATCAGCATGCTTCCATCTCCAGGCCTCCACCAGGTCGAAAATCTGTTTGGGTGCTCCACGGTAACCCCTACACCAATCTTGAAAACTCAGTTGAACAGTATTATAATCTCCAGCCAGTAAAAGAGGACCTTCAGCAATTCCCAAAAACTGACCCAAATGCTAGGTTTGTTTTTTATTTTCTAAATATGTTCCTTTAAGCTAGTGCATTGTTGGTTCACTTACCTTTACCTTCAATTTACCTTCTAAATTTTTATTTTTCCCTGATTTTCTCACTTCCTGTTCCTGCTCAGTAAGTTTTCCCCCATCATCCAAGCCGTTCTGGCTGGGGGTTAGTCAGCGTGCTTGCACCCTCCCTTGGGACTACATTCCTGCAGGGAAATGCTGTGTTCACAGCGTCTCCCTGCAGGGATTTAGTGGGGGGGTATCCACCCAATGAGCCACATCCTTTGGATCTGAAGTTTGCCTTGCCCTGGTGAATAATGCATAGTCATGCAGGATAGAGCGTGCTGTAAGGCAGTTGCAGGTCCCGCAGCAGGCATTTGATGGCCGGGAAGGTGGCTCTCTGCTTTTGCGTGGCCACAGGAAATCAGGAAATATAGTGATACCAGTATCATTAAAGATATGGCCCTTTTCTCCGGCAGCTCTTAGAACCTCCTTCTCCATCTCTAAAGTGCAAATGTCTGATAAGCATACCACGAGGAGGTTCCCCAGAAGGTAGGGGGGTGCAGTGCAACTCTGTGCTCACTCAATAGCAAATAACGCAGAGAAGGTGGGAGGTGCCAAAAGTAGATATCAGCCATTTATCTATGAAGCCCTCTTCCTTCCGGGAACCCCAAGAAACAAGGTATTACACACCTCATGCAACACTATATCTGTCAGCTTATCAGAGGTAGATTCCTGGGTTTGATGCAGATCCCTGACAGAGCCCTGTAAAGGACGAGTTCCAGCCTTCAAATCTCCTATGCATTCTGCATTAGTCACTCTGACGGAGATTGAACATCTTGCTTTAAAAAAGGATAAATTGGGGGCGGAGCTTGCCTTGGACAGAGATGGCCGCATGAGAACTGTGCTCCGGGCGGAACGGCGGCAAAACAGCACTTAGCCCACGCAACGGTGATTGAGACACCCCAGGTTGGTGATTACCCACCGCTGAAACCGGCCAGCATGACCAACAAGCGGAAGGGACCCCAGAAACCTCAAAAACTGACTGAATACTTTGCGCTGGAGCAGAGGCAAGATGGCGCAGGCGTGCCTGTGCTGTCCACGGCCAGCAATCCTCAGCTCCCACAGAGGAAGGATAAGCCTTCTAAATGGACCTCTCCAGCAAGCGCCAGACACTCTCCCTACATCCTCCTCTGTGCCGGGGAGCCCAGAAAAGGCTAGATTCAAGCTAGATGGCACGGACTCTTCCCATGAGGTGAGTGTGGGCCCAAACTCTGGGGATGACACCAGGGAGCTCCCTGACTCTATTGACCGCTTCCCCACCAACGATCAGCCAGTCCTAGATACCATGCTTAAAGACATGCTTGTCTCTGAGGAGTTCTCTCCATAGAGACATGATGGCTTTTGTTCACAAGTTTGGAAGTGAGATACAATCTGTCAGCAAGGGTGGATCATGTGGAAACCAGAATGAGGGAATTTGCTACCACAATTAACAACCTTGGATGCACATGACGCCAGGGATGAGGAGATGGAGGCAGTTAAGGCCAAAATGGCTTCCAGAAGGAACAAGTTGAAGATAATCTGATCTGCGAGATTATGTCACACAGTTGTTAACCTCTAATTTACCTGACCTTACTGAAATTGAACAATAGACAGGATCCACAGGCTGCCCAAGCCCTCCTATCTCCCAGACAAAAGTACAGAGGGACATTATCCTGCGCCTGCATTTCTTTCATGTTAAGGAGTGCCTGATGTCCACAGTGTGCAACATGGATCTCCTTCCCACTCAATACAAAGATTTGCAATTCTTCTCAGACCTGTCAATTTGCAGTGCAAAAACGGCGAAGCCTCGACACCATTTCCAAGGCTCTACGCAACCACAAGATAGTCTACAAGTGGGGGTTTCCAACCAAACTCATTATTACTAATGATGGCAAATAGCACACAGTGGATTCCCTCGCCAAAGGCTTAGATCTGCTCAAAACATGGCACATCATTCCTGATGATCTCACAAGGATCTAACAACCGCAATCCTGATCGTGCCGCGGATGATTGGAATGTGGTAAACTCTAAAAATGCTTGCACACACCGTTGAAGTGACTATGGGCTGACCAAATCCCATTGTTCATTCTTGTTCGCCCTGTTCTGGAGGCACCTAGTTGAGCTTGACTTTTCCCCCCCTCTAGATGACTGCAGCCTTGTACTGCACCCAGGTCTCCAAGACCTACGTTCATATTTTCTTTTTGTTCTTTGTGCGTTTTTTTCTCCCTTTGTTTACGTTGCAGTCTACCATCCAAGCTTGCAGTTGGCCTTGCAGTTATTCTCCATTCTACTGTGAGGCAACTGGTTGGGCAGCCACCAAATCAGTCATGGGAGCAGGTTTTCCTCAACACACTGGTATGGTATCTCATTCTACCCGATGTAAGCGCTATTTGCAAGTTTTTTGCTTATTGGCACAAACCCTCGCTTCAAAACGACTGTCACCTTCTTAACCGATAATGCAAAAGGGCTCAATCATCCAGTAATAAGGAAGTCATGTGGAATGAAGATACTGGATTTGACTGACATTCTCTGCACTCAGGAGACCCATTTCCACAGCCATAGGATGCCCAGATGTACTCGCCCTAAGTTCCTGCATGTTTTTACTGGTAGCGCCCCTGCCAAGAAACGGAGGGTACTGACTGCGGTTAGGGACACTGTTGCATTTAAATTGCATAGTGAAAGAGCAGATACTCGGACGTTATATCCTTATATGCGATATCAACGCTACCACTTATTCAGTGGTCAACGTCTATGCACCCAAAAAGCACCAAGCGCGTGTCCTGCAGCAGGTCCTTAAAAAGGTTAAACAAGTGCAAAGGGGCTTACTTCTGTTGTGCAGAGACTTCAATCTCCCTCCTGACCCCCTGATGGATTCCACGTCCTGTTCACGTCGACATCATTCTCTAAAATCAACGCTGCACTCGCAAGATCTTTACGATGCTTGGAGATGCCTCAACAGTATTGAAAAGGGACTACTCTTTTCTCAACAAGTCATGGAGTTTACACAAGATTAGACCTTTTTCTCACGGATAAATGGTTACTGCCTAAAATTAATGATATCAAGTGGTCAGATCACGCCTCTGACGCTCTCGGTTGATGATTCACCAAGCGTGAATTTTGCATTCGTTTGGCAGTCCAGCCCGAGGTTGTTCCAGGCCGATCATTCCAAACTTAGTCTGCAGAAAGGAACTAACCAATTTTTTTCCAGCAATGTAGATACTGTATCTGATCCTATGGTCTTGTGGAATGCTTACAAAGCATTTATGAGGGGGGTTTTGATTAAGATGGGTGCAAGGGCTTAGAGAAAGAGGGGACAGTGTATCCAAGAGCTACTCTCTAATATACAAGTTCTTGAAGCCCAAAACAAAAAGAATGAATCTTCGCTAGTTTCTGCCAAATTAACACAGCTTAAGCCCCATGCACACCATCAGATCATCTGCAGATTTTGGTCTTCAGATTTACCAAAACCATATAATATGGAGGTCAAACCTTAAGAGTTACAATTTGTATGCAATCAGGCAGGCCCTTGTACTACATGGTTTTGGTAAATCTGAAGACAAAAATCTGCAGATAATCTGATGGTGTGTATAGGGCTTTAGGTACAAGCTCCGTTTGATTCTGCTCGATAATTTTAAGGCCTCCAAATGCCTTAAAATGACATACTATGTGAGCGGCAATAGAGCGGGGAAGGTTTTAGCCAACCGCCTTAGGGGGTTGAGACAAAAAAAAAAAAACTTGCCTATATCCTACATCCCTTTACTCGAGATAATCTATGCCAGCCCTCAAAATTTGGGGGGAGGAATTGGAG